>CM032064.1:7735326-9041306 GCA_018831715.1 Matsumurasca onukii
ACATCTGCACTCACCAAGTTAGTGCGTTGTCTGACTCTTGGCGCTGACGTGGTGAGTGCGAGAACTAACACAATATATCAATGTATAGAACATCTGCACTCACCAAGTTAGTGTTTGTCTGACTCTTGGCGCTGACGTGGTGAGTGCGAGAACTAACTACAATATATCAATGTATAGAACATCTGCACTCACCAAGTTAGTGCGTTGTCTGACTCTTGGCGCTGACGTGGTGAGTGCGAGAACTAACTACAATATATCAATGTATAGAACATCTGCACTCACCAAGTTAGTGCGTTGTCTTCTTGGCGCTGACGTGGTGAGTGCGAGAACAACTACAATATATCAATGTATAGAACATCTGCACTCACCAAGTTAGTGCGTTGTCTGACTCTTGGCGCTGACGTGGTGAGTGCGAGAACTAACTACAATATATCAATGTATAGAACATCTGCACACCACCAATTTAGTGCGTTGTCTGACTCTTGGCGCTGACGTGGTGAGTGCGAGAACTAACTACAATATATCAGTATAGAACATCACTCACCAAGTTAGTGCGTTGTCTGACTCTTGGCGCTGACGTGGTGAGTGCGAGAACTAACTACAATATATCAATGTATAGAACATCTGCACTCACCAAGTTAGTGCGTTGTCTGACTCTTGGCGCTGACGTGGTGAGTGCGAGAACTAACTACAATATATCAATGTATAGAACATCTGCACTCACCAAGTTAGTGCGTTGTCTGACTCTTGGCGCTGACGTGGTGAGTGCGAGAACTAACTACAATATATCAATGTATAGAACATCTGCACTCACCAAGTTAGTGCGTTGTCTGACTCTTGGCGCTGACGTGGTGAGTGCGAGAACTAACTACAATATATCAATGTATAGAACATCTGCACTCACCAAGTTAGTGCGTTGTCTGACTCTTGGCTGACGTGGTGAGTGCGAGAACTAACTACAATATATCAATGTATAGAACATCTGCACTCACCAAGTTAGTGCGTTGTCTGACTCTTGGCGCTGACGTGGTGAGTGCGAGAACTAACTACAATATATCAATGTATAGAACATCTGCACTCACCAAGTTAGTGCGTTGTCTGACTCTTGGCGCTGACGTGGTGAGTGCGAGAACTAACTACAATATATCAATGTATAGAACATCTGCACTCACCAAGTTAGTGCGTTGTCTGACTCTTGGCGCTGACGTGGTGAGTGCGAGAACTAACTACAATATATCAATGTATAGAACATCTGTACGATCCTTTAGCGCTCACTTGGTGAATAGTAAGTAATAATAAGTGCTTTATTGCTGAATGGACATTTTCCCCTATGCACAACATCTTTAAACAAAGACAAATAGGAATACATTTAAATAATTCAAGTTTTAACTCCCTCGTACGCGTTTTCCATGCCAGCTTAACATCAATGAACAGACATAGGTATTTCACAAAAAAATTCTTGTTATTACCTTCTTTGTAGCCTGGAGATCCTGATGAAACTTAGATGCTAGATGTGGTGCTTGACGATCGTTTCGGTCTAATAAGACCATCTTCAGAGCACAAAACTAAACTAAACTAACACTATCACTGTTTATATACACACAACACTGTTTATTTACACTTTAAACTTTGCCCCATGTAAAGTGTAAATAAACAGTGTTGTTTGCATATAAACAGTTATAGTGTTAGTTTAATTTTATTACTCTAGATGAAATATTCAAAACATCTAGTAAAACTAAAAAAATGTCTTTAAATAGGTCCCAAACCGGAAATCATAATTTATTTACAATTTCTATCTTATAAACATTAAAACAACTACAAGCCACTATATCAGAGAATGGAATTTACAAGTACAAGGAAATCAAGATGTATTGTGGTTTTCGACTGAAGTCTTGAATTTTCATTTTCTCACTTAAAATCATATCATTTTTATCGAACCGATAACTAAGTGTAATTAGATATATTTGATTAATTGTGAACTGAAGCTAAGGAATCTGAAAACTGTAAGAAAGAGCTATGTCGTCCGCAAAACAGTAATTTTCCATGTTAACTTACCATTACACAAATCATTTATAGCTTCATAATAAGTTTTACTTTAAACCTTGAAACTATACGGGTTTAATAACAACTAATTATTTGCGACATGGTAGCAGGGCGTGGTTAACTTTTACTACTTAATTTTTGATAACTATTACTTTCAATTAAACATTTAATGAAAATGAGTACACTGAAAACTAGGCTGGAAACTTTGGCTAATGGTTTGAAATGCCAAGCCTCGAAATTGAAGCTTCGAAATTGAACTGGAAGCCTCGAAATTGATGACTGCCGTTGAATAAGCTGACAAGAGGAATAGGCTACTCATTGATTATCTACATCCACTGCTGTAATAGAACTATAGAAGAGTAGGAGAACAAAATAGATGAAGAACAAAATGAAACAGATGATGATGAGAGGCCTGACTTCTTTGATATTGTTCTGGATAGTGACAAGGTAAGAACTCGAAATAAGCCTTGGCATACAGTACTAATAAACCAAAGTTACAACTTGCCGAATATTACAAACTACCAAAAAAACTTGTCGGTTAGCTAATAATGAAATGGCTACAAATTCACAAATTTACAAACTCTATGGTTCCAAACTTTTACAAAGAGACCCACAAACCATCTTGATACTAATAAAGTCGACTAAACCCCTAGCACCTAAACCCTAAAAGCATAGAAGCCAACCCAATGCACAGGAAACCCTAGCTTGTTCATCAAATGTTCATGAAAACTTAGCACTTTGGGATAGCTGTAGTAACAAACTGATTGACAATATAGGAAATTACCTTGAACTCAAGCACCCTAAATTGTACTCACCCTCAAAATAAGACACTTGTACCAAACCCATGTAAAGAACTTGTGCTTCATAATAAACACATATAAACTGCAACTGAACTGGTAAATAATAGTAGGCTACAACTCTATTCACAGAAGAGGGATCATCCAAAACCTCAAGAGCCGACTCGAAAATGTCCCACCACTTTCTCAAACTATGGGCAATCAGAAACAACGCAAAAATACAGATTACGAGAAAACAACACACTTACACTTGATAAGGAAAAGCCAATTGAAAGTAATGAGACAGGAGAGAACAATAAAATCTCACGATTTCAGTATTCACTTCGAAATCCTTTGGATACAGCAACTACAGACAACTGCTTTCCACACCTCGCATCCCCTCTGTGCTGTAGGATCGTGACCCTCAGGTACACTGAATGTTGTATTTGAACCGATTATAAATCTTTTTACCCGTTAGATGGATTGAATAAACTCAAAACTGTATTTAAATTAATTCACACTATTTATTTATCTGACTCCATTTCTTATGCAACAACAAATCTAACAACACTAATACAGTACCCGCCAAAATAAGCAGTACTGCACGTGTTAGATTTTAGGTAACTAATATATAAACATACAAAATGAAGCAAAATCCATTAGGTTCGGTTTAGAATATGTTCAATATGTCCTCCGTCCATTATTGGGTAACATTCATATCGTTTTTGAAGGTTTTGGGTCATTTTGTAAAGAGAGGTTCTGCCATGTTCCTCACTTATGGATGTATTTTTTCTTTAAGTTGGACGATCGTAGTTGGTGGATCCTCGCGGAAAATCCTCTCCGTTAACAGACGTATGCATCAGGTGATGTTACGAGGAGATCCAGCGAGTGGGCTGGGTAAGGAAAGGTTGTTCAAGAGAGATGAGGTGGTTGCCAAATGCTTCTTTAAGACAAGTAGTATTGTTTATGGCACTATGGCTGGTTGCGCCATCTTGCTGGAACGATTGTAAACCATTTTCAGGTTTCGAGCACGACAAAATCTTCTAGGGTCTCTCAGAAACCTATCAAGAATAAACCTATATCTTTCCTGATTCACAGTAAGAGCATTTCCATTATTGTCTTCAACAAAGTATGGCCAAATTAGGCCTCTTCCTGAAATAGCACTCGTCCGTGGTTTTCGTTTGTGCAGACAGTAGAAGGGTGGCCAGAGCGGCCCTTCCGCTGAATCAAACCTATCATAACAGCATTACTCAGGGGATTTTTATGAACATTCGCTGGAAACCGCAGTGCAGTGTGCGACAAACCTGGTCCACCTGCACGCCCAACTCCGTATGAACGGAAATAATGTTCTACAATAAAAGTCTTTTCCGCAGTTGTCAACACCATTTTAGCCTAATCTAACCTCAAAGGGGAAAGACAAACACGAAAAAGGTAAACACAAAAAAACTCGTAAACACGAAAAAGGATGCAACAATTAAAAGCTGTCACAGCTGATCGTAAAGAAAGGTACAGCTGTTTCAATTTCAGTACTGTTTATTTTGGCGGCCACTGTAGTAGCAAGAAAAAAGAACAGCTGTCAAAGAACAGTTTACAAAATAAATTTATGATAATTGGTAATACTATATAAATAATTTTCATTTCTAACACTAAACACAAACTTAATGGCTCAACTGAAATTCAAGTCCAAGGTTCGAAATCCTCTAGGAGTGTGGCAAAAGCCAAATGAGACAAACTTTTACATATTACTGTGTATGCTAAACTATTGAAATTTAAACTGCTTGCACATGAAACATATATTAATAGTTTGGATGCAAAATTCAATTATGAACACTAACTACTTTTAGAAATACAATCAACTGAAACTACTCTAACTTTTTACTGCTTAATAACTTTTACTTTAAAACTTGAAACTATACCGTGTTTAATCACAGCTAATTATTCGCGACACCCTGAATCTATCCAGATTATTGGCCATAAGCAAACATTGAAAACTATCTTATACTGGCACTTAGTTTTCTGTCTTTAAAGTATGGAACTGTTCTTCAAAGTCAAGTATTTCTGTAGCGGAACTAATGGAATTTCCCTATCCCACTAAACATGTTTAGAAAAATTTACTCAGATTTATATTATGTCATCTAATTGATTGCTTTTTAGTTCGTGGACAATTTTTTAGATGTTTGAAAGTATCAACGGTCAGGCTTACAACTTACAACAGCTACAGACCGTTATCAATCGTATCAGTAGTTTGCAAAGTCTTCAACAAGATAATGCTGGTTAGGCTATAGAATTGTCTTGAACTCAATGATGTAATCATCAAATAACAGCACATGACTTTGTGTCTACCACTTCTGCTTTGTTCGGTCTGATTGAAAACATAGCTTAAGAATTTGATTCAATAACTACTGTGATTTCCGATATTATACCATTTTTATTTATTGCAACTAATTTGTTCACATTGAACAAATTTTAAGAAAGCTCAGCTCTGGTATATTTTTGCTGAACAACCATAAGACCCAAGCAAGTGGCGAGGCTCTGTTATCAGCTTATTATGGGCTTATATACCCCCCACTTGGCTTATGCGGTACCTATTTGGGGCCTCGAAAGTAAAAAACTCTCTTTTATTCCACTTACAAAAAAGGGCTGTGAGAACGGTTTTTCTCTGGTTTCGCGCCAACCCTGTAGAGAGGTAGGTGTTTGGGCGGGCGCGCATTTTAACGCTCTCGTCGTTTTAACGTCCTTGAAACCTAAACATTTGTAAGCAGAACCTTTCGAGTTTCATTTTTCCAACAAAAACACATTATTCTTTGCGCCATTTAAACAAGCTATCAATTCCAAACACTCGACATTTTTTTCAAAATCACACGGTTTACAACGGAATAAACCTTTTGAACAAACTTCCACTTCATCTCAGGGTGGAATCGGACTGTAAATTTCGGAACTAAAAAAAATAACTCAATCGTATCTTGGTCGATCTTGCCTGCTACAGCGTTCGGGACTTCTTCATCGAGCAAACTAGCACACTAGCTCGTGAATGTATATAAATGTAAATAGATTATCAATAATTTAGTAAGTCAAAGGATTGTTAAATTTATTATTATACTCAAAGGAGTAAAATGTTTTTAATTTCACAACTAAGTTATTGTTAAGAGCATACGTATGATTTGGCTAATACATGTAGATTGTTACCATGGCGCAGTTCTCTATATGACTTTTAAGTCATTAGTTTACATTAGTTTATGTGCGAAAACCACTAGGCCTATTTTCTAATAGAAGGTTGGTTTGAATACAGTAATTTGAATAACGTTTCATTTAATGTAAAGTTTGGTGTTGTATTTAACCTACCGACAGTTGTTATGTTTAGTAGATATGTCAGAAAAACACAAGGTAATAAACGCGCTTCTGTAAAAAAAACAACAAAAGAGATTTTAATGAAACCAACAGCATCTGTCGTGCTTTAGTCAACACTTTTAGAAAAATACACATTTTTTGAAGGCTTTAAAGTATTTTGGGGTAAAGTTGAGATTTTTTAGGGAGCACTCATTTTTGTTTCGTTTTTTTATAAAAGATAAATTCTTATTTCAACGACACCACACAAGACAAAATTTGTGTGCAGATTGGTTTAAAGGTATTAAAAAAAACACAGTTTTTGGGATACCCACCTGTGAGGGGC
Organism: Matsumurasca onukii; assembly: GCA_018831715.1. Classification (NCBI taxonomy): domain Eukaryota; kingdom Metazoa; phylum Arthropoda; class Insecta; order Hemiptera; family Cicadellidae; genus Matsumurasca; species Matsumurasca onukii. The sequence goes on from CM032064.1 coordinate 7,741,816, forward strand.
GTGAGGGTATGGTTAAACAGATGTATCTTAATATATCGTATGACCAATACCTTTTAATGTTTTAGCATTATCACGGCATAATTATAGCTTCTTCACCTACTTCCATCCAATCGTGTATCATTTAATCATTGTTGAGTTGCCTTTAAAGTTCAAAACTTACCTTGCCTTGAAAGATAATAACTAAATGGTGTAATATAATAGTATATTTCATAACAAGAGTGGAAAGTCGGGTTTTGCATGTTCGAGAACATGTGTTTGAAGTGCGAGACTTGTCGAGCACTTCAAATGGTCTCGAACATGCAAAACACTTTCACTCGAGTTTTGAACGATACTTTTCACTACACTACGGAATTAAAACTCATTGTTGGAATGTTGAATGTTTATTAAATTAGCTTAGGTAGAGATTCCAGTTAAGTTTATAGGACAATTTTATAGTGGTAGAAGTGCGTTCTGCAGTGGGGAAATAACTTGTATCATACACAGATAGCACGTGTACAAAAGTAATATTTAAACACTTAGAATGACCGGAAATGATGATAAAAACTGTTGTTCATGTTGTTCTTTTCAGATACGAAAGACATATTGTATTTCCTAAGCTGCTTGCACAAAACACAGACGGATTTGAACCCGGCAACACAATGTACAACCGGGACGTCAACAAAGCAAACTCTTCCAGAAGGTGGGTACTGGATATACAGATTATTTAAGGCGAAAGTGTTTCATAAGTTCTAAGTTCCTACGGCTTTATTGAAATATTTTATGACTTGTTACCTCTGATATTTAAGTATTTATTTATATTAATTATGTCTAGTCACTAGATTTTATGTGTTTCATTTTTGTTCATGGTTTTGATTTATGTACATATATTGCACAGATAAATATATGTTTTTTCTACTGAGCTCTATATTGGAGGACTTTTAATTATAGTAAATCTTCTATGTTTCAAGCTTGACTGTGACTAAAAGCTGTATTTTTTAATGACAATTGTAAATACATGTAACAATGGCAATGACGAATAGGCTAAACTTTCTTGATTAATTATTTATAAATATGTATTAATTTAATTTGTTTATTTTTAATTTAATTTATTTATTAATTTTAAAACAAATACGTCACGCTGAAATTAAGAAGGAGAATCCTGTACCTTAGAAAGCAAAGTTTATGGGGTCAGGTTGGATTTTGAAATATTTTGTCTTAGCTCTTCTAGTCTCTAACGCTCAGTGAGCTATGTGTATACTTGACTTGCACATTGTACAGGGTGTTCTGCGAAGTGCTCAAGGACTCAGTGAACTGCTACTCCATCATAGTCTCCTGCTACGGATACAAGCACCCGAGTGCACCGGGCATCCACTACTACACGGAAGAGTCTTGTATCCTTTCTTAGCACTCAACAGCATCCCGAGTAGCTACATCAGCTGAAAAGACAGCTCAAATAGGGGAACGCAAGTTGAAATCAGCACAACTCACACAAATCAACATAGGTTATTAAGTTGTTCTAGATATAAGTACAAGGTGTTTTTTTACGCAACCCGATTTTCAAACTGTAGTAAGTCACTCTTTACGAGCAATATATGTTCATAAGCTTATACTACTAGTTTGTTTGCTTCAATATCTATCAACTGGTATGTATTGATACAGTAATATTGCGGTTTTGATAATCTAATTTGATGTTATTGTTAAACAAACACAATCATGGTTTTTAGGAAATCAAAAGTGTGTTTATTGTTCAAGAATACTCAAGAACAAGATAATTTTCTTTGTGTCATGAGGGGTTTGAGGTCAGTTTACAGGTATGGGTACGCAATTCGCTTTAGTTGTTTAAAGATTTTTAGGTGAATGTTCCAAACTAATCCTTAACATCTTCCAACATGTTTCAACATCATTCTGTATAGTCAGCGTTCTGTTGTTTTCTGTTCCCTGCAGAACCTGTTTCTTTAAAATTTGTAACAAGTCTGTGAGTGCTAGATTAGTTAAAAATACTCACACCTGCAAACCTGACCTCAAACGCATTTGGAAACAAAGAAAATGTTATCTTGATCTTAAGTATTTGTCTACGATAAACACTCTTTCATCTTTGCCGAAAACCCATGATTGCGTTTGTATTACAATAATATCAAATTAGACGATCGAAACCGCAATATTACTGCAACAATACAGACCAGTTAACATATATATTGAAGCGAACAAATTAATGATATTGAAACTCATGAACATATATTAGATGACTATTAAACTCAGTTTGAAAATGGGTTGAGTTAAAAAACACCTTGTATTTTATCGTAGATGTATACAAACAGTTCGGAAATAAGAATAAATTGCCAAACCAAAACTGGGAGGTCGTAGATAATTGGGGGATGGCTTGAATGAAAGGTCATGAAGACTGGAAGGAACACAAGCTTTCTTAATGATCTCAATTTGATTATTAGTAATACATTAGAAACTCGATAGCTACACACTTGATACATAGTTTGACACTTCCAATAGTTAGACATTTTCTGTGCTCACTTAATACAAACAAAAATGACTACTTGAGTAAAATTCTATTTGCTTATTTTCTAACACTTTACTTATTGCATAAACAGTACTTATTCTTTGTTTGAAGTGTGTTAATGGTGGTTGTAGAATTTCTGAGGTTAAATTATTCTTACGGACGTTTTGCATCGCTGTATGCTATGGTAAACAAGAACAACACGAAGTTCGGGATGTGGAATCTAAAACATAAAACATAAGCACAAAACATTAAAAATATAACTAGCCTAAAAGTAATTTATTTATTTTATAATGTTACATTACGGGCGAAACACCCAATTACAATGTGACATTGGATTTGTAATACACTGACATATAAATAGTATAGTCCGAGGTTCATGCCAAATCACTAACTTGTTTTATACTTTGATAAACCACGTAATCAGAGTTTGTTGACCAGTCACCTACCACCAAACAACAATTATCGGTTTTGTTTCTTCCCCAACCTTATTTACTTTTAAAACAACTAGCTTATACAACAATAATACACGAACAAAATCTTTAAAAAAGTAACACAAACTGAGAAACCAAGCACGTCCATGGCCAGTGACAGCTGCTCACTGACTGGCTGGCTGACCAATCACATAAATGAATCAGACTGGCCAACTGAAACATTTATTTATTCACTGTAAACACCATTTTTACGGTATAAATAGATTACCGTGTTGATCTGAAAAAAAAAGCAAGCACGTGAGTGATACTGAAAATTTAAAACTAATTGGTGAGTTCTTTGAATTCACCCCTACTTAAGTGGTACTTTATTTTTTGTACTCTTTTGGAGAAAAAAGGATTTAATGTTCGGGGTGGTTATGGGTAACAACACGGGAATAATGGCTGCTGGTATCCTTACCTAAAATAAATAAATTAATTTATTTATGCGAAAAACATGTGACATGTTATGCAATCGTCAGTTTCTAACATCGAAATCCCGTTCATACATACATTTCTGACACTCACTATCTCTCATTAATTCGAATTGAACCACTCTAGTACCGTAATTAGACATTTTGTTCCGCGTTTTACCGGTTATGTGCCATGAACACGTCTGTATTATAAAAAGCTTCTGCGGCCAAAACATTTTTCAGACGAGTTTTAAAAGCCTTGAGCTTCTGGGCACTTTTGATCGAATTAGGCAACTTATTGACGAGTTGAACTCCTACCTGAGAAGGTAAAAGTTCATGAACTGCCGTTCTGTGTCTCCCAGTTCGGTAGTTTTCCCTGCCTCTAGCTTCATAAGAGTGAATGTCACTTCCTCTTACGAGACCGCATTTAGATTTGAAAAAAAGACACGTTTCTAAAATATAGAGGCAAGATAGCGTCAACAATTTCAAATTTTTTGAACGCTTTGGCTACACGACTCTCCATTGCAGTTTTGCAATGATTCGGACTATTTTTTTTTAGAATCAAAACTCTGGCCAAACTTGATTGAGCATCCACCCCACAAAGCCAATCCGTAGGAAAGGTGTGGGTAGATTATAATGTGGGTAATAATTAATAATTTGGACTAGATAAAGACTAACACAAAGATGACTAGATTGCTGAAGTGATTGAGTAGTGAACAGATTGATAAAGGACATTTTGATCGAGATACAGAAGACATAATTATTAAATAAGCCAGTGCTGTAAAGATGGTAACTTTGGTATGATACTCTCAGAAATATTAAATAAGTAACATAGAACACAAAATACCTGTTTATGTACAGTGAATAAATTTTTAGAGTTTTTATGAGTCAGTTTCTTAGCAAAGTAGTTAAACGAACTAACACGAATTTTAAACCGACGAATCCCAATAACTGACTATACTGTACCTACAAGGTACTTAGGTTACTGTATACCTAAGTGAAACGTTGGGTTTTACGATTTTTGGACAACAATTTGAGGTTCAGGATTTTTTATAATGGGGTTTCTTACAGTTTGAGTCCTTAATATTATGATTTTTTTTTTATGTTTTTCCAAGTATGTTACGAGGTTTTGTGCTACTTCCTGCTGATATTTAAGACGAAATTTATGATTATCCGTGCGTTTAAGTTTATTTTTATGAGAGGTAGCCAGATTAAAATACTCTATAAGAGTCCACATCCCAAAACGTTGCATTCTTCTCGTTCAATAAACACCAACGGTAAACGTTTGCAGCTATACTCAACTTCAAAGAGCATTTGGGTTCCTCAGGTTGGCCTCTAACTCTTCACAAAAGGCGAAATATGTTTTTTACGTTGTTTTGCGAAAAAAACGGCACTGTGTCTCGCCATAAGGAAAGAGTGTCAATAACCCAAGTCCACCACCTTCTTGGACATTTGACTTTACATAGAAATTTATGATGTAATTTAAAATTTTTCGTTTATAAAAGATCTACTTTGGTGTGAAATATCTGACGACTTTCTCCGGAATTTTTAATATTAAAATATTTATCATAAGCGTGATAAAAAAATATTGATATGAGATTGAGTTGAAGCCAAGTCCACTCAACAATACGGACTGGGTGAAAATGCCCTCGTTTAAAATGTATGGATGGCTGGATAGACATTCCTAAAATCCCACAGGTAAAACATAATCTGTCTTGTTTAACGAGACAAAGTTCTGTTAAAGATTACTAAGTCCTCTCTCAGATCTAAACATCAGCCTTAGTAAATGGCACCTTAGTAAATATTGATAGGTACCACCAGCATTAAACACTTATTTAGAAATTAATGAAAAAAAATGGTTGTTTTGGAAAAAAAAATGTAAGTGTTATTAATTATAATTATTGTAAAGCTGACTTTCTTTCCTTGTACAGAAATTTAAGGGGTACAGTTTGGAATGATTTATTTAACGTTAAAACTATAGACGAAGCAGTTAACTTATTTTATGATAAAATTTACTGTGTATTTAATTTAAGTGTGCCTAAAATAGATCTGTTCAATTAAAGTATCCTAACTGGTATTCTGTAAATTTAAGAAGATTAATAAAGAGAAAGGAAAAGAATACGTAAGCAGTATAAGAATATAATATGCTACACTTGTTAGATGAATTCAAGAATATTAGAAGAGAAGTTAAACAATTAATAAAATTTGATTACAAAGAATATTTAAAATCCGCCGAATCTGAGATAAATAGGAATCCCAAATCATTTTGGTCGGTAATCAAAAGTTTAAAGAGCACGAACATGAAACCAGCTACAATGTTATTCGATGGTGAAGAAGAGAGTAGAGGAGGAGCAAAGATAGCTGAGACATTTGCAACATATTTTAACTCTGTTTACATAGATTGTACTTTGGACTCAGAGCAGCTTTGGAAACAAGCAAAATCCTCGCCAGTCATGAGTAATGCGGAAACATTGGCCTTTGATGAGATAACGAAACCTGAAATTCTTATCAGTCTGAATAAACTTAAGCCCAAAAGAACACTAGGGCCTGATGGTATACCACCATACATATTTAAGGCTTGTGCTGAGTTACTAGTTGATCCTTTACACTATTTATTTAATTTATCATTAAAAAATCAATGTTTTCCTACTCTTTGGAAACTAGCCAAGATTGTTCCAGTGCCAAAAAAGCAGCAAATAATGACATAAGAAATCATAGACCTGTTGCAATTTTATCACCTCCTGCTAAAGTTTTTGAATCAATTATTTATGATAGACTCTTTTCTCATGTAAAAAAGTATATTAGTAATTACCAACATGGTTTTTCCCTAAAGATCTATAAATTCTAATTTGTTAAATTTTTCTCAATATTGCATTGCAAAATAGATGAAAATCAGCAAGTGGATGTTATTTATACTGACTTTGAAAAAGCCTTTGACAAAGTGGATCATTTGACTTTATTATCAAAGCTGAATTATTTTGGTATATCAGATTCACTTTGATTAAATTTTTTTGTTCATATTTGTACCAACGTAAACAATTTGTTTGTTTTTGAAGGATTCATTTCTAAAGAACACACTGTAGGCTCTGGTGTTCCGCAAGGCTCGAACCTAGGTCCTCTGCTCTTTATAACTTTTATAAATGACATTCAAAGCTTTGTAAAACAGTAAACTTTTACTTTATGCAGATGATTTAAAATTATTTAAAACTGTAAAAGTTTGCAGGACTGCTCTGAGTTACAACAAGATATAGATTCATTAGTCATCTGGAGCAAACGTCATTTGAAATTTAACATTGAAAAATGCTCCGTAGTTTCTTACACGGGAAATCTCCAAATTTTCAAATTACGATTGATTACAAAATGGAAAACATAGTTTTGAAAAGAAAATCAACTATTAAAGATTTAGGGATAGTTTTTGATTCTAAGTTTACATTTAATGATCATGTAATCTCAGTTTGTAAGGCTTCATATTCATTGGTGGGGTTTATTAAAGGTCAAGTATTTATTTTGAAAATCCCAATTCTCTTAAGTTATTATTTTTTACACTTGTCCGATCAAAACTTGAGTATGGAACGATAATTTGGAACCCTCATACCTTTTAGATATGATTGAAAATATTCAAAAAGTTCTTAAAATTTATGTACTACAAATGTTTTGGTTTTATACAAATTTAGTTCCATATTCTGAATTATTGGACTTATTTGAAGTTTCTAGCTTATCCAAACGAATTCAATTAAATTCCTTACTTTTTTCTATATAAATTATTGCATGTAAGAACGGAAGATGATGAACTTGTATCGCAACTTAACTTCGCTGTTCCTCGCCTTTGCTCGCGTTACTCGTGTTTGTTCTCTACAACATTTTCCAGAACCAATCTGGGTTATTATTCACCTCTAAATAATATGTGTCGACTGTATAATTTAAACAGTCGTGAAGTCGATATTTTCTGTGATTCGTATAGTAGGTTTAAATATAAATTGAACAAAAATATACAAAATTTTTAACTCCCCTTTCATAGAGCTGGAAGGCTTGCTGGTTTCATGTTTTATCATATTTTATAATGTTTTATAGTGACAATTAATATCTTTTACTTGTTGCTTGTTTTTATTTTGTTTAGTTTTATTATGCATTCTATTTATACAATCTCTAAATGTTGTTATAGTTATTTTTAATAATATTTGTGCTATTTTCGCCTAATATGATTGGATGATAGATAGCTATTTAACAGTAAATATCCTATAGTTGTTCATGCTGTATTTGTATTTAATTATGTATTATGCATGTAAATATTTTATTTTAACATTAATGCTTTGTGTAATTGGCTAACGCTGTATAAAAGCATTCAATAAAAATTTTGAATTTTGAATTTTTGAATTTTGAATCTTGAATCAGGTTCACTTAATTAGACAGGGTGTCCCTGAACTCTCTGGAACACTTCATATGAAGTCTTTTCTTAGGTGAAGACAAAACAAATTTTACAATATAACATGGGGTCCAAAGTCCTTAATTTCTCCACTAGCCACCATTTTGTGTTTTTTTAAGTAAATAATGATATATCAAAAAGTAGTTGACCAACCACTTCGTTGAAATTTTGCAAAATCGTTCTTCTAACCAAACCCTAAAGTAAAAAATATAAACAAGAAAAAGTATTCATGTTTCAAAATGGTGGCTATTTAAAGGTATTTAAATAGCTAGGAAAAGAATAATATTTACACAATTATTCAAAAGAATCCGGTAAAAACTGAGTGAGATATGAGCATTTAACTACAGCAATGCTACTAGGACAATGGTCTTTGTGCGCTTTTATTAGCAGCTGCTTTGCACGAAACAGAGATATGTTCAAATATGGTGTTACCATTGTTTTGACATTTATTTTCGACCAGCTGATTAATAATGATCAGCCGATTTTGTTCACAAACAATGTGTTGCTTACCATAAAACAACTCGGAAATCGGCTAAAAAATCAGTTTACGTTTTACGTGACCTTGAACTTCGTCCCATATCAAAACAATGTAAAAATATGCATTTTCTTGGGACAACAGTCTTGGGCCTACTGTTTTGATCGAATTCTTACGAAATGCACATAGTTTTGAAGTGCATTAAATGTTTTAGTGACTCTGCTGGGCGAACTTTCCCTTTTCTCATTTATAAGACCGTGACATAAATCCAAAAATTGAAGAACCTTTGTAATTGAATTCTATTAGTTTTTACTAGTAAACTAGTACAAAATTTAAAAAAAGTGTCAGCGAAATCACTGAAGTATATTGTCATTTTTCAAATCAAACTTAATTCAAAAATATGTAGTTCAAAATGTAGGCGTGAAAAATCTCAAGAAAATGCTTATTTGTACAATATTTTTTTATTGGACAAAAGCAAAATGGCAGCCGACTAATAACTACTGTGCAAGCACTCTTTTATTTTACCTTTCATTACTGCTTTAAATTGTTTCAAAATGCATTTCCAAAATATAGCCTAAAATTTGTTTATTAAAATTAGTTTATCTCTTATTTATTTATACATAGGAATTTTCAGTAGTCTATGTGGATTTAGATTTAAATTTGTTCCTCCTCGGAGTTAGTTGTGGCATTATTCTCTGGTTACTTGTGGCTTGTTTTAATTAGAGTTATTGTTTCTAGTATGTATAGTGCTGTGAGGATTAATATTTTATTTTTTAACTAAGAGAGGTTTGCAGTGCTCAAGTTATGATGTTTATTTCAAGATTTTTATGGCTGCAGTGCTATCAAATTTCAGATGTGATTCAAATGGCGCATGGTATGCTATTTTAGTTGTTTCCATATCAGTTATTATATTTCTTATTAACTTCTGAGAGCATATAGAGTTGAAGATAGTTTTTAAATAGGTTTTCTATATATGGTTTTGCCAGTTTAAATGTTTATTTATTATTGTTATTCCTAGGAACTTTGTTGAATTTTCTGTTGTAATTTCATTTGGGATGGTAAAAGTATTCTTCTTGTCGGCTGCTGTAGTAAAATTTATATGTATAGTTTTGGATTTGTTAATTTTTAAGTTAAGGTTTTTGCATACTTCTGTGGCTCTATCCATTATTTCTTCTGATTTTGATTATTTATTGTAGGTGCAACTATTGTTGTGTCGTCTGCAAACATTATGCACGAGTTTGTATCCCCATTTGTTTGGGAATGAGTTTATATTCTGTAAATGAGGAAAAGCAGAGGGCCGAGCACTGACCCTGGGGTACACCTTGGATTGAATTTCCGGATTTCGATCAGATTTAGTTTCCTTCCTGATGATGTGTAGTTTATTTCTGGTGGTTTCTATCTGTTAGGTAATTTATGAGCCATTTGTTGTGCATTTCCTGTTATTTGTAGTTCCAATTGTACCAATTTTACCCTTTACAAACCGAACTGGAAAACTGTAGCACCTTGAGTACAGAACACTTGCTCTTAACTGACTTCTAGAACAATCTCTTCAAGTACGACACAGTAAACAACTGTAAATCTTCGCTGTAGTTTATTTCTAAGGGCATCATAATACAAACTCATAAATCACCTGTGCACTAAACCTAACAGTTTATTAGAAAATACTTTTGAGACGCTATGTTATATTTACAACCACTTACAATATTTCTTTACACCCTTCGAGGAGTTCTGTGTTTTTAGCCTTACCTTTCGTGTAACTGTTGACGTTGGACCAAGCAATCGTTGGCACAGTACATACTCAGAGCAAATGCAAGTTTCTTTGTCATAATTGATAATGGAGTGATTCAATTTCGTATTACGATACTTTGATTTGAGACAACGACCACATTTAGATGATATTTCAAGCTGAATATGGGATGAGTTGTAAGTGTGATAAACTTTCGATGGATGATTGGATGTAGTCTTGTTACAAACTAGGACCGGCTGTTTCCCAGATTGGGTCATTAATCAATAGCCGACAAACAATGGAATAGTTTAACGTGACTTCTGAACCACGAGGAGTGGCCGCCGTGAAAAAGTTGTAACTACATCGCTGGGAGTTGTAACTGCATCGCTGGGAGTTGTAACTGCATCGCTGGGAGTTGTAACTGCATCGCTGGGAGTTGTAACTGCATCGCTGGGAGTTGTAACTGCATCGCTGGGAGTTGTAACATCGCTGGGAGTTGTAACTGCATCGCTGGGAGTTGTAACTGCATCGCTGGGAGTTGTAACTGTCGCTGGGAGTTGTAACTGCTCGCTGGGGTTGTAACTGCATCGCTGGGAGTTGTAACTTCATCGCTGGGAGTTGTAACTGCATCGCTGGGAGTTGTAACTGCATCGCTGGGAGTTGTAACTGCATCGCTGGGAGTTGTAACTGCATCGCTGGGAGTTGTAACTGCATCGCTGGGAGTTATGTAACTGCATCGCTGGGAGTTGTAACTGCATCGCTGGGAGTTGTAACTGCATCGCTGGGAGTTGTAACTGCATCGCTGGGAGTTGTAACTGCATCGCTGGGAGTTGTAACTGCATCGCTGGGAGTTGTAACTGCATCGCTGGGAGTTGTAACTGCATCGCTGGGAGTTGTAACTGCATCGCTGGGAGTTGTAACTGCATCGCTGGGAGTTGTAACTGCATCGCTGGGAGTTGTAACTGCATCGCTGGGAGTTGTAACTGCATCGCTGGGAGTTGTAACTGCATCGCTGGGAGTTGTAACTGCATCGCTGGGAGTTGTAACTGCATCGCTGGGAGTTGTAACTGTATCGCTGGGAGTTGTAACTGCATCGCTGGGAGTTGTTGTAAAACATGCACTATACAACCACTGAGCTATGGCCATCTACAATAGATCCTAACCAGTCTTATTGCTTGAGTTGCCGATTGTACTTCTAATTTCCCATTCGGCGGGTGAACATCAAAGTTCAAGAATTAAGCTTTGGACACGTTATGGAAACTTTTGATGACCAGGACCTACGTAAATCATTCGATACTGTCAACCATAAAATCTTACTTAACAAATTACAAAGTCTCGGAGTGGGTAGAAGTGTTCTAAAGGTGTTTGATTCTACCTTTGTGCAATAGGCTTTAGGTTTTCAGTTGTTTGAGCTATCCCTAAACCGAAATTAGTGCAACACTTCGTGCCACAGGGATCGATTACCTTCGATTGTTACAGTTACCTTGGTTGTGGCACCTGTAGATTCTACGGTGCAGGTTGTAGCCTAGACACGTGTTTCGCAGCGCTTGTGCTGCATCATCAGTAGGTACAATAAGTCACTATTTACACTATTAAAACAATGTCACTTAATTACAGCTATTTACACATTCCACTGCACTTGTGCCCTCGTGGTTTCACATCAATGCTCGTTTAATGTATCTGTTCTGCTTTCAGGAATCGACATTTTTTACTTTTCTTATTTTCTAGTAAATAAATAAGATTAAATAATCCACACCATAAAAATAATAAATAAAATAAATTCATTGTTGCAACCTTTAACTGTACATAACTTTAACAACACATTTTCATTTTGCGTTATTTTTTTCTCTCCTGTAATTTAAATTAAACAAACCTGTACTTTAGTACCGTTGTTTGGACGATATTTGTCACAAACAGACCTTTAGTCCACTCAAAATACGAAACAAATGCACTCATTACATAGTATCATCCAACTAAAATCTGTATTCCTGATTTACTTGCTGAGGTCGGTACGACGACGCTATAGTCGTAGATGTACGGCCAAGATACCTTTTACAGCATAAAACATATTTAACCTTAACAGAAACGTAGATTGTCGTCTGGGCCGCAACATAGTGCGGACGTGCTTGACTACTACCGGATCATCAGGAGTGGTGGGAGCGACGGAGGGTGAAAGAAGACGAGTTCGACAAAATCACGCCAGAGTAGAAAAGCAGCTTACTCCGGAGCCTTGAGCAGTAGGAGTTACCCACTGCATCCACCCCATCCACACAGGCACCCTCCTCGAGCCACGAGCTCTTCCAGCGATGCCTCCGCCTCCACCAAGCTCAACATCAGCTTGAACGTACAGGTCAGCCGACATGCACATAGCGTTAGTAGCAGTCGTACGGTAACATTTCTACTTCACTACTAAAGATACCCGTAAACATAGTGGCACTTTTACCTGATTTCTCAATATTTGAAATGTAAATTGCACGACCAAAATTTCTTTTAGATCCTGATGATGCTCCTGGTTCTTGTTGGTTTTGGCAATGCATATTCCGGATCAAAATTGTTTTTCAAATCATTTTTTATTCTATGTATATAGTTATTTTATTTTTTTTTCTCTTCTGTAGTTTTATTGATGATGGCTATCACAGCATAGCCGAAGTACGTTTTGAAATACAAATTAAAAAGCTATTTTATTGAATGGTTTATCAAAAAAGTTTTTTATTTCAATTACATGTCAAGCCACATAAATTTAAAATCTAAAAAAACCTTTTGTTTGTAATATCACGTCAACTCATTCATTGCTACAGTTGCCGCGCTGAGTATGTCGTTATCTGGAAGACTGGGCAGTAATCTGTTGTTTTCTTTTGTATTTTCCACCTACAACTAGTTTTTGGTGGCAATATTGTTCCGTATGTACATATGTATTTTGATGGAAAAACTATACTCTTATTCTTACTTAAAAGATTTTAAACAATTTCGAATGAGCTGTTTTCTGAAAGTGTTATGAATTAAAATTTATGTACGGTTGTATAAATAATTAATTATGTTAGAATTAACACGAAAGTAGTTCAAAAGTTATGAGTAGTGTAGTTCACGCTTACCGTCAAAATGTGTGATTTTTTCGAATTTTCCTCCATAGCGTCCACGTATCAGGGGTACCATTTTGCAGTAAGTTACGTTTTGAACAGAACGGTACCATTATCATATACAGGGTGACACACGGGAAACGGACGTTTTTTAAATGCATAGTACAAAGCCATTTTAAAAGATAAACCAATTTTATTTGTACGGATATAAAGGCTAGGACTTAGCATTTTATAAATTACTCATTTAAAAAAATACGTCACTGATAGAGTGCCCACGCACTCAGATACAGATGTCCAGTATTTTGGTGAAATCATCCGCAACTCGGGTCAACATGTTTAGTTTAATAACTGTATCTATTCCCAAATTGCTTGTTTAAGGTGCTAGAGTTCGGGGTTTGTGAGAGTAGACACGTTCTTTCAAATATCCTCACAGGAAGAAGTCACAGCAAGACAAATCTAGTGACCTTGGTGGCCAGGGTATGTCACCAAAACGTGAAACCAGCCGTCTAGGAAACATGTTCTTGACAGTAACCATTGAAGCAGCGGCGGTGTGCGCTGTGGCTCCATCCTGTTGTAAGAACACGACTCTCATGGACATTCTTCGCCTTCGAAGTTCTAGTCTGAGAAATGTGTTCAACATGTGGACATAACAGGGTGATTTCACCGTGTCGGTAACACCACTTTCCTCAACAAATGACTGGGACTCCTGGTGACTACCATTTTCGCCTTAGCGATGTTTTGATGTGTCCTAGCAGATCTAAAGGCCCTGGAGGTTTTGTTTCTTTATGTCCTTTTGATTTGAACAAATCTACCCATCTCAACAACGTGTTACGGTTTGGTACGGGTTGATTCCGATGGATGTCAACATGTCGACGAAACAAACGCTGTGTTTTAGTCACTGTGTTGTTTTTAACGTAAGCATCGTATGCAAAACACGATATGTTCGACAGTCCATTGAACCATTGTCACAAAAATGCTATGAAATACTCTTTTCAATGACATAACCTAGAAATTTCTACGAAAACAAGCAACAATGTAACAGCTGATTAAAATTCGTCCGTTTCCCGTGTGTCACCCAGTACATATCTAATCAAAGTGAAAAATTTATCAGCTTAAAATGCAGGATAAAACCCGGTGTTTGCGGTGGATTAACCGCTCAGAACATTTGTATACTTTTTTAAACATTACTTGAAACATTTTATGGAAACTATGTTGTAGAAAATTTAATTATGATTAGTCTTGTACCTTTACTATTTGTATAGCCTTTCTGAAGCGGGGTATATACCACTAAGCACGCAAGGAGTACACGTTTCGGCATGACATTTTGGACATTTTATTCCTGTTTACAGAATCCATAAGAGTTTTGAAGCATTTAAAAGGATTTTTTTGTTGTTGGAAACTTAGCTATGCACAGAATTATATCATTGTCGTGTTTATTAAATTGAAAATAATATCTCTATGCCTTTCAAACTTACATGAAATGCTACAGATAGTAACTAGGAGGCGATATAAATTCGCTCGGTAAATATGAAAATCACATTAAAATATGTATTTTCTTAAAGACAATAAATTTGACCCTCTTGGTGCCTTCAAAACTGTGATCAAATGTATGCTCTATAACTCCTATAAATACAAACAAGAGATTATTTGAGTATATTTGCACGAAAATATCTGTATATCAGCAAAACCTATATATTCGAGCATGAGGCTACCATCTTGTTGGAACATCAAAGTAGTGCTGTGCTATTGAGACCTTTTGGTTCAAAATAGTGTTTAACCATAAAATACTGTAAGTACATGGTCCTTTGAAATTTGTTTGAGGGTTTTACTTTTTTGATGGACATATTAATCCGATCAAATATATATTTAAATGGGACGACTATGGGTTAAGATCTATCAATCAACGCAAACTGGGTGGCACTGGCCGCGTTCAAAAGGTATTCGTGAACAGACGTAACAAAATAAAATCGCTTGGGTGCTTAACTCATCGTTTCTCTAAATTCGATTGAAAATAAAATACTGTGAAATTTTTTAAACAGTCTAGTTTTTAAATGGGATGTAAAAAATAAGCCTAAAGGCAACGTTCAAATTGTTAAGGAAAAAAAGTTACTTGATTGGCTCGACGTTGTTTAAAGGCAGTAAAATTATTAATTGTTTAATATTTGTGGAATAAAAATACAAATTCGTAATCTAGGTTCGCTCTTTAACAATGATTGAATCTATTGTACACATTTTCAACTTTCTATATGGAAAAAGTTACGAAAAAAAAGGTCAAAATAACTCAATATAAAATACGTGAGAAATGATTCTGCGAAATTGAGAAATTGAGTAATTTTATTATCTGGGAATATTGCCGAGATGCTAGCTTCAGATATGGCGGGGTTTAACTTCCAAAAACCAAAGCTGGGTAAAACTACACCTTTTCTAATTTATATGAGAATATGTCGATCACTTGTATTTTAGGAATAGTTACTTTATTTGAGGACACGTGAAATGAAGATAACATTAGTCATTCAATTTGTGAGGCCAAGAAATTGTATTTGTATTTCATTTTAATAAGATTTTAATTGTATTTAATTTTTTTTTAGCTGGTAGAAAAGTGTACTTATACGCTAAAAATAATAATATTCTCATTGTTATTTGACAGTTTTTCACAGTTGACGATTTTCATCTACAATTTATGTCTTCTCCAGTAGCACTGACACTTCTCAAATATACTTGAAGGAGGTCTTTGTGGAAATATATCAGGTTTCCTTTACAGAAAGATTACGGTCTCCTGTTCTGCTTTGGGGTAAAACTAACAGACATTTCGTTCTAAGAACAACGGTTAGCGAGTGAAATAAAACCCACGTTCATCTACCGGTCGAGAATCACCCGGGCGCGCTCACGGACCAACAAAACCAGCCATACCAATAAGGCGGGAAAATCGTTTTGTTGAACGGATTTTGCTGGTTTGATGCACATGATAGGTGTGGTGTTACAAATGTGCACACCAAATTTAATTGAAACTGGTTTATAAATACAGTTTGCATAGCAAAACCCCCAATAGTTCTGTGGGAACTCCCCCCTCCCCACTGCGAAGGGAAAGTCCCATGAAAATTCAACCCTATTATAGGAAATTTTCTAGCATAGAATAGCTCGTGCCTACGCGTCGACTGTGTTCCTTTTTAATTTATCTACGTGTAGAAACATTATGAGCGATTCAAAGAAAAGTATTATTATAATTACAAGATTTCTACCAAGCATGAAAAACGAGAGCCGGAACAAATTTAACCTACAATTGATTTTCAATACGTTCTTTCAACAATGTTTTATTTTTAGCAGTAAATATTTGTATAAAAGTCAGTAAAACGAAACCCATTGTATACGGGTCATCGTACATGTAAGATATTGCTTTTGGTGTAATGTTCAAGAATATGAACAGATGTTTTTATTGTTCATGATACTTTTAGCACAATAAAGTTCTTTTTAAATGTAAGGTGTCGTGATGTTTTAAAAGAAACCAGTAGAACATACGAAAGTTATAAGTTAAATAAATAAATGCCTTTATTGCCAGGCAAACAGGTTTAACAACTTCAAACATTGATCGATCTTTAACATTGTGTCACCAATTTCACAAATATTAGAACACGTTGACAGCTAAAACTGGCAAAATTGAATCATTTGAACGGCAGTTTGTATTTACAAAAGGTCATGTTTTAGGATGTACTAACCAAAATATATCTAAAGTTGTCAAAATGTTAGACTGAACACGGAAAAACAAAACTTCATTTCTAAAAGTTATCTCTCTTGCTGAGAAAGTAAGTGAGAACCTAAGCTGTTGCTCTCTAAAGCACCGTGCAAAACATGTCTGATTCTTAAGGAAAAAACAACAAGTTTTGAATTCACTGCCCCTAGAAGCAGAGGTTAAGGTGTTTCAGGGAAAGGGTAGTATACTAAAAATGATGCAAGAGATCCAGCAGAATACGCTTGTATTGCAAGATGCTATATGTAAAACGTCATTGGCGATATTTACTAGAGAGTCAGCCAGGATGACTGCTCTTAAAATTCTGTGAAGTAATGGTGGTCAATTAAACTTTTAGGTTATTGTGATTTGAAACTTTTACTTGTTATTAGTATTGAGTCCGGTGAGTTAGTTTAGCTATAACACTTTACTTAATTTCATCCAAAGGCTTAAAGGATTTAAAACTAATATCAAGTTCTATAAAATAGGTTGTTTGAATCTAACTAGTCAGTTCATAAACTCATCTCAAGCCGTTCTGGATGAGTTGAAAGCAAGTTCCCAAATAGATCAACTAACAAGTCTGTAGATAACCTGTGTTCAAACAAGAATTCCAACAATTGAAGATACTGATATGCTAACACAGGTGGTTTCCTAATATTTGCTCGCTCCTCCGGTCCTTGGTTACTCGGCAAGTACGGGATGGCGAAAAGCCGTCCTTCATTTTTATGAGAACAGCGTCTGGATTGACGTCCAGCCCAGGAACACATGAGTGCCTTGGTCTGGAGGAGTGAGATGAGATAAAATTCAAAGTTCCTGTGTTATTTCTTTTAACAGCATTTTTGTTTGTTTGACTTGCTGTTTATTAACTTATTGAAATATGTGATTTTTCTCATTAAGATTGGTGTATATTGTCAGTTTCTGGCTGTGTACGGTTGGTTTGTGTTTAGCCTTTATCAGCAGACTCAGGAGGTTTCATCACAAGAGAGGAAGAGGGAGGAACAGACGCACCACAGAGTCGCTGAGTCGTCAATGTAAATATCAAGTAGTTGGTGATCAGTAGCCAATAGTTGGTGACAGGTCAGTAGCCAGTAGTTGGTGACAAGTCAGTATCACTTTAATTAGTAAGAATGTGACAATAGTGGTAACAATTCAATGTCAATAATTGGTGACAAGTGTGCCAGTAGTTGGTGACAAGTTAGTAATCATAGTTAGTGACAAGTCAATGTCGTGAATTTACTGACAAATCAGTAATCAGTAGTTGGTGACAATTGGTAACCAGTGAATTGGTAACGTCAATTCAGTAGTTGGTGACAAGTCAGTAATCAGTAGTTGGTAGTCAGTATCAGTAGTTGGTGACAAGTCAGTAATCAGTAGTTGGTGACAAGTCAGTAATCAGTAGTTGGTTGTCAGTAATCAGTAGTTGGTGCAAGTCAGTAATCAGTAGTTGGTGACAAGTCAGTATCAGTAGTTGGTGACAAGTCAGTATCAGTAGTTGACAAGTCAGTAATCAGTAGTTGGTGACAAGTCAGTAATCAGTAGTGGTGACAAGTCAGTATCAATGGGTGGTAAACAAGTCAGTATCAATGAATTGGTAACAAGTCAGTATCAGTAGTTGTGTGTACAAGTCAGTAGCCAGTAGTTGGTAACAAGTCAGTAGTCAATGGTTGGTGACAAGTCAGTAACCAGTAGTTGGTGACAAGTCAGTAATCAGTAGTTGGTGACAAGTCAGTATCCAAGTTGGTGACAAGTCAGTAATCAGTAGTGGTGCAAGTCAGTAATCAGTAGTTGACATCAGTATCAGTAGTTGAAACAGTCAGCGCCAATAGTTGGTGACAGGTCAGTAGCCAGTAGTTGGTGACAAGTGTTAATCAGGTGTGGCAACAGTAGTCAGTAGTTGGTGACAAGTCAGTAATCAGCAGTTGGTGACAAGTCAGTAGCCAGTAGTTGGTGACAAGTTAGTAATCAGTAGTTGGTGACAAGTCAGTAATCAGTAGTTGCTGACAAGTCAGTAATCAGTAGTTGGTGACAGGTCAGTAGCCAGTAGTTGGTGACAAGTCAGTAGCCAGTAGTTGGTGACAAGTCAGTAATCAGTAGTTGGTGGCAAGTCAGTAGCCAGTAGTTGGTGACAAGTCAGTAATTAGTAGTTGGTGGCAAGTCAGTAGCCAGTAGTTGATGACAAGCCAGTAGCCAGTAATTGGTGACAAGTCAGTAATCAGTAGTTGGTGGCAAGTCAGTAGCCATCAGTAGTTGAAGACGTCTTTATTGATGGCGAAGTTTAAAGGCGAACTTTAAAGTTTTCTCTTCCACTTAACCACATTACGAAGATAAATTACAAGATACAAATAGTAATATAAACATACTGTTGAAGTATATACATACAATTGTATTATAAATGTACATACAATTGAAATATTTACTATACCAGAAACTAAAGTACCACAACAAAACTGAAATAGTTTAAAAAGAACATCGCTTCTAAATATCATTTATGTTGGGTACCGAGAACTCGGGTATGAAGGTAATGAAGGTGCAGACGCATTAGCTAATAATTCAGCAATCACAAAGCTAGTGGGACACCAACCTTTTTGCGGAGTTCCCAGTAGTGCAGTCCATCAACTCATCAGAGCGTGGGTAAGAACGGAGCATGAGAGGACGTGGCAGCTTGTTTAGGGTCATCGCATGAGTAAGTTGGTTCTCTCTCAACCCTCCAGCACCATAGCATCAGATTTGCTCCATCTCAAAAGGTACAAACTGCGGTTGATAATTGGACTCATCACCGGTCACTGCGGCCTTAGGTTGCACTTACAGAGGTGTGGAGTCTTCGACGGTGTCCCAGCATGCAGGAAGTGTGGCCTGCATGATAAAACCGCCGAACACATTCTCTTTGGCTCTCATGGTCTGGAGCAAGCAAGAACGGCTACTTTTGATGAGATGACTAAGGGTGGTAAGTTAGCATAAGAGGGACTTGTGGGAAGGATTTCTTCTTAGAGCTCTCAAATCTTTATTAGTAGCATCTCTCTATACCATCACAAGGGGAGCGCAATACGTCCTAAGGGCTGACGTGCATCAGGATCAGACCACCCCTTCTCAACGTAATGTAACGTAAATAGCATTTAACATGAAAACAAAATTAAGACAATGAAACTTAATTGTGTACTAATCTGTGATGTAAAAATAATTCAATATTTTGACTCTGCACTTTTGTTCGTTAGAAGCTCTCTGCATTCACTGACTTATTTTTTTTACCTTTAGTTTATTGATTGATTCCAAATATAAGTAATTAACAAATCTCTTCCGTACTGAATAGAGCTTAATTGATTTTGCAGGTTACACGGGACAACTCAGCAGTTGTGAAACCACCCAGCTTATCCATCATTGACTTCAACAGTTTGACCAGGGACGGGTTGGATGAGTCGATGGGGCTTCTGCCCAAGCTGAAGCTGAAGCGCAGTCACAAACGCAAGAGGAAGCTGAAGAAACAACAGGCTGTCTGTGTGGAGACTGCTGTGAGCGACGCGCTGGACTCCCCTGGAGACGCAGAGGTCGAAGACACCAGTGATTCACCCTAAATCTGATTCTGAATTGCTTTAAAACAGCTCCTGGATCACTATTTCATACTTTTTGTTGTTGAAATGTTTCATTATGTTAGTTTGAAAGTTTATAATAGTGGCGGGGAGCAATTTAGTAAAATGAAAGAAACGAGCTTTTCCTGCCACTTCCGGAGAAAAACTACTCCTAACGTTTCGGGTAGTCAAAAACTCCACCATTATTCCTATAACGTGTCCTAATTTTACTTGGTTATATTTTTAATTGTAATTTTTTGACAAGCCATCAATTTTTATGGTGTAGTGGTATTTTCAAATATTGGTTGGAATAGTCTTAGGTTAGATCTTAAGTTAAAGTATTAATGAAATGTAGTTCCTAGATTAGTGTAGTCCTCTGAAGACGGGTGGAGTTTTTAATTACCCGACACGTTAGGAGTAGTTTTTCTCCGGAAGTGGCAGGAAAATTCCGTTTCTCTCCTGTTTCATTATGTTTATATTTCTAAGGTTTTTGTAGTATAAGGACTGATTTTCTTCGTAGGAATTTCCTATTTGAGGACTCGGCGGTCAAGGTAACTACATGACAAGTTCAAAATAAAATAGACACATACTGAATTATTGGTTATAAGAAAAACTGTTCTTACGAAAAAGAATTTTACGGAATGATCAGTAGATTATTTTTGGACGCTGAAGCTAAAACTAACGGTTTTGAGAAAGCATAATATTTGGGAATTATTCAGATTTACTTATTTCTTTCGTAGGAAATGAAATTATGATCTCCAAACATTGGAATATGCCCAAGCCTAAGGTAAGGGAAACTCACTTCAAGATTCCGTTTTTGTTAAAAGGATGTTAGGCCGGAATATGCATATTTCGGAACGTTGAAAACTACGATTTCTCCTGAAATTATTTTTTTTTTATTAAGGTGTTCTTTTGTTGCTCTTTGAACAATGATTTAGTTACCCAGTAGGGTGTGACCAGTGGAACTATTCTGTGAAGAAGTGCTGTAAGTAAACTCATAAGGATCGCTCGAAGACATAGTTTGAGTATTATATTCCGGTTCGAGGTGATACAGCAACCCTTTCTAAATCCTCTTGAGTAGTATCGATAAATAGGCAAGTAAACGATACTTTTGTACGTATTTCAGGTAGATTGATATAATCATCCTAAAGAGTTATCTCAATAAGTAATTCCTTGAGAGTCGTGACATACAAGGTGTCACTTACCACCCATATCATGTGATACATGTGAATTTAATCATCTTAGGGTACCATACAATAAACAACTAAGGTAAACAGAGAATTTTGTTTTTAACATTTTCCGTCAAGAACGTGGGAAGTTGGCTCCACTGATTACTTTCATGACATATTTATGTACTATGTATACTGAATGTGCCCATGGGTAATTGCCCCATTGAACAATATTATACCTGATGATAAAATGGACATAACGATGATAAATGAAAATCAGAATGTCATTATTTACCATCTAGCTGTCGCAAGATGCTCAACAAATAACAGCTGACCTGAGTTTGTGAACAATACTTGTCACATGACCTTTAAGCTCAACCTACTATCAAAAACAAACCTAAATTCTTGTAAATTCACTAAAGGCACTGGATTTTTGTTAAAGCTTACCCTAAAATTAACAGCTTCATCAATATCAGTAATTCTAAATCAGCATTGGGGTTAGTCATATTAAGCAAGGGCTTATTAAAAGCAATTGTTAAGTTTTCAAAGCACTTAATTACACCAACATAGTAAAATATGGTTGTTTTTTAAGTTATAAGCAAATTTTGAGTCATCCACGTAGAGAGTATAATACATAGGTTTTACAAAAAAATAATACTAAAATAATCAAACATAGATGGGGCCTAAAATTGACCCCTGAAGAACCCCGCATTTACCCGGTTACCATTGAGAAGAAAGCTCTTTTTTGTATATAATATTAAACAGTTTTAGAGTTGAACCCCGTAAGCCACAGTGTTCTAGGTTATTTAACTAAGTTGAGCCTAAAATTAAAACTTCGATAATGTCTTGAAAATAACCATGGTTTTAAATCATTTGAAAGGCTGTTGTTTCGTTAATTAATACAAAGTGGTGTAGAAAAAAACCTGTTAGTATTTGAAAAAATTAAAACTAGTTATTTGAATTTCTGAAGCATTAAAGATTACTTAATTTTAAGAGAAAATGCAAAAATATATCCGTGAAACATATTGTTGGAAAGCTTATCTAATGTCACAAGAATCTTAGATAAGATTTGACTTATACAAGATACTTATCAAGACTTATCACGGCACAGAGGATCAGTCCTTTCATCTCATCTCATCACCTCGTGAATAGAAGCCGTATCAAAGTATCTCAAAATATTCTGATATTGTGGCAATTTCCTATACATAAATTTAATATAAACATATTTATGTGTTCCTACTTTTTTCGGGTTTTTCCTGGTTTAGCCATAACAAGCTTTACTGGGCTCCTGGGTTGAAAACAAACTTACTTGCTTGTCTTCACTGTCATTGTCTTGCTATTGACGTCATCAGTAGTCGTATCACACAAAATGTATTTGATAAACTATAGTCTAGTTATTTCGGTTCATATTCCGCGTCAAAACACCATTATAATTAGCTTAAAATATTTCAGTCTTGCTGTGGAGTACCATCATCAGTCACCGATTGGCTGAAACTGAGCTTCTTGCTGTCTGCTATACAATAATTATTAGTGGCAGGACTGCCAACAGTCCATTGGAGCAGGTATGCCAACTGTCGA
The DNA here is from genome assembly GCA_018831715.1 of Matsumurasca onukii. Classification (NCBI taxonomy): domain Eukaryota; kingdom Metazoa; phylum Arthropoda; class Insecta; order Hemiptera; family Cicadellidae; genus Matsumurasca; species Matsumurasca onukii. The sequence goes on from CM032064.1 coordinate 7,764,922, forward strand.
TCTTCTCATTAACTGCTACCGAAAAGAGAACTTCAGGATTGATTGCCAGCAACTAGAAAGTTAAACGCTGTCTTTTGTCGAAGTTATTACAATTTTTAATTATTTCAATGGTTTCTTGGATGACTCTCGGATAATAATGTGACATTTTGCCAGTAAGAACATCGACAGCTTCGACAGCTGGCATCCTTGCTTCAATAGACAGTTAGCAGTCCTGCCACCAATAGTATAGCAGACAGCAAGTAGCTCAGTGAGTGAAGATAGTACTCCACAGCGAGACCGAAACATTTCAAGCCAATTATTATGATGTTTTGACGTGGCGTGAACTGAAAGAACTAGAGTATAGTTGTGGCATTGGCCATGAAAGCCTAAGACTTAAGTATTCAATTAATATACCTTCCCAATATCGAAATAACACATGACTTCGACCATGGCATCGGCAGGTGCCAAGAACCAAGTAATTGCAGTAGTAAAATAATAATAAATAAATAAATGGTTTATTGCGAAAAACATGTGACATGTTATGCAATCGTCAGTTTTTCTTTTAGCTTAAACTTTCCACACATTCTAACATCGAAATCCCGTTCGTACATACATTTTTGACATTCACTCTCTCTCAATCATTCGAAGTGAACCACTCTAGTCCCGTAATTAATCAATTTGTTCCGCGATTTCCCAGTCATGTGCCATGAACTCGTCTGTATTATAAAATACTTCGGCGGCCAAAACCTTTTTCAGACGAGTTTTAAAAGTCTTGAGCTCCGGGTCACTTTTGATCTAATTAGGCAACTTGTTGACGAGCTGAACTCCTTCCTGAGAAGGTAAACGTTCAAGAACTGCCGTTCTGTGTCTCCCAGTTCGGTAGTTTTCCCTGTCTCTAGTTTCATAAGAGTGGAAACTTTCTCCATATAACTTCCTCTTACGAGGCCACATTTTGATTTGAAAAAAATACACGTTATATATAGGCAAGGTAGCGTCAACAATTTCAAATTTTTGAAGGCTGGCCTACACGACCCTCTCCATTGCAGTTTTGCAACTATTCAAACTGCTTTTTTTGGAGAGTGAAAACTCTGGCAAAACTTGATTTTGAACATCCGCCCCACAAGGCCAATCCGTAGGATTGACCCAAGTGTGGGTAGAAATATGACTTAGCAACAGCACATTACCTCCTCTCTCTTGCTCGTCACATCGATTTCTGTTGTCTCTGGCATAACGACTATGTAGCGGTATACGTAATACGTTATTGTTATTCTTAAATGCTTTTGTTTTATTTATTATGTACTAAAGTTATATTCAAGTGTGAGTTTAAATAAAAGTACCCCTTGATGTTGTACCATGTGTAATATATGAATTTCTTTATTATGAAGTTACGAGTTTTATTGAAACGGTTTATTGGAACAAAAACAATTATGTATATTACAGTTTATACTTTAGACGTAAAATTACCATGTTATTTTCGGAAAGAGTTAATTTTTGATAGTCAGGTGTACAACAGTTATAAGGAGCGTAATGTTCGGGCTTTGTGATGTTATGGATACCTTTAATTCCACGCAAAAGGTATCAGCGTATGACTGTGATCTTCAAATCTGACCATGTGTCTTACAAGTCTGTTAAACACTAGGCGTCTCAACAGGAATTCATGATATCTTGTAATTAAGATCAAACTGAAAGCCTCGAACAGTAGAACACAATGCAGCAAGCGGGGCTTCAAAGGTCATCTCTACACTTAATGGCAGCTTGTCAAAGTTCAAAGCTCTAAAATTTGAGCCCCGTTTAATTTCGAGTTGACCTTATTGAGTAAGGTTTGTAACATTATTATTCATGGACATTTTTTATTTGAGAAATTAGTTAAATACAAACCAATATACATTGTAGTGCTGTTTTACTTTCTCTCATCTTCTTATGAAATAAATCCATATCTGAAAGGAAAATATTACTGTTTAAAGTGAGTCATTACTTTATTAGCTGTCAGCATGAATAGCCAGTCTGGCCTAGAACCATGAAATGAGCACCGATCCTCCGATTTTCAGAACCAATTTTGAGAATTTGTTCAATATTTAATATACATACATATATTATACATAGATACTGTATGTATATATATGTACCCTCTCTAGAAGTCGCATTTTGTGACCTATTTTCATACAATTTAGTACAAATGTTTCAGTTGTAAATATTTTGGGGAAGCTCATTAATCGGCAAAATCGGGCTACCTAAAACCCCTTTTTGGCTTTTAGTTATCTAAAAACAGTAAATTGTAACAGATTTTGATGAGATTTGAAATATAAATGTATTTGAATGTTATCCGTAAATATAAATCAATTATAAAAATACTTCCAGTGGTTTCAAATATGGGGTAGTAGGATTTGAATGAAATTTGAAATAGGAGCTTAGCAAACTTGAGATGTAATTTGTGAATTCGTGTACCAATTTGAAAAGGAAATTCCCTTATTTCTTGCTAGCTGCGTGTTGGCCTGGGGTTTCAAGTAAAATTTTTGACTTACAACTTCTGAACAGGTTCAAAACAACCCTGGATCCTTTAAATTACCTGACCTAAGCAACTGAACTAAAATGTTCAATTTTATAGCTGTATCCAGCTTAACTATACAAAGTATGCATGCTGTGTTATTGCAGAGCATTACGGAGTTTGTAAATATACATATGTATATACTGTAAGAGAATAGAATTTGAAACGATTAAACACAATTAAAGGACTTCATTCAGGTTTTGTTTTAAACAATCGATAGTCAAGTTGACTTTTGAATAGCAGATATCAAATGTACAATTATTGTAATGCCACTCTTCTAAGAGGTTTATCATGGTTCTAAATTTTTAAATTGTCAGCTGTGTCATATACAATAGGGTGACACAGATTACACGAACGAATTTGAAACAGCTGTCAAATTATTATTTGATCCCATAGCAACGTCGTTGTTACGTCATTTTAAGGTATTTGTATGCCGTTTAAAATACAGGGCAAAGTGGAATGTTCAGCACAAAATAATGTTTACCAAACAGAAAAGAGATTTGTCAGTATACTAGACATAATGTCAAAACATTAAGTATTCTATTGTAAGATATCAAATGTAAATATGTATTCACATCAGGAAGCATAGTTATATTCTAATACTTTAATCTATAGATTATTGTACGAGTCTTGATATATTGAGGTTGTTACTTACATACGGTGTTTATTATGTTTGTCCCTTAGGTAGGCTTAATACTTCTACGTCGTTTTATATTTCTTATACAATTCGTTTTCTTTCAAAAGATTTCGCTTGTTTTTATGGTATGATGTGTTTTGATTTCATGTTTCGTATGTTGTGGATCTTACATGCGTTTATAACATTTAAGGCTACTGTCCGATTTGTTAATCATTGTGTACATTGCTAATGGTAAGTTTGTTTTTTTAAAGTTATAAGTGTATTAATAAAGTTAGTTTTCATAACCTACCTTATTATACCTTGTTTTAACTCATTCACACCCTTTTATCATCATTGTTGCTCCTCATTGAACAAGAGGTTTGACAGGTTTTGGACACATCGGTATGGGTTTTGAACCCATTCATTTTAAGCCATGGCACAGTGACAATATTATTCTTCATAGCAGTTCACACGTTTTACAATTTAGTCTCGGCTTATAATTAATTTGAATGTTTAGTGTGCTATTCTTCAAATAAACTTAATTTTTAATTTGGTTTGCGAATATTTTGTCTTTAACACATGGCTACACAAGACCCCAATCCCTAAGCTTAAAATAAAACCTAATGTCGGCTTGTTGTTATTTTTTTTTATACAATCTCCCAGAGGACTTGCCATTTGAAACACATTTGAAATGGGGAAAAAACATTCAATAATGACAAGACAACTGGTTTAATATGTTCACTGCCTTCTAACATTGTTGATGGCTATTAAATCAAAAAGTCGACTAAATATAAGGCTAGGATAGTTTGTCTCTTTAGCTATTGAATGCCCCTCGTAGGGTTTCATAATAGGGCGTTTAACACTAGTTAGGTATTATGTAGCCTGTTCTGAGCTTTTAATACCATACAATGAGTTTTTTTAGCTATTTCCTGCTGTAAGTTAGGACGAAAGTTATGACTATCACTACGCGTGTGTTCATATTTTTTTTGATAAGAGGTAGCTAGAAAAGCCTTTCAACCGAATTCAAATATATTTATTGAATAAGGTAGATGTATGTACATCTCAAACGTCATAGTAATAAATACATACTAGTAAATAGTAATAAATAGTGAACACAATTATGGGCATACGTGTTTTATATAAATAAATAAATACTAAGCTAGTTACATTAATAGATGTACATTAATGCATTAAATTTACATTAAATAGTTACATTTAACTTAGTTTATCCCCTAAACAGGCAACCAACTGAATTTATTCAGCCAGACAGGAACTACTGAACGCTATAAGCCTCTTTATCAATGAGGTAGTCTTTTAGACACCGAAGAAAAGGTTTTCCCTTGCATAATTTTATTTCCCAGGATAGAGCATTAAAAATGATAGCTCCAGCGCACGTGTGGTAAGACTAGAGCCAAGCGATGTCTGGGGGTGCGGAGATTAGCTCCATGACGTGCCGGGAACCTGTGCCCTGAACCAACAGTTTGTGGATGGGCTCGTGAATTGACCATGGCACTTATGACTTTGAGAATGTAGAGGGAAGGAAAAGTCAGCTGTTTAAAGACATACTACATGAACTCAAAGGTGAACCTTTTATAATTCTTATGGCTCTCTTTTGTTCGATGAAAACTTTAGAAGAAACAGAGGATTCACCCCACGCCTCAACACCGTAAAATATTAGTGATATGAAACAACCATGGTATACCATGAGGAGGTTTTTGGAAGTTAGCAATGGGTATAGAGTTCTTAAAGCAAAACTAATGCGACTGAGCCTACCATATAGTCCGGTAATACTAAGTGACCAAGTGAGGCCAGAACCGTAGATCAAGCCCAAGTACTTTGTGGCTAAGACCTCCTTTATTCCGAAGCTATCGAGGTTGAATTAAGGAAAACTTTTATTTTTTGTAAGAAAACTCATGAAGACTACGAAGAAAACTATTTTTTTTCGGAATTTAAGATTAAGTTATTTTTTAATAAATTAGTGTTGAAGATGTTATCGGCATGTAATCGGCAACTCGTTGGTTCAGATCAACAGTTGAACCTCAAAACAAAAGAGTTGTGTCATCCACAAAGAGAATTGGTTTTGCAATGGGAAGAGCTGAATTCACATCATCTATGCACACAAGGAAGAGTAATGGTCCGAGAATACTGCTCTGGGAAACTCCACAATTGAAATCAGCGCAGTCTGAATGAACTTCAGACACCTCCACAAACTCTTTTCTATTTGATAAGTAGGACTTGAACCGTTTCAGGGGAACACCGCCCACACCAAAACCTTCCAACTTGTTGCAGAGTGATGTTTGGTTGACATTGACGAAGGCCTTGGAAAGATCACAAAAACACCATGGGCCGTTTCCCGTCGATCAAGACTATTGACGATCTCGTTTTTAAAATCCAAAATGGCATCTCTGGTTGATTGACCAACCCTAAACCCATACTGATTTGGATTTAGAAATCTTTTATCTCCCTTTTTGAATATGGTAACTAGTCCGGCTGTTTTGTAAAACACAGCCCTGGGCCCTGTTTCGTAAACATCAGGGAATAAATAAATAAATAATAAATACAAATGCCTTTATTTCGAGCGTTTCTCATTTACAATGCTTTTCAGAACAACTCATGTCACATAAAATGAATCCCTTAATTTAATATTAAAGCTAGTTGTTATTTTCTAATAATATGGACTTCAACTTAAATTTAAACCTACTTATACTGAACACCTTTAAGGTATCCGGAAGCCCGTTGTACGAAGTTGGTCCGAAGTATGAAAAACTTCTTCTCCCAAACTCAAGATTGACTTTGGGAAAATGAAGCCTTCCACCATGACGTGTACTCCTATGAGCTACCTCGTTCCGACAAGAGAGTCTCTGACAAAGATACTCGGGCTCTTGGCGCGTCAGAGTCCTGTGAATCATGCAGCACGTTAACTGATCAGTGACCACTTGGAAATATTTTCAAGATCAGAGTTGATTTGACCAATAGCTTCTCTCATTAGTTGAGGCTCATAAGCCAAGTGCAGTTGTGAGTCGTCAGCATACAAATGTCCTGCACAATGCTACACACAACTGGGGAAATCAGCCGTGTACAACGTGTACAAGACCGGCCCTAGAAAGCTGCCCCCTCGCTTTCGATCTAGCTAATCTAGAAAACTGGAAACAATACCACTTCATTATGTCCTTTTGAACTTATTGAAATTTTTCGATTTTATTATATGAAGATTTAAACTAGAATCTCGTTCTCTTTTATCACCATAACCCCCTCAAAACATAACTTCGAACAGAATTGAAATTCATTGGTTTGACATTTTTTTTAGGTTAAGGAGAGTTTTGAATGTTTTTTCTTTAATAATGTTTATGTTAATTCTGTATCTTTACAAGCGCTTGAGGCTAATCAGGAATGGTATCATGAAATTTCGACGTGAAAGTACAGAAAATAATACTTTTAAGTTTATTACAAAAGACCACACCAGAATCGAATATCGGATTTTTAAAATAGTTTCGCTCACTTAAAAGTTTAATAACTCGCTCTATAAAATTATAAAATAATTCCGAAAACTAGATACTTTTACAATTTTCTCAATGAACCTATTAAGCATCAAAGTGGGGCCTATATTTAAAAATCTGCTAGTAAGTGTGTTCACAAAACTTAAAACTTTTCCAAATATAATACGAGGCCGTATATATTTAAATTTAGGCCGTCAATAGGAATTAAAATATACGTTGGCAACACTAAGCTACACAATAATAAACCAAATTACTAAACAAAATACAAACAAACTTCAACAAAATAGAAAATAAATTCAAATAAGGAATAATATATAAAAAGTACGTTAAAATTAACTTGAAGTGCCGGCAATTAAAGACACTTGAAATGATTGCTGAAAAAGTCATATAAAAAAATGTGAATCCTGTGGAATAATGTTTACATTCCTTGAGCTCTCAAATTAAAAATGATTCCAAAGGGAATTTATTTTTTAATTTAATACTTCCACTCACATTTTCCCTCGACAACTGCGTTTCACATATAATTAATAGTATTGACTAAACTGAGTCATTAACAAGGGGTTTGGCCAATTTTTACATTGCTAGAAAGATCTGAATTTATACACACACCAAAACTAGCAATGCAAAAAGCGGCCTTTCGGCCTTGTCAAGATAATAAATAAATATGTACATATGTAAATTTACAATAATGTTCTGCAAAAAATGCGTCGTCTCATGCGTCTTCTTCATTGCCAGACTAATCCATACGGATTACGTAGGATATATTCCTCAAAAACCTTATAATATCCCCTGTCACCTCAAGTGTGTTGGTGGCTCTTTGAATTCGACAATCTACTTCGATGTATTTTCTTCTTCTTTTGACGCCTTCCAAACCAAGATCCATCCGAGTAAATTTCATAGCGGATTTTTCTGCTTCTAGTTTCAATGTTTCTACCAGGTGTTTGATTCGGGGGTGAGATCTGCCTATAAGGGTGTTGAATCGGTGGTTCCAACCTTCCACAGCATTGTTGGTCCGGTGTCTTCTTCCCTTACAATTCCAGGAGGCTAAAGGTAAAAGCGGATTTTCCATCCACTGGTCGACAAAGTAGTCAAAGAACTGGTTAATTTTCTCACTGTTGGGAGCAGCAGCATGAATCTCTAGCCATCCTTCTTCTACTTGGGTGAGGTTCAAAAACGCCAAAGAAGCGCACATCTTTATCGTGTTCCTGACTTCTTCGTTAGATTTGTACTCGTCGACTAGACCGATATTTTGTATTTTCCTCCATAGGCATTGGGAAAAGTGAAAAAAACATCCCTGGAATTCTGCTGCAGGAAAGACATCTTTTACGGCTTCTATAATTGAGATTTCATAATCCGCGCTCACTGTCTCTGGAGCCCATTCTGGAACCTCCCGGAGAATCGCTCGGAAAAGTCTAATGTAAGTAGTTTTTTTTTTGTCAGGAAGTAATGCGAATACTACTGGTGCTACGTTGGTCTCTGACTCTGTACTTCCTAAATCTACGTGGATTGTATATAACTGGGAAAATTGTTTGCTGACACTTTTGAACGTGCCGTCGATGAAAATGTTTTTGTGTACTTTCAACATAACTTTGGTTGCAGGGCTAGCAAAAATTAAAATTCTATCGCCATCTAGGTTGTCAGCTAACAAAAAGTTCTGCCCATCTGCCATTATTACGGTTTCTGGATGTAGTTCGATGTCATCTCGATGTTTCGGTTCAGCCTGAATTCCTTGCGTATCTCTGCGATGGCGATGTAAAGTCGATTTGAACTTTTCAAGTGTCGGCAGCTTGGTAATCAACTCATATCCAGAGTTCCCCAGGGGTTTGAATTCGTCGTCAAAAATCTGGATGAAAATATGATTAGTCACGCTCACAACTATGGGATCAAATAAAGCTTAAAATAAGCACATTAACACTGTAGTATTGTTGAGTATAAAACAAATTAAAAGTTTGAATACTAATTAAATCAAATAATGTAGACTGAACACTTTAAGCCTCCCTGCCAATAAATGAAACAACTAATAATGCATTTTAAATACTGTTAAATTTTAAACTAACCTGATTAATTGGTCGATTAAAGTCCTCACGAGCTATCTTCTTGGCCTTTAAGACTTCCAGGGCAGCAACATCAGGAACACACGTTTGATGTTTGTCTTCTTTAACAAGTTCTTCTTTGTTCGTCACAATTTTCGCATTACATGACCGATTTACACACCGCCACACTATATCACCGCACTGTTTCTCATTCCTTATTGTATACCGGTACCCGTTTAAAATAACACTCGGTTTGCCTCTAGTTGAAGTAGTGAACTCCATGTTACTCGTTTGAGGTGATTTTCACTTCTGACTTGCAGATTTTTGCATCCTCTACTGATAAACAAAGGGTTGTAGGGTGCGCAGGGGTAGGAGGGGTGGGAATTCCTGAGGCACCGACAACAGTGTACCTTCACCGGTCAGTAACATCACCGCTTACCTGCTCCCCGCCGGCTACCTGTGTTGTAACTGTAGACCCTCGTCAAAATTTTGGTTTGACAAAACGACACTTCATCAGTTTGTTCATTTGTGCGTAAAGTAATTTTGGGTAAATTTAAGCTCTTTTCTAGGGATGGACGAAACGCTACTTGACGAAATGACACGTTCTGTGTGCGCCCAGCCGCGCTTCTTTGTTCAGAGCAGGTTTAGGACCGCCGCTTTGTTCTCAGTAGGTTTGCTCAAGCTAATCTAGAAAACTGGAAACAATACCACTCCATTATGTCCTTTTGAACTTATTGATATTTGTCGATTTTATTATATGATGATTTAAACTAGAAATGATCAAACTAATGAACGATGATCAGCAAATATTTGATACTGCCCACACGGCAAATGCTGTCATGGACTCTAAGACAAATGTAGTTTATGGTTACTTACAAAAAAGATGTTGATTTCTGACACTCTCACTTTACCATAATGAATTGGCTGTTTTTTTAAATTAAAACACACATAAGTTAATCACAAAAGTTGTTTTATTTACTTTCTGCATTTGTTTATTTCACACAAGACTGGTAATAACAAAACACTTTTTCCGTTCTTCAATATTCAGAGTGTCTCGAAATAATTGTTTGGCCATTAACAAAACAGTACGGGCAGAAAAAATTACGATTTAGTTTGGCAAATTAGGGTGGTTGTTTGTCAATTCATGCCTTGTCTTAAATAAGGATTAGGTCTACAGAAAAGTTTATCAACAGAAACACTGTAAATATCTCCTTAATCTTGAGTCCCTACTCCCCAAAATTTACAGGCCGATTAAAAAAAAATTGGTCTAAAGGCGGATTGACTTTTAACTTCTCTGTGGCAAACCTTGGGATTGGAAAATAATAAACTATATATTGGTGTTTTCAACAAAAATATAAAAACAGTTAACACTTAGTAAAATTTAGTATAAACAGAAAGTTTTGGCACAAAATAAACAAAACATAATAGAAGTCTCATTTCAAACCAAACACGTTCTAATTGCTCTACAATATCCACCAGGTTTATTCCTCAACCAGCAGGAGTTGAGAACAATTTAATTTATGTATTGCTCAATGTTTATACAAACTCATCTCAGAAGATATATTTATGATCAGGACATACGTATGTTAAATTTCAATTAATTGATTTTATTGTTATAGTAGGCTATCCACTGATCTAGCAAAAACTCATCAACTGAGTAACAGGACTTCTCTAAAGATGATCTTTAAGTGGGACTTTTAATTTGTTGGGGTTACTTTCTAATTTAATGTCTGGGTAGTTTATTAAATAGTTTTGGGGCAATAAAAATGAGTGACACAAGCTCTGACCACGGCAGTGACAGCTAATCAACACAATCTTTCCACATAACCTTAGCCCCAGTGAAAAATATTAAATTTTTTGTAAGAATAAAGACAATGATATTTACAATAATTAGATGTTATAAGTTTTAGAAAAGGTTTTGGTGGAGACTGACTAATAGCTTGCTCTGAATACTTTTTTGGCACGGGACAAGTTTAAGGGTTGAAGCCTGTTAAGTATCCAAGTACATGGCACATGTTCATGTTCTCTTTTCGGGTTTAGCTACCCTTACAGCAAGTCTTTAGCTAAACTGGAACGTTCAGTGGACTATTATGATTGTTACGTTCCCGCAAGGGCTAAGGGATCAGGGTATGTGTAGCCTGAAGGTAAAAAGCACTTGCAAACCAAATCCCGAAACTTGTGTTTCTTTAAAATAACAAACTAAGAATGCAAATAGATAAATCAAAAATAAATGGTAAACCCTAGTGAACTACTATGAAGGAAGTCCTCGTTACGGGACTCTGTGTTAAGATGTTCATATAACAATTTCAACATTTCTGGGTGTAAAATATCATGAGCTGAACCTAGTATCTAGAATAATTACATTTGCAATTTGAGTTAAAAAAAGTGAATTTAATGAAATGTGGAACAACTAAGAACGTCAGCTAAGCAAATAATCTTTGGAAATAAATTAAATTTACTATATTTATTTAATAAATTAAAGAACATAACTAGGCTGACACGCAGCTAAGTGCCAAAAGCGCACTTTTTTGTCTAATGAGTGAATTGACTTTCAGCAAATTTGTTTTGTTATTCGCTCCGTTCACAGCCTCGTTTAGGTATTCGGCCGTTCTATTGCCACGGCGGCCGTTGAAAACACTAATTCCTACGCCACTTCGCTGGCCTTGTTCAACTTGGCCTGCTGTGTGACCACGGGCGTTAAAGTTTTTAGTACACTGGTGGATATCTTAAAAAAACATATTAATTTTAAACTTGATTCAAATCGGTGAAATTTACTGTTTTTTATATCATTAAAAATTTACTTTTTTTGGTCACGTACTTTTGAACTTAAATGGTTTGCTAGTTAATGAATTTCACGAAATATAAAAAAAAAACAGTATTACTAGAATTTCATTAAGATCTACAACAATGCGACTGTAGAACACACTTATATACAAATGTATATCGATAAAGTCATGTTAAAATGCTCAACACGTATTTTGGGGTTGGTTGGTATATTTCAAAATGTCGGGTAGAATCATCCTACCAAACTGAGGGCTTGAATATCTATTTTTTCAAAGAGATTTGATAAAATTATGTTTGTTTTAATCTAGAAATACTGACCTACGGTTTGATTGTTTTGCACTCACTTTCAACTATTCATGTCCCCTATACCACACGTAACACGTTCTGCCATTACCACTCAACCCGTGTAAAGCTATTAAGCTTGCATAATATACCATTCTGGGTTAAGTGGTAGAGACAATAATGGTCCTAAATGTTTATCCAAACACAGACATGTCATCATTTCGGTTTCAGGCCAGAGGAAGATGTTTGTTTACCAGAGGGTTAGAAGTTGTGGGTTGATGTGTTTGACATCCGAAGTGTCTGGTTTTCATATAATCCTCTTTGGCCTTAAGCGCCCTGAACCTTTGCATTTCAGAAGATTTGTCTAAGGATAAAAACGGGGTTGCAATGTGGAAGAATGCGAGAGGAGCAGGCGTAACCGAGAGAACGTAGCAACTATCTCCCACACAAACCTATAACTATGCAAGATCAGGATCTTGAATGAGTCGGAAGGAAAAGTGTAACTGGAAATGTTAACACGTATAATTTCAATATGTGAGTATACATAGTTTACATTTGTATTGTATGGTGTCAACTCCGCCGGGGCTAAGCATCTGTGGAAATTAAACAAAAAAAAGATCGTTTTATCCTGGCAAAATACGACAATTTTCCCCTTTTCTACCATAACTAAACCCGGATTGATCCTTAACCTGTTTGACATGTGGGAACACTAAAATGCTGGAAATCACGTAGCAGAGTACCAAGTGTTTATGTAAAATGTAAATCTATATAATTAAAATAAGTTTTGTCTGTACATTGCAAAAGAATCCATCAGTTTTTGGTTATTTGGTGTTGATATACGTTGCATAGACCGAAACTGGTGTCAAAAAAAATCCCTGTCTGTCTGTCTGTCGGTCTGTCTGTAACGTTTTGGCATGCTTTAACAGCCTATAACAGAAACGGCTGAAACTATGTGGTCAGAAACTTCGTTTAATTTGGCTCAATGTGTGCTTTATGTGATTTATACCCAGACAACATACAAAAAAATAAATGGCGAGGGACCAAAATGGGCACTTTGGCCCGTTTTAAGGCATTTTTAGACCGCTTATAACTCGAATCCGCTGAAGCTATGGCGGTGAAACTTCATTCAAGTTAAGCCCATCACGCAGTGTGTTTTAGCTATATATCATATCCAGCTATATTTTTATACAACACCCACAAAATAAATACAAGGACCAAAGTGAAACTGTTGGCAAAATAGAAATTAGGCATTTTAAATTTTTAAGTCAAAATCGGCTGCAACTATAGAAATGAAACTTTGAGGGTTAAGCTAATCACTCAGTGTGTCTTTAGCTACATTTGATGTCCATATAACATCTAAAAAAACGGGTGGAACGGCGAAAGTAACTATGACTCTGGGTATAACACTTATATATAAATATAATATTTTGTCTGTCATTGCAAAAAGAATCCATCGGTTTGGTTATTTGGTGTTTAAACACTTTGGATGGACCGAAACTGGTCTAAAATCCTGTCTGTCTGTCTGTAACGTTTTGAGGCTAATGGGCTTATAACCATTGACTTTCCATCCTACAGTCTGTTAGTTGATGGGGTGAGAAGATTTGTAGGATGGAAAGTCAATGTTATAACTCAAAATGGACGAATATATGGTGAAACTTCCTTTAAGTTTAACTCATTACGCAGTGTTTTTAGCTGTATTTATACCCATATATCATCCATGAATTAAATGGTAACACTTTATATCAGGAAAGATGGTGAGCAGGCAAACTAAATGGTTTCTGGGATATTATAAAACGTTTTGTTTATTTTAAATTGCAATTTCTTAAAATATACACACAGCTATGTTATAAAGCCCCGAGGCAAAGCGCAGGTACTCTCAGCTAGTCATACCTATGAGAAGAGAAAAGCAACATAACAAGTCAAGCCTGATGAAGCAATAATGTTGTCAGCAAAATAAAAATTTTGAATTTTAAATTAGTACGTATCAACCAGTCATAATGGACTGATATCGTTTTATTTTGCAAAACTTTCTATAATTCCTGATTCAACAGTTATATAGAGATGCCTACTCCACCTGTGCTCATGTGCGTGAAACTGGCCTACTTTGAGCACAAATTATGAAATGTAGTACAATATTTAGAGCTTATTTTGTTTTCAATTCATACCACTTAAAGATTTAGTGCTCAATTATTATGTTTTATATTCTTTTTGGCGAACAACTACGTACCAGCCCGCAACCAATCGGGGTAAAAAGATCTGTATTAGTTTCGTATTTGTTGCTTTCAGAATATACAGCTTTTATTTTGTGCTCGACATAAAGCCGGTAATTAGCGAAAAGAGTATTTTGCGGCGGGCAGCTTCACGCTTAGCCCACCACCATTCAGGGAATTGAATATAACACTAATTAGGTTTAGTGCTTTATTGGTGCTTCCAGAATATACAACATTAATATTCCTCATTAACTTAAGCCCGAATCAGCGGTAAACAACTTTTTGGGCAGAATAAATAATACACAAATCAAAATCAATGAAAACACTTATGATCGGTTCAACCTGCTCAAACATCGTTAATACATATAATATTTGTATCAGGATTAAATGCATTTTAGGCTGTGAGACACCACTTTTTATATTTTGTGCTCATCAAAGGGGGGGCAATCACAAAAGCCCCACTTATGGGAACGGAATAAATTCGCTTGGACCGACAACGTTGTCGTAGAATGTTTATGTGTATCAGATTCAGAATTTAGTGGATATTGAACACAGAAGATACAACTTTCTTTGGCCTTAATGGGGTGGCAATCACCAAAAATCAATTTTCAGAGATGATTAAATTCCGCTTGCCTCGTCAACGTTTAAATGGAATCATTTATATTGTATCAGGATTTAGTGCATAAATTCGATTCAGAATTCTTTTTTATATTTTGTTACTGATCAATGAGTGGCAATCACCAAAAATCAATTTTCGAGATGATTAAATTCCGCTTACCTCGTCAACGTTAATAAATGGAATGTTTATATTGTATCAGGTTTAGTGCGCCAATTCAGACATTCAGAGGAATACAACTTTTATATTTTGTGCTGATCAATATGATTGATCACCAAATGAATTAGTTTACGTACTTTCTTATCAGTAAAATGCTGGGGTTGGAGAAATATTGCTGAAGAATCGTTCCCACGGCACAGCATGGAATAAAGACCGGATGGGATTATTTGACAGCTGACACTCGCGTCAGCAATAAATATATAATTCAAGGGCTATGTAGGGGTAAATGGTGAACTTTCAGAGGTTTGAAATAAACATACATCCAACGAATTGAAAATATACACACACATTGTATCACTTTAACATTTACATTGTGAAGTCAAAATACACATATATAAAATATTCCATTTATTAACGGTCTAAATTAGATTTAGCCATTTCCATAAGCGGGTTTTTTGGTCATTGCTCTTTGATGATCACAAAATATAAGATTATCTGAAATCAAATATGCACTAAATCCTGAACCTAATATCTTTAACGTTGTCGGTCCAACGGAATTGTCGTATATAGTGGGTTTTGGTGATGCCCCTGCTGATGAGTACAAAATATAAAAATATCTTCTGAAAGCTAATTATGCATAAATTCTGATACAATAAAACATTCCATTTATTAACGGTGTCGGGCTAAGAAATTTAGTACGATTATGATGACATGAGCACAAAATATAAAACTATCTTCAGACAGCCTAAATTATGCATTTAATCCTGATACAAACATTATATTTATTAACGGTGTCGGGCTACTTCGTCCAAGTTTTTTTTTATTATTGATGACTGATGAGCACAAAATATAAAATAGGTATCTTCCCAGCCTAAATATGCATTTAATCCTGATACAAACATTATATTTATTAACGGTGTCGGGCTAAGCGGAGTTTAGTCCGTCCCGAAAGTTGTTTTTTGGTGATTATTGATGACTGATGAGCACAAAATATAAAAATGGTATCTTCAGACAGCCTAAATTATGCATTTAATCCTGATACAAACATTATATTTATTAACGGTGTCGGGCTAAGCGGAGTTTAGTCCGTCCCGAAAGTTGTTTTTTGGTGATTATTGATGACTGATGAGCACAAAATATAAAAGTGGTGTCTTCACACAGCCTAAATTATGCATTTAATCCTGATACAAACATTATATTTATTAACGGTGTCGGGCTAAGCGGAGTTTAGTCCGTCCCGAAAGTTGTTTTTTGGTGATTATTGATGACTGATGAGCACAAAATATAAAAGTGGTGTCTTCACACAGCCTAAATTATGCATTTAATCCAGATACAAACATTATATTTATTAACGGTGTCGGGCTAAGCGGTGTTTAGTCCGATCAAAAGTGTTTTTCATTGATTTTTATTTTGTATCTTTTGTTCTGCCCGAAAGTTGTTTGCCGCTCATTCGGGGTTAGTTGATGAGCACAAAATATTAATGTTGTATTTTCTGGAAGCACAAATTAAGCACTAAATCCTTATTTAAGTTATATTCCATTCCTGAATGGTGGCGGGCTAAGCGTGAAGCTGGCCCGCCGCATCTCTTTTTTGCTAATTACCGGCTTTACTGTTGAGCACAAAATATAAAAGTTGTTTATTCTGAAAGCACAAACTATGCACTAAATCTTGATACAGTGTTTTTAAATTCCTGATTGGTCGCGGGCTGAGCGTGAAGCTGGCCCGCCAAAAAAGAAGTGTATATAAATCGAGTTAATAATATATTTTTAAGTGCCTTCTCTATGTTTATACACACCCAGAAAAGTTTTACGGTAGAAACCACACACATCAACATTTTACTCGAAACTCCGCTCTCCTGCAATATCCTGGTCATCGAACAACCTTTTTCGAAAAAACACCGTGGTACTTCTTGCACAAATCTTTTTTAATAAACTACCAAACCACCTGAGCGAGACCTCTAAATCTTTCAAACAAAGTATCTTCAATTTTCTTCTTGATAACTTTTTTATAGTGTTCCGAGTACCTTACTTGGTCATCGGGATAGTCCACATAAAAGTGCTCAGAGTTTGCAATCTTTTTATTTATGTAAATTTTATTTTTGCTTGCTTACACAATATGATTTTGACATATATTTAACTTTAGTTGCTTTGTTAAGATCCTACAAAATTGTATGTTTCTATCTTTTAATGTTTGTATGCAACATATTTAATTTAAGTATTGAAACTTGACAAAATCACAATCAATGTAAATTGATGTATATGATGAAAATAAATGACTATGACTATGACTATTGAGCACAACATCTTTAAGTGGTATACATTGAAAGCACAAAATAAGCTCTAAATATTCGTACTACTTTCATAATTTGTACCCAATCTGGTGGGGCCAGTTTCACGCACATCGTTCCAACGCCTGTAAAAGCTGTACAAAACACCGCTAGGTCGCACTGACTGCTGCAGTTGCGACGCTTTTCAACAGGTAGCGCCACCGTACATTACTCAATGCCGGTAAATTAGTTGTACACAACTCCGCTAGGTCGCACCGAACGCTGCAATTGCGACGCGTTTCAACAGGTAGCGCCACCGTACATTACTCGAGGTCTGTAACTTAGTTGTACACAACTCCGCTAGGTCGCACCGAACGCTGCAATTGCGACGCGTTTCAACAGGTAGCGCCACCGTACATTACTCAAGGTCTATAACTTAGTTGTACACAACTCCGCTAGGTCGCACTGAATGCTGCAGTTGCGACGCTTTTCAACAGGTAGCGCCACCGTACATTACTCAAGGTCTGTAACAGTTGAACACAACTCCGCTTGGAGTGTTACCACGGAGGTATGTTGGACTTGGCTGGAGGTGAACATGGTGAGCACAAGTTGTATGCTATTTTGGAGCAGTTTTTTGAGCATAATAACGTCTATCATTACAAAACTTTGTGGACAGTCTGGATATCTAGATCTCTAAAACTTTTCTAAAACAAACTCTTTTTACGTCGTATATATTATTTACAGACTTATTCAAAGCCGCTCCTTAAATTCCGAAATTTGTATGTTCCTTCCCTTCCTACATTTAAACGAAGAGTCATTGAATGAATCTTTCATATGACTATTGAGGTTGCCGAAAACGTTGTCTCTCCAGAGTATAGGACCTAGACAACCATACAGCCACTCGACACTACCATCCCTCCCTCTCTCGCCCAATAGGTCATTACATGGTATTATCACCATTCACAGTTAACCTTACAGAATTAAAACCTTTCTCACATCTTTTAACTCATTTACACATCGATAAGCAACATACTATAAACGCACCACAATGTAAATACATTGTGAAATGAAATAGAAAACATGCTCTTTACCCACTCGAACTTGCGCACAGGCATCCGCCCATGCAAGCTTATTACCCCTCAATTCCATTTATGTCCTTTCGTATCTCATACTTAATCACAAAGAAGTTTCATAATTTAGTTATAGCTTTAGTGCAATATTTTATTAGTTTAAGACATTTTGTTATTATTTTATTGGAAATTCCCTTTCATTTTATAGTTCTTGGTGTTAATTACACCCGTTAGTCCCTGTTTCTAACCACAGACTTGAGACTCTACACAGATATAGAGTCCTTTAGTCTATGATATAATCAAATAAAGTCTTGAAGGTCAATAAATTAATGTCTACAAGAGTTATAAAATGAATTAGGCTAAATTATAAGAGACTTGTCCACTTCAATAGAGTACAGACTGCTGTCAAGCCGGGCTGTGTAGAGATTGCGTTTCACAGTAACAGGCACTGAACAGTAACTGCACAAATGTACATTCTTTGCATACAAGTGTCCCCCAATATGTGAGGTACAGTCTTCACTGTTACGGGAAAACAATAATCATTTCCTAGTCCCACCTATACAGGGTGTCCAGTAATTACGGAATCAAACTTCACCAAGTAATTTTCTTTTAAAAATCTTTGAAAATGCATAGTAGTCTCGCTTAGTTTTCCTTGTCTGTCTGTGTGTTTGCTAAAAAAACTTCCAACCGATATTAATTTATGATAATAGCGTCTCTGTTTGTATATTACATTTAGTACATTTCAATGATTGTACTTTCACTTCGTATTGAACATACTTGAGAATGAAAACATTCAAAATTTCTTTAAACCCACCAGTCACCACTATGCCGAAATCCCAAGCACCGTGAACTCAACGTAGCAAAGCCAAAGACAGCCAAAACTCAAAACCAACATCAGGGGTTTCCTTGAATCATTCATAGACCACTAAAAGGTGAGCAAACAGAAGGACTTTATTGTCTGGCTGGAACTCAACTTTAAACGTCTTTGACTTGGCAGGAGACCAAACTTTCTCAACCTTTTACTGTAGTAACTGCATTTATGTTTCCCAATGCGAAAGGAATGTTCAAATTTTTAATTCTTGCAACAAAACCATCCTTGGTGAAAATTATAAACATTTCAAATATATTAATTTTATTAATAGTTTTTATTTATTTTTACGAACTAATGTGCTATGGAATTAAATCACTATTTGAGATGTCGACCACTCTCATGGGTATTTTAAGGCAAATATGTGGTGAAGGATGAGTGAGATGAGTATTTGAGCGGTAGTAATGCGTTACGAGGTGTATAGTCTTGTTACAAACTAAGGCCGACTCTTCCTTAGAATGGGTCAATTAATAGCCAAATGACCAGTGAAAATACAAGGACCAACGGCTTAACGTGACCTCCGAACCACGCAGGTGATAGTCTGATACGTCTAAACGATGGTGGGAGTTTATAGGGGTATCATCAGATGATCACTGAGGCTATCTGAGCCGCTTTAGACCTATATCATACTCAAAACCTGACCTCCATGAAGCTAGATTACAGGACCACGCCGCGAGTCCCAGTCATTTAAGAGCAGAGACTCGAAAATCGCCAGTAAAACCATATACGTTTAAGATTGGGCAAATGGTGATATTAAAATAATTAGTATCTCTTTAGGATACACATAAATACAGGTGAAGAAGACATAAGTTATTTAAAAATTGATCCGCATCCGGTGTAAATATTGGACTTAAAAAAAATCCAAATAAAAAATGGGCATATTAGAAGTTAAAAACGTAACACGACAAGCTTATAGACAACATGACTTGAAGTTGTTTTCAATACAGCTACAAGGATCTTTTAGAGTTTTATAATTGAGTTGTCTTTTGGTAATGTGTTTTGAGGTGTTGGAGCTCAAGTAAAATTAGAATATTTTAAATGGTCTTAAATTTACTTTTTTAGCCTTTAAAGGCTTGTTTGTTTGCGTTTGGTTACTTACAATAGCCACAGACGAACTCTTAGAAGCAATATGTTGTTCATGCAGATTATAACTACAGCTAACATGCATGTGAAAATGTGTGGTTTTAGTACGGTATATATCCAGGCCGACACGCAGCTAAGCGCTAAAGACCGCTTGCATGAGTGCAATCGAATTTCCTTTGCGATATGTTACTGTTATTCTCTACACTCACAGCCTCGCTTCGGCCTTCGGCTTCAAACTTACGTGATATTTTGCTGCAAGTTGTATTACATATCATGAAGGGAAATTTTTATTGAAATCGGACTACTCATAACGCTGTTGATTAAAGTTGTTGAATATTGATTAAAGTTCAAACTTTAGGTACCAAATAACTTTTAATATAGGGTGACCTTTTAATGTCATTATATTCCGTGAATATGACGACAATAAGGTAGGCTAGTGTCGTGAGGTGCCTGCAGTGGTTGCTAATGCAGTACAACAGTGCCAGTGTATTACATGCCAAATCTAGGCTGAGGTGGTAGTTTGTGGGCTAGGCTTAGTCGTTTCCAAGGTGTCCAAGGCAATATCTACTCACAGGATTACTACTAATGCTTCTCCCAAGGCGGGGGAGGGCGTGTAAGTAGCACAGTAATCAATGTAACCCTAAAGCCTGAGTCACACTTGCCTACTTAATAGCGGCTACTGGTTCGCTGCTAGTAAAATAGCTGCTACTAAAGTTGTCACACACAAAACATGGTAGCTGCTACCTAGTTGTTGGGATTGTGCTAATCAGTTTCATTTTGTTCTGTCTGTGACAAGCGTGTAAAATGTCATCTGTTGGTAAAAGGCGTAATGATTTAAACCACTTGATATTGGGGTGTGTAACAGACGTTTGTGATGATTTTATCAACTATTTACAACAACAAAAATAGTTACGAAAAAAATTCCGAGCCGCATGAAGTTAGAGATAGCTTTAAGATACATCGCAACTGTCAATAATGTTATGACATCCCCTCCGGTCCCCTTAATATTACTCATTGTCACTAACTGTTTTACAAATACTTGAAACAAAACTCAAGAGTTGACAGAGAGCATGCGCAGTTGCAACTAGCCGGTAGCTCAGTATGTCACACTAGCCACCAGGTGCTACTTGGGCTAGTTGGTCACGTGACTCACTCGCTCGAGTTAGTAGCACGGAAAATGTTTGATTTTTGATGCTAGTGGTTTTGACTAGCGCGCTACTGTTAGTATTACCTATGTCACATTAGGTAGCCGCTACTTGATAGCTGCTAAAGTAGCCAAATGTGACTCAGGCTTTAAGAGATAGCTAGCAGAGCCTAGGCTAGCCTGCATGGGCTAAAGGTGTTAACCTAGGTCTGCTGGGTTCATGCAGTGGGCCTACTATGTAAGGTTTGCAAACATAGAGCCTGCTCTACCTTAATCGGGCTTAGGTGTCTAAAGCTAGTCAGAGGTCGCCTCAATCTAGGCCTTAGCGAATTTTGACCCCTCGGTGAAATAGGAGCATTACATCTTTATTTTTTAACTAAATTTTGAAAAATGTATGTATTGTTTATTATTGAATGAACGTAAAAATGTATATAATGAGGTACTGTAATTGAAACTACTGAATATACCTTTATGAAATACTCTTATTGAAAAATATAACTAAATTGGTTAAATTAGAACCACTCAAATAATAATTTGAGCTTTTTTTAGAGAGATCTTTCGCAAGCAGTGCTTGAATTTTCGGACCAAGCCATAAACACTAACAGTTCGTGGTTTGGTCCGAAATTGCAAGCATCGCTTGCGAAAGATCTCATAATGGTAACTCTAATTATTATTACAGTGGACTGTAAAAAAAAATTATTTTTGAAAAGATTTAAAGTGTGGTTGTGGCAATTAGAAAATACCGATGATTTACTTAAGGTACAACAATTACAAAAAATTAAGTCAGTCGTTTATTTTTCAGCAAGGTAAAATACTTGCAGTGTCGGCTGATTATACCTTATATTAATTCTTATGTCTTTGTATTGATTTCTGCTATCATCAAAGCACTGTTTTATTAAAAGTAACGTGGGAACTGATGTAAGTGTAAATCTTTTTTTCTTTTCTGTTCGCTGTACATAGTTTAGTTTTTAATAAATAAAGGAGCCTCAAAACCGGTTTTCTGAATGAGGCCCTAAATTTTCTAAAGTTTGTATATACATCAGTAAAGAATATTTTTGTTTTGTAAATAATTGTAAGTTTCTAAATTTGATGTTTAGTTGTGTTTAAATTGACGATGAATAAAGTAGTTGTTATTATTGCAGGAATTTTGATATTAGATAGATAAATAGATAAATAGTTTATTGCGGAAACATAAACATGTTATGCAATCGTCATATTTATTGGTTGAACTAAAATTTTCCTTGCATTCTGACATCGAGGTTCCATTCAAACATACATTTTGTTCATTCACTCTCTCTCATTCATTCGAATTGTTCCACTCTAGCCCTCCTATTGTACGTCGTTAGGTTCTGCAGTCTCCCAGTTATGTGCCATAAACTCGTCTGTACTGTAAAATGCCTTTGTGACCAAGATTTGTTTTAGACGAGCTTTGAACGCCTTCGGCATTTGCGCACTTTTAATCGAATTTGGCAACCGGTTGACTAGTTGAACTCCTACCTGAGAAGGCAACGTTCATGAACTATCGTTCTGTGTCTCCCAGTTCGATAGTTCTCCTGCCTCTTGTTTCATAAGAGTGAATGTCACTTTCTTATGGGGTCACATTTTGATTTGAAAAGAAGACAAGTTTGAAGAATGTAGAGGCAAGGTAAAGTCAACAATTTCAAATTTTGGAAAGTTGGCCTGCACGAATCTCTTCTTTGAAGTTTTGCGATTGTCCGAACGGCTCTTTTTTGGAGAATGAAAGCTCTGGAAAACTGCGTGTTTGAACAACCACCCCACAACTCTAATCCGTAAGACAGGTGTGGGTAGATTACCCTAATACGCCGTCATCAGTACCTGAATTGGGCAGTACTCGGATAGCTGCCTCAAAACATAAATGCCCGAGGCTAATTTTGAACAGACATATTAAAGTGAAGTGTATGTAAAGTGTCTTACGTTATAAACTAATGTACCAAAAAATGTAAGGTTTTTGTAAACTTTGGAAACAAAATATATTCTTATTCTAGTTTCATACATAATCGAGTTATTCGACAAGAAGTAGTTCGATAGTATCGGAATTGTGTCACTAAAAACACTTCCGTATTGATACACTCGCAGCAGCACAGTAGTGAACGGGTGTCCCGCTCTAGCGGCAAAACTCTGAACCCTGCTCAAGGTCGAGTTTCATACATAATCGAGTTAATCGACAAGAAGTAGTTCGATAGTATCGGAATTGTGTCACTAAAACACTTCCGTATTGATACACTCGCAGCAGCACAGTAGTGAACGGGTGTCCCGCTCTAGCGGCAAAACTCTGAACCCTGCTCAAGGTCGAGTTTCATACATAATCGAGTTAATCGACAAGAAGTAGTTCGATAGTATCGGAATTGTGTCGAATATATAGGCAGTAGAAAACAATTCACTTTCTTATGGCCATGAATAGTAATCGTGAATATTGATGGATTAATCAGTGGGTGTAGTCTGTTAATATAAAACAAAATGAAAATATTTTGCAAAATATGAAAGTTGTATATTCTGAAAGCACAAATTATGCACTAAATCTTGATACAGATTTTTTTTCATTCTCGATTGGTCGTGGGCTGAGCGTGAAGCTGGCCCGCCAAAAAAGAAGTGTTTATAAAACGAGTTATAATTGAGCACAAAATCTTTAAGTGGTATGAATTGAAAGCACAAAATAAGCACTAAATATTCGTACTACTTTCATAATTTGTGCTCAAAGTGGTGGGGCCAGTTTCACGCACAATATGTATAGTAGGGTATAGGACTAGACTGTCCGGCGAGTACCCAACAACTTCCCCCTCCACTCCCATAGTGTGGCGAGGCGAGCCGCGAGCTTAAGTCTAGCTCTTTAAGTTCCCGTGATGAGATACGAATTCCTTTTGTTGTTCAGGGCTTTGATGCGGTGTTTTTAACTTTCCCTTTCTTTTTCAACGGGCATGCTATATTAAAACTGTAATTAAATATGTTTAAAAATGTGCCAAATCTTCAGTGGCGTAACTAAGCCACCGAGCGCCCCCCGCCAACAGACAGGGTGCGCCCCCTCCCCCCAACCAAGATACGAACCATGGTGTAAGAATACACACCATGATACGAACCAACAAAAACTCAGTCAAGTGACCTTTGTTTTGTGTTTTACGTGTTGATTTACGGTGATAATGCGATGAGTAGCAACTCTTTCTCATGGTTATAGATCAAACGAGCGTAGACCTACTTTAACTACTGCAGTATAACCCGAGGAAATACAAGTTAATTTTAAGTTTGACATGTGGTTTAATATTGTTAAACGATATTGTTATTAGTTGTTCTATAATTTATTATACAACACTAAAAGTTACACTCGATTTCAAACAAATTGTTTAAGCTTGTTGATGCGCACGCCTCGTCGACACACTCACTAATCGGTAGTTCTACACCTTCACTTTACCGGGCTTATTTGAACCGTCGGCAGTAACCGACTGAACTGTAGTTGTAAAAAAGAACTTATTTTGGGAGGTTTTGTAACTTTTTCTTGTTCTTCTTTTGCAGTTTGAACACCAATTAGTTTCCTAGACATATCATATCTGAACACTACAACTACAGACTTCAGTAACAGTTACAAACACACGTGGAACAAAGTAAGAAATAGGTTAGGTCTACAGTGTCGAGACTGCTGCACCCCCCCTCCCTCCCAGCACCTTGAGGCTGCGGGGGTGTTATTTACGCCACTGGTGTGACGTCTTAGACGCACTCGCTAGTCATGGTAGGGTTTACACGGAGAACGCTTCAACCCACTATTGGGGTGGCGTTTTCTTTTTAGAATTATATACAAGCCGGAAGAAGTAAGTTCACTCGATTTAGGATCAAATTTTGTCCCAACTTCTCAAAGAGTAGTTTTAAAAATGGAGGACCGTTTAAACTACTTGAAAGTTGTAGAGAAAGCTTGAGGTTTTGAATCTTTAACGGAATAAATGTAAGTAAAGTTTAATTTGTTAAATATACAAGTTATTGACCGACTTCAGTGAAACGAGGAGGTTATACAAGTTGACTATGGGCGATTTTTTTTTATGTCTGTTCACGAATTACTTTTGAACGCGGGCACCATTTTAAACCCAGTTTGCTTTGATTGGTAGATCTTAACTCCATAGTGGTCCCATTTAAATATCTTTTTGATCGGACTTATATTTCATTATAAAAAAAGTAAAAAACCTCAAAAAAATCTCAAAACCCGTGTACTTGTTGCGTATTTTGCGTGGTAAAAACACTATTTCGAACCGGAAATGGATTTCTATAGCACTATTTCGATGTAGAACTAAATTTGCAACAAGATAGTAGCATTAAATTCTTCTAAAACTTGGGTGTTGTTGAGATAAACAGATATTTTTGCCTAAAAATACTCTAAAGAATGTCTTTGTTTGTATTTACAGAACTATATGAGCCAAACTATTCACTTGATCAAAGTTTTGAAGGAACCATGTGAGGGTCAAATTTAGTTGTCTTTAAGAAAATATACATATTTATGATGATTATATTCGAATTTACCGAGCTATGACCTCCTTCTCGCTCAAAAACACGTAATTTTTATTATTTTTTATGTCTGTTCACGAATTACTTTTGAACGCGAGCATCATTTTACACCCAGTTTGCGTTGATTGGTAGATATTTACTCCATAGTCGTCTCTTTTAAATATATTTTTGATCAAACTTATATTTCTATATAAAATAAGTAAAAAACCTTAAAAAAATTCTCGAAATTCCATGTAGTTTTTGCGTATTTTGCGTAGTAAAAACGCTATTTAGAACCGGAAATGGATTTCTATTGCACTATTTCGATGTAGAATTAAATTTGCAACAAGGTAGTAGTCTTAAGTTCTTCTAAATCTTGGGTTTTGTTGAGATAAATAGATATTCTCGTCTAAAAATACTCGAAAAAATGACTTTGTTTGTATTTACAGAGTTCTAGACTTCTAGACGCTAAAATATACACTTGATAAAGTATTTGAAGGAACTCTGTGAGAGTAAAATTTAATTTTCTTTCAGAAAATATGTATATTTGTTATGATTACACTCATATTTACCGAGCTATGGTCTCCTTCTCACTAAAAAACACGTAATTTTTAGCATTTCCTATTAGTTTTATAGCCATAGAAACTTTATTTTCAATATCATAAACCTGGTTATGATAAGATTCTGTGCTTAGCTATGTTCTCAACAAAAAAAACGTATTTTACAAGCTTTAAAACTTTTTTAGATTCTGTAAACAAGTATAAAATGTCCAAAATGTCATGCTGAAACGTGTACTCCATGCGTGCTTAGTGGTATCGGTCTCGCTTTGGAAGGTTATAAAAATAGTAAGACTAATTAAAATTGAATTTTCTACAACGTGGTTTCCATAAAATGTTTTATGAACTGTTAAAAAACGTTACATTTTACGCAAAACAAGGGGTTTTTCCCGAATTTTAAGCTGATGATGTTTTCATTTCGAAGTGATGGATGTATATGATATGATAATGGTACCATTCTGTCCGGAACAAAACTTACTCCAAAATTGTACCCCTGATACGTTTAAAAATACGTATATTTCTGGAGAAAATTTCGAAACAATCAGACACTTTAAGGGTAAGCGTGAACTACTAAGCGTGTTAATTTCAACATTAATAAATTATTTACATAACCGTACAAATAACTTTAACTCATAAATAGTTCAGAAAATAGCTCGCCCGATATATTTTAAAAACTTTTAAGTTAAAGGAAA
The DNA here is from genome assembly GCA_018831715.1 of Matsumurasca onukii. Taxonomy (NCBI): domain Eukaryota; kingdom Metazoa; phylum Arthropoda; class Insecta; order Hemiptera; family Cicadellidae; genus Matsumurasca; species Matsumurasca onukii. Next base: position 7,791,805 of record CM032064.1, read on the forward strand.
GGCAAAGTTAGAAAACACAAAAGTGACAGCAAAATAAATCTCTACTAATTTGCCTAAAGGACAACGCGTTATTATGAGCAATGTAAACGGCTCATAATATAGCAAACTTGCTAAAGGAAGAGCAAACTACTCATAAGTCATAAGGATACGGGCCGAAACCTAACTAAACATGATCTTGTGAGCTGGCAATAAGCAAATGAAAGGCTAGCAACAACGAAGCGTCAATGCGAGTGGAGCGAACCACCTAGTCCTTTTTAGCTTGACCAAGCACCGAAACTACATTTCAGAAGGGAACTACTCCTGCAAGCTTATTATTAGAAAAAGACCGAAGGCTCGTAACCAACGAGCCATAAGCCAAATCGTCACCCTGATGCCCCCGTACCCGTTCGGCCAAAACGCTACCGCGAGCGAAGCCAATCCCTTAATTGATCCTTTGAGCATGCCATGGGAAAAGCAAACGGCCTATGATCTGCATTGTTACCATAAGCAAAGGCCTCGAGGCCAAAGGACGAAGCGTTACCGTGATCCAGGCGATTCTTTCCATTCCCGTGTAGCAGATTTGTGTCTTGAGTGCAGCGGTCTGATTGTCTACCTAGAAGAGCTGTACTCACAGCTATACTCAGTACACATTTACTTCAGTTTGTACTGAAGAAAATCACGTCAAACCAGCGATTGATACAGAGGATGTAGGACTCAACCCTAGGGTCCGATTAGAGGGCTTCTTCCCTCCCAAACTGGCTGAAAGCTTTTTTTCATTAATATTATATGATTCAACTACTTTAAATTCAAGACCTCATGACTTAATTACTAAGTTTGAGATAATATGATTACATTACACTACAAGTACAAAATCATTTAACAGCTTCAAAAACTGAATCAGTATTTTCTTTGCCGTTACTGTATTTTTGTTTAACCATCCTATTATAAATTTGTATGATTGGAATTACTTTACCAAAAAAACTGACTTCAAATAAAGATTAAAAAAAATAAATATCAAAAATTGTGAAATAAAACCTTTTAAACAAAAAAATTGAACCGACTTCAAAAACAATCCAACAGTAAAAAGCTATAGAAAGTGTGAAATAATTGGGTAATGCAATCCTGTATTGCTTTACATGATACATTCATAAACGATGGGTTTCTGATGTGTTACGCGTACAAACAATAATTTATTCATTACACTACAGTAATATATTACAGCTGTACCCATTTCATGGTAACCAATATAGTAAATATTAATTTGCTAATACATATAAAAATACCATCAAATGCGCACACTATTTGCCATATTGTAGAATACAATTTAGGAGTTGTTATAATCTTCATTCACTTTAGAAAAACATTGGAGTCGGTGATGCTTCTTCTTTGATAATATTGCTTCAGCAGCACCGACTCTAATATATTTTTAAAGTGAATGAAGATTATAACAACTTTTAAATTGTATTCTACAATATGGCAAATAGTGTGCGCATTTGATGGTATTTTTACTTAATTACATGGTATTTTTTACATAATTGTTATTTATTAACTCACTCTCAGAGTTTTTTTTAATAATTGCGATGTTGCAAATGTAATTAAGTCATATGCTTTACTATTGCCTTTCTTAACACTATTGTTTAACTGCATTGTGTAAATATGTATAAAGTACACGAAATTTTCTTAAAAAATCATTGCCTTTAACATTATAATTTCGACTTGCTATAAATATTGTTATCTATCATTAGTATTATGCTTTGTACTAATAACTTTATAATATTTTCTAGAAAATTACACCAGTTTTGGTTGTATTTAATGCAATATTGTAATGTTATGTGCAATAAAGGAGATTATTGATTTTACGCTTCAAGATCGACTAGGCAAACAGAGGCACCTGTCGGCACACGTTGGAAGCTTGTTGCCTGGTGCGCTGTCTCGTGGCACGGATGTAGAACTACTTGCGAGTCGTCAACACAACCTAGCGACGACAGTATCAATGAAAACTCGACGTGTTGTCGATAGTCGAAGCGACCGATAGATCGGAAATGGAACTTTTACCGATACAGTAGTTGTAAATCAATGTAGTATATATTTTTATTTTGCTGATATAGACATGAGTAATAACTAATTTTATACCTATTTTACCAATTTTTTTAATACCGACCATTTAGTGGCTATTTTACTAAACAAATGAAATTAGAATACTTTGTTCTGTTCCATTTTGTTAAATCACAACCACTCTATTAATAATTAGAGTTACCATTGTGAGATCTTTCGGATTTTCGGACCAAACCACGAACGGTCAGTGTTTATGACTTGGTCCGAAAATTCAAGCACTGCTTGCGAAAGATCTCTCTAATAAAACCTCAAATTATTATTGGAGTAACTGTAATTTAACCAATTTAGTTATATTTTCCAATATGAGTACTTCATAAAGGTATATTCAGTCGTTTCATTACTTCATTACATACATGTTTTACGTTCATTTAATTATAAACAATACATACATATTTTTTTAATTTAATTAAAAATAAAGAACTTTGTTATTTGAAACTTAACGGTTTTTATGTACAGTATTTTTTGTTTGTAATCGAATTTCCTTTGGAAAAATGAGTAATTTATGTTGTCAGCCTGGTAAGACCCAGCCCCAGGACCGTGAAACGAGCACCGATCCTGATCCACAGAACACGTTTTTAGCATTTTTCCACTCACACAAAAAGTTTTAATGATCCAAAAACCGTAAATTTCGTCTGATTTTGATGAATATTGGAATAAATTATGTATTTTATTTATTGAATAGTGTGACCGTAACCTCTCATTGGCTGCAATAACGGAAGTGATGCCGTCACCGGGATTTGGAGACCCTTCGGCCCTTCCGGCTTACACATATTCTCACTTCAATATTATTAATTTATGTAGGTTTATTAGCCCCGGGCTGGCACAAATTGCCGATGCGGGCGGTATTTCACGCCCACGTGGCGGGGTATTGGTAAAAGTTTTCAATAAGCAATAATCGCACCTCAGTTAAACTTCATTGGTTACGATACTGCCACTGCGCAAAGTTACTCGCTACATGATAAGAATAACCTGCCTTTAATTACATTGCAATATAGACGTCGACCTCTAACTGCAAAAACAGTTCATTTACCGCCACAAATCCCTGAGTTTATAAAAAAAAAACAATTTTATACTGTTGAAAATTATATCTCAACAATTACTTTGGTCTTAAATGGTCCCATAATAACGTTTACTTATTTAATACAGCAAAACAACAGTGGTACAAGTAAACAATAGTTGATTTACCAAAAACACTTCCGTATTGATCCAGTTGCAGCAGCACAGTAGAGAACAGGTGTCCCGCTCTAGCGGCAAAACTCTCAATACTGCTCAAGGTATTTGACCAGGTAGTCAGTGGGATCTATCGGCACACGTTGGAAGCTTGTTGCCTGGTACGCTGTCTCTTGGCACGGATGTAGAACTACTTGCAAGTCGTCAACACAACCTAGCGACGACATTATCAATGAAAACTCGACGTGTTGTCGATAGTCGAAGCGACCGATAGATCGGAAATGGAACTTTTACCGATAGTTGTAAATCAATGTAGTATATATTTTTATTTTGCTGATATAGACATGAGTAATAACTAATTTTGTACCTATTTTACCATTTTTTTAATACCGACCATTTAGTGGCTATTTTACTAAACAAATGAAATTAGAATACTATGTTCTGTTCCATTTTGTTAAATCACAACCACTCTATCAATAATTAGAGTTACCATTGTGAGATCTTTCGGATTTTCGGACCAATCCACGAACGGTCAGTGTTTATGGCTTGGTCCGAAAATTCAAGCACTGCTTGCGAAAGATATCTCTAATAAAACCTCAAATTATTATTGGAGTAACTGTAATTTAACCAATTTAGTTATATTTTCCAATAAGAGTACTTCATAAAGGTATATTCATTCGTTTCATTACTTCATTACATACATGTTTTACGTTCATTTAATTATAAACAATACATACATATTTTTTAAATTTAATTAAAAATAAAGAACTTTGTTATTTGAAACTAAATGGTTTTTATGTACAGTATTTTTTGTTTGTCATCGAATTTCCTTTGGAAAAATGAGTAATTTATGTTGTCAGCCTGGTAAGACCCAGCCCCGGGACCGTGAAACGAGCACCGATCCTGATCCACAGAACACGTTTTGAGCATTTTTCCACACTTTCCACACACACAAAAAGTTTTAATGATCCAAAAACCGTAAATTTCGTCTGATTTTGATGAATATTGGAATACATTATGTATTTTATTTATTGAATAGTGTGACCGTAACCTCTCATTGGCTGCAATAACGGAAGTGATGCCGTCACCGGGATTTGGAGACCCCTTCGGCCCTTCCGGCTTCCACATATTCTCACTTCAATATTATTAATTTATGTAGGTTTATTAGCCTCCGGAGTGGCTGGCACAAATTGCCGATGCGGGCGGTATTTCACGCCCACGTGGCGGGGTATTGGTAAAAGTTTTCAATAAGCAATAATCGCACCTCAGTTAAACTTCATTGGTTACGATACTGCCACTGCGCAAAGTTACTCGCTACATGATAAGAATAATCTGCCCCTTTAATGACATTGCAATATAGACGTCGACCTCTAACTGCAAAAACAGTTCATTTACCGCCAAAATCCCTGAGTTTTATAAAAAAAAACAATTTTATACTGTTGAAAACTATATCTCAACAATTACTTTGGTCTTAAATGGTCCCATAATAACGTTTACTTATTTAATACAGCAAAACAACAGTGGTACAAGTAAACAATAGTTGATTTACCAAAAACACTTCCGTATTGATCCAGTTGCAGCAGCACAGTAGAGAACAGGTGTCCCGCTCTAGCGGCAAAACTCTCAACACTGCTCAAGGTTGAGTTTCATACATAATCGAGTTATTCGACAAGAAGTAGTTCGATAGTATCGGAATTGTGTCGGATATGTATAGGGTGCAATTGCTCCGGTGGTGGTGGGATTTTTCAAAGGGAAAAATCCTGGGGATCCAGCGCGGTACCCCTAGCGGTCAATTATGTCCGGCTGACTGAGCGCACGGACGTAGTCGGGTCTTTGGGTAGGGCTCTTTTACACACGAGATCAATGGCACAATGACCCTCTACTATTAAATATAGGGTTCATTTACACACGAGATCAAACCACCACGAAAATTATTTTATAAAGTACATGGATCATTTACACACGAGATCAATGGCACAATGACCCTCTACTATTAAATATAGGGTTCATTTACACACGAGATCAAACCACCACGAAAATTATTTTTATAAAGTACATCGATCATTTACACACGAGATCAATGGCACAATGACCCTCTACTATTAAATATAGGGTTCATTTACACACGAGATCAAACCACCACGAAAATTATTTTATAAAGTACATGGATCATTTACACACGAGATCAATGGCACAATGACCCTCTACTATTAAATATAAGGTTCATTTACACACGAGATCAAACACACCACGAAAATTATTTTATAAAATGGAGATCATGGCAATGACCTATTATTAAATATAGGGTTCATTTATAATACAGACACGAGATCACACGAGATTTACCACGATCAATGCACAATGACCCTCTACTATTAAATATAGGGTTCATTTACACACGAGATCAAACCACCACGAAAATTATTTTATAATGTACGTGGATCATTTACACACGAGATCAATGGCACAATGACCCTCTATTATTAAATATAGGGTTCATTTACACACGAGATCAAACCACCACGAAAATTATTTTATAATGTACGTGGATCATTTACACACGAGATCAATGGCACAATGACCCTCTATTATTAAATATAGGGTTCATTTACACACGAGATCAAACCACCACGAACATTATTTTATAATGTACATGGATCATTTACACACGACCCTCTATTATTAAATATAGATCAAGATCAAACCACCACGAAAATTATTTTATAATGTACGTGAATCATTTACACACGAGATCAATGGCACAATGACCCTCTATTATTAAATATAGGGTTCATTTACACACCAAACCACCACGAAACTACTCGTACTTTTTAAACTCCAAGGATCAATCGCAAGCGTTTGCACAAACTGCGAATTGGCCTACTTTCCGTAATCCAAAACTTATCCTATTGGTGCCGTTGGAAAGATTATAAAAAATAGCAAATAACAGTGATAATTAAAAATTAAAATAAATAAAGATTATAATTTTTAGATATTATTAAACTTTGCCAACATTTTTGACGGACTTGAAATATATGTGCTGTGAGGAAATTTTTATTACTGCTTTCTCAATACGTTCAATAGTATCAATGGAAAGAGCACATAATAAAGTTTAATTTGTCTGAAAACCTTTCTGATATCAGTGATAGTTTAGGTCATCTAGGCTTTAACGTGTTCACGATTGTTTCGCGCGACCAGATCAGTCTGTGAGTCTGATCAGACTTATTAACCACCCGTGCCACATGTTTGGATACGAACAACAAAATTATTAATTTTATTAAAAATACGAGTAATATGTTATAGTAAATATCAATTGCACAATGATCCTCGTATTTAATATAGGGTTCATTTAACCATGAGCTTCAAAAGTAGCTTAAAATAATGCACATCAACCAAGAACATCTTAGATGTTATGATTTTGAAAGTACTAAGAGCTTGTGTCAATGTAGATTTGTTTTAGAAGATGAACACTATTTAGATCAAGATTTAGGCGATAACCACATGCCACTACTGATTAAAGCTATATCTAAACAATATCTTAATGTCAGATTGCACCACTTCACAAAATTGACCAACTTTTGCAAAGTGGTGATCAAGACTTGTTGGCAAGAGATTTGGCAAAATTTACAGGCATGATCCTCTGGACCCCCTTTTTGGCTGGAGGTTTGCCAAATCTCTTTGCAAAGTGGTGATCAAGACTTGTTGGCAAGAGATTTGGCAAATTTTCCAGGGATGATCCTCTGGACCCCCTTTTTGGCTGGAGGTTTGCCAAATCTCTTTGCAAAGTGGTGATCAAGACTTGTTGGCAAGAGATTTGGCAAATCTTCCAGGGATGATCCTCTGGACCCCTTTTTGGCTGGAGGTTTGCCGAATCTCTTTGCAAAGTGGTGAGTTTTGGGGTTATGGTGGCTGCCCTGACTTCTGATAGGCTAAAAACTGGTCTTTTGTGCCCTCTCAAGAGCACAAATTGGAGGCATGAACGTGAGTTCTCGTCAGCGCACATGGCGCCGCAGTACACACAACGCACTCGCTAATACGTTTCGTTCTTGTTTGTCAGGTTACTACTTAGTTTTACTGCTAGCTTTCAAGTTTAATGGTTTTATATTGTTTGTGAAAATTGTTTTTCACTCCCATCTTGGTCTGGAGGAACAGATGTAGTTAGTTTTTATACACATATTAAGTACAAGAACATGGACATGTTTATACCAAGTTTCATCTAAATCAGATCAAATGCGGTCTTTAGCATAAGACCCATTTTTAGGGGTAACTTTTCTCTCCCCACAAAGAAACCTATAAAAAGTTTTAAATAATTTAAAAATGTTGTGTCATAAATGGTTGTGTTATGGCATGGACAATATTCAACTTTACGAATTCAACAAATTGAAAAAAATGTATTGTTATGTTTTAGATGAATACATATGAGCAGTTTTTCATTACACTATTGGATTTAAGGTAGAATTTGATACATTCACAAAACGTATTATTGGGTTATTCTTTTAACACGAATTTTAAATCATAATTTTCCACTAAATACTACAATAATATGCAATTATTTCTCGTTTGGTTGTATAGATACTTGCCCGTACTTTCCATGAATAACCAAGGAACGGAGAAGCGAGCACAGAGGAGCAAATAGGAGCAATACTTAATTAGAACCTTATAATAAATAAAAACTCTACTAGAAAAGATTTATTTTTTGTTCGAACTTTAACCTGTAGATTTTACCTGGGTATTTAAGAATTTGGTTGTATTTCAACTAATGTCTATCACATTAGTAAACCAGATAAATGCACTTTGGGATTTGACAACCTTGCGAGAGTCATAGTAACTTCTGTGGTTTCAAGCCTTAAGTCTGAATATTTTTATATTTACTTTTGCTTATTACTAAGGAGAAGTATTTATAATAGTTGCTTTGTTACTAAAGAAATTTGAAGACAAACAAGTTTGGACCGAACTGGGACTTGAACCCGAATCTACCGCTTCACATTTCTTAAGTAATAAATAAGCTATTTAGCGTGTATACAAATTAAGATCTATAATAAGTCATTTGACATAGTATTTAAATTCTGTTTGTAATATTTCCAGCTTGTTGATTTAAAGTCACTATTTGACAGTCCCATGTTTCGGATAAACATTCAGATTTAAATACTTCTCTAAATTTGAAGGCAGAAATAGTTGGGCCAAATGTAATAGTTGCTTTGATAATAGTTTATATTATTTTCTGTACAGTTCATGTTAAACAAACTGGCCATTAAATTATAATCTTACTGTTCATTCATTTGCCCTATACAGGCTGTTTTGGGGCCCTTTTTGCTCAAGTGGTGGGTGGGGGAGGGGTCATGACCCTGAAATTCCCCCCTCGGCTACGCCTTAGTTTTGGCAATATGTTGAGATTAAAATTTCTGATAGATATTTTCTAAGGTGAGCCATGTTTTATTTACTTTCTCGAGGTATGACTTGTCTTGATTTACTAGTTTGATTTTAGTTATCAAGTTCAAGATGCTTTTGGATAAATTGCAAATGCAACCTGTAAATGTGGTGTGTTTTTAGGATCCTGTTATCCGGTTTTAAAAGTCTGAATTATACGAGTCTGCCCAATAAGTTCGCGAACTGGTTCAATATGGCAGCCTTGAGGCAACGTAAAGCTCCACCAACTACATCACGTGACAACTAGACATCTAATGAAGCGTCAAGGCTTGTTTGACAGTCGAGCTGTGCCTATCAAGCTGCCTGTGTCAGTTTATATTTTACTTGTTTTTGCTGTCTGTCTGAAACCACTCAACAATGAATCAACGTCAAGTTGATCCAGTGATGCCCTCTCATCACCATTTAGCATTTTTTTAAGGAAAAAACACAGAGTGGCAAGATCTGGCGAATAGGGTGGGTGGTTGAGAAGGATGATGAAATGTTTTGCCAAAAATTCACGAACAATCAAAGCAGAATGTGCAGGGGTGTTGTCATGGTGAAGAATCCATCGCCTTGACACAAATTCGGCCTAACTTGACGCACGCGATCTCTCAAGCGCCTAAGGGCGTCAACGTAGAATTAAGATGTCTCTGTTTGACCAGGAGGAAGAAACTGCGATGGGGAACAATACCTTGCGAGAGCTTGACTTTGATTGTTGATCTGCTTTTTCTGGATCATTTTTCCTTTTCCATTCCTTGCTTTGAGACTTCAGTTCAATGTCATACTCATAAAACCATGGTTCATCTCCAGTGGACTCTCTGTAAGGACTCACCGTCGTTTCCATCAGAATTCTTCCAATCATTCACACAGTCAATCCTCCAAATGCTCCATTAAAATGGTATGAACTGAGAACTTGCATAAATTAAGTTTGTCTGCAATCATGCTAACAGTTTTCCCGCGATTATCAGACACCAGGGCTCGCACACAATCAATATTTTCATTAACAAATGAAGTTGAAGGTCGTCCCAGCCTTGCATCATCTTTAGCGTCTCCACGGCCATCTTTGAAACGTTTAATCCACTTGAAAATAGACGTTTTCTTCAAGGCAATATCTTTATAAACAGCCATCAACGTATCTGTAATTTCTTGAGAGCTTTTCCCTAGTTTCACTAAAAGTTTGATGTTGATTAGTTGTTCAGTGATTTTATCAATGTCCACTTTTCGACAAACAGCGAAACCATTAAAATATAAACCGAGACTGTCAGCTTGATAGGCATAGCTTGACTGTCAAACAAGCACTGATGCTTCATCTGATGTCTAGTTGTCACGTGATGTAAATGGCAGAGCTTTACGTCGACTCAAGGCCGCCATATTGAACCAGTTTGCAAACTTATTGGACAGACCTCGTAGAAATTCATTGGGTTTTCAATCTGTCATTCTTGTTTCTTGCAATGCTAACATTTGAATGTTGTTCTTTTATATTTGTGATATGGATCTTATATATTTATATATAACTAACTGAGAGTACCCGCGCTTCGCCTCCGGGCTTTATTAACATAGCTGTGTGTATATTTTAAGAAAATTGCAAATTTAAAGTAAAAAAATAGTTTCTAGTGTATTCTTAGAAAAACATTTAGTTTGCCCGTTAGTTCACCATCTTCTCCTTATAAGTGTTGCCATTTATTTTTGTGGATGTAGTATAAATATGAAATAAAGCTAAATATATATTGCGTGATGGGCTTGACTCTTAAACATAGTTTTAACCCATTTTTACTTATAAGTGGTTCAAAACGCCTAAAAGCGTGTTCAGTGGCCACTTAAGTTTCACTGCCCTAGCTTCAGTCGATTCTGAGTTATAAGCGGTTTAAGACGCCTTAAAAATGTTACAGACGGGCAGGAATTTTTCGACGCCAGTTTTGGTCTATGCAAAGTTTATAAACACCAAATAACCAAAACCGATGGATTCTTTGCAATGTACAGACAAAAGTCTTATTTTATTTATATAGATAAGTGTTAGCTACCTTGTGATAGTCATAGTTACTCCGCCGCTCCGCCTATTTTTTTAGCTCACTTTGGTTTATTGCAATTTATTTTGAGGATGTTCTATGGACATAAAATGTAGCTTAAGACACACTGAGTGATTAGCTTAACCCTCAAACTAAGTTTCATTGCCATAGTTTCAGCCGATTTTGACAAATAATCGGTCCAAAATGCCTAAAGAAAACTTTCAGAGTCCACTTTAGTCCATTGCCATTTATTTTGTGGATGTTGAATGGATATGAATTATAGCACACACTGCGTGATGGGCTTAACCCTTAAACAAAGTTTCACTACCATAGCTTCAGCGGATTTCGAGTTATAAGCGGTCTAAGATGCCGCCGATTTCATCCGTATCATTGTTAAGGTCTATCTTGGAAAGAACAGTACTCAGCCAGCCATAAGAAGACCAGTGAAACCTGTCAAAAGAAGAATGCTAAATGAAGTTCGATTTGACAACTTTGGACACTTGATCGTTTCTAGTGCGACCCAGATTAGATGTGGCTATTGCCTCAAAAACACTACAAAAAATTTAAAAAGTGTGATGTTGGCTGCTACGCCAACTGCTTTGAACAGTTTCATTCGTAAAAAACAAATGTCAGGCGCTCCAAAACATTAAATATTTTAGAATTGTCTTTTGATTTGTATGTTGATTTAAATAAATAAAATAATAATGTAATACAATATACTTAAACAATTGTAACATTGTTTTAACTGTGTCACAACCCTTTCCCAAACAATACACTTGCTTTATATCACAAAAGTGACCGTAACCAGTCACTGTACTCAGACATGTCCAGCGCCCCAAAAATGGGGCGGTTGTTATCTCCAAACTGATAATGCCAAAGATTTTTTTGGTATTTTTTATGGTATTAGTAAACTTTAATAAGTAACATGTAACAAGGTAGAGGTAATTGGTGAATACAATTTTAGTTGGGCATATATAGGTTAAAAACGTGCTCAGTGCCCACTTTGGTCCCTCGCCAATTATTTTGTAGATGTTGTATGGGTATAAAATATAGCTAAAGACACACTGCGTAATGGGCTTAACTCTTAAATGAAGTTTCACCGCCATAGCTTCAGTCGATTCTGAGTTATAAACGGTCCAAGATGCCTTTAAAACGTTACAGACAGACAGACCGACACACTGATAGGAATTTTTTGACGCCTGTTTCGGTCTATGCAAAGTATATGAACACCAAATAATCAAAAACTAATGGATTCTTTGCAATTTACAGACAAAAGTCTTATTTTATTTATATAGATGATAGCAACTAAGAAAAGAAAGCCACCTCTTCTTTATTATTATCTTTGGAATTTGGGTTTTGGCCTATCATGTTACTAAATACTTACAAATAACCGTTACGGACCGTTCATTCCAGAACAATTCAATAATATTTTACATAGTACATCTAGAAGGATGCCATTAAAAAATGGGCTTATTATTGGAAAACAGCTGCTGTCTACGGACTCTGATATGTGACTTTCTGATGGTGACTCTGAAACCAATTCTGATGGTAGCCTCAACTTTCGTCCAGCCGACCTTGTCTGTGGACTTGGACGGAAGTTACTAATGTGTTACAAGGGATTTTCCAGAGTCATACAAGATTTTTTTCTGTCATGGTGTTAATGGTAAAATGGGATAACAACTAAAATAACGCAAGCGTCACAACTAACATAAATTTTATAAAATTGTTTCTACATCAAAATCGATTTATCTGCTATGCTAAGACTAAAGCATAATGTATCATTCAAGTGTTTTTATCCCACCAAACTAGAGAATTGAGGAGATTTATTATTGAAGTACAATTTAAAATTTAATAGTGGTTTGCTATTTAAATTTAACTAACAATGGATTACAAGCTACTTTGGTGGCTGTATGTAGGCTTATGCCTATAAACTAATTGGTTCTCGCATCCCTTTGACACTTCATCACTTCAATTAGCCTTCAATCACTGGCTAAGCTTGGCTTGAATCAGAGTAAACTAGATATCTAGCTGACCAACTAGAAACATTAATTAAATTAACAACACTGTTATGCAGAGTGGTATTCTATACCCAATGAATGAGTGAGAAATACTCTCTACCCCAGAACTATATAAGCCCAAGAAATATGATTATTACAAATAAAAAGCTATTTTCAAGAGACCAACCAAAATTAAATTAGCCATACAATAGGCCTATAAGATGAATCCAGTTAAAACCGAAATAAAAAATGATTCACTTGTTTGTTATGATAGCAAGATATTTTATGTTTTTATGGGAGTTGATGACCAGAAACGGTCGGAGTACAGATTTCTCCTTATTCTTCAGTATTACGCTGTAGTAACAGTAAATTAGTGGGTGGTATTAAACAATATCCCTTTGTTACCGAAACCTTGTTTCGCAGCCTAGGTTAAGCAACTGGTGCATAAGCTAAGATAATAAATAGGCCAATAATAACTTAAACTTACTTAAAGAATGAGAGCTGAAAGCATCCGTGGCGTTTAAAATAGCTTCATCTTCAAATCTAACGTAGCCGTCGGGGTCTGCCATGGCAAATTATTTTGGGTGAACAATTAATTAAGAGATCAGAGTTCCATTGTTATGGTTAAGTGCACTTTCACATGAAACAGTCGCCTGTCACGGTGTCACCTGAAAATGTTGACAGTCGACATCGGTTCTAAGGTTTTTTTGAGGGAAGGGGGCATTGGCTAAACAGGATGACCAACGTACTTCTCCCTGCCCAATGAAACAATTCTTACCATCACTACATGCACACTCATAAAAATTATTTATTTCTTTATAACAGGTGAGCTTTTTACATGTTATTTTATATTTATACTTTGTATCCCATCACTGCCTGCTTTCGTGGCTCAGTGGGTAGAGTCACGGCTTGCAAAGCGCAAGGTCATGGGTTCGATTCCCGGCGCAGGCACAAGGGTTTGGACAGCTTTCCCTAAAGGCGTTTTGTGATGCCCCTAAGTTAAGTACCTCATTAAAAATGTCATTGGCGTAGACAGAAAAAAGAGAAAAGTAGCAACTGATGCTGTGGTCGTAATCAGAATAATTTATTTGCATGACACATTACATGTATCGCTAATGTGTTTTTATTCCACTAATAAAAGATAAAATCAAGAAAAGTTTCAAAATTCAACACAGCAGCCTTCAATTAAAATACAGTAATACATAAATCATAGACTAACGGAGAGTCTCTAGTCTGTGATAAATTCATACATTAAGGACCCTTTAGAAAATACTTTTGGGGCCATCAGATCACAGTGTGGCTCCAATACAGTCAGTAATGTTGGACAATTTGTTGGTGCCTTCATTTGTTGGTGGGCAACCAAAACATGCATCAGACTTAGCCAATGTCCCTAAAGATCTTTCAGGTGTTCCTTATGTAAGTGGGTACATTGCTGAGAGAGTTCTTTTCAAATCAAAATGCCAGGCATGTAGGCAGGGACTTTCAAATCTCAACCCTCATCAGTTCTGCAGCGTAGGGCTTATGTTTAAAGAGTTTGACGATTAGCCTCGACTAACTTATCCAAGCCAAGATTTAATAGTGGAAGTAGATCTTAGCTCTAAACTTCTTGAAAACTTGTTGAAGGACAACTTTTTCAAAGACAATATTTTTGCACTTGTGTCCTAAAATATAAACCAATAAGTTTCCTTTGAATGGCTTAGCTTATGTTGCCAAGAACATAAAGATTTTGTAAAAGACCACACTATAAAAAGTGTAGTAGCCTAATGATATGATTACCATGGTGGTGCAAGGAAATGAATCGTGCTAACGCTGAATCAACCAGAAAAAGGAACCATAAGAAATAATGACCAAGTAAATTAAAAAGGTAACATTAGATGAAGATTAATAATGAATGTTTTGAATTTATTTAATAATACAAAGTTGTAGTTTTATTGAATTTCCTTTGGAAAAATGAGATATTCATGCCGTCGATTGGTGCTCGTTTCTTGGACCCAGACCCGGGACCATGAAACGAGCACCAATCCTGACCCCCCAGAATCAGTTTCGAGCATTTTTTCACACTTTATACAGAGTGATTCTAATATAGGGCGCCAAATTTCAGGGTTGGGTTCCTTATGCAAAAAAATAAATAAAAAGTTCCTATAAACATGGGTCCTAAAATTTTTCGTTGCCCCAATAGCCGCCATTTTGTATTTCTTACTTAAAAGTTTATATATCCAGAACGGTTTGACTGATTGCATTTAAACTTGGTATGGTGTTTATGTGTCACAAGGTCAATTACAGAAAAAATATTCATTTAAAAAAACTTTAGAGAAAAGGTATGAGAGCTGTTTAAATTTATACAATGAAATACCATGAAAATGGTGCATAAAAATTTATAATAACAAAAAAAGTTGTATTTTTTAATTTTATATAAAGATATAAACTCATTTTTCCGAATATTACATTAATATTTTCACCTTTTGCGTCCTTTTACAAATGTTACATTACCAGTTGATCTTTGATGTTCATATCTTAGGTGTACAAGTTGCACCTGTCAAACAGGTGAATAATATTAACAGTCAGCTGATCCAAAAGTGAGAACTATTACCGCATTAGGTTTAAAAACAGCTGTTTTCAATTTTAATTGTTGACCAGCTGATAGCTAAAAGTATTTGCAAAGTTACTATTTATTAACCGATAAATTGTTTTACTCTTTCTTGATTGATTTTACGTTATTGTGACTTTTTGTTAAAATGGTTCAGTATACGTAAAAGAACAAGCGGGTATCATATTTTTGTATGGGCGCGCCAATGGAGTTGGCCAAGAGGCAGCGCGATTGTATTTGCCGACTTTTCCTAACAGACTACAACCAAACCATCGTACTTTTGCTTCCCTTTTCCGAAAGCTTGGTGAGACTGGGAATCTACAAGTTAAAACAGAAAACCGAGGAAGACCACAATACATTAGAACAATCGATCTGGAGGAAAATTTTCTAAATCGTTTATAAATATTAACTTTGCAAATACTTTTAGCTATCAGCAGGTTGACAATTAAATTTGAAAACAGCTGTTTTTAAACCTAATGCGCTTATTTTCTCACTTTTGGATCAGCTGACTGTAAATATTATTCCCCTGTTTGACAGTTGAAATTTGTACACCTAAGAAGTGAACATCAAAGATCAACCGGCAATGTACCATTTGTAAAAGGAGGCAAAAAATGAAAATATTGATGTAAAATTCGGAAAAATGAGTTTGTATCTTTATGTATGATTAAAAAATACAACTTTTCTTATTCTTATAAATTTTTTGTATTATGCGCCATTTTCATGGTATTACAATTTGAAAATTTTAAACAGCTGCCATACTTGTGTAAGGTTTTATGAAATAATAATTTTTTTTAAATTGACCTTGTGACACATAAACACCATACCAAGTTTGAATGCAATCGTGGAGATATAAATTTTTAGGTAAAAAAATACAAAATGGTGGCTACCGGGGTAACGAAGAATTTTAGGTCCCATGTTTATAGGAACTTTTTTCATTGTTTTTGCATAAGGAACCCAGCCCTGAAATTTGGCGCCCTATTTTAGAATCACCCTGTATGTGTTTGTACTCTCTACAGGTTGTAGTTTTGTCCGATTTGCATGTTCTTTTAAAGTGAACAACTATCAAAATAATCGGTACAACACTCGAAATAAAAATTATATCCCACCAAACTACCATAGGCCTCAGTTATGTAATAAACTTACTATTGCAACCGGAATAATATTATTTAATACACTTTCTAACAACGTTATTTTTCAAACCAATTCAAAACTAACTTCATAAATTATCTTGTTCAAAATTTGTTTTATACAATTAAAGAGTTTTAACTTTTTATACAGGTAAAAGTTCTATAACCAAATTGTTTTATTGGGCTAGAGTCTTACTTGTAGTATTTATGATAGTTAATATTAAAAATCAAACAATATTTACTGTAAGTTTAACATTAAACTAATTGTTCAACTAATCTCGTCCCTTTTCCGTACAATAGATAAGTTATTATTATTAGCCCGACAGTGAGACCTAGGTGAAGGTCACCGCTGTGGGCTCGAAAATATTTTAACACGTTTAAAGTGTAAAGTGAAACTTTTGGAGTGTATCTTACTGTCCTCCTACTGGAAATACCCGTTTATCCTATATTTCAAAGCCACCGCTGAGAACCGATTTGAAATAAAGGTATACACGAACCCAAAACATGTTTCAACGTCAAAAATGCAAATTAAAAGTAAGTGCGACTATGATATGTACCTTTTTCTTTCAACACTAAATGGTTTAAGTCGTTATACAGTATTTTAAAGCGCGTTTTACTCAGTTTTTAGATATGTGTACGGTGCTGCTACTTATAGTGAACTACTTCGAGTATGTCTAACGCGAGGACAAGACGCTAGTCAATCTTCGTTACCGACTGTGCATTCTGCGTTACAATACAACTAGAACAGTATCATCATTCATCAGCATGGGTGCCCATACTCGGTGTACGGAGTGAGACACGGCTCCTCTAGCTTTAAGCAAAATTTTTCTAATATTTCTTAATAAAGCAAAATTTAAAAAAGTTAGACAAAAATATTTGTAGTTTTATTATTTGTTATCTAAATTTCAAGTACATTTAGCACTTTCATTGGGTGTGTAGGTGGTTGAATGCAAGTGGTAGTCCCACTGTGTTATACATGGTAATTAAAAAGTCATTGGAATTTTGCTATTAAATCTTGTGCTTGATTTTCTAGTTTTAAGATCAAGAGGAGAGAGCATCATCGTAAGGAAAGTGCCATATTGAATTATTATAACCTTACTTTCTAGCAGACTTGGGGAAGTTACTTTCAGACAGTAACTGATTACAGTTACAGTTACCCTTTGTGAAATGTAACTGATTACAGTTACAGTTACTCCGAAATGTAACTGGTCAGTTACAAGTTACATCGGGCTCAGTTGCCGACTGGTTTCCGCGGTAAAAATAAATAATAATATTTTCATCTAAAAATTTGTTTAGAAAGAGATTTTGATAGTTTTTTTATTTTAATTAAAGATTACATTGATTGATATACTAGGATTAAAAAGGAATAGCCTAATGCTAAACTTACTAGTCACTCTTAGCCTCGGTCAAAACTCAAAACATGGCCGAGGAAATAAAACCGATGCTTGACAGGTCCATCGATTCTTTTGAAATTTTGGCTAGCCCGGCTAGGGAAATCTGAATTATGGATTCTAACATCCTACTTATGCCCTACCAAAGTGTTTCACCTTTCTACTCGAGTATCTTCACTAGTTGGTTCATTTTCAGACATTTTACAGTTGAAATTTAAACTATACAACTATTAGTTTATTACTGTGTGAAAATCAGTATGAGGCAGGTTAACTTAAACGTATTTAGTCAAGTAGTTATTGTGTATTGCACAGTTCTGGGATTTGGAAAAGCCGGAAAAAGTTTAACACTTAATTCAAACTGTTAGTGATAGCCATTAACCGTAAACGGGTAGCGAATTCTACCAAATGACTGAAATGAGTACTCATCTACTCAAACTATACTTTCTACTATAAAAATTGGTTTTGGGGAGCAGAACTTATTTAAAACTGGCTTTAAAGTTGGGAGACGGTCGGGAGACGCGAGGACGCGGCACTCTGTCGCAGACGACAGTCTCTGTCACCCACTTCAAATTAACTTGAAGGTGAATAAGGTATTATCGTGAAGTTAGGTAAGTTAAGTTAGTTTATTTATTTTTGTAAAAACATTGTTTTAATGGTTTCCGCAACTTTCCCGAAGTTAAAACATTGTTTTTGGCCTTTTGGCAGGTTTGAACTTAGAAAAGTGCTAAACATTCAAAGGTCACTCTTCTGTAATTTTACCCTCAAACTACATCTAACTTGAATTACTTTAAAAATTATATTAATAAATATTAAATTTAATATTTATAATATCGTACCAAAATTACAATGCAGACAACCAGCTAAAGTGTAAACAGCATACGACTAGTCGACTACATTCAAACATTGCCGTTTAGGGGTTATGAAGATGCTCACTTTTTGTTTTCTTTGCTTTTTAATACTAAACAGATACAGTCCATAGATAACACATTTTAGATATTATATAACTGTACAAAATCATTTAATAGCACATATATCGAAGTGAAATTCATATAAAAATACTTGTTTTGAAATCGCGCGTATTTTTAAGATTCCAAGCTAAAAAGTGTAACTAGTTACATGTAATCGTTACGGGCAATTTGTAACGATTACCCGTTATTCGTTACAGCGTTTCGAATGTAACGGTTGCGTTACAAAGTTACAGGATAATGTAACGATTACAAGTAACGATTACAATTTTGTAATCGTTACTCCCAAGTCTGCTTTCTAGCTAGTTCTACAAAATTTCATAGTAAATTGTACTCCTTAAGTTGGAAAGTTTCTCTTCCAGAACATATAAAACGTGGATTTTAGGCTACATTTTTATTGTTTTATTAAAGTAACTAAGCTGTGAAGAGATTATGTTGAGAAATAAATGTGTTTAAAGTTCAAAATTTACTTTTTTTCATACCAAATACCGGTACTTATCTAACTGCCTCGTAGTATAGTTTTTAGGTTTAATAGTCGAAAATATTCAACACTAGTAGGCTTATTTAATTCTTCGTAGCAGGATACTTCTAATCCACTAACATTTTGATTTGTTAGTGTAGCTAGTTCTACAAAATTTCATAGTAGCTTAGTTACTTTAATAAAACAATAAAAATGTAGCCTAAAAGCAACGTTTTATATGTTCTGGAAGAGAAACTTTCCAACTTAAGGAGTACAATACCGCAGGAAAGTCGCTCAGTGTGTAGCGACACTAACCTCTCATTGGCTGCAATAACGGAAGTGATGCCGTCACCGGGATTTGGAGACCCCTTCGGCCCTTCCGGCTTCCACATATTCTCACTTCAATATTATTAATTTATGTAGGTTTATTAGCCCCCGGAGGGGCTGGCACAAATTGCCGATGCGGGCGGTATTTCACGCCCACGTGGCGGGGTATTGGTAAAAGTTTTCAATAAGCAATAATCGCACCTCAGTTAAACTTCATTGGTTACGATACTGCCTCTGCGCAAAGTTACTCGCTACATGATAAGAATAATCTGCCCCTTTAATGACATTGCAATATAGACGTTGACCTCTAACTGCAAAAACAGTTCATTTACCGCCAAAATCCCTGAGTTTTATAAAAAAACAATTTTATACTGTTGAAAACTATATCTCAACAATTACTTTGGTCTTAAATGGTCCCATAATAACGTTTACTTATTTAATACAGCAAAACAACAGTGGTACAAGTAAACAATAGTTGATTTACCAAAAACACTTCCGTATTGATCCAGTTGCAGCAGCACAGTAAAGAACGGGTGTCCCGCTCTAGCGGCAAAACTCTGAACACTGCTCAAGGTCGAGTTTCATACATAATCGAGTTATTCGACAAGAAGTAGTTCGATAGTATCGGAATTGTGTCGGATATGGATAGGGTGCAATTGCGCCGGTGGTGGAGGGATTTTTCAAAGGGAAAAGTCTCGGGGATCCAGCGCGGTACCCCTAGCGGTCAATTATGTCCGGCTGACTGAGCGCACGCAGTTAGTCGGGTCTTACGCCAAGGGCTTTCTTTCTCGGTAAACTGATTTGTCTAAATAGACGCTTTCAAGGGTTAACTCGGCCGACAGTTGTTACTCATGAATGTTGTTGCTTGTGTACATACGAGTATAGTACGTATCTGGGATGTTAAGGGTTCAATCGGTTGATATATTAATATTCGATTTCTATAATTATAACAAATTGGCTCGCTTAGGGTTACTAGAATTGTATAGTGCATGAAATAAATAATAATAGAACATAGCACCCTGTATTAAAGATTTTTGTGACCTGTTTCAACTGTTAAGCCCATCTTCTTTGAGATTACAACAAACACAAGATACATATCAGGATACATAACTTCGCCTTTTGACCAATTTTTTAATAAAGACCTTTAGTTATTTTGGGGAATGGGGACTAACTTTGCTGAGACATTTACAGTGTTTCTGTTGATAAACTTTTCAGTAGACCTAATCCTTTATTTCAGATTAGGCGTGAATTGACAACAACCACCCTAATTTGCCAGACTAAATCGTAATTTTCTTCCACCCGTACTGTCCCGTAATGGCCACCCAGGGCTATTTTCGAGACACTCTGAATATTAAAGAACGGAAAAAGGAAGTCTTATTCAATTACAGTCTTGTGTGAAAACGAGAGTTGTGTGAAAATATAAACAATGCATATTGTAATCAACTTAACTGGAGATTAGTTAATCTCCACCTAAGCTTGGAATTGAAAAAAATCAGCCAGTTGACTATCAAACGTGCGTAAAAATCACATGTTTTTGTGCGGCCAAAAACTATATTTGTATTTGAGCGTACTGCCATAGCCGATTGTCGTATCAAATGTTTGGTGTTCATTAGTTTGATAATTTCTAGTTTAAATCTTCATATAGTAAAATCGACGAATTTCAATAAGTTCAAAAGGACATAATGAAGGGGTACTGTTTCCAGTTTTACTGAGTTTCTAGATTAGCTTGAGCGAACCTACTGAGAACAAGGCGGCGGTCCTGAACCTGCCCTGAACAAAGAAGCGCGTTAGGCATGACTCTCGTGGGGTACACCGGAGGTGCGCCGTTTTATAACCCTCAAGTAAGGGTAGAAATATATCAGCCTAATCCCTGGCTGGAAGTGCGCCACTACCAACCCAGGTAGTTTCTAGAGGATTGACCAAACACTGCTGCGAATTATCCGCCCGAGTTCACGTGAGAGTTCAAGCGATACTAAAAAGAAAACTACGCGTTACGCAATTTCAGGTGCTTACATCATTTCCCCAACTCTTACCCCTCACCACCACTCGGTCGAAACAGTTCAACCATTTATAATAAAGTATTTGCAAGCCAATCGGTCAGTAGTTAGTTGGCATCATAGTAGTGAGCGTCGGTTTGTTTTTGTGTAATTGAGATTGTTTAAGTGTGCAAACAACTACAGCAAATTAGTAAACATTATTAAACTCAATGCCAAATTGAACAGTACTATATTTGTGAAACCCCGTTTATAATTATAAATAATTAATGGAACTAAGGAAAATAGTGCCGTAAAACATAGTTTTCATGCACTACGTACATTTTAACGTAGGTACACAAGTAAAGAATATCAGTGTTTTGTGCAACTACTTCCCTTATAAATCCATTATTTCAAAAACTAATTTCCCACTAACTCAGTACTGTTCAAATGTGCTAAAAAAACAATACTTGTTTAATATTTTGTAAAGTTTGTTGTTTACTAGCGGTTGCAGTTCAAACAGTTAAAAAAGCCGCTATGTTGTTATTTCTCACGGATAGTAAAAATTGTTTGTTGTATTTTGATATTAGTATTATAAAGCGGTACGTAACGTTTCAAATTGATCGGTTGACGCATTTAAAAAATAACACTCAAAACTGAAAAACAAAATGGGGGCTAGCAAATAAACAAGGCATTGAAAGCATTTCTGGATCAATGTTATATGGTAAAACTTGTCTGTCTTTACCCAAAGAACGATTTTTTGGAAAGGGGTTCTGAGAAACTGTATATATTAAGGAACGTCCTGATTAAGGTCTGTAGTTTCAGAAATATAACCGCATGGATGTGTGAGCAACACTAAAGTTGGGGTTACTGACTGTTACAAGGAGGAAAATTATAAATATAGTAGTCCACGTTGAGGGACTGATACACATTACAGTGAGAATGACTTCAGCGGGGCTGCGTTGGAATTAGTTCTGAGAATAATAGACAACAGCCCAGCACACAATAGTGGCGCACTTGGAGCTAGTTTTAAGAGGGTAGATTTTGGTCGTGGCGCACCTAGTAGGGTCCTCTCCGTGGCTACCTGAGTTTTGTGGCGCACCTGAGCACCGGCGCAACTATGTAGTCCCTTTTGTTTCCCTACTGCCTTACTGCCTGTCCAGCGGCGCAGTACGACAAGACCCAATCAATCACCCCCTAATCACCACCCTGCAGCTCCCTGTGAATCTACGTTATCGGTTATCCTTGGGTGGTTGGGAGGTTTATGAATCTTCATTACCTAGTAGATTGAGTTGATGCCACTAGAGAGAGCGGGCGAGGGCAGGACATGTTGCTCTGTCATTATTAAAATCCTTTTTAAAAGTTAGAAAACATTTTACGATTTCTTTTAACATTTCATGTATTGTAATCATTTCCGTTGTTGTTATCTTATTAACTGTGTTTAATAAAGAGTGTGCTCGTGAACTGTAAAATAATTGATGTTTTAAAACTAGTTCTCAATTGTAACATTCCTTATTAAAAAATTGATATTGACGTAGCCTCGTTTACACTACAGGTAAGTAATCATCCTGTGTTTGGTATGGATGTGCACTGAGATAATGCAATTTTTACCGAGCCAGGTAGCGTTGACCTTTACCTAGGTCACGCCCACCTGGCTCACAAACACGACAGATCAAAACTGAGTGTCATCACACTCACATATATGGCACAGTTTATATACTCTCGCACAGTTCTGCTGGATGTCATATATACCTAGTCATCACACTCACATATGTCCCTCCTCCTTGCTGGATGTCATCACACTCACATATATACTCTCTCGGCACAGTCCCTCTCCTTGCTGGATGTCATCTCATCCTCACATGTCATCACACCCAATCACATATGGCATCAGTCTTTGGATGTCATCACACTCACATATATACTCTACAGTCCCTCATGTCATCACACTCACATATATACTCTCTCGGCACAGTCCCTCTCCTTGCTGGATGTCATCACACTCACATATATACTCTCTCGGCACAGTCCCTCTCCTTGATGAAGTCATCACACTGGCACAGTCGGCACAGTCCTCTCCTTGCTGGATGTCATCACACTCACATATATACTCTCTCGGCACAGTATGTCAACACTCACATAACTTTCCATCTTTTAACCTAAGATTCAATATTTGCTACCTCAAACTATCCCTGAGAAGAAAACAGTGTCGAATAACTTAATTGACAGCGAGTTTTTGTTAAGGAATATTTATTTTACATACCGTATCGTAGCATTAGATATTTCAATTTATTTTCATTACCTAGATGTAAAACACCGACTCATTATAATTTTTCTTTGTTTAGAGCACTAAGCTTAGGTAATACTTTTTAATCTGATATTGATATTTTTAGTGATGCATTTAAGTTATTTTTGATGAAATCTAGCAACCTTTTGTTTAGTAAGAGTATTAAGGTATTATATAATAAGTTTGTAATGGTAGGCTAGCTTATACATTGTAGAGTAATTGAAACTTTATAGATTTTGTTAGAGTTAATTATTATTAGGCGTATTTAAGTTGTTCGTCATAAGGTGATAGCTGCCAGGATGTTTTGTGATAGCAAATAAGTTTCATATACCATTATGTAAATTCTCATTTAATTTTGATGATAGCTGTTTTGGAAAACATTTTCTGTGGCCGTCATATAATTTAATAAATAAATAGAGTTACTATAGTTAGCTATAGTTACTGTACTGTTTATACCAGCTGTGCTTGTGCTGACACCTAGCGACTCGTCGCTGAACTAACATGTCGCTGTATTGATCCCCTCACTGTTAGAATATTGTTTGTAAATATATTGTGTCTACTATTTTAGTTACAGTTTTTGTGTATGAATAACTAGGGTTATTTTATGTCCGGAAAACTATAAGTAACATCCTTAAATTATTATTTATTTACAAAACACAACTTTTTTTAAAGTTGTGTGTCAAAATTATTATAATGTAAAGTACATATACTCGAAAAATGAAATAATCGAACTGAAATTTCCCTTCACACAATGAATTTATATTGGTAAGCAAATTAACTCAGGTGGAGAAAAGTAGTTGTGTTTGAATATAGTTTTAAAAAGCCTGCAAAATTTGACAAATCAATGAACCCATTTAATTATTATGTATACAAATAAATATAACAATCACGTACACATTTTGTCATACGTTCACTAAGAAAGGTTATTTAAACTTCGGTAGCAAAAGATTAGAGGTAGTAACATAGTCACTGTAGTCACCGTCCGTAGTAGTAGTATTATAGTAATTGTTTTTTATTATTCGACCGATTTATGCCTTGCCTTTATGGCAGTATTTGGGCTTGTTAATGGCAGTTGGAGCAAAAATTATAGGTTGCAAGTGTTCACATCAACTCAAAAACTGAAACGTGGTAGGCTTAAAATAATCTGAGTTACGGTTTAGAGAATCTGGGTTTGCAGTCTTTAGTAATCTGATCTGGTTTTAGCAATCTGAATATATTATATAGATTTGTTCTGGTTCTAGAGAACTACTGAAATGCAGTGTTTGCATGGAAATCACTGGTGCTAAACAGTTACATCCACATGCTGATTAAATCACATTTTAACATTAGAATATTAATAAAAGAGAGTATATTAAAAATGCAAAGTCATTGTTTCACTGTTAATTACAGAAGATCTTAGGAAATCAGAAGAAGTAGCAATATAGCGCCTTGAAAATGTATTCAGGACGCACATGCCGGATCCTTGCGTGTAATGTATGTGTACCAATCATTTGTAAAGTCCGTCTCACCCTGTATTATATAGATTTGTTCTGGTTCTAGAGAACTACTGAAATGCAGGCATGGAAATTTTGGCTGCAGGCACAAAGTCATTGTGTTCAGAAGATCTTAGGAAATCAGTTATAGAAAGCGCCTTCAAAAGATAACGCAACATCCTTGCGTTAGTGTATGTTAAAAGCGTGTCAGTTTTGCAGGCACCTTGTTTCTTTAAATGTTATATTTATTGTCGATACAGTCATCATTCATGTTATGAGAGCAAATTAAATAATTTAAAATTGTACATTTTAAACTTAAATGTATTAAAGAAATACTTTATTTTTTATAACATAATATAATACACTTGGCACTATTGCTCGTTTTTCGTGAATATCTTCCGAACGGAACAAGATACGGTAACGGAGTTTAAAGATTCGTGTCTCGCGCGACGAGACGGTTACAAACATGTATAATTTGTCAGGTTTTGGAGAAAAAAGTGTTTTTCGCCAAAAAACACCAAAGGTTTCTAAATCTTCGATTTTTGGTGAAAAACTAATTTTTGACATATGGCAAATTACACATTTTTGTAACCGCCTCGTCGGGATGAACGCGAATCTTCAATTCCCGTTTTCGTATCTTGTCCCGTTCAAAAGTAATTCAAGAAAAACTAACGAAAATCTCATGCTTAGGAACAGGACTTGCTCCTAAAATTATTGCTCGCTTTTCGTGAATATCTGCCGAACGGAACAAGGTACGGTAAGTAGTTTCATAAGAGTCACGTCTGAGACACACAGATAGCGCTACTGTCACCGAGCCTTTTCAACTAATCGTTACTTTGGCAACACGTTAAAACCGCGTTTTTTCAGTATTGATCGTAGGGTCTTCACTCGACATTGTAGTAAGTGCTATCTAGTGGCAAAACCCGCAACTTCCTGAACCTGCTCCAAGAATATCATCGAACAATGAGTTTGTTTACTAAATATATATTAGAGTTTCTAAAATGTAAAGGAAAAACGATTTTAGTACAACCAGTCGGTCGGAACAATACGAAACATATCATGTGATCGTTAAAGTACCTATGTGAAACAGAAACAAGTTCAGTTCGCGGAAGTAAAAGTACGTGTGTGTATAGAGATGATTTCGGGCGCACCCCACTAACTCGTTATTACCTGGCGTAGGGGAACTGCGATCAAGAATACAGTTCCCCCAGGAAGAGGCCCTTGAGAGCCGCACCTAGAGACGTTTTATGACCGACACTAATCTTCAATAATTATGATCTAATCCTCGACCAGTTGCTAACATACAGAGGAACAGTATCAAGACGGTGAGGATGGGGTGTGAGAAGGACTGTCACAGACTTATAGCCTGTCACTCATTTTAGCTCACTCATGCGGACAGACAATTGCCGACCCATCTTGGACTCTGATGACTTATCCGTTTGGAGAAAACAGGACAATTTCCCTCTAGCTAACTATGGCACCTTTAAGCTTATAATTTACTTGGGGTTTTATTGCTAAAATGTATTTATGTTCAAAATGGTGATCTTTAAAGTTCTCACAATAACCTCATCGTTTTGGTAAAGATATGAAAACCGACTGTTATAGTGCCCAAAGTAGCTGCCATTGAAAGAATTGGTAATCTAAAGACAACGGAACATCCAGCATGTTTTGTTCAGACTAAACAAGTTATTTAATAAATTTCAGTTTTCAGAGTGGGGTATTCCCAACGAAACTAAAAAAATGCTTTAGTAATACCAATATTTAAAAGTGGTCAGAATAATAAATGCAATAATTATAAACCAATATCTTTGTTATCATGTTTCTCTAAAACATTTGAGGCATAGTGATGTAAGAACTAACGAAGCGACTTAGAAGTACTTTCAATTAGGTAGTACTGTAATTCATGCAATTTCACGTAGTACTAGAAATACCATGATAAAAATTAATTTATGAAAATTCGCAAACACAAAAATCTAAATTTATTTATTATTTACGGCAAAACTCTAAACATTGCTCAATGTCGAGTTTCAAACATAATCGAGTTATTCGACAAGAAGTAGTTCGATAGTATCGCAATTGTGTCACCAAAAACATTTCCGTATTGATACACTTGCAGCAGCACAGTAGAGAACGGGTGTTCCGCTCTAGCGGCAAAACTCTGAACACTGCTCAAGGTCGAATTTCATACATAATCGAGTTATTCGACAAGAAGTAGTTCGATAGTATCGCAATTGTGTCACCAAAAACACTTCCGTATTGATACACTTGCAGCAGCACAGTAGAGAACGGGTGTCCCGCTCTAGCGGCAAAACTCTGAACACTGCTCAAGGTCGATTTTCATACATAATCGAGTTATTCGACGAGAAGTAGTTCGATAGTATCGGAATTGTGTCACCAAAAACACTTCCGTATTGATACACTTGCAGCAGCACAGTAGAGAACGGGTGTCCCGCTCTAGCGGCAAAACTCTGAACACTGCTCAAGGTCGAGTGACCTCCTCCCCTCTACCCCGCTCGTTAACGCCCAGACTACACGCTGCTCAACATTGATTGACAGCGCGGGCTGGTCACCAGTGTACATGGCAGTGGACGCGTTATCTGCCTTCGATGAATTCTTCTGTATTTTGCAAAATCTATTCGTACATAGCAGAGTAGAATGTAGCACAAAGAACTCAACAGCCAAAAAATAAAACCATGGATAAATGACTTTTTGTGCTTAAAAATAAAAAGAAGGAATCATCTTTTTAAACTAACAAAAGTTCACCCAGATAACAATAAATTAAAGTTATATTACAAGAGGTTCAAAAATAGATTACAAAATGATATAAGACTAACAAAAAATGATTATTTTAAAACACAATTTAAAATGAGTAATCAGGATTCAAGAGCAACGTGGAAATTAGTAAATAAATTAACTGGGCAAGCTAGAGATACCGTCAGTCAGGTAAAATTAGAAATAAATAACACCCTAGTGCAAGACCCGTTAATAATATCAAACGAATTCAATAACTTTTTCCTGGATGTAGGTACACAACTAGGGTTGAGCAGTAAAATACCAGACAATTTTTTGTCGTTACATCACAAACACCTATTTGAGACTAAATCACAAGTACTGTCTATGTTTATTGAACGAGTTTTGCTGATGAACTATTATCAGTTATACGGTCATTGAAAAATAATAAATCATCTGGATTATATGGTGTTAATTCTACATTAATAAAAAATATAGCAGAGAAAGTAGTAAATATTCTGAGTTATTTAATAAATTTCAGTTTTCAGAGTGGGGTATTCCCAACCAAACTAAAAAATGCTGTAGTAATACCAATATTTAAAAGTGGTCAGAATAATAAATGCAATAATTATAAACCAATATCTTTGTTATCATGTTTCTCTAAAACATTTGAGGCATAGTGATGTAAGAACTAACGAAGCGACTTAGAAGTACTTTCAATTAGGTAGTACTGTAATTCATGAAATTTCACGTAGTACTAGAAATATCATGATAAAAATTAATTTATAAAATTCGCAAACACAAAAATCTAAATTTATTTATTATTTACTTAACTAGGGCTAAACACATCATTTATACGAGTTATCAAATGTCTTGTTCAAGTATAATTATTTATTATCCTCGTGGTGTCGATCCGAACAAATCTGTGCAAACTTTCCTTTTCTTAGTATGTGTTAGAAAGTTAGATTTTTCAATCTCGATTTGTAATGTAGGTTTTAATAAACATCGAAGTCTGCATATAATCGCTGTTAAACCAACTCGATAACAGTGTAAATGTTCGAGGAACGTCAATATTCCGATTTCAAAATCAACTTCTTACTCAAGCTTGCAAGGGTTCTTGGTGGTGTGGAACTGGAAAGTAAACACAAAAGCAACCGTGATCAGGTACCGGCCGACAATACAACTCTGTTTGAATGGGGTATTCCGTCTTCCAGGAAGCGCAGAAGTATCTACCGTTCCCTAGACAACCTCTCATCCCATTTCAACCTCGGCGCTAACCCGGCCTCCTTCTACCTGCGTTGTTCCTCGGGCGACTCACTCACCGTGAAATGCGCTTAGGATATCTTGCATATATTAAATGTTCCTACGAGCTGGACCCTGTTGACTTGTATCACTGTTGTTTTGCTGTATTAAATATGTAAACGTTATTATGGGACCATTTAAGATAAAAGCAATTGATAAAATATAGTTTTTAACAGTATAAAATTAAGTAAAAGGAAAGAACGGACTTTTCCAGCCACTTTCGGAGAAAACTACTCCTAACGTTTCGGGTAGTTAGAAACTCCACCCGTCTTCAGAGGACTACACTAATCTAGGAACTACATTTAATTACTATCTTAACTTAAGCACTAACCTAGGACTATTCCAACCAATATTTTACAATAGCGCTACATCATGAAAATTGATGGCTTGTCAAAATTACAATTACAAATATGGACAAGTAAAACAAGGACACGTTATAGAGATAAAACTGCTAGCTGGAACTAGCTGGAAAAGTCCGTTCTTTCCTTTTACTTAATTGCTCTCCGCCACTATTATGAACTTTCAAACTAACAGTATAAAATTGTTTTTTGTTTATAAAACTCAGGTATTTTCGATGAATGATCTATTTTACAGTTAGTGCTCAACGTTCCCCTCGGGGTGACCGAGTAAACAATAGTTGATTTACCAAAAAAACTTCCGTATTGATCCAATTGCAGCAGCAGAGTAGAGAATAGGTGTCCCGCTCTAGCGGCAAAACTCTGAACATTGCTCAATGTCGAGTTTCAAACATAATCGAGTTATTCGACAAGAAGTAGTTCGATAGTATCGCAATTGTGTCACCAAAAACACTTGACAGCAGCACAGTAGAGAACGGTGTTCCGCTCTAGCGGCAAAACTCTGAACACTGCAAGGTAGTATCGAATTTCATACATAATCGAGTTATTCGACAAGAAGTAGTTCGATAGTATCGCACACCAAAACACTTCCGTATTGATACACTTGCAGTAGAGAACGGGTGTCCCGCTCTAGCGGCAAAACTCTGAACACTGCTCAAGGTCGAATTTCATACATAATCGAGTTATTCGACAAGAAGTAGTTCGATAGTATCGCAATTGTGTCACCAAAAACACTTCCGTATTGATACACTTGCAGCAGCACAGTAGAGAACGGGTGTCCCGCTCTAGCGGCAAAACTCTGAACACTGCTCAAGGTCGAGTGACCTCCTCCCCATTACCCCGCTCGTTAACGCCCAGATTACGTCTTTAAAAGGGAAGTGGGTAACTTCTGTGTAAAATTTCAACTAACTAGTAGCCTACTAATAAATCAAGAAAACCGTACAAATGTACAACCATAGTACTTAATTTAATAGTTTAAATAAAATTATTTAGAATATTTACCGTATTATACTACTGTATATACTGTACTTTATTAGGTAGAATGTAATAAAAATAGTCCATTCCAATAAAAAGGAGGAATCCTGTAGTATTTAAAATTTGTGATGGTTGGAGTTGCATTCTTCGATAACTTAAAGGGTCTAGTTAACGCATCAATATTATGAATATGCTCATTGTAGTTTTTGACAACAAACCTAAATAAAGCGTTTTCATACTTGTATATTTAAAATATTTTATAAGTTAGCAAGGATTTAATCCACATGTGTTCATATTCTAATGCATTTAGATTATTACCTGTCCATAATGACTTAATCTTGGATCAAGTCTTATGTTAGGACTTAAATGCTGGAAGAATATTATTGCTGTTTATTAAGCTATCATTGTTGGTTATGTTGATGAATTTGATTACTGTCTACCACATATAATTGTAGTTCACTAACCCTGTAGTGAACAAATTGTGACGACTTTTCCTCAGGGGTAGTAGACTAGCTACTCAAGCGAGGAAAAGAGGTCGGCCACGTTGTGAGCTCGGATACGCTCAGTGCGTAATGCTGGGTTTTAATCCAGGGCTCCGTGTCGTTCAACGAATTGAAAGATTTATTTAGTTTATTGTGATGGGCTCAGCTCTGCACTCAACCGACTAAAAATTGAGTAATCTTCATCATCGCCCCTAAGTAAATTTGGAAAAAGAATCGTTAACGTTGTTTAGTCGAATTAATTAAATTTAGAAAAATAAGAAAATGTAATTTAATGTTCTCCTAAGCTACAACCTATTCGGACAACTGGCTAAGTAACAAGCTACAGAGGACTGGCAAAAAAACTAACGAAACTAATCTAGCCAAATAAAATAAAATTAAAACTCCACTCACCAGACCTCTGAAGCACTTAAAATAGTCGTAGCGGTCACTTAGCCTGAAGGTTGTAGTAGGACCACCGTTTCGGCAACGTGGTCGGGCTGCAGGTCGACTCCTGGCTTGTAGCAGGCAACGTAGATCTAACGATCACGTTTTGGGGTTCGGAGAAGCGAGGGCGTGTCGACGAAAGCTGGTCCCTTCTTCTGACCCGTTTTAATCACTGATGACTCGAAATAAACTCCGTATAAAGTGTTAAAGAAATTTTCCTAACAACGGGTCGTCTATTAAAAATTCGATAAAAGTGTAAGAAACGTTTCTTAGCAACGTCTTCTAATCGAACAGAAGATAATTGCAACACCTAATTATAAATCGAACTATAATTAGCGTTTGAATCTCACCTTTAAAACGGAAACGAAATCGTGAGCGAAAACGAACAAACTTTAACAAACACGAGTGTTCACTTCGACGGTCGAGACGAGAGTCTGTCAGCCCTAGTCCTCGTATTACCGTATTCAAAACCCACAATTCCCTCGGTCGCTTCAATTCGGAACAGCTGATCACCAGCTGGTCATAGAGGATAAAACATTGTGGCGAACTAGAGTCGGTACAGTAACAAGTGACTATTTACCCGCCCGGCCGTCAGTCGTAAAAGTAAGCCGGTAAATAGCAAATCACCTTTAAGGACAAATCCCAATTGATCGTTAATAATTATGCACCGATTTGCATTGTGATAAAACTTGATTTAATAACAAAGCGGTTAATTACGAAATTACACAATGGGACCCGCCGCAGATGTCGTTAAGGTTGGAGTTATCTGTTACTCTGTGGGGTGCTGGATGCGTAGGTGACAGATGACGAAATAAACAAACACTCTCGTAGAGGTTATGTTTAGCCGGTGTATCGTTCAGCTCATTAACTTTCTCAGCTATGTTTATTCAACACCAGAATGATTTGGAAAGTTAATATTCGTAGATCAATGACGAACTCTTCCTTTAGCTTATTATTAGCTGTGAGTATAAAGTGGGTGAAGTGTTGGCCATGAAAACGAAATCTAGTCTAGGCCAAGCTAGCCCTAGGACTCGTAGTCCTAAAGGTCTAGGCCTACACTCTTAATGTTACATGAAATGACGAAACTGAATATACTTCTTTTAATTGTGGAGAGGTAAGATTAGTTTAGCTAGCCTAGGTCTAATGTTGGTAGGACCAATCTAGTATCATTAGCCTAGGCTTTGTGTGAAACGGTCCAAATTTACCCCCCTCACAATTTAGCTCGTCACAAAATCTTCGTTTATCTTCTTCAGCAGCGAGAAATAAGAACACTTTTTGAATTACCATGGTAACGAAGTCATGTGACTTGTCCAGAAATCGACACTAGCGCTCCTACAGGGACCGACCCCGAACTAAACGTTGGGAACGGTAGGTGACATAAAGGTGAGGGCTCAACAGATCGAAGTTCAACAGCTCGCATTTCGATCATTTAAACTTCGGGCGTTTAACCTTCGATCTGTTGAACATAACGCGAATTGGGTGGACAAACTCAGAAGGCGGGATTTTTAGGGAAAATGGCGAGTAGCGGTTCGGGTAATAAGTAGGGTAGAAAGCTGATAAACGGTACCACAAAAGGGAATTATGCATTGCTTATATTTCTAAAATATTTTTTGCTATAAGATATTGTAATAAAAATAGAATAATGAAATATAATTATCGATCTTAATTTGTATAAACGCTAAATAGATAATTTGTTACTAAAGAGATGTAATAATTATATACATTTTAATAGAGCAGTTACAAAATTAGATTGGTAAATATTATTTGCGATTACTTTTTGTGAGTGAGTGCGAATGTTTCATTTCATTTTATTGTAATTTGTGTTTTGCGACTTAATATTTTTATTGTCAAAGCAAATATATATTGTTATTACGCTAGGCTTATTGTATGGTCATGATTGTGTAAAGTCAAGTAATATAAACGCAATATTTTAACCTGGCAAGCCTAGTACATGCGAGCATAACTTATCGAGTAGTAGACTAGTAGGACTAGCCTATTAAGCCTAGCTTTTTACTCCTCAGTAGTAAAGGTTTGAAATGATGTATTTTCAATTTACATTAGACTTATTTTATTTATGGTTAGGTTCATGTTTATGAAGGAAGAGTGAGCCGCTAAAGGCCTAGTTTATCAAAATAATCAATCACTTTTACTGCTGCGCACCAGTAGTTATCTTGTCAACAAAGTCAATGGTGTATGGACTGTTTTCAGGTGCACAATGACATGATATTTTGATCAATCTGGTTCAGCTATGGTTTCCTAGAAAGCGGTGACCGCTACGTTACGGCCGTAATATGACGGTGAGTTTTGTTTTCAATGTTATCAGATGAGAGTGGTTTCCTAGAAAATGGTGGACGTAAAGTAGCGGTGAACACTACTTAAGGGTTTTCTCACCAGGTGACACATATTGTTTTGTAAACAAAAGTAGCTTATCCATTACTATATACCTAAACCAGGTATGATAACTAAAATAAACATGTCAAAAGTTATTGATCCTGTGCAACATGGTACCATTTAAATGTACTGATCTAACAGCATCTGACTATGAGCCCAAAATGCTAAGAAACAGGCCTGTAAATAATTGCAGCAATTTAAACATTTCCAAATATGAAGAGGAAGTAGATGATGATAGTCACAAGAAATTGAGGATTTGAAGAATGAACTTGAAAATTCAATTTAGTTAAAAAACATATTGATTTAACCTTCAAGTAGCCAACAGAAATTTTAAATCTTAAGAAAATGTGACTCAGCTTGAACACCAGGTACCAAAGTTTAGAAGAATCAATCATTTTGTTGGAAAAACAGCTTAGGGAAAACAATTTAATATAAGAGACTATGCTGATAAGGTTAGATCAATGAAGGGAAATACAGGACAGTTTCCCACCCTGCCCAAAACACCAACAATCAAGTGTAACGGAAATCCAAGGGTTTGACATCTGAAAAAATCTATCCAAATGTTCAATAGCATCAAAAAATAAAAGTAAAGTGACCCCAAACATTCAAAATAACAATAAAGAGTCAGTCTTCACCAATCCCTTTGAAATCCTTACGATAATGAAACCGCTGAAGTTGGTGGAATCAATGAGGACCAAACCAACAAAGACACTACCAAAAGAAGATTTTGATATGTGCCGTCATGGGAAGGATATGGTTTGGAACATAAACCAAATTCAAAAAACTCATGAAGCAATCGGTTTTGTCCGACCTGGAGGCAGTGAAGAAATCCTGAACTCAAAACCATAGAAGATGAAGAAGGATTAAACGACAAAGATGATACTCTGTAATTATCTCCGGATCAAATGATGTATCAAGGAATGAATCATATAAAACAATACAAAAAATAAAGAGTACAGTAAATAAACTCAGCCCTGTTCAAGTGATCCTGGTTGAACTTCCCCACAGATATGACTTGGTGGAGTTCTCATGTGTCAATCAAGAGATAAATAAACGAATGCTGCATTGAAAGAGTTGAGTGAACAATGTAGCAATGTTACTTTGGTGGATGTCAGCAGTGCAGAAAAGCATCATCATCGCCATGGCCAACATCTGAACAGAAGAGGAAAGAGGTGGCTTGCTGAACGGATTGTGGAGGCGCTGAAGAACAGAGAAACGCTCAAGAACCACTGACTTCTGACAAAGATGACAACAAGACTCAACTGCCAGCGGAAACGACACACCATCCCCATCCAACTTCCACACCCAACCCCTACCAGCCCACCTCCCAATCCTAACCATATTCCACTTAAACATTCAATGTATTAGAAATAAGTTAGATAGCCTAAATGTATGGTTGAACTCTAATAAGTTTGATATTTTAACTATTAACGAACACTGGCTCTGTGAGGATGAATCAATGTTGTATGTTCCATTAGAATTTTCATTAGCTAGTATATTTTGTAGAAAACTTCCACTGACTAGAGGGGGTAGTGCAATATTTGTAAATAAAAATTTAGGTTTTAAAGTATTAGATCTTGAACAGTACTGTATTAATTTTATTTTTGAAGTAAGTGCTGTGATTTTGAAATTAGAGGGTATTAATTTAATAGTAGTTACAGTATATCGTAACCCAATTCCATTTAAAAGCTTTCCTAGATGCATTAGACATATTTTAGACTACCTTAATAATGTGTATAATGGTTTTAGTTTAATTTTATCAGGGGATTTTAATATAGACATATCTCATGCCAGTGGGCACAGAAAGCTTTCTTAACGCTTTAAGATCGCATAATTTATATTGCCAAAACAAAGAAAGTACTAGGAAACAGCCTGTTTAGACAACATTATTATTAATAGTAATATGACTAAATTCCTAGCTCAGTGCTGTGTAATACAACCTAACCTATCTGATCATGCAGGGTCTTTGCTTTGTTTGAAGGATGGAAACCACCTAACAGTAAAAATAATCAAACAACCAGATCAAAAAGTAAGGAACTTGTCACCAGCGGCAATAATCAATTTTAGAAGTGATCTGTCTAGGATAAATTGGCAGCAATTGAAAACCTATGGAAATGTAGAAGAGGCATATGACTTTTTCAATGAAACTGTGACTAAGAGCTTGGAAGAGTTCTGTTTCGTGAGAGAGATAAAAGAAAACAAATTGAAAGGTAAAAAAAATTTGGTACACTGAAGAACTTAAATTAATGAGGGAGAATACTATATGCGTTATATCATAGATACAAGGAAAACACATCGTTAGACAACACCATAAAACTGAGGAAAGAATACATGAAATCAAAGAAAACTACCAGAAAGAAATAAAAAATGCAAAGAGACTAGCCAATGAGAGATATATAAATTTATCAAATAATAAGTGTAAAGCAACTTGGTCCATAATTAAATCAGAGACAGATGCAAAGGAAAAATCGAAAGTGAGTTAGTTATTGACTCAAATACTTTTAACAATTACTTTGTCAACTCGTGAATCAAATAAGCCAGCAAACTACCTCTGATGACACAGCATTCCTTTAAATACATTTTGGATTATAACTCAAACACCAGTACAGTCTTTAAGTGGAAGAACATAGAAATTGAAGAGGTGATGGAAATAGTATCAAAGTTTAATACATCCAAAAGTGAAGATTTTTTTGGATTCTAATATGGTAGTGAAAAATATAATTGATATGATCATAGTACCTTTGACTGGATTATTTAACATGGTCTTAAAACAGGAATTTTTCCAAAGGCAATGAAATTAACAAAAATTGTACCAATATATAAGAAAGGGGTAAAGTCTAATCCATCTAGTTATAGACCGATCTCACTTGTGCCGATTTTTAGTAAAATCTTTGAGAGCTGTATAAAACCAAGTAGACAAATATTTTTCAACCAATAGGTTTTACTGTGATGAACAGTATGGTTCTCTCAGGAAGAAATACAACAAAAGCAGTGGAAAAGGTAGTAGAATATGTTTTAGAAAACTTTGAGAAAAAGTTCGTACCATCTGCTTTACTAATAGATTTAACAAAAGCCTGCATTTCCATAAACTGTTATTGAAAAACTAGATATGTATGGTATTAAAGGTATTGAATGGAATCTTTTTGTTCATATCTTAGTGGTAGGAGGCAAATGGTTAGTCAAGGAGAGAATAATTCAGAAAAAAACAACGGAGGTAGGTAACAGGGTGGGTCCGTCCGCTACTTTTATTATTGCCATCAATGATTTAGCTTTCAGTAATCCTTCTAAATCAATCCTGTACGCAGATGACACAACTTTGATGAACTACAGTAGAGACTTAATCTCTTTAGAAAAAAAACAGAAGATAGCAATGGAAAAGCACTATCCTGGTTTGAAGCTAATGGTTTGATTGTTAATAATACCAAAACAGAAAACATAATATTCTCTCTAAACTACAATATAAATAAAGAAAAAGAACCTGTTAAATTACTAGGCATCTATCTGGATAGTAGGTTGAGTTGGGATCCCCATTCACCATCTGTGTACTAAACTGTCCAGGGTAATTTATTTATTAAGTTAAGATACTCTGTAACTACTAAAATGATGATCACAGCATACCATGCTTTTTTCCATTCACACCTCAGGTATGGGATCACTTTATGGGGGAATAGCTGTAATGTTGAGAAAGTCTTTATTTGGCAGAAAAAAGCAATGCGGGTTATTAAAAACTTACCTGATAGAGAAACCTGCTTTCCAATATTTAGAGAACTTCAAATACTTACAGTGGCCTCAATACATTTATTGCTGCTTAGTTGATGTTAAGGAATTTGGGTGAATATGTAGTAAGAGAGGATCTACATAATTATCCTACAAGGAACAGGTATATGCTAGAACTACTCTCTGTTAGACTAGAGAAGTCCAAGTGTAGCCATGTATACATGAAAATAAAGCTCTTTAATAAATTACCCTATAAAGTGGTGGTCAGTGTTAATAGGTTTAAAACTATTTTAGGAAATTGGTTAAGAGATAATGTTTTTATACCATTGATGATTTTTTGGAATCTGATACAACCAATTTCAAGTTCTAGACCTATTTATCTATAAAATATCTTAATTTTAGGCCTTTTGACTCTCTGAATATTGAATTTATATTATTATTTATTATGTTTACTTGACTTGTTATATTTGGAGAATGATATCTTCATATGCTGCTTTTATGTGTGTGCTTTTATGTGTTTTATTCTGTTGGTGTTTTGTTGTTGTAATATGTTTTAGAATTATATAACTGTCCATAATTTTTATTTGAATGAAGATTTAATATCTGCTTTTAAAGTTAACATTATTACTACATATTTATTTAACATGTTTGTAATAATTTATTTTGTTTCAATGTAATATTTATTTAAATAATGTAGGTTAGCCTTAGATACATAATGTTTATTTATTGGAAGCATATCTTGTAAATATATTATTAATAATTATATTCTTATTATTATGATTAATTCTATTATGCCAGTACAACTATGCCAGATTATATTTAGATTTTAACTAGATCATATGTATTATCGTAAACGTTTTATGGATTATTTTTAATAATTTAAGTTTGACCATGCCTTATAACATACAAATGTTCATTTGTGGCAATAAAGATTTTGAATTTTGAATTTTGAATTTTTTTTTTATCTACATATGTTTAAATATTGTGTTGCGGCCAACGGTTACGTTTCACTGCTACATTACGTCGCGTATTATTATAATAGCGGTAAATCTTTCTTAGGAAAATCATAGTTTTAGGGTTTTCG
The DNA here is from genome assembly GCA_018831715.1 of Matsumurasca onukii. Lineage (NCBI taxonomy): Eukaryota > Metazoa > Arthropoda > Insecta > Hemiptera > Cicadellidae > Matsumurasca > Matsumurasca onukii. Next base: position 7,830,548 of record CM032064.1, read on the forward strand.
AATTTATATTTCAGGTTAGGTTTGTTGGCCTGGTCACAACTTCAACAGATTTAAATACAAGGTAAATGATTGCTGGATTGAAAATCCCTACCACACTCAAGTTAAAGCTTAATGCGAACCCCTTATCCAAAAATCCCTAATCCAAACACTGCTAGAAGGGAAAAATGCTGTACAATTTTTTATTGTTAAAATAAATAAAAAGGTTTTCCAAATTATGTCTTATGTTTAATAATGAACCAGTGTTTCAATGACGCAGACATGCACACACAAACACTGTTACAGGCCCCTACTGCCCAATCCAACTGTATACTGCCCGTCATGTTCATGCACATTACTTTTGGCGCTGTTTAACTGCAGTGTACTAAGGTAATAAATACACAATTTCTTAAATATAAAATATTATTAGTTCAAAAGTCAATATATGACCTTACAAGTTCATTATAAGTTTGATGTCGGCTTATCAAGTTCCCGCTTCAGACCCACTCGCTTCAGTATATTTTTCAGTCACTGCTCTTACTCCATAGCCATTAACTCAAATGAAAAGTGATTCCCAGATCTCACAGGGATTAAGGTAACTTAGTCTCCTCACCGACTTCTTCAACGAGTAGCTGTCGTCAAGATCATCATTCCTTTCATTATAACCATAACCGCTTCTCCCACCCCGCCCCTTTTACCATTCATCCAGCTCCATTTTTTCCAATCAGCTCCATAATCCAAATCAGTATTCAACTTAATGAAATTTTCTGAGCCTCAGGTTGGGTTCCGTTCATAAATTGAATAAATTAGCGCTGTCGTTACACCTTCAAATATTTATTTATCAGAAATCTCATTATTGAATCGCTCACAAGCTGTTATATCATATACAAATTGTTATCATTGTTATCAAATTCATGTTAACTTGGTATACCATAAATTGCTATTGTTAATCTTGTATATTCTATTTGTATGTTGTTATTTGCATATTCTATTTGCATGCGGTTTTTTATTGTATTTCTTTATTCACACATATATCCACAGTGCGCCTCAGTAATTTTGTTAAACAATATTTAGTGAAATTGCTCAAATATTGTGCCTTATCTTAAATTGGCGTGAGTCATTTTAAATAAATATAAAAATAAATGCACCAATATATATGCCAAAAATCCGACTTATCCATTCTTTACTGCACCGACAGGGTCCGTCCCAATTAGTTCGTTAGAAGGGACTCTAGTGTATTCTTATTTAAATGACAAATATAGAACTCCTTAAACTTTTTTTTCTAAAAATGTGAAACTACTTTTAAGACATTTTCATTGTATATAATGCTATTAATATGTATGACATTGCCCATTTTATATGTAAATAGATCAAAGCCACAAAGATTCTTGCTCCCACGCTTAGAGCATATAAGCCTATGTGAGCACATACTTACCTACTTGATGACCAGTTCGGTGGGGGTGAAAACAATTTTGTCTATTGTATGGTAAAAAAATCTCTGAAGAATAGGTGCCTGGTTAACAGTACTTTACAATGGTTGCCTACCAGAATATTCACAGTGAAATTGCTAGATTATTGTGCCTGCTCATTGAAATGATTTAACCTTGACAACAAAGTTTTCGAACAATTTACCGCATTTTGTGTTAACTATTGGCCTATTGCTGTAAAAGTGGAAACTTAACAGGGTTCCCAGTAAAACCACCCACCTAAGTTTCCCAATAGCAGTTCATCCCTTTATTGGTCTAAAAAAATCACTCAGGTTAGTTTGACAACACTAATAAAGATCCTGTCAGAATCTCTGTTTTATCAATTCTTACATATATGGATTCTATATGTGTAGTTCATGAATCATCAGAACTAGGTTTGCCGTAAATTGGCTGTATTTGGTGAAATACTGGCCACCTTCAGCCAAAGTGATATTCTATTTCATAGTTTTATTTTATTGGAAAGTTTACAGTCTAAACTTTACTTGCCTAAAGTTTGATAACAGGCAATGATGCCCCAAAACTGAGTTTTACATAGGTTAATGAATAAAACGTAAAAGTTGGAAAGGCTAGTAACTACTGCATATAAAATGAGTTCTGCAAAATAGAATTTAATACTGAATTTTGCTATGTTCTATGGAAAATTCAGTTTTAAGTTCGGTAAGTACAGAACTCTGTTGATACGAAAAAGGTTTATATGCGAAGCAGCATTATTAGATTTATTTCAGAAAAGACTTTTCACATTAATTTTAAGTAAATTAAATTGCCAAAACGTAGTTTGCAGTTGCCCATGTTATAAGCGGTACTTGAGTTGGACGTATGACCGCACTATCCCGCTTTCTCTTATTAGTACATTACCATAATTGTGTTTTTTTACTAATTTATCTTTATTACACACTGACAGGAGAAGGTCCATACCACAGCCTCAAGGATATTGTTTAACTGTATTTTGTTGAGAGCATAACATCATAATGATACATCTATCTAGAACTCCTGCCATGATAGATACACCAATTTTCAAGTAAGTAAATAAGTATCACACAAAAGATTTAAAAATAAAATTATTCTTAACATACATTTTATTCAAAAGTCTTGAGGTTTTTATATACATTTTCTTTTTGGTCACAGTATCAGCAGGCCTTCATCATCAAACTTCTACTTCCTCAGCCACTGGCAGTTGAACTAAAAATTGATTGTATAATAGCATAAAAATATCTGACACTATGTTTTGAACAATTTGTGACAATCGAATTTTTTCCTAAAATGAACGCAAAGGATTGAAACTGGATGCTTTTGTGGCACTCGGTCCTCAAAACACTGCCGCCACATACGGAGGGTGTAATTTATGCTTCATGGCATATTTTTCTTCAAATCTTTGTGAATTGTCCTGGTATTATTATTGAATAAATATAATAAAATTTGCTGACACTATTTTGATTGTTACTGTTAAAACACTTTACTACTACGTCATCATATTGGCCGAGCTGGATTTGGGGTTTAGCTGCACATTAAACTTATACACTTGTAGTAATGTTGATGCGGTTTACTTATTGGACTAAAAACTCCAGTCTTGGTCAAGCCAACGTAAGCAGCTGTAAAGCTAGTTTCTAGATCACGATCACGGACGGACATTATTTTGACAACGTGAATGTCCGGCTTCATAATTTGTGTATTGGCAACCATATGTGTTGTGGTTTCCTACACCTAATTTGTCTGATAGTCCGTTTATGTCCAACAAACTAATTTCCCGGATTTTTGAACGCGGGAATGTAAGTTTTATGCGTATTAGTTTAGTACGGATTTCGTAGCACTCACGTTATTGTTGGAGGAGGAAGCAAATAAGAGTTTGTCGATAGTACAGTTCACCAGAGAATGCGAACACAAAATGTACAAAAACAGAAGGAAGGAGGGTGCTGATAAGATTATGATTTGTATTTTACGGCAAATGAAACCAAGTTCGGTGAATCCTTTGGGCTTAGTAGAAAACTCTTTCGAAAGTTTTAGTCTAAATAAGTCTAGTTGTTAAATCGGTCGTGTTATCTTGGCTTGACGTTAATTCATAGCTTAGTTATGAATCAAAGACACGTCCTAATGAGCTTATACCTAATTAATAATATGACCACAGCACTAGCCCTATCTTTAACTAACTTAATTATATTGATGTCATCTGTCTATTTTCCTAGAATTTTCAAAAGTTTTTACAATTGTGTTTTTTATTGTGTTGAGTTTTTGTTGGAGTTTACACAACTTGTATCTAATTATAATTTTTATTTATGTATGTTATAAAATTATGATGAATGGCTAAGCACTATAAACCAAACCAACTGCCAATTTAACAGTCGATTCAACAGTACTCTCCACCTATTCAAAATAATGTATTAAGTTTGCTAAGTAATAGTAAACAAAATTTTTTTTCTTTCCAGGAATTCAAAACAGAAAACTTCAAGGGAGGAGTCCGGCGCCAGCAAAAGTGGAATAGTGTAATGCAACTGAACTATTTATTTTTTACGTTTATATATTTAATTGTATATTATTAGAAGCTTACAATAAATAGTATGTTATTTTTTATTTGATCAAATACTTATTATTTCTCCTTCTCTTTTCAATATAGGGTTCATAGGTTAATATTCATGTTAAAGTCCAAATGTCAAAAGTATCTTGGGACGTCCCTGGGATATCCTGGGACATTATAAGATATGGGACTACTGTAGACCTTGGGATGTCCCTGGGACATTCATGCTTACTACTGACTACAGGATATTACATGTCCCTGGGATATCCTGGGACATTATAGTATACCTTGGGACTACTGTATACAATGGATATTACGGGACGTCCCTGGGATATCCTGGGACATTATAAGTATACCTTGGGACTACCAGACTACAATGGGATATTACTGGACAGTCCCACAACTGGGGACATTATCATACCTGGGACTACTGTACTGGGAATGATATTGGATCCCCTGGGACACATGTACCTGGGACTGACACACGTGTGATATTGGGACGTCCGATATCCTGGGGACTAGGATGCCTACTGTAGGACATCCCTGGGGAATCCCAGACATCCTGGGGACATTGTTTCCTCAGGGACGTCCCACTATATCCCGGACGTGTGGGACGTCCATGGGATAGGCATATCCGTACTAATATCCCAGGGCGTCCTGAGGACAAACTTGTGCTGTATGGGTTACTTCTCACTCTCTTAATACATTTGTTTTCATGTATAATTGTTGTGTAGTGGGTTCACTGCATGGCTGTTTCAGGCTAGAGAACAGGCCAAAACCAACAAATTCTATAGAAAGTATTGATTTAAATGTTATAGTGTTTTAATCCAAAATATAATTATAAAACGCAAGTTTCCAGAGTCACAAATTTCAACATTTTTCCCATGGGAGTTTCACCAGACCCCCCAATAATCCCTCTCTCTGGAGTGTTGATGGTGCCAATGTCATTGCCCAATGGATATTAGAATGCATACAATAGGTACATAATGTTCTTACCAATTACTAATTGTATTTAATTTTACATACTAAAGGAGTCTTACAATAGATCTAGTAAACAGCTTACAACTATAAGAACATTGTGACTAAACATTCCTACAAACTTTACAAATGTTAAGCACTTAAAAATGAATTTTGGAAAAGAAATTTCATTTAAACTAGTTTGGAAGTGTGTTTTTGAGTCACATTTCCTAAAAGCTTTCGACCCAGACCCTCAGTTTCCACGTGGAGATTCCACCCCCCAGACCCTCCAACTCCAAGTGCTCTTAACCCCCCTGAAATGTATTCCTGCTGGGTAGAGCTTTTGTCAGAAACAGTAAGATTGTGAAGCTCTAGAGCAGAAAACCAAATCTTTAAATATTCCGAAGAATACTCAACTAGAGGTAGGTAAAAGAATACATGGTAGTATTTCTCGGGTGAGTTTGTTAAACTTTGATATGATATGTGTAAGTACTAACTTTACAAAATAATTTTCATGTTTTAAGTTTTCAATCAGCATCACATTAACAAAACTATTTCCCTAATCCCATGGACGAACATAGGTAAATTTCAACTGTAATAATATAGGTTTGTGCATTATCCTGTTAAACTGAAGAAAAAAAGTTAAGAATAAGAATGTCTTTATTTTCTTGAATTTTCTCTGTTTACAATTTTACAATATATGTTTGTAATTAAAAATAAACAACACATTTTCCACACTTTATCCTTTGGATGTAAAAGTAATAAGCCACTAACGCTAGTAAATAAAACAAAACAAATATTAGTCCTCTAAGTAATAAAATAAACACAAATTAAACTGTCTTTGACCTGTCAAGCTGAATCTGATACATCTTTCCGACCCACTCCCGGACCTAGGCACCCAAGCGTTCCTGGGCTGGACGTAACACAGACACTGCCCTTGTATAAACAAAGATAGCCGACTTTTCGCCAGCCATTACTGATCATGAATAACCAAGGACCGGAGTGAGCATAGAAAACAATAAAAAATAAACTTAATAGATAATTGATCCCTAATATAACCACAAATGATACATTCAGCCTACACAAAACCAATAACTAACAACAAAACATTACTTCTTATTTTTATTTAACTATTTTGCACATAGGAATCCTAAAGATAAATCTTAAGAATGATCAAACATAATATTATATTGTTAAAGTAAATTAAAACTAATCAAGAAAATTTAGGGCCTCTTAGGCTAGCCTGTTTAGAGGTTCCTACAAACAAATACATAATACATTATAAATTCAGCGTTCAGAAAACAAATAAAAATTAATATATTCGGCTTCATAATACTTGCCTTGCAGTGAATTGAATCTAATAACATGATAACTAAAAGTAATTATTTATCAAAAATACTTAAAAAAACAATAACAGGAACACTATACACAAGATCACATTACAGCTACAACTAAGGTTGAATTTGAACAAAATATTTACATCTTCTAATGTAAACAGCCATTTTAGTCTTAACTGAAAATATTTACATTCTTGCTTGTTTAATGAATTCAGGTAAGGTTATACATTCTAGGTGCTACAAAGTTATAAGTTTTGGTAAAGTGTGTTGTTAGGTTTGAACTGCTAAAATATTTCTGTTTCTTAATTTAATGCTTAACTGCCAATGTGTCGAAAAGGTTACTAATTTTAGGTACCTGGGTGTATTCTTGGATGAAAATAAAAAATAAAACACGTGTTATTTACACAATAAAATCAAACTATCCATCAGAAAATTTTATTTCTTAAAAAAAACTTTTATTGATGTCCAATATAATAAGGTATTATACATTGCCTTATAAACCTCAACTTCAATATGCATTACCTGTTTTTTTTAACTTATGAAAAGGTCCTTAAAAGTTAAGAGTAACTCAAAATTTTTACATATGCATTATTTTAAGAAAACCCAAACTTTAAGCTCCTTTCCCTTTATCAAACTAAACATTTTACCTTTGGTTGATCTTGTTCAATCTTTAGAGCTAACCTTATGTTAAAGTAATTTTACTCACTTTTAATTAAGTGTATTTATTTTTACAAACATGACAGGAACGTTTTGTTTTTAACTTATAGCAGACTCAAAATACAGTATCTTATTATAATGTTTATGTTCTTGTTTTTTAACTGAATACATACTTTATGTGAATGTTAGTTTTTTTTTCAAATGAAAAACATTTTTGTACAAAGTTTATAAGTTTTGGTAAATAATGTTTTATTAGAATTTATTCATTATTCATTTCTTAATTTAGGCGATAAGAATTATCGTTTTGGGAATGTTTCCACTTCTAGAGTAAAAATATTTAAGTACTTTGTAAACATACAAATAGTTGAGAGGTAAACTTTTTAGAAATTTGAATAAAGGCTGTGTATGTTCAAAGCGACCTTTACCTGAAATTAATCTCACTACATGTTTTTGCTTTCGGAAAACTGGTTTGAAATGCACATTGAAAGTGTTTCCCCATACTACTATTCCATATTGCAGACGACTCTGCACAAGAGCAAAGTACAACATGCGCACTACCTCATCGCTACTTAAAGGTTTTAAAAAGTAAAAGTATCTTAAGATACTATTGAGCTTAGCTTTTAGTTTGTTCAAATTGCTTCCAAGTTACTTCCCGATCCAGAAAAACTCCCAAATATTTAATTTCGTTTGCTCTGCCGATAAATATATATGCCGATAAAGTTTATTTCAACCCTTTGTTTACTATAAATTAAATGCTCTAAAGACACTTAAAATAATGTATTTTGCGTATATATTTTCAAACTTTTTCCCCGGACCCCCCTTGTTGCCTGGGGGGCACACCCTCATACTCCTCAGACCCTCCGGCAGTGCCCTCCCCCCAAACTAAAATCCTGGATGCGTCCCTGTGTGTCAGTGCAGTACAGTTTTAATGACACAATATGTATACATTTGAACTCACACCCCGCACTCGTCCAAAATATTATTGAAACGTTGTTTGCACATTTTATTATTTACTTTAATTATACTTCAGCAGCTAATGATTTTATTCAATGCTACAAAAGTGGTATTCAGAGTTGGACCCGCGCTCACTCTATCGTTGCTGTCCTTCCTAAGGCTCGGTGTTTTCTCGCGGATCAGGCCCCGCTGGACATACAACCATTTATAATCGGCGTTTTTAGAGTTTGCAAAGCCGCAGGTAAACCATTACAAACATGCATAACCTGAGCCTTAAAATGTAGGGTTTCGTTATATTCGACTAGATTGGCTAAACAATAATTAAAATGAGGAAGAAAATGGACAGCAATCTTCCTCAGCGACTTAGTCTATAGTCCCCCACAGGTAGTAGATGACCACCGAGGCGCCGACTTTCTGTAAAATCTTTATTTCTATATCTTTATTTCTGAACAATATAAAATTGTGTGGAACATTAACAATAACAAGAAAATATAAATTATGTAATATATGAGCCACTATCCTATAATGAATAAAATAAATAATAAATAAATACTCTATGACCTTTACCTACTAATTCTCCAATATCCAAGTTTCTAACCTACTTTGAGCTTGATCGGGTACTTTAAGGGCTGTGTAGAGTGAAAATAGTTCACAGGGTAATGCAGGGATAATACGGGGACAAATTCCCATCCGATCAGATGAGCGGAACACCAAAATTTTCGATCATTTGAGCGTAGCCTGTTTTCGAACATTTGAACCAGCAAAACAGACGAAAAAACACGTTCGATCTGTTGAACTTCGATCATTTAATACCCCACCGACATAAACGGCAACCGGTGGCAGCCTTGCTCAACCTTTTTTTTTTAAGTTGCATCAACTCTAACAGCTATAGTTAGCGTTAAGTATATAATATAGTTAACCCTTGACAATTGTTTGTTTCACAAGCATATTTTAACCGGCCATTGTTTTAAATATAAGCCATGTTTTTAAGTATTTTTCAGCCAGTGAGCATCAAGTCCAGACGCTGTAGCGGCCCCACTTACCCACCTGTGCTGGGGGTATTGGGGGGGCACCGGGTTAGTTTTAGTGCGGTACAAATCCCACACATGGGTCCACAGACGTTGATCTACGGCCTTGCCATTGAGTTTAAAAACATTGTACAATGCGCCTAAACTCGGTGGCCAAGTTTGTGGTGTATCTTGATACACTACTCCTTGTGAAGGTTTCCAGCCCGGTTGCACAAAAAAAAAAAAAACCTCTTTTCTGTCTCTCGTTTACTATCATCATTCTCCCAGCTGTAGTCTGTCAACCATATTATTATTAATATTTACTATTATGTTGTCATCAGTATTCATACCATGAAGTGACAATTTTAGTATAAAACTGTTCTTTGCTATTTAAGTTACATTGGTTTGTAATAAGGATATTTCATTTCTCTACAGTGTTTTATTAGCTTATTAGACCACCCTGGATACCAACGAGAAAATGATAGAATGGGAAGGTAATAGATTAACATAGCTAATTTAGGCATTTACTAGTCTTGTACTTTAGTTATTTTAATCCTTAGTGCAAGAAATATCTAAAGTTGACCTATAGTACATATGGTATTTTCCCAAAAAGTCACTAAACTAGAATTTATCTTACATATGTGGGCCATTGGGTCAAATGAACTTAATAGTCCTAGCTTCCTTACCTGAAATATACAAGGCGCTTGCGACTCTGGAGCTCATCACTCTACGGATTCGGATTAGGTTAAATGACTATGCTAGGTAAAGGTTGAGGTTGAGTTGTAAAGAGGACTTAGTAGTCCTTACTTCTCCTTGTAAAACAAGACAAAATGAACCTTTTATTAGCTGACATTTTAGTGATTGTACATTTTGTACGCTAAGTTAGTTATTGATTAAGTCTTCGTTACGGATCGAAATGCTCTTTGTGCAGTTATACAATTGTGAGAAATTCTCACTTTTAAGGCAATAGTGAAAAAAAACAGAACTTACTATAACTTAATATTTAAATATATACTAAAGTAATACATTTTATAATAATTAGGCTTAATGAAATCAAAATACTATTCAATGGAATAAGAAAAGTTGCCGTTTGAATGCATTAACAATTAAAAAGCTAAAGGTAAAGTTTGTCTTGTTTAAGGAGGCGAAGTTAGGACTACAAAGTCCTCTGTACCTCTCAACCTCGACCTTTACCTAGCGTCACCGTACAAGTCACATTACAAATGTACCGATACCAATCCGACACGGATCCGCTCCAATTAACTGCCTGGCAAAGAAATGGCGGGTGAGATGAGCCAACCTCTGGAGCGGGGCAAGGGCTGACCCAGTATTTGGGCCTTACAACCTCTATGTGATGCTCTGCTGCAACAGTTATTGTGATGCAAAACAAGGAAAGGGACCTCTTGTCTCAAAATATGTATTATGAGTTATGCTAATATTCTTAATAACTGAAAAATTCTAAACATTTTGATATCAAAATAATAGATAGTTGTGTACAAATAATATTGTTAAAACTAAATCACAGTCATGATTCAGAAATCACCATTTTGAGTAAATCACTCTCAAATATGGCGTTGCGATCGAGACAATCAGGCCTCATTTTGGTAACTTGTCGTTATTTCATGCTAGCCTTGTTTTTAAGATTTTTGTAATAATTTGCAATCTTATGTTTAAGCCTATCAAACTGTTAACTATGTATTGCTTGAATGATATAAAAAGAAACAATTGTGCAGAGTTGGGCAATTTAAGTCTAACTTCAACGGGCTGTTGCCAAGAAACCAGAACCAGAGAGTAAAACATTCTACTAAATGTCTAAACTGGTTCTAGCTATAGATAAATCTAGAATGCAGGAACAGCTGTTTTACTGACCTCTTCAGATCCCAAAAGACGGTAAAATTTCAGAAGAGTGACTTACGGAAACCTTCCAAAAAGGCCAAATAACGATGTTTTAACTTCTGGAAAGTTGTGGAAACCATTAAAAACGCACCGCGTCCGCCGCTCGTAAAATAGTCCCAACTTTAAATACAATACAATAATATCTTTATTTACAAATTTGTTGAAGAATTGTAATGGCGTCAAAATATTAAAGAATTTTATATTAAAAGGCTTGATGTTTACACACATGCATACAATCTACACTGCCTTATGTTCAAAAAATTCTTCTAGAGAGTAGAAGGGATGTTCCTCCAGCCACTTTCTCAGGGTTGATCTGAACTGTCGGCCTTCCAGCGTTCGCATTTCCAGAGGTAGTCGGTTGTGAAGTTTTCTTTCGATGGCTTTCTTTCATACAGCGTCATGTGGTGGGCTGGCAGGTGATAGAGATCAGCATTTCTTGTGTTGTGTTGGTGTATACTGTTGTTTTTCTGAAAGTCCATTTCACAAATACTTGTTATAGTTGCTTCAATGTAGAGGCTTACAACTGTTAGGATTGTCAGTGTTTTGAACGCCATTCTACAGCTTTTGAGATGGTGTAACTATGCCAGCGTTCTAACTGCTTGCTCTTGAATTACTAGTATCCTCTGTAGGTTAGTTTTTGAGGCTCCACCCCACACAACTAGACCATAGCGAAGATGAGACTCAAATACAGTAGACCCTCGATAGAACGGACTGTTGTGGCAGAAGGGTGGTCCGGATTTTGAAAAAAATCCGGACGATCGGGGGATACGATAAGCATATCCTGGTGCATTAGGATCATAAAATAGACTCAAGATGACGTAATTTGAGGTCCAGATCGGTTACTGACGTGTTTGGCTGAGCCACACCTTAAAACCACTCACTCGTAGGCAGTACTCACACTGAAGGTCTTACGAAATAAAAACACATTTAACGTTCAACAATGTATTTATTTTGTTCAAAATACTGTATTTTCACAATTTATGTACAATTCATATTTACTGTAAAAAAGGTTTCTAATTTTAATAAAATTCCTTCATACGAATGAACACTCTCTTGCGCTTTTTGTCCGCCATCGTAATCACACAATTTACAATTTAATCACCCGACACACTAACACAAGTTATCACAATACAGATATCACATCACGAATCAGCTGCAGGTGACTCACTGTTGTTTACATTTGTGACAGTGCAGGGGCGGGGAGGGGTGACTCGCCGGTGCGCAGTAGATAGCCTGACTTTATCAATGCACTCCCTGTTTCAGTCTGCGCGGTGTATCCTGACAACCCCAGCATCGGTTCGCAAACTCAGAACTCAGTTGCGTTTCTGCGTAGCTCCGGTATTGTCAACGTGACTTATTTGTTAGTGCACTATATTGTCATTAAATATTGTTTAAATTACTAGCGTTTACGTTGATGTTAAAAAATTCTGTATGTAACAATAAAATATGTTTTTCGTTTATTTAAATTTAAATTTCTTTTAACGAGGGGTGGTCGGACCATTCCGAATCCGGTCGAGCGAGGTCCGTTCGAGCGAGCGTCTACTGTAGTGCAAAGTATCCAGTTCTGGCTGCGTTTTTGTCACAAAAACTCTTTATGCGTTTGATGGCAAAGATTCCAGTGTTAAGCTTTTTGCAGAGGTTGTCCAGATGTGGTATCCAAGTCATGTTCTTGTCAAGGGTAATTCCCAGAAATGTGGTATGAGCTTTCATGTCTGCATTGGGAATGGTTTCGACTTTGTCTGCCTTTTTGCCAAAAGCAACTTGTGATGTTTTTGCTGGGTTTACAGCCATATTGTTTTTACAGCAGTATCTGTAGGCGTTTTGTATTGAGACGCTGTTAGGTCTTTTGCAGAAGGATTTTTCAGGACCAGGGTGGTGTCATCCGCATACATAATAGTGTGACATTGGTTTCCTATATGTTGGGGCATATCATTCGTTTAAAGCCCCTTTAAGCCACTTTTAAATAAGTTGCACACCCCAAAACAAATTTTTATATATTTAGAGGAGCCTCCTCCACATTGTGTTAAATCAGTTTTAGCTCATGAAATCATAAGTCACTCTTCTAGACAAATACCCAAAAGACGCTTGGAAAAGGGACCTCTTGTCAGGATGCACATGCATTTCTCCATAAGCAAGAAGGGGCTACTTTTCAGTTTGCTTTAGATTATTGTAGTTTTACGAGTATTTCTTTACCCAATACTAACATGTGATGTACTTTGGATTGTACATCAATAGCTACAGAATATTCCATATTTATAAAAGAGAGCAGTGGAGGCTCGTGAGCCTAGAGGAAGGTTGGGCAAATCAGCTGTACTCCACTATTTAACAGGAAAAATACGTTTAAACATTTATTCTTAACACGTGGACAGAAAATTCAAGATACATTGTTTATCAGTGGCGGCTTCTCAGGTGAAGGGAGTGAAGGGTCACTTCACCTATGTTTTAGAGGGGAAAAATTAAACTTTAACATTTAATTCATCCGTTTCCAAAGTCCGTGGATCACATATCTCTGACGACAGTGGTAAGATCCATGGCCAGTTGGTATGCTTGCGACTCGAGACTCATCACTCATTGTATGAGTTGCTCCCATGATCACCACTACAGTGGCCTTTAGAAGTGTATATTCAAGCCCGTTACTTCTACAATAAACACTCTTTTGATCTTTGCTAAAAGTCATGTTTGCGTTTATTTCACAATAACATCAAATCAGGACATAAAAACCACTATATTACTGCAACAATACATACCATCTGATAGATATTGAAGTGAACAAAGCAATGATACAATGTATGACTTACTATATTTTAAAAGTTGAGTTGCATTTAAAAAAGCACCCTGTACTTTCTTGTATGTTAACCAGAAACATGTTCTGACTCTGGATGTTGTTAGGTAAGAAGACTTTGCAAAAGTTCAAGATATTTTTGTATGGGAGTGAGTTTGACTCTACCATTACTACAGGGATTCATTTGATTACAAACCTGACCATGGGGTCTCAGAATACGTTGGTATGTCTGACATATTTCTGAGCAAAAGAGGTATAAATAGTAAGCTGTGCACATTTTATAACAATAGCTAAGGACTTTATTGCTGAACAAAAGTTGTACAAAGGCAAAGTTAGGACCTTAGAGCCCTTTCTACCAAGGTTCTGCCAGATTTTATACTCAAAGAGTACTGTACTAGGATAAAGTAAACTTTACATTCATGATACCGTAACATATTTCATCCGTAGCGAAGCACAGATAAACAGCTAGCAATGAACTAAAATTCAAAACCTACATCTCTGAACTCAACAACTATTTAGACAGTACTGAAAATCATATAAACTTTTCAAGTTCAAAGGAACACAATTCCATAAGAAATAGACCCTTCAGTTTCTCACCACTATGCGAGTTTGCAGTCATAACAATTAGTCCCTAGATCCAGGATCAAACACTGGATTGAAGAGGCGGCTGAAGAGAGCAGCCCGGGTCCTGCTCTAAACACCGCTAATAAATATGGAATGAAAACCGCAAAAGATACGTTTTTAAGTGGTTAATGTTCTTAAATTAAAAATATTTTCACCGGGAGCATAGAGAAATTGAGGCTGCTTCATATATAATCGTTAAAACTTGTACTTTAAGTGTACTTGTAGGTTAAAATTTAATTTTCCCATAAGAATATAGAAATCGAAATGTAGTAACTATTTTATTTCACAAGAAAGTTTAACATGTTTAATTTTATATGCTGCAGCATTAATGGCTTCTTTCAACACTTCCATTAGTACATATATCTTAAACCATTATCACCTATCAGGATAAGCAGGCATTGTCCCCAGATCAGTGGCCAGTACTCACTGCCAAAGGTATTCGCACAAGCTTTGGCCATGACAGTAGTCCTGCCACTGGGTAAAAATTGTTTTTGAGTGAATTGAATGATTACCTATGGTATTTAAAAAGTCAAATAAAACTTTAGTTTTATTTTTAATATTATGTTTATTTATACATTTAAAAACAATTAAATCCAATTTTTAAGAAAACACAAAATATAAAATTACATTTTGAACAGCTTTAGAAAAAATTGAATCAAAAATCACTGTGAATGCATTGTTTGGCAGGCATGTCTTTAGCTTCCATTTAATTATCCTTGATTTTCTTGGCTGTGATATTTCCTCAAAACATTCCCCATATGCAGTTAGGATTTTGAACAAGTTTTGCAGAAAAACAGTTCGTTCCCTCCTCCCTACTTACAGGTCTTCTGTCACTACACAGCTACAGTCTTTTCTCTTTACGCCTTCTAATCGTGGGAGCAGGTGCAATTTTCCATTTAATCTTTCCTCTTCTTCAATGCCAGATGGAAGTACTCTTTTGTTTGTGTTTCCCGTTTCCAGCTAACTCTTTGAAATTGCAATTTTGAGATTTTCTGTAATAAACTAGGTTTATTGTGATTGATTTTGAACAGGTATGGCTTAACAATTGCGGTTTCAACAGCCAAAGAAAACTTTATTCCACCATTTTAAAGGATTTTCTTGAAAAACCATAGGAAGAAATGTATTGGTCTTCAATATCGACTCCTCCCATGTATTCGTGTATTTACATACTACCCGAGATTTGATAACCCGTTTCAACCACTCCCCCTTTTCCTAACCGCGTGTGATTGTGTCCAAGTGGTGTTATCTTGCGTACAAACCTTAGCATTGAAACTAAATTAATTACATCCTTTCACAAGGGTCACAGGTACTTGTTAAGTTTAGGTCCCCTAAAGGGTTTTAATTTGACCTTTTTTAGAATTTCAATTTTAGTTTTGATGCTGGTTAGCAGAAGGTTTATTTGATTTCTTAGAGATTTCCTGGTTGGTGCATTATTCTTTGGAGGCAGACCTTTCTATTTAGCATGATTGTTTCCTGTCAAATGTACTTTCATTGGATTTAGAGCTTTGGCAAGATCAAGGTTAGGTGTAAAACCTTTCGCAGCAAACACATGAAATCCTCAACTTTATCTCCATAAGAAAGCTTCAATTTGTTTACAAGATGAAGAACAACGACTAGTGGAACTAAATCTGGTCTATCCATGCAGAACTCTTGGTGGTTTTAAAATATGGCTCCATTGCATATGTAGCCTGACCCAGAATGGGACAAGACAAAATATTTTTACTCCTCCACTTAATTGGCTTGTCCTTATTGTATACTTTTAAACAATATGCTTCCCTTGAAACCACAGTAGTCATTAGAGCACTGACTTTCCTCTTGTGGAACAAAGTGCTGTCTAAACTTCTGATCTAGGAATAATACCGTTTCGAACATTTCCAGAAGTGTCAAAGCTTCAATCACGGGAAGGGCCTGATGTAGGTGGACCGCGTGAAAGATTCAAAATATCTGTAGAATCTTACTTTGCTAAAACGTCCTTAAAAATGGGTAGTAATCCAATCCAGTCCAGTTGAAAAAAAGTCATTTATCTGGGTTTGTCTGTCATTCCCATATTCACGATAACACCAAGAAATGCTTTGATTTATGCCAGTGTTACATCTTTCCATGACCGTAAATAGATTTCTTTTGAAGTGTTCTTTAAATTTTTTAATGCGCGCCGGTTTGTTTCATTTACTACGCTGAATAAGTAACTACCGTTGAAGTAAAGAGTTGAAAAAATCTGAAGCCGTGTCTGGATTTGAGGTTTATTGAACGCTATATCAGCTATTAAGATTGTGGGTAAAGCACAGAAATTACCATCACCGTCATTGCCCAGTCCGCCAGCCACCTTGTTCCTCATTTTTCTACTGTTGCATCATCTGCCCTTCTTAAGCTGTTTTTCCTAAACTATTTTCTTCAATAATCTGCATTTCATCTTCTTCACCAGTTTCTTCCATAAATTTCACCATTTGATTCTTCCTCAAGTTCGTCCAACCCAAACTCCTCACCCACATATGAGTCCAAGTCACTATCATGGACTGGAATAAACCAGTCCACATCTCCTAAATCATCTTACAACGCTCTCCTGACCTTATGGGGAACAAAAAGTTGTCCATTGTAAGAAGAGTTAAATCAAAGCCTACGTCAATTTAAAGCTAATTAAATAAAAATAAATCATTTTTGTGAAACTTTAGAGTGATATAGCACAGTAATGAGCGGCTGGCAGATGTAGCAGCTGAACAAAACAGATCAAAAAAGCAAAATAGGTTTTAATGGCTGAAACTGGATAATTTTTGAAGTTAGATGGTTCCTCTACAGACTGCAGCACTTGTCAAGCAGTCTTCGTTTAGCCTAAATAAACACGATAAAAGTAAATTTGTGGCCAGTGGTGGTGGACACCCGGCGTTCCGGTAAATGGATTTGGCCAGTGCTGCAGCCGCATCCGACCTAAGGAGTCACAACAGTGTTGAATTAATTTAGACTAATGAAAATGGAAATGGCGAATGTGTAACCATTTTATTTCACAAGACAAGTTTAAATGTTATTTTATAGCCAAAGCATTAATGGCTCTGTGCTTCAACACTTTTACCATTGTAATATACTTAAAACATCATTACCTATCCTGGATAAAGGCCCCTCAGGCTCTTATCTGGCCGCCTCAGCACAATAGCTTTAATTTATCTGCACAAGGAATGCATTACATTGAGTAAAACAGTACAGAGTAAATAAAACATATGGTATAGAGTTTAAATAACCTATTGATCCGCCACCAAAGTGTTCAAAAAAAGTTACTTTTTGAGGTTTTAAAATGATTATTTTATGGATCTGCAAGTGTAGATCAGCCTATGGTATAGAAAGGATATAGGCCTACATGTATGATGATCAATTTTGTTCCAGATCTACGAAAAAAGGCAAGAAAACTAGAAAATGAGATTGATTTGAAATTGGTCTCGTTCAGCAAGCTGGGCACAGGAACGGTGAACACCTTCAAAAGTAATGAAAGGTAATTTTAAACTATTTGAAATGTTTTGTTAGTAATCATTCATCAGCTATCCATATCAATGGTTTTTTTGCAACTTTACAGCTATTTATAGTGCTACTGAGGCAAATTTCGAGCCCATTAGGCATTATGAACTTTGAGCTCTTCCACTCATTTCCCCCACTAGCCAGTCCCCTTTTCCCCCATAAGCCTAAGATAACTGTTCTCATATTATTAGTTTGGCCATTCTGGAAATAGGTCAATGTCTGAAAGCGAGTAAAGCCCTACCCAGCTCTTCTGATTGACCAGGGATAATCTGATCCTCCGCTTCAAAACAGTCTCCTACATCCTTCATTTAACGGTAGCATTATAACCGGTTCTGTTTAATTCCCTGTTAAATTTTATTATTATTTATTTTTCTAAATTTTCTGGGCCCGTGGTAGTCATTACATACCTCAGGTCCCTAGGCCTCTGTATTCCCTCTCTTGACAGATGTGCTCATTTCTAATTGAAATGGCAAGATATTTATTTAATAAATTCATATTCTATTAATCGTTAATGTTAGCCACTTGTAATATGTTATTGTCACTACCTAGCTCATATTCTTCGCACAAAACTCTACGAGTACCAAATGTACGTCAAGTTGTATGCTCTGTTCATTATTGGCTTTTGCCGCTGGGAGAATAAATAAAAAAGTTCTCATTTCAAATGGAAATAACTGTTTATTTTTACTTGTATCTTGTTTAGATTTAGCACAACCATTAAAATGCAGCTCATTCTATACTTGGAGATCTCGATGAAACTGTTTACCAAACATTTATATATTTTATGAGCAACCATTTTCATTTGGGCCACATGAGAAGAGTAAAGTTAGTGGAGGCTGTTGATGGAAATTAAGCCTAGGATACTGTGGCAAAATACTCGGATAGTAAAT
Organism: Matsumurasca onukii; assembly: GCA_018831715.1. Classification (NCBI taxonomy): domain Eukaryota; kingdom Metazoa; phylum Arthropoda; class Insecta; order Hemiptera; family Cicadellidae; genus Matsumurasca; species Matsumurasca onukii. Next base: position 7,849,122 of record CM032064.1, read on the forward strand.
ACTAAATAGAATGTTCTATCCAAAAGCCAAATCTTTAAAATTTTATTGGAAGAGCATTGTACATCTTTAAGGCCGTAACATGAAAAGTTTTTTTTCTTCGTTGACAGAACAGTATATCCAGGTGTTTTTTGCTGTGAAGGTTGTAAGGGTGGCAGTCTTTTCTTACTGAAATTAAATACCGGTTAGCCACAGATTTAGCCGCTTGAAGATAGGCTTACAATGATCAGTATGTCCAGCTGCTGCTTCAATCCGGACTGAATTATTTTTAAGGTCCTCATAAGAGTAGGCCATAGGTAAAGTGTGAGTGATACAAGGCCCAGGTAAACCTTTACAAGGTAGTGGCCTAATGTGTTGTTCTGCTCTATCCTCCATTCCACCTCATTCTAAATTACTTCTCCTCAACTGTCAGATAAAATCAGAATCAGAATCCACTTTATTTCCGTATAAGCCAAAGTTACATACATATACACATACGAAAATAACAATAATTGAAGCTTAACTAACAATGTTTACAGATTTGAAATTAAACAAAAAAATAATGAAGGTTGATGATTGCTTATCTAATACATTTTAAACTAAATCAAATTTAACTAAATTATAAAAATGGGTCAAATAGTAGTAAAAATTAGCTTCCCTGAAATAAAAAGAAATATAATTTTGGAAATGAGCTTACATAGGCTAGAGCCTAGAAGCCTGTCGCGTGCTTCAGTTTCTAATAACAGCGAATAAGGTAGTGGTCGGTGGATACAAATGTGTTTAAATTAAATAATTAGATTTTATGTAGTGGTTCCTCAATGTATGGAATGTAAGGAGATTTGTAAATTCACGTTATGGTTTCATTAAATCCCGAGGTTAGTTATATTGAGGTGAAACAGACCTGTTCGATTTATAGGTTTTGAAACTTTGGTGATCAAGTAACATAGCGCCAATCTATAAAAATACCTGTATAGTTCCATTATCCAATGTGATACATCGTTAGATATGCTAGTTAACCTACTGGAAATTTTTACCAGAAGGAAATAAAAAGACTATAATCAACTAGTATGTATACACATAGATACAATTAATTTAATAAATTGATTCTGTAGAAGTCTCAATTACACCTAGAAAATGATATTTTGCATTTTGTTAGAGCTTATTAGACAAATTCCTCTAGAAATAATTATATAACTATTAGTAGAGGTTAGAATTCCTGGCAATTATATTGAGGTACACTTGTGCTTTGAGGTACCATTTGTTAATCAGGGGTCTTTAAAGTGTTTTAACTACATTATATAGAGTTAATTTGCATTGGAGTGTTATGAGAATTGGAATTTGTAAAATTATATCAAAGATTTTGTTGTATGTCGAGGAGTTGTTATATCAAAAGGTTGTACTGTAGTTGGTTCCAGTGGTGATGGTAATATAACTGTTGCTTCACGCCAGCGGTCTGGGCTCACATTGGCTGCTCGAAGATGGTGGCGGGAAGGGTTGACTTCTGTAAAGTAGATAATGCTGATAGCCCGGTTCATGAAATGTGGCTGCGTATGTCATGTTGAGACCAGCCTATGCCAATACTCAGCTGGATAAGCCTTTCCACTTGATACCACCGATAAATCAACTGAAGCCTATCTTGAAGACATCTAGGGACACAGGCGAAAATGCATGTTCTGAGAGCTTTTAGGCATGAGAATTTGTCATTACATTACAAACATAGAAGTTGTTGTGGCTATTGACTTAACAAAGGCCGAATGGAGTTCCAACCTGCAGTTATTGATTGCTAAAGCATGAGTTGTTGGAGTAAAGATTGATTTTTTAAATATGAAGCAAAGACTTTTGCCACAGATGCAATTGTAAAAATACCCAGTCCTAAAAAGGTCTTAGAAACTCGGTCCAGATTACTGCCCAGTCCGGCAAGTTCAGCGTTGCTTCTAATTTCTAGATCAATACACAATTATATGGGCGGTTTGCAAGACCTGATAGCGCCCGGTTGAGATTCAGAACCAATCTATTAGAAGAAGCTAGCCCATAGCGTTTATCCTGGGAGGTTTTTGGGTTGTAACCCCATTGCAAAAAATTAAAATTTGAACATTTATTTAAAATATACTTTATGCATTTAGAAGCTTATTAATTATGACTTAAACATCTAGTTCATTTGACATTTTGCTTCCTTTAACTTACAACCAATAAAAATATTGTTTATATGTCCAAAAGTAGGAAATAATTTATAATGCCATGCATAATGACCACTGATTACAATATTTCTACAACCTTACAAATAAGGTTATAATATGCAGCAAAAGTACATTTCCATACCAGTTAAAGTGTTTTTAGAAGCCTAAAACCCATGATTTGGTATCTAGACTGTGGCGGAGAGGAAGTTACTACGAGTGGCGTAACTTAAGTCTCGGTTGAAACTCAAAACAGGCTAAATAAGGTTTATAATAAAAAGCCTAATGTCACATTTCGGTTTCAGTTGAAAGTGTTTTTAAAAGCCTGAAATCCATTATTTGGTATAACATTTTTATACATTTTCGGGCTTGGACCCCTGGAGTTAGGGTAACCCCCTCCCGGTTGTTGAAACCCCCCTCCTCCATTTGATCATCCTGGTTACACCTATGGACTAGCCAACAGACATACTGTCCTGGACAATCTAAAGTACTGTCTAAATTTAGACTCGTCATCCATTAGGTGTTTAAAATAAATATTTTGAAACATCCTTCTTCTTCTCTATTTCTACACAATGCGTGCGTCTTTTTCCTTACACAGGCACTGAGCACAACGATATCCTCTTCTTCTTCCTCCTCTAACAACAACAATATAGCTACATCCATCACTGCAACGTACACTCCTCTCTCTAGATTCAGAATGACAACAGCTGGTAGCGCGTCTCGTCCTTCACGTCAACGCGGTTCTACCAAACCAGTATCACGCTGAACCACGGCGTGGTTTGTATCACGGGTGCAATGTTCACTTGCCGATCTTGAAAACCACGCCGTGATTGTCGCACGTGGTCTAGGAAACCTTAGCTTTAGAAGGATACCTCTTACACTTACCAAAGCCTACCTTTAAGATAGATTTTTGTATAACATTTAGAAGTTGAAGATATTTGCGCAACTTTTCTTGGCGTTTCTATATGACATGACCAGTTTAAACGACTGTCAAAAACCACACAAGGTAAGTACTTTGTATGGTTGTTATGATCTCTCTCTCTCTCTCTCTCTCTGTCAGAAGTACCTCTGTTGTTCACAAATAATGCCTGCATCCTCTTAGACTGCTGTTCCGTGATCTATTTAGGGGCCAAATAGGCTTGAAAGTTAATAAAGTTAAACTTAGTCCCATGAGGTTAGTGGCTTAATAAATTCCCATTTTTCAGTGATACGGAACCGCTACTTTCAACTGAGCATGTTTTCGATTCGGTAGCTGTAGAAATTGAGCAACTACTGACCAAGGTAAGAATTCTCACTTTGATAACCTCTCTGTAAAATTTGACACCAATACATTTCTTGAAGAAATTGTAATAGAGATACTTTGACTTTTGTACCTAAATGAAATCATATGCAATTTTACACTTCAAACAGACATTAAATATGAGACATTCAATATTTATTAAATAAATAAAATACATCAATATTTGTAATTGAGATTTAAGCAAAATAAATTAAGCAGTCAAATTCTAACTGGTAGACCTGCTGCATTACAAGGCGGGGTGTAAGGTCATTTACTGACAAAACTATAATCACCTAAACCAGCAGTCTTCTTTTAGTTAAAAAATATTGACGTAGTCTATCTGGTAATACCAGTCAACGACAAAGGTTCAGGTGATTCAAAGTAATATTACTTGCTGGGGTTTGTTTACATCACATAAAATTGTGATCTAACACATGCAGACCTTAAAGACAGGGATAGATCAGAACGCATAATCCAAATTCAAAAACTTTTATTCAGAGAATGGTATTCAGAGAAAAAGTACATTTTTACAAGCAGTTTAGTAATTTTAAAAATTAGTGTAGAAAACTAATGAGGGGAAAAATTAAAGCTAAGATAACATGTTTTGTTGTTTATATTGCTACTTTGGTATGATTTTTTTTCATTATTTCTATTGATATTAAGAAGATGTTTAATACAAACATAAATTGTATGAAACTGAGGAAACATATTATGATTTTTGTAGATTTTGAAATGTTGACTCATTTATTAATTTTGCTTGTACACTACATTACTTACGCATGTGCAATCTGGTGAAAGGGATATTTTGTTCTGAGTGTCTGAAGGTTGGTAGTACTATATCTTCCTTTCCCATTTTTATTTCTGTACGTACCATGACTCACCATGTTGTTGTTTGCCAGTTCCTGAGTCATCTTGTCTGTTAGAACATTTGTAATAAAGTTATGTAAAACTTATTTTGAAACTAAAGTGACGTAAAATGTTTACAGCTGTCAAGTGTAAATGAGAAACTCGGGGAATTGGCCAGCAGTGAGCAAGGCAGTGCTCCGGCCATGCTTCACACGCTTCAGCGACACAGGGACATTCTGCAAGACTACACGCAGGAGTTCCGCAAGACCCAGCAGAACTTCAGGGCCCGTCGCGAGAGAGAGAATCTGCTTCACAGTGTCAAGAAAGATATCGAGTTAGTATAAATTCTAATACACACAGTATTTATTTATCGTAGTTTTATCCAAGGTTTACACGGTTGTCTAGCGTACATCATTAGCCTTGTTAGGCTCACTTTGAAAAGGCTCCTCAGTACAATGTTTTAGTTTAAAACCACATCAAATTGGAAAAAGTCTTATATAATTATTATACTGGCATTGCATCACCTGGTAAGTTTCATTTGTGGTAAAGATCTTGCTTGCGACTTTAAACAATCTTGTAACTGTACTGAACAAGAAAATAAACCACATATGTAAAATTGACTTTTAAATTAAGTTATTACACGCTGTTTTGTCTAAATTGTCTAATTCAATGCAATGTTTCTTTTTTTGCTTTTTAGCTCCTATAAAAGTTCTGGCCTGAATCGTAGAATGGATTTATACATGAAGGAAAACAAGCATATTAGAAGGTAAGTAAATTACATTATTTATCTTCAAATTACTTCAATTTATCTAAAATTTCACTGGGACTCGTGGCGTGGTCCTGTAATCCAGCTTCATGGAGGTCAGGTTTTGAGGATGATATTGGTCTAAAGGCTGCTCCAATAGTCTCAGTGATCATCTGATGATACCCGCATCAACTCCCACCATCGCTTAGACATATCAGACCATCACCTGTGTGGTTCGGAAGTCACGTTAAGCCGTTGGTCCTTGTATTTTAATTGGTCATTAAGCTATTAATTAATGACCCATTCTAAGGAAGAGTCGGCCTTAGTTTGTAACAAGATAGGTCCATTGTTACCTCATAACTCATTACTACCACTCATCACACTCATCCTTCACCACATATTTGCCTTAAAATACCCTCATGAGAGTGGTCGGCATCTCAAATAGTGATTTAGTAATTTAATTGTGTATTTTAAACACAAAGGAAATAAAAGAAAATTTTGCCAAGCATCAATTTGTAAAATATTAACTAAAAAGAAAAGGCAGGGTAGTCAAAAACTGGGGAAAGTAAAAATTGTGCGTGAGTTTACCCCACAATGAAAAACCGGGAATTATGTGTCAAAATCGGATGTGTTTGAAATTTAGCTGGGTAATCTATTAAGAATATGAATACATATAGTTTATTCCATCAAAATACATGAGTAAATACATATGTACATATGGAACAATATTGCCACCAAAAACTAGTTATAGGTGGAGAATCTATATAAATAAAATAAGACTTTTTTCTGTAAATTGCAAAGAATCCATCAGTTTTTTGTTTTTTGGTGTTCATATACTTTGCATAGACCGAAACTGGTGTCAAAAAAATCCTGTCTGTCTGTAACGATTTTAAGGCATCTTGGACTGAATCGACTGAAGCTATGGCGGTGAAACTTTCTTTAAGGGTTAAGCCCATCACGTAGTGTGTCTAGCTATATTTCATATCCATACAACATCCACAAAATGAATGGCACGGGACCAAAGTGGACTCTGAAAATTTGTTTAGGCATTTTCGACCGCTTATAAATCGAAATCGGCTGAAACTATGGCAATGAAACTTTGTTTGAGGGTTAAGCTAATCACTTAGTGTGTCTTTAGCTACATTTTATGTCCATATAACATCCTCAAGATAAATTGCAAAAAACCAAAGCGAGCTCTAAAATTGGGCGGAACGACGGGTGTAACTATGACTCTCACAAGGTAGCTAACATTTATCTATATAAATATTTTATTTATTTATTTTCACAGTATTAAAATAATACTTTTGTCTGTACATTGCAAAAATCCCTTGGTTTTGGATATTTGGTGTTTATTTACTTTGCATAGACCAAAACTGGCGTCACAAATATTCCTGTCTCTCTGTAACGTTTTTAAGGCATCTTGGACCGCTTATAACTCAGAATCGACTGAAGCTAGGGCGGTGAAACCTCGTTTTAAGGTTTAGCTCATTACGCAGTGTGTCGTGTGTTATAATCACCTACATTTCTCAATATTTTCTAAGGACTGGAGTACTGAAGCTATTCGATTTGAAACTGGTTTTTCCAGGGATGCTGTTAATCACCGGTCGGATTCAAGGTGGTCTTTAATTAACTGTTGGACACAATTAAGGAGTTTCCATGAAATTCTCTATACACTTTTAAGAAGAAGCCACACTTGTGTTACCACCATGTAAGGTTTTGCTGATGATTTAACTTTGTTATGCAGGAGCAAGCAAGGAATGACTTCATTACTTACCAAAGTAGAAGAGTTCTGCCATTGGACAGATTGTATGGCGATAAAGTCAAGTAAATGTAGAGTTTTATTCCTGGCACGCCGGAGAACTGTGTTTAATCCAACGGATACAGATCTGAAGATTGGAGGTCAATAAATAGTGCAATACCTTTTAAGTTTTTGGGAAAGTTATTTGAACACAGAGGCAAACCAGACCCAAATCATGCAATGAAAAAAATGGATTTCTATCAGATCGAGAAAAAGTAGAAAACCTTCCTTTATCTGGCCCTAGGAAGGCCTGGATTTACAATGATCTTCTAGTCGTAAAAATTAGCTGGGTTTTGCTGGTTTACGACATTGACAAGATAACCATGAAGAGGCTAGAACTGAAAGTCACTTTAGCCTTAAAGCGTTGGTTGGGGCTTCAAAATGTATGGACCCTAGTATCTTGTACAGGGCAGAAAATAACTTTGGGTTTGGTTTGAAGAAGCTGACTACAGTCAAGAAACAATTTTCAGTCACAAGGAGTCACATTTTGAATTCTTCAAAAGATCCCTTTGTGAAGGAAGCTACAATACTGTCTCGGCAAGATTTGGGACCACTTCAGTGAGAAATTGATTTCAACAGTGGTGGCTCGTGAGCCTAGAGGAAGGTGAAGGGCCAATCAGCTGTACTCCACTATTTAACAGAAAAAATGTGTTTAAATATTTATTCTTAAAACGTGGACAGAAAACTCAATATACATTGTTTATCGATAATATGAGTATTTCTCAAGGAAACTACGTAAATAAGTGTGAATGTAGTCATTACAGCTTGCAAGTTCTAGCAGGGAATTAAATGTTAATGTTTGTAATATTGCAAAAAATAATATCTTGAATTGAAACATTGAACTACTACCGTACTAAGTGGAGCAATAATAACGTATAGAAATTGTTGCATAACATTGTTTTGTAGTATTGGATCAGTAAAAAAATAATAATACAACTCTTTAAATTAGTTGTTAGTTCTTCAACAATGTAAATAACAGGTCGTGTGATTGCAAAAGTAGGCTTAAAACAGAATACGGTAGTTGCGCCGCGTGGGTCTAATGATAGCTGGACAACTGGTCTGCTGTCTGGTGGGCTACACAAGTGACGGGCTTGGAATATACACTTCTAGCGCCACTGTTGCTATAGCAACGAGCCCCCTTTCTCAGCGTCTATCCCTACCACGTGAGGTAAGCGTCAAGTGAAGGCCCGAAAATCTCTTCACCTACAACGGCGATTCGGTCTTACAAGCAGCCAGTGGCAACCATAGAGGCATACTAACTCTCTGTGGCGACTATCGAGGCAACCATCGATTATTGCTGTCGAGCTTGTATCTTACTCACTGTCGTCGTTGATATGTGATCCACGGACTTTGGAAACGGATGAATTAAATGTTAAAGTTTAATTTTTTCCCTCTAAAACATAGGTGAAGTGACCCTTCACTCCCTTCACCTGACGAGCCGCCACTGGAATTCAACGACAAGTTTTTGAAAGAGTTAAGTTAAACTGCCAAGGTCTGGGATGGTCAAAGGAGAAGGAGAGTGAAGTGGAAAAAATAAGAGCGGTTATTGGAAGACAAAAAGAATCATTGGTTGTCGTTCATGCTGAAGGCTTGCAGATGCAGCACGATTGGCTTATTTTAGGAGAAACTTCCTTACCACCAAAAGTTATGTGGAACGCTTTCTTTATGTCTGGTCCCCGGAAATGTTAAAATTTTATGCCATTGCAATGCAGAGTACGCTCCCGGGTCCAGCAAATTTAAAGAGGTGGGGTCTTGCTGAGATGAGTGAGTGTCCCCTATGTAGTAGAACTCCTGTGAGTGCCAGTCACATCTTAGCAGGCTGCCCAATAGCTTTGCACGAAGGACGTTATACATGGAGGCATGACAAGGTACTTTGCATCATACTGGAAGCTTTGAGTCTGGCAATTGCCTTGGTAAAGAAAGAGACAGAAAAAGGACCCAGCATTCAGTTTGTTAGAAGTGGAGAACAAGTGCAAAATATCAAGTCTACACACCAACCCTCTATTGTTAAGAAAAGTGATGATTGAATCATTCTCATTGTTAAAGGAAATTGTCATCATGAATTCCCTGCAGATGTTGTAGTTACACCAAAGTGTCCCGACATAACTGCTATCTCTAGGAAACTTAAAACAACAATTCTGATATAACTGACAGTCCCAAGGGACTGTTGGATACCAACATTCCAAAACAACATGAAGCCAATTGAATGAATACTCTGATTTGTGTTCTGGGATCAGACAAAAGCGGTTTAGATTTCACTGTTATGCAGTTGAGGTTGGAGCCAGAGGACTTCCTGCCAAATCATTATGTGGATTGTTTAAAGAACTTGGCCTTAGCAGAAGGTTAACGAACTTATTCTTACAAAGAATTTCCAAGGCAGCCCTTGAAACATCTTATTGGTTGTGGTTGAGAAGATCCAGTGGACCGGTGAGAGGAGAGTTTGCCGCAAAGCTTTTAACCTCCAAGCCAGGTATCAAGTCCTGGGCCGGGCAAAATAAGCAATTCTGATCAGGAATGAACATCTTGGTGGGCCTCTTAGGAGTGAGACCACTTTTATGCTCTGCTGAATTGAAACTTAAGTCATGATTGGGCCTAAAGGGCCCTAAAGGATTAAACTAACAAATAATGAAAAAACTATTCTAAAATTAACGAAACCCATGTACCGCTGTCCTCTCCGCTAGCTGGCCGGGAACACTCTGCCCCCTCCCGTTCTTATCCTTTCCCAGCAAGAGCTTATATCCTTTCCCAGCAACTGTCACATGACTCTCGGAATGAATAAATATTTTATTGCATATAGAAATTTACAATAAATGTATCACAATCGCCAAATCTTTGTATATCTAAAATTTTCCCTTCATTCCTACATCTAAATCCCATTAAAACATACAGTTTTTACACTCACTCTCTCCCATACATTCAACGTAACTACCTCCCTAGTCTCCTAGTGAGTTTGCTAATTATAAGGTCTCCCAATTGAATGCCATAAACACATCTTTATCATAAAATGCTTTAGAAATCAGGATTGTTTTAAGACGAGCTTTGAATGCCTTAGCTCAGGTTTTTTTTGAACGAATTTGGTAGTCTGTTGATGAAATGAACTCCTACCTGGGAAGGCAAACGTTCAAGAACTACCGTTCAGTGTCTCCCAGTTCGGTAGTTGTCCCTGCCTCTAGTTTCATAAGAGTGTACATCTGTACCTCTTATGGTATTACTTTTTGATTTGAAAAAGAGAAACATCTCCAAAATGTAGAGGCAAAGTAGAGTCAACAGTTTTAGGGTTCTGAATGCCTAAGCCCATGGTCAGTTCCTACCGAGGCAAAACATTGATTGAACTCCTCAGCGACTTAGGGGGTAGGGGGTATGAGTTCATTGTTAATTTGAAGTTGAATTTGCTTTTGTGGTTTTGTGTTTTTACTGTTTATAATGGCCCAGGTGGTTTTGGAAAAATTTTTTGTTGTGATCATGGCTTTGGTTACATCATAAGCCTTTCTATAGACTCGTTTATAATTTAGAAAAAAAAACTTTTAAATTTTGTGCTGTTGTGCGCTTGTTGATTTTTGATAAAAATAACAATTTTTCTCTCGAAACCAGGATACCTTTGTTAATCCACTTACACTTTTCTTTCCTCGGCTTTTGTTTAATTTGTTGAACAGGACAGTTCACATTTAGATGGAAGTTGAAAGTGTGTTCGAAGTTTTGTAATTGTAGCTCAATGGGATCTACAAAATTTAGAGAGCTCCAACTTTTCTTTGAGAGAAGAAAGTTTAAAAGCTCGACGTTTGTGGGCCTCGTGTCTCTGATTGTTTTTTTATTTATTTGATCCCTAGTTGGCTCATGACCAATAATGATGACATGTTCGCCGTCAATCGTAATGGTCAGAAATCACCAAAACTTCTATGCCTGAAAGGCTTGAAATGATATTGTCGATTGCCGACCCTGAATTGGCCATCACTCCTGTTGGAGAGTTAACTAACCACCTAAGGCCAAATGACCTTAACAAGTCAGCCAGTCTCTTTGTCACAGGGGCTTGCCCATCTAAGACGATGTTGAAGTCCCCCATAACCACGTCTCTTGGTTTCTCTTGGTCAGCTCTGACAATAGTTGTTCGAATTTTGAAAAGAAGGATTCTTGATTACCGTTGGGAGACCTATACAAACCAAGTATTTCAATTTGAGAATGTTTAGTTTGCAACTTTACCCTGTTTAGGAATATCAGCCGTTGGTGGGACGTCATACATTTGTGTGATTTTTAGTTTTTCTAATGCCGAATTACAAGCCCCACCCCAAATATTAATTCCATACTGTAAACATGAGTTAATTAAAGCAAGGTACAATGTTCTCATTAGGTTTTAATTACAACAGTTTCTTAAAAATATCTCAAACACTCTAATATTTCCTTGGAGTTTCTTTACATGATTTTTCCATGTTAGTTTTCCATCCAAACATATTCCCAAATAATTTATATCTATTATTATACTATTAACCACAAATTTATTTGTTTGGTTTTGTTAAACCGAACTCACTTAAGTAATGTTCTGCAAATGTTCGTTAGCGATGAAGTTCCTATTTTACAAGCAAGAGTTTGCCGGTTGCTGGCTACTAGATGACTGATGATGTTATTGTTTACTGTGGAAGACTGGTCCAGTACTCAAGTCTTCCTGAGCAATATTTTAAATGAAAACCTCATTTTGATTCCCGTCTTCACTTTATTTACTTTATCAACGGTTTACACCATTTACAATGAGAATACAGAAAATATACTATAATGATTTGAAATTAAATACAATAGTAGGAATGCTTAATTGACAATTGCATTTCTTGCTGAATGATCTTGTTAGTTTTAAAATACTGCTTTTATGGCACAAAGTACACAAGAAATACACAGATTTTAGATGTTTAGGAGTGTTGTTTTCTATGAAAGCTCAGAGCCTTTTAAAGTCTTTGTACATGAAACCACTATGAAGTTAAGTTAAGCCGTCCCCAACATTGAAAACCGTGTTGAAAACTATAGCCACATTCAAAAGTAAACAAAGCAGAAGAAAAAAGTCCTAGGTAAAATTTTGTTGCCCCCTCATGGATAAAGACAGTTAAAAACAAAAACAACTATTATGGTTACTTTTTCTGTTTATATACAACGCTCAAGGCAACTGGCTCTCCTTTCTATCTCACTCTCTTTGATAGTTCCCACCAAGGACCCTTGTACATTTTTAAATAGATTAAGACTTCCAATGGGATGATATTTTTAACATATTGTATGTTGTGGTGGAATGTTTCAGCTCAGATCGGATGGTTGATGATCAAATCTCAATTGCCGTGGAGACGAGGGAACACTTAGTGTCTCAGCGACTGAGTATGAAGCGCTTGCAGACCCGCATTCACGACCTCTCCAGCCGCTTTCCCGCTGTCAACAGTCTCCTTCAAAGAATCAACATCCGCAAACGCCGCGACTCACTGGTACTAGGCCTGGTCGTCGGCGTCTGCACCTTTCTTCTCCTCATGTATACGTTCCGTTAGTTACATGTACTGTACTACATTTTACCATAGATTTTGATGACACCAAAGTCATCAAAGTTAGTCTTTTTTCATGTTGAAGCCTCCAATTACTCTTATCAATCACAAACGGTTTAATTACCGTCAGTAAGGCGACTACAGTAGTTTTTTGCTACCAATATTTAAGTTTCAATCGTCTTGTAGGCTCATTTTCAAGCAGGAACGTAAGTTAAGGTCCCTCGTAGCAGTTTGTCAATTCTTTCAAAACACTACACATTCACACAGTCACTATCATTAAAAACCAGCACGGACATACACAGTTTGGTCACATGTATGACATACTGATAGGACACGTAAGCCGGAAGTGACTACTGCCACCGATACAGGTCTATAGATGGTTACTTGATGACGTTATCAGCTGATACAGTAGGTCTCCTCCTTTGCTCATCGTGATCATAAGCTGTATGACAGTGTTGTAAACAAAATGAGGATTCAAATTAAGTTTTTCTTTAAAAAACATTGCTCACGTTCTCTTTCATTGATTTACAAATGTCAAATTCCTCAATGGCCTCTGATGACGATTCATGAATGTGATTGAGGAATTGAAAATGTATAAATCAGTAAAGATCCCAAGCAAAGTTTTAATTGAAAGCCTAATATTGATTCCCATCGTGTTTACAACACTGCCTTACTGGTTATGAAGAACAGTAAACAGAGAAAGAGTCATGAAGTACAAGTAGTGGTAGGCCCATATTGTTGGCAGTGGTCAGTCTGGGCTTTTGTGCTGTATTGGTGTGTTGTATATGTAGCCAAATAATGTGCAATCTTGTGGGTGTCTTTAAGGATAGTGGCGTGGCTGTAATTGGGATAATTGACAAACTCAAACGAGGGATCTTGATTTTGCCAAGTGATCAAGATAGAGGTTTTGTGCTACCAAAGTTTCAAGGAGGAATGTAAGATAAGATTCTTGATACTTACTTACTTGTATCAAGATAAGATACTTGATACAAGTAAGTACAGATGAAATCATCTAAGCTCGCACTTGGATTTCAGATAAGAAATGTGTATTTGTCGTCTAGAAACATCAGGCATTGTTGTCGCCCCCCGTCGGGGCTGTAAATTGTCGCTGACTCGTCCGCACCTTTGGGACAATCCTATGAGCACGCTTCCATGAAAACCCTAGTTCTAAATTCGATTTCAAAAAGTTAATCACAGGTCAATTTGATAATACGCTCTTGTAATTTAAAAATGATTTACCAATAATTTCAGTTTTGTCCCATTACCCGATAGTTTAAACCAGTTATTAATCAGTCATTAGTTAAATACAATTAAAGCTACAGCAGTAATTGTATTTAACTGTGACGCGTGAAAACCGAAGCCTTAGATCTTAGTGATGACATCAAGCCTAAGAGTTAAGATCAGTGTTATACAGTTTAAATAAGCTAACGTGGCCATAGCAGTGGTCATCAACCCGATGAGTCGGCAAGTCCAAGAAGGACCGATGTTTTTGGACCGAAGTGTCCTGTCCCCTCTCACCCTCCCCGCCTCTACATCTCTCTGCTCATGCCCCCAATGCCCCAAGTGTACCAACTAAGGAAATTTCATCTGTATGTTACTTTACATTCCTCCTTGAAACATTAGTAGCACAAAACTTCCATCTTGATCACTTTTGACAAAATTAAGGAAATTTAAAGATTTGTGATTAGTCTCTTTTAAAACAATATTTCTTGAACATTACACCTTTTTAAAGTTGGAACAGTTCAGAACGATGTTTGTATGGTTCTGCGCCACAAAGTGGACCTGTCAGTTTAAAGGAGACTAAACGTAGTTAGCCTTTTATCATGTTTGTATTTGTTGTACTAAAACAATAATAATAACTTAATCAAATAATCTTTGTTAAACATTCTCTCAACGCTAACCATACATATTTAAGGTCAAAACTATAGTGTAAATGCAGCCCATTTGTATTTGCTAGACAACAGATAATATTTAAAATATTTTTCTAACTAGTCTTCACTGAAGATAGTTATCTTGAATAGAGTGATTGCAAATTGTATAGAGGGTGCAATGAACTCTCTATTAATACTTTAAGGCAAGATTTGGAAAATACAAAGAAAATAAAACTTACATTACCCATTTTTCTCTTTTAATAATCATGGTACAGGTACATTACACAGTACAATGAAAATGTTTTGCATGCAAAATATGAAGGAACCTTATAAAACTTTTATCGATTGTATCAGAGTGTCTATGGTTTTATCTGTTCTGCTTACATTTTGCCTCAAGCAGACTGGCTGTGTTGTTAATCCAGTTGTTGATCAATGTTATATCTCTTTGAGGAAAGAAAAAAAATTAAACAAGGAGACTTTGTATATACTTATGGTTATATCTGATATCAACTGTACCTGTTGAGAATAAAACCTATTTATTTTGAAATAGTCATGTTTAAATATACCCACTATATCCCTTGTACAATAAATCATTTGAACATTTAAAGGTTCTAGTAATTCAAATCATGTGAAGCCTACAACACTTCGGATAACTACACTTTGTCGATAGTTTCAAAGCTCATATCTAGAGGCGTCAATTCCACCATTGTAAGATGGATCAAAAATATGTTAGGTAGTAGACGAGCACAAGCGTCCTTGTGTGGGTTACAAGGGAGGTCAAAACCAGCGAGGATACCCACAGGGCGGCGTATGTCGCCAATTTTGTGGAACATCATTGTGGATGATCTCCTCTGGGCTCTAAATGACCAAGGTATGTATGCTCAGGCTATGCTGACGATATTGTTATTCTCATCAGAGGTAAGCACCAGACGACCTGTGCAGAACGATGCAGAGGGCTCTTACTATAGTGGAGAGATGGTGGACGGAGGGGCTGTCTGTCAACCCCTCAAGACTGTCATGGTACCTACTCTTCACGAACAAGAGGAGCCTTCGGATAACGAAGTCCAATATTGGGTGGTCAACGAATTCAGGTGGGTAGAGAGTTCAAGTACCTCGGCATAACACTGACGACAAACTCACCTGGAACAGGCACCTCACACAAATCACCAACCGGTCTCAGACCACACACTCATGATGGTGAGACGATGGTAGGGTGCACCTGGGGTCTTCGTCCGAGATGTCAAAGTGGTTATACACTAGGGTCACTCGACCTATGCCATGCGTATGGCTCTATCGCAGTGGTGGCCCAAAGTACAACAAGGCACAGCGGCAGCAACCCTGTCAAAGGTTCAGCGTGATGGTTGTCTTGGAATACTGGGTGCGATGAGAACCACGCCTACTGCTGCTATGGAGGTAGTGCTAAATATTCCTCCCCTGGACATATTCCTCAAAGGGGAAGCGAGGATGGCGGCCTACAGACTACAGTGCAGTGGTAATTGGCATTATCATAATGCAAGTAAGCATTCTAGGATAGTCGATGTTATTAAGCTAGATATCCTAGAAATGACTCCCGACAGAATGACATGGACCACTGATCTAGAGAAGCCATGCAAGGTTAGTATTGTTGGTAGAGATGAGTGGAGTCATGGGGAGCCTCCATACATGAGGAATGCCCTTACCTGGTACACGGATGGATCCAGAACTGGAAGAGGGACTGGAGCAGGAGTACTAGGGGTCAGACCCAAGATGAGCGTAAGCATAAGTCTGGGTAAACTGGCAACTGTCTTTCAGGCGGAGGTGACAGCCATTGCTGAATGTGCAAGGATTAATGTAAGTAGAGGCTATAGAGGCAAAGTCATTTACATTAACCTCGGACAGTAGAGCGGCGTTGTTGGCCTTGGACAGCCAGGAATACGCCTCCAAACTGTATGGAAATGCCACAAGGTAATTAAAACACTGGCAGAAGCCAACAAAGTTAATTTGTTATGGGTGCCAGGACACAGTGGGTCAAGGGAACGAACTGGTGCGGATAAATGTGCAAACATAGGTGCCAGCACCACCCTCATTGGCCCGAACCAGCGTGTTGCATCTCATACAGCCTAGCACCCGCCAGTTATGCAGAGTGGGTCACAGGTGAACACCAAAGACACTGGGTAAGCGTGAGACAATAACAGACAAACTAAAAGGGTGTTAGGTGGACCATCCCAAGCCCTGGCAGTAGAAGCTGTAAGTCTAAACAGAGTGGAACTCCGAAGAGTAGTTGGTTTTATTACTGGACACTGGGGGTTCCTTGGTCACCTGCAGAGAATGGGTATAAGAGTCGGGATATCCTCTGCAGGAAATGCGGTGAGGCAGAAGAAACAGCTCACCATGTCATGTTCAATTGTCCG
Organism: Matsumurasca onukii; assembly: GCA_018831715.1. Taxonomy (NCBI): domain Eukaryota; kingdom Metazoa; phylum Arthropoda; class Insecta; order Hemiptera; family Cicadellidae; genus Matsumurasca; species Matsumurasca onukii. The sequence goes on from CM032064.1 coordinate 7,865,708, forward strand.
GCACTGCTGAGAAGGAGACAACAAACCCTGGGTACTTATTGCACGGGGATGGGTACGAACAGGAGAGTATTTTTTCCAAGATTAACAGGTTTTGAAGGATCTTGGGTTTGACGGTGAGTAGTCTCCTGTAAATGAGGTGCACAATAAGCCAACGGCTGCGAGGCAATTACTAGGAGGCACATTAGTGCACAAACCTAGCCCTCAAAAAAAAAAAAAAGCCTACAACGATCCTGAAAAAATTGTAAATTATGTTTTGTATGCAACGCCTGGTTAGTTATCTCTAATGGATTGATTTATCTGAATCAACTGAACAGATTATTTTTATTGTCAAAGTATAAGTAGATATAAAATCAACTGATACTTGCTACAACTGGTTGATATTGTCAAAGTATCTAACCAGAGTAACTCAATCTGGTATCTATCTGACACTTTTTGCAGAAACTTTACAAACCCAATTGATCTGTACAATTCAAAACAATTTGATTGTATAAAGTCAGAAGATGGTTTGAACAAAAGGGCACAGTTGGCATTGTTGTGTCACAACAGGGAAACCAGCTTTTCAAACTGTTTCAAGAATGTAGGCCGTTTATTATAAAATTGGAAATTCCCACTGTAATTAACATCTACATCTATGACTTATTGGCTTATGTTTTAAAAAACCCTCACCTAATCAAACATAAATCTCATGTATATAACACTAGACACAAATCTGAGGCTTCCATTGAATTTTATCGATCAACCAAAATTGCAAATAGCTACATTATTGTATCATTAAAAGCTAATAACAAGTTAATTGGGATAATTAGTAAGTATAATGTGAACACTTTTAAAATTAAGTTCTATAATTGGCTGTTAAAAAATCCTGTTTACAATTTAAATGAGTTTCTAAATATGTCAAATATTGTTTTTTAGTATTTAATTAGTTGTTATTGTGCTCTTGTCTCATTGTATTTTCTGTTTAAATTATGTGACTATGTCTCTGACTGTAAATGCTGACTTTGTTAATGCTTGATGTACAAGTCTTACAACAGTAAAATATTTATTTATTTAATGATATTTGATGTGTCTGCTTCTGAAAGTGAAATTGGAAAAAGAAAACTCATTACAGTTCTGTTTTTAAACATCTCAGATAAAGAAAAATCATACACAAATCCACTTAAACAACAAGTGAAAACATCTAATCTAGTCTTTAAATACAAAAAAAATTAAAAGCTGAACGATTCCAAACATTTTTGTGAGTAATAGATTTAATATTTTAAAAACTTAGATAGTGAAAAAAATTCCCACTTCAAAGGAATGGAAAACATAATCTAAAATGTTTTAAACCAAATGTAAAGTAAATAATACAGTTGAGAAGAAAAAGAAAGTTCCTTTTCATCAAGTTAACATATACTCTGACAGTTTGGAACGAAATATTTCTAAAATTATCTCAAGGTCTACACAAATAATACTAGAGTACTTGGTATATGCAAACCAGGAGCACAGGAGCTAACATTGAAATTATTTCTTACTATCAAAAATCCTACAGAATTCTCAGGAAAGGGTTGAGTCATTATTATTTCAATAACCAACTAAAAAAGTTCATAAACATGTACAAGAAAAATTAAATATGGAAGAATGTACCTGTAAGTCAAAGAAAGACAGGAGATACAAGTAACCAGCCAAAATTCACCATGGAGGGATTCCCACCTTTGCCTGGAAAGTATTCAACCAACCAGCACCAGGAAAGTGGCTCGTCACAAGTTACCTCAACTCAGACACCTCAACAGTATAGACTTCTACAGACCAGCATCAAAGTGGAAGTGTGAGTGAAAAGCAGAGCACTAGTGACAGCTTTGTAAGCTCAGGTGGTAGTCAGAGAATAGTGGGCAAATAATAATGTTGTAAATAGTGAAAATTGTTGTGTCCAACTTGATAAAAATAAGTTAGATACTTAGCAGTAACTCTTGTAACAACTTCCTTGGCCAATCTTCTGCGCACGTGCAGGTATTGTTTTTGAACATTCAGGGATTAAGAAGCAAAACTTCAATCTTAGAATCTTTCTTGGTTGGACATAATATAGGAATTGTTTGTCTGACGGAACATTGGCAAAGGAACGATGAAATTTCCCATGCATATCCTGAAAACTTGTATGTAGCTAGTTTTTATTGTAGAACCACATACGAGGAGGATTGGTAATTAAGAGATGAATTTCACGCCAGATAATGTATTAAACTCAAATTTTGTGAAGAGTTAAATTTTGAAGTTTCTGTTATTTATATAGATGCATTAAATACAATAGTCATCTTAATATACCACTCCCCTGCAGGAAATCCTTATAGGTTTTTGGAACTTCTTGAGAAGTTATTATTAACATACAGGGTCAGGCAAAAGTGTGGAAACGCCTTTATTTTTTAACCAGTTTTTCAGCGCAACCGAAATCGTTACAATTTATTAGAGGAAACAAAAGTACCTTTTAATGCACACTGACACTTTGCCCCAGTTTTCAAAATAGGGGATTGGGGTGGGGGGTAGCCCTAGTTTTCATAGGGAATCCCCATCAAGTGACACCTCATTTTGAAGGTCTTAGAAAATGTTGATGAATGCTGAAAACTAGACGTCTCTATCTTAACCCAAAAAGAAATGGCGTCCATTTTAATTTACACAGATTTGTATTATGCGAAAGTGTGAAAACACTTTTATAACTTTTCAACAAGTTTTTTCAGCGCAAACAAACTCGTTACATATTATTAAAATTATAAAAAGTATCTTGTAATGCATACTGACACTTTGCCCCAGTTTTCAAAATGGGTGATTTGGGTGGGGGGGTAGACTTAAAACTCTGTGTAACTTAAAATCGACGCCATTTCTTTCTGGGTTAAGTTAGAGACTTCTAGCTTTCAGCATTCATCAACATTTTCTAAGACCTTCAAAATGAGGTGTCACTCGATATGGCTACCCTATGAATAATTATGGGGCTGCCCCCAATACCCAATTTTGAAAACTGGGTCAAAGTGTCAGTATGCATTAAAAGGTGCTTTTGGTTCCTCTGATAAAATGAGTTCGGTTGCGCTGGATAAACTGGCTAAAAAGTTATAAATGCATTTTCACTTTCGCATAATACAAATCTGTGTAACTTAAAATCGACGCCATTTGTTTCTGGGTTAAGATAGAGACTTCTAGTATTCAGCATTCGTCAACATGTTCTAATACAGTCAAAATGAGGTTTCGTTCGATGGGGCTTCCCTATGAAAATTATGGGGCTACCCCCCCCAATCCCCCATTTTGAAAACTGGGGCAAAGTGTCAGTATGTATTAAAAGGTACTTTTGGTTCCTCTAATAAAATGTGACGAGTTTCGTTGCGCTGAAAAAACTGGTTAAAAAGTTATAAAGACGTTTCCACACTTTTGCCTGACCCTGTATACCGGGTGGCCACGATAAAGTGTCCTAAACGGATTACAGGAGTACTGTTAGAGCTAGAAAGATGAAACAAACTTTATTCTCTGGAAATCGTACATAGAGATTACAGGAAAAATATTTTTAGGACTCTCAGTATACAGGGTGTGTCAATACTGAAACTAACGGGGTCAAAACTAGAGATTTTTAAATACAAAGGTGGGTCATGTTGTACATAATTTTACACAAAAGACAATTCTCGACATTTTGACGAAACAATTGTTTTGATATGTTGCCCCGTTACAAAACTAGAGCAATAAACGTGAGTCGCGTAAGCTTATACGGGACTCCCTGTTGTTAAATGACAAATTAGATTAAAAATATGGAGCTTATGTATTATTTTTAGAAATTTGACGAGCTTTTCAACGGTATGTTGTACAACCATGTTTTGAAAATATTTCTAACCTCAAATTCGATGTAAACATTGAAGTTGCTTTTATCATGAATAAGTCAAAAACATTAAATAATTAGGTATAGCATGTTGTATATTATTGTAAAGATAAATTTTAATATGAACATTTTTGTATTAAACATAATTTTGAATATTTATTTGTTTAAGAGCTATAACAAAAAAACTTGTTTTAACATTGATTTTGCCTGTATTTTAGTAGTTTATAAGGTCGATTGACTTGCTTGGTAGTGAAATTAAGAGCAAAATTCTAATAAAGTAGTTCTTCTTGGTAGAAAGCTCATAATATGAAAAAAACCAAAAACAAACAAAAAAGAATACAGTATAACAATAACTGTTTGCAGCTGTTATAAAAGAGAGTTGGGAAAGAGAACCAGTTGTCGTGGTTATGTTATTGCGCACATTGCAATATTTTATCTGCTGTGTTATATCAGCTGATTGATTTCTCCAGCTGCTGTAATTTTGTAACCCGAATGAGTATTCATTGTAATTGTCACGTAACAATCTAAACAAATTTGAATTACAACAATGCAACACCTGTAGAAATCAATCACCTGATATAACCGGAAGGAAAGTCAATGATATAACACAGCAGATAAAATATTGCAATGTACGCAATAACATAACCACGACAACTTGTTCTCTTTCCCAATTCTGTTTTATAACAGCTACAAACAGTTATTGTTATACTGTATTCTTTTTGTTTGTTTTTGGTCGGTTTTTGTCATATTATGAGCTTTCTACCAAGAAGAACTACTTTATTAGAAATTTTTCTCTTAATTTTACTACCAAGCAAGTCAAACGACCGTATAAACTACTAAAATACAGGCAAAATCAATGTTAAAACTAGTTTTTTCTTGTTATAGCTTGTAACAGCACAGAACCCTTTTGGAAAAAGTTACATTTATTGCGACCGGACTTAAATCTCCTTCGGGCAACAAGTACTCACAGGTCAACGGATAAATAACGAGACACCTTCGCCAAATAAATATGCATCGTAGTGTCTTAGTTTGTCCCAAATAGCCAACACTCATAAAAGTGCAACAAAAAACTTAAAAAAACGAGATGTGAGTACTTGTTGCCCGAAGATGGCTTAGGTCGAAACCGGTCGCAATCAATCTAACTTTTTCCAAACGGGGTATTTATATTTTTATACATTTTAATATCTCAAATATCACTAAAGTCTCTGAAATAAGTGCTGGTTTTTGCCTTTAAATATACAAATTTTCCTGGAGCATGACTCCTGGCTCTTAATGGAAGCCTTTTTTGGGAACCCCAACTCATTACTCCCAAATATAACTAAGCAACTGTTATTTCGTTTAGCATTAGCAATTTTGCAGAGTTAGTGGAAAATCTTTTACGAAGACTAGTACCTTGTAATGGGGTTTGACAGAGAATGCGTGTCACCTTGAAGAGCTCTGGCCTGGGGTTGAAAGTGAAGATCTCGTAGGTAATCCGCAGCTGGCACCGGACACTTAGCACATGCGACGAAGGGGGTTAGATTTGTAATGAATTAAAGCAGAGAATAAGGCCGAGAAGGCGCTGGAGTGACGACCGCGATGTGTATGATGAGGTTATAGTCTAGAGAACTGTAGTCTAGGGAACTATAGTCTAGACTCTAACACCTCTAATCTAGTTAGTCTAGATTAGAGAACTACTACGAGTCGTTTGGGTTTCAACCGCCAGGAGCGCTGGTTAAGCGTAGGGATTGCACACGCACGCCATCTATGAGGTGTAACTAAAACTGTGTCACGTATTAGTAAATACTAAACAGTAGACCTAAGGAAGTGTCCAGATTTCCATGTGAGGGATATTCCATACTCCTCAGGCCCCCGATAGTACCTCCTTTTCCTAATTCTATCTTGATTATACCTAAAGGCCCACTGTCTACCCCACAAGTTAGTGGCCTGAAAATCCTGGTAGCAGATACTTTCAGGTTTCTGGCTAACCTACGTATCTCCTGCACTTTCAGGTCTTTGGAAACCTATGTACCTTCCAAACCGTCAACTAGGTTGGGTTATTTAAATTGATGAAGGTAAACATCGGCTTAGAAATATACTGAATGACCGAGACAACTTTAGTAATTTACTTGCATCGGTAGTTTTTTAAGTGAAATGCTTTGAAAAACAACAAAAAGGATAATTCAATTTTTAAATATGTCTGTTTATTAGTTAACGATCTTAACTATGAAGCTAAAATGCGTTTTCAAAGGGTTCAAATGTTCACATTTCCCGAGGGACCTATACCCCTCGTATTTTCTGGTGGAGGGGGGTTGAGGGGTTACCCATACTCATCTCATACCCTTCTCCAGGTCCCACAGTAGTTCTGTCCTAATCCTAGTTACAACAATAACTGTGCGATAGATGTAGCATCACCTCTTGCTTTTGTGCTGAGACAGCCCTTAAATGGGAATTGATGCGTATACTGACATGTTTTATTCAGCCTTTACTTGCGTTCATGTTTAGACTATGGCTGTATTGATTAGTTTGCTTGTCATACAGTTTTGGCAGCTTATGGTTTAATATACATAATAAATACATTATTTCGTGTATATCCTAGATGTGTTGAGAATTTTCACACTTTGTATTTCGGGCACATGTCGCCCATTTTCAAGTGTCTCCTTCCTTTTTTCTTTCTTCTTACCACTAAATAGTCTAAATACATAACATATTTAGTGGTAAGAAGAAAGGAAGGAGACACTTGAAAATGGGCAATTTATGCCCGAAATGCAAAGTGTGAAAATTCTCAACACATCTAAGTTCTACAGGCGATGAGGTATTTATAGTACTTAAAGAGGTCCTAAACTGGGATAAATCAATCGTTTAATATATATTCTTCAAAGATTGAGGTTTCGTTCTCAGTAATCAAATATTGGTTACTATAGTCCAGATAGTAATGTAGTAGTTAGATTGTTTAATGACAAATTCTTTCCAGGATGTGGTTAGTGTGTTAGATACAAAATAAATCATAACAAAATACCCTGTTATCATTTTGTTTGTCCAATGGGTTTGACATACCGTATGGAATAGTAGTTTGGGTTCACTCTACTTCCACCTAGGACATACTGTTTTTGCAGAAGAGCTGGCAGTCAGAATACCTACTTACTAACTCCGGTCATTTAAACCATTGCCGACCCATCTTTAAGAAGCTGGGGGTTCTCACAGTAGTCAGCCAGTATGTCCTCAGAAACCTTACTACTTTGAAAGAAAATATAAACGGCTTCAGTAGAAGAGAACACCATCACACCCCAATAACTGGAAATGGTAGGGATTTAGCTATGCCTCGATGAAGGCTTAGCTTCACCCAGAGTTTCTACACCTTCTCAGCCATCAAGATCTGCAATACTCTGCCTGAGAAAATTCGAGAGATGAACGCCCTCGCTCTCAAGACACGGCTGAAGAAAGCTTTGACATGAACTCGATGAAACGCCGCTCGTAATTTCATAAAGTATTGAAATCACCACCAGTTAAAAATGTGCTTGGTAGTATTTTTGTTTTGTTAGTGTAAAGTAAAATTGACGGAATCAATCCGATACCTTAGTCAAGATTGAGCAACTCAAATAAGCAAGTAAGTAAGTATTCTGACGGCACTCTATTGGCTTCCTTCGTCAGCGTGTTCAGGGTCTGTCCTTGACACTGTTTGTACTCGTATATGATCCTTTAAGATTACCAGTGGATGGCTCTCCAGATTTGTAGAGTTTCAATCAGGTGGCAGTGGTGTGTTTGTATGGTTTCAACAGAGCCAGATGGAAATATTTATTTTATTGTCAAATCTGTACAATTATAAGCAATGAATGTACAGGTTTTGTGTGTGTTATTCTAAGCTGTGCAACAAAGTAAAATATGTAACTTTGTTATAGTTAAGTTTTAACGAGTGTTTGGTTTCTTAATCTAAAGATGTAAAGCACAGTTTGTGGTTTGATGATGCACTGAATATAAATGTTTGTGTAAGAAGATAGAAATGAACAATCGAGTCAAGAGCAAAAAGCGAAACATATAACACAGTGTTTATTGAACATATAATAAACATATAGCTAACATCAACTAAACCGAAGATTGGTACACCAACAATGACAAACATAGAAATGTTGCACATTTCTTATTTTCAAGCGTTTTGTTGTGGGATTTAGTGCTATGGGATCTTCATGTTCAATCATATGGAAACTAACAGCACAGTTTAACTGTTATTTAAACGAGATAAAGATACTCTTGAGTGCATCTTTCATTTTACACTAGTGTCACCAAGAGCTAGAACTTTAAAATCATGAACTAATCACATCTTGAAATTAGTTTGAGTTGAAACAATAAAATATCAGAATTAATAGATATTTTCTCAGACATAAATTCCTCGATCTTATAAAATAAAAACTTGTCTGAACTCAATTCACAGTATACTAAATTTATTTGTCTTAGAGTAGATGAGCGTTTACGGTAAAGTTTCTAAACTGAATTCATTCATTTAAGGTGTAAAGCAGAATAGTGTTGAAAACTTAACTTTGTGCACAATTGTGAAAGAAGTGAGCCCTGGTTCATCGCTGAGAACCAACGTATTGATCAACAAATATAGAGTTTGTTGTTCTTTCCTTCTTTAGAAAGTAATATAACATGATTGATATGTATTAAGATTTAATTATATATATATATATATTTATATATTTTTTGGATCTATAATTTATGATCGAGATCACATTATTTCTATTCGATACTTACATTATTTATATAATTACATAATTGTATGAATATATGATATGTGATATGTCATTTCCAGTGGCACAGAACATCAGGCTTTATGTACAAATTAACCTAAGGGTAAGGATATGTCAAAACAAGTATAATTGTTTTACAATCACAAATTCATGGTGTCAATAAGTTTTAACAAGTGTACATATTTTAATCAATAATAATAGTCTAGCTTGTGCATTCACAAAAGGGTGATATAATTTTTAACAGTAAAGTATAATATAAGTATGGAAACTTCAGAAGTTGAACTATTATTGCGGACATTTTCTATCGTTAGTGAACAAAAAGGATCACGACGCAAAGGAAAGAAAGGTCTTTCATAGTGTGGCTTGTGTTTGTAATATTGTAGTTCTGTTTTCTCTAGGCTATTCCTAAGTTCTAATTTTTTGTTTGACTTAACAACTACATATTGTTTGGTAGAGTTTGACTGGTCAGCTACGCTGACTACTTTAGGCTAGCTCATTTTCTAATGTTCTGTGTTATGTTTTAGGTTATTTTCACCTGAAGACGGGATCAGATTGCAGATCCCGAAACGTCGTGATCCTTTTGTTCACTAACGATGGAAAATGTCCGCAATAATAGTTCAACTTCTGAAATCCTCCCATCGTCAACAACAAATTTCAAACAAAGTATGGAAACTTGTTATACAACACACCTTTACAGACTCTAGTTGTTTGAATATAGTCCCAAGAGAAAGGATAGTTACATCAAGTTAAAGATTTGATCGTACTGTAGCGCATAGAAATGTATTTAGTACACACAGGAGCGCTGATTTAAGATTGCTTCTGAACATTTCAAGGGTTCAATTTAGCTTTCAACCACCCCCAGATATACTTTGTTTTATATATACTATGTTTAAACTTTTTTTAGCGTTCAACATTTATGTTGACTGTTCGTTTTCTTAATAACCAGAGTAAAGTAATGTCCAGCAGTCAGAACTAAATATTGGCATCAACAAGAGCAGCAGAAAGTGTGTGCAAACTTTGAATTTATCAGTTTGGGTAATTGAATTATTTAAGGTTAAATTGTTTGCGTTGTAATAAAAAGTTTCCATTTTTCCTCTCAGGATTACAAAAGAAAATGTGGGGTTTCCTTTCGATTTGGGCACGCATAGCCTACAACTTCCTTGTTACTTTGGGATTGCAATACCTACTAATCTTACCTTTGGGTTTTAAATGTATAAACAATTTTACCCTTAAAGTAACACGTTAAAAATATATAACATTAATTTGGGCGATCATTTTCTAACTCAGTTTGCTTAAACCATAACATTTTAGGAGTAGTCATATTATAGAACTTTCAACCCTGTCCTTAGATTCTGACTAAGGCAGTATCAATTCCCAACAAAAATAAAAACTGGAAACATATTCATAACAAAATATATTGATTTGGGGCTACAAATTTGCTGTAGTTACAAATAATTATTAAAACGTATTCGAATATAGAACACAGCTTTTAGTAAGGTAACCAATTAATTTATTTTCTTTATTTCAACTGGTTGAGTGTGAACTTTTTCCATTTATTGTTCTTAGTCTGTAAGGACAAGGTAGTGTGTATAGTTCTTATTATGAATGTATTATTCATTAATCAGGAGTAATTTGAGAACTATTCCACAAAAATTCAAGACAATTCCAACGGAAATTCATTATTTAAACATGTACAACAAAGGTACACTTAGATTTATCAAGCGTATTTTACAAAGTTTGTTTCGAAACAAGTAATATTTTTGGTTATCTCCACATTCTCGAAGTTAACTTTATATCAACAATCAGCCTATCAATTAGATATTTGTTTTAAGCAAATATTGAAATGATTCGTATTGCATGTACATCACAATGAAACTATTATAATGATATGTAATTAATCACAGTCAAATGCTTAGTGTGAAAAAATGCCGTTGCAGGCTGATATTTCCATTTTCATCACAATTAAAACTAGTCACAATTAACAGAGTGACGTTTCTGTATTGCACCAGATTACATGGGATCAGGTTTTAGCAAAGGTTGACTAAAATGTTGGGCTTATTTTGAGAACAATTGTTTGAGTTTATGACTGATTTTGAACAGTGTTGCTGAATGCTGACTCAAGATAGTGTGCAGTGCCGTCAGCAAACTGGGTTATGTATCTAAATAAGGACTTTCAGTACATGTATAATTTGTCATTTTTGCTGGTCATTTTGAAGAATGTTTCCAATATTTTCAACCCTTTCTTGTCTGTGGATTATAACGGGTAAACCACAAAGGCGTATGAAACAGTGAAAACAATAAGAAGCTAACTAAATTAGGAGTTTTCATTCCTTTTACACTGACCCCTCAATATACAAGATCAAGTGAATTTTGGTGCAATGGCACAACAATTCAATTTTTTATTTTTGTGATTAAGGGTATTAGAAATATTTAATAAAATAGTTTTTAAAATTATTTGACCTCATTAGGCCAAACACTTAAACAATTAAAAAATAAAATTGTTTGTTGTTTTGAAACTATTTGTTAAACATGTATTTTGTTTACAACAAAGGTACATGGTAAAACATTCTAAAAATATTCTATAATAACTGTTAATATCCCATTTGGATTGGTCGAAAGTTCGCAAACAAGAAACAACCTATAAATACTTCATGTTACCGAATTTAAATTATTTTGATTATTTCGACCTACAACAAAATGTATTTATAATACCCTCTTTCAGGAATTTTGAGAGCAAAAGATGCTTGTGTAAAATATAAATTCCCTTACGAGTACAATTAGCCTTGTAATTCCCAAGAATTATGTGCGTTTGTTAACACAACTCAGGTAGATTTATCAAAACTATCTGAATTGAAAACAAATAGGGAAATTGTATTAACAATGATATAATAATGATAGAGGTAGGTTGCAGCAAAGAGGGCATTGATTGTTATGATACATCTCGTGGATTTGTCAAGACAGGACATAAAGTTACGGTTTTAAAGTTCTTTGCCAATGCGAATTTACTTAAGTTTTGTGTTTGCATACAAGCCTTTAAAATAAATTGTGCTTTTTACAACGAACTGTACTTATTAAAAACAACCATACAACCTCTTGGATGTGCGCCTGTTTTCACTTTCAATATACCAACAACTTAACAACTTAACAAACACTTAGATAAATCCAAATTTCGTTGTCGGCTTAAGGTTTAAACATACTTTTAATAAAATTAACCATATTTTCAAAGTTAGAGTTGAGAGAAAGGCAGCTAGAGGTCCGGCCTCTATGAAGAAACCGCTTACAACGTAATACAGATGATATGTGTTGTACAAGAGGTAATTGTGCATCAGGAGCTAACAACAGTCTTGCGATGAGACGAATGAAGGTCCAGTACAAATAAAGCACTAAGGTGACTATGTATGTATACTAGACTACGTGTACGTGTACGTGTGTAGGCGTAGGTGAGCTACAGAGTACCGGAGTACAGAGTACAGAGTACAGAGTACAGAGTACAGACTAGCCTAGAGAAGTGGCACGGTGCGACACAGCCTAATTCTGAGCACCACGTCCCTCTCTGACCGGGACTTGGCTGTTCTACAGTAGTGCGACAATTAATACATCACAATACATTACACTATACATGACATGACATGACACTATACAGTAATACATTCACTTACACACAACAGTTTCCGCTTACTTCTAAGTTACAGTATGGTACAGTGTGAGGTGGGTCCTTCGACTGAGCAGCTACTCACTAAGGCATTGCCACTTCCTTTCTCTCTCTTTACCACATTTTTAATTCACGATTTTTTAAATAGCCTTATAACAGTTCACCAGTCTAGTTGATTCAAAATTTACGTCAAAGTTCTACCTTTTCTTAGGAATGTTTTTATTTATTTCACTATTCAAAGCAATATTGACTTGACTATAGTTGTTTAAAACCAAGATTCACGGGTCTCTTTCAAATAGTAACAAACCTTCAGAATTTGCTTAACGTAAGTAATTAAAACTTATTCAAATATTCAAAATTATCTTACTAGTAAAACCAGGTTGTGTTTTTGTTTCAACTTACAACGCTGGGGTTATTTATATTATTTTCAACCTTCTGCCAACCACAAATGAGTGTATTGTGCAATTGGCTGATTGCTGTTTGAATTTGAACCATAACAACTATTGAACTACAATAAAAATGAAAATATCTGTTAGTACACATTGACTACTACGAGTAAGTACTTAATCAGCATGATTATGGTAAAGAGAGAAAAGTCTAGTGTAAAGCAAAAAATGCTTTTCACAGCACAAGCTTTTTGTTCCAGATTTTCCTGCGCCATAAGGCGCTTCAACATCTAATAAACTGTCTCCAGATGAAAAGTTGACTCTTGGTTCTTAATTTCAACAATTTAGTTTAATCTTACATTGCACATATGGGTGAATTCACCAATATTAAACACTCAAAGAAGCAAACATGACAAACCTGGGTAGTCGGGAAAATAACTTTGTTATTCTGTTTGAAGTCACTTCACCATCCTGTCTTAAGACTCCATCAACTCTTAAGACTCTTAAATTTGTGAGGTATTTTTACTGGCACTGAGCATAACTCAAGTATTATTTTAGAAGTTATAAAATAAAGACGTAGGTTGTTAAGCCTCAGGTATAAATGAAAAAAAAAGAAAAATTTACAAAAAATGGACACATAAATCATGACACCAATAATCATTTCATGGTGGTTAGAACAAGTTTAAGTTTATCTTGGTCTTAAAAACGAAACTTAAAACGAGTGATTTGAATAATTTGAAACTTGTCTCAGTTATACAAAGAACTTGTTTCGTCTTTGGATTAGTAAGAAGTTTTCACACACAGCATGTTTTGCTTTATTTGCACAACACTCTGATATGATGAGGTGAAACATTATGTGTTGCCAGATGTGACTTTGGTAAACACGAGAGACTACCATCGCCATCGTCAGATTAACGATCCAGTTAAGTCAACATCAACTTTACATTCAAGTACACATAACTAACATACTCGTATTATTGCTTTCAAGTTACTCTTGTCGTTGTCCTACCTGCATTTACTTTCTAACTCTAAGAGCTTTTCAGTTTTCTTCAAGAGACGGTTTTTCTTAAAGTAAGTTTGTATGTAAACTACATACAGTATTTTACGTTCAGTTCTGCTTCACTGTGAAAAACATTTTCTTCTTGCGTTTCATAAATACTTTTACCATATTTCAACAATTATTATAGATTTTAATTATCAACAAAAGTGTACTTTTCTCTAGAATTATATAAATGAGGGCATATGTCTATACAGTATCTATAATAGTATCTTGATAAAGTCTCATGTATAAAAATAAGAATCCAAGTGTTTATACAATTCCCAATCTATACAACATGGGCGACATCAATCCATACAATGGTAGATTTACAGTACAGTATTTACCGTAGATATTACTTTACAAATTGACCACAGTTGAGTTGACACAAATAACACAAGAATGATATGTTTCGTTTCATAGTTCCCAGTGATTACGACTAACATTGATAAGCAATACAAAACAGTTATTCGAGAGATGTTGACATTTGACGAGTCGGTTAGAATTCAACATTTAACACTTACAGTACAGTAGATTACAGTACAGTACGGTACGGTACAGTAGCCTATGCTACGAGTATGTTAACGTGTCCGTGTCAGAACGAGTTTGGCGGCGGGCGATGTTAGTTAGTATGTGCGTTCGTTTCTTGTAAACACTGAACTTTATTCAGTTATTAATGTACACACGAATAGTACAATCAACAAATTGCAGTTTACAGTGAATACTTACTTTGTTGTACAACTCTGAATCGAACGAAACATGTAAATGTAGCAGATACAGTACAGATACAAGATCAGTTACAATAACTGTCAATCAAGGATGAGCATGAAAATCTGCAACTTGTGCGAAGCATACTAAACTTGAAACATTAGATTTTCACGTAATTATAATTCGGACAAATACATTCTGATGTTGAATACAAAATACAGTTATTTCCATTGCAAACAAGCTGAATATAATTTCTATTAAAAGCGTTTTGTAAGGTGTAGGGTAAACATATTCAGTGACATTCAGTGACAAAGTAGGGTTCAATCATAGGTATTTTGAGCTGGTTTACTATGAACTCGGATAAGACACTTTAGACAAATCTAAATAAGAAAATACGGTTTGGTACGAGCGGACTAAAGTGACGGCTGACTTCACTCTTCATGTCGGATGTACTGTATTTCACATGTCATGATGTCACATGGGCCGAGTGTGAGGGTACAGAGTATATTGTATACTGTATACACGTAAGTGGTCACCGGTTGCCCACACCACAAGTTCACCACCTTACACAACCAGGCTAGTCGCGCACAGGGCGCACAGGGCGCACGCTTCATTTCCACCACACATCACATTCAACTGCACAGTTTGTGCAGAATTGTCATAGCAATATTTACTGTATTTAAGGCAAAATATTTTCAAACAATATACCAATATTATATTAGTAAGCGAGTTTGAGCAATTGCAAGGTACTGTAAACACTTTAAGACTCGACAATTGAGAGGTAATCAATGATTAGTTGTTAAATATACAAATGTTTTCAATATTGTTTTGGCTCTGCTATTCGTACCTCATTTTAAGTTATAGGCCTTTCTTTGCTTGGTTTCGTTTATGTTAGATATTAACTGAAACATGGAACACAGTTATCGAGTGCTCCAGTGGCGTAACCAGAATGAGAATCTGCACGGGCATAAAGTAAAGCTTGGAAGTTTCAACCCCACAAACTCCGCATTTTACCTTTGTTACCTCTTAAAATTAAGACCTTGCGTCAGTGGTTATTTGAGAACTAAAATCAAACTTTTACCTCGATTTTTGTTTCAAATCACTTTACCAACACGCATATAGGTGCGTGTTAATTACTCAAGGTGTCTTGCACACTTATACGGAGAACATTTACCAACACGCCTTTCGTCACCGATATACATGGCAGGTCTAACACACAGTAAGTGTACGTTGCAATAACTGAAAAATTAGCTATTAAAACCTGATTTGATTGATGATTGCATAACGAATTATTATGATTTCGCAAGAAAAGTTTCGTAACCTACTATTTACTTGCTAACGCTAAAAATCGTGCTACCTTTATCGACCTTTGCACTGTTAAATCGCGCCGCGTAGCGCTCTTCATGTCCCGCGCGACGCAACGTTTGATGCAACCCGTCGCGGCACGCTTCGTCATGGTCTTCGTATGAGCGGTTCTAATGTTATATTTTATACTGTTCCGGTCGGATAAAAATAGATCCTCGCGCTACTTTTATCGAGTTATTATCCAACTCTAGTACCCTCTATCAAGCGAGGAAATTTAGCCACAGAAGGTGAATCCATGAGGCAAATCCCCGTCTTGATTGTTTTACCGAATGGTGAGTATCCGACTATGTATCCACACCTGACACTGTTGCCAACTACTGTATAGCTATCTCCCGCAGCCCCACTTCCCACTTCACAGTTACGCCACTGGAGTGGTGAAACCTTGATCACTTACAAACATTTGCAGTTTTGAAAGGGCACGTTGACAAATCATATGGTTGTTATTTTTTAACCATCTACATAAAATAAAATCGAAAGAAAAGTATACTGTCTTGTAAAATTCTAGTCAAAACAATTAATCGGTTAGTTAACAGTTTATAGTTTTGTTTTATAAGTAATATTTTGGCGACTGATTGGATTTGAAATGTTACTTAAGTTCTAACAAATTGGAATCGTCGCCCGAGTGTCGAGTAAATAATAAAACTGAGTGCTCACCACCTTGAAAACTTTAGAAGTAAATACAATAACATTTCTTAAAGTTTCAGAACCGAACAGTTTTATTCAAAACTCTCCCGAAATTTCCTTCTTATTTTAAGATCTTATTCCACAAATATAACAAACACCCTTCGCTAAAATACGATGTTGTTTTATGTATTCCAGTTAATATCAGTTTGCCTTTACCTTTTGAAGTATCAGTCTTTTCAACAGTAAATTAATTTAGTTTCTTTTTCAAGCATGAAGGCAACAGCTATATATTCTCATACTTCCTATACATAAACTGTAACCTATTTACACTGAAATTTACAATGTCACGCATATCACAAACAAAACCGCTAGCCTAGATTGTGAAAAGTCGGACGGTCCTTTCACTCGAGAAATAGAAACACACAGCAAACAACCTCGACTCACTCTAACTTGTAACCTTATGTCATTTGGCATGTTAGGATTACGATTACGGTATATGCGTTGATGTACCGGTACAGTACTGAAGTGAGTACAGTACTCTAGCTACGTTGTAGGGTGAGTGTCTATGTCTAGGTGTACTGTCTAGCTTGACCTAGTGTCACGAGAGTAGATACGAGGAGCAACAGTGCTGGGCGAACAACATACATACAACTACGACTACATTGAGCATATGTTTGACAAGGATGGTGGAGGTTGAGCTGGAGGCTGGAAGAACCACCTCAACTTCTGACATCTTGAAGATGGAGAGAAGAAGGTGTGAGTGGACCAGAGGGTGCCTCGAGTTGACTTTCTCACTCACATCCTGCAATGCGCTGACACACTCCTCCTGGGAACAAACCGGCATTTCACTCGAGTCATTACAATGTACACGTTCAAAAGAATATAACATGACACATTTCGAAACGCGCATCTACTTTCGAATACCAACCAGTGTTTAACTCTTACAAGCTCAGACACAATGTGGAACCACTGCCATAAACAGATACTGTGCTACTTTTGTTGTTTCCACCAGAACCCATTAACTAAGGGGCTGGTGTTTCTTCTTCAAACTGACCCCACAGAAACCTTGTGTAAACAGAAAACTTTGTGTAAAACAAAACAAATACGTCGTGAAGAATAAAGACACATTTGATGATGGAAACGTATGATCCTGATTTAAATGAGAATTATGAAACTGCCCCAATCCGGTTTCAAGTTTGAACTTATGCACACATTGGAAGGAACGGTTTGATTGTATAGTTAAAGGAACAAAACTACACACTTGCAATTATAATTTCACGCAACAGCTCTCTTCAAAACTCAACAATAATGAGACCAAAAATATTGCTGATTTTAAAGCTTGATCGTGAAACCCGTTTCCAAACCCCAAATTGAAAGGAGACTTAACACCTTTAAACTCTGGTTAAAGAAACTGTGCTAATATGCGAATACTTGACCAACTTAGTACTGTATATTGAATTCTCGGATCACTTGAATCACTATTAGCGTTGCACATTACGAAGGAAGTGATTGGTGATGTTTACCTTCTCTCTGCGGAGGAGATGAGTGTTGGACTGGGACTGGAGGTTTCGAGCGAGTGAAGTGTTGCCTTCAGCCAGCTTCGCCACCAGGATCACATTCTCCTGCGACATGCTGTACAGCGACAGGTTGCAGTTGAACTGTAACAGTCAAACACAATGCTGACGACGGTAAAACTGTAGGGAGCTCTCTAAATTCTTGTTAGTCATTTTAACCCCTGTGCTAGCAATAAATCATTATTTAAAATTCCAAAGAACTTCTTCCCTTCCATTGACCTTGTATGAACAGGTATTTTTGTGTTCTCTGTTACAGTTCAGTACTCATTAGTCAGTCTAGTCTCTCATGTACAGCTCGTGTATGTTTAGCTTTCGCTGTTCAAATACATTCGTGGGATGTATGTTCTCTATAAATTTTAAAGCATTTGGCATAAAAGGATACGGTACAAAAATGTATCAAATGGTTTTATTATACAGGGTCAGGCAAAAGTGTGGAAACGCCTTTAGAACTTTTTAGCCAGGTTTTTTCAGCGCAACCGAACGCGGTACATTTTATTAGAGGAACCAAAAGTACCTTTTAATGCATACTGACACTTTGCCCCGGTTTTCAAAATGGGGGATTGGGGGGGTAGCCCCATAATTTTCATAGGGAAGCCCCATCGAGTGACACGTCATTTTGAAGGTTTTAGACAATGTTGATGAATGCTGAAAACTAGAAGTCTCTATCTTAACCCAGAAAGAAATAGCGTTGACTTTCAGTTACACAGAGTTTTAAGTCTACCCCCCTCCAATCACCCATTTTGAATTCTGGAGGAAAATGTCAGTATGCATTAAAATATACTTTTGATAAATTTTATAATATGTACCAAGTTTGGTTACGCTGAAAAAGCTGGCTAAAAAGTTATAAAGGTGTTTTCACACTTTTGCGTAATAAAATTCTGTGTAACTTAAAATGGACGCCATTTCTTTCTGGCTTAGATACGTCTAGTTTTCAGCGTTCAACAACATTTTTTAAGACCTTTAAAATAAGGTGTTTCTCGATGGGGCTTTCCTATGAAGGTTATGGGGCTACTCCCCCAACCCACCATTTTGAAAACTGGGACAAAGTGTCAGGAAGCATTAAAAGGTACTTTTGGTTCCTCTAATAAATTTACCAATTTAGGTTGTGCTGAAAAACTGGTTAAAAATTATAAAGGTGTTTCCACACTTTTGCCTGACCCTGTATAATAATGTTGTACTTGGTACTAGTGCTAATTATAAACGGCTAAAACGTTTAAAAATAAAATTGCTCATTTAAATAGCCTTCTAAGACAAATTTAACGTTAATATCTAAATAGGGTTTCAATACAAACACAGCCTTAGACCTGCTGGAACATCTTTTATTCAACCTTTTTTCTCCTCACTGTTACTGACAATTTTCCTCTACAGAGAACGCTAAAGCTCTAAGGGTCGAGAAAAACAATCGAAGGTATTATAAAAGTCTCAGCCAATAATAGAATCACATCATGTTATTTTACACAGTTGAACAATAAGCTTTGCTTGACATGTCCCCAGAGTGCAGGGATCAGGGAAAGCAGCTTATTCTAAACTCCTGTTTGATGATGGTAGGAAACGTTGGAATTTATATAATCCCAGATTTAGCCCTATTGTATACTCTAAAGGTTCTGTAAAAGGTAAACGTCGTAAAACTTTTACATTGATTGAATGTAAAAAAATTGTTTTAAGGGACCGATTGGATTACAAGCTAATTTTACAGCTTACAAAAATTCAGAGTAGTATTGAACACAATTCCTGTGAGTTCCGTCAAAACAACAAATAACTGAGGTTTTAAAGTACACGTAGATGGATGCTGAACTATTTTGCATGGCAAATAAGGCGTTATATACATTGTTGACAGTTGTAATAATTTGCGTTGTAGTTTTTGATTCCGTTTCACGTTTGAGTTCTCAATTCTGAATTAAGAGTAGATAGCCCCCGGTTGGGAGCTGAAAGTTGGGAAGTGTTTACCTTAGGCTTGATGTTTTTCTTGATGACAGCTTGGAGAGACATGACTGCGTCCTCCACCTCCATGTTTATGAGAGGCTTGAGCAGGCCCTTGTCTGCTTCACTGTAGCCTAGGAACAGGAACACCCCTTGCGGCAGCTTGTAGGTACCTGTGCAGTGTGCATAGAATAGTGTCTCAGTAGTCAGTAGTCAGTATACACAACTCTGTTCCTCAGTTACCTGCGCCCTGAGCACACGGCATACTGGCAGCTTGGGCAGAGCAAGAAGAGATTTTGCAGCAACTAAATCCTAAGTACCTTTCAGTAATCTCAATGTGAGCCTTCTCTATTCCCCGCTATGATTGGATGGTTAGTCATAGCCACAGCTAGTGCCAGTGGCCGCTACTGCCAGCCGAACTGGCAAATAACGGCTTGTGTTGGTCTTTCTTGAGGGAACAGAGGGTGTCATGCTGTACCGACAGTCCAAAACACAAACTTCGCACTTTTCAACCGGGTCTGGTGCTTAATAACTAACACATAACGTTTCGAAAGGTGGGGAAACTACACCCTTTGTCAACCTCTGCCGCCTAAATAAAACATTCTCAAATTACTAATCGAGATTTAAATTAAAATAACACTCAAAAATAAGAACCTAATTCTTATAAAAGTGAAACCTAATTGAATAATTATCCCCTCCAGGCAAAAACGGGCAAATAACAAAGAAACTATATATTTAAAAACACCACTGTGGGATAGTTGCCCAAACGCAAACGTTAGGAACAATTGCTAAATGTCAAAAAAGAGAGTTGTACTGGCCAGCGTTCAAAATTTCTTTGATTTTGACATTACCTTGCCTCTACAGTTTGAAACCTGTCTCTTTTAAAAATTCAAAATACGATCTCGTAAGAGTAACTGATATTCATTCTTATGAAGCTAAATGCAGGGAAAACTACCCAGGCAGGATTTAATGTATCAAATGCTTGCCAAACTTGACCAAAAGTGCCCCATCCCTAAAGGAGCTCAAAAATCGTTTAAAACGGTTTTGGTCTCAGAGGCCTTTCATAGCACCGACGAGTCTATGGCGCATATTAACTGGGAGAATGTGGAACTCACTAACTGAAAAAAGGGCAAGAGTCGACAATTTCTATGAATGGGAACGAGTGAACAAATGTATTTTTGATTGGGACTTTGATGACAAGAGTTTTTGGACATATTTCAACTATGATAAAGTAAACATCTAATGTACAACAAACTCACGCAAATCGTTTTACTTGATTTCGGCTATAAATAGGCAGTTTAATCAGGTTCTGATGGATGGATGGAAATGTTACATGGACAAGTGTTTACCAGGGGCTGGCCGCATGCAGATGAAACGGCCCGAGTAGCAGAGGCAGCGGCCACGGTACGCCTGATAGGCGGGAGCCGCGTGGTTGTAGAAAGCAAAGTCAGTCTTGCAAGCTGCTCGGTTTACACAGATGGTGTTGCATGACAACACTTCTCCTTCACCGCACTGGCAGATCTCAGAGCAGTCTGGCTCATCGTCCCGGTACAGCTGAAACAGAGCACGATATTGGCTATCGTTAATTTTACAATAGTTTTTTCCATCAATTGCTATTTTAATCCGTCAGGGCCCTTTTGATCCAATCATGACCGAACCATAAACGATAAATTACCGGACGTACTACATTTCCACTTAATTTTCACCAGCATTACATTGTTATTTCTGTTACAACACGCTAAGGCCACATTTCATTTATTACATTTATTACAAATCTTTAAAGCTGGCTTGTAGGAAGTTCTGTTAACTTGGCTCCAAGGGGTTTAGCCACGGCTTCTATAGGGTACACCGGAGGTGCGCCGTTTTATAATCCTCAAGTAAGGGTAGAAAAATATCAGCCTAATCCCTGGCTGGAAGTGCGCCACTACCAACCCAGGGAGTTTCTAGAGGTCGATGGCTGGGGTCGCCCGAAGAACAATGACCGGATTACTGACCAAGAGTATTGCCCAAACACTGCTGCGAATTATCCGCCCGAGTTCAAGCTATAAAAAAACTATGCGTTACGTGTGTTATTTTTTACCGTTGTATTATCAAAACAACACTACTTTTACTAACAGCAAATTAGTGAACATTAGTAAATTTAATGCCAAATAGAACAGTACTATTTTTGTGAAACCCCGTTTATAATTATAAAAATTAATAGAACTAAGGAAAATTGTGCCCTAAAACATAGTTTTCATGCACAAAGTACATTTTAACGTAGGTACACAAGTAAAGAATATCAGTGTTTTGTGCAACTATTTCCTTTATAAATCCATTATTTCAAAAACTAATTTTCCACTAACTCAGTACTGTTCAAATGTGCTAAAAAACAATACTTCATTAATATTTTGTAAAGTTTGCCGTTTACTAGCGGTTGCAGTTCAAAAAGTTAAAACAGCCGCTATTTTGTTATTTCTCACGGATAATAAAAATTATTATTTGTTGTATTTTGATATTAGTATTATAAAGCGGTGCGCAACGTTTCTAATTGATCGGTTTACGCACTTCAAAAATAACAATTGAAACTGAAAAAAAAAACAAAATGGTGGCTAGCAAATAAACAAGGCATTGAAAGCATTTCTGGATAGATGTTATATGGTAAAACGTGTTTGTCTTTACCCAAGGAAAAATTTACTGGAAAGGGGTTCTGAGAAACTTTGTATATATTAAAGTTCTGGAACGTCTTTAGTTTCAGAATTACAACCACATGGATGTGCGAGCAACACTAAAGCTGGGGTTGCTGACAATATACAAGGAGGAAAATTAAAAATATAGAAGTCCACGTTGAGTGACTGATACACATTACAGTGAGAATGACTTCAGCAGGGCTGCGTTGGAATTAGTTCTGAGAATAATAGACAACAGCCCAGCTAGTTTTAAGAGGGTAGAATTTGGTCGTGGCGCACCTAGGGTCCTCTCCTGTGGCTACCGGAGTTTTGTGGCGCACCTCCGGTGCACCGCACTGCTTTTATAATTTAGTTTTTGTGTAGCAATTGGTTTTTGTTCTCACTTTCTGCAGTATCACTAGGGAGGACGCGTTACAGAAAATTGGTAGGAACGGTGAGTACGTACATACGAATAATATATCTACTAAATTATAACAGCAGATTAATTTCGTCTATATAGTACTTAAAGTACTATATAGTATTTTAGAAAATCTTAGAAAAAGGGGAAAAAGAGCAGTTGATGTGAAAGAGGTAAGCTTTTCTTTGAAAAATCAACATAAATAATGCTAATCACTCATTGTCTTTTTCTAACAAATCTCGTGTTCAACAAGACTTTGCAGGATTATTGAGTTGAGAGTAGATTGGAAGAGAGCAGAGGACGGCTCCAAGTAACGTCGGGGTTCTGGCCAAGAAACGGTGCCAAATGTTTAAACTGTGTAGCACAAATTACAATCGATACTACACATGGTTCTTTTACTGCTGTTTCAGAACGAGACACAAATATTTTCTATTTTAAAACTGTCATAGTTTTAAAATTTCCAAATGTTATTACCCTTTCAGAAGCCAAACTCATGTAATGATACTGCATTATGTTGTGGTGAAAGGTCATCGTTCAAGAAAATCAGTAATGTGAATAAACTATACTTATTACTTATAAGTAAATACTTCATAAGTAAAGTAATTACTTAATAAGTTTTGTAAATACTTATTTATAGGTAAATAATCTTGTACTTTTTCTGTTAAGGTATTGCTGATAACTTTCAGTAAATTCGTGCGGTTAACTTTCAGTAAAAGTATTTCTTTTACTTAAATATTAGTAAATACTTGTTTGTTACGTCAGCTGACTTGTTTATAATGCTAAGAAATAAAATAAGCCGGTTGATTCTAAAGTTATATGTATAAAAAGGGTTTATTTTTTCAATAAAAAGTGTATTATACACATATAAATTTTGTGAATTTTGAACTTCTTTCAATAATTTTATGTTTGAGAAACTATGGTTGAATTGTACTGAATGTTTTACAATGACTGATTTCCAAATTGGGGTATTGTTGTTTCAATACCAAACCCAATGAGTGGTGTTGGAAATAGAAAATAATTAGTGAAAAAATCGAAATTGCAGATATCTGGTAAACGAAGCGTTTTCAAAAGAGGTAACTCCTGATTTTCTCTTTATTTTGACCTAATAAACCTAGTTCTAAAGTTTGTGACAGCCTTTCATCAACACCCTGTATACATAAATGTGTATGAAGTTTTGAAAAATGCTTGATTCGGGATCGGTGCTCATTTAATGTTACCTGGTCTGGATCTTACTATGCTGACGGCATGATCATTTAATTTGTCCAAAGGAAATTTGGTAAGTGTAAATTCGCAAGGTAAGTCATTAGAGACCTTAAACATGGAGCAGTATTTACTTAAAAAAATAAGTAGACCATGTGTTTTATTCACACCAAATCATAAGTACTAACTTATAAATAAGTAGTTGCGTGCGGTTTTAAATAATTACTTCAAAGACAAGTAAACACTTTAAGCTCAGTATTAACTGTTTTTTTTCACCTACAACTAAGTATTTACTTACAAAAAACGTAAGTATAGTTTATTCACACTACTGAACACAGCTAACATGTTTCCATCTTCAACTCATACGAGTTTAAGATAAGAACAAAAGCTAGAGTGGCTGGAGTAACGACTATCATCTAAGGTTTCCAGTACAGACCACGTCAATAAACTATTTACACTGTTTACAGTGCCAAATGTATCGCGCATTTTGGGGGTTGTCGAACTGGGCCAGTGGTCAGAAAAGACCCTAATTAAAACGGCAAACTGGACCAACGATCATTACAAGGTACGGTATCGAAGGTGGTTGACGTAGGGGGTTGAGGAGTCGGGTGGGGGTTGGAAGGGGGTTTTGGACTTTTTAACTAGTAATTTATACATTTAATTTAGATATGCACTTATTAGTTTAATTTTAGTGATAGTCAAACTTACTGGATATTAGCTGGTGCATGAAACCGCGCTACTTTGAAAAAAGACGCTGTCTTTACTAAAATATATATATTTTTTATTTAAGTAATTTGATTTATGTTCTGTTTTGACTACGAAACTACGTGTTTCATATGAGAGAAGCGTTTGTGCAGATTTTATCTTTTCAAAATAGAATATCATAGTTTCAAAAGTATAAAGTATGGGGTTGAATCAACCCAAAATATGCCATTCCTAAGATTTTGCTAGTA
This sequence comes from Matsumurasca onukii, assembly GCA_018831715.1. Classification (NCBI taxonomy): domain Eukaryota; kingdom Metazoa; phylum Arthropoda; class Insecta; order Hemiptera; family Cicadellidae; genus Matsumurasca; species Matsumurasca onukii. Next base: position 7,890,742 of record CM032064.1, read on the forward strand.
CATAGATAGGATAACTTTCGTAGCAAAAACATTCCCGATGTTATCCTAAAACAGATTGCATCAATTTAATGATCTCACAAGATTTTTTGAGTTTTAAGAGGCGGACAAAATCGACACCTGATTCAGCAAGGGCCTGGAGGAGGGGTTTCCAAAAGGTTAGTAACCTTTGGTAATCCCGTTCTACCTGGGTACTGGCCACTGGTCTAGTTCAGTACTGACCCTTTGGGGGCAACCCAAAAATTTCTTTGGGAAGGATTAACCACTAGCCCAGTTCGGCATCACCCGATTTCACAATCGAGTATCCTCGGTGTACTTGCTGAGTCTGATTCAGGAGACTGTAGGTTTCTGTGGCAGTGCTTCTTGCGTCGGGTGTACCGACCGTAGTTGTCAGATCGGTATACGTAATGATGCACATCGAACACATCTATCAATAGACGCCGACGTACTTCATTGGTCGATCCTCAAGGTGTCTCTGCACTCCATTGACTCAACTGCGTTCTAATTGTGCACGGATTTAATCTGGTTTATAACTGTCTGCCAAGCTCTGGGGAGTTAGTAGCTATCTGTTTTCTTTTTTCTTGTAGATTTCTATTTAAAGCTCTCTTATCATCCTCGGATAGTAGTATGGTATTTCGGTGAGCAATTTAGTTTTGTCGAACATGATTGAATGTCGTTTTGCTATTTTAACTCTGTCATAAATACATGCATATCATGTATCATCGATTGTTTATTCTGACCTCGGTCTGAATGAGCGAGTGAATGCGAGTGTACAAGATATAGCATTCAAAGATTTAATTTCTTAACTTTAATGTTTAACAACATTTTATACATTATGTATAGATGTTTTTCTTTAACACTATTCAAGTAATTAAATATTCTATTGTACGTAATGTTTTGTAGTTACGAAGTCAAACATTGTGTTCCATTTCAAAGTTATAGAAATAAAACAAAAACCAATACTTGTAATCATTTAAATTGCGAGGCCTTTCGATAGCAAGGCAATCATCGTCGGGCAACACACATTAAAGGTTATTTATTTTGAAAAAACATCAAGACAATACTTTTAGATACATATGGTGCATTTAAAGATTTTGAGGATGAAACTGGTTTGATTAATTTAGTGTTTTGGAGGGAAATGTTGTGATCATAATTTAAACAATGTTTAGCTACTGCCGATTTATCTTCTCTCTTGTATTTAATATGTGAAAAGTGTTCTTTGAAACGGGTTTTGAGTTTTCTTCGAGTCTGTCCAATGTATTCTTTTTCGCACTGATCACATTTTATTTTATATATTCCTGAACTGTCGTCTTCATATATTTTATCTTTAGGATTTTGTAGTTCGTTTTTTAGTTTATTTTTGCATTTGAATGAAATGTTAATATTTGAATTTTTTTATAATAGGTTTAGAAAGTTCTTTTTGATAATTGATGCTATTCCACGCTGAGTTTTCATTTGTTTTAATCGGTTTTAAAGTTGTTCTTGAAGTTTTGTTTTTCTTCTTTTGAGCATTTTTGACAATGTTATTAATTAAATTATGGTTGAATCAGGGCTCAAGTTTTCTATTGTGTTCCATACATTTACATCTATACTTGTTCGTTGCCTAGACTAGAGGAGAGCAGAGTAGTGGCAGCCTTACCTGCAAAAATCAACGAGAATCACACGGTTGGAAGTAGCAAAGGAAGTGTTTCGAAAACACGTGAAGGATCAACTCATTGCACATCAGCTTCAGCAAGCTCTACAACTCACGAGGAAACTACCGGTACTCGTACATGCTAATCTAAGATGCTGGAAGCTGATTGACTGAGTGGAGTTCTGTACATGATACCTGTGTACTACGTACAACATTAAGCAAAGGCTGTGACAGACTGACATACACAATTGCACATCAGCTTCAGCAAGCTCTACAACTCACGAGGAAACTACCGGTACTCGTACATGCTAATCTAAGATGCTGGAAGCTGATTGACTGAGTGGAGTTCTGTACATGATACCTGTGTACTACGTACAACATTAAGCAAAGGCTGTGACAGACTGACATACACAATTGCACATCAGCTTCAGCAAGCTCTACAACTCACGAGGAAACTACCGGTACTCGTACATGCTAATCTAAGATGCTGGAAGCTGATTGACTGAGTGGAGTTCTGTACATGATACCTGTGTACTACGTACAACATTAAGCAAAGGCTGTGACAGACTGACATACACAATTGCACATCAGCTTCAGCAAGCTCTACAACTCACGAGGAAACTACCGGTACTCGTACATGCTAATCTAAGATGCTGGAAGCTGATTGACTGAGTGGAGTTCTGTACATGATACCTGTGTACTACGTACAACATTAAGCAAAGGCTGTGACAGACTGACATACACAATTACATCAGCTTCAGCATCAGCTCTACAACTCACGAGGAAACTACCGGTACTCGTACATGCTAATCTAAGATGCTGGAAGCTGATTGACTGAGTGGAGTTCTGTACATGATACCTGTGTACTACGTACAACATTAAGCAAAGGCTGTGACAGACTGACATACACAATTGCACATCAGCTTCAGCAAGCTACACCGGTACATGCTAATCTAAGATGCTGGAAGCTGATTGACTGAGTGGAGTTCTGTACATGATACCTGTGTACTACGTACAAATAAGCAAAGGCTGTGACAGACTGACATACACAATTGCACATCAGCTTCAGCAAGCTCTACAACTCACGAGGAAACTACCGGTACTCGTACATGCTAATCTAAGATGCTGGAAGCTGATTGACTGAGTGGAGTTCTGTACATGATACCTGTGTACTACGTACAACATTAAGCAAAGGCTGTGACAGACTGACATACACAATTGCACATCAGCTTCAGCAAGCTCTACAACTCACGAGGAAACTACCGGTACTCGTACATGCTAATCTAAGATGCTGGAAGCTGATTGACTGAGTGGAGTTCTGTACATGATACCTGTGTACTACGTACAACATTAAGCAAAGGCTGTGACAGACTGACATACACAATTGCACATCAGCTTCAGCAAGCTCTACAACTCACGAGGAAACTACCGGTACTCGTACATGCTAATCTAAGATGCTGGAAGCTGATTGACTGAGTGGAGTTCTGTACATGATACCTGTGTACTACGTACAACATTAAGCAAAGGCTGTGACAGACTGACATACACAATTGCACATCAGCTTCAGCAAGCTCTACAACTCACGAGGAAACTACCGGTACTCGTACATGCTAATCTAAGATGCTGGAAGCTGATTGACTGAGTGGAGTTCTGTACATGATACCTGTGTACTACGTACAACATTAAGCAAAGGCTGTGACAGACTGACATACACAATTGCACATCAGCTTCAGCAAGCTCTACAACTCACGAGGAAACTACCGGTACTCGTACATGCTAATCTAAGATGCTGGAAGCTGATTGACTGAGTGGAGTTCTGTACATGATACCTGTGTACTACAACGTACAACATTAAGCAAAGATGCTGGAAGCTGATTGACTGAGTGGAGTTCTGACATACACAATTGCACATGATACAGCTTCAGCAAGCTCTACAACTCACGAGGAAACTACCGGTACTCGTACATGCTAATCTAAGATGCTGGAAGCTGATTGACTGAGTGGAGTTCTGTACATGATACCTGTGTACTACGTACAACATTAAGCAAAGGCTGTGACAGACTGACATACACAATTGCACATCAGCTTCAGCAAGCTCTACAACTCACGAGGAAACTACCGGTACTCGTACATGCTAATCTAAGATGCTGGAAGCTGATTGACTGAGTGGAGTTCTGTACATGATACCTGTGTACTACGTACAACATTAAGCAAAGGCTGTGACAGACTGACATACACAATTGCACATCAGCTTCAGCAAGCTCTACAACTCACGAGGAAACTACCGGTACTCGTACATGCTAATCTAAGATGCTGGAAGCTGATTGACTGAGTGGAGTTCTGTACATGATACCTGTGTACTACGTACAACATTAAGCAAAGGCTGTGACAGACTGACATACACAATTGCACATCAGCTTCAGCAAGCTCTACAACTCACGAGGAAACTACCGGTACTCGTACATGCTAATCTAAGATGCTGGAAGCTGATTGACTGAGTGGAGTTCTGTACATGATACCTGTGTACTACGTACAACATTAAGCAAAGGCTGTGACAGACTGACATACACAATTGCACATCAGCTTCAGCAAGCTCTACAACTCACGAGGAAACTACCGGTACTCGTACATGCTAATCTAAGATGCTGGAAGCTGATTGACTGAGTGGAGTTCTGTACATGATACCTGTGTACTACGTACAACATTAAGCAAAGGCTGTGACAGACTGACATACACAATTGCACATCAGCTTCAGCAAGCTCTACAACTCACGAGGAAACTACCGGTACTCGTACATGCTAATCTAAGATGCTGGAAGCTGATTGACTGAGTGGAGTTCTGTACATGATACCTGTGTACTACGTACAACATTAAGCAAAGGCTGTGACAGACTGACATACACAATTGCACATCAGCTTCAGCAAGCTCTACAACTCACGAGGAAACTACCGGTACTCGTACATGCTAATCTAAGATGCTGGAAGCTGATTGACTGAGTGGAGTTCTGTACATGATACCTGTGTACTACGTACAACATTAAGCAAAGGCTGTGACAGACTGACATACACAATTGCACATCAGCTTCAGCAAGCTCTACAACTCACGAGGAAACTACCGGTACTCGTACATGCTAATCTAAGATGCTGGAAGCTGATTGACTGAGTGGAGTTCTGTACATGATACCTGTGTACTACGTACAACATTAAGCAAAGGCTGTGACAGACTGACATACACAATTGCACATCAGCTTCAGCAAGCTCTACAACTCACGAGGAAACTACCGGTACTCGTACATGCTAATCTAAGATGCTGGAAGCTGATTGACTGAGTGGAGTTCTGTACATGATACCTGTGTACTACGTACAACATTAAGCAAAGGCTGTGACAGACTGACATACACAATTGCACATCAGCTTCAGCAAGCTCTACAACTCACGAGGAAACTACCGGTACTCGTACATGCTAATCTAAGATGCTGGAAGCTGATTGACTGAGTGGAGTTCTGTACATGATACCTGTGTACTACGTACAACATTAAGCAAAGGCTGTGACAGACTGACATACACAATTGCACATCAGCTTCAGCAAGCTCTACAACTCACGAGGAAACTACCGGTACTCGTACATGCTAATCTAAGATGCTGGAAGCTGATTGACTGAGTGGAGTTCTGTACATGATACCTGTGTACTACGTACAACATTAAGCAAAGGCTGTGACAGACTGACATACACAATTGCACATCAGCTTCAGCAAGCTCTACAACTCACGAGGAAACTACCGGTACTCGTACATGCTAATCTAAGATGCTGGAAGCTGATTGACTGAGTGGAGTTCTGTACATGATACCTGTGTACTACGTACAACATTAAGCAAAGGCTGTGACAGACTGACATACACAATTGCACATCAGCTTCAGCAAGCTCTACAACTCACGAGGAAACTACCGGTACTCGTACATGCTAATCTAAGATGCTGGAAGCTGATTGACTGAGTGGAGTTCTGTACATGATACCTGTGTACTACGTACAACATTAAGCAAAGGCTGTGACAGACTGACATACACAATTGCACATCAGCTTCAGCAAGCTCTACAACTCACGAGGAAACTACCGGTACTCGTACATGCTAATCTAAGATGCTGGAAGCTGATTGACTGAGTGGAGTTCTGTACATGATACCTGTGTACTACGTACAACATTAAGCAAAGGCTGTGACAGACTGACATACACATTGCACATCAGCTTCAGCAAGCTCTACAACTCACGAGGAAACTACCGGTACTCGTACATGCTAATCTAAGATGCTGGAAGCTGATTGACTGAGTGGAGTTCTGTACATGATACCTGTGTACTACGTACAACATTAAGCAAAGGCTGTGACAGACTGACATACACAATTGCACATCAGCTTCAGCAAGCTCTACAACTCACGAGGAAACTACCGGTACTCGTACATGCTAATCTAAGATGCTGGAAGCTGATTGACTGAGTGGAGTTCTGTACATGATACCTGTGTACTACGTACAACATTAAGCAAAGGCTGTGACAGACTGACATACACAATTGCACATCAGCTTCAGCAAGCTCTACAACTCACGAGGAAACTACCGGTACTCGTACATGCTAATCTAAGATGCTGGAAGCTGATTGACTGAGTGGAGTTCTGTACATGATACCTGTGTACTACGTACAACATTAAGCAAAGGCTGTGACAGACTGACATACACAATTGCACATCAGCTTCAGCAAGCTCTACAACTCACGAGGAAACTACCGGTACTCGTACATGCTAATCTAAGATGCTGGAAGCTGATTGACTGAGTGGAGTTCTGTACATGATACCTGTGTACTACGTACAACATTAAGCAAAGGCTGTGACAGACTGACATACACAATTGCACATCAGCTTCAGCAAGCTCTACAACTCACGAGGAAACTACCGGTACTCGTACATGCTAATCTAAGATGCTGGAAGCTGATTGACTGAGTGGAGTTCTGTACATGATACCTGTGTACTACGTACAACATTAAGCAAAGGCTGTGACAGACTGACATACACAATTGCACATCAGCTTCAGCAAGCTCTACAACTCACGAGGAAACTACCGGTACTCGTACATGCTAATCTAAGATGCTGGAAGCTGATTGACTGAGTGGAGTTCTGTACATGATACCTGTGTACTACGTACAACATTAAGCAAAGGCTGTGACAGACTGACATACACAATTGCACATCAGCTTCAGCAAGCTCTACAACTCACGAGGAAACTACCGGTACTCGTACATGCTAATCTAAGATGCTGGAAGCTGATTGACTGAGTGGAGTTCTGTACATGATACCTGTGTACTACGTACAACATTAAGCAAAGGCTGTGACAGACTGACATACACAATGCACATCAGCTTCAGCAAGCTCTACAACTCACGAGGAAACTACCGGTACTCGTACATGCTAATCTAAGATGCTGGAAGCTGATTGACTGAGTGGAGTTCTGTACATGATACCTGTGTACTACGTACAACATTAAGCAAAGGCTGTGACAGACTGACATACACAATTGCACATCAGCTTCAGCAAGCTCTACAACTCACGAGGAAACTACCGGTACTCGTACATGCTAATCTAAGATGCTGGAAGCTGATTGACTGAGTGGAGTTCTGTACATGATACCTGTGTACTACGTACAACATTAAGCAAAGGCTGTGACAGACTGACATACACAATTGCACATCAGCTTCAGCAAGCTCTACAACTCACGAGGAAACTACCGGTACTCGTACATGCTAATCTAAGATGCTGGAAGCTGATTGACTGAGTGGAGTTCTGTACATGATACCTGTGTACTACGTACAACATTAAGCAAAGGCTGTGACAGACTGACATACACAATTGCACATCAGCTTCAGCAAGCTCTACAACTCACGAGGAAACTACCGGTACTCGTACATGCTAATCTAAGATGCTGGAAGCTGATTGACTGAGTGGAGTTCTGTACATGATACCTGTGTACTACGTACAACATTAAGCAAAGGCTGTGACAGACTGACATACACAATTGCACATCAGCTTCAGCAAGCTCTACAACTCACGAGGAAACTACCGGTACTCGTACATGCTAATCTAAGATGCTGGAAGCTGATTGACTGAGTGGAGTTCTGTACATGATACCTGTGTACTACGTACAACATTAAGCAAAGGCTGTGACAGACTGACATACACAATTGCACATCAGCTTCAGCAAGCTCTACAACTCACGAGGAAACTACCGGTACTCGTACATGCTAATCTAAGATGCTGGAAGCTGATTGACTGAGTGGAGTTCTGTACATGATACCTGTGTACTACGTACAACATTAAGCAAAGGCTGTGACAGACTGACATACACAATTGCACATCAGCTTCAAAGCTCTACAACTCACGAGGAAACTACCGGTACTCGTACATGCTAATCTAAGATGCTGGAAGCTGATTGACTGAGTGGAGTTCTGTACATGATACCTGTGTACTACGTACAACATTAAGCTGGACTGATTGACTGTGGCGCTTCACAACATACCGGTACTCGTACATGCTAGATGCTGGAAGCTGATTGACTGAGTGGAGTTCTGTACATGATACACTACGTACAACATTAAGCAAAGGCTGTGACAGACTGACATACACAATTGCTCAGCTTCAGCAAGCTCACAACTCACGAGGAAACTACCGGTACTCGTACTGCTAATCTAAGATGCTGGAAGCTGATTGACTGAGTGGAGTTCTGTACATGATACCTGTGTACTACGTACAACATTAAGCAAAGGCTGTGACAGACTGACATACACATTGCACATCAGCTTCAGCAAGCTCTACAACTCACGAGGAAACTACCGGTACTCGTACATGCTAATCTAAGATGCTGGAAGCTGATTGACTGAGTGGAGTTCTGTACATGATACCTGTGTACTACGTACAACATTAAGCAAAGGCTGTGACAGACTGACATACACAATTGCACATCAGCTTCAGCAAGCTCTACAACTCACGAGGAAACTACCGGTACTCGTACATGCTAATCTAAGATGCTGGAAGCTGATTGACTGAGTGGAGTTCTGTACATGATACCTGTGTACTACGTACAACATTAAGCAAAGGCTGTGACAGACTGACATACACAATTGCACATCAGCTTCAGCAAGCTCTACAACTCACGAGGAAACTACCGGTACTCGTACATGCTAATCTAAGATGCTGGAAGCTGATTGACTGAGTGGAGTTCTGTACATGATACCTGTGTACTACGTACAACATTAAGCAAAGGCTGTGACAGACTGACATACACAATTGCACATCAGCTTCAGCAAGCTCTACAACTCACGAGGAAACTACCGGTACTCGTACATGCTAATCTAAGATGCTGGAAGCTGATTGACTGAGTGGAGTTCTGTACATGATACCTGTGTACTACGTACAACATTAAGCAAAGGCTGTGACAGACTGACATACACAATTGCACATTACACATTCAGCACGCTGATGCATAATCAGCACATTCCCTGTCACCCACTACTCTCTATCTCCGGTCCAGTGTACGCGTATTGTAACAGATAAAGCAAAAAGTACTTTTATGATTGTGACGCCTTTCGAATCAAGAATATTTTTTAATTTTGCACCCGTCAGTTGGTATAGTGAAATAATATGTTTTTATACAAGGTGAGGTTTAAATGTCCCCCTTCTTAATTTTTAAAAGGAAAAGATTAGAAAAACCTTTTGAGCCAATGTTTTTGTAGGGTTTTGAAGTTTGTTTTGACGTACTTTGCGCCTACCCCCATCCGAAAGCCGGGAGGAGGACCCCATAATTTTTAAATAGAACTCCCCCCTCGGGGAAGCTCAATAGAAAGGTAACTTTCACACAAATTCAACGACGCAATGAATTTTGAAAAATATAAACTAACTTTTAGTTAATACCCATTTTAAATTATTATAAGTTGTCAGTTTTAAAATTTCACATACAGTTTATTTGACTGACAAAATTTTCTTCAAATCTTCTAAGGGACTTTTTACAGGGTTATAACATTTCCTCCAGAGGATTTTGCAGAAATGATTGTCAGCAAAATAAAGTTGTACGTGAAATACGACATTTTGAACATGCCAACTTATATTTTTCAAATGGGTATAACCTAAAGGTTAGTTGAGAAAAAATGTATTTCGTCGTCAAATATGTGTTAAAACTACCTTTCTTTGAGTTGCTACAGAGAAGGGGTTTCTATTTATAAAAAAAAGAACCCTACCCAAAACACCTACCCCCGGTTTTTGGTTGGGGGTTAGGCGACGCAAAGTACGTGAAAACAAACTTCAGGACCCTATAAAAACATTCCCTAAAGAGATTTAAAAATGTGTTCCTTTTCAACAGTTACGAAGAAGGGACATTTAATTCCACCTTGTAAGAATCACTACTAGTATACCGCGATAAATAGCATGTAAGAGCGATTCATGCATTACGACAGAAATGAACAAGGTTTTAAAATGTTTTACAGTATGATTATTTTTAAATTAACCAAAACAGACTAGCTCATATGTTTAAATAAAAGCTATGAAGTAACTACCAAAACTATATGGTAGTTACTTCATAACTTTTATTTCAACATATGAGCTATACCTGTTTATAGTTAAAAAAATTAATCATACTGTAAAACATTTTAAAACCTTGTTCACTTCTGTCGAAATGCATGAATCACTCTTTATGTGTTAGTGAGAGTAAGTGGGTGGCAGGAGGGGGGAAGGGAATGGGGAAGGGGTGAGAGGAAGGGCAGAAAGAAAGAGAACTGACAGGTGTACTGCTAGATAAGCTGCCAATTCCAACAACGAGTTTGCAGAAAATCGACTATTCGAAAGAAACAAATCTAAGTAGGAGTTAGCTCCTTAGTTTGAATAATATGTTTAAAAACTACAGGGATCACCTAACATTCATATCCGAAAATTCCAATGCTGCTCAGCAATTGCAAATAAAACGAATACACGAATACACTCCGGAGGCGCGGGTTCGATCCCCGCAGTCACCACTTGCAATTTGTAATGTGACTAAACGGTGACGCTAGGTAAAGGTCGAGGTTGAACGGTAGAGAGGACTTTGTAGTCCTAACTTCGTCTCGTTAAACAAGACAAACTTTACCTTTTTTTGTACAAAAAATTCCTTGTTAACGTGTTAAACTGCACATTTACACTTATTAAACTTATCTTTTGCGATTGCTACATAATTTGTTTTCTTCTAGACGCTGCCAACTGAGTTAATGGTTCCTCACTATATCAGTTATAATATCACACGTTAAATAACATTAGATGTTTTATTTTTACCTCTATTTCAGGCGCACTTTCTGATGATGAAAACCTGAATACTTTTAAGACAACAAGTTAAATATACATTTATAGGTTTTTTTATTTACTCTCTCCTTGTATGTTGGTAAAATGTCTGACATAATCGAGGCTGTCTTATTGTGAAACCGTCCGACGAACCCCTAGTGGCTTTAGTATGAGTTGGCTTTTTGGTAACGCAAGTGATAATATAGCACGAAAGCTAAGGTAGAAGTCCGAAACGGGGTTGTGAGCGTCTCAAATTAGAGTTACAATTAGTGAAGTAGGGTAACAACAAATTCGCTTCACTTACGCCAGCGGTGGCGTTTAGCTGCGTGTCGGCCTGGTTTTCCCATCATTTACTGGATAACAGTAACTTTCTTTGCGTTAACCTCAAGCAATAAATGACTAAATATTGTTTTATTTCACAAGACGCTGGACTATTTATTGAATCGAAATAGTCAACTAACTTTGAGTAATTTGTTTAAATTCAGTGTTAAGTTTAAGGTGGCAGTTTCGCATTGTTAAAAGTTTATCGACTTGAATAGAGCCAAACCCTTCAGATGGTCAAGACATACAAGTTTTGCCAGGATGATCGTTGAATAGCGTGGAACCTTTTGTACAAATAACTGGAGAAGTAACAATAGTTTGAAAGAAAATGGGGAGAAAATAGCTATGGTAAGAAATAAATGTGCACTACAGTCTAAAATGGTTATAATATGGTATAATAATTGACAATATTATCACTCACAAATTTCTTTGTCGTTGTAATTGTTCATACACTATTTATTATATCACCATATATGTACGTTATCCAACTCTTCATCTCATCTTCATCGTATTACGCATGTAAGAAATCTTTATAATTGTTGTGTGCTAATATTTATCTGTACGTTTCATCATATTATCACCATTACACTTTCGTCATCTAGTCAAAATTATTTTGTCTAATTCACGTCTCTCATTGCTACCCATAACCACCCCAAAAAATAAACTAATGCAAAAAAAAACAAAATGTACAAAAATAAAGTACCACACTAGTCGGGGTGGATTGGACAAAATCAACCTTTCTTACCATCAAATATCAATACCTATTGTTTTGTTTATCTTAATCATGTTGTAAATGAGATTAAGGTGTGCCGTTTATAAACAAATAAATAAATATTGTTTAATGGCTTCAGTAAGTAAGAAGGTAAGTGAGACTCCTGCAATAACATGAATGCAAGTATTGCACAACACATGTGTACCCATGTCACACGTAGCGCCGCGCTCTCTGTCCTCAACGCTCACACAATAGAGTATCAACCTCATTTGCATATAGGCCTAGTTTACGAACAATAGACACCTTTTCGTGCTGTTTTGTAGGAGTATTTAATCTTCCAATAATCGCTGATAGATGTGTCTTATTTGTATGATGAAGTTCGTATAGGTGATAATATTTAAAGGTTTATACAGGATGTCCCATAAGTAAAGTGCCAGACTGGGGAAAGATTATATGAAAATAAAAATAAAATCAAGAATAACAATTTCTCCAAAAATGCTTAGTTAACCAGAGATTAGCCATTTTAAATTTTTCACTAATTATTTTTATCTCCCACACCATTTATCGGATTTGACTCAAACTTAATATTAATTTGTATCTAAGTAAGACCATTTATGGGAAAAATTACCAGCATGATCTAACTTATAATTTTAAAACGGTGCCTATTTTATGGTGTTTTAGGACATTTTTGGAGTTACGCCTTAATTAGTGAATAAACGGTGCGTTTTATGATAATCTGTAAAGAATAACGCTTTTTAGCGAATTTTACTACCTATCTATTAACACCAAGATCATAAGGGTCTATTGGGAAACAACGAAGCTTTAGGGAAACTGGCTGAAAACAGACAACTTTCCACCTTATTATCTTGATGTTTGCCACGGTTTTCACTGTAACTTTGTCGATTCTTAATCGATTTGATTGATCTTGGTGTCAATAGATAGGTATTAAAATTTACTACAACACCTTATTCCTTACGTTTTATCGCTTAACTCACCGTTTATTCGCTATTTAAGGTGTTACGCCAAAAATGCCCTAACATTACCATAAAATAGCCATTGTTTTATAATGATTAGTTAGATCATGCTGGTAATTTTTTCCATAAATGGTCTTAATTAGATACAAATTTATGTTAAGTTTGAGTCAAATCCAATAAATGGTGTGGGAGATAATAAATAATTTGTGTAAAGTTTAAAATGGCGAATATCTGGTTAACTAAGCATTTTGGAAAAATTGTTATTCTTGACTCTCTCTTTATTTTGACCCATACAAACTTTTTCCAGAGTCTGGCACTTTACTTATGGGACCCCCTGTATATTTGGTAAAATAGAATTAATAATGCCTACTACTAAATAATAATGTCCGTGAATTTACTGGCGAATCTCGTACTGTACTTATGTAGATTCTACTGATTGAATCTGTATTGTAAATAAGGTAACTATTGTGTACACACCTTTTTTCGACTTGGCTAATGTAAATGTCTGTTTGTTAATTTTGCCTAATAAACGACTTTGACTTTGTGGGAAATATACGAGTACAAACAATTTCTTTTGACAAGCTATGGTAGTAAAGTTAGGGCTAAAGTGGCTTTACCTTTACTCCAAGAAAATCCTAACTATATAAATAAAGAATACTTATTCTGATATTTTGTTGGCTTTACGTAATACTTTATGTTATATGGTTTGCTAAAAATAAATAGTTTGTTGCAGATAAATAACATACATTTGTATCGCAACATTCATCTGACTTTTAAACTAACATTTTCCATTCTATATGACATCGAAGTCCCTTTAAAATGTACATTATTTCTATTCACGCTCGCATTCATTGAATCATTCCACTATAAACCCCGATAGTCAGTTTGTCAATGCCCGCTCTCCCAGTAATGTTTCGAAAACTCGTCTGTAATGGAAAAAAGCTTGTTTGATTAAAATATATTTGAGATAGGGGTTAATTACCTTGGGCATCATAGTATTGTTTAAAGAATTTGGCAATTAATTGACAAAATGGACTTCTGCTTGTGAGGGCAAATGTTCCTGAGCTACCGTTCTGTGTTGCCCAGTATGGTAGTTCTCCCTGCCTACAGGTTCATAAGAATGAATACCACTACCTATTACCGTAGTTCACACTGACTCGAACAAGAGATATGTCTCAAATTGTGAAAACAACAATGTAATGGTAACAGTTTTTCATTTTAAAATGTTAATCTGCACGATAAATGCCATCATAATAGTCAATAAGTATGTCGACTATTTTGGGTTACATTTTGGCAGTACTTTGGGTGGGCCTTAATTGTCACGCAAAGAAATCCGTATCTTTCAGAGGGTCGACATTTAGTTCTGGAGTCTCGATAACGGAAACCATCAAATAAATACTAAACATACCAAACAGTTCGATCGAATCGTCTTTTAATACGCATTTGACATTTCTGATCTAATTGAAAGGGGCGGGGAGGAATTTCGCGTAGCCTGTACGAATAGCTTCACCGAGTAGGTTACTCCAGTATAATTAACTTTGATGTAACCTAAACACCAGGAAAGGTGAGAGCGTGATGTTTCTGTTTGGAAGTGAGCTCGATATTTATCTGTGCATATTGACAATGTGATGGAGCGAGGAGAACACATACGTATAATAGCACACACTCGCCTCACTGACTGTTTGTACAGTATATTCAATAAACAGTAAACAGTCTATTTACACACATCGGTGCGCTGGGCTTTCGTTACCACTTGCGTAAAGAGTTACTAGTTACTAATCGTGGCGTAGGAAACCAACAAACACAAACATGACAAAATAGATTTAAAGTTGATAATCAAGTTTTTAAATCATATTGAGAATTTAAACCTTCAACAAAAATGTTGACTTATATTTTCAAATCTAATTAACTTGATACATCTTTATGCAATTTATGCAATACATTTTATGGGACAGCAAACCCAACCAAGTCTTTATTTAGCGAGAATCTTATTTTATTACTAATAAGTAATCGGACTTTGTCAAAATTGTAAAATGTGTTATCTGGCCACATAGAATACGAATAAACAAAATGCTACATATAGATCCTGTGACCTTCTCACAGATTAGACCACGCACACGCGTCTGTGTTCCCGTGCGCCGATCCTGAATGCTGCTCAAATTAGGGTTTAGGGTCGTTTCTTTCTTGTCATTTATCCACGTAATTGATCTAAAAACTATTTATCAAGAAAAGGTGAGTTAGCCTACCGTTGTATGCAAACCACTCGGGTTAGTAACTAGGTTTTAAAAATGTCTATACCTAACAACTGCTAAAAATACAGTATATGTTTGTAACAGTTGTAAGTTGTACTATCGGATGAAATTATGGTTATTAGAACCCAACAGTTTATAAACTGAAAAGCATGTATGAACGAGAGCACATATAGAAGGACAGTGGCTGGGTTTTGCAACCTCATCAGCGTTTCTGACAGTACTAAGAAATGAGAGGCGGTGAATCAGCATTTTACAGGTTAACGTCGGAGAAGTTTTAGTTATTTAGTCCTTACGACCGGGGCTTAGCGTAAGATAAGGGGTTTTTAACTAACTTGAGTAAGACATATCTCAGCTTCTAATCTGATAGCAATCGCCACTCCTGATCCTAACCTCACCTTATGCTGACTCACCTCCTCTCATTTCTTAGAACCCTCACAAATACAGACGTTGTAATAACAAGCAACGGCTACGTGTTTAATGGGATACGCCAATATTTCTGCACATTTATTAAAACCTTGGCAAGTTGTATCTGAACCCAATATGATCCTATGTATCGTATACGACTGGTACATGTGTTGAGATTTTACGCAAACTTGGTCAGTACCAAAAAGTTGCAGTTTTTAATCTCATACTGTAGATCACTGATCCGGAAAATACGCGAGAGTATCATCTCGCTGCCATCTATCCCTGCATCTCCGAACTTTTCCCTTCAATCAACCAAAATTGGGCCCTCCATTTCGGAGCCCTCACTTTGACCCCATACTTACCTTCTTAGCCCACGGCAAAACTATTAGGTTTTGCGGGACATGGGACATCCAATTCTGTATGAAGCAGATTTCGCACAATGCTAAATTATACAGGGTGTCCCATAAGTAAAGCACCAGACTCTGGGAAAAGGTTATATGGGCCAAATAAAGAGAAAATCAAGAATAAAACTCTGTTCAAAAATGCTTAGTTAACCAGATATTTGCCATTTTATATTTTCACTAATTATTTATTATCTCCCACACCATTTATCGGATTCGACTCAAACTTAACATAAATTCGTATCTAAGTAAGATAATTTATGGAAAAAGTTACCGGGATGAACTAGCTTATCATTTTAAAACTGTGGCTACTTTATGGTAATTTTAGGGAATTTTTGGCGTTACACCTTAAATAGCGAATAAACGGTGAGTTTAACGATAAAATGTAGAGAATAACTTTTTGATTGAATTTTATTACCTATCTATTGACACCAATGTCATAAAAATCTATTGGGAAACAACGAAGCTTTAGGGAAACTCTGGATGAAAACAGACGACTTTCCACCTTATTATCTTGATGTTTGCCACGGTTCCCCTGTAACTTTGTTGAATATGAATAGATTCCTTTGACCTTGGTGTCAATAGAAAGGTAATAATATTTGATACAAAACGGTACTATCTACGTTTTATCGTAAACCCCACCGTTTATTCACTATTTATGGTGTGAACTCTAAAATACCCTAAAAATGCCATAAACTTGCCACCGTTTTAAAATCATAAGTTAGATCATGCTGGTAATATTTTTCATAAACGGTCTTACTTAGATACAAATATATGCCAAGTTTGAGTCGAATCCAATAAGTGGTGTGGGAGATAATAAATAATTAGTGACAAATATAAAATTACAAATATATGGTTAACTAAGCGTTTTCGGAAAAGAATGTATTCTTAATTTTCTCTTTATTTTGACCCATATAACCTTTTTCTTAGTCTGGACACCTTGTATACTTTAATACTTTTAGACTTAGGATGAAGGAGAATCCCGGTTTCGCATCTACTGTGGTATGTTATGCGTAAGCAGCTAAGTTAATACACTATTAGTTTTGTTTATAATTAGATGATGCTACTATTAGATTCTGTGTGTAAAGGACATGTTGTCAATTCGGTGTGGAAATAGGTCGATTAAGTCAATTCTTTGAGATGATAGCCGTTTTGTCTAAATACCGTATTTATCGCAAATAACTGGCACACTTTTAAATAATTTCTAATTACATTCACACCCCCAAATTACAATTTATAAACACCTTTAAATAACCAGTTTCACGGAGAAATATTTGCGCGAATTAACTCACAGTGAGAAATCTAACTACAATTTTAAAACTTTGATAACGATTTATGAATACCACAATTGTAATTTCAATTTTTATGTCGTCCTGTTTTGGATAAAGTAAATAGCTGTCTACTTTAGATGAGAATGAGTCCTGTCAGTTGAAGCTAAACACTCGAATTTTACTATAAACTTCTGCGATTCTCCTAGAGTACTTTGCCTCATCCACTACCGGCATTGAGTGCTAACAGGAAGGCACGCTATACGTGACTCTTGTTTCAACATCTATGTTTAGTTGAAACAACTCATCGTTCACTGTCCAATTCAAACACTCATTTCTTTATCTGGTCATGCTTTTCAATAACCTTCCCTAGAAATTAAGAATGTAGTACAAAGTAGCAACACTTAACATTAGACCTAGTACTCTAGTTTCCACAAACCACTGTTCAACTACAGCTCCTTAAGCGTTTTCCACAGGCACTGCGGTGGGCCGCTCGTAGTGTACAATGGTATTGTACACTTGTAGTTCATATACCACTTACTGGATTCAGTGGATAGGTTAATTTCCTAGTATTAAGCCCATTATTTCACTGTGCTGAAGAACACGCTTTACGCCCTACTGCTGCTATACACTCTTGAGAAACAACTCATCGGAGCAAAGTAATTATCTAGAATCCCGTTATGAGAAGGATTGTACACGTAATTAACTTAAACCCCACTACACTGTGCTGAAGAATACGCTTTACACTCTGGTTGAATTTAGTTGGAACAAATTATCTTTCACCGAAACGGTTGCGATGCCGTATTAACCATTATACTGTATAATAAAAATGTTCTTTTGTATACGAATCTAATAAAAATAACTGTATTATTGTTTTTTTTTTTCATCTTTTAATATTGCAATTTTAAAATTACAAAGTATAAACTTCTTGTTCCTTAATTTAATTTTGTTAGAAATATAAAAACTAAATGTTTACTTTTAAGTCCCTTCTTATACGATTTTATATTATAAAACGTGCTCGAAGATTTAAATATCATATTCGATCATATTTTGATTTTGTACGTACGAAATGTTTTAGTTTTGAGCAAAATATCAGGATCTCTTTTATCTTTATCTTTTATTAAGTTATCTTTTATTACTTATGTTCTTGACGTTGTTTTGGCTTGTAGCCTTTTCCTAACTTTTTATACGTTCAAATCTGTATGCAGTTTATGCAACTCATTATAGGAAACAGCACCTACAACCAAGTCTTTATTTGGCGGAAATCTTATTTGATTACTAAGAAGTAAACGGGCTTTACTAGCATTGTAAAATGTGTTAGCTGTCTACATAGAATACAAATAAACACAAGACTACGTTGTGATAAAGTTTGCCTCAAGAGTAAGTATCTGGGTAAGTAAGTAACTTCTCCTTGAAGAAGTGTGCTTCAACACAAAGACAGTTGAAGGTGGCTGGTGGCTGGTGGCTGGGGAGACAGTGGACTACTAGTAGTGGTAGTGGTAGTGGAGCTCACTTTATGCTCGGTCTGACTTGAGACTTGACCCGGTGATGGTGACGTGCAGCGTTGCTCGAGCAAGGGGAGAGGGGCAAGATGTGAGGTGGGGGGGTTATGAGTGTTCAGAGAACTTCCGGTCCCGATGGAAATCCCCCTCTGCCTCAGCGCAGCACAGCTCCTTGCCTTTACTTTCCACTATATTGTATCATGTGACTCTACTACAAAGTTGCAGAAAAGCTTCGCAACTTCATGCTCTATGAGTTGTTGTGAAATACCGAAACTTGGAATATACCGTTGAGTTTTAGTCATGACGTTTCGATAACGACATGAATGTTACGACATCATTTGAAACTTTAGTCAAAGTAGTGTGGGAGAAAATAAATAATTAGTGAAAAATATAAAAAGGCAAATATCTGGTTAACTAAGCATTTTTGGAAAACATTTTATCCTTAATTTTTTCTTTATTTTGACCCATATAATATTTTCCTAGAGTTTGGCACTTTACTTATGGAACACTCTGTATATGTGAAAACATGTCGTTCATATTTTAGAACCTACTAATTATGAAATTTGTATGGACTTGTCTTATTTGACGAATGCTGGTCAACTATGCTTAAGTTTTGCCTTAGTTAAACCGATCCTTAGAGTAGCTTTCAGAAGAAATACTAATAGGATCAATGTAGATAATTGAGTCTATTGCACGAAAATGTATGACTTGTACAAAAGCCAGAGCCTTCTGTAGTAAGGAATACAGCTGGAATCACGACTGACAAAGTTGGTAAAACTTTAAGATCTGTATAGCCGCATTTTTAAATGTTTGACAGAGGCCTCTGCAGTGACTCTTGTGAAAGGTTAACTATACCGACCGTCATCTGAATCGTGCAGAATCCCTCCCTGTGTACTCGTGTAGGACAACGTTTATTGTTGTGGCAAGATGGGTCTTAAATACAGGGTGTTTTTAACGCAACCCAACTTTCAAACTTTAGTAAGTCATTCTTTACGAGCGCTATATGGTCGTAAATTGTATCATTGGTTTGTCCACTTCAATATCTATCAGATGGTATGTATTGTTGCAGTAATATAGTGGTTTTGATTTGCTAATTTGATGTTATTGTAAACTAAACGCAATCACGTTTTTTAGCCAAGATCAAAGAGTGCTTATTGAACACACTTGAGAGCAAGATAATATTTTTTGTCAAGATGCGTTTAAGATCAAGTATTCAGGCGTTAGTAGGCTATCTGCTTTAGTTGTTTCAAAATGCTGAAAGATTTTTGTAGGAGAATTTTCTAATTCAATCCTAACATTATCCGTCACTTCTTCAGTCAGTACAGTCCACCTTCTGTTATGTTTTCCGTTCTCTACAGAATTCATTTTGTTAAAATGTTTAACAAATCTGTGAATTTTAAATTTGTTTGGAATATTAATACCTGTAAACTTGACCCCAAATTCCTCTTGACAAAAAGAAATCATCTTTTTTGTAAGTGTTCTTCAACAATAAACACTCTTTGATATTTGCTAAAAACCATGATTGTGTTTCTTTTACAATAACATCACATAAGCAAATCAAAACTACTGTAGTACTGCAACAATACATACCATCGGATAGATATTGAAGTGAACAAACCAATGGTACAATTTACGACCTTATAGCGATCGTAAAGAATGACTTACCAAAGTTTAAAAGTTGGGTTGCGTAAAAAAAACATCCTGTATCTGTTTTAATACCACCGAGTTTTTTGCATTGATCACAATATATTTACTTATTTGCTTTACTTAAATTTTTGTTCATTGTAATACAAATTTGAAACGCCTTGCATATTCAACAATTAAAACTCAGTTTTTATTGCAAAAGTCAACCAGAAAGTTAGTTAAACCTTTTGTTAGATATTCCAAGTTAGGCTTAGAAACTTTTATCAACTGAATCCATAATAAAACAAAACTGGAATTTAGTTGTTAAACTTTAATATTGACAAAACTGAAATTTAATTAAATAAGTTTAATAATGATGTAGTTCGAACAGCGATCAAGGGTTGGTGATTTTTGTTGATTTGTATTTTGATAAAACAGTTTTCATACAATAAAGTGTCTGTGAGGTCAGTTAGATGGATATACAGGGTTAGGCAAAAGTGTGGAAACGCCTTTATAACTTTTTAACCAGTGTTTTCAGCGCAACCAAACTCGGTACATTTTATTAGAGGAAACCAAAGTACCTTTTAGTGCATACTGACACTTTGCCCCAGTTTTCAAAATGGGGGATTTGGGGGGTGGTAGTCCCAAAATTTTCATAGGGAAGCCCCATCTCATAGTGACATCTCATTTTAAAGGTCTTGGAAAATGATGATGAATGCTGAAAACTAAACGTCTCTATCTAAACCCAGAAAGAAATGGCGATGGTTTTAAGTTACACAGAGTTATAAGTCTACCTCCCCACAATCACCCATTATGAAAACTGGGGCAAAGTGTCAGTATGCATTAAAAGATAGTTTTGATAACTTTAATAATATGTACCAAGTTTGGTTACACTGAAAAACTGGCTAAAAGGTTGTGAAGGCGTTTCCACACTTTCCCGTAATAAAAGTCTGTGTATCTTAAAATGGACGCCATTTCTTTCTGGGTTAAGATAGAGACGTCTAGTTTTCAGCATTCATCATAATTTTCTAAGACCTTCAAAATGAGGTGTCACTCGATGGGGCTTCCTTATGAAAATTATGGGGCTACCCCCAATCCCCCATTTTGAAAACTGGGGCCAAGTGCCAGTATGCATTAAAAGGTACTTTTATTTCCTCTAATAAAATGTACTGAGTTAGGTTGAGCTGGAAAAACTGATTAAAAAGTTATAAAGGTGTTTTCACACTTTCGCATAATACAAATTTGTGTAACTTAAAATGGACGTCATTTCTTTTTGGGTTAAGATAGAGACGTCTAGTTTTCAACACTCATCAACATTTTATAAGACCTTCAAAATGAGGTGTCACTCGATGGGGCTTCCTTATGAAAATTATGGGCTACCCCCAATCCCCCATTTTGAAAACTGGGGCAAAGTGTCAGTATGTATTAAAAGGTACTTTTGGTTCCTCTAATAAAATGTGACGAGTTTCGTTGTGCTGAAAAAACTGGTTTCAAAGTTATAAAGGCGTTTCCACACTTTTGCCTAACCCTGTATATCATAATGTGCTACAAAATTGCGATAGTTTTACATCTAAAAACACGAAGTGAGCAGAAATTGCTCTTTGACAATGGCCGGTAAATAAGAGAACCTCCAGAAGCCATCACTGAACCCTTGGGGCAGCTAAGTTGTTTGACGTTCAGCGTTCTTGTTTGATGGTTTCCTCTGATCCTATTCACGACAGATTATCCAGGCCCATTGGGGGAATTACTTCACTGTTGCATTGTGCTTGTATAATTTTAACTTAACTTTCAACGTTAAAACCTTCACTACCTCGCGAGTAATTTAATTGGGAATAACAAAAAAAAGGCAAGCAAAAGTAATTTCTCACAAGTCTTAACATTCAGATGTACAGTCGTTTCACATACACACATTTGAAAGCATTTTATATTTGAAACGCTAACCTTTTTGTTTTCCAAAATTCCAATGTTGCAATTCTCATAACTATGAAATTCGCAATAGGAATACGAGTAAGTTAAAATTTGAATCCCGTCGCCTTGAAATGTTTAACAAACTTCCACTTCAGGCAGGGAACAAATTATTCAACACACTCCCATATAGGTAGATACTAGATCAACCAACGACTTTGTTTCATTTAAAAAACCCGTACCTCTTAAACCATCTATTTTACTCTTTAGGAGAATTTATGAATACATACTTATATTTAGTATAAACTATAATAGTTTTAAATTACATAGAATGATACAGAATTAGACCTTGTCTTACCAGTGGTAGTAGTCAACACAATTTTATTGTATAAATGACTACATATGAATAAATAAACTGAGAGATAAATATTGATTGAAAAATAGCCCTCAGTGTTTTACTTATATAGTTATTGAATATTAATTATTAGTCAACTGTATCTGGCAGCTACAAATGCCTATACTAGCAGGTATTTGGTTACATTGAGAAAGTGTTAAGCTGATAAAATTGTTTACTGTGATGATAATGCCCACATAAAACTGGTTTGAATATTTCAAAACATATTTATGTGTGAAGGTGTTTACGCTTTGTACATTAAGAAGATAATTAAAGCTGAACATGCAGATTAAAACCAAAGTTTGTTGTAAAATTATACAATTTATTTTTAAAAAATTGTGTAATAAAATAGTTAAAACAGTTCCAACGTAAAAAATAATGTCACCTATATGGTTTTCTAATAATCATGAATCGTGTCCTAAAGGTATTAAAATGAAAAGGTTGTACAATTTAAATATTTTATACTTATAAATTGTATAATGTAAAGTAAATGGTTTTAAATAATTATATATACCTAATTATTACATAGAAAGGCACAACATCAATGTACCGCGGTAGTATGGGAAGTAGAAAGATTAAGTAATCTTTGTGGAGTATTTATTAACTCATATTAAACTATAAGGAACCTGCTGTGAGTGTGAGGAGTGGTAAACTGGAGACATTACAAAAGGATAAATCACACATTTTTAAAGAGAAATCAATCAAGTAAATAAAAAAATGTAAAGTTCTGATTTAAACTCACCCTCTTTCCTTCCCCTTCGGAGATATACTGGTCTTGGTGGTGGGGTCTCTGGACAACGCAGTATCCTGAAACAAGTGTTGATGTTTTGTACCAAATAAGGAAACTCAAATGACACCGCTTAGGGCTAAGGTAATACTGTCAGCAGTACATTTATCTAATCATGGATATAGTGAAATGAGTTAAAACCTTGAGTTTGTTAATCAATTAGCAGATAAATGTTAGTAAACAGGACAGATTTAGTAGTTGTTAATGTGAACCGTCAACGAGGTTTAACGATCGTACCTGAAAGTGAAAGTGATCTGCAATCAGAGTCTAGGTTCGAGAGGGGAGAATCCGGGGAGGTTTATCGTTAACTTGATGGGAAGAAGTAACTTTAACTTGTTGTGAGTAACAAGACTAGAAGCTGTGTGTAGCCATGAGGGGTGACGGGGGAGAGGGGTTAAGCTGTTACAGTAGTTTATATGCGCCCGACCATCTGTCCCACAAACTCCATCAATAATTCACTTAGCCTTACGACGCACCAGCCACGAGTTAAATGCAGTACATGCACCCTGCGCGCTGTACTCGTGTATCTGTCCAACTTACTCACGTACACCTAACCTAACCAGACTTGGTAGTGTTCCCACAGTGCAACCTAATTCTACTTTACTCATGTTTTGCAAGTTTTGTTTGTACGGAAGACATAGGTTGTTGTGGTTGATCGCCAAACACACATTTTACTGCGAGGCTTACATAGTTTACTGTCAGAAACAAATCTGAACACTTATACTGAAGTTCGTTATTCAATGGGTGGAACAGGTCTGCTCTTTAAAGTTATCCAATAAGTGTAATAGGTAACACTGTATCCCTTACTATAACTAGACTTACTGTAACGTAGAAAGCGGAATGTTCACAATGTTTAATCTTATTGTAAACATAAATTGACAGCTTATGATCACCTTAGGAAGGTTTTAAAATGCCAAAGTCTATACTCATACTTATTGTTTTTAACACTTCTTCGATGTTTGTGATTGGGCATGTTTAGTGTTTCTCTATTTCATTACTTTAGAATTAGCCCAGTGAAACAATAAAATCGACTGTACTTACTCGGTGGGAGCGTAGACTCTGTGGTGGTGAACGGTGTGGTGGTCTCCGTGGTGGTGGTGGGGGTGGTACTAGCCACGGTTGTGGTGGTTGTAGGAGCAGGTGTGGTGGTGGTAGTGGTGGTAGTAGTGGTGGTGGTGGTGCTGGTGGTACTCGTGGTGGTGGACGTGGTGGATGTGGTTGTAGGCCTTGTGGACGGTGTGGTGGGAGAAGTGGTGGTGGTGGCCACTACGGAGGTGGTGGATGGAGGTCGAGGTGGTTGAATGGTGGTGGGAAGGGCGGGGCTGGTTGGTGCCCTAGTGGTCGTAGTGGTGGTCATGGTAGTCGCTATCAAGCCTACGGCGGTTGTAGACTGTGGCATCTTCATCTTCTTGGCGTGAAACTCCCTCTGCGAGTCAACTGGAAAACAAATACATTGTAAATCGATTGTATTATGACATTTCGAGTGTGCGTTAGTTGTAGTAAACGATGAGCCTTGAGTAACATGATTGGACAAAGTGTAGTGCAACTGAGAAAATATCTTTACTTAAACAAGTTTCAAATCAGCAGCATTTGAAAATATTGGTAGGATAGAAGTTAGGTACCTTCTTTCCTCTAGCCGACAAAAGTATTGAAAAATCACTGCATTTGGGTACTGCAGTAATTGTAAAAATACAGTATCCAAAACTTTTTGTTGTTTTCAGAAAGCTTAGCTGGTTAGGAAAGGTTTTTATGACCAACGCAAATATTGCGTTTTATATTTACATAAAAAAACGTACTAGATAAACCAATAGTTGTGTTTTTCATTACAACGTTTTTTAAACTATCTGAACTTTTCACAAAAAACAAACGGTATTGGATACCGTATTTATTTATAGCTAATGCCTTATTATACTATAATTGTATTGAAACTCTAAGAAGGTTTTTGTAACTCCTGTGATTTGGGATCTAAATATCCTTACAATACAAACTGTTTGAATAATGAATACTCGTAAACATGTAAGAATAACTATTTTGCAGAGTTCTTCTGCTGCTACCGGAATTTCAATACGGTATCCTTACAAGACATTCAAGTATTCACTAAAACACAATGAACTGCAGCTACTAGTTAATGTGCTTTGTGTCTAGCTAAGTTCAAGTTGCAATGTCACACTTTCTGACAAGTAACGTTGAACTGATTGAGACTATAAAGCATTCATTGCTCGAGTACAATAACAATTACAGAGTTTCCAAACAACAATTGAAATTGGCAGAACATTGAGATCGCATTTAAAGATAGAGACAGCAAAGCATTGAGGCGAGGTTTCACAGCTGATGTGGGGTGGAGGGGGGTGGAATGCGGGGGGTAGGTGTGGGGGTTAGGGGGATGATGGGGTTGGGGGGGGGTGGAAAGCTGTTTAATGCAGATTCTATCAACTCGTGTCGCAGTATTTTCTCAGTAATTGTTTGTTTTTACCTACCTTGAAACTTGTTGATATTCAACTGTGTTTAACTTTGTATTGTAATTAATTGTAAAAGTGCAGTTTTCAGGCAGTGAAGGTTATATTATAAAAGTTATCAAAACTGAATAAAAGTGCATAGGCCCTGTTTAGTGTAACACATTTGTAAAGACTTTGTGGATACAATATATTTGTTAGAATTTTACTTTAGAAAGATTTTCATACCGCTCGTATAACATGTTTGTATGTCTAGACCTTAGAAAACGGTTTAATCTCTTTGAATCAAATGAAACTGTTCCACGTTAAATATTATCAAAAATCAACGAAACATTGTTTGTAATGTATTGTTCTAATGTACTAAAGATGTTTGAAACCTTGGCAGTAACAGGGAAATCCAAAAATCGATGTTTTAGCCCTGAACATTTCAAATGTAATTTAGTCTTTAAATGGCCATATTATATATAGCTTTAGGCTCCATAAATGATAAGTTTGTTGAAAGCTACTTGGAAAAGGTTGAGCAATTCACAGAAAGGCAAAGGAAAACGTAAAACAGTAACTGATGTTAGCCGAACACCCTATACGCCTCTGTACATGTCAATTCCAATACACGAGTCTTGTTAAAAATTAGATAAGCCTTTCAACAGCATACAAAGACTTCCAAATATTTTTTGATTTTAAAACTTTTGAGCCAATTATAGTGCCGAGGTTGGCTCGGTGATTTCGTGCTGCAGTTTTTTTGTTCTGCGCGCCTGCGGGGTTGCAGCGCCCCTTCCTATGACAGAAGCCCTTTCTTCTTCCGTCTTCTCGTTCTGTGACTGGTGCCATGTTGGCAGTCGTATAATTTTTGGTTCCGTTTGGATCCGTTTGTGTAGTACTTCATATTCGTCTCTCTGTATTTTTGTCAACTGTAACTGTAATCATTATGGACTAAAACTACACTCACCAGCCAAAGGGGTAAGTAATCGTTGTGTTTTTACTTAAAAGGCTGCACCACGTTGTGGACAGACCTCTTTGTAGGTTAAGTGTTCTTAATAATCTGAATACAGTTTTGTGACGTTTTATTAGTTCGTGCGTTTCTTTCTAAGTTATTTTACAAGGGTACTGTTTCGTAATTTTCACCTTTTCTTTGTTTGCTCTCAGAGCTAGCTCTTCAATTTGTCCAAGTCCTTACGTTATATTGTAACCTACAAAGCATGAGTTCAATTTGTCTGTCACTTTTGTGTAAACACCCAAGTTAATTGGTCAAGCCATTCTGGGCCAAAAATAGTAGTAATGAATGTTTTGTAAGTTTGAGGCCTTAAGCCTAACCTAAATGTAAATTGATTCTCTGTAACGGCTGAGTTACGAAGGCTATTCTTTGCGATTTAAACCCTGACGCGCGTTCGGTTCTCAAGCTGTCACATACGCTGGCTTCGCACTTGTAAGGCATAGACTGCTGTTTCAACATGTACGAGTCCTAGTATCATCCTTGGACTAAAATGATGGACAGCAGCTAAGCAGAGATGCTGGAGTGCTGGACACTGGGTGGAAATGCTGACCATTGCTTGGCTATCGAGGACTGGCCCACGCAGCTCTCACTACTCTGAACTGCTTCTACTCTGATTTCATCGTTGAACTACTTCTGTTCTGCTAAACATCCCAGATAAGTAGCGTAGTGAATATGCTCTGGACTGTTAAGTTTCTCCGAGGGAATATCTGCTTCGTCCCCAGTGACTTTCGCGTAGCTCCCGTAACTCAGTTGCCTTTTCGTATATTGGATATTGTTATTTTGCAAAAACCTAATTGAGAACATTTTCCTAATTCGGAACTCCGGACCTGGTCAGTCCTAGAGCGTTACCATTATTAAATTTCTAATTTCTGGTTACCCTTTCTCTTTTCCAAATTGACGTCACGCCAAAATTTTCTCGTATGTGTTTTGTGTTTCTGTGTCAAGTGTAAATTAAATGTGTGTTATGTAAAATTTTGCTTGTTTAAGAGTTCTATTCTAAAGTATTTAAACGTAATTAGAGTACTAAAGGTACTTGACAGTAATGCCCATCACTAAAAGGAGAATTTTTGAGGGAGTTATGTTCCCGTAAATGTTAAAGGGTTTTATAGTAAATTTGTGTTATATATATATCTTTCTATATTGTAAAACTGAATTAACTTGTCCTTTTTGAATTCATATTGAAGATTTAAATTCTGTAACTTTTTATTGTGAATTGTTGAAGCTGTACCCGTGCCAATTTATTATGATGTGCACGCTTAATTTTGGTAAACGTTTTTGTTATTTATGCTCATGCTTCTTGATCTTGTTTAGTTTAATATTTTGTATTGTGGTTATTAAGATTGCTAACTCTTTTAATAAAGTTTGTTCTATAGTACTTGTGTGGTTCTTTTAATGCCCGGGTCCACCGTTCTTATTTTGAGATTTCAGCCGTTCACGCTTCCCGAGAGCGGCTGGGTCTCCCTTTATTAGGACAGGTCAAACGATTCTCTAAATACGAGTATACAGAGAATGCGTAACGTTGTACAGTATAAGGTTTGTTAGAGAGTAGAGACATCATAATAATACAGTTTACTTAAAAGGCTTAATAGACTTTACTAATACAAAACTTTGTCTCGTACATACCAACTTTTTTGGTACAACCGTTTTATGATCGTGATAAAAATTAACATAAAATGAAATACAACTTTATATACGGGTGTTTCTGTTGTATTGTGGATCGCGTCGAACTGTACGACGACTCATGGTTGTATAATTTAAATACTTAAAGTGAAATTATGAATGGTCAGTAAGAAAGAAGTTGCAAAAAGAATTTGTGCAGCATTTAACATCGACGATCCGGCTAATGACTATCAATACATGACGATTGATCTAACCGATAGGCAGGTTTATAGAAAGGAAAGGTAGAAATCACAGGTAGGTTGAAACATTGACGTCGTATAATGGGCGGTGTCTGTTGTTATGAAACCGCAATTGTTTATAGCCTATATTACTGGGTACAATTTGAAATATACGTGACTGTTGTTGTTTACTTTTAAATACAAGTAAATAAAGATTTGCTCCAGCTGTCCTGGCTAAAACTTAAAAGGTATAAAATGATTCACTGTAATTGACCTATGAGTCAAAGTACTAAAGGACCACCCTTTTCTACGTGACTTGAGTTGGTTCTTATTTTTCTTTCTATACTGCATGAGTTAAGTGGATTTAGAGTCATGGGTTTGATACTGAATACGGAAAATAACAATTTGTTGGCGTGTAAATTCATTGTTCAATTTTTAAGCTCAAGTAATTGTTTACCTTAAACCTACACTGACGTTTGTTTCTTTGTTGGATTTCTTCTAAATATTTATTCAAATCTGAAAATAATTGTTGAGTAGCTTACATAAATTATTCAGCTTCGCTTTCTTTCATCCTGATAGAAGTTGTACGTTGATAATCAAAACTGTTAAGTAATGTTTACAGAAATTTACATACTCTTTGCCTATTTAATCGTAGGACCTATTTTACGTTTCATTTTTGAACAGGATTATTATTGGACTTTTGAGGGCATTTCATTGAAAAGAGGAAATACAAAATCCTCAACACGAACAGTGAATCAGGGATATCCTGAGATGGTAATAGTGTATTTGTATTTACTAATATATTCGCAGATCAGCGTTTTATCTAAAACTAAATGTATGGAGCGCTCTGGTTTTCTGATTAGGCACACAAAGCATTTTGACTTTCTAATGGAATACAAAATGTAAAGATATTTCTTTTTAGCTATTTCGACACTAAACTCTTAAAAATACACACATTTCAACACTTTAAGGTTGATTGTATGCATACGAGTAAAACTACTGTCTGATAATATTATAGGAACCAAAGAATATTGCAATATAATATTGCACCAATTAAAGTTTGTCATTTACTACAAACACCAGTTTGAATTCCCTACTGCGTAAGGTCGAATCACGTCAATTCCGAACGGTTCTGAAATCGAAGCTTAACACGTTACCGCGATTGTCACGACTCTCCCTTGATAGTTGAGCAAAGGATGCAAAGCAGATCAGGATCCTGTGACTTGCGGAGAGTCCAAAGCTCCTAAAACAATTAGTCGAGACAAAGCGAGCAATTACGCAACGCCCTCTGGCAACTCTAGGCTGTCGCCATTTTGAGTTTTGGCGGGAGAACAAAGAGCAAATGTGAGCCAGCTTTCTTCCTACATCCGTGATCGTTTCAATAACTGCCTGCTGAGACATTCTCAAGACCTTGGCCTACCTCCACTATCAGTATTATCATCAGTATGTCAGACGTCTGTGGTTTGTAAAAGATACTTTTGGTGGAGTGGTTTTCATTTGAAAATAGAAATACTGGTGGAAATACCAGTATTTCTGAATGAATTAAATAAATAAATGTTTTATTCCATAAACAATTTACATTGCATTGGAATCGTCAATAAGTTATTAATTAGAAAGCTAAAATTTTGGCACTCATATTTACATCGAGATCTCATTCATACATACAATATTTGCAATCGTACTGGCTCATTCATTCGAATTCTCCCACTTAAGCATCCGTAGGCCGGTAGCCATTCCTCACTAGGCCTCCCATTGGTGTGCCAAGAACTCGTCTGAACTATAGAAAGTGTTCGCGGTCAAAACTGCTTTCAGACGAGACTTGAACGCCTGTGGCGTTGGATACTTTTCTTCTGAGTACTTAATTCTGATAGTTTAGAGTGGCGTTTAAGTAGTAAGTAATTTAGCATTGGATGTATAATTTAGAAAACAAAATAATAAAAGTAATATGTATCACTGCTCTCTACTTTGAACAAAAAAATTCGGTGAAGGAGTCCAGAAAGTGTAATGCTAAGTATATAGTATCAGCTGAATTGCTTAAGAATTAATGAGCGTCACAGTTTTCTGAACCAATAAGTGGAAATACTCCTAGCGTCAACAGTTTTATATGGGGAAAAATTATAACATTTGTGTTGTCTACCATTGTTGTCTGCTTGCGAAGATCTTTTCAACGGACATTAAAAGTTAGGTTAACCGTTTTTCCACTAAACTGTAATATTGGTGGCAAATACAGGTTATTCCATTAACTGAATTAAAAAATGGTTCACTATCATCGTCAAAGTAAAATGCACATTCAAGAGTCTAACCTATAAGGTTTTGACAGTTTGAACGTATTTAAATTTGTTATTTTATGCGATAAAAGAATTGGACACACATGACATGTTTACTGTAACTAAACTAACGCCTAGGTTGCACTGTAGGTTATCAGTACTTCTATTAAAAATTCAAGCCAGATGTATTTTCCATTATTTCCTGTGACCTTAATATTATGACATACTGATGGTACAATTGATTATATAGGGTAGGATGAAACTACATTTAATTGAGTAGATTAATTTAATAAAGTAAAATACATTAAGAGATAACGTCCGACATTAAATAGACTGTTCCTAAAAACTTCAACCTTATCTTGGAATTAGATCACATACACTTTTAAGTACACATTAATGCAAGACTACAATCTTTTCATTGGTCTATCACACAAACCCTATTCACATAAAGCCGTCTAAACGCATCAAATAGTAAGTTATTCAATCCGTGCATATTATGTGTAACGACCTTACATCGAGAAATATTTATTGTGAGTTGTATATTGTGCAGATAAAGTTTGAATACTTTTATCAAGGAAAAATGTATACACAAATCAAATGGCATTGATAAGTCAGTAGCTTAAACGCGTTTATCGCTTTAAAACATCATTTTCTCTCTAAATGGTTACTTCACTTTAAAATTTACCAACACTCTAGAATTATTGTCCCAAAAACGAGGGAAAATTAAATATATTTAAAAATCCATATGCGAATCCTTAAAAAGAACGAAATTTTAACTCATGTTTTCCTAGTTCTACATACATTCTGTACAACGATATTCAATAATTTTACTCAATAATCTTCATTTAATGCTTAATCATAGGGAAATAAATGATAATATCAATAATCAAACTCAGTTTATAACTTTTCTTAAGACAAGTTTCCAAACAAAAAGCAACATTGCTCATTAAAGAGTTCAGGTTTGAAACTTGCACTTTGAGTTAGAACAAGTCTTAAGTTTTAGTTTCTTCATCCATTAGATATGCTTTATTTTATAATTTTAATACACTGCCCTTTGAGAACATTTCTTCTTCATTTATCATGAATACTTACTTTTCCAGCTCTGCTCGAGTAATATCAAAATATTACACATATCAAAAATAATATCGCGTTTTATATATTAACTTTATTATACAGTGCACCAGTGCTGAGTTTGAAATTTATTCTTTCTCAAATAGAAATTTCAATTTACAAAAGGCTGCACACTCGATAAAAGCTATTCCAATGCTGAATTCACTCAAAAAGTTTCATCAAGGTCTGACAAAATTTACTTTTTGTTCTTGGGGCCAGGATCGGTGCTCATTTCTTGGACCCGGGCCTGGATCTTACCATGCTGATGGCTTGAATATCTAATGTTTCCAAAGGAAATTCGATAATAAGAATAGTTTCTTGTCAGTAAAAATTTATTTCACAAACGAAGCATCCGTAAAATATAAACAGGAATTTCTTTATGTATAGGAGTGACACACGGTACAATAAGTAAAGATTGTGTTTATAGCCTAGATATGAGTTGTATACTAACACTTATATACTAATAAACAACTGTTGAAACGAGGTGGTGAGCTCAGCAAACCACTCGTACTGGGGTTACGTAAAAAGTAGTGTAAGTGATTTTACGTAAAGCACGTAAAATTGAGGCTAAAGGCAAAGCAAGGCTATGAGCGTAAAATAGGTCATATCCCTGGTTTATTATTTAAGTATTTAGGCTACCTTTTTGATAGCCGTGCAGGCTGGTGACGTACATCAAAAATTATTATGCCATCACAATTACTTCTCTGCAAATGTTGTGCACACCTTTTCTTGAGGCTTTTATATGATTTTGTCTTTAAGTACATAAATAAATAAAGTCAATATTTTTAATTGAATAAATATATTGACAAGCATGTACTCGTATATCAATCGCCAACTTGATTGAACATATAGCATTAATTCATATCTAGATCCCTGTCAACCAAACATAACTTACATTTATGCTCGTATTTTTCCAATCTTCTCCAGTCGGTTTCTCGAGTCTTCCAATTGTGAGCCATAAACTCGCTCGAACTGGAAAACTTCTGCGACCCATCTCACAATATACACAATCTCAGTCTTCATCTACTCGCACGGTCAACTGATACTCTCCACAACCATTTTTGTTATTATGTTTACACACCATCTGATCTCACGGACAAACAGTTTGTCGATACCAAATGTTTATAATCGGCAGTGATTGTGAACTACTACGAGTATGATACGCTCTGCTAAGTCGCATATCATGATGGAAGGTGAATAATGTATGATAGGATTACAATATAAACTAAATAAATAAATGGTTTATTGCGAAAAACATGTGACTTGTTATGCAATCGTCAGTTCTATTTTGATGCTAAAATTTTCCACACATTCTAACATCGAAATCCCGTTCATACATACACTTTTGAAATATACACTCTCTCTTATTCATTCGAACTGTACCACTATAGTCCCGTAA
Organism: Matsumurasca onukii; assembly: GCA_018831715.1. Taxonomy (NCBI): domain Eukaryota; kingdom Metazoa; phylum Arthropoda; class Insecta; order Hemiptera; family Cicadellidae; genus Matsumurasca; species Matsumurasca onukii. Next base: position 7,924,314 of record CM032064.1, read on the forward strand.
TTAGACAGTGTGTTCCGCGTTTTCCCAGTTACGTGCCATGTCTGTATTTTAAAAAGCTTCTGCGGCCAAAACCTTTTTCAGACGAGTTAAAAAAGCCTTGAGCTCCGGGCACTTTTGATCGAATTTGGCAACCTGTTGAAGAGTTGAACTCTTACCTGGGAAGGTAAACGTTCATGAACTGCCGTTCTGTGCCTCTCAGTTCGGTAGTTTTCCTTGCCTCTAGTTTCATAAGGGTGAATGTCACTTCTCTTACGAGACCGCATTTTGATTAAAAAAAGACACGTTTCTAAAATATGGAGGCAAGGTAGCGTCAACAATTTCAAATTTTTGAACGCTGGCCTACACGACTCTCTCCATTGCAGTTTTGCAATGATTCGGACTGCTTTTTGGAGAATGAAAACTCTAGCTAAACTTGATTTTGAGCATCCGCCCCACAAAGCCAATCCGCAGGATAGGTGTGGGTAGATTACTCCGTAATATGCTGTCATCAGTACCTGAATTGGGCAGTATTCGGACAGTTGCCTCAAAACATAAATGCCTGAGGCTAACTTTGAACAGACACTGTCTACATGGCATTCCCAGGTCAACCCTCGGTCGAGGTGTATCCCCAGAAACTTTGCTGAGTACACTTTGCTCTTCGATCTCAGTATCGTCCAACTTTACTGTTGGATTGCTACATGAGACCGTCTGTCGCAGACAAAATTGAGTAAAAGTTGATTTTGTTGGATTTGTGTTGAGATTGAGCTAGTTGAAATGCTGAATTGAACTGAGCTATATAAATGAAATAATTTCCAATTGTATAGTGTGGTTTGGTTTCAAACTTGAATAAACATTTCCGTAGACCAAAGCCACATGACAGTTTGAGTTTAAAGTATATAGTTAGCCAAGGTTAAAAAATATACAACAAATTTATACGTACACTGAGAAAAACTTTTGTCCAGCCGTAATGGTCAAACAGGTTTAACTAGTATACAGGCGATTTATCCTTAAATACCTGTGTGATACAATTGATCAGTGCATTCCGCATGTATGTGTAGTGTGGGAATACCATGCTACAAAATGTGAACTTCGATTAGTCCTGCAATCTAGTTTTTCTGCAGTTAGCTGGTATGACAGTAAAACCCCAAGTATCAAGCAGTGTGTTTCACCGGTTTATCTAGACTGAAACCTTGTGACGTCACAAACACTGTCCGTGGGTAATGGTAATGCAGCGGTCACCAGTCTGACTGGTGCTTCCACAAGAAGATCTCTGCGTGCAGTCCAGAATAAACTGCTGAGTCAGTGACGTCACTCACGACTCCGTGATAATTATTTTCAGTCGTCGCCGCCATCTTGTTCACTGCGCTCGTTAAAATTGGATTTACTCCGAATAAACTTACAACAATAATGTTGTGGAACAACTGTTAATTGATTGGCACCGGTAATTTTAGAGGTAAGTAAATAGTCAATACTTTAATCAATAACAATTAATTATATACTACCTTTACTTGTCCTCTAAGCATTCTAAAGATATATCTCTGTGCTCTGAGTTCAAAAAAATCTTGTTAAAACCGAGCTGTCACTTGTCTGTCGTAACAAGTCAACTTTATAAGTAATGTGTTAGCTGAAATTTAGATTAAAAGATTTAGGCATAGATTGATTTAGCAATTAAATAAAAAGTAGATAGTGTATAGCCTACTTTTATGAACTTGGTAAGTAATTCTTGCTAAACTAACTTATTCGTGGTCCTTCAGAAACACATTAATAGCTTACATGGTAAAACGGATGCCTTGCTATAGGCTAAAATTAAGCTCATTTCTTTCCCTTTTTTAATTGACCAGTCTAACTTTTAAAATAAGGTAGGTAATATTAAAATGCCTTTGATCTGTGGAAAGGAGAGTGTATAAAACTTGGCTCTTAGCATTGGCCCAAGCATTGACTACCCATCTTACAAGATGGAAACCATATCCTAAAATTAAGATCAGTGAAGTAGCTCGAGGAATTAGTAATATAATCAAAATAATTAGGAATGTAGTCTTTTTGGTGAAAAGGGCATAGACCTAGGTTAATAAAGATACCCCTGCCCCTCCCTCCACAATCAAAATTAAACTAAACAAAACTTGTTTCATAGATAGCCGATACTTGGTTAATCGTGTAGCCTAAGCCAGACTCCAAACTGTTGTTTGGTGCCTAGCAGCATTTTATTGTTTTGTTCCTCTAATCAATCCTTACAAACTAAATCGCTGCTTAAATTAGCCACTAGTACCTTCTGTTCGCTCTTTGAAATTTGATAGGTTACTGCGACAACGTTAGTTTTGTTTTACGAGCTGAGCCAACAGAGTTAATTTGAGAAGTTATGACTTGGTATTTGATTTTTCCTTGTCAGTATAGGGTCCACCAGGCCTGGGTTAGTTCAAATTATCCCAGTTTAGAAGTTTGCATACTACTCACAGTATGCCTTTGAATTTAGAAATTGTTATTATCAAAGGCCTACTTAAGTTCAGAACTTTTATTTTTGCAGTAGATAGCTAAGTTCAGTTGATTGTACATGTTTGGACTCATTCGGTTCAAAATTTGCAGCCTTAGAAGAACGTTTCTTGGTTTTGCGGTTTTCGTGATATTTACGCACTTTTTCTTATAACTCAAGCTGGGACCGTCCGATTGAATTGATTTTACTTTATAAAGTGTACTAAGTAATGCCCCCTGCTTTTCAAAGACCTTTTAGTAGATTTTGTTCATAATAATTTGGTCACGAGACTTAAAAGGTAGTGTATTTTGCCTTTCCTTCAGTCATACATCAATATTTTTTTACATACACCAAATTTAGTTAAAGTTTGAAATATTATGTTTTGTTTAGTCCAGTTAATTAGTTGATATGAGTTTTTAGTCAAATTTACTGTAAACATTTAAAAATTCTTGTGTAGGACAACTTTTAAAAAATGTCAAGATTGAGTTTTTGTTTTCAGTGATTTTTGTGCATTTCTGTTAATAATTCAGATTATGAATGTCCAATTGAATTGATTTTATTTTATAGAGTTTACTAAGTAATGCCCCAGCTTTTCAAAGCCCTTTTAGTACATTTTGTTCATAATAATTTGGTCACTGAGACTTAAAAAGATACAGTACGATCTCACTAATCCGGCCCTATATCGGGATCGGAAGTGCCGGATTAGCGGAAATGCCAGATTAGTGGAGGTTCACTGAAAAAGACACTGAAAAAATACTTTAAGCTGATTTTTAGTGTAAGTCTGCAGGTAAATAATTAGTAACAAAATAAATTGTTGTATTGTATAAAAATAGTATATATGTGCATCGCAATCGTCTTCTAATGGTTGAGCTAAAGTTTCCATTAGTTCTGGCTTCGAAATCCCTTTCAAACATGCACTTTATATTTTACTCAAGTTCTCATTCATTCGAATCACTCCACTATAGCCCAATGGTCTGCCTGCCCGTGCGTGTTCTCCCGGTTGTGTGCCATACACTCATCCGTACTGGGAAAGCGTGTGCAATTAAAATAATTTTGAGATACATTTTAAACGCCTTGTACATTGGAGCATATCTAACTTGACAATCTGTTGACAAAATGAACTCCTGCCTGTAAAGGTTAACGCTTTCGAACCATCGTTTTGTGTCACCAGTAGTTCTTCCCATCTCTAATCTCATAAGAATGAGTGTCTCTTCCTTATGATATCGAACTTTGACTTGACAAAGAGACATGTCTCCACAACGTTACAGAGCAATGACTACAGTTCCAAATTTTGAAAAATGCTGATTCTTCAGACAGCTTTTTTTTAGAATGAAAACTCCGGGAACACGCGTGCTTGCAAAATCCCCCATATTGCCAATTAGTACGAAAGGTGTTGGCAGATCAGTACGAAATATGCCGTCATCAGTATTTACGTTGGCAGTACTTTCAACTCCCGATTAACTGTGATAAAGTAGGGTTTCCGGATAAGCAACATCGTGGTTAATCCGCAAAAATGAGTATAACAGGCCCAGTGATATCTTACGGTAGCCTTTCTTAAAGTTAATGAGTTTGAAATTGATTACGAATAACCTTGTATGCATGATTACATCAGTAAACGATAGGTGAAGAGTACTGCAGACTTACCGACACAGGGGTTGAACCAGAGAACGCGCTGCCAGCCCATGCAGTCGTACAGCTGTGAGAAGTCGGTGCCTTTGCAAGCGCAGTTAGAGCGCAACGCAGTGCCCAAGATCCCAAGCATGGCTTTGCGACACTCCCCCGGGGAGCCTGCGCACTGCTTGGTCACACTGTCTACTGCGCATGACTGTTCGTAGTTCTCCAGTCGCACTCTAGACAAACCAGACACATAATAAGTTTGGTACGCAAGAGCTGGTTTATGTACTTAAGATTATTTAAATATACACTAATAAAATGATTTTTAAATTTAAATTAAATAAATAAATAAAAGGTTTTAGTAAAGATATTTAATGATGGTCACACTAAAAAAATATAAATAAACATGTCTTTACGAATTTTCAAGTTGGTTAATTTGGACACTTGCGACTTACGCTGAAACTAAAATGTTGTACGACATTTACAATATAGTATAAACACGAGATGGTAAACAGTGGACGTTCCATCAGATATAATGAACAGCTGTGAATAACCATTACGCAGCCAGTCCCATTCTATCTCCATTGTTATTCAACTGTGTTTGGGAAAGAGTTTATCTGGATCGGCGAAAGCAGAAGTTGAAAACATAGCCAACGCATAGAACTTAGTTTTATCCAATTTCCTGTAAATAAACTTCCTGTAGTTAATTTTCACCGGAAGTGCTCTTTTGTGGAGGCGTTTTCTCCCAAATTGGGGCTTTATAATATGAAGCTGTATTTATGACCCGAGTTTGATTACACTTGGTATTGGTATGAACACTTGTGTTGCCATAGCAAACATATGTATCAACAAAATCCAACCAGCCAGACCAAGTTGTCGGGGGAAACCTGATTTTTAATTTTTGGTTCGCGTGTTTGTTACAGTAACATAAATATGTATCCCAAGTTTCGTCTAAAACTGATTATAAATACGCTGCCCCGAAAGGTCACTTTCGATGGACCGATTTTTCTGGTTAACGAATTTAACCTATATATTTACCAGAGAAATGTTTGTACCTAATTGCGTGAAAATCTGTCAAAAGATTTCCGATATTATTAATAACTCTTCTTCCTATGGAAATTTGCTTAAAATGTGATTCATCAAGTTAGGTTGAACCAGCGTTTGAATTGTACTGTATGACTTTTGCAGATTACCTCGCAATTTTACCCCTTATATCTATTTGAGATATAGCTACTGCACCAAAACATTCAAGCTTTTGAAGGAATTCGTAGTAAAATAGGTTACCAGATTTAATTTTTGTTGTATAAATTTCTGTTGTGTAAATTTTTGTTGAGTAAATTTCTGTATGTTTTACAGAATTTCCTACTGTATATGCCATTAGTATATTTCCAGACAAATATTCTACTTTTCAATTCGAATAAACTTCATTATTTCATTGTTTCAGTTTGAGAATAATGAACTTATAACCAATCTCAAATGAACCCTGACCACATGAACACTAAATGCGGTAAAATCAAAAGAGTTTATCAATTTAAGCACCTTGGAGAAATGACCAAAGAGGCAAAACACTTCAACACAGTAATGAAACCACGGTGGTTTTAGGCAGGAAAAGTCTTAGTTGTAATAGAAAAATAGATTTAGATCAATAAGAAAAAAGAGAAAGAACAGGGAAACAGTAAACACTGAAACACATTCATAACGACTTCATAGTAATAAGAAAATAGAGGAATACACCGACATACATTCGGAAGCAAGGAACGAATATTAAAATTCTACGGTCTTATAAGAATGCAGCCTCTAGACTATCAAAAGCCATTTTAGAATTTAACGAGACTCAAAGTAAGGCGCAAGTAGAAACAATTAGATCCCGTCCGTTAAGGAATGTTTGTGTTTGAAACGCATTTAGGAAAAAGTGTTTGATTGGTAAGTTGGTCAAACGGAACTTAATAGAAGGAGAGGAGTGGCCTGAACCGATACTGAAAGAAAAAGACCTCATTTTGAAAACATGAAGCAAGCCTGGGCAAAAACAGCAAACTCTTTAGTTGCCGCTAACGTACTTCGTGTGGTCCGAATATTTACATTTGGATATAACAAGATATACTCGTAGATACCAGAGTTTGTATAGGGAATAATCCGTGGAGGATTGAGCAGAGATACTGAAGACGATCATGCATTTTTGTTCTTATCGACAGATAATCTGATTCTATTAAAAGCTCTGACATTCTGAAGGCATTTGAGATCCGTCAGACTATACTTTTCATCACTAAAACATTTCCAGTACAGAACACGCAACTGGGAGACCTATTGGATTGTAGATCGGGAAACCAGAGTGGGAAACTTCGATTAACCGGGAAATAAATGTGCAATTTTTGAATGAAAAGATCTTTTTCCCAAAATACGTTAAAGTGAGGGAATCGTATAGTATGTAAATAGAGTTGATGTTTGCCGATTGGCTTCATGTTTGATGATTGCACGCAATAGGCATAGTTCAACAATAACATAACTTATCAATATAGTAACCAAAGTATGCTCGAAGACAGTTTTACACTCAATTCATAGTACAAAAACTAAAAGTAAAAGATTGTCGTATTCAAACAACACACTATACAGCCTACAGAAAAGATTCCGTTAGCAATGAAATGGGATCGGAAACTAGTCCACGTAATGTTTAGCTTGTTATCCAGCAAGATCTCAAATGACACTCAATATCGAAACAACCTATTTATCGTTCGACTGGATCCGTCTATTGTACGAGTTTGAATAGCTTTAATCCACTAGCTTAACTGTGTGTTTGCGAAACATTTATTACAAATTTCAATGAAAATAATACAATTTGACGAAGTGTGTTGACTTGTAAAGTTTGCATGTTTACGTAGTTCTACGAGTATATTAAATTCATTAATATACTCGGGTTTTATTTTCATCAATTCATGTTCTTGACACATTGCGACGAACATCTTTTCATAGTAATGCATGGATGTGTTTTACAAGGGTAACCAAGGGTTTTACAAGGGCTTTATGGTTATTACAGTTACAGCGTAGATATTTAACGTATATTGAAGGCCAGGTGCACAGCTGGTAGTATCTGCCTTAGCCGAACATAGTTGCATTACAAATCACGCTACTGCATTTGAAGATACGAGTACAAAACAAATGGCTAGAGAAACCCACTATTAGTCGAGTATTCTGAGAGAATCATTGAAATTAGGAATCACTCAAACAATTTAAATCGGAAGGAAAATGCATAAAAGTTAATCAAAAGCCATTATTTACCTTCATTATTTGTTGTGTGTACAATTATATTCTTTATTTAATTTTAAAATTACAGAGATTTTATTTTGATTAGTTTGGTATCTTTATTAGTAGGCCTATTATAAGCGAGACCGCCAACTTAAGCTCAGAGCACGCAAAAAGTACACGACTCCGCATGACACTTTGGACGTTTTATTAGGGTGTTCAAAGGTTATACAGAATTCTAAAACATTATAATTTTTTTGAATTAGATTTAGGTATACACCGAACGATATCGTTACCATGTTAAATAGATTGAAAAAATAGTTCCTATGGCTTTCAAACTTAATAGAAATGTTAAAAATTATGTGTTTTTAGCGAGAAGGAGACTGTAGCTACGTAAATATAAATATCATATTTACCAACCATATTTTATGAAAGTTATTTAAATTTTACCCTCACTTAGTGCCTTCAAAGTTTCGATCAATGGTATAGCTCGGCTTCTATAACGCTACAAGAACAAACAAAGAAATTATGAGAAAAATGTATCAGATCGAATTGTGTAACCTCCTTCTTGGTGGGAAGTCAGTTAAAACATAAGGCTATATGCGTAAATAAACTACGTTCACATAACTGCAAAACGTGGTTATGATATTACAAACATTTCTAGTGTAACAAATATACAGAAAGCTAGCGCCTAAACGAGTGATTCGATTTCTAATATGAAGAAAAGTCATTAGTGTGGCATGAAATAATCTTCATTTTTATTTCAAACATTGTTTCGTATCTTTCTTAGGTTTTGAGCAATTACACGAAACGTAAAAAGGTGGAGGAGCGAAGTTTCACTGCAGCGTACGCATCGCACTCGCCACCTTGGCGATGTGCGCGAAACCGATGCGCAGTGGTGAGATATACTCCGCACTGTTTACAGGCAGAGAACGGACTAGCCTACACCTCTCCACGGTGCATCATTCTTATAACTTCCAATATCAAAGAAAATAAACAGTATTCCTTTTTGAATATAATCCTATCTGGGCTCTACGGCCTCAAGTAAATTTGTGATACTATTTTGGCTTATATGAAATATTGAGCACTAGAAAACTCTCCAATGCTATACAAATAAATTTAGGCAAGATCATATTTTAGGTTACTTTGAAATCCCTGCAGAGTAACATTTAACATGGCCAGGAAGTTAACTATACAGTTTTTTACTGGCGTCAACAGTGGGTTTGCCTTTTAATCGACTAATACTCTGTACCTAATATTGATTAAATGTTTAGGTTACTAATTTACACCTTGTGTATGTCATTAATAATCGTGATTAGTGAAGGTCGTATTGAGATGAATGGGACTTGAAAGGAATGCACTCGCTACAATAGTTACGGCAGTTAACTATAGTTTAGTTACAACTGTAGTATGGAGTAGGTGCCCTACTTGTTTGATTAGAGTTTTTTGTAGCTCTGCCTGCAAAACACAATCCAAAAAAGGTGTGTTTGGTAAAACACCAGCCCTCAATAGCCAAGTTCTTCAACGATGAGAATTCGCAGACAAAGTGCAGAGAGTTATTGAATTAATGTAAAGGATGGAGTCACGAGACGTACGGTAGTCAGAAGACTTGTCTCCAAGGTCCTCTTCTTGTTCTTTATACACTTCTATACTTGCGTCTATCTCGCCACCTCACTTTACTCAAATATTAACCACATTGTCAAGTAACACCGTGTCGCGAACACTGCGTAGAGTTAAGATAATTACGCCTTAGTGCTTGTCTGCTTGTCTGTAAACCATCCTAATTCAAGGCCCAAAGAGGTTATCTCGAGCTTTGCACGCACAAAGCTTGACTTGAGGGAATTTCAGCTTTCAGTAAAGTTTGGCTTTTCAAAGTTAAACTTGTGTAGTACTTAATTCAACCATAGCAAAGACAAGTTTTCTGAAGTACTAAGCATGTTTAAAGCAAACTTTTACACTGTAGCGTGCTCACTCTTTTCTGAGAAGTTTATAATTAGGCGTTTGCTACATACTGGAATAAAACTCAACAAAGTTAACATCAAGTTTCAAGTTATGCAGTTTATTTAAATATTACACTGAGAAAAAACTTGATCCTAGATATCCGGTAAAAGTTGATTTTACTAGATTCTAGGGTATTTTACTAGATATCATGTCACTTGTACAGGTTTGGAAGAAAACCGTCTTGTACAAGTAACTAGACAAGGTTTGTAAAACGGCTATTAACTAGAATCTAGTACTATATTTACAAGAATCTTGTTTTTCTTACAAGACATGGATGGGTCAGAGAAACTGTGACGTCATGACTAGTCCTAGACAGGGCTAGTGAAATGTGTCTAACCCTGATTGTCATGTATCTTATACAGTCTCGTCAGGCACAACTTTCTTTTACAAGACAATCTTGTATAAATGGTCACGTGACAACTAAACAGAAAAGAAGTAGCCATTTTGAGGGACGTTCTTCCCACTCAACGTTCGTCGTTTTCACCATCTCAGTTTTGCTGTGCCTGTTTGTTTCTGTGTTAAACAATTATTATTATTTTCAAAGTAATTCCGATTGTTCAACGAAAAACCCTCCTTCAAAGATTGGAACACGTAGGAATCTTTTACAAACCTGGGGGTTGTCTTGTTTGGAGGATACCTTCAAAGGTAAGTAGACAGCATCCTCCGTTGATGGAAGAGCTCTGAAAAGAAACCTTCCCATTTGGATCCAGGACACTCTGTATAGTCGATTGATTAAAAGACTGGTTCTCAGCTACGTAATTAAAAGTTGTGTTCACATAGTCTTGTTTGTTTTATCATTTTAACCTTTGGTGAATTATTATAACTTAAGTTTATTGTCCCTTGGATTTTATAATTATATCTAGTGTGTGTGCTTGCATCTTTTAGATTGACATGAGGTGGTATAGTATTTAAACAATAAAGTGTGATTTGGAGATGTAAAAATGTTTATATTGTAATTAATAATGTTTGGTTCTAAATGTTTGTTTTTCCTAATTCATTTACATAATTCTAAATTCAAGCTTTCTTGTTTACAATTGATACCTTCTCATTGCTTCTAGAGTACTATATAGTAGTTATCCCAGACGCGTCTTGTATAGGTTACAGGATAGACTAGTGTGTATCCAGATCCGTCTTGTAGACTAGTGCCCAGGATAGATCCCGATCCGTGTATATGACTCATCAGACGCGTGGGATAGACTAGTTCCTGTAGAGTTAAAGACTTATAAGTGTAGCAAACAAAAAAGTTATCTCACAGGATCTCCTCGGGGTCCTTGCTCTTCCAGCTGTGGGGTCTCCATTGAGACGATAGCTGCCCCAAGGGCAGATAGGTTCCTAGACCTTAGTTCCAACACTAGTTCTTTTAATTTATTCCCAAAAATTATTTGCTCAGCTCTTGCCCAGATCCGTCTTGTATAGGTTACAAGATAGCTCACGTTAACTTAAATTAATTTTATAATTCTCTTCATTTAGCTTCCATTTTAAATGGAGTAATTTTAGATAATTATGTTCAGCACTTAATACATGGTTGGCTCGTAACAATTAGTACAACTAATATTTTATCATAACTCAAAAGCCACCACTGTCTAGAGTGAAGGTGGGGCCAGCACATTAGATAAAGCCGGTTTTAATGTTTCAGCCCTTTTTGTAGTTACATATTTTTCAAACAGACATAAGGATTTCCAAATTTACCAGTTTTTATCAACCCTATAGTTTCATCCGTGGACTATAACATGATCCGTTACATATATTTATATATTTCTGTATTATTCTCGGTGATACTCTTTCTTTATTGAGCTTCAGAGATATTTTGTAGGATATGCGTTTTTCGAAGAATCGTGAAATTTGTTTTAACGCATGGGATAATAAACCATAATAAAAGAAAGAAGGTAATTTTTCACCTTTCTGGCTGGCTTTTATAGTTCCAGTGGAATAGATTAAGTACGGTCAGGTTGTATTTGAACAGTCACCAGCTGAGTAGGACAACCAGTTATCAGCACGATTGAAGGGACATGAAAGCAGCACAGATTTAAACTTTAGATTTCAGTCAGTTCATTTTCACCCAGTGGATTTTCAGGGGAAACCACACCCTCTCATTTACTATATATATATATATATATAATACACATATAATATATATTGCCATCCTCACTACCTCTACAAAAAACTTGATTTTTAAAAATAAATAGATAAAAAACATGTTTTGTTAAAAGATTTTCATGAAGAAACTTCAGGGGGTGTTTTTCTTACATATCTATTTGTTTACACCTTAACGGCGACTCAAGTTTAGCAAATCGAACTTGAACCAAATTATATACGAGTATAATGCCAAAGATAACACCAATTGTAACTCTTAAAAGCATTTATTTGTAGAGAGTAATTACAAGTATATAAACTAAGGTTTTCGTATAAAAATTAGTGACATGAGATCGCCCTTTGCATTATAATATATGCTTTGGAACAACTTGAATATATACTAACAGCTTTAAATATTAAATTAAAAGAATATTTACACAGAGACACTTTGACAGTCTACTCATAAATATCCAATTTATGATGCGGCAGTGACAGAGGTTTCATCGCAAATCCCTTCTTTGATACGTTTGCTGTCTTCAACTTGATTGAGCTAGGCTAGTTCTGTGTAGGGAAATCCTTACTTCTGAAGATTGAGAAGCAACGGCTACTTAGTTCCTGGTTGGTTTAGTTTATTTGTATTTTTATATTAATTTCTAAAAACCGTTAACAATACTATATAATAAATTAATTGCAAGCGTTTCTTGCACTGAGTATACTGTAACATAGACAATTCCTTGTTTTTTTTTATTAAACTAATAAACCTTTCAAAAATGTGCACAGTCTCTTTAGTGCATTGCCATCTTTGAAAGAACTAAAACTTATTTTAAAAAGATCTGATGAAAATTTTAGGCGTGAGGTGTCTCAAGAAAACGCTTGTTTTACAATGTTCTTATGGAACAAAAAACAATATGGCCCACGGGTACTGGTTACTCTTAATGTTGTCTGGGCTGGAATTTGGATTTGTGTGAAGGATGCTGTTTGTATAGAGACACAGGTAAATAATTTAAAGGAAAATTTGTTGTGCGTTCAAATGTATCTGAGACCTAACGAATGGTCCCAGAAACTACTAAATTTTGACAAATTTGTTTAATTATTTGAGAATTGTTGAATGCCTAATGAATTGATTTCCTTTTCCCAAATTTTTATTCAAAGGAAATTTAGTTCACCACATGTTCTAGTATTCGTAACCAAATTTACTATTGATTATAAAGACAACATACAGTTACGTTAGCATGTTGAGTTCAGATTAGTTACAAAACTTGTCTTGGCTTTGAATCCATGGTGTCTGTCTTATATACTTATTTAAAACATAACTAAATCACTAAATCACTATTTGAGATGCCGACCACTCTCATGAGGGTATTTTAAGGCAAATATGTGGTTAAGGATGAGTGTGATGAGTGGTAGTAATGAGTTATGAAGGTGTAGTCTAGTTACAAACTAAGGCCGACTCTTCCTTAGAATGGGTCATTAATTAATAGCCCAATGACCAATGGAAATACAAGGACCAACGGCTTATCGTGACTTACGAACCACGCAGGTGATGGTCTGATATGTGTAAACGATGGTGGGAGTTGATGCGGGTATCATGAGATGATCACTGAGACTATCTGAGCCGCTTTAGACTCATATCATCCTCAAAACCTGACCTCCATGAAGCTGGATTACAGGACCACACCACGAGTCCCAGTTCAAACAACAAACCCAACATAAGAGCATAATTTTAATCCTCAGGCCTAATCTAAATATTTACAAGCCAATTAATCCTAGTTCTAGACAAGATTGGAGCCTAAATAGGTAGTATTATTGATAGAGAACCCCGACTTTTGAGTTAGTTGGGAAACAAGTTATGGTTTGGAGATGACTAATTAATTTTCACTGGCAACTACATCATACAATTTTGAATAACTTATTATTATGAGTGTTTATATATTGTTTATATCTGTTTATATGTTCACTTTCAGTAGTATGAAAACTCGTTAATATATCTTCCTTGTATTTATTGTAAAGTAAATAATTTTTTACATTATTTCCACTAAAAATGTATGAATAAGTGGTATTTTCAATAAAGAAAAAATGTTCTTACACACTTCAATATTAGCTGAAAAACATGATTTAGCTTTAATAACTCTTTCAATGTAACATTTGTACGTTCCTACCCATCAATGCCAAGTAAAGCGTTCATAATAAAATTATGTTACGTATATTTAAAAAAATAAAAGTCTCATGGCTGTACTATGTGACATTTACTAAAGAGTAGGGCACCTAATGTTGTAGCACGTGTCATATGAAGTGTGAAATAATAATGTCAATAAACACTGTGTTTAAGACCCGTGTTTGCAAAGGTTAGGTAATCCTCGGTACACAGGGAGGAGCAAAACTCCGCAAGACAAAGCTCTCGGGAACCCCCTCACCCCTTGCAACCCCTGCACCCCTGCACCCCCACCGTGCCACGCATCACTTCATCTCGGAAATTACACTTTTAAACTCTTACGCTTCTAAGAATTTTATACCCACCACGAAAACAACCTAGATGTTATGAAAGTTCGGTGTATTTTCACTTACAATCGGAAAGCTAAGGATAACGCATTGATTAAATTTGTGTATGTAGATATTATAATGGCCCTTTTCACCTTGGCAATCTCTTGTTTTTTTTAACTACGAGTATAAACCTAGATTTCTAGCTCAAAAGCTCATCTACAATCTCTTCCTGGTCGACCGTTAGCTCAAGTGGTTATATTTACATCTTGCTTCTTAACTGTTGTTTCTTCGTGTTCTACGAATTCATGCAAGTTATGATAAAGAAAATTTGGGCTAAAGGTAATCTGGATGAAACTAAGGCTAACCTTTAAAGAAATTACAAGAAACTACTAATGTGAGAAATGCTATTTTAATATTTACATGATATAAAAACAATATCAGGTTAAAGTGAAAGGTTTTAATTTTATGTATAAGCTACTTAAATTTCGAATGTACAATTTAAAATAAACCAAAACCCTTGTGTCAAAACAAAATAAAACAGTTTATGAAAATGGGTATTTATAATCTGTATCCTCTTACTTTGGGATTTAGGCCAAGCTTTATTCGACTTAACTGACTACATGGTAAAGATGAACCGGTTTTGATTCGGCCACGCGTATATAGACGTCACTTACAATACAATACGTCGCTTAAATGCAAGATAAACAAACCACACAGATTTAACTTTATACATATCATTAACATATTAAAGTAGGCCTACTTAGCTCAATACAGGACACAAGAGGATGATGGATGTAGGCTTACGAGATGCGAGATATAAACATCGTATCTCATGGCACGACGCAGATTTCATCTTATCTCCTCTTGGAAATTACATTATCTCAGGCCTCGCGGGACCTCTACGTGCTCATAACTTTGTGCAACTTAAAGTAAAATGTCACTCACTGAGTTTCCGACAATAGAAAGAAACCTACTTTCGAAGCTCTCTACTTTTATTCGCAAGGGAAATTCTATTCTAGGAATTCCAAGCAGAGAGTCTTCAACACATCGTGTTCTAAAACTGTACACGCTGTAACTTTTGTGTTCAAAGTTTAAGTTTGGGTTCGTTTAATAGAAAATAGAAAATTATAGCACAAAATAGTTTTGCAAATTTGATAATGTTGGTGACTATAATACCTCGTTCTATTTAGAAAGTAGTCCGGATAGAACGGGTGGTTAGAATTAATTATCGGACATATACGCCGAGGAAAACACAAGGGTCCTTGGTTTTGCATATGGACCCTATAAAAACATAGTGGAAATGAAGGTGAATAGTAAATCTGTTTGGGTGGTAACTCATTTTAGTAAAGAAAGTGGTAAATGGGAATGGAATACCTTCCAGAGCTGTTTTGTAAATATTTAGAAATACCCTAAGGATACTCGAGTTGCGTAAAAACATAGTTCTCATAGTACATATACTCGTACTCTGCTCAGAAAGGTTTGTTTGTGAACATTCATTGATGCTCTTCTTTAGCCTGCCACGGATAGAAGGAACTGTGCTATTTAATCCCAAGAAAGGTTCTAATAACCAATTCTTACATACTTAAAGATTAAATTTTACTGTTATTACAAATACTTAATTCCGAATTCGATCAAGAAGACTATACAGTTCGTACTGTGATCTTTTTCACAGTTTGTTCTGGCTTAACTTTAGACATTCTGGCGGAATGCGTTGTTTTGTATAGGTCAACTCCATGGTGGTCCCAAATGAATATCTTTTCGATTGTACTACAAATTCGGTGTATAAAAGAAAAATATAAAAAGTTCAAAGATATTGTTTTTTTAACTATGTGTAACAATGGTTTCATTGGTTTCCAATGGTGTCATTGGAGACATTATTTGAAACCAGACAAAGATTTAAACTACAGTACCTTCATATTATCAAATTACACTTCTGGCCACTTGGTGGCGTTGAAAGTTTTAATTTATTCAAGGTTGTGAGATGACGTAATTTATCTATACCAAGGGTTACCAACCAAAGCTCTGGAGAATCCTTTAACAATGAAAGCATTTTAAATGCTCCCTCTATGTGAGTACAGGGTGAGTCTCTACTGAGTGCATTAATTTTAACAGTGGATTCTACTTGTTGAAATTGACCAAAAAAGTACCCATATGCCTATACCTAACTTCAACCGTTTGGCTGTAATGGTATTTTGTGTTTTTTTAACTGCACGACTTTGAACTGTTAATGTGACAGTTAAGCCCAAAGCATTGTGTTAATGACAAAAAAGATACTACCATTAAAAAGAAAGTTAAATTTCCTATAAATAAATACTTTATGAAAAACATAACGTCTTTTTACTCTACGTAAAATGACTCTAAAGTTAAAAAATGTTTTTACATATTTGATTCTTCAATTTTCAAGGCTTAATTTAACTAGTTATACTTTTTGGTTTTTAATGTCCAGTTACACCAAAAACGGCCGTGTTTCTTCATCTTTAAAATGGTGTAAGAATAAGTAGGGGTCATTAGGGAAAAAATTCTAAAATTTTGTAAAAATGTTGCAAAGGTACACAATTAAAACAAATTAGTTAAAACACCAAACTAAAAACTGAGCCTGTAATATTTCTTTACTGTTGAATCTGTTGTCAACATCAGCTGGTTGGAAGTTAAAACGATATAATCAGCTGATTTCAACTTGTTGTATTGTTGAACTGTACCATACAAGCCCATAACAAGAGACTCCCCATAAGAGTTCGCCGCTTGATCCAGCAGTATGATCGTTGCGTTGCGATTTCTTCAAGACCGTTTGGAGTACTGATGAATCCACTTGAGTCGTGATCTCGTTTTTAATATACATAACGAAAAGAAGGAACAATCGTTTGGCCTCCACGGTCTCCTAAACTCATTAAGTTTTTGTATTAACCGAATTTTGCTTATTTTAATACAAAAATCAACCGATTATAGTTTAATTGTTCCAACTAATAAGCTAATTTAGTCACTAGTTATACAATCTGGTAAAGACATAATACACAGTCAGTAGTTAGTTTGGTGTTGAAATTATATTACGGACGTTATTTATCGTTATTGAGTCAACAAAAACCCCAACGTTTTGGGATTTGAAATCGTATCCCACCTTTAGGTGAAAGTTAACTTAAAACATAACCAACAACATTAGGAAATGGATAGCCTAAAAGTAATCAGCGCAAGCCGACCAGTCACCCACCACCGAATGATGTTCATTTTTTACCCTTAAACTTATTCGATTTGATAACAACTAGCCTATGGCGCAAATATGTATAACGATGGACGTCAAATAACCTAATATTAACCCGTAATACTTCAACCTCAGAAACTGTACCATCGTCAACAACAAGGTACAAACAAAGAATAAGTCTAATGTGTTTTGTTTATGTACCTTAAAAAAATGCTTATGACATTTTTAAAAGTTTTCAAGGTAAGGTCCTACAATCCTGTTTTCAATGAAATCAATTTAGACATTTACTTTGTTCTTGTTTGATTAGAAGATTAATGTACCAAGTGAGGGTTCTCTACATTATAGCAATGCTCGTTGTTCATATTTAAAAATTGCGACGATCATACTGCTGGATCAAGCGGCAGAAGTCTTATGGGGAGTCTCTTGTTATGGGGTTGTATGGTACAGTTCAACAATACAACAAGTTGAAATCAGCTGATTATATCGTTTTAACTTCCAACCAGCTGATGTTGACAACAGATTCAACTGTAAAGAAATATTACAGGCTCAGTTTTTAGTTTAGTGTTTTTAACTAATTTGTTTTAAATTGTGTGTACCTTTAAATATTTTACGAAATTTTAGAATTTTTTTCCCCTAATGACCCATAAATTCTTAACCGTTTAAGCATGGTGTCGACAGTGTTAATTAAGCCTTGAATAAAGAATCAAATATAAAACATTTTTTAAACTTTAAAGTCATTTTACGTTGAGTGAAAAAGCGTTTAGTTTTAATAATGTATTTATTTTATAGAAATTTAATTTTCTTATTAATGTTAAAACGTTAAATAAGTGAATAAACGGTGAGCTTAATTTTTGGTCCATTTTAACATAAATACCACTGTTAAAATGAGCTTAACGATAAAATGTAAATTACACCATGTTGTAGAAGACTTTACTACCTATTTATTGACACCAAGGTCAAAACAATCGATTAAGAATCAACAAAATTACAGTGGAAACCGTGGCAAACATCAAGATAATAAGGTGGAAAGTTGTCGGTTTTCATCCAGAGTTTCCCCTAAAGCTTCGTTGTTTCCCATTTGAATTTCATGAACTGATGTCAATAGGTAGGTAATAAAATTCGCTACAAAACGTTATTCTTTACATTTCATCGTTAACCTCACCGTTTATTCACTATTTAAGGTGTAACGCCAAAACTCCCCTAAAATTACCATAAAATAGGCACCGTTTTAAAATGATAAGTAAGATCATCCTGGTAATTTTTCCATAAATAGTCTTTTTTAGATACAAACTTATGTTAAGTTTGAGTCAAATCCGAAAAATGGTGTGGGAGATAATAAATAATTAGTGAAAATATAAAATGGCGAATATCTGGTTAACTAAGCGTTTTCGGAAAATAATTATTCTTGATTTTCTCTTTATTTGGCCCATATAACCTTTTCCTAGATACTGGCATTTTCCTTATGGGACATCCTGTATAGTTTCTCCTACATTGGCAGTACATTGATGGATTTTTTGTGTTTTCTGTTACAGTTGGTCAGTCTGTGATTAGTCATTCGCTGCTTTAAGTCAGCCAATGCGGCTGACTGGTGACTAGCCAATAAGTCATTCTGTGGTTAGCTGTCACGAACCATGGACTTATTTCTCTTTTTGTCTTTTTAATGTTTGAAAGTTTTGGTGGCGGGTGGCTGGGCATATTGCGCTGATTACTCGCTCATTGCTGGTGGCTAGCACATTTCCTAATCCTTGTGTTATGTTTTAGGTTACTTTTCACCTGAAGACGGGATCAGATTCCAGATCCCGAAAGGTCGTGTTATATTTGTTCATTTAAAAACCATGGGAAACGTCAGGCTAGCAATCTGTTAAACAGCCTCAAAGTTAAATTTTCTTGACCCATTCTTTGCAAAGTATTTTTAGACGCAGTTCACGAACGTCTAAGCCACCGTTTCCGAAATCCTGGTTTCTACACAACCACTTAACCAATTTATAATTTCTAGGTGCAAAATTACTGTTTTGGGTGTGTTAACATTTAAACACTTTTTTGATGGTATCTCTGAACACTAGTACTTAACCCGTGGAAGAGAGAGTTAGTGAATAAGTGTGTGTGAGGGTACAGAGCTGTAGTGGTGGACTGGTACTGCTGAGTAGTGGACTGGTGACTGCTGAGTAGTGGACTGGTGACTGCTGAGTAGTGGACTGGTGACTGCTGAGTAGTGGACTGGTGACTGCTGAGTAGTGGACTGGTGACTGCTGAGTAGTGGACTGGTGACTGCTGAGTAGTGGACTGGTGACTGCTGAGTAGTGGACTGGTGACTGCTGAGTAGGTGGACTGGTGACTGGTGACTGAGTAGTGGACTGGTGACTGCTGAGTAGGGACTGGTGACTGCTGAGTGGACTGGTGACTGCTGAGTAGTGGACTGCTGACTGAGTAGTGGACTGGTGACCGCTGCTGAGTAGTGGACTGGTGACTGCTGAGTAGTGGACTGGTGACTGCTGAGTAGTGGACTGTGACTGTGGAGCAGTGGACTGGTGACCGCTGAGTAGTGGACTGTGACCGCTGAGTAGTGGACCGGTGACTGCTGAGTAGTGGACTGGTGACTGCTGCCGGTGACTGCTGAGTAGTGGACTGGTGACCGCTGAAAGTGGACTGGTGACCGCTGAGCAGTGGACTGGTGACTGCTGAGTAGTGGACTGGTGACTGCTGAGTAGTGGACTGGTGACTGCTGAGTAGTGGACTGGTGACCGCTGAGTAGTGGACTGGTGACTGAGCAGTGGACTGGTGACTGCTGAGTAGTGGACTGGTGACCTGCTGTGGAGTAGTGGACTGGTGACTGCTGAGTAGTGGACTGGTGACTGCTGAGTAGTGGACTGGTGACTGCTGAGTAGTGGACTGGTGACTGCTGAGTAGTGGACTGGTGACTGCTGAGTAGTGGACTGGTGACTGCTGAGTAGTGGATTGTTGCTTGCTGGTAGTGGACTGGTGACTGCTGAGTAGTGGACTGGTGACTGCTGAGTAGTGACTGGTGACTGCTGAGTAGTGGACTGGTGACTGCTGAGAGTGACTGCTGAGTAGTGGACTGCTGCTGAGTAGTGGACTGGTGACTGCTGAGCAGTGGACTGGTGACTGCTGAGTAGGACTGGTGACTGCTGAGTAGTAGACTGGTGACTGCTGAGTAGTGGACTGGTGACCGCTGAGTAGTGGACTGGTGACTGCTGAGTAGTGGACTGACTGGTGAGGGTGGACTGCTGAGCTGAGTGGTGAGACTGGTGACGCTGACTGCTGCTGAGCTGAGTGGTGGACCTGCTGACTGCTGCTGAGTAGTGGACTGGTGACTGCTGAGTAGTGGACTGGTGAGGCAGACTGGTGACTGCTGAGCAGTGGACTGGTGAGCTGAGTAGTGGACTGGTGACTGCTGAGTAGTGGACTGGTGACTGCTGAGTAGTGGACTGGTGACTGCTGAGTAGTGGACTGGTGACTGCTGAGTAGTGGACCTGGTGACTGCTGAGTAGTGGACTGGTGACTGCTGAGTAGTGACCGTGCTGAGTGGAGTGGACTGGTGACTGCTGAGCAGTGGACTGGACTGACCGCTGAGTGGAGTGGACTGGTGACTGCTGAGTAGTGGACTGGTGACTGCTGAGTAGTGGACTGGTGACTGCTGAGTAGTGGACTGGTGACTGCTGAGTAGTGGACTGGTGACTGCTGAGTAGTGGACTGGTGACTGCTGAGCAGTGGACTGGTGACTGCTGAGCAGTGGACTGGTGACTGCTGAGTAGTGGACTGGTGACCGCTGAGTAGGTGACCGCTGACTGCTGGACTGGTGACTGCTGAGCAGTGGACTGGTGACTGGACTGGTGAGCAGTGGACTGGTGACTGCTGAGTGAGTGGACTGGTGACCGCTGCTGAGTAGTGGACTGGTGACTGCTGAGTAGTGGACTGGTGACTGCTGAGTAGTGGACTGGTGACTGCTGAGTAGTGGACTGGTGACTGCTGAGTAGTGGACTGGTGACTGCTGAGTAGTGGACTGGTGACTGCTGAGTAGTGGACTGGTGACGGTGAGGGGTAGGGTGGCGGAGTTGCTCAACTGAAAGCCCCTGACGACCTTAACGAGTAATAGGCGGCTCTACGCCCCGCCACAAACTGAATTTTAAGTACCCTTCGCGATCGACACTTTCAAACACCCAATTAATCGATGGTGAGCAAAGGGTCCTGAATACTTAATAGAGCATGGTTAGAATTTCAAGCTTGCCTTTGGTGTAAATATCGTGTTTGTGAGGTTTCACTGGAGAGCCTGTGCTTAGCATTTGAAGATATAATTGATCAAACTTAGTTGGCTATTAACGACTATTAAAAGAAATTATAGTGGTTTAAAGTGTTTTTAACTATCTTTGCTGGAGACTATCTTTACTAGACGATTTGCGAAGCTATTGCTATTTCGAGTGTTCTATCAAAACGCTAAGTTAAAATTGGAGGGAAAATTGAAATAAAGAACATAGTTTGGACGTGAATTTGATCCAAGATTTGAATTTTCATGGTTTTAAGATTGCCATTAGAGCGCAGGAGTAAAATCGGTTTGCTAATGGGGCTATATATGTAAAGTTTCAACGATGCCCAAACTAATCACTTAGGATCTACGTAGTCCTTCTTATTCCAGTATAAAAACAAGTTCAATTTTATGATGAGTTTTCCTGAAATACCTTCAAAATCATAAAACGAAATGAGATTCAGAGTAGTCAAGTATTTAATTTATACAGTGCCTACTTGTTTGATACATTGCGATATAGCATGTGCATGAGTGGTCATATCTTGAATCTGATGGAACATCGTTAGTGTCGATTCAAATAACCCACATTTATTCTATTTTAGATTGTTCCTGTCATGAATGGTTATTGAATGTATCGCATTTAAAGTTGCCAATACGACTTTATATGATATGATTTATAGGTTTTAAATGTCAAACCTAACATTTTATTTGATATTTAAAGAATAGAAATGAATAACGTTTGTATTGTTTTTATGTTTTAATGGAGGCTTTTAAAGTTAAAATTTGAGGAAGAATGAATTTTTTTGGTATTATTATGTATTTTGAGATTTATAGTTTGCGGTGTTGAACTCTACTAAGCATTCTTTTTATGTACAGATCAATCAAGGCCCGTACAACTTTAAAGGCCAGGGTGAGCTTTAAACGCACCTCTCCCCCACGTTAACTTTTGAAAAAGGTAATGTTTTGTAAGACCCTTTGGGAAATGTTTTAGAAGTTTGTTTTGACGTACTTTGCGTCAACCCCCTTCCTAACCAAAATCTGGGGGCTCCCCAAAATGTTTAAATACAAACCCCCGCCTTGTGGCACTTCAAAAGAAAGGGAACTTTAACACGAATTCAACAACGCAAAAACAAATTTTTTATCTCGACTCGTTTTTTGTTATACCAATTTAAAAATTAGACGAAATCAGGATTAAAATGCCACATTTCACATACAATTTATTTTAAATGACAAAATTTTCTTCACAATATTCTATGGAATTATGTTATAGGGTGGTGATGTTTCCCTCAGAGTATTTTGAAGAAAATGTTGTCATTCAAAATAAACTGTATGTGAAATGAGGCATTTGAAACCTGATTTCATGTTATGTTTAAACTGGTATGATAAAAAAACTAATCGAGATATAAGATGTGTCTTTGCGTCGATGAATTTGTCTTGAAATACCCTTTTAAAAATTACCCTTCTTGTATTTTAAAAAATTGGAGGGCCTCTCCCCAGAATTTGGGGTGGGTGACGCAAAGTACGTCAAAACAAACTCCAGAATCATATAAAAACATTCCCCAAAGGGTTTTTAAAAAATATTTCCTTTTTCAAAAGTTAAGGTGGGGAGAGGAAATTTAAAACGCACTGTATAAATTAATATTAAAATACTAGTATTAACTATTATGGTATAGAGTATCACTTACTTGCAGTGTTCGTCATCCCTGCAATACTCGGCGAGACTGTGGCAAGTAGGGACTACAGCACCCTCTACCTGCTGGGCACACACTGGGTGCAGGATCTCCTGAGCACTCAGGCACTCGTCCTGATTGTTCTTTGTCTTCCTGCAACATGAAACCAGCAGTGAAAACCAGCGCTAGTGATTGTCATTCAAATGGCTGTGATAGGGACCATTGAGTTATTCAGTTCCTACTTCCTTCGCTCACACTGGGTGCAGCCTGCTATTGGCCTTAGGGAGTTCTCGACTAACCTGATGTTCTGGAGCTAGAGAATGTTGTCTGTTACTAATTTAAAATGTACCTGATTAATGCAACAGTCTATCCATTAAAACCTGTTTTAAAAGGTACGTAAGTAAATATAACACAAGCTCTACCGTAAGTCAGTTATGGTTAAATAACCCTAGTGACCTCTTCTCCATTCTCTGTCAGTCAGCAAATCTAATGGCCCCGGGACTAGAGGAGGGTGTCCGTCACTCCAACCGAGATGTAACTGATCACTACGTCAATCCATCCATTACGAGCTGTTCCTGTTACGTACATAACTAGCCATGAACACAAGTTCTATCGTAAGCCCACGATGATTTAATAACCGAGTAAACTGAACCCCTCCCTTCTTAACTTGCAAGTCTAATGTCCTGGGATTAGAGAAGATTGTCTGTCACTCCACTGAGATGTAATTGATCACTTCATCAATCTACCCGTTACAAACTGCTCCGATACGTACATAACTGTTCACGAACACAAGTTCTATAGTAAGTCAAACACTGTTTAATAGCTAAGTTAGCTGGTCTTGACCCTTCTCAACTAAACAGACTAGTGCCTTGGGATTAAAGGAGATTGTCTGTCACTTTTTTGAGATTTAACTAATCACTCCATCAATCTATCTATTACAAACCATTTTTGCTGTATATGTAACTAACTAAAAAACACAAGTCATATACTGTGTCGACCATGGTTAAAATACCTAGTGAAATCTTAGTCCTCTCCTAGTTTTATGTCCTAAGATTAGAGAGGATAATTTGTTACCTCAACTGAAATGTAATTGATTCCTCCATCACCCTACCTTTTTTGTGGTAGTTTCGGTACGTTACTAATCACAAACACAAGTTCTATTGCAAGTCAAACATGGTTAAAGAGCTCAATGAGCCATCTCTGTCAAGGGATTTGAGGAGATTATCTGTCACTCAACTGAAATGTAACTGATCAAAAACCTGGATCAGTCTCAGCAAGTCCACTGAGGATGCTCCATTGCAAAATGAGCGAAACGTCTGGGGCTGTAGAAGTTGTAAATAGCCATTTGACACGGTCCATACCGGAAGCTTTAGTTAGTAATGACCACTTCATCAATTTATCCATTACAAACTGTTCCTGGTACGTAACTAACCACAAACACTAACCACAAACAGTTATATAGCCCAGTGAACCATCTCTGTCCTGGGATTAGAGGAGATTGTCTGTCACTCAACTGAAATGTAACTGATCACTTCATCAATCTACCCGTTACAAACTGTTCCTGGTACGTAACTAACCACAAACACAAGTTCTGTTATAAGTCAACCATGATTAAACGGTTAACCTTCATGGTTAAGCCCAGTAAACCATCTCTGTCCTGGGATTAGAGGAGATTGTCTGTCACTCAACTGAAATGTAACTGATCACTTCATCAATCTACCCGTTACAAACTGTTCCTGGTACGTAACTAACCACAAACACAAGTTCTGTTATAAGTCAACCATGATTAAACGGTTAACCTTCATGGTTAAGCCCAGTAAACCATCTCTGTCCTGGGATTAGAGGAGATTGTCTGTCACTCAACTGAAATGTAACTGATCACTTCATCAATCTACCCGTTACAAACTGTTCCTGGTACGTAACTAACCACAAACACAAGTTCTGTTATAAGTCAACCATGATTAAACGGTTAACCTTCATGGTTAAGCCCAGTAAACCATCTCTGTCCTGGGATTAGAGGAAATTGTCTGTCACTCAACTGAAATGTAACTGATCACTTCATCAATCTACCCGTTACAAACTGTTCCTGGTACGTAACTAACCACAAACACAAGTTCTGTTATAAGTCAACCATGATTAAACGGTTAACCTTCATGGTTAAGCCCAGTAAACCATCTCTGTCCTGGGATTAGAGGAGATTGTCTGTCACTCAACTGAAATGTAACTGATCACTTCATCAATCTACCCGTTACAAACTGTTCCTGGTACGTAACTAACCACAAACACAAGTTCTGTTATAAGTCAACCATGATTAAACGGTTAACCTTCATGGTTAAGCCCAGTAAACCATCTCTGTCCTGGGATTAGAGGAAATTGTCTGTCCCTCAACTGAAATGAAACGTAACTGATTACTTCATCAATTTATTTCTATCGTAAATCAATAATGTTTTAACGTTTAAAGGTTGGTATGGCGGGTTTTCCCCATTACCTTTATCCTTTATGACTTAGTGTGCCGCAAGATTTACACCAACCTTTTAATAAGGTTGAACAAAACTTTTAATTAAGTATTACGTCTTACTGGACCAGCTTTAACAAGAATTCAACTTTAGAAGTTTGAAATACAGTAATATGGAATTTAGTTCCGTATAATTATTCCTGAACTATTTTTGATCAATTCATTTTATTTACAACGTTAGGTCACTTTCAATTCAAATTTAAGTAAATAAGGAAACATTTGTAAAATACTTCAACTTTTAAATATTTAGAATTCAGTACTTTTGATTACCTTTTGTAGCGTGATACAAAATGACTTGTTTGTGGGTTTATAACAGTGTCTTTAATACGTCCGCTACATTGAAAGTTTACCTGAAGGTATTTTATGATTAAATTTTGATTACTTTTCAACTTGATAACCTTCCGCTATCTGACTTTCAGTTAGCTTGAGGTGAAGTTAGTTTTACTTGATGGTTAACAACATTATTTTGATAGGGACACATTTAGACAAATATGTTTGATTGGAAAGTCGGTCATATGTAAGTTACAAGAAAACACACAGGTAGCCTGGACTGACAGGATTCCGAAATGTTGAAGCGAGGCCGAGCACAAAGACTTTTTCAACACAGGGTTAACGTACTTCACGTGGTCCTTCGTGTCTATACGTGAATATTGAGATCTGATACAATTATCTTGAAAACTGTAGCATCAAGAATTTGAACATTATTTTATGTTAGTTTGAAAGTTCATAATAGTGGTGAGAGCAATTTAGTAGGAAGGAACGGACTTTTTTCACTTCCGGAGAAATTCATTCTGGGGTAGAAAGATTCCACCCGTTTTGAGGGACTACACTAATCTAGAACTACATTTAATTAATATCTTAACTAAGATTAACCAATAGGTAATACTATTAATTATCATAAAATTGATGGCTTGTCAAATATAAATATAAACAAGTAAAATGAGACACATAGGAATAAAACTACATGTTAGTTGAATACAAAGAAATCAGCTATTTGTTTTTTCAGCTATTTCTTTATGTTAAGGCTAACTTGTGTTTTATTCCTATAACATGTCCTCATTTTACTTGTTTATATTTGTAACTTTTTTTGACAAGCCATCAATTTTATGATGTAGCGGTACTTTCAAAATATTGGTTGAATAGTCTTAGGTTAGATCTTAAGTTAAGATATTCAAATGTAGTTCCTAGATTAGTGTAGTCCTCTGAAGACGGGTGGAGTTTTTAACTACCCGAAACGTTAGGAGTAGATTTTTCTTCGGAAGTGGCAGGAAAGTCCGTTCTTTCCTTTTACTAAATTGAACATTTAATTACACTTTATAACTATTAAAACGCTTTCATGGAGATAGTTAATTTAGCAAATATCCCTATCTCAAAACAAAGTTTACAATGATTTTTAGGACAATGTTTTTTATTTTATCAAACACAAACTCTTGTTACAAGTACCTATAATTGGTATTCAAGTCCTTTACAACGAAGCATACACATTATTCTGTGCTCCATTGATTTTACAAGATAACATTGGGCTAGTTAAATACTTTTAGTTAACTCTTTGACTTCAAGCGTATGTTATCTAAAACACAAATACGTGTAATACATGCAAATTAAACCCTCAAAGTCACATCTCCGTTTTTGCACCAAGGTTAATGTACAGAAACGATAACATTACGAGTATTACAGGTTTTCAAATAAGAGCAGTAATATGTCAGAGGGAGTGCTGAAACTCTTTAAATCCACCATGTTTATTTGTCAGATTAGCGAAATAGTTATTATCTCGAGATGAGAGAAATAAAAGCAATTCCTCTGGTAATGTAACGGACTTGTTGTTTAAACAATGACATTTCATTTAAACGTAATCTGTTATTCTTCATAATCTACCATCTCGTGGAGCGACTAAATCTTGTGTAGTTGGTATTTGTATCGTATTTCAACTATTAAAGACATTCCCTGTCACATATTCTATGGGGACAAATTATCAGGTTTTCATAATCTATAAAATCAAATAAGAATTGTGTTTGTACGTTGTTGAGAGTAAGGTATGTTTCGTCTATTAAGTTATGTTATGCATTGAAAAGGTCTCTTGGCCTTCGGCCTTAGTTTTCACCACTTAATCACAAGGCAATGTTCCATCTCTTGGCTTTTGGCCTCGGAATTTTATCAAGAATAAAAATCAAACATCAAAATAAAGCATGTTAATTTGTTATTGACATGATTTTACGATGTATTGACAATTGCCAGAAATTACAACTTAAGCCTCACTATAGTAAAGTTTTAAATTTTAAACTGTACAATAAAAGCCGAATAGCAATAATATTTATAAAAAATCAAAGAAGAGATTTATTTATAAACGTCTGTGGAAGACATTAACAGATGGCTGTGAATATAAATTAACGATATAAAGTACTAAACAATAAAACACTTAGATTTAATACAGAAATAAATATAAGTTAATGTAAAAAATAAATTACTGGTACAAAAATATCACAGTAGGTTAACATTGTATAAAACGCATTGTTATAAACTTTATATTCAGTAAACACAACTTAATCAAGAACTAGCTCTATTTTATTGACAGTAAATAATTCTTGCATTGAATAGAAAAGATTTTTAACAGCCGTTCATAAAACCGTCCTAAAAGCAATTCGTGGCTATAGACACAGTTGGATATTATTATATTTTTAAGTTATTTTAGTCCTTACGTGACATGACAAGATGTCTATGAAGAGTTTTCCCTAACTTACTGTAGGATATGTTCTATTAATATTACTATTATTTCTAGTGTTATACGAATGTATGTTGTTACAGAAGGTTAACGAGGGTTTGTTTCAATGCATAAAAGAACAATTCAAACACATACAAGTTGACTACAGTAGGTATTTTTAACATTTCAAATAATGATTTGCAATTGGCATCATGTACTGCATCACAAATTTTGCAAATCACCTTCTTATGAATTATCCTAACTTCTTTCATACTACTACTTCCTGCCCAGAAAATTATACTATACTTGTAAATGCTTTGGATGAAAGAAAAATATACAATTCTCAAATATAAGAACTATTTGTGAACTGTGTATTTTCTTTCTTTCAAAGCATTTTCAAACCAGTGTTTTAAGATGTTAATTAAATATACTGCTTTTGATAATCAAACTTATATTTGATCTAAATGAGAATTCCATTAAAGTTTCCCATCCAAATGCATCCCCAAGAACTTAACACAGATATTTTCAACTAATTCATCATAATCATAATATTATTATAATATCACAGACTATATCCTTCCTTGAGGTCTATCATTTCAAATGACTGTATTTTTCTCGGTTTTAACAACTTAATATAATTGTGAAATGGTGTACTTTTCCTCGGCTGTTCGACTTTGGGTTTTCATTGTATCAAAGCGCCCTCTCTTTTTCTATGTCTTATGCCCATTTTCTAAAATGTTCTATGAAAAACGTTTATTGCAGCAAAATATGAACGTTCATTGGCGGCTATTTTGTAACTAGGTTTGCTGTACACTCACCATTCGTGTTTTGAAGATAAATTATCAAGAACCATTGAACGGAATCCTTTAGGCCCTTCAAAAGCTATTGTTGGACAAACGAACATATTCATGTCCTTCCATATTGGATGGTTACAGTTCTTTCATATTTTTCAATAGCTCATTTTAAAATGTAATTGATCACAAACATGTTCATGCCAGAGCCGGTCACCGGGCGTGGGTGACGGTGACGGTTGATGCTGAGAGCATTAATATCTCATTTTTCACAGGAAAATTCACTAAACCTTAACAGGCAATTTCACAAAAGAGTTACATACAAAGAGAACATTACTCAGGTATTTTAAGTATGTATTTTTATGTAATGAAAATGAGAAATATAACGATTTAAAATTAAATATACTGTTTGATGCAAAACATGTATTATTTGTGAATTTTAGGCTGCAAATGCTTTAAGTCTAAAGCTATCGAGTTTATATAATAACTTTAAATACCTTTGCAATTCAAGCAAAGCAAAAACTAGAATGGGAAATTAGTTAATGAGTGAAATAAATCTCTATTAACTAACCTACGAGACGAAACGTCGAAGCGTCACCATGAGCAAAGAAAAACAAAGCCCTAAGTATTGCAAAATTGCCATTAGCAGAGCGAATAATCCAAAAGTCGTTAGGCCTCAGGCCGAGATGTGACTGTGAGCGCGAGGAACATTATACACCTTGTGAACCGACAATACGCACAGTTCACAGTTCCACA
The DNA here is from genome assembly GCA_018831715.1 of Matsumurasca onukii. Classification (NCBI taxonomy): domain Eukaryota; kingdom Metazoa; phylum Arthropoda; class Insecta; order Hemiptera; family Cicadellidae; genus Matsumurasca; species Matsumurasca onukii. Next base: position 7,954,053 of record CM032064.1, read on the forward strand.
GTTCAGTCCAGGCTATCAGTGTGTTTTGTAACTTTCATGTGACCAACTTTTCCATCATGCACAGGCCTAGGAACATATTTGTCTAAATGTGTTCCTATCAAGATTATTTTCTTAACCATCAAATGTAACTAACTTCGCCTCCAGCTAACTGAAAGGGAGATAGCGGAATGCTATCAAGTTGAAAAGTAATCAAAATTTGTTCATAAAATACCTTCAGGTAAACTTTTATGTAGCTGGCACTTTAGTGACACCGTTATGAACCCACCCACTAAAGGTCAGTTTCTATCACACCACAAAAAGCAATCAAACATTACAGAATTCTAAGTATTTTACAAATGTTTTCTTTCATACATATTGATTGAAAGTGCATAAATTAGTTCATAACATAATGTACATAAATTAGGAATATTAACACATCGTGATATTCTATATTATTTTAAGCCAACTAAGGTCAATTTAGTACTTAAAAGGCACTTTGTAGAAAACTTAAATTAGATAAAACTCTATTACGGTATAATTTAAACCTTTGTTGCAAACGAAGTTAATTAGTTTTTTACAACAGAAGCTTGTTTAACGCAGACACTTGTCATTCTCAATTAGCCCCTCTAACCTTTCGTTATAGTTTAATTTTAACCAGCAGGAACTGAACATGAGAACATATGTATTTTACATGTATACTCTTGTGTTTCAAACATGTTCAATGTTTTCAACTCAATACTTTGGTTTGGGACAGTTTAATACAACAATATAACACATTTCGCTATAAAACATCTCATTCCCCAAGGTATTGTGACCATTAAATTAGGCAAGACCGTAATGCGGAGGATCAATGAGTTACGGTTGAGCGTCTTAAATCATTGGAGACATTTAACAAGCGAAACTGTCATCAGGTTTCCAACGTCAAGCCGGTAATGAATAGGAAATTGTGAAATTGTGTACCACGCCACAGTGGTAATCCTATCCAAACCTATTGTTACGATACTAGTATCTTGGTAAATGCGTCGCTGAATGGTGAACGGTGTTTCATACCCATTCTCAACAAAAACTGTGATGCTGTAATACTTAATGGTGTTCCGGAAGGAGGGGGGGGGGTAATTGATCATTTATAGACTAAAGGGTTTTAGTAAGAGTTTGTTTCACCTCGCTACATTTGGATTGATTGAAACCAGTTTAATTCCACGCAAAGTGATCATTATAACGGCGAATAGTAAATACATAAACTGTGTAATTAACATCGCTTTACGATCATTTAATGTTCGAAAGTTAAAGGAATGGGGATTTAAGGGTGTAAAAGAGATTCTTTAAGGTCTGATACATATGTATAGCTTAAATATACTTTTACCTGTTTGGATAAAACGTAAGCCAAAAAGGTAAGTCTCGGCAACCTTTGTAGACATAATTGAATTCCAACGATCAATGAAAAACAAGTCGTTATTGAAAAGCTAAAGCAAAACGATAGATAAATATAACATTCCTCCACCATTCTATTGATTTGTTTGCTTTCTGATCAAAGATTTGAAGTCAAATAATGTCAAACATTTCAAATATAAACGACAATAAACATCGAAGATTTAAAACCCAATATGCTTAATGTAAACTGGTGACTCAGGTAAATAAGATGAGCGTTGAAGTGGAAAGAAATAAACTGAACCATCGAGTAGATTGAAATCGCAGAGGAAAAATGGTTTGCGGATGTTTACTTTCCCGGTGACCATCCTTCTCAACCCTTTCCCTCTCTCGGCTACCACAACCACAAAGCGGGATAATATACACACACTTTCCGCTCAGTTCCGCTCATTTAACACGCTCATCAACGCTTTCAACTCTGTATGCCTAAAGTAAATAATATTTGCTGTTTTCCTAACTGATTATTTAAAGGGAAACGTCATCAGATTAAAATATTTAGTTTCGTCTGTTGTCTTTTCTGAGAGCAAGTGTTACAACAATTATCTTTGCTGTTTAAATAACACCAACGTAGAACTTTCACCGTGGCTTCGTCATATTTAAGGGTACGCCTACGGTGGCCCGTTTTTCACCATTCAAAACAATTTTTACATCAATAAACATGATAGACTTGGAAACTAGAGGAGTTTTATGACACGTGTATATAGCGTTTTTCGAAACTATGATTTTAAGTTTTTAACACAACACTTTGGACAGTTTCAAACTTTATTTGCAAAATTATTGAACCATTTATGAAAAATTAGACTCCATACACGTATCTTCTAGTTTCTAAATGTATGAGGATTATTAATTTAAAAACGATTTTGAAAGGTGAAAACGGGCTGCAACCTCTGTAGCGTTTAGTTCACAACTAGGCCGCATCAGTTGAATGCTGATACATTCTATGTACATATATGCTTAACTTTCGTTTTAGTTGTGGACTTGATAAAATATAATCAACTAAAAATGCAGTTTCTAGCAAATATTACAAATTATTAGTTTGATGTTTAAGTGGTTTTATAATTTTTTGTTATTTTAACTTAAATATCTGTAAATGTGATCAATAAGAACTGAGGTAAATTATGTTTAGTTTTTTCCATCGGTTTGAATGTAGATGACTTTCATCTGTCTGACCCCTTCTTAGCTTGAGCATTCTTTTAAACGCTTCCCATTACACAAAATAGATTTTATTGTTGTGCTTGTATAGGCTAGCCTAGAAAACAATAATTTGCATTTCCAGTATGTAACTTTTCTCCTGAAGACGGGATCAGATTAGAGATAATGAAACGTCGTGTTATTTTCATTCACTCAAAAACGATGGAAAACGGCTTAATAATATTTTAACCTCAGAAATTGTATTGGTTTTTGTCGATATGGTGTTGAAGGTGGTTCATTCATTATTAAAAGTTGATTGGCAGTATACCTTCTTTTATGATAGAAATAAAACTATTTTTAATTTTTGAATTATATTTCGGTTTCTGAACAGAAATCCTCTTCAGATTACAAAAAATTACAATATAAACAGTTATAAACCCAAATAGTTTAAAATTAAAATCATATGGCTATACACATAGAAAAAGAAATATCCTATAGTTAGTACCAATAATATGTATGTTTATAATTATAATTTTAAATTTTCTTTCAACAAATTATTCCAAATAGGGTTTATGGTCCGTGAGTGTTTGCTAAAATGTGAATTTGGGAACTTATAGTCCATATATGATGTTTCCAATATTGTCCTTTTAAATAAATCTTTTTCATAACGAAGAATTTCTGTTCCATCGTAATTAATTTGGTGGTTTTTCGAAATTTTGTGCAACACTAGATTACTTTCTTCATTTATGCATTTTTCGTTATATTTATGTTGTATAGTTCTTGTATCTAGGGATGAATTAGCTTGGCCAATATAAACGTCAGAACAGTTATGACAGGGAATTTTGTAAATTAAATTTGTATCATATTTGTAGTTAGTTATATATTATAAGTTTTGAATTTAGTTTCTGATTTATGGAAAAGGATGTGGATATGTTAAATTTTTAGTTACACTTTTAATTTTCTCAGAAAGTCCTTTAACATATGGAATTGTTACGTATGAAATAGGATTAATTTGTTCTTCAATGTTGTCATGAATGGTTGATTGTTTTATTGTTGAGTGTTTTTTTATGAATTGTTTAGATTGTTTAGGATAGTCATTAGATTGTAAAACTTCATATATTCTTTTAGTTTTTTTGACTCTTCTTCTTTATGAGTTAAAACAAGGTTATCTCTATGAAACAAGTTAATTGTTAGACATAGGTTATTTTTTTATAAATTGTATTATCGTCAAGAAGAAACTTTAAACATAGAAACGAATAGGAAACTGTACTGAACCATGTTATTTTACATTTATACGCCAGTTTCCTACAACCAAAATGATGAAAATTTGATGACAAACAACTAAGCTACAGCATAAAACGTGGAACGACTGGAAACACGGAAAACAAATAAAACTACTATGCTTTGTTAAAATGGTCACTGTGAACGTGTTAACTTGTATATTAGTGATACAGGTTTATAAGTCTGGGATACCTGGGAGCATTTTTGAAACCATGTAAACCTTGATTTATTTTCATTTTGATCCTTATACTCATTTCCAAAGTTTCTAACACAATCATGCAGACTATATAGATATTTTTACCGATTTTCCATAGGAAATATGAATACCACCTCCGGTGAAACAAAAATAAACGTTACCGTTATTCAATTCTACGGTTTAGTAACGAGCCTAATCGGCTATTCGATAATAAATAATCAGAAATGTCAAATGTGTCTGCAGTTTGCTAACCTCTTAATTGCTTATCATGGTAGACGCCTGTGTATACATTTCTTATGTGATTAAAGGGGTTCCTATGATTGGGGATCAATGGTCTAAGATGAGTATGTACGTTGACGGTGTAGAGGTGTGGTGTGGATGAGTAGTTAGTAAGTGAGCTGAGGGATATAGTGCTTGGTTCGTGGTGTAGAGAGGGTGTAGAGAGGAGTGGGTATGAGGCTGTGGGATAACGTAGGACTTGATGTAAAATAGATTGGGTTAGACGCTGGAGACGACGGGTGGTGGAGATGATGTGGTGACTTGATTGGAAGCCACACTATCAACACATCCACATCACTTAACCACGATCCATATACTATACGCGGTCATAAACCCACGTGTCACTCGCACACAAACACACACTCATACACAGCAGGCTCTTATTCGCTGAATCATGGAATACCTGTCCTTCGTTATGAATCTATAGGTAAAACCTTGGTTTAAGTCAAGCCCGCAGTTAAACTTTAGTACATACAAAATCTCACAGACTCACCAGAGAAGACTACGCTTGCCGTTTTAATTGTCAGTTAACTGGGGTTGGCAGTTTAAGCCGCGGCTTAACTCAAGAAGGTGTTTCCCCAAATTCTATACCGTCAATTTAGCCGGAATAAACTAACCAACCCACAAGCAAAAACTGTATACTAGTCGAAATACACAAAAACCTAACCTCAACTTTGGAAATAAAAGCCTAGCTTCACACTATAATATCAAGTTTACAAATACTTAGATTATTACTATTTTAATTCGTATTATTTACTCTTTAAGGGCATAGTTAGTCAAATGGGTTGACTCATTGAATTTTGGGACATATTAGAAGAAGTTGAGGAAGAGTAGTACAAACATGAAGTACCAAGAACAAGAGGGCCTACTATAATCAAGGAAAGAGTTGATCATTTCGTGATATGGGATGAAGGAGAGTTTTTTGGAACATTTTGAATGAGGAAGGAAAATGTAAATGTTGTGCGCAATTTGATTAGTCAATCTTTGAGATCCACAAGTAATAATATATATAATTCAAGCCTTGTCATGTGCGGATAAATTGTTGTGTGCATTGAGGTTCTATGCTTCCAGTACTTTTTTGATCAATGTAAGGAGATTGAGCGGACCACACAAGTCCTCTGTTAGCCAAATCGTTAAGCAAGAGTCTGACGCATTTGCCCGTTTGTGTCCGAGTTTCATACAAATGCCGAAAAGTTAATTGGAAAAAAATAGAAATTACAATTAAACAAAATAGGCCTGTTTTCTTCACATTGGGAAGTCAGTAAACATAACTTCAACTTAAATCGAACAAACTTTTTCCTACCGAAATCAAACAGAAAACACACCAACAGGTTAGCCAACCCATTGATGCGAGGTTTAATCTATCCTGTGCCAGCCAAAAAGTTGGGGAAACACCTCGCAGTTTAACCGCAGTTACCGGAGGTATAAATTTGGCTCGGCACTAAAAAAACCAGCATAACGAGGATTTGGAGAAACCGCCCCTAAGCGCGTGTGTTTTGTTGTTGTTTTGAGAAGTGCAACATTATTAATTCGGTATCTTATTTTCGCTAACTAATTTTGCTGTTAGTTGCTACCATGTACAGTTTAAAGACAATTTAACGTTTTGAATATACTCGTACATTTAAAGACAAGTTTCAGTATCTGTACATAACTAAATATCAGTACAAGTTAATATGAAATATTACCACGAAATGTATTGGTTTCAAATTTATACAGAGTATTTTAAATTACCGGCTCTGCAAACAGCAGTCTCTAGAGCTAAGCATACCTTTGTTTATTGTAAACCTTATGGCCCGTACAGCTTTCAATCAATAGTAGTTCTCGGTTAAACGTCGATGCCAGTTAAGTCAAAATGTTTGTTGGAATTATGCAACGTGTATGTTTTACGCAGCATTTAGAACCAACCCCCTAATACTGACTGACACGCGGGAAACGGACGGATTTTAATCAGCTGTTACAATGTTGTTTGTTTTCGTTGAGATGTCTAGGTTATGTCATTGAAAAGAGTATTTCCAATGGTTCCTGTCGAACATCGTGTTTTCGCATACGATGCCAACTCAGAGACTAAGTTTGCTTCGTCGACATTTTGACATCCATCGGAATCAACCCGACTAAACCGTAACACGTTGTTGAAATGGGTAAGTCTTTTCAAATATAATGAAAATAAAACCTCTAGGCCCTGTATGTTAGATTGAGATCAAGTGGTCCCCTGTGTCTGCCTCGTCTGTTGGGCATATTGCTCTATCTGGATTCAGAGAGGAATGGGACCGGCTGACCAGACAATCATGAGAGGGTGCGACAAGCAAGCCCATTGCTGACAACCACTTAGGGGACGCCTTGCCAACACTCGGGGACCGTTCAAGATTATAGCAAGCCTCTCCTGAAGTCGCGGTGGTCTACCCTGCTGCCGCAAAAATGATATCTGATCCAACCTCCACTGGTGGGGAACACCGTGTTCAACATCTGGATGTGCCCAGTGCAACTTTTTTGATTGTATGTAATCTGAGCACCAGACAGATACTGATTGTTGTACTGCTAGGACACCTCAAAACATCGCTAAGGTGAGAATGGCAGGTGTAGTTTCTCGTTCCGGAGTGATTGGACTGTATTTTATCGAGGAAAATGGTGTTACCGTCACCTCGTTGTGTCCACATGTAAACTGACCAGAACTCCGAAGGCGAATCATGAGAGCTAACAGGTTGGTGCCACGTCGCACACCGCCGTTGCCTTAATGGTTACTGTCAGGAACATGTTTCCCGGACGGCAGGTTTCTCGTTTTGGTGAAATACCCTGGCCACCAAGACCACCAGATTTGTCTTGCTGTGACCTTTTCCTATGGGGATATTAGAAAGAATGTGTCTACTCTCACAACCCCGAACTCTCAGCAGACCTCAAACAAGCAATCAGGGAGAAGATACAGTCGATTCAACCAAACATGTTGACCCGAGTGGCGGATGATTTCACCAAAAAACTGAACATCTGTAACCAGGTGCGTGGGCACCATATGAGTGACGTAATTTAAACAAAAATAGTATCTTATAAAATGCTAAGTCATAGTATTCCAAAATATACAAATAAAATTGGTTTATCTGTTAAAATGGCTTTGTACTATTCATTTAAAAAACATCCGTTTCCCGTGTGTCACCCTGTACAACTGTATCTATGGACTAATTGTGTATTAATTATTTTGTGCAGTTTACAATTACATTTGTATATTATAAAACATATTTTGTCCTTGTATATGTTAGGAAGAAAGCAAATGTTAACATGGGAAATAAAAACAATGATAGTAAATTTTAACCTCAAACGTTTGTTAAGGTTTTTTTCACTACTTCCGTACTTTTACTGAATAACTGAAGTTACTTTGGCTTATTACACCCAAATTTACTTATTATTTTGATACGTTAGCAAGTTTACCTCTAGTATTGGTGTCGTCTCTATTATAAAAATAGAGAGAACAATTTGAAACAAATAACAAATAATTCAAAAGCGAGAACTGACTGATCACGATTCCTGGTAATCCACGAGGCCTTCTAAAGTTGTACGAGTGTTCTTCATATAATTTAGACTCACTAAGCAATTATTTAAAAATATTTCGCCTCTAAATACAACGAAAAAAAATTAAATTAAAACACTGGCTTTATGATCTCTCTAAATACATATAAATAAATAAATGAAAATAGTATTTCCGTGAAAATTTTACACGTTATGCAACCGTCAATTAGATATGTGAAAGGATAAGGTTCCCACACAATCTAACATCGAAATCCCAATCAGATATACACTTTTGACATACGTTCTCTCACATTCATTCGAATTGAACCACTCTAGTCCTGAGTTCAGCCAATGTGTTCCGCGTTTTCCCAGTTATGTGCTATAAACTTGTCTGTAATGTAAAATTCTTCTTCGGCCAACCCTTTTCAAACTAGTTTTAAACCCCTTAGGCTCTGGAGCACTTTTAATCGAATTTTGCAGCCTTGTCTAAGTTGAACAGAGTGTCTAAGTTGTCTATACCTGAGTGGGTATAGGTTCGTGAACTGCCTTTCTGTTTAAGCTTTCTGTTTGGACTGGGACTCGTGGCGTGGTCCTGTAATCCAGCTTCATGGAGGTCAGGTTTTGAGGATGATATAGGTCTAAAGCGGCTCAGATAGTCTCAGTGATCATCTGATGATACCCGCATCAACTCCCACCATCGTTTAAACATATCAGACCATCACCTGCGTGGTCACGTTAAGCCTTTGGTCCTTGTATTTCCATTGGTCATTGGGCTATTAGTTAATGACCCATTATATGGAAAGTCGGCCTTAGTTTGTAACAAGACTACACCTCATAACTCATTACTACCACTCATCACACTCATCCTTCCCCACATATTTGCCTTAAAATACCCTCATGAGAGTGGTCGGCATCTCAAATGCTGATTTAGTGATTCGTATGAGTGAGTATCACTTCCTCTTACGAGACCGCACTTTGATTTGAAAAAAGACACGTCTCTAAAATAAAGAGGCAAGGCAATGTCAACAGTCTTAAATTTCCTACCTAATGAACGTCAAACCCCGAAACGTTGTAGCTTTACAGGGCAGCTATACTTGTACAGTACGTGTGTGCAACTAAAAAGTATATAAAACATTATTACTGAAGAAATTTGAAGACAAAAATGTTTGGACCGAAGCGGGACTTGAACCCGGTCTCCCGCTTGCCGGGCGGTTATGCTAAACCACTACACCATCCGGCCCAACTATTTCTGCTTTCAAATTTAGAGAAGTACTTAAATCTGAATGTTTATCCGAAACATGTGACTGTCAAATCAAGACTTTAAACCAACAAGCTGGAAATATTACAAACATAATTTAAATACTGACTCTGTTTGTAATATTTCCAGTTTGTTGATTTAAAGTCTTTATTTGACAGTCACATGTTTCGGATAAACATTTCTCTAAATTTGAAGGCAGAAATAGTTGGGCGGGATGGTGTAGTGGTTTAGCATAACCGCCGGGCAAGTGGGAGACCCGGGTTCAAGTACCGGTTCGGTCCAAACATTTTTGTCTTCAAATTTCTTCAGTAATAAATTAGCTTTTTAGCGTTTATACAACTTAAGATGTATATAAAACATTTAAAGAAATGTCCAATACTTACGAGGAAGTGTGAAGTTCAGGTTGAAATAGCTATCGGCTAAAGCCGTGGTGTGGGGTCAAATCTTAAACTAACGGTTGTTCAACAGCACACCTCGGGTACAGAGTATAAATAACACAGGTATTCTAATTGATATACGACCACGCCTGGGCCCACTGTTTGTACAGTGCTGTAATAATAGCCACCTTGCTTTTGTATCCTTCTTTTTACAATTACATGAAACGTCATTGTTTTCACTCGCACTAATGATAAAATTTTCAAACCTTTGTTTTATTTAAGCTGCGTTTAGAGTCCAATGTTTTTGTTTTAATTTAATTACGCGTCATACAATTTGAGGCGAACTTTGAATGATCTTGCTAGACGTAGAGCAGGTTTTTTTTGTTTAAATAAACCTATGAATTTGGACGTTTTATATTTTCCTACGAATGTTGATTGAGTGGACTCAAAGTTCAAGCGTACTTAAAAATCTATTTTAGTACATATCCTTTCATAATACTAGTGTTTTTTTATTTAATTGTAGAGTAAAACATAAATAGGCCTTTAGTTACGAATTTGTGTTAATTTCCATACCACGAAGAAAAACGGACTTCTTGTTGTTGATTTTCTTGATTAGATTTATAAACCTAGCAAACTGATGATTCTTAGAAAACGATTAAACTACGGAATGTAGAAATGTAGGGCAACTAAGGCGAAAGCACAAGCAAACAAATGCCTTCTCTTTGTTTACTCAAGACTAGCCACATACCTTTTTATTTTATATGAGGAAAACACCGTGGTAACGAAAAACGAGACTTCTAAATCCTTCAAGCGAGCACAAAATCTTCAAATTTCTTCTTAACTGCTTTATAGCGTTCATTATACTCGTACTTGTTTCTTTCTTGCACATCGTTGCTTTGTATAGACTACACACTTGATGTTTTATCTTTTAAGGTAATTTTACTGCAAATTTTAAGTAAATTATTGTACCCACAATCAATGTAAATTGATGCGTATCAAAATAAATGCTATGACTATAAACAAATCCTAAAACTATACCTTTTATTTTATATGAGGGAACTTCATTATACTCGTAGAAAAGATGTTTGTTCTTGAGCAAAACGAACAGAACCAATTGAAACTTTGCAACCGTAATTGCGAGGAGAAGGGGAAAAACAATGCATGTAGGTCTTCCAAAAAATGTATTGTCATTCAAGCCGTACTTCAAACTTTGGTTTGTACTTCTTCATCGTACCTGGCCTCCTTCATCCTAAGGTAGAGTTAGACTTGATGTTTTGGGATTTCCGTAGGTTTTTAGCAGTTTTGCGTATAAGTCTTGACTCCTAAGTAGCTTGGTGACTGGATTGCATATAATGGTAAGTAAACTTACATTTAACTAAGGAATTATTGACTTTGGTGTTGGTATGTGGTGTGTTGTCTCTTACTTAAGTTCGACGCAAAGCACTATCAACTGTCAAATGGTCTAATCAGTTTAGGTTACTCTATATGATTACACTGCAGGAGCTAACAAGCTTAAATATTTTTCTATTTAAAAGAACAGTGTTATTTTGTGTGTTGGTTAAGTTCTAAGATATTCATTCTGTTGTGAAACTATACTGTCGATAGTAAACAGGTTTTGACACATTTACTGTAGAGAACCAACAATTGATTAACTAAATCGTTTTTGCCAAACTATAATTTATCATAAGTTATTATAATCAGAATAAGTTTTTTTCTCTCGTATAGTAATTTAAGTCTTGATTGTATCCAAATACTCTTGTCAAAATGCTCGTTGCCACAAATCAATATTTATTTTTATCAGAGAAAGGATTAAACAGAGAAAGGAATCAGTTAATGAACTATTCTTGACCTTTAATACTATTTATAGAAAACATGTATTTAATCCTATTCGCTATTTACTCTGTGTCATTAATATTTCTGCAGTGTTTACATTCTAAGGTAACCCATTGCCGGTTCCAACCGTCTTTATTCCAGATTTTTACATCATTCATACTTATTGCCATGTATTATAAAAGCATACAGATATTTTGTATTCAACCCAATAAAGCTTCACACTTTAAATTGTTATAGTATCTTGTACTATGCTATAACTACAAGTATAGTATGTATGTATAAACAAATGTAACCATACTCTTAAGTACAGACACCATTTGTATCAGTGAGATGACAATAGATGGATTATTCTGCAAGGTAGCAGATATTCGATTCATTACGTAGTTATTCCGTAAAAATGCCTTCAGGCATGTTGTTTGGCTACATTGGCTACTAATCCTAATTAACTTATTCCATCACATTCCTCAACCCCCGACCTTTTCCAACCTTCAAACTCACTTTACTCTCTCTAAGGCCGGCCACACACTGGATCAGACACAGACAGTCTTAGTCAAAGACGTCTTAGTCGTTTCTGTCTGTTTGACTTTTCTGATTGATCCTGTGTGTGGTGGTTTAGGTCGCTAAGCGTCATGATTCTCAGTAGAGAACATTGTCCTCTGGCTTCCCTCCATTCCCAGTCCAGCAGTCAATCAGATTGTTGTATTGTGTATTAATTGCGTATTAAGAAGAGGAGGAAGAAGAGGCGGTGGTTATGATGTGGAACTTTATCCAGATGTCGGAAAAAGACACTAAAGTCAGAGAGTTTTGGGTACATCCCATACACCAGAAGAGGAACCTGGCAGATTTTATCAAGGAGTTGAAGAGCCATCCCAAGAAGTTTGAAAACTACTGCCGAATGAAAATTGAAACTTTTGAATACGTGTTAGAACAAATTCAGGATGGAATTAAAAAGAAAAACACGAACTGGAGAAAAGCCATAGCACTCAAAAACCTTGGTAAACTACTACGCAGTAATAATGGCAGTGAACAGCTGACTCGAAGCGGGAAGAAAACATCACGTGACAATGAGGGGATGTGGGGGCGCGCATGCGCAGGAGGCTGTGATGGACAGTGTCTAATAGCTTTTGACTAAACGTGTCTGTTGAGGGAGCTGCGTCAGTCAAGGAAAAAACGTCTTTAGGCGTCTGTTCGTCTAGTTCGATGCAGTGTGTGGCGACTCCATAGCCAATAGTGCTATTAGTTAGCCCCTCCTTTTAGTTGCTATTAGTCGAAATGATTAACCGTGACTGACCGTGTCTGATCTAGTTTGTGGCCGGCCTACTCTCTAGAACAATCTAACACACTTGATTACTTATGCATCCTTTTAACCTCGAAGAGTTCATGTGTGCACAAATACAAATGAAGAGCTATAACTGTTAAAACCAGACCTGCCTTCTTGTTACGTTAATTTGTTATCATTGTGTGATTTCTCATAGTTTTCTGCACATTAGTGACTTAACTCCTACAGGTTTCTAAAACACAAATACCAACTCTAATGACTTTCTCATTCCCACGATCCCTTGCAGAAGCAGTGCGTATCTCACAATGAACCGGTCATTTACGGTGATGGATTCACAAAGCGTATTAAATTCAAAACGACAGTAAAAACAAAAATGTAATAAATAAATCTCTATTAAGAAGAAGACGGTTTATTTAAATACAATCTTTAAGATTATATAAAACTAAATAAATAAAAATAAAATAGAAAACAAAATACATATGAAAAAAATAAATTAATGAATCAATAAAAACTTAATAAATAAAATAAGTAAATAAATAAAACAAAAATAGAAAAATAAGTGCAGCTGATTAAAATTTATCATCCTTATCTTTACTGCATCGTTGTAAAAATCTTTCAAATTATAAAACTAGTTAGATTTGTTTCCGTTATTTCTGAAGTTATCAGAGGTTTTAAATTTAGTGGCAAAGCATTAACAATTTCATTCCTGCGTATATTTGTTTTCTCTCATATGCTTTTGACTTGTTAGTCGAAAATATACCCTGTTTATTTCTGGTGTCGTGAGAATGCGCTTTCACAGGAATTAAATGTCGAGGTACTATATTCAAGATAGTTTCAAAATATACATGGAGAAACAGTCATTATTTGGAATATACTCGTGTAGAACGAATTTGAAATGCCAGCTTTAATCGTTGGCTGAAAGGTAAAAATAGATTTTTTATACGGTAGATGCGATTTGAAAGGCATATTGTTTTTATTGATGCATTTCTGATATTTTTGGAGTTTTAATCAAGGGGCACCTAAAATTGAGAATAGTTAAAATTTGTGTGTGGTGGTGTAAAAATGGGCTCAAAGTTGCTTACTATAAACAGTTTTAAGAGGGCCTACGTTTCAGGAGAAAATATAGTTTTACCTTCTTACCATAAAAACACAAAATATGGAAACATTTTTTCTTTTAACACATTTCAAAGTTAAATGAGCTATTAACGAGAGAGATTTAGTGAGACAGTTTAAAATACAACCGCGAATAAACTAAAACACTGAAACTTGTTGCCTCTTTGACATCCACAAACGTACTCGGGAAGTTGCCGTTTTAGTTAACATAGGCTACACTTTGGTATACACTTGCTCTTAAGTTTATGCGGCCGGTGTCACAGCTATAATCTAGTTATTCCGGCTCACACCAAGCCAATAAAACATTATAAATTGCTTGAAATATTTCGGTCTCGCTGTGGAGTACCATTTTGAGTTACTGATTGTCTGAAAATCGGCTCTCTTCTTTGTTAGGGTTTTTTCGACGGTATCTCGGATGACTATCGGATAATAATGGGATATTTTTGCCAACACTTTGGCTTTGTCAAATTCTATTGCATGTTTCGTGTCGTAGCTGTGTTTTGCTATGGCCAACTTTTCAACATCTTCTCGTTGTGTGTATCTGGTGTGTTCCTGAATTCTTGTTGAAATTAATATCTCCGTCTCGCCAATATACACTGAACCTCGGTTCCTCGGCTTAGTCTCGGTTCAGTGTATATTGGCGAGACTGAAAGATTAAATACATCTGTTATTTGCATACAATAAACGTTTCATAGTCCATCACATTAAGTGAGCCTTCTTAAGGTGTCAATTTTAAAGCACAAGTGGTAACGAAAAGATTGATTGACGGTACTTGACCCGGAAATGGATCTAAATACTAGCATTATACGCAATCACTTCAACACCCTTGACCAGAGAGCAGATGAGCTTGACAAAAGTGGACCCTGGTTTGCGTGTGTAAGAGGAAGAACTGCAGGGCAAGTATCTCTAAACCCATCTCGAGAGCTCTTACAAAGCGCCCTATTCAGTAATGCCTACGCTGAATGGTATCACTTGTTAATCAGAGACTCCGTTACTAGGTAAAGGGACATACACTTAGCTGATGGCAGATGCACGTGAAGATGTTGGCATGGGTTTGCGGTTTGTCAAAGTGTGATTCCAGACCTCCAGGCGTGTGATGGTGAGGGGTTTGGTGGGAGGGGGTAGGAGGAAGGGGAATTAAGATGAGATGCCATTTGTCTCAGCGAGTTCCACATTATTGACGCTCTCTAAGGAGTAGTTGACCTTATCCGACATGCTACAAAATCCTACAATCATTACTTTAGTCCATCTTCTACGCTCTGACTAAACTTAAATTTAAATTTTTGTATATGTCACGTTTTCTACTCGAGCTAAGAGATCGGGGTTTTGTGTAGCCAGATGGTAGAGCAAAAGCACTCGCACGCCAAATTAAAATGTGTGTTTATTTAATAAAATAACAAACTAAGAAAGCAAATAGATAAATCGAGCTTAAATTGTAAAACGTGTGAACTACTATAGAAAAGAATTGTACACCATTTAAGATGTAAGCTAAATGAAAAGTATTATAAAATGAACTTAAATAAATGTGAAACAACTATATCTGCAAGAGCTGAGCAAATAACTTTCTAACATAAATTTAAATTACTAGAACGTAGAAACTAGTGTTGGAACTAAGGTAGGAACCTATCTGCCCAGGGGCAGCATTGTGAATGGAGACCCCCACAGTGGAAGATTCCTAGGCAACTGAACCCCGAGGAGATTTGTGAATAACCTTTTATTGCTTGCTCAGCATAACATTTACTATCAGGACAATCCGGCCAACATTGTTTTCATAACAAGGAAGCAGTTCTGCAGGCTGTCAGTGCAACATTGTGACAACAATGCTTTGATAATGAATATGTTAGTAATCAAAACTGAAGGTGAAAGATAATCGTTTAAAACTAAAATACAATATTAAAATAAAGTAATTCCTATACATCGTTAAGTATATTCAGTGTATAATTTGTTTTTTAACGAAAATGAAATAAACCTTTTGCTAACAAAAATTACTAATATTTTTGCGAACGTCCTTTGGTACAATGAGATGTGCATGCCGTTGAGCATGGTAAGACCGACCCCCGAGACCAAGAAATGAGCACCGATCCGGACTCCCAGAACACTTGTTGAGGTTTTTTCTAAAAAAATATATTTATATGTATTTACTAATATAGGTGCGCTCTATACAGATTGCATTTGTCCGACTTCTATAAAACGCGATACAAATGATCCTTTTGCAAATATATCGTTCAGGTTTGTAAGCCAGCAAAATCGGAATACCCGAAGGTCGATGCGAGGCTGTGAGCAACAAATTGCCAAGGACTTTTGCTTCTCTCACGTCAGCGGCGCTTTAACGGTCATCTGCGTGTTTGCCTGGTTAGGTTAGGTTAGGTTAGGTTTGCCTGGTTAGTTTTAGACTAGTTTTCAGCAGTGACACAGCACTAATCAAACTACACTCCTTTAGTATAAAAGATTAAACTTTACTATAGACAAAGTAAACCTTAAGCTGTTGACAAAGTTAAACAAAACCAGTAAGCTGTTGGTTACTGTTTTTGAATTACTAGGGTTTAAAAAGCTTTCGTTTCATGTATACAGGGTGTGGGTTAACTCTCTGGACATACTTTGTAGACATGTTCCTTGGGTCTAAACAATAGTATTTTACCATATAAACACTATGGGGTCTTCGGCACTTCGTTGTCCATCTGTCTGTGTGGATATGTTTTTTACTAAAATAATTATGACAATAAAACTAATGCATTGATTATCACCAAACTTTGGTCAAAGATTAAAAATACCGTTTTCTAATAAGGAAAAAATCTTATTTAATTTAACTTTCACATTTCAAAATGGCGGCCGTTTAAAATTTTCAAAGTTAAAAAGCTCAAAAACTAGTACTTTTACAACAAATTTATAAGGGCAATTACTTTTAGTGTATTTGATTTGCTTTCCAAAAATGTATAAGTTTTGAAAATCGAATGAGAAATAACAATGTAATTGAAATTTCTGTCTTACCGGCCTATGTCCGCCATGCGTTCTTCCAGTCAGCTAACGCAACAACAATGGAACTGACTACATTATTTTGATTCTGGAGTTTATTAAATTCGTTTGGGCATATCTACAATCAATAATTAATTAGTCTTTTCGGTTATTCTACCGTGTCGAAGAATGTCATTTTGAACAGCTCTTGCACTAAAGAATAAATTACATTTTATGTCATCTGTTGTGGAAGATTAAATGGAAAGTTTTAATTGTAAATATTGTTTTGTTTATTGGGAATTTCAACAAGTTAAATTAAACTAACGCGAATATATTGATTAAAAGTCAATTAGTTGACTTAGTCAACTAAAAAATCTTAGTTAAACTTAAAAGTTAATTAATAGATAATGTTGGAGGTTTCCTATGAATAGTTATCTCTACTCTTTAAAAACCCAAACCTCACCTTTGAACAAAAATATTTTGAAGTAATAGGTTTCTGTAGACACAGTTATTACTATTATTATGTTAGTTTAATAGTTTTGAATAAATAAAACAATATTTACATTTGAAATTGTCCATTTATCTTCTAGAACAAAGGATATAAAATGTAATTTATTTGTTCGTGCAAGAGCTATTCAAAATGACGACACGGTAGCATATCCGGAAAGACTTATCATTGATTGTAGAGATTTCCAAACGAATCTAATAAACTCCTGAATCAAAATAATGCATTCAGTTCCATTGTTGTTGCGTAAGCTGATTGGAGGAACGCATAGCGGGCATAGGCCGGTAAGACAGAAATTACAATAACTTTGTTGTTTCTCATTCGATTTCCAAAGTTTATATATTTTTGGAAAGCAAAGTAAATACATTAAAAGTAGTTGTTCTTATAAGTTTGTTGTAAAAGTACTAGTTTTTGAGTTATTTAACTTTGAAAACTTTAAATGGCCGCCATTTCGAAGTTTGAAATTTAAATTAAATAATATTTTTTCCCAATTAGAAATCGGCATTTTAAATTTTTACCAAAGTTTGGTAGAAATCAGTGCATTTGTTTTTTTGTCATAATTATTTTAGTAAAAAATACATCCACACAGACAGACGGACAACGAAGCGCCGGAGACTCCTCTTTATTTAGTAAAATATGTTTGTTTTGACCCAAGGAACATGCCTACAAAGTATGTCCAGAGAGTTCACCGACACCCTGTAGATTATTATATTAGTAACTGATAAAGGACGAAAGAGACGGAAAAATGTAAAAATATTTATATTCTTTACTTTGCGAGTTATAAATGTAGAAACGGCATTATTTGTTCAAACATTCGAACGTGTTTACATCCTTTAAAGGGCAATGTAAAATTTGATACGTCAGATAAGGCACTCATTAACGTGTTTGCAAACTGTTGTCTGAACGTCAGATTGCTATAAAATTACAATCACTGAATCTTACATTTGTACATAAAACCCCACATAATCAATATGATATGTAGTCACGTGGACATTCACGTTCAAGTTCCCGGTTAAAACTTTCAGAACCTTGACCTTTTTTCTCGCTTTTGCTTTCGCTTTTGACCTATTTTGAGTTTTTTTAACTAACTACCCTTGAAAGTAAAATGTACAAGTATGGCAATTATAATCAATGGAGGTGCCACACATCCTTTATAGCTACTAAGCAAGTTGTTTCCTCCCGCCCCTCCCTACGCACAGGTTTATATTACGTCACACTTGCGTTATACCGTTATACGACTACACTTATTGGAATTGTAGTGTGTGGTGAGTACTTACTTGCAAAGACAGAAGGCGATCTCGAGGCTCCAGGTGAGGTCGACAGTGCGGTACAGATTCTGCAGAGCCTCCATGCAGTTCTGTCGCTTGCACTTGGTGATGTTGCAGTACTGCAGCACAGGTATGAGCGCGTTGCGGCACTCGAAGTTGTTGTTGCATAGTTCCAGAGCTTGGTTGCAGGTGCTCTGGAACGTGATGGAAGCGTTCTCCTCTGCCCGTGGCACACTACCTGAGCAAACCGACATACACAGCTCTACCTGCATCTTCGTCTCCTCACTAGCTCACTAGCTCACTAGCTCACTAGCTCTCACAAACACACAGAACACCTCGGGCTGACGGGGAACACACAGAGATTGACACTTAAAGGAGTATCTGAGACACACAACAGTTCCAGAACATCTACGAGTTTGTGCCATAGTATGAAGTAAGTGACATGCATCAGACCGAATTACATTCTTGATGTTTGAGCTGAACAGGTTATTTAATGTAGCAAACTACGCCAAATTGATGTCTTGTGCAGTGTTGTGAGTTGTCGAAAGTGATACTTTAGATAAGTCGAGTATGTTTGGAGACGTTTTGTCTACATAAGAAAATGTAAAGTTAACCCTAATCCGTGCGAAAAGGTTACAGAACTGGAGCGTGTGTTGGCAAAAAGATTTGAAGAATGAGTGAAGATCTATTCGGGACGTGATGTGAATAGAGGTGCTCACAGCTAGAAAACATGCGCAGAGTAGTTCTGGTAAGGCCGTAACCGGGCATGGGTCGCAAGGAAGCAGTCGCGAAGTGCTACACGTACTCTGAACGTACAGTGCGCGATGAATATGAAAACGCAATTCGGATATAAAATGTATAAAGCATCGAGTGCACGAAGACTTCGTTGTAAAACCGCTCTTCTTTCAGAAGCTACGCCCAGGGCGTGCCCGCGGACTAACACACCGCTACACAGAAATATCACAACTACGTGATCTTAACTAACCATTAAATGTCCTAACTAGTTGAGCACTTAGCTCAAGTTAGTTTCTGTTGGTTTACGCTTTTAGTGCTTTGATTGTTTATTTTCAGTTAGTAGTGGGTTGTTAAAACTACCCAAAGAAGCACGATTCCTTTGAATCTAACAATGGCTCGCTTGAAGAGCGGTATTTTCGATGTTCAAAGGGATCGACTTAGCCACTATTTATAACACTCCTAATCTTCTAAAAGAAAACATTCCGTCAAAGGTTTGTAAATGACTCAAGCCATGTTTTTGTTCATTAGATAGCAAAGCTCAATTGAGTGGTTGGACACTAGGTGGGATTAACCTAGTTCTGAACTGTCAATAATTTAGAACAGTTTAAATCGGAACAATACTGTCCGTGATATCAAACTTTAAAGACTACAAACTATAGGTTGAAAGCGCCGATGTTGTGTTTGGTTGCATATCAAACGAATTGAGATCTAATTAAAGCCGGTTTAGTTAAATATCTATAGTTGAAATTAGTTTCACTGTCAGAATTATAGTTTGGATCACGTTTATAAAACGTTGATGACCAGAAATCGTCGCCAAAGTTCATAACAAATGTCGACTGAATAGTTAAATGAATTGGCTCGATTGGCTGTATTTAGACAAGGAAACTCTTTTACTTGCAAATATTAAACCAACTCTTACTGCAAACTAATTAAAAAAGTAGTAAACTTTCATCATCGAGGATGAGAAAGTACACTTTGATCAATACTTGCCACTTATCATAGCTACAACCTTAGCAAACCTGTTACACTTTGAAAATATTTATGTTATACTAACATCTCTAAACATGAAAATTACAAAACTAACATTAAATTTTGAAAATCTGAGCCAAAATGCTTAACTCAATTAGCAAAATTCACTCAATCATGACTGTGTCAAATTGACTTGAATATTTGAGTCAACAGCGTTGAAATAAATTATTGTTGGGTTAACTTGTCTCAAAGATTGAGTGAATAATGTTTAGGAACACTGAAAAGGGTATCATTGAACCATTTTTAAGGTAGGTTTTAACTTCTTCTCAAGTCGTTGAGTTGTTTCGATTTGACTCGGTTTTGTCTGTGTGCCAATGACACAACCTGTCCAAAGAACATAGCTTCCAAACTATCGTGTATTATAATTATCTTCAGGGGTTGCATTCGTCCATAAGATTGAATGTTCGTGTAAGTGTATTTTATATTACATCGTAACAAACTAGTAGGCCTTTAAATAATTATAAAATTGAAACAAATAACTTCTCCTAATACAATAAATAATTTGTTGTGTTCAATATAATTAGTTTTAACTAGTAACTAAATTTACGAACTAAATTTACTAATTTGATTGCGTAAAAGACGTTTGTCTCTTAAACTCTATCTAATTCATTGTAAATTAAAATTATAAATTCACCTAACTGAGTCGGTTTTGTATTTTAAAATCAACTTACATCCATAACAACGAAGTAATGTAGGGGATATTATCTTGGTCTTACATGGTAAAGGCCCTGATTTCAAATTCTAGTATTTAATGTTACTTCTATAAATTTGTAATTTTTAACTCAAAGACTAAACTAACCCGACTAAACAAACTCAGTGAATTTTACCTAATAAACTGAGTAAAATTGAATCTCGAGTTTGAGTAAGATTTCATTTAAGCCTTTTAATTTAATATTAAACGGAAGTAAAACTACTTAATTTATAAATATGTTGTAAATGTTTCACAGTTTTGTTGAATAAGAATACTTAAATATGTCAAAGACAGAATTGTAATACAATTTCAGAAGGATTTGCTTATCTTTTAGCCCTTTTCCTTCAAGCAAAACGTTATACTTCATAAATTTGCCTTTCATGATTTTATTAATAAGGCCTCAATGACCCAATGTTGTGGTTATGACCCATGGTTATAAAATTGTAAGTAGGTGTCTTAATACGTAAACTAAGTAAGATACGTCTAAGTAAGATTCCAAAAATGTCAAAAAATAAATTTAGCTATTTTAAATACGGATATACTTTAAATACCTCTATGCCTGCTAGAAACCGAACAAAAGTGTCACATATCGCCTTTGGATAGTTGTTAAAGCCCAAGTAGAGTTTAGATTTAATTCGCTTTAGTGAAGAAATTGATGGTATAATTTATAATAAGAAAATAGTTTATTACTCTGGTGATTAGTGTCAATATTGAGAGAGAAGTGTAACAAATTAAAAGTGTTGAAGCTTTGAAAGATCTCGTCATCTTTTGCCCCTCAAAACACCACAATCTCTTTGAAGACGACAACTTAATTAAGAGTAAACACTACTAACGCTTTTTAATTATGTAAAGCTTGTCACAACGTATTTATTTTGAAATATTGCAAGAGATCCTTTATTGATCCTTCTATTAGTACTTTTGAAGTTGATAACTTAATACATCTTATTTACTATGGTACTACATAAACATACCGTAAAGTGTACAAAATATGAACGCATTCTTCTCGTTGTTTCGTATTGTAAATGTACTATGTTGTTGTCCGAAAGGTGTTAACCACACTTCGTTTTATTATTCAATGTCTTTTTTTTTGTTATGTGTTTTCATATCGTTAACCTTATTCATTTGTAACTTTTAGTTATTGAATAGTATCATTGTTGATGGTCACCGACAAGGTTGTGCTGCCAGAAATATGCTTAAAGTTATAACGGATTAATAAATGTATCATGCACAATTGGTTGTGTAGGCTTATACAATGTCTAAGACATACAAGACATTCTGGAAACCTAGTGAGTGTTCAACGTACATACACTGACATTGCATCATTATTATTCATGTAGACAAGACAGTAGTTTAGGGTTGAACATGTTCACTGATATCGTACTGTATGTCAATACGGTAATACACTAAGGTGAGAGTAGGTACTACGTGTATTGAGAGTTGGCAGTTAAGAAATACTCAGAATGAATCAACACTTTGATTCTATTTTTAATAGTTTGGACTGACTTAGTCTCAATTATTGTTCAAATAAAACTATTAAAAACTTCTACTTTGCACTTCTCGGCCACTATCTCTCGCAACGCGTACTTAAAAATATAATTATTTGCCTCTGAATCACTGATATCAGGGGAAAAAGTTGTATAGTACTTGACAGCCAAGTGGACTTATAATCCTTGAGTTTGGAACTCATTCATTTAATAGATTAAATACCTGTTGGGTGCCTGTAGAACTTGTGAAGAGATTGAAAAGTCCAGATGTACATTTCGCGACGTTTGTCGCATCTTCCGAGGAGGGTTACTGTTTACATAAGCACACTTTTGCACAATATTTACACTTATATACACTTAAACTAGTCACTTTGTGGTCGCGGCGCGGCTGGCACCCCGGTGGGTGATACCTAGTATGGCACGGTGCGCACCTAGTATCACCCACCGGGGTGCCAGCCGCGCCGCGACCACAAAGTGACTAGTTTAAGTGTATATAAGTGTAAATAGTGTGCAAAAGTGTGCTTATGTAAACAGTAACCCCCCCAGAAGATGCGACAAACGTCGCGAAATGTACATCGGGACTTTCAATCTCTTCACAAGGTCTACAGGCACCCAACAGGTATTTAATCTATTAATTGATATAGACCTTGAGACTGGATATAATAAAATTCATTCATTGAGTTAATTTTCAAGCCGGTTGTCAATTTTCACTCGTCTGGGGGTCAAGTCGATGACGCTCAGTTCACGAAGAAAATACGAAACGTGCGTAACACTCTATTGAAAAATACGCACAAAGTTTTAAATTCCATTATCTACTTTACGTGTTTTATTCTTGAATTGAGTGTCATGTGGTATTATCGACTTGACAACCTCATAGACGAGTAAATATGGACAACGCACCAGCTTGAAAATAAACAACATGGATGAGGTAACCTAGGTAACCTACTAAGGATTAGCAGATCACTTGGCTACATGAGTTATCCACCAGTTAGTCTGTGTACTTCACGTCAACCCTGCACAACTGAATGAATTTAAAAGCTGGTATAGTTTGAAAATTCAATCAGTTTTCACATTTGTCGTGAATAGATATACTGTGTGTTATCACGCTTAACACATTGGAAGAAACTAGGTCCATTAAGTACTAGGACTTTTGGATAAAGTAAAATGGACCCCTTTCTGAAAAGTTAAGAATCTACAAGCTTCCAAACAACAACAAAACAGTATAGCCCAAGAGTCATCACAACTGAGTTTATGGGTTTGAGTTTGTAGTTTGCATGTCTAAGACTATTGTTGTTCAACCGGTCAAGTAACACTACAAGCAGCAGAGAAGATACGGTTCAAGTGAGGAATTGCGAGGTGTAAAGATGTGCACCTAAAGGTGAGTGGTGCGGTGCACTGGTGCGTTAGTCGGCACTTCAATCTTCACACACTGTATGCCGCGCAGGGAGAGAGAAGCCCGACTAAGTTGCTACCAGTCGCCCTAGATCTACAGTGTGGTGACGGTTGGTGGTGGTGGTGATGGTATATGTGTAGTGGCTATGGTGGTTGTGTCAAGCAGGACTTAGTGTGCCTGTGCCTAGGTAACTGGTGTTTCTAAAAATCATTTTCTCTCCTTCATCAAACATTGCCTCTTCAACAGACGGGTACTCCTTTCATCTTCGACTTGCTTTTTTCATCAACAGCTTTATTACTTAAAGTCTTAGATGTGGATAATATATGATAGAGGTTAAACTTCGTTAAGATACCTACACTTTTGGGGTTTATTTTGCGTTGAAAAGAATATTCTTAACTTCATATTCTTAACACATTGGTTTTCTGTAGAGGTAAGGAAAGTTGAAGAAGAAATAAGAAAGATAAAAGAGATTGACAGAGTTATTAAGTTGAAGAGGCAACATCGGCATAGGCCCTACCTCCACGTGCCAGCATAGCTGTTCCCTGCTCGCGTACAGATACCGACAGATATGTGACACATTATAAAGTAGACACAGTACACACACAAGAATAGAGCTTTATGGATACATACTTGGAGAAATCTTGGTTCTGGGATGGGACCGGTGACTGGTCCCTCTTGAGCCGAACAATTTGCTGTGGCCGCTCAAATGCTCTTTAAGCATGGACCCTCTTATCCCGACCAACGGATTCGCTAACTGAGATTCGACGCTGTCAAAAAGGGGGTCCTTGGATATCTCCTTAACTGAAACCGAACGGATTCCGAGTATGGGCTCAGTGATTTAAAAACGTACCAATGGTATCAAGCTGTTAAACCAGTAAGTCAGCCGAAATCCATCGGCGACAAGTAGAGAAGCAAGAGGTGCGGGGCGGCCGAGCTGGGGAGAGAAAATTACACTGATTACACAGAACATGACGGCCGATGCGCGTGCGTTGTGCGGTGTGCGTTGTGCGAGGATGCGGCGGAATTGCGGTGTGCAGGTGCACTGTGCAGGTGAAAGAGAAACATTGTGCAGGTTAGGTTGTGACGCTGAACCACAGTAGGGGGCGGTCAGTCCCAGGATCTGCAGACAGTGGAGGTGCTGCTACCGGCCATCAGCTACCTGTGTGCTACTGAATGGTGCAGTGTGCTCCATGCATGTGAGGACTGCACTCACTTACCTATGCACGGGTTGTGGTTTACCAATGTGAACACACGGTCACATCTTTTCTTCATGTGGTTGTTGGGACAAATGCACCCGAACATAGGAGTGTACCGAATATTCGTCCAAGCGTCATGGCACGCCTCCCTGAAACAAACCTTGCCATCACCACCCCCTTGCCATCAACCGTCAAACTTTCCAAACCCAACGTTTAGCTCTAGCAAGTAAACACACCGGATAAACTGAATACACTGATACACCAATCCATTCCACTACACAAAGACAGAATATGGCAAACAGAACTTTTACAGTCAGATTTCACCGACCTGTACACGTATTCCAGTTGACTAGATTCCATCCCTTCTATAGAGAAATAATGGTTGAAAATAAACTACACTCTGACAGACATTTTTCTGTGCTAATATATTTCGGTTTTACAATTTTGTATCTACCTTAGTACAAATAATTTTCTTCCAGAGGGAAGTAGTACGTTGAAAATTACGTTGAAAGTTAAATTCGGTTTGACAAATTACAATAAAATCCACGATTTTGTAGTCCACTGTTACGTTCTCGTTGAAGTTAAGTGCACTGTCGCAAATAATTCTGAATAAGTGACTTCGGTAAGTTAGTGACAAAGTACGAGTAAGTTAGTTGTTCGCCGGCTCGTAGAGTTGAGACGGCTTAACTAAATCATTTCTGTGTCCAAAAGCTCTTGTACAAACAGTGCATAAGAGGACCTTTCAGTCTGGAATATAATAAATGGGTTTCCTTTTAAGGGCTTCACTTGTACTAAAAAGCCATACTAACATTCTTTATTGAAATTATGTGTAGTACCTTGAAAGTTTACCTCGAAGTTTACACTCATCTTAGACCAATCAAGGTTTAGTTGTTATCTTTTAATACTTGTTCTGAGGTAGATTGTCGAGAGCGGTTGAAGGGAAAGCCAAGAAAACAATAAAGAAGAAATACCTTTCAAGCTCTCTTCATCATGATACCTGGACGTATATTACATTACTACCACTTTCATCATCTATTGATTGGGATTGGTTGAGCGGACGGACATTGAAGGAGATAGCCAATACAATTGTGTTGTCCTATCGTCCATCATACAGCCACACGAAGAGTCGAACAATATAGATCTTCATTATATTTCCTATTACTCTAGAGCTTCATATGAGCTTTAGTAAAACATCAAAAAAAGGCTTATCTGAAGGATTACCTTTTAACCGATAAAACACACACTGCTAGTATTAAAACTTCAAATTGGTGTAGTTTTTCTTCTTTTATTTTGTACAGAATTGTTAAAACAAGACGGTATTATGGTGAAATAATATAGTAAAACTGCGAGTGCCTACAGTATAAGTTCGTACGGCAAATTCTTACCAAGCTTTCGTTGGCTTATTTTAAATTCAGAGAATACCACTGATTAACTGATCGACTGTGATATCATGATATCCATCTCCCAAACAATATGACCTAGAACTATGCAATTTGGCATATCATACATGTTTCCCGTATGGTTTAAATTTTCGATAAGACTGTGCTTTACAAAATTATAAAATGAAAGGAGGGTTAAGAAAAAAATATTTCAAGTAAAATTAGCATTTGCAATAGATTTACACTTTGGTTTTTAGTCTTTGAAGCTGAACCGTGTAAAAATCGTTGGAATGGAATTTAATTACTGACACATTTTGTGTTTAAATTTGGTCTATTTTCAATAGTTGAAATACACCAATCAGTTAGTTTCGACTACTTTTGTGTGTTTGGGCTACATAGTTTTTTTGTCGACTTTGGCCTCAAAACCTTTTATTTGATGATAACAAAAAACTCCAAAACTTACGATACAGCTTAAAGGGTAAAAAAAGGTTGAACGAAAAAATCAAGCTTAAAATACATTTTACTACTGCTGAAAGAACGAACTTGAGTTGACTTTTAGAATTTGTCTAAAAGTAAACTAAGTAAATTGAAATTAAGTAAAGGAAGCCACCGTTGTTCCTACTATTTAAAAATTTTGAGCAGTTTTGTGTTCGAAATGGGCAAGTAATAGTGAATAAAAAGTTCACTTTTACTTCCTATAAAGGTGTCCCGAGTTTTTTTCATCTTTATATATTAACATTTATCATGGTGTATTCATACTTTTATTTCCCACGCCTTTATTATCGAACTACATTTGGAAAAATGAGATATTCATGCCGTCAGCACGGTGATTCCCAGGCCCAAGACCATGAAATGAGCATGAAATCCTGACCCTCAGAAGAAAACCCTATTTTAACAAACCTTCATATACATGTATATATGTATGTATGTGTATCATCTCTACAAGCCTCATTTTTATTTTCACTTTAACAGCGGAATGAATAGTATTTTATTGAAATTCGAATCACTCATGCCAGCGGTGCTTTAGCGCTTAGCTGCGTGTCGGCCCGGTTAAGTTTGACTTAATTTCAATGAGCTGCCTTTTTTACTGGGTGATGATAGAAAGCTTTATACACACTGTAATTCTTTTTTAACCAAGACCTTTCAAATAAAGTGTCAGTTAATAGGTATTACTATTTAACTTTTTTGAGCTGCCCTCCGCCCTAAACAAAAATCCCATTTTGGGGAAATTAGCCAAATTGTATTAGTGACTTAAAAGTTTGCTTTATGTCTCTATAAAGGTATCCTGAGTTTCACGAATTGAAAATATTGTAAGCAAGTTACCATAAGTTTATGGTAGCCTATATCTTATGTATATCTTTGCCAAATTGAAGAGGCCGAGAAGTAAACATTTATTTAAAAATGAATACAACTGAAAAAAGAGTGTCGTTTACTAGTGAAACTAGTTGAAACATGTGAAACACAATATAATTATTTAAAAGTGCATTTCTTTTAAATAAAAAGTAAAATAATGGAAGTTTATAAAGAAAGTTAGTTAGTTGTTGAACACGGTGAATGCACAATTTGTGCATGCATTCTTGAACAATGGTTTGTGGCTTCAGTGATGTTCAACTTGGAAGGAGGATAATGTAGCCGACGCCCTTTAAGTTAATGACACGTGGTTTGGAAAACGTCCAAGTGACAAAATTGGCAAAACAAAGGTGAGCATTTCAAATAAGACACTTTGTTTACAGTTATCAGAAAACATTATTGAGTGATTAATTAATTTGTCTACTTTAAACTGCAAACCTTTTCTGCTCATTCGACTGCATAGGAATGTGTCTTACCAACGCGTTGTTAAAAAACATGATAACAGTGAAACTCCAACACGGTATATTGTAACACAAGTATCGCCTGGAGTGTAGGCTTGCTTTCATGTCTCGTCCTTCGGCCTCGGCGAATGAAACGCGACTGTTATCTCATCCAATTACGAGTACTTTCTCACTGGTTATACCGGGTGCAGCAGAACGGATTAATGAGTTTGTCTCGGGCTGTGGTGGGGGGAAATAAAAAATTATGGCATTTATGGTTTGTACGCCCACAAAATTGGTGATTGGGAAAAATAGATCTTATTGGTGTTGTTTTGATCAATTACTCATTCAATTTTAGTCATTACGCTCGTTTGCACAGGACGGCGTCAAGGCATGTGCGAGCATATTTCGAAAAGAGTGATTTGTGATTTTCGAAATGAAGTTTGTGACGAAAATACTTTTTTGGCAGTACTGTATTTTCTTATTCCGCGCTAAAAACCTGTTACAGTCCAAGCGTTGTTCACACAACTGGAAGTTTGTGGTACAGGGCGTTTCTTTTAACGCAACCCAATGTTCAAACGCTATAAGGTCATAAGTTGTATCATTGGTTTGTTTACTTCAATATCAATCAGATGGTATGTATTGTTGTAGTAATTTTGATTTCATAATTTGATGTTATTGTAAGATAAACGAAATCATGGTTTTTAGCAAAGATCAAAGAGTGTTTTTTGAGATCAAGTTTGCAGGTGCGACTAGACTATTTGCTTGTGTTGTTTCAAAATTCTTAAGATGTTTTAGAAGAATGTTCTAAACTAACCTTAACATCCTCCATCCACTTCATTTAGTACAGTCCACCTTTTGTTATGTTTCTGCTGCCTACAAAGCCTGTTTCATTAAACCTTTTAACAAATCTCTGAATTTTAAAATTGTTTGAACTACTAACAATTTGAACTACTAACACCTTCAAACGTAACCCCCAAACGCCTTTTGGCACAAAATAAGTATCTTGTTCTTAAGTATTCTTTAACGATAAACACTCCTTGATATTTGCTAAAAACCTTGACTGCGTTTATTTAACAATAACATCAGATTAGGAAGTAAAAACCCCTATATTATTTCAACAATACATACCATGTGATGGATATTGAAATGAACAAAAAATGATACGATTTATGGTCATATAGCGCTTGTAAAAATGATCTACTATAGTTTGATAATTGGGTTGCGTTTAAAAAAAAAAACACCCTGTATATTTTAAGACAGGTTAGTTTCTCTTCTTGAAACATGTCCAATCTACAAAAGTAAACTTGTTTTGAGTCGATTGAATTGTGATCTAAAAATATTTTAGTAAAATTGAATTTTTAAAACTTTCTAATAGTTAAATTAGCAAAAACTTGGGAAACAAGGCCGAGAGGTGAACGTAAGGGAAAGGGAAGGGATGGGGAAGGGAAGGAAGCATGCAATGGGAAGAGGAAGGGAGCATTCACCTATAACCACGCTCGGCCCGCCCGGGAGTTGTCAGTTCCGCGGCTGTATATATGTCGCTCAAACATTTTTTGCGCCACCATCGAGAGTCTAACTTCTTTCGCGGTCCTTACGCACTTGCTTTTGTACCTATTTCCTTGAACCTGAGATTTTCTGATGGCCCATGTATTTATGTACACGAAGCAGTTTTATATAATTTAATAGCGTTGAAAAAACATATTTATTTTGGTAATAGAACGTAAAGTTCACGCATTTTTAGCAGTCCAAGTAGAGATAGAGAGTGCGCGATAGACCAGCGGTGTGAGTGAGTGTGAACACTACTGCAGGTCAAGCAACGTCGGGCGTGGTTACACCTTGGTTGGGTGACCATTGTCTGTTCCTTCACCTAGGCGGCCTGGTACTCTCCGCTACCGTCGCTGACTTGTTTTTTACGAACTTCAGAGAAACGACAAGGTTATACAAGTTGACCTGTTGCGATTTTTTATGTCTATTTACGAATATCGTTTTACCGCTATCATTCAGATGGTATGTATTGTTGTAGTAATTTTGATTTCATAATTTGATGTTATTGTAAGATAAACGAAATCATGGTTTTTAGCAATGATCAAAGAGTGTTGTTTGAGATCAAGTTTTCAGGCGCGACTAGACTACTTGCTTGTGTTGTTTCAAAATTCTTAAGATGTTTTAGAAGAATCTTCTAAACTAACCTTAACATCCTCCATCCACTTCATTTAGTACAGTCCACCTTTTGTTATGTTTCTGCTGCCTACAAAGCCTGTTTCATTAAACCTTTTAACAAATCTCTGAATTTTAAAATTGTTTGAACTACTAACAATTTGAACTACTAACACCTTTAAACGTAACCCCAAACGCCTTTTGGCACAAAATAAGTATCTTGTTCTTAAGTATTCTTTAACGATAAACACTCCTTGATATTTGCTAAAAACCTTGACTGCGTTTATTTAACAATAACATCAGATTAGGAGGTCAAAACCCCTATATTATTTCAACAATACATACCATGTGATGGATATTGAAATGAACAAAAAATGATACGATTTATGGTCATATAGCGCTTGTAAAAATGATCTACTATAGTTTGATAATTGGGTTGCGTTTAAAAAACACTCTGTTTTACAAAAGCTGAAAAATGTGACCGACGCAAATCAGTGACCACGCTTGTGCGGTGTTTGTCCTATGAGCACGATCTTAACGCAGAATACAAAACTGCCTCACAATCACGGATTTACCTTTTTTGAGATGCATCGATACCGTCTTGTCCAAAAAATGGTAGTTACAGATATGGCATGAGTAACCGATCAAGACAATACTAAAGGATCTATTTTTCCTTACCACCCCTTTTGTTTATGGGTGACCAACCATATGAAATGGCTATATGCATTGTCATATGCATGTGGGCAATGGCCCTATGCATGTTTGACCACAATATAAAAACATTTTATTCTCCGTTATATCAATAAAGAGCGTAACACTTGGATTCATATTTATCAGATGAAAGTCTGTACAACCCCTGAGGCCATTTGAGCGTGATTTCAATATGAAAACCGGTCAGTTTGCAGTATGTGTTTGTTGTAAGATAAAGTACCACACTTGAATGTTAAAACTGAATGGTAGGCAAATTGTATGGTTTATTTGATTCACCGATTGCCTGTTGGATTGATATACAATACAACCTGCAATATACGCGGATAAAGTTGGAAATATCTGCAACACACACGTTGGGTCTCTGAGCCATACTTCCTTTGGACTGCAGTACATTTTTTTACCGACGTCAAACCCAAATACAGGGTGTCTTTTTTTTAACGCAACCCAATTTTCAAACTATGATAAATAATTTTTTACGTGCGATATACGTTCATAGATTGGAGGTTTACTTATGCACTTTTCAGTATACTTTGTGTTAGTAATGTTTATAAACTTGCTTTAGTTTAAATAATACCTTTAGTTTGTGCTGAGTTTTGTGTTTAAGTTTTAAACATATTAAATACGTCAATCAAAACTAAATACAAATATAAACTCAACAGAAAAGAGTTTACAAACACTAGCTACACCCTGTATACTGAATAAAATGCAAGAACAGTAACTTAAATGTCACACATTGTTTTGGTCAATTGCTTTTGAAAAGAAATTAGTTGAAAATAATAAACTTAGTTTTGGGATTAATTTTCATCCTATTGAATCGGTTATTAAAAATATAAAAATCCTTTGTAACTGTGATTAGACATAGAACATCGGGCAGACCAAAAGCCAAAAACACTGTTCCTACCAATATGTAGAAAAATAGTACCTAAGACCTATATACATAAAGGTTATTTTGATGTTTGTTGTTAAAGATGGAAGAACTTCAGAGTTTGAGGTATTATTTCGAGTGCGTTAAATAATACGATTCAGGATCGTTTGTTGATCAGAAACTTTTGTAAACATTTTGCTCACTAACGATGAATGATATCCCGATAATGAAACCTGATTCGATACATATTCCAATAATTGAACACTGCAATGTTTGCTAACTGTGTTTACTTCGTGTTCGCTTCTCTGGTCCTTGGTCACTCGAGATCAGTACGGGCTGGCGAAAAGCCGGTTGTCTTTTTTTTATTAAAGGCAGCGTCTGTGTCGGCGTCCAGCCCAGGAACACTCGGGTGCCTAGGTCCGGGAGAGTGAGCTTAGATAACGTACACGATATTTTTAAGAATATGGAGCAAACTATATATTTTTGTATTTGTGATACTATCCCAATTATATTTTAAAGTTATTTATTTATTTATTACATCTGTACATGTTAACTATTTATGTATTTATATATAACTATTGGGTTTATGTACGAGTATAATTGTTTTGATAATATCAAGTTTAATTAATGTTGTTTAGCTCTGAGATATTTATTAATTGTTACTACTGTTATGGAATAAATATAATTATGACGTATGTGTTGTTATTCGTTGTTCTAGCTTATATTATATTGCTCTGCACATTTTATTTATTGTTCAGCATGTTTTATTTATTAGTTTCTATTTAGTATGTACAATCTCTTGATTAGTATGTTTTTCTCAATTCTAAACTTATGTTTGTGTTCTGTTATATGTTTTTTTATATCTGCACTGGTCTCCGCAATGAAGTGTTTTTTACGTATGGTTCAATTCTAAGTGTTATATTTTGGACTTATTATTTTCACCACATTATGCCATGTTAATATAGAATGAACTGCTGTAGTGTAATTGGATAATATCTGTTTTACAGCACGTAAATTAAATAAATAAATAAATAAAACTGCAAACAAGTCTCTATCAACGTGAGATGAATGTAGGATGCATTTAAGTAAACCCAAACTCTGCAACGCTCAAGAACAGTTAGAACGTAGACCTGCGTAGATCCTATAAAACTACAAACAATTGCAACAACGCAAACATGTATAGTTTATTAGTTTATGAACCTGCAAGCAAGTCGTATCATGATCATGTTAGATAGACTGGGGTCTGTTTACTGTGTTACCTGTCGTCCATAAGACACTTGCCATCGCGGACCTTGCAGTGGGTTTTGAAGTTCTCATACAGCTGGCTACACACCTTCTCCTTCTGGCAAACGGATAAGGCGTGGTTGCAGGTCGGTAGTGCCTCTACTGGGTACGGGTCTTTCTCTGCAACAGACCAACCAACAATATTATAGAAATTGCTTAGTACAACCGAATATAAAGCTTAAATCTTGAAATTAATTCTGCGTTACAAAAGGTACAACATAAATCTAGTGTCTGGTTGTGGGTTCGAAGATCATATTCTGAGATCAAACACTGAATCAAAAGACAGTTTGAAATTTTAGCGACCAATTTAACTGTCTAAATAGTTTTTAAAGCTAAATATAGCAAAAGTGAATGGTTTCCGTTACGTGTTTGAAATGTGTCTTTGAAATGGGTTTCTCTGCCTTTTCGTACCGTTCATAAAATAATACTCTCTAAAGGAAATCCGGAAGGAACAATTCTTCCAAACGCGCTTTAAAAAAAGGTAAAGTTTGTCTTGTTTAACGAGGCGAAGTTAGGACTACTAAGTCCTCTCTACCACTCAACCTCGACCTTTACCTAGCGTAACCGTATTAGTCACATTACTAATGTAAGTGGTGGCTGCGGGAAACGAACCCGCGCCACCGGAGTGATGAGCTCCGGAGTCGCGTGCGATACCAATCCGCCACGGATCGCTTTAGTTTGAAACAACTGACAGATTTTATTAGCAATGAAACTAGTTCATGTTAATATCTGTCCTATTTAAATAAACTCAAATCCAGGTAAATTAACTCAAATTAAAGTACCACAAAGTAGTAGACGTGGCTTTTTCACCTCAGTAACCAAATCTATAACTCACTTAAAGTAGTACTTAATTAGTTTTTCAATCACCGTCAAATCAAAGCTATACTGAAAGTATGAAGTAAAAAAGAGCCAAAAATAAATAAGTGAACAAAGTTAACTGTAAACACAAAATACAGTTGGAATCATACTTTCGTTGTTCATTCTTTACGTTACACACATTTCACATATTTTAACATTTCATAGTTAACCTCATGAACTCAACTAACAAATAACAGTGAAGATTAAGTCAAGTAGAACTGGGGCCCCTTCAGAGCACATTCTCTAGTCACAACAATAGAAACGGTCTTCGTCACTTACAAGCTTGGGAGAAACACGTAATGTGGTTACACCGTATAATTTATATTTCATTACCGAAAGCGCGGTGAAGGGCTTATTTACATAAACCATTTTACAGTATAATGAATTCTCATTTGTGGGCAGGATTTTGGCTAGCCACTGCCAGCCAGCCTGTACGTGGCTAAGTGTTTTAATGCATACTAAATGCAAATGAAATGCCGGCTGAGGAAACAACGTCTGCATTTCCTTCTTTGCTGCATCTGTATATCACATATGAGCGGTTACCTTGTTGTGTTAGTTATTTAAACTTGAGAATCTCATGTTATGTTTGTGTGACTGGTCTGGAAAAAAATGTTAGTCCATCGCGTTTAAATTCGTTAGTATTACTTCATAGATAACACATTTAGACATATTAGCCCTTTTCAACAAATTACACATGACCATCCTTTAAAGCTAAACAATGAATTTTCGGACAATGAAACGTATGAAACTGATAAAATGTTACACATCTATATTAAAAATTATGTTAAACGTCAAAACCAATAATTAAAGCTTTTATTTTGGACATATTAAATAAAACATATTTAATATTTTAGATATTGGTTTTGACGTTTAAAATTATTTTTTATTACTCTTTCCAATATTGAGCACCTTCTTCCTTTACACATCTACATTTAAGGATAATTTTGAATAAAGATATATAACAATTATCAGGTTAACTTACAATGTAAATAATTTGAAACTTTCTATTAGGGGTAATACGATATTCACAAACAACACAATTGCGATGTATATGAAAAATTAATTTAAATTACATGATATATCACGTGTATATGCAAATTTACGTAAACAACCCAAAACAATGGTTATTTTTATTTATTTCTTATTTTTTCTAGAGTGGACTTTCCGAAGTCGAACTCAAGGTAAAATGTTGTTCTCATCAGGATTTTCAGCTTTAATGTTACACATAAATACAATAATAACTAATTTTACAAAACAGCTATACCCGGACGTTTGTAGCGAAAGTATGTAATATTTGCCTATAAGGACTCTAACTTTACTATCAATGCGTTTAAAATTTACTTTTTGTCCATCAATCAATTTTATTTGTTCGCTGTTCACATAATAATTAAAAGTGAATGTTGAAACCATAAAGTGGCAAGAGACTTTAATCTGTAAGATCAAAGTAGTAGAAGTAAATTAATTGCGGTTGGGTAATGGACTTTGGTGACATTGTCCCAAACGATTAAATTAGGGTAGTGTTACTCAGTGTTAGTAAATTGAAAACTCATAGACCATATATATAGATACTCGAATTCAATGGTTCGATTTCAAAATATCTTTATTCATACAAATAGTCAACAATACATATTACATATCACCTTATACATAAACATTCTTGAATAAAATATAGTTATATAACTAAAATCAACCATGAATGAATAATTATTTCATTTTAACGTGTGGAGCTAGTTACCCTTAAAATTTAGAAGACAATGTAGAACAATGAAAATAAATATCACTGAAAAGAAATAACAGAATAATAATCTTGAACATGAACAAATTAGTCATAAAAATTGATTCAATAATATAGAATAAAATTAACGAATAACTCACTCACTGACTCACTGATATATACACATGTTTACCCACTTCTAGATAAGCTAGAAACTTGAAATTAGGTATGTAGATATGTAGTATAACGGGAAAGCATCGTTATACACGTTTGGAGGCGTAATGCAAAACAATAGAAAAGCATCACTGCGTTGCATTTTAAGGCGTAACTTGGATTATTAAACTGGTACTACTGTAAGATTATTTCATAATATTTATTATTACAAATTTATCCTTTAAATCAGACAAAACAAACACAAAACCTAACGCTTAACCTAAAATACAAAGAAACTAAACTTAACAAAACTTACCCTACCAACATCATCAAGCTCGGCTCACTCAAAAGCCATGTAGCCGATGCCCCAAACACCAAACACACCCAACACCTGTCCAACACCTCTCTCCGATCTGTTTCCAACCTAGATATATTGAGTTAAACTTGCCCTTTAATAATATGCTGCGAAAAAAATCCAAATTGTATACATTTGCTGTAAAACGTGTAACTGACAGTGAAGTTCGAATTTATTGGCGAGACCAGCGTATCTTTCTTACTGACGCCAGTAACACTTCTAGATGAGCTAGAAACTTGAAGTTCAAAAGTCTAAAAGGGCAAAAGTGTGGAAACGCCTTTATAACTTTTCAACCAGTTTTTTCAGCGCAACCGAAATTGCCCCAGTACATTTTACATTTTATTAGAGAAACCAAATTTTCATAATTTTCATAGGGAAGCCCCATCAAGTGACACCTCATTTTGAAGGTCTTGGAAAATGTAGATGAATGTTGAAAACTAGAAGTCTCTATCTTAAACCGAAAAATGGCGTCGATTTTAAGTTACACAGATTTGTATTATGCAAAGTGTGAAAACGCCTTTGTTTTCAGCGCAACCGACTTACATTTTATCATAGGAACCAAAAGTACCTTTTAATGCTTACTGACACTTTGCCCCAGTTTTAAAATGGGGGATTGGGGGGTAGCCCCATAATTTTTATACGGAAGCCCCATCGAGTGACATCTCATTTTGAAGGTCTTAGAAAGTACAGATAAATGTTGATAATTAGAAGTCTCTAGCGTAACCCGGTGAGAAATGGCGTTGATTTTAAGTTACACAGAGTTTTAAGTCTGCCCCCAAACACCCATTTTGAAAACTGGGGCTAAATATTAACTTAAATATTACTTTAAAAGGTCCCACGACCATTTTGAATATACAGGGTCAGGCAAAAGTGTGGAAACGCCTTTATAACTGTTTAACTAGTTTTGAAAACTGGGGCAAAGTGTCAGTATGCATTAAAAGATACTTTCGATACCTTTATTAATATGTACCAAGTTTGGTTACGCTGAAAAACTGGGTAAAAGTTATAAAGGCGTTTTCACAATTTCGCGTAATAAAAATCTTTGTAACTCAAAATGAACACTATTTCTTTCTGGTTTAATATAGAGACGTCTAGTTTTCAGCATTCATCAACATTTCTTTAAGACCTTCAAAATGAGGTGTCACTCGATGGGGCTTCCCTATGAAAATTATGGGCTACCCCTATTTGAAAACAGGGACAAAGTGTCAGTAAGCATTAAAAGGTACTTTTGTTTCCTCTGATAAAATGTACCAAATTCGGTTGCGCTAAAATAACTGGTTAAAAAGTTATAAAGGCGTTTTCACACTTTTGCCTGACCCTGTATAGTTGAAGTACAACTAACTCTCAATACACTCTTTCTACAAATACCTCCACACGAAAAAACTAAATAGCTACTTGTTTAGTGTATTCAAAAAGATTTAAGAATTAATATATGTATTAATATATAGTTTATAATTAAGAAAGGAAACATAGCAACCAGTAAAAACGATGTGTATATTAAGTCATCATCTCGGTGAGTTACAACAAACTTGCAGGTACAATAAGTTTGTTGTAACTCCCCGAGATGATGACTTAAAAGTCGAACCTGGTCACCGGTGTATAGGTTTTAATAGTTTTTATCGGGTGCTATGTCACCTTTCTTTATACATTATAACATTAAAGTAACCCTTAGTGAGTTATTGTGTGATAACTATATTAATTAGTATTTATGACATATTTTTTGTTTTATATAAAGTCGAACGACAGTTTTGTTTTTATTAATAATTAGTATTTAGTTATTCGCAAAAGAATATAGCTAACATTGAAGATGGCGGAGGGGGTTGTATTGGTGTTGTGAAGGGCGTAAATGGGAGGGGGGTAGAGTCAGGAGGTCGGTGGTGTTGCCGGTGGTATATTGCACAATAACCTCTTCTCTCTGTGGTATACTTGGTATACTCTCCTGACTAGACTTGCTGAGAGCCTCTTCAAGCCAAGCTTCTTCCCATCACGACTTAGTTCTGGTTTACTCATACGCTACTGTCTTAGTCTTCGTTCTTCATTTAGTCACACAAACATCAGGTGCTGTGTAACTAAGGTTCACTCACCAGGCCGACACGCAGCTAAGCGCTAAAGCGCCACTGGCATGAGTGAATCGAATTTCCTTTGCATTATGTTACTCTAAACTCACTATGCTCGCAGCCTCGCTTTGGCCTTTGGCCTCAGATCTATGGGGGTTTTATTGGAAGTTATACTACATATCGGGAAAGGAAATACATTTTTAAATTACAATAAAATAGGACTACTCATTCACTTGTTATAGCAAAAAATACTTTTTGGCCACCATTTTGAAACAGTTTGGCGTATGTTCATAATTTGTTATTATATTGACGTATAGTAACAAAATAGATAAATATTTTAAATTTCAACAAAATCTGACGAAACTCACTGTTTTAGATCATTAAACCCCTTTTGGGGAAAAGTCCACCCCTGAAAGGACGTACTTCTGGTGGCTAAAGAACTTGACCGAGATTTTTACAAAAGAAACATTTGTAACGTTTCATGAAAATCTGACAAAAATACGACCTGTAGAGGGTATAAACATAAACATATATATGTACATTTGTACATCTATACTTACGCATATAACGTTTTGAAACAGTGCTCAAAACATGTTCTAGGGGTCAGGTTTGATGCACATTTGGTCCCGGGTCTGGATCTTACTATGAGAACGGCATGAATATCTCATTTTTCCTCATATGAATTTATTGATTATCTGCATTGAACACTGCTAGCTAGATTCATCCATTATAGTTTTCAGTATTTTATTCAAATGTTTCATTAAAATATAATACAAGAATTTTCAATGAACTTTTCTTTGTGGTGGTCGGTTGAACTGCACTAAAGCCGTTATAACTTTGCATCTGGCCTTGACAAGGTTTAAATGAAAATAGCCACAGTGTGTTGCCACAGCACTGTTCGACAATATCCTACCTCTTGAATTCATTAAATATATAAATGAGAACAGTTCCCGGAGACAGGGAAATACTCGTATATTGAAATTTGGTGAGCTTCAACAATGATTTGTCAAGTTGTTAGAAGGCCGATCAAATTGCATTTTGATAGGTGCACTCAGAAATGTTAAAACATTATTGTACGGAAGATTTTGTACACTGCAAAGGTTGTCCCAAGTAGGTAACTCATATCTTATCTGGAAACAGTCTAAACTAAGTTAAACTCTGAGGTTTCTACGGGAGTCTTTCCCTGGAAATTTCATCCAACAATAAATCTTTAGAAAACATGTGATTTGTTTATGATTTTTTATAAAACATTATGTGAATCGGTCAAATTATAGCTGTGGAATGAGAGCTTGCAAATTTTATGTCCATAAATACTGGAGATGAAGTGGCTCGAGAGCGTTGTTGCCATGTTGAACAAACCCTAGATGCAACTCTAAAGTTTGTAGAGTAAATCATTCATCAAAAGGACAAACTTGTATCGTATTTGGTCAAATAGGTTTTATGTTCTGCGGATAGCTATGTTTTTACAAACAAACTAAACTGAATACCGATAATCTGTTTGTTTTTTAATGTTTACCAAGTTAAAAAAAGGTAAATATTGAGATATATTTAGCTAAAATATTCAATTTTCAATACAAGAATGGATTGCTATTTAAAAGGTTCTTAATGTTTAAGTAGGTAGTTATATCTTTGTTTTGAGTTTTCCTTGCTCGAACCATTGATCTAAATTATATTTTGAAAGTCAAGTGTAAAATGACCGAATGATAGTTTTTAAGAAACTGCCATTTTTTGCGTAGAAATAATGTACGAAAGACACTACTTTCACTGCGTTCTGGATCCCTCTCGTTTTGTGAGCTTTGCCAATGTTAAAACAACAACAAATACTGAATGCGGGTTAGTTAACAGCAACTTGTGGCAAGGGGCGTGGGTAAGTCACGGATGTCTTGGTGTGTGTTGGTCTGGAGGTCGGGGAGGGAGAGAGGGAGCACGCGATTTTTCTGCACGCTACTCGGTCCACCGTTTCCTTAATATTACTTACATGCCAATCTCGGCTCGACCCTTTCTGTACACCCTGTCATTTCATTCCATTTCTTTAGCTCTTTCACTTGGCTTTTAGCCATCGTTTATTTTGCCGAATCCAAGATGCGTATAAGTATTGGTCAATTTTTACTTAAGTGTGTGTGAAGTTTGTGTTAATTGACTTGTGAAGGTACTGTGCCTGCATGAATATTGATCGATCGAGTATCGATTCAGCTGAGAGACTTAAGTTTCATCAGGCTCAAATGGTACTTGATTTTTAAGTTTTAGGTTTTAAATAAATTTATAAGTAGTTAAGTTAGTAATCAAAATAGTATTACAGTACCAAGTCACGTAGCAGCGACCTGATCGTACCTGAATAAAGATAAATATTTACCTCCCTACACTTTATAACCATAAGATATTAAAATTCAGATCCTGCCTTTTTCATAAGAACAGTTTATTTTTAACTGCCTTCCTACGTGAGGAGGAGGTCACAAAATTAGAACAAAAATTCATTACTTGCCCCTTGGATTTCAAAACTGCACGTCTGACGATGATGTCTTCACATCGAAACGTCATGGGGATGTTACAACCCTCAACACAACATTTTTGGATATTGACGGAGGTAGCTAAAACCTATTTTAAGACAAAATTAGACCTGACTTTTTAGTGTTTGTATTTAGCTCAACCTTTAAACGCGACAGTAGTAGAAACGTGTTGTCGCCACTTCTTTGAATTTTCGACACCGATAGTAAAGTTGTATATCTTAGATAGAAAACTTAACTTTCAAATCTTGTTCTACTTTACTATTTGGAAACATACGATGAAGTGCAAATAGCTACAAAGGATAGGTTTCCTATACCTTATAGAAAGAAGTTTATAAAGCAGAAGCTGATGTCGAAGTTCCTTTGCTCTTTCAAAAAGTTGCTTGTTAAGGAAGGAATAAACTTTTGGAAGTTAAGCTTCCGACAAGGGCGTTTTCTCAAGTGTTTTGAAAGGCTACATTGACTTTTAAAAGCGAAATACCCGGATTAATTCTTGTTTTTACACTCTCCGCTTAAAAGGCATGGTCAATCAGTTTTACCTTTTTCTTTCACAACAAAGTTCACAATCGTGTCAGCTTAGTGTCGCTTTTGTGTCAGCCAAGTTATTTTATAAACACGTGTTTGAGTTGGGAATAAATGAATATATCACAGAGTATAGTAATGTTTGAAGCCTTGTTGGATGTTTGGGTATCGTATTGGAATGACATTTGGTAGACATTGCTAGACTAACAGCGTATACAGAGAACACTCACGAATAAAATACAAAATATCTGTATTTTAATAATATCTACAGAAAACGTGCGCACTAACTATTTATATAGGTAGGACTCTATATAATTTAATTTTCTAATGGAAATATCCTAATGGGTTGAGCTATTTGAACAACATTTAAAAACCAGGCCGACACGCAGCTAAGCGCTAAAGCGCCGCTGACATGAGTGAATTTCCTTTGCAACTTGTAACTCTAATTTGCTCCGTACACAGCTTCACTTCGACCTTCGGCTGTTCTATTGCCACGGGCGTTACGAGGCTGTTCACAACGCTCAGGACCTCGCTTCGGCATTCGGCCTTAGCTTGGCCTCCTGTGTGACCTCGGGCGTTACGAAGTTGTTCCCTCCGCCTACAGCCTCGCTTCGGCCTTCGGCCTTTCATTTTCTATTACTGTAAGTTGTATTTCACATTTTGAAGAGATAGCACGTTGAAAATTTCATTGAAATAGGACAACTCATTCCGTTGTCATGGCAAAAATGTATTTTTTGGCTGGCACTTTAAAACGGCCTCCTGTGTGACTCGGGCGTTTGTTCCCTCCATTTTCTTTTTTTAGTACAGTGATGGATACAAATGAAATACATATTTAATAATTATAAATTGCATCAAAATCGGATGAAATTTATTGTTTCTAAAGCGTTAAAACCCTTACTTTTTTAGAATCCCCCAAATAGGGCTTGCGGGGGTTCGATTTGTCTGGTTAACAAACATGACCGAGATATTTACAAAAAGAAACGTTTGTACCAAATGTCATAAAAAATGGGCAAGGAATGCGACTTGTAGAGGAGTACACACATATATACATAAATACATACAACGTATGTATATTATAACGTTTTGAAAAACTGCTCTAAACGTATAACGGTCAGGATCGGTGCTCACTTCATAGTCCCGGGCCTGGGTTTTACCACGCTGACGGTAAGAATATCTCATTTTTCCAAGTGAAATTCGACAATGAAAGCAGCTGTATCAGATTGAATACCTTCTATATAGTTAAAATGTTAATGGTCAAAGAAAACGTTAGAATTTATTTTAAAAACTTGATAGCATTTCAATATACAACCGGTGAACAAAACCTTTATCTTCTTGTTACATTTATTGGTTTTACAATCAACTGTCTTGTGCTTAATGTGTTTCTCTGATGGAACGAAAATGCAGCGTCTTACACATTCATTACTTTATCAAAGACGAAAGGTTCGATGTTTTACAGATTCTAAATATAACATTGTAAACAAACTAAAATACAAAACAAGATAAATTCCCTTAATTTTATTTTAGAAATACAAAATAACTCGTCCTACAGGCTCTCTAAGGAATTACGCCCGCTTGCCACCACACACACCTCCCCCTGACCACTAGTCGAGCACGGCATTAGAGAGCACAAACAGACAAATTGGGGTTAACGGTCAGTACATCAATCCTTTCACTCAAACGTCAGAACTCATGTGTCATTTTTCGTCGGTTAAAAACGTATAAAGTGTCAATAAATACCAAGTACGAGTACAGCGAGCATTCGCGTTAATCGTACGACGTATACAGGACATCTCAAAATGTATACACAATATCAACAGATGTATTTTATTACATATAACATTTGAGATGATGGTGTACGGGGTTTCGTTGCTGAAAGTTATAAATATTCAAAATGTTGTTGGTTAACTTTCATACAATCAACACATCGGTCTGGTATAAGTTGGCAAACTAACTGTACATTGCCTAAAGTGATGTCATTACAATCTAGAGGAAGCTTATTGTGGCCACTTGTTTATTTATTCATAATATCCTCAGTATTCATAAAGTTAGCCATTATGTATTTTTTAGAATTTCATCATAGTTATAAAATTAGAAACAACACTAAATTTGAATATATAATTCTAGTTTATATTCATACAGCTAACGAAAAGAGCCAATGCAGTGTTAAAACGTTAAGTCTATTTACCTAATGAAATACTTTCATTTCGTTAAAAGATTTCACCGACTCGTAAGCACTAATTTTGCAAGAAACTTCCGTTAATTTGCTCCCAGATTCCACAACAAAAGCTGAACCGAGGGATTTACTCTGCCTGGTTAGGTTAGCTAGTTAATTAATTAATATAAGTAGAGAAGTCGCACACAAGGTCTAAACTTTGCTTCCCCTGGGTTCTTGTGCACTGAACATTTCATTCTTTCGTTTGCATAACAATTCGATTTTTGCTTAACACTTTAGATTCTGGAAAGCTTGTATTACGTAGATTTACTATTTCACTAAAAAGTAGTCATTTAAATATTTTTTTAAAAATTTCTTGTCGATCAATCTTGATTGTGATTAAACACAGTGTTGTGTTTGGCTTTATTTATTTACGAGCAATGATGAAACTTTGAACGTCGAAAACAATTTTGTCAGATATTTTTATACCTAACAAGTCAAACTCTCTGTAGATATTAACTGAAATTTGTTGTCTTTTGCCAGAGCAATTTGCTAGACCAGTTCCTTAAATCTGCAACTGATTGACTAACGTGAACAAATGAAAACTTAACTTAAATATTACTTTAAAGGTCATCATTTCGAAAATACAGGGTCAGGCAAAAGTGTGGAAGCGCCTTTATAACTTTTTAACCAGTTTTTTCAGCGCAACCGAACTTGGTACTTTTATTGGAGAAACCAAAAGTACCT
This sequence comes from Matsumurasca onukii, assembly GCA_018831715.1. Taxonomy (NCBI): domain Eukaryota; kingdom Metazoa; phylum Arthropoda; class Insecta; order Hemiptera; family Cicadellidae; genus Matsumurasca; species Matsumurasca onukii. The sequence continues at coordinate 7,998,206 of CM032064.1, forward strand.
TTAATGCATACTGACACTTTGCCCCAGTTTTTAAAACGGGGATCGGGGGGTGTAGTCCCATAATTTTCACAGGGAAGACCCGTCGAGTAACACCTCATTTTGAATTTCTTAGAAAATGTTGATGGATGCTGAAAACTAGAGTCTCTATCTTAACCCAGAAAGAAATGGCGTCGGTTTTAAGTTACACAGATTTGTATTATGCGAAAGTGTGAAAACCTTTTAACCAGTTTTTCCAGCGCAACCGAACTCGGTACATTTTATTAGAGAAACTAAAAGTACCTTTTAATGCATACTGACACTTTGCCCCAGTTTTCAAAATGGGGATTGGGGGAGTAGCCCCATAACTTTCATAGGGAATTCGAGTGAAACCTAATTTTAAAGGTCAACAATTAAATAAATGTTCAAGATAAAGTATTTTCTAACATAACCTATGTGGGAAAACCAAATAACGGTTTTATTTTTATCATATCACAATGCTCAAAGCTCTGAACCCAAATAAAATAATAATCTCTTTAAAAGGCTACTTTCAGTTGGAGAGTATATTTCCATTTGGAGGAAACCATTGGGGTTGATGGGGGAAACCATCTACCTCTTCTTTCAGGTAGAGTTTGCTGAAAATGTTTTATGAAGAAAACTATCAAACAGTTTTTGTGGTTTTCATCAAAGTGAAAGCTCAAACTAAATGTTACAATAACTACCAGTCATAAAAATGCTATGAAAAAGGCACGTTAAATCAACTGTCAATATGTTTAGAGAATAATGAAGTGTCAGTATGTTTAGATAATAACAAGCTGCGCGATGAAGTGTAACAGGGATTCAAATCAAATCATTCTGCAATTACAATTGATATTGACACGATAATTAAATCAGTTGACCGAGCTACAAAATAAAGAACATTTTCATGGAAGCTATCAAATAAACTTGAAGCACTAAGGGTACTAAGGGCACGGTTACCATGGTTTCAATCCTATCTGATCAATGGAAAACCGTATTGAAATCGTTCATGCGAATAATCATAACGGATTAATTTTCAAACATTTTCAGCTAAACGCTTTAATTCATGGAGTAGGCCACTCGAGGGTTTGCTTTTATGTTTATAAACTTTGATTTGGTCCATGTGGTTTTAGTTTGTGTCTACCATGCGGGAAAGATGGCCTTATATGATTGAAATCGGTCCAAGTACAGTAATCAAAATTGATTACAGAGATTACGTACATTTTGTTCTCTATAATTATTTGTATGTAATTTTATAACAATCAAAAACCTTCAAAGAATCTTTTTTGACTTGACTATGCTTGACTGATTTGCTCACTAAAGCGTTTTCACTCAAATAAAATATTGCAAACCCGGTCTGAGAACGTTCATTTCAAGTAAAATGGCAGCATTGAAAGCTTCAAATTTTAAGCCATCGTCATTTATTTTGAGTGTGCTATTTTGAACAGAATTCTCTGCATTGTGTCTTGCTGACTTTTGTTAATCTTTCCATTTTTTTTCATAATCAAAGACCTTATTTAACAGTTTTCAAACATTTAGGAAGTCCAGTTCGTTAGGTATAGCACGGCCGGTGGCCTTGAGATTTCCTGCTGGCCGCTTATGGCCCTATAGCCCGTCTCACCGGTCATGCTAAACCTGACGAACTGTACACGTGTTAGTCGTATATTTATCTCCTTTTTTAGCGTAAGAAGTGTGGAATGTTCATTATGACATAGTTCTAAAGTTATTAAGTGTTTTTTCACTATATCCCTTTGTAATGGACCCAAAGCTAAGGGGTACTTTTAACCTCATGCTCTGTGGTTAAGTGGAAGAGATGACTTTAAATTCCTAACTTTGCCACCAAGAGAGGCTTTTTAATTTCATTTATATAGACTTCTAGATCTCCACCATCGCCCAGCATCACACGTAAACTAAATGACATCTTTATTACAGTAAGTATTCCTTTAATGATTGAAACATAGTCAAATCAACGTAATGATCTGTCATTAAACCAAATAACTACAAACCGTCTACAATCAAATCCTGAGTTGCTGTTCGTTCAGATATAATGAAAGGTCAACTTCATTAAAACAGCTGTCACATATTCGAAGTGCAACAAGTGCAGTTCGTGATTACTGGATGACTACAAGTTGAAAATATGAAAATCAGTTATACCTTATTATTGATTTATTTACCTTAGTGTCGGGTTCAGGCGCTTAATCACATAATTATCAGTGTATGCCTTGCAAAAATATCATCAAATGTTGAAACCTGTATGGAATATCAGTTTCAAAGCTTATATAACAAGCAGTTTTCTGCGAAACTCGTCGAATGTTTGCTACATAACGAGCACAACAAGTGAGTTTGACACGTATTGCATACTGAGTATATGATACTGAGGTTTATTTGAAATTCTAACATATTTCAATCATTGTTACACTATCAATGTTGGCCGATCAACCCTTCTTTTATATAAAAAATATCACTTAGTTATTCAAGTATTTTAAACACATTTTATGTTATCGTTCGCATAGTGTTTACTTAAATAATTATTCATTTTTAAAGGTTTCATAAAATTTAATTTTAAGAGCGCTTTCGCCGGTCAAGGCATCATCAGTTAGTTGTTTACAAGACAGTAACATATGTATAAAAAAATAACATAGCTTAAAATTATACAAATACAAAATAAGCAAACAATAGTTAAAACAGACTCCTAATACTATAATAATTGCGATTTTTATTTAAAATGTATGTTGAATTTCGAACTTTCTTTTTGATTTCATCTTCTTTGAGTGAAATAAAAATATTACTGAAATTTAGAGAAGGCTCACAACACAATGGTCTTTATAAATGGTCATGCATGCACTTTCAATTGTGTTTCGTTTTGTCCAAAACGGTTCTTTGAAAATTAATGTGGATGTTTCTAATTTGATTGTATGATTTTCACTAATAGCATGTTCCACTAATTTAGATTTTTCTGAATTTTTAATCTTATAACTATATATGTGTTCCTTGATCCTTGTCTCAACCGGCCTAGAAGTCTGTCCAAAATAAACCGTATTACACTCATCTTTTCATACAGACGTTACTGTCTTGTAAACTGATGATGCCTTGACCGGCGAAAGCGCTCTTGAAATTAAATTTTACGAAACTTTTAAAAATGAATAATTATTTAAATCCAAACAAGTTTCATCAAGTATTCAACTAAGAAAATAATGTTTACTGTTGAATAACAGTTTCCAGTACAAGATCCTATCAAGCATGCTCAGTCTCGAGCATGCTACGTTCAGGATCGAGTCTCGATATGAGTCATCTACCGGGACACTTTCTGCAATAAACAAATGTGTTCATAGATTTTTAAGTTATTTATTGGGTTTGCTGATTTCTTTCTGAGTATCCTTATTAAAAGACAATTGCTGTCAACCATCTAACAGCTTGGGAAATCGATGTTGAAGTAAACCAAATTTAAATAAAATTAATAAATTGTCCTGTCTTTGGTGACTCCTTACGGTTTGCCGTTTTAATTATTCCAGAGGTAGAAGATTGTTGAACAGTAAGTCCATTTTCACTTATATCTTGAAAAGGCCAGTTGCAAAGTTACATCGGCTCTAGTGTGCATAAACTAATATATACACACAGGTGTGGGTTGAATCGTATGTTTAAGTTTTCGAAAGATTGTAAAAAGTCGGCTCAATTATTTTGCATACACAGCTGCCAGTTAAGAACATAGTAATCGTCGATTTTACTAGTGTTGACCTCGTATTTTTATGACGATGTTTACTTTAAGCTTGCACAGACCGATTAGTAACTAGTAATTAATATATAAACAGTATGTTATAACATAATACCAATAACCTTCATGTATTCTACGTATGTTACCTGTTAAAGTAACTATACTATTTTAAAGATATTTAGGTTAGAAGGTAACAAACTTTCGAGCGCTATACAATAACCTTACTTAAGGAAACCTGATTAACATTACCTCATTTTCTACCTAGCTAACCTCATCATCACTAACACAGTCGTAATTTACGTTAACAGGATGTTAATAGCAAGGTTTTATTACGCAAGAAACATGATATTGCAGATCAAAATACACTCGTATTTAAATAAAATCTGCAGTAGAAGGAACAATTCGTATTATGGGAGAGAGTGAATGAACAAAATGTATCTTTGAGAGGGACTTTGATGTAGGAACGCTTGGACAATTTCAGCTACAGATTAAATACTGACGATTGCATAACATGTTACAATGTTTCCACAGTATTTGAATTTTTAAGCAAATGATTTTCCTTTTTGACGTTATAACTAGCTTTTTAAGTGTCTTCTTTTAGTTACAAACCTCAGACCTCAAACGTTTGTTGCTCCCCTCAATTAAATTGGAAACCCAGATTGAATAGGTTAGGTTTTTAGTTTTCTCGTTTAATATTCATTTCGCTTTTATTTAATACATAATTTTTTCGTCCCTACACGTAGTCTATCCAGTACGCTTCATGTGTTTCTAAAGTCTAATGGAAATGGCGTTTTGATGTGAGTTTAATGTGTACGATTAGGGCGTAGTAGTGTAACTGTTTTCAGTTGAATATACGTTTCAACTTATTTTACTCACTAGACTGTCTTATTGACTATCGTTTCATAGCATTGTTTCTGCCTGTTTAATACGTAAACACAACATTGAAGCCATGGATAACTAGCTCATTATACAAGTTGAGAAGTGCTGGCTCGTTGGAAAGGTAAGGCTGGTAGGACGCACAGCGATGTGGTTCAAAAGCAAGTCTAGTACTGTTGTTACCCATAGTTTCTAGTGCTGTGCTGTGTGTAGTATGTAGTTATATAGTTGTCAAGTCCCACTTCAACCGATCACCACTTAGCGAAAGTTCAAGTAGTTATGTAAACCTTGTTTGTGGTCTTGAACTTGCATAGGTTCTGTCATTTTTCAAATCCAGTTCACCTAAAGTTACAAGAGGTTTTAATTAACGAGGAGTACTTTGTGCTCTTAGTTCAACCATATGACGTAATGTACTCTGACGACGAATTAGTCCAACGTAACCAAAACGTCTGGTGCTCATCGATAACTTGACGAACAAACATTCACTTTCTAGAAGAAGTGTGACGATTTATGATCAAGTCTTCATTAAAGAAGTCAAAATATAATTTCTTTCAAAATTGTTTTTACTTTGACTTCACTCTAACTAAACGAAAACGTATTTGTAATTTACTCATCTTTTCGTTTCTTCATAGATTATTTCAGAAATAAGCGTCAAAATATCTACTTTCGTGAATTCATACTTGCGATAAACCAACAATTGCCAGCTATTAGAAGATCAGTTGCTCAGTACAGTAATACGGTGAGTGTTCTAAGAAATGTGTTTTATTGTATTGCACATTTTCCCTGAAAATATCAGCAAGTTGAACATTTTATGAATAGTCTCAAAGACATGTAAAGATCTGAAATAGGCTAGGTAAAATGTGACAGTGATTATGATATTTTTTGATCGTCCAGATTGGCTTATTGAGGGAAACCTTGTATATCAGTATGAGACAACAAGAAAAACATACTTTTACAATACTATTTCACAAATAAATTAGTTTAAATTATTTATGTAGCTGTTTAACCATGTAGATATTTTCAATCATGGGTTTTAAAGAGGAAAACTGTTATTTATAAAAGAATTACTAAATGTTATTAAGGTATAATTAGTTTAATTCAATTAGTTAGTTTAAAACTTTCACTGCGACCGACATGTTAATGCAGTTTCGATGTAAATTGCAAAGTGCCCACTGGCACCTAAAGCAGTGTTAAATTACCTTTCGTAATCAAATTACTTAGGTAAAACATTTTAGTACGGACTTTTTTAAATTAAGAATGATTATTTATTATGTTAATCATGCCATTACTGTATTTATTTTGTTCAATAATTCGTGCTGTTTATTTATTGCTGGTGAATAATGCCAGAAAAACAAAAATCACGTTGGTTTTGGCAAACAAGTTATGTAACAAAAATAAATAAAATAGGTTGACGCCTTTAAAGTAGTTCCTTTAAAAAATAGGTTTATTGGAAGACACAAAATCATGGCTGGATGTTAGTGCAGTAATGAGCAAACTGATTCTAAAGTTTACAAGAATTGTTTGTATTAATGTAACTTAGGGTTTTCATGAATAGTACTACAGTTTTTTATTGTTATAGCTAGTCAACTTTGGAACGTTGATGTGTACGAAAATAAAATATACTCACTATTGTTTTATTTGTTTGATGTGTTACATTATAATTGCGTAATGTTTTTTACATCTTAATTTCAGTTATTAGAGAAAGGTAAAGCAAAAACACAGTATTGTGTACAGTTTCTCAGAACATTCAAACTTTCTCTACTTCAAGGATTTAAAAACCGTAAATATTCATACTTTTAACCACGTATAGCTGGTTTTTAAGAATTACCTAAAGCTTCCTGAAAAACATATAAAATTATACAAGTAATAAGTAGTTCACCGAACGTACACGAAGGTCTCTGTTTTAAGTCGACCAGTCGGAATTTTGTCCGTCTACTCGGTTGTAACGTAGTTTCGGCTGCAGGTATTTATTGGCCAATGTTCAAAGAATAGGACACGGTGATACTTTGGACTTGGGCCAAACTAAGTAAGCATTAAAACCTTGATTTTACTCTTATTCCAATATGACAGCCCTTAAATTCGATATGACGGTTTTAGTTGCCAGCCATTTTTGAAGTATTGACTAAACTGTGTTTGAACCTTTGACCACCCATACGAGGAAGACAGTTAATGCCCTATACACAAGGTGCATAATTAACATTATGCCCTAAAAGAAACGGTAAACGAGATACAATTAGTTTTAGCAGCAGGCGAGCCGTAAATCTGACTGCAGGCTATCGGCTACACGCTGGACCGTGTATTCGTGTATTCTTGGTGGCTTCGGCTGCTTTACTTTCCTTTATTCTAAAAATAAGAGTAGGTCTAATGATGTAATGGTTGTCAGCTGGCTCGGATCTTAAATACTGTACTACTCTTGACTTTAAACTAATTTTAAGCCATGACAGTTGATTGAATTCAAGTTGGGTCAAGGTGTCGCAATTGATATCATTGAACGGTGTATATTGTATAACATATTGTCAGGTAAAAGAGAGAACTGTATTAGTGATTTTGCAATACGAAACACTTGATTTGGCGTTTTGAGCTTTGGAACCGAACTTTACAAAGAGGTCGGTTAATATATATTTTAATCGAGATTGCCTCGATGTTAATTTCTAGGTAATTTAATTCCTAATTGACCAAACCCCAAAAGCTAGAATTTAAACGCAATGTTTACACCTATTGTCCACGACAACTAATTAATGACTAATTACGTACAATCCGATATTCGCCAATAATAGATTAGTTGTATTGAAACAACAATTTGATAAGAGTATCGTGTTTCCCAACTTTAAACGAGGCTGAACATTTAATGCCACTATTAGACTGTCAGCAGCCAGCAGCGATTCTGATCATAAGCAGGTTTCACTCGGTTAACCAAATACGAGTACTTAACCAACAAGTAAATAATGAATTCGCTTTGGTCTAATCCCTAGAGTAGGACACAGTGGTTTTAATAAAAACCTTCAAAAAAATTGAACCGACTTCAAAAATAAACCTCCAGTAAAAAAATAGGTAAAATATATGGTAACCAATATAATAAAGTTGCCATACATAGATATATAAAAGCACACTATTCTCCATATCGTGAACTTTAATTCGTGGGTTTTTATGATCTTTGTTCACTTGAAAAAATGTTGGAGTCGGTGCTGCTAATCCTTAGATTATTTTCCTTTAGCAGCACCGACTCCAACATTTTTCAAGTGATATAAAGATTATAAAATCCAACGAATTAAAGTTCACGATATGGCGAATAGTGTGCGCATATAGTGGTATTATAATATGCATTGGCAACTTAGTGTATATTATATTGGTTACCATGCACGGTTATCATATATATAATGAGTACAGCTGTAATATTTTACTGTAGTGTAATCGATAAATTATTGCCTGTATGCTGTAAACCATCAGAAACTCATTTTTATGAATGTAGCATATGAGAGAATAAATTATACATAATTGCATTGACAAAATTATTTCATACTTTTTAGAGCACTTTAATGTTTATAACTTCATAAACACAAACAAAGAAAAGTGTTCGTGTATTTTACACGAAAATATCTCTTTATCTCGGCAATGCTCAAATATTTGAAGGACGTAAGGCCACCATCTTGTTGGAAATGTAATTTTACATCGAAATAGTGCTATTGAAATCCTTGTTTGGTACATAATAGTGTATTTACTACGAAAAATACGCAACAAGTACACGGTTTTGAATTTTTATGTTTTTACATTTTTGTATAGAAATATTAGTCCGATCAAAAATATATTTGAATGGAACCACTATGGAGCAAGATCTATCAATCAACGCAAACTGAGTGTAAAACAATTGTCGCGTTCAAAAGCAATTCGTAACAGACATATAAATAAGAATCGCCGCAGGTCAACTGTTTAACCTCCTCGTTTCTCTGAAGCCAGTTAAAAATGTGTACGAAACGTGCTCCTTTAGCTTTCCACTTCATTTACAAATAGTTATAATTGAAATAAAGGAAACTTTATTTACAAATAATTATAATTGAATGTAGGAAACTTTACACATTGATGAAGTAGCGTACAATTAAACGGAGAAAACAACAGTGAACGGAACCAGTACTCGTGTGCGTGTGTGTGCGAGATTCTCATCTGTAAAGCCGAGAGGGAGAGAGAGAGAGAGGGGGAGACGGAGTAATGGTCGGTACTCGCCAACACTGGGATTTGTTTGAACAATGGAGTTTTATCAGCACTGTTGTGTAAGTCAATCCTGACTCGACATTCCCATTCACTCTGTTAGTTTCACATTTCAACACTTACTGAACAAATCGTACTTTTTAACCGACTTCAGAGAAACGAGGAGGTTATACAAGTTGACCTGCGGCGATTTTTATTTTTTATGCCTGTTCACGAATTGCTTTTGAACACGGCCATCGTTTTACACGCAGTTTGCGTTGATTTATAGATCTTAATTTGATAGTGGTCCCATTAAAATATCTGTTTGATCGGATATTATTAAACTATGTACATAACCGTACAAAATTTTAACTTATAAAACGTTCAGAAAATAGCTGCGCGACGTAGTTTAAAATCCTTTAAGTTAAAGGAAAGCTAAAGAAAACAAAGGTGATAGTTAGCAAAATAAATCTCTACTAATTTGCGAGCCTACAGAATGCATTAAAAGATGTAAACATAAACATGTGAAATTCTTTCTTATTTATCTAATATTCAAACCATCTATATATATATATATATTATTGATCCGTTCAATAATTGTTTTTTGGTTAACTAAAATTGAAAGAAAAGAATCAACGAGCCTAAAAAATTCAGTTTCAGAGCTCAAGGGCATATTCTTATAGCTGTATGGGGTAACGGTAATTCAACCGCTTTCATCAGTTTAGATTTTCTATAAACCCTCCTTTAGAAAATATTAAGTAAATTTCCTGAACTGTCTGGAGAATAAGCTCATTTTTTAACGTTTTAAAATGTGTTATTATTACGAACGAATAAACAACTTATCGTCGATGCTTGCTGTTTATAGCAGTGTCCATGTCTCAGCAATACTTCCAAACCAATAGTCTAGTTTTTAATGAAACTAAAACAAAACAGCTAGTTTTTGGAACCAGGCGAAAAGCCATTCCAGCACAACCTAACATTGTAACTGTGGAGACGACAATATATTTAGGAGTGATTATAGATGACAATTTGACGTGGCAAGCACATATAGATGATTTATGTAATAAATTAAGTTTAGCTGCATTTGCTCTCAAACGTATGAAATCTATAGGAGACCGGAATGCCATTAAAACAGCATATTATGCTCTTTTAGAATCCAGGATCCGTTATGGAATAGTGGTTTGCGGAGGTTCGGCATATAATAATATAGAACGTCTTTTAATTTTGCAGAAAATAGGAGTCATAATATTGGCGGGTTTAACTTCGAAAGATAGCTGCAGAGAAGTATTTAAGCAGTTAGAATTCTTGACAGTACCAGCTCTTTATGTATTAGAAGTTGTGACGTTTGCATTAAATCAACAATACTTAAGAAACGACAACGTACACAGCTACAATACAGGAAATGCTAGCAACTTTCATCTCCCCACCCATAGATTGACACTATTTTAAAAGAAGCCATCTTACGTTGGGTGTAAACTGTTTAACGTTCTCCCACAAGAATTGAAAGCAGATGGGTTTACACGAAAGAAATTAAAGAATTGGCTAAAGCATAAACCTATTTATAAAGTTGAAGAGCTCTTAAACTATCTTTGACAAACAAAATATTTATTTATCTTTATACAACCCATACATTTATATTTTAAACTTTTATTTATGTATTTTAAACCATTATTTTTTACGTGTTTAATTTATTATTTTGTCATTTTTTTATATTATTTTCGATTTAAGTGTACTGGTACATTTATTTTTATTTATTTTGATCTATTCTATACTTGAAGTATTTTGAATAAACAATTGTTCTTCTTTTTAAAGAGCTCTTTAAACCAGTTTTACTGATAATTTTTAAAAATTTGTTTTGTGTTGTTCTAATGTTTTCAATTTTGTAATTATATTATGCAAAATTGCTATGTCGTATACTATTCGTGAAAGAATTACTCGTGGATAAAATAAGATTCTATTAACTTTTGTAATTGTCTGATTTTGTAATTAATAAATCATTTCACTGAACAAATGTTTTTGTGGATAGAACAAACTCTGTCAAGATAATAAGTAAAACGTGAAATTTAGCTTAAGACATCAACGTGTATTCAAAGCTAGTTGGCTAGCAAATACAGGGTGTTTTTTTAAACGCAACCCAATGTTCAAACTAAAGTAAGTAATTTTTACGAACGCTATACGGTCATACATTGAATCATTGGTTTGTTCAGTTCAATATCTATCAGGTGGTATGTATTGATAGAGTAATATAGTGGTTTTGAGTTCCTAATTTAATGTTAGTGTAAAACGCAATCATGAATTTAAGCAAAGATCAAAGAGTGTTTATTGATAAAGAATACTTAAGAGTAAGATAATTTCTTTTGTGTTGAGAGGCTTTTGAGACCAAGTTTGCAGGCATGTGTAGACTATTTTTGTTGTTGTTTTAAAATTGTTAAAGGTTTTTAGGAGAATTTTCTTAACCAACCCTAACATCCTCCATCACTTCTTCATTCAGTACAGTCCACCCTCTGTTAGGCTTCGGGTCCCCTACACAATCTGTTTCGTTAAGCTTTTTAAAAAATCTGTGAATTTTATATTTGTTTGAAAAACTAACACCTGTAAACTTGACTACAAACGCCACTTCATAAAAAGGAATTATCCTGTGGTTAAGAATTCTTCAACAACAAACACTCTTTGATCTTTGCTAAAAACCATGACTGCGTTTATTTTGCAATAACATCAAATTATGAAACGAAAACCACAATATTACTGTAACAATACATACCATTTGATATATATTAACCTGAACAAACCAATGATACAATTTATGACCATATTGCGTTCGTAGAAAATTACTTACTATAGTTTGAACATTGGGTTGCGTTAAAAAAAACACCCTGTATATTTTAAGACAGGTTAGTTTCTCTTCTTGAAACATGTCCAATCTACAAAAGTAAACTTGTTTTGAGTCGATTCGATTGTGATCTAAAAATATTTTAGTAAAATTGAATTTTTAAAACTTTCTAATAGTTAAATTAGCAAAAACTTGGGAAACAAGGCCGAGAGGTGAACGTAAGGGAAAGGGAAGGGATGGGGAGGGGAAGGAAGCATGCAATGGGAAGAGGAAGGGAGCATTCACCTATAACCACGCTCGGCCCGCCCGGGAGCTGTCAGTTCCGCGGCTGTATATATGTCGCTGAAACATTTTGCGCCACCATCGAGAGCCTAACTTTTCGCGGTCCTTACGCACTTGCTATTGTAACTATTTCCTTGAACCTGAGTTTTTCTGATGGCCCATGTATTTATGTACACGAAGCAGTTTTTCATATATTAATAGCGTTGAAAAAACATATTTATTTTAGTAATAAAACGTAAAGTTCACGCAGTTTTAGCAGTCCAAGTAGAGATAGAGAGTGCGCGGTAGACCAGCGGTGTGAGTGAGTGTGAACACTACTGCAGGTCAAGCAACGTCGGGCGTGGTTACACCTTGGTTGGGTGAACATTGTCTGTTCCTTCACCAAGGCGGCCTGGTACTCTCCGCTACCGTCGCTGACTTGTTTTTACGAACTTCAGAGAAACGACAAGGTTATACAAGTTGACCTGTTGCGATTTTTTATGTCTATTTACGAATATCGTTTTACCGCTATCATTGTTGATCTTAACTCCTTAGTGGTCCCATCAAAATATCTATTTTGTCGGACTAATATTTCTATAATTATAATAAAAGCAAAATACCTGAAAAAATCCTAAAACCCATGTACTTGTTGCGTATTTTGCGTGTTAGAAAACAATTTCGAGCCAAAGACTTCAATCGAAACCATTTGTATGTTTAATAAATCTCCAACAAGATGGTAGCCCTAAGTCCCTCGAATAGTTGCGTGTTGCCGAAATAGACAGAGTCAACTAAAAATAGTCGAAAAAATTGCTTTTATTTTAATTTGTATTTATTACTGTATTTGTATTTAATCATTGTATTAATTTTTATTTTTAAACTTAATTTGTACTTATAGCCAAACGCCTAACTGTACATTGGATCAAAGTTTTGAAGGAACCAAGTGTGGGGCAAATCGCATTGTCTTTAAGAAAAACACTAAACATTTCTGTTATGATTTTATTCATATTTAACTATAGCTGTGAACTCTTTTTGCTAAAAAGCACACGTAGTCCTTAGCATTTCATGCCATTTTGATAGCCATAGAGTTTATTTCAAAATGATAAACCCAGTAAAGATATAAGTCTGCGCATAGCTAGGTTTTCAACAAATATACCTATTTTACCTGCTTTATAGATTCTGTAAACAGGATTAAAATGCCCAAAATTTCATGCCGAATCGTGTTCTGTTTGCGTGCATAGTAATATAGAACCTGCTTCGGCAAGGCTATAGAAATATTAGGTATAAGACTAATCAAAATTTAATTTTCTGCAGCATAGTTTGAATAAAATATTTTAAGTACTGTTAAAAACATATGATAATGTTCTGAGACGATTTACACAAACACGGTTTTACTCCTTATTTTAAGCTGATGAAGTTTTCATTTCGATGTGATGGATGTATATAAGAAGTTCTGTCCATAACATAACTTACTGCAAAATGATACCCCTGATATGCTTAAGAATACTCTTGAAGAAAATTCGAAACAATCAGGTTCATTTTGACGGTAAGCCACCTCTTCTTTTGTTGAAGTTACCAATTAAATACTGTCTTTTTAGCTTGACCAAGCACTGAAACTACATCGACAGAAGAGAACGGACTAGTCCTGCGAGCTTATTATTAGAAAAAGGCCGAAGGCCACCGAGGAGCCACAAGCCAAATCGCACCCTAATTTGTAATATTTAGGCCCTGAATACAAATAATACTGTCAAAACATTGATTTGTTTACTTTGGGTGTTCTAAATAGCCTATGGTTATCGATTCTATTCTCATAGAAAGTTTGTGTGGATCCACTATTGCCACTTAAAATGTTAAATCGCCTAAGCGTTTTAAAAATAAATAAAAGCTTTATTGGAAAAAGCCTAGAGTAAAGTCAACGTATAGAGGGAAAGAGCTCTCTTAAACCAGTTTTACTAATAATATTTAAAAATTTGTTCCGTGTTGTTCTAATGTTTTAATTTTATAATTAAATGATTCACCCAAACATGCTATATCGTATAGTATTCGTGAATAAATTACTGGTGGAGAAAATAATACTCATGATTAGTTCTTTCGTTCATAAAAATAAAATGTTTCGCTAAAATATATAATTTTTTGTGCTCATTTTGTTTGCGAGCCAAATTTGCCCTTTTCTCCCAATTTGTTCGTTGATTTTTATTTAAGAAATGTACTACACCATTTAAAATGACGGCTACACAAAATTGCCTAAGTATTTTACGTGTAACTAAATGTAAGTGCGAACGATAAAAGTAAGTTTTATAGCGACGTATCTTAACCTTAGTTTTATTCTTCTAGTTTTATAATTCTCAAATTCGTAGGTGTTAGATTACGTCCATTAGTTATTATACAGCCAGCAACAGTTCAATTAGGCCTAGTATGCAATTTTGTTACTTACAAATCTGAGTAAAACAGATAAGCAATTGCGTCCTAGTAATCTTAATGTATAAAAATTAATCCATTTTGTGTTAGAAATGGCATAACTCGATAATTATTTAACAGATTCTATTAATTTTTGTAATTGTCTGATTTTGTAAATAATAAATCATTTCACTAAACTGTTTTTGTGAATGGAAAAAAAACTCTGTCGGCATAACTAGTAAAAACGTGAAATTTAGCTTAAGATATCAACGTTTAATCAAAGCTAGTTAGCTAGCAAATACAGGGTGTTTTTTTTAACGCAACCCAATGTTCAAACTAAAGTAAGTAATTTTTTACGAACGCTATACGGTCATACATTGTATCATTGGTTTGTTCAGTTCAATATCTATCAGGTGGTATGTATTGTTAGAGTAATATAGTGGTTTTGAGTTCCTTATTTAATGTTAGTGTAAAAACCAATCATGAATTTAAGCAAAGATCAAAGAGTGTTTATTGATAAAGAACACTTAAGAGTAAGATAATTTCTTTTCTGTTGAGAGGCTTTTGAGACCAAGTTTGCAGGCATGTGTAGACTATTTTTGTTGTTGTTTTAAAATTGTTAAAGGTGTTTTAGGAGAATTTTCTTAACCAACCCTAACATCCTCCATCACTTCTTCATTCAGTACAGTCCGCCCTCTGTTTGGCTTCGGGTCCCCTACAAAATCTGTTTCGTTAAGCTTTTTAACAAATCTGTGAATTTTATATTTGTTTAAAAAACTAACACCTGTAAACTTGACTACAAACGCCTCTTCATAAAAAAGAATTATCCTGTGGTTAAGAATTCTTCAGCAACAAACACTCTTTGATCTTTGCTAAAAACCATAATTGCGTTTATTTTGCAATATCATCAAATTATGAAACCAAAACCACAATATAATTCTGTAACAATACATACCATCTGATAGATATTAACCTGAACAAACCAATGATACAATTTATGACCATATTGCGTTCGTAGAAAATTACTTACTATAGTTTAAACATTGGGTTGCGTTAAAAAAAACACCCTGTATATTTTAAGACAGGTTAGTTTCTCTTCTTGAAACATGTCCAATCTACAAAAGTAAACTTGTTTTGAGTCGAATTCGATTGTGATCTAAAAATATTTTAGTAAAAATGAATTTTTAAAACTTTCTAATAGTTAAATTAGCAAAAACTTGGGAAACAAGGCCGAGAGGTGAACGTAAGGGAAAGGGAAGGGATGGGGAGGGGAAGGAAGCATGCAATGGGAAGAGGAAGGGAGCATTCACCTATAACCACGCTCGGCCCGCCCGGGAGTTGTCAGTTCCGCGGCTGTATATATGTCGCTGAAACATTTTTTGCGCCACCATCGAGAGCCTAACTTCTTTCGCGGTCCTTACGCACTTGCTTTTGTAATTATTTCCTTGAACCTGAGATTTTCTGATGGCCCATGTATTTATGTACACGAAGCAGTTTTTTATAATTTAATAGCGTTGAAAAAACATATTTTTTTAGTAATAAAACGTAAAGTTCACGCAGTTTTAGCAGTCCAAGTAGAGATAGAGAGTGCGCGGTAGACCAGCGGTGTGAGTGAGTGTGAACACTACTGCAGGTCAAGCAACGTCGGGCGTGGTTACACCATGGTTGGGTGACCATTGTCTGTTCCTTCACCTAGGCGGCCTGGTACTCTCCGCTACCGTCGCTGACTTGTTTTTTACGAACTTCAGAGAATCGACAAGGTTATACAAGTTGACTTGCTGCGATTTTTTATGTCTATTTACGAATATCGTTTTACCGCTATCATTGTTGATCTTAACTCCTTAGTGGTCCCATCCAAATATCTATTTTGTCGGACTAATATTTTTATATATATTAAAAGTAAAACACCTAAAAAAATCCAAAAACCCATGTACATGTTGCGTATTTTGCGTGTTAAAACACAATTTCGAGCCAAAGACTTCAATCGCTCCATTTGTATGTTTAATAATAAATGTCCAACAAGATGGTAGCCCTAAGTCCCTCGAATAGTTGCGTGTTGCCGAAATAGACAGAGGCCACTAAAAATACTCGAAAAAACTTATTTTATTTTAATTTGTATTTATTGCTGTATTTGTATTTAATCATTGTATTTATTATCTATTTAAACTAAGTTTGTACTCATAGCCAAACGCCTAACTATACATTGGATCAAAGTTTTGAAGGAACCAAGTGAGGGCCAAATTGTATTGTCTTTAAGAAAAACACTATACATTTGTGTTGTGATTTTATTCATATTAAACTAGCTGTGAACTCCTTTTTGCTAAAAAGAACACGTGGTCCTTAGCATTTCATGACATTTTGATAGCCATAGAGACTTTATTTCAAAATGATAAACCCAGTAAAGATATAATTCTTCGCATAGCTAAGTTTTCAACAAATATACCTATTTTACCTGCTTTAAAACTCTTTATAGATTCTGTAATCAAGATTAAAATGTCTGAAATTTCATGCCGAATCGTGTTCTATTTGCGTGCATAGTAATATAGAACCTGCTTCGGCAAGGCTATAGAAATATTAGGTATAAGACTAATCAAAATTAAATTTTCTACAGCATAGTTTGAATACAATATTTTAAGTACTGTTAAAAACATATGATAATGTTCTGAGACGATTAACACAAACACGGTTTTACTCCCGAATTTTAAGCTGATGAAGTTTTCATTTCGATGTGATGGATGTATATAAGAAGTTATGTCCATAACATAACTTACTGAAAAATGATACCCCTGATATGCTTAAGAATACTCTTGAAGAAAATTCGAAACAATCAGGTTCATTTTGACGGTAAACCACCTCTTCTTTTGTTGAAGTTACCAATTAAATACTGTCTTTTTAGCTTGACCAAGCACTGAAACTACATCGACAGAAGACAACGTACTAGTCCCGCGAGCTTATTATTAGAAAACAGGCTGAAGGCAGCCGAGGAGCCACAAGCCAAATATCACCCTAATTTGTAATATTTAGGCCCTGAATACAAATAATACTGTCAAAACATTGATTTGTTTACTTTGGGTGTTCTAAATAGCCTAAGGTTATCGCTTCTAGTCTCATAGAAAGGTTGTGTGGATCCACTATTGCCACTTAAAATGTAAAATCGCCTAAGCGTTTTTAAAAATAAATAAAAGCTTTATTGGAAAAGACCTAGAGTAAAGTCAACGTATAGAGGGAAAGAGCCCTCTTAAACCAGTTTTACTAATAATTTTAAAAATTTGTTCCGTGTTGTTCTAATGTTTTCAATTTTATAATTAAATGATTCACCCAAACATGCTATATCGTATAGTATTTGTGAATGAATTACTGGTGGAGTAAATAATACTCATGATGAGTTCTTTCGTTCATAAAAATAAAATGTTTCACTAAAATATATAATTTTTGTGCTCATTTTGTTTGCGAGCCAAATTTGCCCTTTTCTCCCAATTTATTCGTTGATTTTTATTTAAGAAATTTACTACACCATTTAAAAAACGGCTACACAAAATTGCCCAAATATTTTACGTGTAACTAAGTGTAAGTGCGAACGATAAAGGTAAGTTGTATAGCAACGTATCTTAACCTTAGTTTTATTCTTCTAGTTTTATAATTCTCAAATTCGTAGGTGTTAGATTACGTCCATTAGTTATTATACAGCCAGCAACAGTTCAAATAGGCCTAGTATGCAATTTTGTTCCATACAAATCTGAGTAGAACAGGTAAGAAATTGCGTCATAGCAATCTTAATGTATAAAAATTAATCCATTTTGTGTTAGAAATAGCATAACTCGATAATTATTTAACAGACTCTATTAATTTTTGTAATTGTCATTTTGGCACAACCTAACATTGAAACTGTGGAGACGACAAAATATTTAGGAGTGATTATAGATGACAATTTGACGTGGCGAGCACATATAGATGATTTATGTAATACATTAAGTTCAGCTGCATTTGCTCTCAAACGTATGAAATCTATAGGAGACCACAATGCCATTAAAACAGCATATTATGCTCTTTTTGAATCCAGGATCCGTTATGGGATAGTGGTTTGGGGAGGTTCGGCGTATATCAATATAGAACGGCTTTTAATTTTACAGAAATGAGCAGTCAGAATAATAGCGGGTTTAACTTCGAAAGATAGCTGCAGATAAGTATTTTAGCAGTTAGAATTCTTGACAGTACCAGCTCTTTATGTATTAGAAGTTGTAACGTTTGCATTAAATCATCAATACTTAAGAAACGACAAGGTACACAGCTACAATACAATAAATGCTAGCCACTTTCATCTCCCCACCCATAGATTGTTACTATTTGAAAAGAAGCCATCTTACATTGGGTGTAAACTGTTTAACGTTCTTCCACCATAATTGAAAGCAGATGGGTTTACACGAAAAAAATTAAAGAATTGGCTAAAGGATAGACCTATTTATAAAGTTGAAGAGCTCTTAAACTATCTTTGACAAACAAAATATTTATTTATCTTTATACCACCTATACATTTATATTTAAACCTCCGTTTTTATACAAAACTTTTCTTTATGTATTTTAAACTATTATTTCTTTTACGTGTTTATTTTTTTTTTGTCATTTTTTATATTATTTTTAATTTTATTTTATTCGTACATTTATTATTTATTCATTGTTATTTATTCTATACTAGAAGTATTTTGAATAAAAAATTGTTGTTCTTCTTCTTCTTTAACTATAGAACTAATACGGAAGTACTATTTGCTGAAACGGAACAAAGTACATTTTGTGTATGGTTAGAGAAAACATTTGAGAAAACATGCTGCTCAATTGAGAAAACAGCTTACTTCAACAATGGTCAAGTTAAGCCCAGAATGATAAGACATGGCTTTTTGCTGTGGGTTGGCGTAGAGTAGTGGCATGAGGGGGTTTAGAGGGGTTAAGGGGGGTGGGAGAGAAACTCAGCAGTTATATTTAGAGATAAATGTGCTCATTTGTCTTGCAATCCCTTCAGCTCTTTTAACCCCTTCTTATGCGACTCCAGTCAGATTTCAATTTCGTCAAATACTTGACGATTCTTACAAAAGTACTTGTTGGCTTCACCGAGACATTGTCCGTGTATTTAGTGCTCTTTAATTGTAAAACATTGGTTGTAGATTAATTGTTACCATGTTTTATTTCATCTTTGTTTAAAGTGTAGCCCTATTTTTTTACAAGACTTTGCTTTATCGAGAGGGGCTTTGTGTGAAGTCAAAAGTTGTCTAGAAGGGCTGATCAATAGAAAAACAGTACGACATTTATTTCTGCTGACTTTTTCGTCTTTCCTACTGTACGTGAATTCCGGATCTAACTGTGTCTCCAATATTCATAAGTCTATTGATTTATGCCCTTAGTCTACATAAACAGAGGTTAAAAATTCTAAAATATAAAAAGTCAACTTGTATTAACACTACAATGAGACCTAACCAAGACTGGCACAGAGAAAGGTTAGTTAGGTTAGTCTTGATCATAGAGATGGACTGAGTTGTAAGTCCATTGATGTTATTCAGCAGGTATTAATTCTGTTGTGTGATTATTCACCAACACTGCTGGATTTACACTTCTAAAATCTGAAGTGCTGTAGTACAGTGACAGCTGCAATCTGCTGTCTGTACCTGATGAGACGAAACAACGTCGAAACAGCTCTCCATCCCAGGCGCCCGGCTTTTGCCAGCGCAAGCTTTCGCAAGGTGGCAGGCCGCATAGGATTGCAGTAATGTAAACTGTCAATCTCTTAGCACGTGTGCAAAAAGCAAATGCGCCGTTCTGGCGTGCTAAGGGGTTGGCAGTTTACATCACTGCAATCCTATGTGGCCTGCCGTCTTGCGAAAGCTTGTGCTGACGAAAGCAAGGCAGATGCCTGGGATGGAGAGCTGTTTCGACGTTGTTTCGTCTCATCAGGTACAGACAGCAGATTGCAGCTGTCACTGTACTACAGCACTTCAGATTTTAGAAGTGTAAATCCAGCAGTGTTGGTGAATAATCAAACAACAAGTTAGGTTAGGTTACAACAAACAACAACAACTATTAAAACAACAAATCAAACAAAAGTGTTTTTGTAATAAGTTTTTGCTTAAATAGTTAGTACTAGTTTCTGTCATTGATATGATGAGTTAATCTATCTGAAGTATCTTTTTATTTATAAAAAGATTTATTTAGTGTAACTGGTAGTTGGCTGTTAGAATGACAATAAAGTGCATTGGGCTATAAACAAAACCAAATCAACATTACAGGACAGTAAACAATAACGACCGTGTTAGCTGATTTACTTTTGATTCGTTTAAGAGCTGTACCACATTGCCTTTCTGCACTTCAAACTTGACATGCACTTGTGCATTTCCTTTTCGTGTCTATAGTACTGTAAATATAAAAGTATACATATATGTAGCCCATAATGCATGCAACAATCACTCCTAAACATTAAAATAAAATACTTAATACTATGTAACGTTTAGTAAAAATGATGTGTAACGTTTAATAGTACAAGGATAGTCTACTTAATCTTTACACTCGCCTGTACAGTTAAAAGACTTAACAGTTATCTCTGTCCCTATAATAATACAATATTACATCTCTATAGTATGTAAATCTTTTTTATGTCTTCCATCATTAAATAAGATGGTTGACAGAAAGTGTTTTAGAATGATGTGATGTTCTACAAAATATTTTCTGGAAGCCCGGATTTTAAGTCATTTCAGTCCAATTAAGTATGATCGATGATTTCCTCCTCAATCTTGTGCAAATAGCTAGCGTTAAAAATCCATACATAAATTCATTTACTACGCTACAACGTACAGCACTAATATAAAGATTGTTGAGTTGTTCATAAAGAAACATGTATTAATACTTGTCAATAACACGTTTCTTAATTAGTATTAAAACCGAAAGCCCGGAAGTAAGTTCAATCCTTCCGACCAAAAAGATAATCCAAAACGAGCTGAATAATAAACGATTCAAAAGTGGTACCGATGTTATAATAATTGAAAAAGTGAAGGTTTGTTTGAGTTAAATGAAACGCCAATAAATGCCTCAGGGCTTTACATTTCCAGAGATGAATCATAATGGATTTAACATGCATCGATGGAATTGGCCTTTTGATATATGCGTTGTTATTAAGCACGGTAGGGAACGAAAGCTGCGAGCTTAGCAAATCCTTTACACCATACTCATTGTCATCTGTCATGGTGCTTATTTACCTCGCCGTAGTTAAGAGTTTTTACTCGTAGCTATTTTATGTTTCTATAATCAGCTGACGTGCTGCAATGTTGTGGTGTTGTTGAGTCTAGAGTGTGAGGTTTCCTGAGCATTAAGTGACTGAGTGAAGAGTCACGTGTCTTTACACTTCGCTTTTGCTTTGCTCTAAAGGCATCCCATTGTGTTTACAGATCTAGTGTTTAGCATTACTTAAGTTAATGAACGCAAACATGAAACGTATTGTTTGTTCAAATTTACAACTACTAGCAAATATAAGGTCCCGTCAAGTTGTCTGTTCTACTAATGGGCTGTTAAGCCTGGAACCAAATATTCAGCTTTCATCTGTCCGATTGTGTTTTCTTTTAATGTGAAATACAATATATCTGTATTAAATGAAGGAGGAAATGCAATTAATTACTCATTGAACTTTGAACAGTTATTAGCAGTTTTCTTAAGTATGGTAAACCTAAATTAAATAAATAAATAATAATTATATTTAACCTGGAATAAAGAGATATCTTGAAGAACTTGTTCTAATTAAATAATTTTCTATATGCGGAAACCTTCAAACTGTTTAACAATAAAGTCTTTACCTTCTGAGTTCTTTCAAATGTACAGTGGCAATCGTCTTCGGAGACGCCAAGCAACTAAGTTTGAAGTTTTCTGCATTTCTAATGCAATGAATAATAAATAATCAAGGCTACACAAAAGTAGTTTAAAATTGAATACGCTTTGGGCCTACTGACTTATTATTTGTTAAATAATTGCTGCCACTATTATGACTTTTTACTCTACTATTGACTTGTAATAAAGCCTCTGTAATGAAATCTGCAGAAGCTTTTGAACTTACAGTGTTAAAGTTCTTCCCATTATCTCACTACTCGCAGCTATTCTTTTAACCAGTTTTGTTGAAGTGTGTCTAATCAGGTATTGTCTAAGATATAACATTTAGCCCATTAATAACAACTTCGTAGCTAAGCACCGTAGTCGTGATTCCAAACACACGGGAAAGGTCGAATGTACCCCTTTTATTAAAATTGATTTATCTGAAAGATCATTGAAGATTGAGCAAAAAATTAAATACAGAAGCTCCAAATCATTTTATTCTACACTAACGGTTATCAGTCAAACTTAAGATCCAAGTTGGTTCAGCTCAATATACCCCAACATATAAAACTATTAGAAATACTAATACTTACATCAAATAATCTCCCCCAAAACCCTCTTAAACGTAAAATAATGTAAAACTCTGCCTAATAAGCACACTCTCATCACATGTCAGGTGTTGTCATTCCAGGCGTTACGGTCCTGGACATAGAACGATCATCATTAGTCAATATGTCAGTCAGTCAGGCAGTAGTACTGTAACTTGCAAATTTACAATGGATGGCCGGCAGTGAAGTTTCGCGTTTGGTTGGTGAGACAATCGCAGTGATTAATTTCAGACTGTTGCTTGTCTCCACTTGGCCCTCCAGACGACAGCAGACAGCAGCATCAGATTATGAGCTTATGGCTATTAGTAGAACCCCAATATAATTGTCACACCTAACCCCCAATTTACCCCTTCCGTACCCTCGTCCCTTCGGGCCACACTAACAGGGTCAACCTAATTATTCTGTGTTCTGCATTTAGGCTTTTGAGGTTGAGTTACTAATTTTAGTGCACGATGGTTTCTATTTTAGTAACCTAATACACCTTGAAACTTTTTTTGTTAAAGAAAGTTTTGCTAAATTTAAACTTAAAATATGTTTTATTTAATACGTCACTTTGTTACTTCTACGTACAAATATCTTTGTTGGTTTATAATTTAATGTAATTTCTTGCTTATATATTTATAATTAGATACATAAGATAATGTGCATGTTTTACAAGTTAACGCAAAGTTACGTACACTAATGACTGGGTACAGTTACTATTTATATTTACAACAAAGTTATAAAAGTACATAGATATTAAGTCCAACAGCACTGTTACACTCAACTTTACAAAACAAAAATAATTATATATAGATAGACACAGCCAACAATACATTTATGGGAGATAATATTCATAGAAATAAATACATGAGATATATTAATGATTTATGAAAGTCAGTTTCAGTAGGAAAAACTCGTACCATGGCTGATATTCAAGCGACTATAACCAATAGAAAAGGACAATTATTTTCAAACTACAGAGTCAGCACTCATTAAATCATGTAAATACCTAAGAACGTATCTATCCAAATTAGTCAAACTAATAGAAATTTAGCTCATTATGTGGAAATCAACACAAGTTTGTTAGAAGCTTTCTGCGCGGGAAATGTATTGTGCAATAGAGTTTTGGAGTAGAAGTAACTAGCTGGGAAGTCAAACACCAAACGACGATTCCGCAGTACAGCAGTTGCTACAGTATTTCTGCTGACAACTTGAAGTAAACTTACCAAGACTTGCATTCTGCCTCTTCCCTCTTGCCTCTGGCATCCGACATTTAGGCCTACCATCCTCCCTGTTACCTCAGACCTCCTGCCTCCTGCCTCATGTATCCTGCGTCATGTCACATGCCTTGTGCCTCAATCGCCATGCCTTACTCTTCTGCCTCATGCCTCATACCTCCTGCCCCATGCCTCATACCTCCTGCCCCTGCCTCATGTCTCCTGCGTCATGTCACATGCCTTGTGCCTCAATCGCCATGCCTTGCATGCCTCATGCCTCCTCTTGCCCCATTCACCATCCTGCCTCATGTCCCTGCCCCATGTCATGTCATGCATGCCTTGTGCCTCAATCATGCCTTACTCTGCCTCATGCCTCATACCTCCTGCCTCATGTCACATGCCTTTGCCTCAATCGCCATGCCTTACTCTTCTGCTCTCATGCCTCATACCTCCTGCCCCATGCCTCATACCTCCTGCGCCTCATGTCTCATGCATGCCTTGTGCCTCAATCGCCATGCCATGCATCTTCATGCCAATAATTCCCATGCCATCATGCTCATACCTTCATGTGCATCTGTGCCTTATACAGCACTAAGTGACACGTGTGCGTACTAAACCACCTTTCAACCAACAAGCCGAAGGAAGTGTTTAAAATTTTCTGCGTCAACAATCAAGGATTTAAGCGAGGACCACATCTAACTGAGCCTCACTTCTAACCGCTCTGAGTTTCATGGATGTTCTTGTCCGGTTCTAGGCTGAGTGAAAAAACGAGAAAGGCGAATGACGAAATCAGGCAACGAAAGGTAGAGACAGCCAAAGGTTAAGGCCTGCACCAAGATTGAAATGAAAAGCCATACATACCAATGACTTGATGGATCACACACTCAGCGATTATGGAAATGAATAAAAGTAGTAAGATACATTTTGTACTCATTTCAACGAGCTTTTCCAGGAATCAGCGAGGATCTCTCTTTACGTGTAGCTTTAGTAATATTGTTTTTATTACGTTACAAAAGGCCATGTTAAACGAAAACAGATGAAAATATACAGACAAAAGCGGGCAATTCAACGTGAAAGAGATCAAACAAGGTACAGTAATAAAACAGTGCACAGTTTGGCATAGTCTGTGTACGGTGCTCTGGCGTGTTTCCATCTCTTTCCTCGCTCCTCGCTCCCCGCTCCCCACTATACAAGTCAAATATTTCACATTAAAGTTTACAAGATAATTTGAAATATTGCATATATTTGATAACACAAATTGCTTCTTCTTCTTTATACAATTAAAAATATAACTAAAATGTACGTCTTAATGGAAATCACTTTAAGTGAGTTGAAGAACATTTCCAGTAAAACTAAAAGCTTGTAGGTAAAAAAAATGCTCGGATAATACACCATAAAAATGTTGTGCGTGATTATATAATTATCTAAAGGACCACGAACATTTTATAAAATTACGTTGTATAAAAATAACTATACCTACTTAATTTCATTACAGTTATGAGTGTTTCAAAAACAATATTATATGATTAAAGTAATGATTAAGTAACACAGATATACATTAGCATTAAAATAGCTTTCCAATCTTTGAATCAAATAAATATTTGTGAAAAATTAATCCTGAAGTGTGTCATTGACATTTATCAATATATTGACATATGACAGGTAATTAACGTTTTCCAGGATATTACTTTTAATTATGAAACATTTTTTATTGAACAACTTTTAACTATTCGTAAATTGTTTTGACACATTTGTAACTCAAAAAACGGTAGGGAACGAAATGGCTGGAGCAGTGCAGATTTGAGGGTTATGCCACGTTTTGGCTATTACGTGCTTGTTTTTGGCGTGACCCCTGAATCAGAGGCTTGAGCCCCGAACCCCCCAAGCCTCCTGGCCCCCCTCACAAACCAGGGGGTTCACTGGTCGGGGTTCGGGGGTATCGATCAAGGGACCGGTATGGTGCGGTGCTGCGCCGGTATGTAGCCACTCTTCACCACCCCACACCACCATCCCCATCCCTCATCCATCAACCCCCACCCATCCCTCCTACGTCACTACGTCACAGGATCCCCATACCTACTACGTAGTACGCTACAGTCACGCTGCGTTTACTACTCCCCCCTCCCTCCCACCCTACAATTCGCAATGAACACAATTGATCGCACCTGACGCAAACCTTTCTGTTTGTTTTAACCAATCAGTACCCACTGCCTAAACAGTAGTGATTCCAACACATGAGTTTGTAACACATGAGTTGAAAAGGTCAAACAAGAAATGGTGTGTGTACCGAGTTAACATTGTTTGTTGGTCTAGGTCACTTTCAAATACATTTCTTTTGGCTTTTCTCTCTGATCTTCGTTAGGACAAGCAATCAGAATATTATATTTAAAGTTAACTTTAAATAAACTATAAAAGTTAAAGTGTATTTAACTTTTACTTAAATTTACTCTGTTTAACCATGAATTAAACTAAAAAAGAAGTTAGGACTTTTGTTGTAAATTAATCTTAACAATAACAATAAAAGTTGTTTTACAAAAACAGAATTGTTGTGACAGTTTTATCTTTGTCAAGCTCTTACAAGGTTAAACAATGAATCTATAAACTATAGGTACCGTTTAGGTCCTAATAACTACCGGCATCAATTATTTTAGCCTATAAAACTGTCTGTGATATGTACTCACAATAAATAAACTGTTGGTAAAAATTGGCGAAATCCATTTTTATTTTTTATAACTAGCGAACGTTGTATAGCTACCTTAATGTGTAGAGTACACGGACTCATCTTCAGATTTTCACTATGTGGTGTTTGTCTAAAACTGTACTCCATTTGAATGGGATGATTATGGGATCATCTGAAACTATTATAATTTAGTATGAAAAGTTTGTCTCGCAGAAAGGATAGGAGCATGTACACAAGTCACACAGTGACATTCATCCACTGGCTAACAATGGTAAGCGCACGCTATGGACCCAAAACTACAATTTATAGTAACAATAATGATAAAGTGCTGAAAGGATGTACAGGGTGATCCAACAAAGAGTACTCGCCATTGTATGACATTTAATCTTATTTCTTTAGTTCCTCACAAAAAGCATCACAATTAAAATGAAAGATCAGGACTTCTTGGTCAGAACAAGACACTAATTTCAGGCCACCACTTCAAAGTATTCAACCTTAAGCAAAACATAACATAAGTTATAATGAATATATGGACATCACTCCTCAAAAAAGTTCAAGAATGGTTTCAAACATATTAAGTATATAACTTATGGAATATGTCATACTCAACGGCGAAAAACATGTTGAGCATTTAATTTTGAGATAAGGTCAGTTTTCTATCGCTAAAAAAGAAATACTTAAAACTAGAAGTCTATATCTTATACCAGAAAGAAATGGCTCTTCTGGGTTAAGATAGAGACGTCTAATTTTCAGCATTCATCATCATTTTCTAAGACCTTCAAAATGAGATGTCCCTCGATGGGGCTTCCCTATGAAAATTATGAGGCTACCCCCCAATCCCCCATTTTGAAAACTGGGGCCAAGTGCCAGTATGCATTGAAAGGTACTTTTATTTCCTCTAATAAAATGTACCGAGTAAGGTTTCACTGGAAAAACTGGTTAAAAAGTTATAAAGGCGTTTCCACACTTTTGCATAAACAAATCTGTGCAACTTAAAATGGAGGCCATTTCTTTATGGGTTAAGATAGAGACGTCTGGTTTGCAGCACTCATCAAAATTTTCTATGACCTTCAAAATGAGGTGTCCCCCTCCCCCCCCCTGAAATGCCCCATTTTGAGAACTGGGGCAAAGTGTCAGTATGCATTAAAAGGTACTTTGGTTTCCCCTAATAAAGTGTACCGAGTTCGGTTGCGCTGAAAACACTGGTTAAAAAGTTATAAAGGCGTGTCCACACTTTTGCCTAACCCTGTATAATACTCTTCGATATTATTTTTCCGTTCTAAAATTAAAAATCCTAGAAATGTACAAATTTTAAGGTTCCTCATAATTATTAAAACCACCGACAAGAAGTTCAGTAAATTCACTCAAATGTAGTCCAACAAAACTTACTTTGTGAGCAGATTTCTTCACTAATATGAAAGCTACGCGTGTTATCACAGTCTAAGCCTTCATCTCTTAGTGTGAAATACACATATTTTAAAGTTCTGTTATTTTGAATTCATTCTTTCTCAATACAACGTCCTTGTACAGCAAAATACTAGTTAAATTTAATTTAACTTAATTTCTGTTATGTCTGAAATTAACGTTCCTACATAAACTATAAACAAACATACAAATTCAATACGTTAGTGTTAACCTCTTTCAAATAATTGTTCAATGATTCGGATTGGTTAGTTAAAGTATGGATTCGACATCTATAAGTGTGTTTGCCTCCAAATATACTGTCTAGTTTTCATTCTGTAGGGGCTGCTTTTGTGTTGCCGTACATTCTCTTGTCAGAATCATACCTCGTTACATGTATAAGTTTAATTAACCTCCTTATGGTATTTTGGTGTAGAATAGACAACCAATGGTGTTTAATCCGATCAAAGTGTATCGTAATGTACATGTAGGTTAGGGAACCACAGTAAGGAAAGTTCTTTGACAAAACCGTGTAAACTTGGGTCACAAACAAGTCGATTAACTCGACTGAAATTCAAATTACATTTTACAACAAGTCAGTTTCAAGCCACAAACATCACTTTACTGAGAATTCACGAACGAGTACGTAAATATTAGTTTTTAACTTGGAAAACTATGAAAAGTAATATTTTTAAATGTACAAAAGTATCAACTTAACCACTCAGAAGTGCTGTTTCTTGTCCAGGCCTTTATCCACCAGGCATGTTTAGCATCAAAGAAAACGTTGCATCATATATTTCAAAGTAACTTTGAGTTTTGGCCTACTTGAAGGTTATTGTTGAAAAGGATTTTATTGTGTTTTTTAGAGGGACGTTGGTAACACATGAGGAACCTCTCGCTGGGCTGCGCATCAGGATAAACACGTACGTCGATGATACGCAGGGTGAGGTAATGGTTATAATTGAGGGTCGTCTTGAAAGTTACGATAAATGTATTCGGGTATAATACTTAAACAAATACATCCTTAAACGAATCACTGAATTTTGTAACGATACTAATTATTATTTTTTTAGTTAACACGCCAGACACTATAGGCCTATGCGGCCTGTGCGTTGACTTAAGCGTCGTATCAACAAATAACACCGTTGGCTGAGTAAGATGGTGCTCGGACCTGCGAACCAGTCTCCAACAACACTGGAACACTGGCAACAAATACTGCAACACTTATGTTATCGAATACCTTTAAGAAAATGATATATTCATGTGGTCAGCATGATAAGACCAGGTACCATCAAATGAGCACCGATCCTGACCCACAGAACACGTTTTGAGCATTTTACAAGACTTTATATACACATGTATGTGTGTTCTCACTACTGGACGAATTTTTCCATTGTTTATGAAATTCGGTACAAAGGTTTCTTTTGTAAATACATCGGTAAATTTCGTTAGTTTGGCAAAATTGGGCTACCGGAAAACTCATTTTTGGGGGGCGGATTTTGGTCAAAAGGTGGGTTTAATGATCTAAACACAGTACATTTCATCGAATTTTATGAAAATTTGAAATCAATATGTATTTTGGACAGTATCCACCAATATACGAAAAGTGAAATTGCATTGAGTCGTTTCAAAATGTCGGCCAAAAATGTGATTTTCGCTATAACAGCGGTATCGCAGTAGCCCAATTTCAATAAAAACTCTAAATGCGTTTCTCCTACACGATATGTAATAAAGCGTGCAGTTAGAGAACACGTAACTCTGAGAAAGAAAGGCAAAGCGAGGCTGTGAGCGTCGTAGCGCCTATGATAATTGACCACCAAGTCTGAGGCCGAAGGCCGAAACGAGGCTGTGAGCGGAACGAATGGCCTCGAAACGCCCGTGGCAATAGAATGGCCGAATGCCAGTAAGAGTCACAAATTACAAAGGAAATTCGATTCTCTCATGCAAGCGGTGCTTAAGCGCTTAGCTGCGTGTCGGCTTGACTGCAATAGAAGTCACCACGTGTAAGAAAACAAATGGTAAGAATATTATTAACTTGTACCACTTAAGACATTTATTTTCACTATCTGGTTTCATTTTAGTCAATTGGTTAATAAGTTAGAATGCATGCATTACAGTTTGATGGTGCGTTAAGTCATGTATTTTGCCATCGAACTGGGTAGTATTCAATTCAAACGTCAAATGCAATTTAACAGCTGAGCTCAATAACACGGTTGTTAAAACATATGTTCATTATCAAATTGACTAATTTTTCCTTCATAGTCGACACCTAGCATTAGCACATTAGCGCCTACCACAATGGACGCTTATTTGTAGGCACAACAGTTAATACCGGGTGTCCACAAAGTCCTTGACGGATAAAAAAAGTAAGTTACTACGAGTTTTCGCTGATAATAGTAGATGTTTTATACATCATTAAACAGCTAATTTCTTAAAGTTTTATTTACATAGATTGTTAACATTTGTATTCTAATCCATTTGTTAATTAAACAACAAATTACTGATGCATTGTCAAATCTTCAATATGAAAACAAAAGAAGAAAAAGTTCAACGTGTTCTTTTGTTTTATGAATCCAACTCTCCAATAACAGTTCAAAGAATTTTCAGAAGGTGATTTAGAAGAGATCCACCAGCCATTAATACCATCAAAAACATGGGTAGTTTTTCAACAAGACGGGGCGCCACCGCATTGGTCGACACAAGAGACTATCTAGACGAAACCTTTCCCAACCGCTGGATTGGCCGTGGTGGACCAACATCCTGGCTACCCCGCTCACCTGACATCACACCCTTGGACTTTTTCTTTTGGGGCTACATAAGAGATATTGTGTAGCTTCTCCTATTCCAGACATGCTCACTTTAAGGACAAGAATCACAGAAGCAATGTCGACAGTTACAAGAGACATGTTATCGAACACTTGGAGAGAAATAGAATATCTCTGTCTGAGAACATATATATCTTGATCTTCTTCCAATGGGGCGCACGTGGAGGTCTGCTGATGATGTTTTATATGTAAATAACATTTTATTGGTCACTTTATCATGTAAATAATAGTACAAATATCTGACATCATTAGTTTTCATTTTATAACATCCGTCAAGGACTTTGTGGACACCCGGTATATCTAACTATTAGGCTTTCGTGGCCAGTGTCGCAACTATAATATAGTTTTTCTGTTCACGCCGCGTCAAAACATCATAATAATTAGTTTGAAATATTTTGGTGTAGCTGTGGAGTACCATCTTCAGTCACTGATTGCTTAAGCTATACACTAACTATCTTCATTTTCGACTTGTCAGCGACTAAAGATGGTACTCCACAGCGATACCATAATATGTCAAGCTAGTTACTATAATGTTTTAACGTGGTGTGAACCAGAAGAAGTATATTACAGTAAATATGTCTCTTGGAAGGGTAAAGAAATCCTGGGTATTGTTTTTTGAAAGAGGATAAATATATAAAGGTGTAAATAAGTGAAAAGAACGGTTGCTGAAACCAGTTAGAACTGACAGTGAGATGACAACACTCAGTCGTTGGCCGTTTGACAATGCCTTTGCAGTTAATTGACTTCAGGTGTAAATACCGTCCTATTGGCGGGAAGATATCTCGTTTCCACTTGGCTGGAGTAAATACGGCAGTAAATAAACGAGTGTTGTCCTCTGTAATGGAAATCAGATCCACTATTCAGCAGTAATGAACATTTATCATCTTGAACACTTCAGCAGAATTAGCTAACAAGGAAGTAGTAGAATGATTGACATACTGCCAGCCATTTCGCATAACTCTAAAGTATCTTTTATTCTTAGACACCTACTATAAACCATTATGAACCCGTGCACATAAAACTAAATCATAGTTAAGATTAAACCATAGTTTGCCCTGCATTCGTAAATTATTATAACAAGCCAACATTATTTTACACATATACTTTACAGAGAACTCTATGTTTATTATCGTCAAGACTTTTGAGCATAAACGGACCTTATTCTGCGTATCCTATAAAACCTTAAACTTGACGAAACATGAAAGTTAACAAACTCGCTGAGCTTGGAAAAACGATTGATCGACAGTATTTATGAATTTACTCGTAACCAACAAAAGAATAAGAGACTGAAAAGGGTTTAATCGAGATCTTTTGAAACTTATAATAAACGAAAATAATGGTTAGTGTGTTGTTAATAAGTTTTGTTATGATTTTCCTAAAAACTTTGAATTTCAATTGTTAGTAGCTAATTGCTCTTTCACATGTATAAGTTAAAACTAAACGTCCATTCTCTAACATTTGCTAGTATTGACGAACGCCTTCAATTCTTGCAAAGGCAAACCCTGCTGTACACTACAGTAGCTCTTTCACCACGCACGCCGTACATGTTCCTGTCCAAGCTGATTCTAAGTAGAAAACGCAAAGTATGTGGACAAATGGTGTATTTTTATTTTGATAACAAGGTAAATTGATAATAGGTGTGTAAATTGATAACAAGGGCCGCCATGAATAACATTCCAAAAAATTGACCAGTCAAAGTCGAGTTTATTCCACACTTATTTACGGAAAACCAAGACAAACTGTCCACATTCCCCACCTTTTCATATTGCTTTTTCTCCTGTCCAGAGCAAAGTAAAGTAGCGTCTCTAGAAGAATTGAATAGAAGGACTGCTTTGTTACAAACAGTAAAGACAGCAGCTTGAGGGGTTGGGAGAAGTGAAGGAGTGGAGGGGCTGGTAGCGCTTGACACGTGGTACACTGTAGACTGACAGTTTAAGTCATGTCAAAGTTGACAGTTACATGAACAAGAAGAAAGCTCCATGTTATCTTCTTTCACAACACTAGTTCTGTAGTTCGATACATAGACTTGTTCAAGTAGACGTCTTCTATGTCTCGTTGCCTTTGCTTTGAGCAATATTCTAGCGGAAATTGAATACAGCTGGTGACTTGACTGTAATCACATAAAACCTTTTGAGTCTAAGTCTTCCACACGTACTGTAAATAAATATAAGGAGTAGTTATGAGGGTGAATTTCTGATCAAAACTGAGTGTTTGGAATGAATTCATCGTTCGTTCAAATGTCAACTAGTAAATAGTTTACATTAAGAACAAAACCTCAGGGTCCGTGTTCAATGAGAAGGCCTTATTTTCAACAGGTCAAATTTGCAAAAGGCGTTAGAAGCTTCAACTTAGGACCTAGACATGAAATATACTACTTTGTCATTTGGCTTTAGAACTGCAATTTGGCACATGTGATTTTACGTACTAAAGTGGCACTTTTCTTTCCATGGAATAAAGAGCTTTATTTGATTACTAACTGAGAGTACCCGCGCTTCGCCTCGGGGCTTTATTAACATAACTGTGTGTATAGTTAAAGAAAAATGCAAATTTAAGGTAAACAAAAAATATTGCTTCCTATATATCATTAGAAACCCCACTTAGTTTGCCTGTTAGTTCGCCACCTTCCCCTTATAAGTGTAGGCTACCTTGTGAGAGTCATAGATCCGGCCGATTTTAGAGCCCGCTTTGGTGTTTTGGAATTTTTTTTGAGGATGTTATATGGACTTCAAATGTAGCTAAAGACACGCTGTGTGATTAGCTAAACTCTTAAACAAAGTTTCATTACCATAGTTTCAGCTGATTTTGACTTATATGCGGTCCAAAATGCTAAAAAGAATTTTCAGAGTCCACTTTGGTCCCTTGCCATTTATTTTGTGGATGTTTTATGGATATGAAATATAGCTTAAAATACACTCCATGATGAGCTTAACTCTTAAAAAAAGTTTCACCACCAAAGTTTCAGCCGATTTTGACTTATAAGCCAAAACGCCTAAAAATGGTGATCAGAGCCCACTTTGGTCCCTTGCCATTTATATTGTTGATGTTTTATTGATACAAAACATAGATAAAGACACACTATGTAATAACCGTAGCCTTTAAACGAAGTTTCACCGCCAAAGCTTCAGTCGAATCTGAGTTTTAAGTTATCGAAGATGCCTTAAAAACGTTTCAGACGGACAGAAATTTGTTTGACGCCAGTTTCGGTCTATGCAAAGTATATTAACACCAAATAACCAGAAGTCTTGTTTTATTTATATAGATTCTTTTCTCTGCGTTATAACAAAATAGTGGGTCATCACTACCCTTGCTTTGGCATTTGGCCTAGGCTTAGCAACCTTTACTAATACGAGCTCAATTTTCACTAATACTTCACATACATGTAGTAGAATTATCGCCACTAGTCTACTTTTTGGAAAGTTGGCAATCATCAGCATATTTACATAATTGTCGCTATGAGGAGTATGACGGGGAATCAAATATAAGGTGACATGGAAGTGACATTTATCAGGTGGCTTGACAGCTCGGCAAGGCGTCGGGTGAAGCGATGGTTTGTTGGTTGTGGAGGGGGTTGCTAGAGGGGGTGAGAGGTGGGAGTGAGCAGCAGGGGGGCAAGAGAGGAGCGGTCGCGAGACACCTCAGAAAACTGCTCTCCTTGAGAATATTAAATCAGAAATGTTACTCTCAGCGCAATTTATTCTTTGTTATTGAGTTTAACCGATCCCATTACATTCACCGGTTATTTGTCACACTTTTATTTTCTTTATCTGTCGAACTTTGATTCTTGAATGACTTTTAAGACGGGTCCAAACTTTGGGCGTTCCCCTAAATTCATGGACCAGTTTGTTACGCTTTCTATTTTGAGGGTTGTAGGGGACAAAACAGTGATTACAATAATATGATTTAGAAATTCGTCATAGGTACACTGTACTTGACCTGCTAGTAGTTTTAAATGTTAAGAATTATTTGGATAAAACACGTTATTGCCGCGTTTGAAAACGTACTCTAAAGTCCGTTCACAGATAATTTGGAAACACAAAATATGCTACTTTGCAAACTTGTGTTTTAGATAGCCTTGACACCAACTTTTAATGCACGAGATTAAAGCTACTTGCCTTTAGGTATTTATTTCGAAAATTTCGATTAACGTAATCAGTTACATTTCAACTTACATACATCCTCGGTTGCCTAATGTCTTCGTGTTCAAACATTGAACTTTTCAATGGTCGTCATAACTTAAAATCGTACTTATATAAAATAATTCAATAATGATCATCAGAATATCAAAATCAATAAGTACCGCAGTCACACAAAGTAATAAGGACATAAACGGTTTAAATTCAAAACACATACCGCACAAACAAAAAAACCGGTTTCTTCAAGAGCAGTAAGCTAACTAATTTGCTGTTGGTTAAACTTGCTTTATAAACTGATGCGTACTTTCACAGTTGCTTCCTATCTTTTGCTCCGTGAACATAACTTTCGGCTATATATGGTCATAATTTATATCATTGGTTTGTTCACTTCAATACCTATCAGATGGTATGTATTGTTGCAGTAATATAGTGGTGGTTTTTATTTCCTAATTTGATTTTATTGTGAAATAAACGCAATCGTGACTTTTAGCAAAGATCTGAGAGTGTTTTTTATTGAAGAATACTTAAGAGAAAGATATTTTTGTGACAAAGTAATTTTTTAGTGTCAAAAGGTGATTAAGATCAAGTTTGCAGGCACAATTTGCTTGTGTTATTTCAAAATTCTTAAAGAGTTGTTAGGAGAATTTTCTAAGCTTACCCTAACATCCTTCATCACTTCTTCATTCAGTACAGTCCGCCTTCTGTTACGTTTCCTGTTCCCTACGGAACCTGTTTCGTTAAACCTTTTAACAAATCTGTGAATTTCAGATTTGTTTGGAATACTTACACCTGTAAACTTGGCTCCAAACGCCTCTTGTCAAAAACAAATCATCTTGCTCCTGATTTTTCTTACAATAAACACGCTTTAATCTTTGCTAAAACCGTGATTGCGATTATTTCACAATAATATCAAATTAGGAAATAAAAACCACTACATTACTGCAACAATACATTCCATCTGATAGATATTGAAGTTAACAAACCAATGATACAATGTATGACCAGATAGCACTCGTAAACAATGACTTGCACTCGAGGTTGAGTGGTAGAGAGGACTTTGTAGTCCTAACTTCGCCTCGTTAAACAAGACAAACTTTACCTTTTTTTTATTTGCTAGAGTTTCAAAGTGGGGTTGCGTTTAAAAAAAACACCCTGTATATTTGATGGGACTACCTTAGATCTGACAAAAGGTAATAGCTGCTTTTGACAACACAAATTAAAAGTACTGTTAAAGTGTTTTGGAAAATGTTGTTATTAATACATTTACACCACGTGTATTAAAATCTATTGATAAGCAACGGCAATACAAGTGAAACTCGTGTCATAGTTTCTCTAATACCTTGGTTGTTTATGGATTTAAATAAATTAAATGTATTTGTTAATGAATGCCAAATTGTATAAAATTGTGGCGTTTCTATTTTTACAAAGGGCTTCGGGCTTGATTAATATAATCATTACAGTTTGAAATACTTTACGAAAGTTAAAAACACTCTGTAGTAAAGACTCTCCGATCAATTATGTGCACTGTTCAAACATTAGATGATATCGAAAACGCTGTTTACATCGGCCAACCATTCCAATGAAATACGGCCAGGCTCATAACTCTTTAATTCAGCCTGTAAACAACAACAGGCAACAGTGAACACAGAACACTGAATAGTGTCACACTGGAAATAACCGATTGGTTCCACTTTCAATGTAAATAATGAAAGGTATTTCCAAGTAAATCAAATAAAATCGGCAAATGCAAGCAATCAGACAATGGGCTTAATTGCGCTTGCTGGACATTCGATTGACCGCAATAATAATTGAATCGAATATTTCGTAACCGGAGTTTGGTTGTTACTTGACAGCGTTTTCACGTGACTTAGCCGAAATTTGAAAAACTCTTTTGATATTGTTTTATAATGTACCAAATTTTCGTTCCAAACTATAATGCATGGTGTTTTTATATAGAGTTCTTTTTAGTGGACAATTTTGAGGGAGCGATATCACGGTACGAATATGAATTAGTCGTTTGTTCTGCAATTCACTCTCTCTGTGAGGATTTTGTTAACTTGAGTATAATACAGTGTAGTTGAAATTGCTGAACTATTCTATAAGTTAAACTTAATCAGTTGAACCTTTAAACATGTCATTTTAGCAAGTTGTTAACCCGCAATTATCAAAACCCCTTGGTCACGAGAACTTTCTCTTTGCTCAGTTTTTTTAATGAAACATGTTTTAACAAGGTAAGCTGTATTTAAACACATTTTGAATTTATTTTCAAGCCAGTAATATAATTCCTATTTTAAAGCCTCAAATTGCACAAATAGTTCATTTTTTGAAGTTTAGGGTTAACAAAAAGTACAGAACGTTTCGGAATCTGAAACCTGACCTTCACGAGAAAAGTAACCTAAAACATGACATAAAACGTTAGACAATGAGCTAGTCTATGAGTAATCAGCGTAACTTTTCAACAGCTAGCCTAAAAACAATACAACATTGTACAAACACTGTTTCTAACGACAGGTTTTCCTAACAAAATACTTAAAAAGACTACCAAAACTTAAGAAAAATCGCCTACACGGTGAGTAACGACAACTTATTACAGGCTTAAACTGATCCTTAAGTTTATTTTGGGTACATATTAGTGACTTTAACTCCTTTGTTAGGAAAACCTGACTCATTCTTCAACTCCAAAGGACTTCCTTTCTATTGGCTGTACATAACTAGATATATTTAGTGTTCTCTATTAAAGTTGGCCAGCCTGCTTCCCGGCTGTGATTGATCGTCCGCTGCGTCAAGCTAGCCTATAGGACTGTCTGATCCCTGTGTAGCTGTAACTGGCAGGAAACGTGCTTGATTTCTCTATTTGTTTTTTAAATTAATTTCGTAAAGTGTTTGGAGATGCTGTATTGTTTTCTATGCCAGATGTTTAGTAAGTATAATTATAAAAATTCAAATTATTTGGTGGTGTGTGACTGGTCAGCTTAAACTGATTACTTTTTGACTCGCTTATTGTCTAACGCTTTGTGTTATGTTTTAGGTTACTTTTCACCTGAAGATGGTGTCAGATTCCAGACCCCGAGACGTCGTGTATTTTTTGTTTACTCAAAAACTATGGAAAAGGTCCGCAATAATAACATCTACAGATTGTCTTTCGAAGAGTTAGTTTGGATTTCATTGTTGAGTGTGATTTGTTTGGTTTAAGCCGTTAAGTTTCAAGATTTTCCAATAAATTAAAATAATATGTTTTTGTACTGGCTCCCTTCGAATTGGCATCTTATTTTTACACAACCATTACAATGTTAGAGGTTCCCCTTGACTTGATTAAGGAATCGATCAGCACAGTCACACCCAATAATCTTTTGTACACATTAAAAGAGTGATTTATTAGAAGTACGACATTTTTGTGAACAGTCTATGAAACTACCTCACATTTATAATTTGTTGATTGCCAAACGAAATATTTACTAGTTTACCAGTTATTACGTCAAGTACTAATCTATTTTATGATAAAAGGTTAGTTTGCATTCAGATATCCAACCATGTTGATGTTTACACTGTATGTACAATCCTCTTACATTCTAATTTATGCCATTTACATACACTTTAAAGAATGGAAGAACTGACAACTTGCCAATAAATCAATGTCTTCTAAGTACTCCGTACTACCAACATAAAGAGAAAAAACAAGGTAAGACATTTCAACCTGGGACCTTTCTGGTACGTTTCAACATTATACTCAATCAACTTCTTAAATATAACTAACACCTGTTCTCTAGGTTGTCAGAGCCTAATAACTTTCAGCTAACCTAGCTTAGTTATAAAAATGTAATCTATTACAACGTACTTTGTGGGTTGTATTTGTCATTATGGCATGACACTACTTTCAGGAACGGATAGACATAACAAAGGAAGTTAAAATAGCAAAAATAGAAAATACAAGCAATTGTTCAGGCTGTTTAAAATTCATGTCGTGTAAGTCACACTTAAGGTGAAGATTACGTAAAAAATGTAGTCAGTGTACACCATTCCTTTAAGTAAACTATAAATATAATTGAAACGTATTTTTAGGTTTCTGCAGATTTACATTACAATGTCTGCTCCAAAATTTCCTCAGGCATTTATGTTTTGAGACAGCTATCCAAGTATTGCCCAACTCAGGTATTGATGACGGCATATTTTGGAGTAGTCTTTTCACATCTCTCCTACGGAGTAGCACTGTGGGGAGGCTGCAAAAGCGAAAACTTTTCCAGAATTTTCATTCTCCAAAAACAAGCAGTCAGAACAATAGCAAAGCTGCAATGGAGAGAGTTGTGCAGGCCAGATTTCAAAAATTTGAAACTGTTGACATTACCCTGCCTCTACATTTTGGAAACCTGCCTTTTTTCAGACAAAAATGCGACCCCGTAAGTGATATCCACTCTTACGTAACCAGGGTTGGGAGAACTATCGAACTGGGAGACACAGGACGGTAGCTCATGAACATTTGCCTTCACAGGCAGGAAGGAGTTCAACTAGTCAACAGACTGCCAAACTCGATTAAAAGTGCACCTATGCCAAAGGCATTCAAAACTAGCTTGAAAAGATTTTGGTCGCAGAAGCATTATATAATATAAACAAGTGTATGGCACACGACTCCGCGTAAACAGACCACGGACAAAGGGGCTAGAGTGGAAAAAATTCGAGTGAATGAGAATTGGGTGAATGCAAATACTGTATGTTTGAATGGGGTTTCGATGTGTATGAATGCAAAATTTTAGATACTTAATACTTATGATGGTTGCATGACATGTATATGTTTTACGCAATAAACGATTTATTTGTAATTTATTATTTACGTCAGCTGTTTTAGTAACTTTAAAATTGCATTTTGTTTTGTTTTGCAGAAGATCATTTATATTTACACCCACAATGTGCTAAGAGTTTTCAGATAGCTCGGGATCAAAATGACAGCACACAACTGAAACGTTGTTTGATTTACTGCAGTTTGAGCGTACAACTTCCACAAACTTTACAGCGAGCGCTGAAATGAATATTTTAACAGTTTTCATGAAAAACTGACCTCAACCAACCGATAATATTGAGGTCGAGATATTTTCCAATTTCACACAATCTACACTTGTAAAGAATACCTACTTATTAACGGCCCTAGTACTTACACATTCAGAACTCCCTCAATTGATGTGTTTTTACTAAATCCTAATACACTTTTGGTTTCGTGAATGGTAGACTTCAAGCTTGAACTTTATCTCTTGGGGTTGAACAGCTGGCTCTAAGACGTCGAATGACCCGCAAGATTTAATTGAGGTAATTGAAATATATGGATACAAATATGTGTGTAGGATCTGGTTAAAGAGCCCAAACTACAAACACAAGTGTTTAGAAACGCAATATAACTTATAAAGTTTTTTTTGTGTTTTAGGATTATTCTTTTCGATACAATTAAAACAATCAGTCAACAAAACTTAAAGGTAAGAACAGTATTTAAAATCCGAGGTAGCCAATAGTCACTACATTATTAGATCTATTTTTTAAATCATTCATATTAGCCCCAGGATAGTATTCAACAATTAATGGGTATTACCTTTGTCACTATCCTCTTTTGTCGAAGGACGACGCGTTTCAACCTAATTAGGCCATAATCATGTCTTCATCCGCCAGTTGGCTTCGTCTTCACATTAAAACTTCCACACAAAGTACACGACACACGAACGACAACGAATAAACGAAATAAATTAAAACAAATACAATAAATACGAAACATCGAGCCGGCTCACGAACAAACTCCCGTCACGGCATGCGAAGACTACACTGAGGCTTGCATCTACGTCTTCCCCTCCCCACTTCCTCCTGGCTCGACTGATAACAGATGATCAGCTGATACTGGTTGTCTTGAACTATTGATAAGGTGGTTAAAGAGATGGTGTGAATTTGTACTGTAATTTTTCGTTTAAAAGTGGATGATTATTTTTAAAGGATTTGTATATTTCGAGTTCTTCTATGGAGTTGAGAAAACTTGATTTTTGGGAGTAGTGGAGGATTTGTAGACTTTCGTTTATAGGCAACAGTGAATGTTTCATGTCAACAAGATGCTGCGCGACGTTTGAGCGTTGTTTTTCACGCTTAGAGTCTGGAATATGCTCTTTAAATCTCTCCTTAAAGGAGCGTCCTGTTTGTCCTATGTCCTATGAATCCTGCAGCACCAGAAATGCGAGGCCTGCCAAAAATACATAAAAATGAAACACCCATCAGACCACTTGTAGATTATAAACGAGCTCCCTCTTACAAGTTAGCCAAAAAACTTGAAACATTACTAAAACATCATGTAAAACTTGAACACAGTCACAGTCTGAGAAACTCGTATGATTTTATAAACAAAACAAAAGACGTAAAAATAAGACCCCACCACTTACTAGTATCATTTGATATTGTTAACCTTTACACCAACGTCCCGATCACAGAAACACAGTTTAAAGAGCATATTCCAGACTCTAAGCGTGAAAACAACGCTCAAACGGCGCATACATTCACTGTTGCCTATAAACGAAAGTCTACAAATCCTCCACTAATAATGTCGAAATATACAAATCCTTTAAAAATAATCATCCACTTTTAAACGAAAAATTACATACAAATTCACACCATCTCTTTAACCACCTTATCAATAGTTCTATCAGCTGAGTTAGTCGAGCCAGGAGGAAGTGGGGAGGAAGACGTCAAGCCTCAGTGTAGTCATACGGAGTTCTTGAATTTAAAGAAAAATTACAGTACAAATTCTCTTTAACCACCTTATCAATAGTTCAAGACAACCAGTATCCGCCGGCGGATGAAGACATGATTATGGCCTAATTAGGTTGAAACGCGTCGTCCTTCGACAAGAGGATAGTGACAAAGGTAATACCCATTAATAAGATCTATTTTGTTTTTTGTTTGTAAATGAAACGAAGTACGTGAAAGATGCATACAGCTTTACAGCTCTACCCGTGTTGGATGCGTCTTCTACGAAGAAGATAAACATGATAGCAGCGGAGATTTAGATTGGATGCTGCACCTCATCTTCTATCTCGTTTCATCTTTACTTTATGGCAAAATGCTAAAACACCATTCGGGTAGAAAATTAATTCTAGTGCAAATTGTTAAGACGGTTGAAAATTCAATAGGCGTACGTTATTACCAAATAATGTTAATCATAGCTGAGAGCTTCATCCATATTCTTGGATTTAAAGGCCGCCGTTGTGAAAAAATACTTATATCAAAACTCTTATTAATATTGAGTTTTAAAACAACCGGCTAATGATAAAAATCAAAACTGGAATGGTCGCTGCGTGGGTTCCTTGTCGGACTTAGCTTGATTTCCAATTCCGAAAATTCGAGGAAATTTTTATTTTCTACTTGAACGAGAGTTGTCCTCTCAAAGAAACACAACAAAAACCCAAATACCAAAAGTGCAAATGGATAACAAAATGTATTCTAGTTTCGAGAGAAAAATTAGTATTTTTCTCCGAAGTTAAGAAGCACACGTTAAACGTAAATTTTCCTACTTTTTTTCAAAATTACAAAAGAATTTATATGGAAGTGATTAGAGCTGCAAAAGCCTATGATGTCACAAAATCAATGCTCACGTAAAAATATATTTCAAAAACCACATCAACAATAAAAGCTCACCCACCAACAAACAAAACGAACTCCAAAATTCCAGTGAACGCGTGTGCAACTGAGTTCAACAGTTTTTTTTTTCATCGGTTGGAGCTGACCAAGGACTCAGTCTACAGGGTCAGCCCTCTCAACCATCCATAACAAGCCCCATGGCCTCCATGGCTCTGGCTCCAGCCACTGAAGAGGAGATTGCCAGAGTGATAAGGGATCTTCAATCAAAAAATCAATTGACTCAAATTTAGTGTCAACGTGCCTCCTAAAGCAATGCTCAAGGCACTTGCTGCGACCACTCGAACATTTGATTAATATTTCTTTTTGCTCGGGAACAGTTCCCTCTTCTCTGAAAACAGCAAAGGTCACCCCAATCTTCAAAAACGGACGACCCCTTATCGTGTCAAAATTACCGCCCAATTTCAATTCTGCTTACCTTCAGCAAAATATTTGAGAAGGTATTTTTACAAGAATCGCAAACTTTTTGGAGAGGCACAGAATACTATCATCTAACCAATTCGGATTCCGAAACGGGAAATTCACAATAACTTGTTTTTTGTTATGTGACACCAATTTGATCTCTATGATTGTAAATAAAGCATGTTAGAAGGCTGCATTCGTTTGGTATAACGAATCCACGTGTATGTCGGTGGATACACATATTTCATTAATGCTTCGAAGTCAGTATGCTTGCGGTTCTTTATTTATTTGGATTTGTAATATTCCAATATTTTCCTAACAAATACGTTTTTGGATGTTATCCAAATATGTGCTTCTACTGAGAATTAGGCTTCTGCTTTATGAGGCATTTTGTTTTTACTACTGAGTTTTGCAAACTGAAAG
Source organism: Matsumurasca onukii (assembly GCA_018831715.1). Taxonomy (NCBI): domain Eukaryota; kingdom Metazoa; phylum Arthropoda; class Insecta; order Hemiptera; family Cicadellidae; genus Matsumurasca; species Matsumurasca onukii. The sequence continues at coordinate 8,041,618 of CM032064.1, forward strand.
ATCGATATCTTATTATAAACAAAACTTACAGTGAGCTTGAACAAAGTTATAGTAAGCATGAACAAATATATAGTAAGCATGAACAAAGTTATAGTAAGTATGAACAAAATTATAGTAAGCATGAACAAAGTTTTAGTAAGCACGAACACAATTATGGTAAGCATGGTGGAAAAACTGATGGAATCAGGACTTGTTTAAGTCGACAGACGAGAGCCAGTTAGTTTCCAACAAACATTTAGACTGCATTCAGCCAACACTCTGTTGTCAAGTGTGCTTTGCTTAACACAGCAGATGCAATCAGGATGAACCACTGCTGTGAGATCAGCAAATCAACAAAATCACTCTAATCAAGCACTTTACTTTTTTAGAAACTGTTTCAATCAGTCGCTACTTAGGCAGTTGTATGTTGCACTAATTTATCCAAGATTACAATATGGACTAATCTGTTTGGGTGGTCCTTCAATAACCTAATAGGCAGACTTTGAGTAATTCAAAATAAGCGTTTACCCATTATATTAAACAGAGTAGAACTAACTCTTTTCTTCTGTACCACAGCAAATACGAGTATGTTACCAATTCAACATAGTTTTGTTTGTAGACACTTGTGAATAGTTTACATTAGTAATTTACAGTACGAGATATAAGACGGCAAAATTAAACATCCAAAGGAATACTTAACTCTTAAGCTTTCTAGGCTTTCGCGGTGTCACAATCATAATCAGGTTTTCTGGTTCACAACACGTCAAACAATCACTGATTGGCTGAAACTGAGATACTTGATGTCTGCTATCATATTCGTCCACTGGAGCAGGGATGCCAGCTGTCGATGTTCTCATTGGCTGTGACACTATCAATGACATTTCTTGAGAACTGGTTGCCAGCTTTTTGAAACGAATGCTGTCTTCTTCGTTGAAATTATTGTCATTTTTAATTATTTCAATGGTTTCTCGGATGACTCTCAAATACTAAAAAGTACGTGAGTATACAAGAACGTGAATTTTCACCTCTCCGGTGATAGAACGTGTAGTCGCGGTTGTCTCGAGAAACAACTAAGAGTCTGTAGGAAACTGACAGCAAAGTGCAAGCCCAAGGACCCGATGTTCTGTGTTGTCTAGTGAGATCAAATATTTACACGCTTGATCGATCTCTTGCGGTCAGATGGTCAGTTGCGGTGCAGTTCCTCAGTTGCTAGTTTCCACGGCTAACTTTCAACGCCGGAACTCTATAACATTCTAAAGGCTTGATTCTTCTGCACTGTGTTATTCAAATGAGGAAAAAATGCAGAGATTTCAAGTATACAGGGTGATTCAAAAATAGGGCGCCAAATTTCAGGGGTGGGTTTCTTATGCAAAAACAATGAAAAAAGTTCCTATAAACATGGGTCCTAAAATTCTTCGTTACCCCGGTAGCCGCCATTTTGTATTTTTTACATACAACTTTATATCTCCAGAACTCTTTGACCGACTGCATTCAAACTTGGTTGGGTGTTTATGTGTCATAAGGTTAATTAAGGAAAAAAAGATTATTTTATAAAACTGGCGATTTAAATTTTTCAATTAAATACCATGAAAATGGCGCAGAATAAAATTTTATAAGAGTAAAGTTGTATTTTATAATTTTACATAAAGATACCAACTATCTTTCCAAATTTTACATAAATGTTTTCTTGTTTACGTTCTTTAACAACTGGCACATTTACCAGTTATAAAAGACGTAAAAAATGAAAATATTAATGTAAAATTTGGAAAAATGAGTTTGTATCTATATGTAAAATTATAAAATACAACTTTCTCTACTCTTGTAAAATGTTTTAATTATGCGCCATTTTCATGGTATTTCAATTTGAAAAATTTAAACAGCCACCATTTTGTTTCTGTGGGTTTTTATGAAATAATGTTTTTCTCTAAAATTAAAATTATTACATATAAACACCCTACCAAGTTTGAATGCAATCGGTTAAACCGTTCTGGAGATATAAATTTTAACAATGAAAACCGGTAATGTACAAGTTGTAAATTGACGTAAAAAGTGAAAATATTAATTTAACATTTAGAAAAATGAGTTTGTATCTTTATGTAAAATTATAAAATACAACTTTTTTTACTCTCGTAAAATTTTTGTATTCTGCGCCATTTTCATGGTATTTCAATTTGAAAAATTTAAATAGTTGCCATTTTGTTTCTGTGGGTTTTTATGAAATAATCTTTTTTTCTTAAATTTACCTTATGACACATAAACACCCTACCAAGTTCGAATGCAATCGGTCAAAGCGGTTTAGTGCGTGTCTTACATAAGTACTTTAAGGTCGAGTCGAAAATTATTCACTAGCAATCCTTTCAACAGCCACGTGGCCCTCCGGACTACTTGAAACTAACATTATGAGCTGACTGTGACACTCCGCACCGCAATAATTACTGTAATTTCTCCTCTGAACTACGGCTAGAAAACGGTTAAGCGCATTTTCATACAATGTTCCTGTTCCGTGCATTCACAAATGCGCAAACTTCACCGTTGGCAGCAATTTGTCTCTGAAAAATGTCGTACACGTTCTAGACCTCCAATCGAGACCGGAGTATTGAAAAGTTGTTTTGAGGTTACCTTTGAAATGAGGGGCCACACAAATTTCGTGAAAAGTTCGGACTCATCAAAAATTACCAACTAAGGATGGGAGGTGGGAGGGGGTAAAAGCCTTTGTTCGCGTCAAAAATTACTTTAAGAGCGTTAAACATTTTCAGCCGTTCAAGATTTACGGCAAGTGAAAATTTAAAACACCCTGTTTAAACACTAGCCTTCTTTCAGTAACTGAGGTCTCTCTCACAAAATGGTTTAAGGTTAGTGAAATAACAGTCGGCTGGCTACATTACCTCGATTCCAGAGTGTTCACCAACCTGAAACAAATCAATATCTTCATTAACACAACCATTTAACATTACTTCGCCATTATACAGGGTGTCCTATAAGTTAAGTGCCGACCCTTGAAAAAGGTTATACGGGTCAAAATAAAGAGAAAATTAAGAATACAAATTTTTCCAAAAACGCTTAGTTAACCAGATATTTCCCATTTTATATTTGTCACTAATTATTTATTATATCCCACACTACTGATCGGATTTGACTCAAATACATTTGTATCTTAGTAAGACCGTTTAGGGAAGAAATTACCAGCATGATCTAACTTATCATTTTAAAACGAAGGCTATTTTATGGTATTTTTGGTGATGCACCTTAAATAGCGAATAAACGGTGAGTTTTACGATAAAAAGTAAAGAATACCGTTTTAAATTTCATTACCTATCTATTGACACCAAGTTTAAAGAAATCGATTAAGAATAAACAAAGTTATAGTGGAAACTCTGGCTGAAAACAGACAACTTTCCACCTAATTATCTTGATGTTTGCCACAGTTTCCACTATAACTTTGTTGATTCTTAATCGATTTCTTTGACCTTGGTGTCAATAGATAGGTAATTTGCTACAAAACGGTATTCTTTACATTTTATCGCAAAACTCACAGTTTATTCGCTATTTAAGGTGTAACGCCAAAAGTGCCCTAAAAATACCATAAAATAGCCACCGGTATTAAAATGATAAGTTAGATCATGCTGGTACTTTTTCCCCTAAATGGTCTTACTTAGATACAAATTTTTGTTAAGTTTGAGTCAAATCCGATAAATGGTGTGGGAGATAATTAGTGACAAATATTAAATGGTGAATTCTTGATTTTCTCTTTATTTTGACCCATGTAACCTTTTCCCAGAGTTTGGCACTTTATTTATGGGACACCCTGTATGAGTTCCTCAACATCACGGTAACACAAATATTAAGTACACACACAATTTGAAAAAGGAACTCCCTAATAGCAGCTCTATTACACATGTTAAAAACATAGAAAACTAAAACCACTACAATTGCATTCGGAAACAATCTACAGGAAATGTTAGCAGCAAGGTGCTATGCTAATAACAAGACCTTAGATTGTATGTGCACCACATACTCGTATCTGCGGTATTGTTCGAGGCTACTCTCTAACTCCTTGGGTCTTGGGGCTAGTTACTCATTGGAGGGAAAAATGTAACTAGAATAGCACTAAACATGGAGGAGCCACAGTATATTGGATTTGCTTGGTCACACTATTATATATTATTTTATATCAAGTAGGCCTATACAAATGTATTTCATCGATTATTTCTTCCAAATCTAGTCTGATTTTTTTATGTTGTTTTAATCATTCACAAATATATAATGTAATCTTGATACAAGACTTGATAAAACTAAGAAGCACTCTTTAAATATGTATTTCAACCACTACCGGTTTCAGGAACTATCCCATCTCCCTGGTGGTACAAAGCATCACAAATAATGATTGTGATGCTTTTTACTCAATGCTTTGTGCTTAGTTTTATCAATTCTTGTATTGATATACCAAGTATCCCTCAAAAGTGAACAGTTATCACAAAAATGTAATCTTAATATTATATAGTAAATACATGTTTTCATCCAACCAAAAAATGCTATTTCGCCCATGGCGTATATACAGTTTATCACACTCACTTAAACATAAGTCAACTTAAATTTAGTAACCTATGAAGTTGACGATGAATGCCAGTTTATCTTTTGTATACTATTTATTCAACATGCCCATTTTGCTACGTGTGTATCAGTGTCTACTATACATATTTCGACATTTCATAAACACAATAGTTAGGCATATACTAGTGTTGCCACAATCAAGTATCGCTACGAAAAATATCCTCTATTCTACATTTGTAGGTTGTATAAACTCATATACACAGAGTGTCCAGTAATTACGGGATCAAACTTCACCAGATTATTTGTAAGGTCGTAATAAACAGAAAATGTCTTGTAGGCCTATCTCACTTAGTTTTCCGTATGTCTGTGTTTTTCACTAATTAATTTTTATCTCCGAAGTCAATTAAGTTACAAATTTAAAGCTTTGCACACGTGCTAGTATATTTAAAACCAATATTTAAAAAACAAAGTTGGCTAATTTTCACCTCCGGTTAAAAAATGGCGGTCATATTAAATTGTTTAAGCTTAGTAACTCAAAACCCTTAATCTTCATGGTAAATACACAAAAACAACAATGCGTGGCAAATGTATTTATATGCATTTTAAGACTAAATTTGTTGTGCTGCAATAAGTAACAACGATGTAATGTTTCCCTGAACACAAATCTGTATTTACTTATGTTTCTCCAAAGTGAATAGAAGAATGTGTTCAGGAAAACTTTAATACCTTCATTATTATTTGTTGCAACAGAATAAATTTGGTCTTAAAATGTTTTTAAAGCATTTGATACGTATTTTATTCTTGTGTATTCACACTTGTGTAACATCAAGTTCGTAATTACTAAACACCCTGTATAACATACTTTCCCAACTACAATCCCGATTTAAACATGAAACCTGTCTTGCACACTATAATCAGAGTTATAGTGTTCTCTGATGGCTTACCGGTTGCTCAGACCACAGTGATCAGAGACTTGAACCCTAAGTGGTGGCGGTGACGGTGACGGTGACAGTGACGTTGACAGTGGTGGTGGTGGTAAGTGGTGGTGACAGTGGTGGTGACAGAGGTGGTGGCTGCTGTCTGAAAGGCTTTGAGCCCATCAAGAGCTTTGTCCTCACGTACTTGTCTATACGCTATTCTGTGTAAACCACATCGCTTGTACAGTGTACACACTACACCACACCATTCAACTCCTAATAATAATCACTATTGTATCCTGTTATCACTGCTGCATTTACGCTGGCTGTCACCTTCCAGCTCGTTAGCGGTTGTGTGGGCACACTGAGGGGTCCGAATTTGAAGCAATAGAGTAAAAAGCGTTGTTCTGGAAATCCAACCTTGAAGACTTCTTTCGTTGATGAAATAACTCTCAACAATCGAGAATGATGTAAGAGATTTGGCCCAGAGATTTGGTGTAGCTAAGTAATGAATACGCTGTTTGAAATCGATTATACAAAATTCTAAATTATTTGTTTTAAATTATTTTGAAAGTAGATATTTTTGAACGTGTGTATTTTTTTTAAGAAATAGACTTTGAGGTTTTCAATAACTAACCATCTTTAAAGATACAATATTAAATCAATAATACATTGTGTGATAGGGGCCAGACTGTTGAAATTTGAGTGAACAAGACTGTATGAGTGTAACTTGTGGTATGTTTGAATGTTTGAAAAACATAACCTATAGTAAAATTCTTTGAGGCAAAAAATATATTCAAAACGGCGGTTGTCTTCATTATGTTCTTCTATTGCGTGTATTTTCCGTTAGAATTATATTTTTACAACACAAATTTAAGAAAATGTTCATGCGGCTTTGCCAAAGAATAGAATAAGAATATATAGTTTATTCCATGAAAATACGTGAGTAAAATACATATGTACATACGGAACAATATTGCCACCACAAACTAGAACATAGAACTATAATCTATAAGGATAAAATAAATAACTGAGAAAAAATTAGAACAAAATAGTTTCTAATCAAAAGGAAAGCCAAAGAGGAAAAAAGAAGAAGTACGTGATGAAATGCCGAAGCCGAGAGAAATAAGACTAATTTGCAGTTTCAGGAGATCTACCGAGGCTGAAGTTGATCAATAATTCATTTGATCAACTAGGAATTCCGGCTATGAATTACTTAGTTCTTAGGAGAGGAGCACTGACTTGTCACAAACAGTCCGTCCAACTTAATAATACAGCCACATTAATGGGATTGAAGGAAACTTTTGTGACGAAGGGAGTTGGATCTGATTTACCGTTGACAAACATGAAACCGTAAATATTTACTCATCACCACTTATTTCACTCTCATGTTTGCGTTGAAAGTACACATGTTTTAATCTAACTTAATTAGGTTGCTTAATTATTCTAATTATATTGTTTGCGTATGTGTGTTTCGGATGAGTTTCCCATTAACCCTTCAAAACGGTGCTGATGGTAAAACAATACTGCACTCCTACCATTGTAACTTTTAACGGCACTTTAAAGAACAGCCTGACTCACTTTTCGACTAAACTCAGAGTTCACCTTTAACGACAAACAAAAAGACTATGTTTTAAAACAGTATTTAGTGTCTACTGACTACAGGGTGAATTTTAAATGTACCCCATCTAAATCTTTGAAAAATGGATTTTTTAGACCCTTAAGGGAATGTTTTTATACAATTCTAAAGTTTGTTTTGGCATACTTTGCGTCACCCACCCCCCACTGAAACCGAGGGGGAGGGCCCCCAAACCTTTTAAAATACAAACCCTCTCCCTTGTGGCACCTCAAAAGAAAGGGGGCTTTAACACAAATTCAATGACGCAAAGTATGTCCAATTGTTGTAATTTTATAATAACATTCCCAAAAAGGATTTATTTTTACAAAAGCTATGGTGAGATATACATTTTAAACTCACCCCGTATTATAAACTGTTAATTCAATGTTTTTTAATTGAGGGCATAATAACAGAAATTGACCCTGTTGAATTTGTCAAACAATAAATAAGTTTTAGGTTTAGCTTCTTTAAGGGTCTACTACATTCAAAGTTCATAAAGTGCGGTATTTTAAGCACACGCGTATTATTACGGACGTTTACCATAGTTTTATTCAGTTAACAAGAACGTTTGTCAATTTTCGTTATTCACCATGTAGGAAACGCTGTGTTTTCCCTTTTAACTCCTTTTTTTAGGAAAACCTGACTGATTCATGAAAACTCTAAATAATGTGACCCCTCCATTACTGTGCATAAATGCTTATGTGTGTGTTCTTTGTTACAGTTCGTTAGGTATAGCATGGCCGGTGGCCTTGAGATTTCCTGCTAACCGCTTATGGCCCTATAGCCCATCTCACCGGCCATACTAAACCTGACGAACTGTACAGTTGGTCAGTCTGACACACGTTTTTGATTGGTCGTCCGCTGCTCCCAACAGCCAGTCAGTCAGTCAGCAACTGACATTGGCTGTGCAAGTGCTTGATTTCTTTAGTTGTGTTGAATTTCTCAACGTGTTTATGCATGTTGTATTGCTTTCTAGGCTAGTTGTTTTAAAATTGAATACGTTAAGAATAAATTTAAAAACAAGATAAAACATAATTACTTTTGCTATTTAGTGGTAGGTGACTAGTTCGCTTGCGCTGATTCATTTAAGGGTTAACTCGTTTCTTAAGGTTTTAAGTTACTTTTCACCTGATGACGGTATCAGATTTCAGGTCACGAAAAGTCGTCTTCTTCTTTTTTCTTATATCCTTTGGGAAATTTCAACCTTAATATTCAGTAGTGTGAAAAAACTATACGTCTTATTACTTATACTTACGTTATTTTAAGTAAATACTTAGTTGTGGGTGAAAAAATACCAGTAAATACTGTGCTTAAAGTTTTTACTTTTCATTGAAGTAATTACTTAAAACCGCACGCAACTACTTATTTATAAGTAAATACTGCTCCATTTTTAGTTTATCTAATGACTTACCTTAAAATACACTTTTATCGAATTTCCTTTGGTAAAATAAAATATTTATGCCGTCAGCATGGTAAGACCCAGACCAGGGACAATAAAATGAGCAACGATCCCAAAATGAGCATTTTTTCAAAACTTATTATATATTTATGTATACAGGGTGTCCATAAAAGGTTGTCACAAGCCTTAGAATTAGGTTTACTATATAAAAATAAAGAGAAAATCAAGAGTAACTTCTTTTAAAAAGGCTTTGTTTACCAAATAAATATGTAGTTTTGTTTTTTTTTACTAATTATTTTCTATTTCCAACACCACTCATTGGATTTGGTATTGAAACCAACAATACCCAAATTTGGAAATCAGCCATTGTAAAACATTCAGTACAATTCAACCATAGTTTCTCAAACATAAAACTATTTAAAGAAGTTCAAAATTCACAAAATTTAGATGCATATGAAACACTTTTTATTGAAAAAAAAACCATTTGTATACATATAACATTAGAATTAACCGGCCTTTTTATTTCTTAGCATTATAAAACAAGACAGCTGACGTAACAAACAAGTATTTACTAATATTTCAGTAAAAGAAATACTTTTACTGAAAGTTAACCGCACGAATTTACTGAAAGTTATCAGTAATACCATAACAGATAAAATAAGTAAAAGATTATTCACCTATTAATAACTACTAAACTTATTAAGTAATTACTTTACTTATTAAGTATTTAACAATATTTCAACCTCAGAAATTCTACCATTGTTAACAACAAACTTCAAACGCAAAACACAAAGAAGGGTAGACGGCCCCTGATAAATTCAAATACACAATATCAGTACTCGTATACGAGTAGTAACAGAACAGTGTTGTGAAACGCGATGATAGACACGGTATAAATAACAAACTGAAGGACGGTTAATGTTTGCTTTGCCGATATACTGTATCTACAATCTGTACAATATGAGTGGCCGTAAAATAAACACTCTATCACGGTTGTGTACACACAACACAATATTAGATTTGCACTTTACTCATTGTAGATCATATCTTCCACCCCACCGACCTCGCCCCGTGTGCCCGTGTGCCCGTAAGCCAGTCAGCGCTAAGCGTTCCTACTTTTCCATTACTCTTTTATTGTTTAATGGTCCGATTCATTTAAACTGCAACTAAATTAAAATACCTGACTGAAATTATATCCGTTTTGTTGTAAGGTTTGTGCTTTTGTTTATTTTAAGAATATAAAACTAATTAAAAATTATTGTACTTCTTAGTTATACCTTATTTTTAGAGTTGTCGGTATGATTTAAATTTTCACCACACTGTCTGTTAAGACAAATACAGATTTTGACTTTGACTTCAAGATTGACATGTAATCACTAGCACAATTTTGCGTTTGTGACAAAATAAGAACGAGAACATTATACGAGATGCGGTAACTTCATTACTTTTTTTAGAGTAAAGGTAATGTTATGCAGAATCCCATTACTCGTATCATCACATTAAATTAGTTGTTTTTATAAAACAGTACACAGTAGTGCCAAAATTAACACACAGAAAATTATATTCCAAACTACGCCTAATATTTATTTAACTGGTTTATACTAAGGTTTAATGTTTTAATAGCATGACCAGATTACCAGTTTTCTTATAGGTTTGAATTCAAAGTAGCAAAAATAAATACTTCACTAAATTGACTACCGTTGTTTAAGTTTTCATTTTTTTATCATAAAACATTAAAAGAAGTTGTTTTGTAAAGAGTATACTCAATCACAGATAAAACTGTTTAACAAAAAATTGAAACGACTTCAAAAACAATCCTACAATGAAATTCTCTAAAAAGTGTGAAATAATTGGGTAATGCAATTCTGTATTGCTTTACATGCTACATTCATAAACAATGGGTTTCTGATGTGTTACGCGTACAAACAATAATTTATCCATTACACTACAGTAAGATATTACAGCAGTAAGATTATAACAACTTCTAAATTTTAGTCTACAATATGGCAAACAGTGTGCGCCTTTGATAGTGTTCTTATATGTATAAGCAAACTAATATTTATTTTATTGGTTACCATGAAATGAGTACAGTTGTAATATCTTACTGTAGTGTAATGGATAAATTATTGTTACGAGCCGTCGGTCTTTTTCTTATAATAAGCTCGCAGGAGTAGTTCCATTCTGAAATGTAGTTTCAGTGCTTGGTCAAGCTAAAAAGGACTAGGTGGTTCGCTCCACTCGCATTGACGCTTCGTTGTTGCTGGCCTTTCATTTGCCTATTGCCAATCACAGAAAATAAACAGGAGCTGCAAAAGATATAGTTGTATTTATTTGGATTTGACTCTGTTTAGGAAATTCGTATTACTGATGCAGTTCCGTAAGAAGAGTTTCATATTAATACATCATGTTGGTGTGGTTTATACCGATGAAGTTTTTAATGGCGCTTTGGTGAGGTAAACTATAAATTTCCTGTGTGTTTTTTATTAGTTAGAGCTTTTTTTATTATTTGTGGTCTGAATTGTTGTTTGTGAAAACGCACTCGTGTTCTACGGTGATGACATGTTTGACTGGAGTGTGAGTGAGAGTGTGAAGTGAGAACATGCTGCATGCTGGGATGCTGGGATCGACGTGGAAGAGCAAGGGGCTCAGTAGCTTTGTTGAAAGAGGCTGAGGGTAGGTAAATCTGCATAATGTATGCTCTCTTTGCTCCTGCGCTACTAGCTGTTACCTTCGACTCTCTACCTTCGCTCTCTACTCGCTATACATCTTTTCTCCTTTTTCAGAAAAAATATATTAAGATATCTTCTGAAACAATAAAACTGTAGCGGCTCAATCCTTTTGACTGTAACTCTTTTGTACTCTCTCAGGTTCTAGTCTCGATATTGGAGTAAGCTTGCTTGTGACGAGGCGTTTTATCACAATTTAAAACTTCCACTGCGATCAAAATAACGATTGTGTTAATTTTAATGTAAATTTCTAAGTTCCCATTGGTACCAAACGTGGTAATGGTGTTAAAAATACGTTTTCCAGAATTTGCAGAGAACTATTATTTAATTTTGTAAACCTTTAATATTTGTACTAATTTTTCGGCTGGTGAGTGGTGAGTAAACATGTTTTCCATAGTTAGCTATAAAAAACACACACACACACACACAACTGGGTCGATCCAGAACAACAAGAAAATAGTATCCACCCTACAATAACACAACACAAACCGAAGATATTGAATAGCTTATGTAAATAAGATAATGGTAGCTAAAGCCAAAACTGAAAATAAATTGCTGTGTAGGCTATATGGGAAATTTAAACAACTCCGGTAGACAATGAGTTTTAAACATTGCCGGTGTAATGTTCAATACAATGAGTATTGTCCGGTTTCGTTCAAAGTACTTATTGTCTCACATTAACTAATGCAAATGTTAACTACGCCATTGGCCTTTGACGATAACGACGGTAAAACATGTCTGTAATTTTACTGGTTGTCATTGAAATGAATAAAATAATAATTACAATCGATGGATACTTTGTGTTGAATTATTTTCGAGACAGCTTCATGATGTACTTCTTAATTATGAACTTGACATGCTTTGTTGGTTTAATCTAAAAAGCTGAAACCGAATCAGGCGTGATAAAAAAGTTACATTTGATTCAAGGTATGAAATATTCTGTAAAGGTAGAGATCAGATAGCAACAGGCAAGGGGCGGGGAGGGGGGTATTGCTGGCTGTACACAAGCGAGTGCCTGCTGAGCAGGTTGGCCGCTGTCAGCTGATAGCAGACGACATTGACTCAATCTGGGTACAGCTGGTACTGCCGCACAGTTCTGTCCTTATCAATGTATTGTACGAGTATATTCCCCCTGGCCATAATTGCCAATTTTACACTCATTATTGCAACTCATTAGAACTTTTAAATATTTATGCTAAAAACATCATTATTCTGGGTGAGTTAAATATTCCTAAAATAAATGGAACACAGTTTGACTTTTCTGTTGCTGGATCATCAGCCGGAATTATTAACGAATTAATGTGTGAATATAACCTGTCCTCTTTCAATAATATACATAATTGTAATAGTTTTACTTTGGACTTAGTTTTAAGTAATATAAAAAGTGTCAAGGTTGAAGAAAATTAATCTCCTTTACTACCAATAGATAACTATCATCCTCCGTTAACAATATCATGTTTTAAATTTGTAACGTAGTTTAAGGGATATTAATTGGGAATACATGTATACATTGTCTTGCGTAGAAGAGGGTTTGGAGTATTTATATAACAAATTATTTTCTTGTCTCGATAATTGTGTACCTCAAAAGAGCTATACATTTAAAAGTAAATACCCAATTTGGTTTAATTCTCAAATTATAAAAGATTTAAAACTGAAAAAAGGTATGCGAAAAAAACTCCAATCACCATAATGAACTGTTTAAGCAGCTAAGAAAGAGAATAAAAGAAAATATTAGAACTGCACATAAAAACTGCATAACTTACATAAAAAATAATATTAAATCTAATTTTTATAGCTTTTGGAGCTATGTAAATTCAAAAAATGTAAAAATGATTCTGATTTAGGTACAACAAAGAACATAATTTGTATGGGTAAAACTTACACTGGTAAAGCAATACCTAATGCATTTGCTGGTTACTTTGCTTCTGTATATGACAGTTCTTCTTCCACTTACTAACTTTGTCCCAATACTTCATCCCTTAATATCTTCCAGATAAAATGTTTCAGCCCAACCGATGTAAGTAAAACAATACAAGAAATGAAATCTAAGACATCAGGAAATGGGCCTGATAGTATTCCAGCATATATTGTAAAGTGTTCTGGTGATGTTCTGGTGGAACCTTTATGTTACCTATTTAATCTGTCGCTGTCATCGTGCGTTTTTCCTAATAAATGGAAGGAGGCTAGGGTTACAACAATCTATAAATCTGGAGATAAGAATATAATTGAAAATTATAGACCTATTTCATTATTGAATTATTTTGCTAAGATTTATGAGCATTTATGAGCGTCTTCTATATAAACAAATTTACAATGCAATCAAGTCTAGAATTTGTCCCGAGCAGCATGGATTTTTGCCAAAAAGGTCTTCTGCAACCAATTTATTGGAAATGTCCTTAAATATTTCATCTGAACTAGATGACGGGGGAAGATTAGATTCTTACAGCTTATTGGCGTCTTATCTAAATAGTCGATCTCAATTTGTTACAGTATCAAATATTAACTCTTCCGTTTATCTTAATACTTCTGGCGTTCCCCAAGGATCAAATTTAGGGCCTCTGCTGTTCTTGATATTCATTAATGATCTTCCTAACTGTTTTTATGATAGAAAATGTTTATTATTTGCTGATGATTTAAAAATATTCAAACCAATAAAATGTAATTTGGACTGTCAAGCTTTACAAACTTCTATTGATCAGCTTAACTCTTGGTGTTTAGTCAACAAATTGCATCTCAATGTTCAAAAATGTTTTGCTATGTCAAATTCAAGAAAAAAACTGTCAACAGAAAACGTTTATCGTATTGCAAATACTCCGTTAAAATCAGTCCTTAAAATAAAGGATTTAGGTGTAATTTTTAATAATACTTTGAGCTTTAATGATCACGTTAATTTTATAGTAGGTGATTGTTATAAGCTGCTGGGATTTGTTAAGTGATGTATATTTTTAGTGATGCATTTAAGTTATTTTTGAAGAAATGTAGCAACCATTTTGTTTAGTACTAGTATTAAGTTAATAATAAGTTTATAGTGTTAAGTTATTCATTGTAGAATTGATACTTTAAATTTTGTTAGAGTTGATTTTTTTTATGTAGCCTATTTATATGTTAAATAGCTGCCAGCATGTTTTGCGATAATCAGTATGTTTAGTTTATCATTATGTAAATTATTATTTAAAGCTGTTTTGGAAAACTATTCTGTAGCTGTCATATAAATAAATAAATAAAATCGGTCTTAATGAAGTTGTGCATTAAATGTGTGTTTCGTGCATTGCAGTTGCCTCGACTCCATCATAACTTGGTTGATGGTCCTACCCAATGTTTTTGCTAAACCCCTCAAGTAACAGTAAATGGTGTGTTTAAACTGTAAGAACAATTCTGAGGTCTAGTCATTTTAAAAAGGGATAGTCAGTTTAATTGTATTTCCAACCCCGCACTGCTGCTATAAATTGAAAAATACACCCAGAGAGAATGACACTGTGATAGTTGTGTGACATCATGGTTAAACCAACTGTAAAGAAGGACTCAGGAGAGAAGGAAGAAAGTATTTGTTCGCCAAAGTGAGTTTTGTTGGATCTTTTTGAACCTCTGCGAGCATGGATGTGCACTGAGCAAGTCTGTGTATAGTAAACAAGACTTTGCCCCATTTTCCCTCGAACTTTTCAAAAGACTTCATGTAACTAAACTATGCTACGGTTGACAACCAAGTTTATATTGATAATTCATTCAACCACAATGTGGTTTATAAAGCTCTTTTAACTATTATAACAGTGGTTACACGCCAGTAATAGACTGTTCATTTCACGAGAGTTGCAAAGTGAATGGTAAATGACAGTGGGTCAGTGGCTAAGATAAACCACTGCATTGTCGGCCTTCAACACAGTGTGAGAGTGCTGTTAACACTAATCATTCGACATGTTTCATCAGTACTTATTTTATAACTAATTTTATAATTATAAATTTGTTTGGCTTATGTTCAATTTGACTGTATTATGGTGTCTGCCGGTGGCTTTGCCATACGCGGGTATTTGATAGCAACACAGCCAAACGATTAAAATACTTTATCGCACATATTTACGGAAATGATATGTTTATTCACTAACCACCATTTTAGTTTAAAATAAATGAGATTTATAAATTAATAGGTTAAGTCGAAAACGGAATTTGAATCGAAAGGACTTTAAAACCCCACTAAAAGATATACAAAGGTTTTGTCACATGGAAGCGCACATAGGCTTAAAAAAAAAGAAAAATAGGCATAAAACATTAATCATGTTTTCATAAGTGTTCCATTTAATGTACAAAAAAGTCTAGAACGTTTACCAATATTCTTGCACCGATAATATTTTTTGTAGTAATTTTATCCGAAATCTACAAAAGACAAATAAATTTTATCGTGATTCCAAGTTACAGTTTCTTAAATTATAGTGTTTATTGGGGGCTTTACAATGTCACTGCTGGGTTGTGAATCCCAGAATTATTACTAATTAATTTCAGTTACCAGTAAAACTAGCTGAGAGTACCCGCGCTTCGCCTCGGTGCTTTCTTAACATTGCTTTGTGTATATTTTAATAAAACTGCAGATTTAAAGTAAACAAAAAAGTTTCTTAAGTATCCTTAGAAAACTCATTTAGTTTGCCTGTTAGTTCACCATCTTCTCTTATAAGTGAGCTACCTTGTGAGAGTCATAGTTACTTCCGCCGTTCCGGCCGTTTTTGGGCTTTTTGCAATTTATTTTGAGGATGTTATATTGACATAAAATGTAGCTAACGACACACTGTGTGATGAGCTTAACCCTTAAACAAAGTTTCACAGCCATAGTTTCATCCGATTTTGACTTATAAGCGGTCCAAAATGCCTAAAACCATTTTCAGAGTCCACTTTGGTCCTTTGCCATTTATTTTGTAGCTGTTGTATGGATATAACATTTAGCTAAAGACACATTGACTAATGGGCTATATACCCTTTAACAAAGTTTCACCACCATAGCTTCAGCTGATTTTGAGGTATAAGCAGTCCCATATGCCTTAAAAACGTTACAGACAAACAGACGAACAGGATTTTTTCAGTCAGTTACGTCTCGCCACCGCGGCCGCGTGAGTGGAAGAGTGGGGGACTAATTTTCCGGACGCACACCGCAGAGTGTGCCTGTGGGAAAACACCTTTTCAGAGCCCAATTTGGATTGACTGGAGTTCCAAAATGGCTTAAAAGTTTTGCATACTTACAGACAGGAATTTTCTTAACGTCAGTTTTAGTCTTTGCAAAGTGTAAGAAAACTTAATAGCCAAAAGCCGATGGATTCATTTCAATGTGCAGACAAACTGAAACCAAATAAGTGTTTATCGATGTTTGGCTACCTTGTGAGAGTCTTAGTAATACCGTCATTCCGACGTTTTCAGGGCCCAGTTTGGTTTCTCGTAAATGGAAAAATCCTGTTGTATGGATACAAAATATAGCTAAAGACACACTGCACAATGGGTTAATCCTTTAAACAAAGTTTCACTACCATAGCTTCAGCCGATTTTCAGTTTTAAGCGGTCTAATATTACGTAAGAACATGTTCAGTGTCCACTTTGGTCCCTCGCCATTTATTTTTTGGATGTTGTGTGGGTATAAAATATAGCTAAAAACACACTGCGTAGTGGGTTAAACCCTTAAACGAAGTTTCACCGCCATAGCTGATTTTTAGTTATAAGCGGTCATAAAAACCATTGTATCGTCAAACTAATTTTAAATTAAAATAAAACCTTTGGGTCGACCACAATCAAAAACAATGTTTATTGTAATCTCGTTGACCCAAAAGTTTTATTTTAATTTACCGTCACAAACCACATAAGATTGAAATCCTAAATAAACTACTCTTGTTTAGTTGAAAAAAGGAAAATTAAATGGCTAAAGTACATTTATTTTAAATTTATCATGACAAACCACATAAGTTTTAAATCCAAAATAAACTTATTTTGTTTAGTTGAAAATGGAAAACTTCAAAGCTATAAACAAACACTGTCGGTCAGACGTACTGACGCGCCGACGAGAGGTACAACAACCCGTGCCGAGTTTGAGCGTGCAGCGGCGCGCATCATGAGCCTGTTCCTCCACGCTGAAGCAAGCTTTCCGAGCTAACGGTTGAAGATACTACAAAAGTGCTCAGGACCATGTGTGTAGAAAATTAAATTTTAAAGCTCGTATGGTCTGTCAAAACTTAAATATCTGTTACGGCTTTTCTATAATTTCACCTTACAGTTTAGGGCTTATACATTTTCACATTTAATGAGGTCTTATCAATGACCACCATATTGAAAATAATAAAATTATTAAACATGTTACTCGTAATAGCCTATGTGTTGACCAGGTGTTAAGCCACGTTCCTGTAAAATTGCATTAAAGTTGGTCCAGTGGTATTAGCGTGATTGAGGAACAGACACACACCATCTCATTTTTATCTATTAGTACAGATTAATTTCAGTAAACAGTAAAAACACAACGTGCGTGATGTAAGGTTTAGACTGAAGCCGATGTTGAAAAACTGGCAAACTGGATGTATAGTGTATACTGTATACAGGGTAGTAGATCGATATTTGGTTTTGTGCTGTGGAGGTAGAGGCTAAGTGGACTGTACAGTGTATAGTGTATAGTCTAGGAGAACAATACATCCTATACATCGTACATCAGGTGCACTTTACACCTACTGTATAGTATACACTATACAGACAGTTTGGATAGCCAGACTATCATTCAATATCAATATTCACTTCAACACTCCACAATTACACACGCGATGCAGTAGTTAATTTCATTTTCCATCTACTAATTGCAGTACTAGTTATTATCTGATTTCCGTGTGTAATTGTTGTTTTGTTTAACAGTCGATTATCTTTTCGTCATCATACTTTAGAAACTAGTTCTGTATTCCGATAACATTAGTTTGATGGCTTGATGAAGTTAAATGGGTTAGTAGGCTAAAGACTTGAATAGATGATCGTCTAGAAAGGTTACATTGAGTGGTATTGTGATTATTGCCCGGCACAACGCTCAGCATATCGAATGCCGGGTGGTCCAATCGGTAAAACACATGTCTCTTGAGTTCGTAGCTGCGAGATTTATCTTCAATTCGGGTAGTAAGAGATTTCATTCACCTTATAAATTATACTAAAGAATTTTAGTCTCAGAGTTAAAACATGTAAGTGAATATATTTATAGAGAATTTTATTCGCCAAGCGTGTACCGTTACAAAACAATTTCTACTTAACCTATGTTTAACATTTTTAATTGTGGGCTTAACTTGTTATCTATTTTATGTTCGATAATTTATTATTTTGTTTTCGCTTGATAATCTTTGATCAGTTTCCATATTTTTGGTACATATAGACCACACTTTATCTTAAATTATTCAGCTACGTTAGCGTTCTTCCTGATACAAGACTGAGCAGAGTCTACCTACGGGTAGATACGAGTACTTAATGTAAACTATAAATAAATACGAATACAAAAAACATATTTACAACTGAAACCAATGGTGGTCTTTCTCGTTCATAAGAAACGAAAGAGGTCAAGTAAGAGTACATGTAATTAGCACACACTCTATAGGTTCACAGGCCCAGGAATCAAACCTTTAGATTTCATTACACAACTGCCTTTTGTTACGACATAACTTGTACAGTGTTGTTTATAGTATTATGAATTTGAACTATTCACATCACACATACTTCAAGTATTATGGACAGTTTTAAAATCTAAAATATTTGTATAGCTACGAGGCTACGGTTTCGCAAAAGACAAGGCGCGGTGAAGGCCGTCTCAGCGGTGTTTGTTATCAGCTAAGCGGTGTTGAGCCGATCGCCATTGATAACAGCACACTGCACAAACAACTCACTCAGCCTTGCTTGGTCCCCTTGTTCGCAACCAAGCCTACTACAGCATGGACAAACTACAGATTCTATACGTTGGTTTAACAATGAGTAAAACCTAATACTTTATTTATATTTTTAATGCAAGATGAGTTTTAAATGTCCTCCCACCTTGACTTTTGAAAAGAAAACAAAATCCTTTGGGGAATGTTTTTATAAGGTTCTGAAATTTGTTTTGACGGACTTTGGGGACTGGAGGGGAGGGCCCGTCAAAATCTTTGAACACAAACCCCCCTTTGTGGCACCTCAAAAGAAAGGGAATTTTATTACAAATTCAACAACGCAAAGAGGAATTTTTTATCTCGACTCCTTTATAATTCTTTAGATATAGCAAGAAATCAGCTGTAAATGCCACATTTCACAACAAACATATTTAATGACAGTTGTTCTTGAAAATATTTTTAAGGAAACAGCACAACCTTATAACATAATCCTATAAAATATTTTGAAAACAAATGTGTCATTTTTTTAATGTGAAATCCTGATTTCTTGTACTCTTTAAGTAAGTATTACAAAAAAAGAGTTGAGATAGTAAATGTTTCTTTACGTTGTTGAATTTGTATTAAAATTTCCTTTCATTTGAAGTGCCACAAAAGGGGGGTTGCATTTAAAAATTTTGGAGCCCTCCCCCTCGGTTTTTGGGTGGGAGGTGAGTGACGCAAAGTACGTCATAAAAAACTAGTATGTTATAAAAACATTCCCACAAGGGTTTTAAAAAATGTTTCCTTTTTGAAAAGTTAGGGTTGGGGACATTTAAAACTGATCCTACTGTATATACAGTAACTTATAGGGTATATTATAGTAAGTACATGGAAGAAACAACAATCCTGGAACACCAGACTGACCTTAATATTGTGCAAACAGCTGTGTAGACAGTAAATAGACTGCCATTATTTAACGAAAATTAAATACACAAAGTACATGTTATACAGGGTGTCCGATAAGTAAAGTGCCAGACTCTAGGAAAAGGTTATACGGGTCAAAATAAAGAGAAAATCAGGAATAAAAACTTTTCCAAAAACTCTTAGTTAACCAGATATTCGTCATTTTATATTTGTAACTAATTATTTATTATCTCTCATACCATTCATCGGATTTGACTCAAACTTAGCATACATTTGTATCTTAGTAAGACCATTTAGGGAAAAATTACCAGCATGATATAACTTATCACTTTTAAACGGTGGCTATTTTATGGTATTTTTAGGGAATTTATGGTGTTACACCTTAAATAGCGAAAAAATGGTGAGTTTTATGATAAAATAAAAAGTAATATTGTTTTGTAGTAATTTGTATCACCTATCTATCAATTCCAAAGTCAAAGAAATCAATTAAGAATAAACAAAGTTATACTGGAAACTCTGGCTGAAAACAGACAACTTTCCACCTTATTATCTTGATGTCAGCCACACTTTCCACTATAACTTTGTAATCTTAATCGATTTCTTTGACCTTGGTGTCAATAGATAGATTATAAAATTTTCTATAAAATGGTATTCTTTACACTATATTGTAAAACTCACTGTTTATTCAAAAAAATATTAAATATTATGATAATTAAGGTGTAACGCCAAAAATGCCCTAAAAATACCATGAAATAGCCCCGTTTTAAAATGACAAGTCAGATCATGCTGGTAGTTTTTCCCCTAAATGGTCTTCCTTAGATGCAAATTTGTGTGTTAAGCTTGAGTCAAATCCGATAAATGGTGCGGGGGATAATAAATAATTAGTGAAAATATAAAATGGCGAATATCTGGTTAACTAAGCGTTTTTGGAAAAAGTTGTATTCTTGATGTTCTCTTCATTTTGACACGTATAACCTTTTCTCAGAGTCTGGCACTTTAATTATGGGACATCCTGTATAAGTAATCGAGGAAGTTCTTATCACAAACCTTGGCAATGTTCCAAAATATCTGACGAACCATATATTTAAATAGATCTAATATCATGCTTATTTTTGTAACCAGCTAAACCTAAGCTTTCCATTGGTACCCATATTGTATACTTGATAAATAAATCGCCTTTTATGTTGAGTGGCAGAGAGGACTTTGTAGTCCTTACTTTGTCTCGTTAAACAAGACAAACTTTACCTTTACGTCTTATTTTAAAAACTGGTGTTTCTGTAGAGAAAGAACAAGTTAATTTTTAATTAGCAACAGGAAACAAACGAAATCAAGTCGTAGAAATAAAATGTCGGTTTAAACAAAACAATACAAGCCTTTGAAGCTCAATGTCATCCCTTATTACCTGCCATTTATGAGCATTCTTGTTGTGTTAATGTTCTTTGTTTTTATAAATGTTCATATTATTCACCCACACGTTTTCATGACCTTTGATATCAAGCCCCTATGACACTGTTTTCTCTAAATGGGTTTCATTTTGTTGTATAACACCTTTCACTTCTCACTTGAGAAACATTATTTGTCTCCCTTGAATAAATTAAGTTATTATGGAAACGTTACAGCTTTTCTAACTTTTTATGAGAGTATCTAAATTCTTTTTAGAGAATAGTAACTTTTATTTCAGAAAACCACAAATGAAGGTTGTACTTTTATTTCAAATGAAGATGAGAATAGTCAATTTTATTTGAGAAAGTATTTGTTTTATTTTAAGAACTTGTCAATAGTGTTTGAGAATAAATACAGCAGCTGAAGCATTACTGAACTTTTATTTCTAATTATTATTATTCACCTGACCAAGAAATACGCTTCTGTACAAAAACTCTATAGTAGTATTTTCATTTGACATTTCCTCAAGTACATTTGATACCTTCTCAAATACCGTTCACAATAATTCTCATTTATATTCTTATCAAGTGTATATTTTCTCCATTATAACTGAGGCTTCTCAACTCAATAAGGTATATTCTCAAATACAATTGACTATTATAAAATACAATTGATACTTTCTCAAATTAACTTTACGCTGTCTCATATACAACTTGAAAAAGTTTAGAAAATATTTGATACTTTCTATGAGCTACATGTACATACATATACAACGTTTTTTTTCTATTAGGAGTCACTTTGATTGAAATCAGCGGAACAATATGAGTAATTGGTCTTGTTCCTTTGGACAGGGTAAACAAAGTAAAGAGACATAGTTGTATGAATATAAATTTCAGTGCTACTTGAAAAGTTAGTTTGAGTGGATCAATTCATTTGATTTTACTATAAGCTGGTGTTCCACCTGCCCAAAATATTTGGTTTTGTTTAAATTTGAAGTAAATTTCGTTTCAGATAATTATGTTGGTAGTGGTACTTTAAACTTAAACGGAAAAAAGGTATAAAAAAGCCAACGTTACTTTTCCTGGAAGTATTTCCTTAAAAATACCCTGACATTACTCCTTCCTTATTTCACAACGCGTTTGTTCCAAGCTTATAAGGCTAAATTTTAACTCAGTAATACCCCAATCGCCAGTAGAACAATAACCGGTAATGTATTTTCATGTATTTGGAAAAGAATTTACATTATAAATTCAGTTGTATTGGCTAGTTTCATCAGTAGTCCTAGGAAGAGATTATATATTAAACGGATTTTCCCCTTTCTCCCCCTACCCTGCAAGGGGCGAGGAGATATTAGTAT
The DNA here is from genome assembly GCA_018831715.1 of Matsumurasca onukii. Classification (NCBI taxonomy): domain Eukaryota; kingdom Metazoa; phylum Arthropoda; class Insecta; order Hemiptera; family Cicadellidae; genus Matsumurasca; species Matsumurasca onukii. The sequence goes on from CM032064.1 coordinate 8,064,298, forward strand.
TTACGAAGGTTGTTTGATAAGTACCCGTATTTACATAACAAAATTTAAACCGTAAATTATTTTTCATATTGTCAGCTGTTAGAGCAACTATGTAAACAACAGCTGGCTAAATTCTAAGCAAAAAAATATTTATGTTTTGGCAGCTATTTTGAGAAATTAACTCCGGAATCTTTGCTAACATGGAAAAAGAACCGTATTGATCTGTGATTAGACTTGTGTGTTTAGATATGGAGAAATGTGAGGAAATCCGACAAATTACCTTATATCCTTGTACATCTCCATAAGTTTTGTCGGATTTTCTCACATTTTCCCGTCTAAAGACACAAAAGTCTAATCACAGATCGAATCAAGGTTCTTTTTCCATGTTAGCATAGGTTCCGGAGTTGTTTTCTTAAAACAGCTGTCAAAACATAAACAAAATAATTTTTCGGCTCAAAATTTAGCCAGCTGTGGTTTACATAGTTGTTGTAACAGCTGACAATATGGAAATGGATTTACGTTTTATACTTTATATAAACACGCGGGTAATTATCAAACAGCCCTTGTAGTTAGTCACCACATCGAACAGATACGTCTATAGATCTCAACTTGTGTTACAGGTTTTGCAAATTTTTCTACGTGTTCAGCTTTAAAGCTATACTTTAACTATACCCAACAGCAAGCTGTATCTTTTGTTGACTATTAATTTATTTCAAAATTTCACAAACACTGTGGTACATTTGACCTAACGATTTAATTATCTTTTATTTCAAATCAATTTTTCTTTAAATCTCATATTTTTACTTCCATTCAAGTCTACGCACAAGCCTGGCCTTTGTAGGCTATTTTTCCAAATTAACTTATAAATGTTAGAGGGATATTTATCTGTAGGATTAGATAACTTTGGATAATACGTTTAGGTACACACTGTTGTATTATAGTTTAATATGTAAATCAAACAACATTTTGTACTAACATTTTATTTTGATTTGCTTTATACTTGTGTTATATTCCATATCTGTGACGAAAATACAGGATGAGTTTTAAATGCCCCCACTTCACCTTAACCTTTGAAAAAGGAAATAATTTTTTATAGCCCTTTGGGGAATGTTTTTATACAATTGTGAAGATTATTTTGGCGTACGTTGCGTCACCCAACCTACACCCTAAATCCTAATCCCCAAATTTTTCAAATGCAAACCCTCCCCTCAAAAGAAAGATTTTTATCTCGACTCGTTTTTTTTATATGCAAATTGAAAGATTACGCGAAATCAGGTTTGAAAAAACACATTTCACATACAGTTTATTTTGAATGACAAAATTGTCTTCAATATACTCTCCATGGGATTATGTTACAGGGTTGTGATGTTTCTCTCGGACTATTTTCAAGAAAATGTTGTCATTCGAAATAAATTGTATGTGTAATGTAGTATTTTAAACCTGATTTTGTGGTATTTTCTTTAAATTAGTATTAAAAATAACGAGTCAAAATAAAAAAAACTGTTCTATGCGTCGATGAATTTGCGTTAAAATGCCCTTACTTTTGAGGTGCCACAAGGCGGATTTTTTTATTTACAAAGTCGGGGGCCCTCCCCTTTGGATTTTGGGTAGGGGGTTGGTGACGCTAATTACGTAAAAATTACCCCAGAATCCTGAAAAAACATTCCCCTAAGGGCTGTAAAAATATTTCTTTTCATAGTTTAAGGTGGGGAAAGAAAGACATTTAAAACCCATTCCGTACAATTGATGTATTTGGTATATTGTTGTATGAGAAATAAACATTTTTTGACATTGAAATAACGTTTTGTAAAGTGTTTCCCGAGAACAAACCGATCACAACGCACTGCTTGGTATTCAAAGGCATGCAGTCTATTCAGGGACTACATTGTACACTGTACAGCCACTCAAGTCGTTGAGAGTACTGCAACCAGATTCACGAGGCGTTAATGCCTTTCCTTTCAAACACAGATTCATTTGAAATACAAAGAATGGATTTACTCTAGTTTTCACACAATGCTTTGACTTACTGTATTCACGTTGTAAGCAATTGGTTTTTAATGGTGGTTCACACTGTCACAGCAGGTTTATAATTACGAGTACTAGGTATAAGTGCATTAGTGGGCAACCACTTTTATTATTTTTAGTTGCTAATATATTTAAATTGGATTAACAATGTTGTACATATAATTATCAAACTTTTGGTAAAAGATAAGAAATCCTTTTTGCGTAGAAACTGTTTTGCGTACGAGTATACTTCTAAATTTTGATTTGACGAAGCCGTATCAATTGAAATCGGCCTATCAATAACGGAGCTATTGTCAAAACTGTGGCTTTGACACATTTATCGCGTTATCTGTCTCCAGTTTTAATTTTTGATATGGTAGGTACCCATTTAAGTCATAAGGTACAACTTAAGAATAATCTATGTAAGTTATAACATACATTTTACTATTATTTTTGTGTCTATTAGTGTAATTTTGACAAATGCTAAAATTTAAGTTTTAGCCTTTTTCTTTAGGAATTTGGAAAAATGGCTCGGGAACAATTAATTCACTCATTTTCTTAAAGTCATCCAACGTACATGAATATGTACAGATTTACTTTAAAAAACTCACTTGTCAGGTTTTTACCATTTTCTCACTGTTATAGTCACAAACATTTCAATGATCTCTATGTTTACAATAATAATGGTTTTTCAAATAAAAAGATTGACCGTTTTAAAGTTATAGTTAATGTCAATACCACATTGATTAGTTTCAACTAAGTATACCCCCATTTTGTGTACATATTAAATACCCCATTTGATTTCTCTTGTTTTGGTGTGTTCCAATTGATCTTGAACTACCATGGGTCATTGTCAAGAATTTTATAAACAGTAGTATTATTCAATTCATAAACTCTCCTTTAGAAAACTTTAAATCGATCAATCTAATTACATCGATTATAATGGTTGAATATATTGTGTCGCTATACAACCATACATCCCTCAACTTAAAGTAATTTTCTTTTTCTTTTTTTAACGGTATACACCTTTTTTAAAATTAACATGCTTGATGATCAATTAATGACAGTATTTACGAACAGTAAATTTCATTAGAAAAGGTTTTGAAACTGGGATAAGCATTACGAGTATTTGTTACAAATCTGACGAACAGAGGACTCCAAACTTGTTCACCAATGGCTGGTGCCAGACTTAATTCCAATGAGTACGCCAGGTGTATACGAAATTCCGTGTAGCTGTGGATCCGTCTATGTTGGCGGGACGAAGAGGTTAATTTCTACCAGAACCTAGGAACATGTAAGACATACCAAAAATGAAGGTCCCAAGTCGGTGGTAGCTGGGCAAAGCTTAGCGGATCCGTGGCGGATTGGTATCGCACGTGACTCCGGAGCTCATCACTCCGTTGGCGCGGGTTCGATCCCCGCAGTCACCACTTACATTTGTAATGTGACATATACGGTGACGCTAGGTAAAGGTCGAGGTTGAGTGATAGATAGGACTTTGTAGTCCTCACTTTGCCTCGATAAACTTTACCTTTTAAAAAGAAGTCATGAAATCGTATTCGATGAAACTAACGTGCTCGCATAAATATCATACTCCATCAGAGGATCATAAGAGAGTCAATAGAAATCTACAAGAAAAAAGAAAACCATTTCAATCGCGATGATAGCTACAAACTCCCTGTAGTCTAGCAGCAGTTGAGAACCATATCAAATATGTGTATAATTATAGCGCATGAGAGCCAATAAGGACCGACCAATGAAGTACGTCGGCGTCTATTGGTTCATAGTGGCAGCTTCACCCGATCGGGTTTGCTGTTTTGTGTTGTATTACCTACGACCTACGTCGATCTGTTAACTACGATTGGTACACCTGACGCAAGAAGGAAGCAGTTAGCAGCTCTGTGACAGAAATTATATGAAGAAGATATGTACAAATGCATTTAAACGCACTGTAAGAGTATTTCTTTTAAACAAGGAGTATTATGATTTAAATGATTTTTTATGATGAACTGTAAATGGATTATGTATGTGTTGTGACGTTTGTCGATGCACTTGTGTTTTATGACAATACATGATTTGACTTTGACTACAGTCGCCTGAACCAGACTTAGCAAGTCGACTGAGGATGCTCGATTACAAAATGAACGAAACGTTTGGCAATGTAAATAGTGTATTGACGCGGTCTGTACCGGAAGCTTTAGATGCTAGTCGTGACTCTGGCCGCTTAAACCTTCGTTCTTATCCAGGTTCCTTCCCTGGCCCGTGGCATTTAGAAGCCGCAGTCACAGATTAGATCCCAGAGAAAGCCTGAACATCAAACAATGCGGAACACCCGGCTGTAGGCCGGAGGATGTGTGTGTGTGTGTGTGTGTGTGATACATGGATTTGACGACTGGACGGGAGGATGGTGCACTTACTAAGTTGCTGTAAGAATGTGAGATTGCCCTACATCGATCCCTCCTCAGTCCTCTCACTTCACATCCCCACTTCCCACTTCCCACTTCCCGCTTCCCCACTTTGTTACTTTTCAACCGTGCTACGTTTGAGACACTATCTTTCTTTATATTGTTCTCGAATAAAAGCCTTACGTAAAGCTGCTTATGGCAGTTTTACACCTTTTCGAGTACTTTTTTTATAAATCTAGGTATAATGTCTAGTATTTTTGTGATTTGAGTTGCATAAGTTACGAAAACTATTACAAAATCAATACACCAAAGAGCTATTCTAAGTGTATTTAAGATGTAGTGTGTATTCAAAAAGTAACCTGCTTCAAAATATGGTGTTTTAACAAATGACTATGCCTAGTGTTAGCTATAGCTATAAGTAAAATTAAGTTCTTACTTATCACAGCAAACATAGTTATATTGTACCAACTTTATTGTATTAGATATGTAAAGCCATAAATTGCACCCATCGAATTAATGAATCTAAAGACGCCAGACGTTATAAGCGAAACGTACCTCTAATTTGGTTTCTTGTTATCAGAAAAAGAATGAGTAATGCAACTAGTTAAAACTTCAAAATCCAGCTAAGAGTTGGGGTGAGCTTTTATTTGTGAATACATTTAAAAAAATGTTAAATATGATGAATCTGTACGTTTTTTTAGTTGGGAAATCTGACTTGTGAAAAAAATACGTTTTAAGATGCGTTCAAGAAATATCGTTGCTTTTAGGCTGTTTCCTTCGCTTACAATGACGCTTCGGCCTTTGGCCTCGCGGGTTAGAGGCAATGAGGCAAGATTGGTCGAGTCCGTTTGCAAAATAGTGACGCTTTTGCAAGCATTCATTATTAAGAACTTGTTCAATGCAAAGCACGCTGATTGAATTTATAAATGTTTTGGTCTCCCTAACGGTTTTACTGATTCTCTATCATCAGCATAATTTATGTGACCAAATTCTGCAATAATAAACCGTCCTTTAAGCATTTATACTCTTGTGGGATTTTGTGCTTATACTTTTTGGGCAGTTTAAGAAACAAAAAAGCGGGTGATATTTTAAAAATCTTAACAATCGACTTGCGCAGCGGTTGGAAGTATTGCAAAATATTCAAATAAATAGTTTTTAACTTTTGAGTTGTTTGAGAGGTTTAATCCAACCAAGCGTGTGTCGAATTGTGTTACCCAAGTAACAACCATAGGTTTCACAGTCAAGTGTCAGCGTCTTTTATCAACACTATTACCTTATTTAAATATTGCCTGAAATTAGTGTTGAGGGCAAAGGCTTGAAGTATATAATTGACAACACGTTGAAAAGTAATCCTCAGGGTGTTTGTTGATCCACTGCCCAGCATGTTGTTCTAGGTTGAAGGGGTAGGGAAAGCCAGGAATAGTAGTTAGTGAAAAGATGGACTTTTGCGTTGCGTGATCGAACAGTGAGAAGAGTTTGCGAGTTGGGCAATCAGTGCTTGGTCATCGGACCATCACTTGAGCAAATTGCCCGTTAAGTATTATTGAACCCTCGTCCCTCACCGCCTCGTCCCTCACCGCCTCGAGCCTCGAGCCTCGAGCTCCGTCTCTATCCACTCCTATCTCCTACTCTCTTCCATTCCAATCCGTCTCTTAGGTCTACTCATTTCCTGTCTCTGGTGTAAATCACATCCCTCGCTTCCTCGCTTCCTCGCTTACATTGGCTGTATCTTGTAATGAAACAGAGGTTGTTAGCCAGTCAGACGCGCTCGCGTACATTAATGTGAAAATACGCGAATACGAACCTGTGGATTTTGCCGAACCTTATACAGGGTGTCCCCTAAGCAAAGTGCCAAACTCTGGGAAAAGGTTATATGCGTCAAAATGAAGAGAAAATCAATAATAAACATTTTCCCAAAAACGCTTAGTTAACCAGATATTCGCCATTTTATATTTTTCACTAATTATTTGTTACCTCCCACACCCTTTATCGGAATTGACTCAAACTTTACATACATTTGTATCTTAGTAACACCATTTAGCAAAAATTACCAGCATGATCTAACTTATCATTTTAAAACGGTGGCTATTTTATGGTATGTTTTAAGGAATTTTCGGCGTTACACCTTAAATAGCGAATAAACGGTGTGTTGAACAATAAGATGTAAAGATAACCGTTTTGTAACAAATCTTATTACCTATCTATTGACACCAAGGTTAAAGAAATCGATTTGGAACGAACAAAGTTATAGTGGAAACTGTGGCAAACACCAATATAATAAGGTGAAAAGTTGTCTGTTTTCAGCCAGAGTTTCCACTATAAATGTGTTGATTCTTAATCGATTTCTTTGAACTTGATGTCAATAGATAGGTGATAGAGTGTGCTACAAAACAATATCTCTTCACTTTATCGTAAGACTCATAATTCTTTGGCTATTTAAGGTGTAACGCCAAAAATGCCCTAAAATACCATAAAATAGCCACCGTTTTAAAATGATAAGTTAGATCATGCTGGTAACTTTTTCCCTAAATGGTCTTACTTAGATAAAAATTTATGTTGAATAAATATAAAATGGCAAATATCTGGTTAACTAAGCGTTTTTGGAAAAATTGTTATTCTTAATTTAATATCTTACTCTTTATTTTGACCCATATAACTGTTTCTAGAGTCTGGCACTGTACTTATGGGACACCCTGTATAATATATTTCAGACTATTAACACCATTGCTCGAAGTGTTCTAAATGTCTCTTGGGTTGAAACGTATAAAACATTTCACAAACTAGTATTGCGAGGGTTAAGAGGAAAGATAAAATACGTTTATTTAATGTTTGTTGTTGACGATGGTATAATTTCGGAGGTAAAAGTATTTTTGCAAACGTTTCCCAAGGTTTTCAAGTGAAGAATAAGACTATAACGTATTGGGATCTAGAATCTGATTCCGTCTTCCAACTAATAACTTTAGGATAGCTGACTTTCCAATGTTTTGTCATGTTTTGTTTACTTTTTACCAGAAGACGGAATCAAATTCCAGATTCTGAAACGTCGTGGTTTCTTGTTTGCTTGAAAACGATGGAAATTGTCCACAATAGTTTTTCCTCCTCCAGAACTTCACGAAATATTTCTTTTTATTTTGGTTTTACAAATTACCATAGGATAAATAGGCCACGGAAAAGGGTTTATAATTTTGTTATTAATGAATACAATGTCAGGTACACACTAACCAATTAAGTGCAGCCAACAATACTAAAAATTAACTCTATAACAGTTTTGTGTTGTAGTTTGTAGAGTAAAAACTGCATTTTAAATCATAACTATGGTCTTGCTACATTCCCCACATATTAAAAAATACGTCTTCAAGCGTACTATCCAAGTGTGCGAAATTAACTATTCTACTGTCATGAACACCTCTGACCACAAACAAGGATGGTTAACTGTGGTCTCAGGTAACCAAGACAATTCGGATGGGGTATACCAAACATTCAACGTTGTCACAATCAGTGATGCGACCTCGCACTCAGAAAGCAATCAAGCACTGACATATTGTGGTGACCAGCACCAGGAAGCTTGTTGCTGGTGGTTAAGGCACGAGGTAGGTGAGGTAAGTGAGGTAGGTGTATAATTATGAGAAGAAGGCAAGAGCTGGTCAGTTCTCGGTTGCTGTTGCCGAGCTCACGGCCGGCACTGACCCAGATAAACGTGATTACACCTGACTCTTAACCACTGTTGTCCATTACCTAACTGCAGATGCACTTGTTTACCTCCAGACACTAGTTACTCAGTTACTTTCCTCTCGCCTGAGCATCTACCGAGTCTCTTAACTTGGCAGTCCAGTTTGTGAGGCGTTTACATACACTGGTCTTTCTTTCTTTATAGCATTGTTCAAAGAGATCAAATTTAGCAAATTAATCAATGGGTATGCTTTACGGTACAGGTTATGTTATCACACACTGTTACTTTATTTTACTATAATCAACGGTCGAAAAGTATACGTACCTTAATTTCTCATGTGCCTGGATAATGTACTCTCATATGAGATTTATTTGTGCCAGTCTTACAGTTTCATAGGGTTTTCCTTTAATGTTTGTATTTTATTTTCATTAGTTAAAACATATATGTTCATTGAGCTGGAAATTGTTTTATTTTCTTGAGCGTCTAATATAAAATACCTCGAAGAGAAAAGGTGTTTACGATATGATTGTTTCAGAGATCAGTGGCAGTGTTAATAAAAGAGTAAACACAATTCTTACAAGCATATTCCAATTTGTAATTTAAAAATATTAATATTTGACTTTTCAAAAAACAATAATAGTAAACAATGTTATGTGTATTTTATATGTATGTTTCATACTTCTAAAAATTCCATAATCCAGCTTTGATAAGGATTTGAACTAAAATCATTTGACGCTGCTTCTCAAACCGTAACCAGCAATAAGTATAAGTACGTTACTTGTGAACTAATTCGTAATATATTTTAGTATGCAGGGTGTTCATAAAAAAGCGTCAAAGACTTTAGTGTTGTGTTTATTGGATCAAAATAAAAGGCAAATCATTATGAAGAGCTGCAAGGTACCGTTGTTTACGTACCAACATTTTATTTATTCGAGGAAGGACAAAGATAAAACTAGAACTTTGATAACTGGAAATTACTGCAAATTACAGAAAATTTACAAATAATGAATTTAGACAGGTTAACGTTGGGTAGCCTAGAGACAGTAACATCACGCATAACATAGTAGAGATCGCAAACAGTTCAATAGTTATGGTTTCGTGGGAGTAATAGCTCTTCTTTTTCTAGACCTGTAAGTAACCATCGCTCAGACTCACACGGGCTAGAGCTTGCCTGACAATGTTGCATGTCACCAGTCACTCGCTATCGATCATGTCTGCAAGCCTACATCCGCCGGCCGACCCACGACCTTGCGAGTAAATAGATGAACTAACCACTGCCTGAAGTAGCCAGGAAGAAGCATTGACAAAGTTGCACATGTCATCAGTGCTATCGAGTAAACATAGACCTTGCGAGTAAATAGATGAACTAACCACTGCCTGGAGTAGCCAGGAAGAAGCATTGACAAAGTTGCACTTGCATGTCACCAGTCACTCGCTATCGATCACGTCTGCAAGCCTACATCCGCCGGCCGACCCACGACCTTGCGAGTAAATAGATGAGCTAACCACTGCCTGGAGTAGCCAGGAAGAAGCATTGACAAAGTTGCACTTGCATGTCACCAGTCACTCGCTATCGATCACGTCTGCAAGCCTACATCCGCCGGCCGACCCACGACCTTGCGAGTAAATAGATGAGCTAACCACTGCCTGGAGTAGCCAGGAAGAAGCATTGACAAAGTTGCACTTGCATGTCACCAGTCACTCGCTATCGATCACGTCTGCAAGCCTACATCCGCCAGCCGGCCCACGACCTTGCGAGTAAATAGATGAGCTAACCACTGCCTGGAGTAGCCAGGAAGAAGCATTGACAAAGTTGCACTTGCATGACACCAGTCACTAGCTATCGATCACGTCTGCAAGCCTACATCCGCCGGCCGACCCACGACCTTGCGAGTAAATAGATGAGCTAACCACTGCCTGGAGTAGCCAGGAAGAGGCATTGACAAAGTTGCACTTGCATGACACCAGTCACTAGCTATCGATCACGTCTGCAAGCCTACATCCGCCAGCCGGCCCACGACCTTGCGAGTAAATAGATGAGCTAACCACTGCCTGGAGTAGCCAGGAAGAGGCATTGACAAAGTTGCACTTGCATGTCACGAGTCACTAGCTATCGATCACGTCTGCAAGCCTACATTCGCCGGCCGACCCACGACCTTGCGAGTAAATAGATGAGCTAACCACTGCCTGGAGTAGCCAGGAAGAGGCATTGACAAAGTTGCACTTGCATGTCACGAGTCACTAGCTATCGATCACGTCTGCAAGCCTACATTCGCCGGCCGACCCACGACCTTGCGAATAAATAGATGAGCTAACCACTGCCTGGAGTAGCCAGGAAGAGGCATTGACAAAGTTGCACTTGCATGTCACGAGTCACTAGCTATCGATCACGTCTGCAAGCCTACATTCGCCGGCCGACCCGACCTTGCGAGTAAATAGATGAGCTAACCACTGCCTGGAGTAGCCAGGAAGAGGCATTGACAAAGTTGCACTTGCATGTCACGAGTCACTAGCTATCGATCACGTCTGCAAGCCTACATTCGCCGGCCGACCCACGACCTTGCGAATAAATAGATGAGCTAACCACTGCCTAGTAGCCAGGAAGAGGCATTGACAAAGTTGCACTTGCATGTCACGAGTCACTAGCTATCGATCACGTCTGCAAGCCTACATTCGCCGGCCGACCCACGACCTTGCGAATAAATAGATGAGCTAACCACTGCCTGGAGTAGCCAGGAAGAGGCATTGACAAAGTTGCACTTGCATGTCACGAGTCACTAGCTATCGATCACGTCTGCAAGCCTACATTCGCCGGCCGACCCACGACCTTGCGAAAATAGATGAGCTAACCACTGCCTGGAGTAGCCAGGAAGAGGCATTGACAAAGTTGCACTTGCATGTCACGAGTCACTAGCTATCGATCACGTCTGCAAGCCTACATTCGCCGGCCGACCCACGACCTTGCGAGTAAATAGATGAGCTAACCACTGCCTGGAGTAGCCAGGAAGAGGCATTGACAAAGTTGCACTTGCATGTCACGAGTCACTAGCTATCGATCACGTCTGCAAGCCTACATTCGCCGGCCGACCCACGACCTTGCGAGTTAATAGATGAGCTAACCACTGCCTGGTAGCCAGGAAGAGGCATTGACAAAGTTGCACTTGCATGTCACGAGTCACTAGCTATCGATCACGTCTGCAAGCCTACATTCGCCGGCCGACCCACGACCTTGCGAGTTAATAGATGAGCTAACCACTACCTGGAGTAGCCAGGAAGAGGCATTGACAAAGTTGCACTTGCATGACACGAGTCACTAGCTATCGATCACGTCTGCAAGCCTACATTCGCCGGCCGACCCACGACCTTGCGAGTTAATAGATGAGCTAACCACTGCCTGGAGTAGCCAGGAAGAGGCATTGACAAAGTTGCACATGCATGTCACCAGTCACTAGCTATCGATCACGTCTGCAAGCCTACATACGCAAATCGCTAGTGATTCGTTATCGATTACGTCTGGAAGCCTGCATTGACCAGCCAAGATTAAATTGGAGAACCTGACACGACCTTTGTCATCTACTATGAAGCATTGACAATAGTGCACTTCCCTGCCACAGCTCGTTATCTTGACCAACAACCGTATTTTATTGGGAAATAGATAATCACGCTGCTTAATTTTCTGACACAACTGAGATGTGGTAGGTGTGTTACTGATTGCTACTTTAAATATTTAATTGAAAAAAGGAGGATTTGGGTTTGATTCCATAAGCAGTTTCGAACTATTTAATCATTTCAACTCTGTTTTTTTCTGTAGTCTACTTAGTGCAAAGTTACAAAATCTTCTGAGCTAATTTTATCCCAGAGCAAATCTAAACGTGTGCTCATTTACAAATTTGTAAAGATTTTTTATTTTACACACCTTGTGTATTCTTCTTTACATGATACTCCCTGTTAAACTTTGAATATATACAGATACCAAAATGAAACTAAGGATATTTTTAGAGAAAATAAAAGTGAACCTTTTAGACACTAATACAACTTTGCCCAATGTTTTCCAAAACGGGATTTGTAGGAGGGCAGCCTAAAATTATGAGACCCGTAAGTATACAAAAGGTAAAGTTTGTCTTGTTTAACGAGGTGAAGTTAGGACTACAAAGTCCTCTCTAACACTCAACCTCGACATTTACCTGGCGTTACCATAATCACTTTACAAATGTAAGTGGTGACTGCGGGGATCAAACCCGCGCCAGCGGAGTAATAAGCTCCCGACTTGCGCATGATTCCAATCCGCCACGGGTCCCCTCATAAGTGACATTTCATTTAAAAGGTCTTGGTCGAAGAAGAAGGACAGTAGAAATTAGAGCTTTCTATCTCAACCCAGTACAAAATAGCATCTCACTTAAATCAAGTAAAACTTAAAATAACTCTTAGGAAGAACAGTAGAAGCAAGAACTTGTATTTTACCTCAGTAGAAAACGGCAGCTCATTGAAATTAAGTAAAACTTAATGGAGGCTGCCATTTTATACTGGGTTGTATACTAGCTTTAGTTTCCACTGTTCTTCATCTTTAACCAAGACTTTTTGATCAAGATGTAACTTAATTGGTCTCCTTATTTACAAATGTTTAGCTGCTAAAATCCCACTTTGGGGAAATGGGCAAAGTGGTTATAGTTACTAAACGGTTCAATTTATTCATATAAAGGTATCCCGAGTGTCATTTTCCTAGCTTTGTCTGTTTAACATATAACAGGGAGTGTCCATACTTTTAACTTCGCCTGTAAATTATAATATATAATATAACTTGAATCTCCTCTGGATGTACTAGATAAAAAAAGAAAGGTTTTAAATAAATGTGTTATTTGTTTCAACTCACCTATTCAATGATTTTAGTCTAATAGTCGCTTAAAGTCCAATTTTTCTTTTTAAAAATAGCTCAGTACATTGAGTTACAGTTTCAGCCCAGTTCTGTCTGGTTCCGAAGTGGATCCGGTTGGAAATCAAATATTCTGTTGTGTTTGAATGTTAGTCCAGGGTTTGTACGATGGAGGAGGTACTGCAAAACATTGTTACAAACGTAGTTGATGGAGGTTTGTTATTGACGATGGTAAAGTTTCTAAAGATTGAAATATTATCACGGACGTCTTCCATCGTTTTTGATTAAGCAAAACGTACATGATGTGGGGAAATCTAATGTTTAGTGGTGAGTGACTGGTCATCTTGCGCTTATTACTTTCAGGCTAGCTTTTTTCCTAATATTTTGGTTATGTTTAGGTTACTTTTCTCCTGAAGACGGGGTTTTGTTGCGTTTGGCATAAACATGTGCAACCGTCACTGTACTGTATTAAGTTTCTAAAAATTGTACTTTAATACCCATCAAAATCCCATTCAAACATACAGTATTTGTATTCACACTATTCTCATTCATTCGAATTTTTCCTAGTCTTTTGTGACCAAAATTTGTTTCATGTGAGCTATGAACGCATCGGCATTGGAACACTTTTGACGGATTTGGCAACCAATTGAGTTGAACTCCTGCCTGTGAGGGCAGACAGTTCAAACGACGAATAGAACGCATACCGTGAGGTTAATCTGAATTACGCTTAGAATGTTTCTTTCAATTCAAAAAGAAAACATGATTTGAAAACATAAGAATGCTTGAACTATAATATGGCTCTGTGTATTGCTGTGATTTTATTTAAAGTGTGTCTAAGTTCTTTTGTGTGTTCAGTGTATTGTTTAAAGTGAAAATAATTTAAACTTTGAAGTCATCTTAGCCAATGTTGTTGAAACCCTTGGTTTGAAAATTTTATACCGCGTGAACGCGATTTTCGGCATAAGTTGTTTCCCTCGGGGAAAAGCACTAGCGTATGTACTTTTATACTTTAATCCTAAATTAAATAAGATCTTTGTAAATATAACTGTTGATTTGATCGGTAAATAAGTACAATTACTATTTTAACTCTTCAACTCAATCGAAGTAAAACTTCCACACAATTGAAAAGGAAAACTGTCTGAAGTGGTCTCTTATTCAAAACTCTAAGTTTTATTAAACTCAAATCTTGTTTAAACGCTTATATTCCGGCTATTATGGTTTAATAAAGATTGTCCAATTATAAGTCAAAGGCTTACAGAACAAAGACAAAGATGGATTCTCTTTTTGATCAAGCGCCTGATATAATTACTGTGGGCGGTTCAAAGTTGTCTTCGCTTTGATCCCTCGCTAATAACATAGGTGAAATAATTCATGAAACCTGGTGAACACTTCTTTCCTTCACTTCACTTTACCTCCCTTCCAACCTGTTATTACACTTTCACAGCTACTTTACAGTTTTGGTTGGAAATCTTACAACTGATGCGCATGTATGGCATATGACTCAGATCTTATTCTTACAGTAATGTTGGATCAGACTAAAACCGAAGAAGTCTAGATACTGATGACGGCATATTATGGGCTGATCTACCCACACCTTTCCTTCGGTTTAGCGTTGTGGGGAGGTAGCCCTAACACAAATTTTTCCAGAATTTTTATTATTCAAAAACATGCAGTGTGAAAAATCGCAAAACTGCAGTGGAGAGAGTTGTGCAGACAAGCGTTCAAAAGTTTAAAACTGTTGACACTACCCTGTCTCTATACTTTGGAAACCTGTCTTTTTTTATAGGAAAATGCGATCTTGTAAGAGGTACAGATGTACACTCTCACGAAACTAGAGGCAGGGAGAACTACCTAACTGGAAGACACAGAACGGTAGCTCATGAACGTTTGACTTCACAGGCAGGAGTTAATTTCGTCAACAAACTTCCAAATTCGATTAAGCGTGCCCCAATGCCGAAGGCATCTAAAGCTTGTCTTAAGCAATTTTTGATCGCAGAAGCATTTTATAGTTCAGACGAGTTTATGACACATGATTGGGAGACCGTGTGAACATATAGACATACGGGGGCCAGACGAGTGAAATTCGAGTGAATGAGACTGTATGAGTGTAACTTATATATGTTTGAATGTGATCTAGATGTGTATGATACCAAAGTTTTAGCTAATTATTGACGATTGAGATATATGTGTTGTAATATATTTATTCAATAACACATTTATTTATTTATACATGTGTCATACAAGTAGAAAACTTGCTCGGATTTTAAAACCGTCAACTCTTGAAATTATATCACACGCTGTAACCTACGTATTGAAACTAAACGCTTAGTGTTGCAGATTTGTCGGTGACTGTCGGTAAAGCGATTAGTATATAAATTATCATTTGATCGCAATGTGCTTTAGTTACCGGCGGTTTGGTGTTACACGACCTAGATACAACTGGTTAAATGTTTTAGACCATCCGTACCTGGGAAACGGTTTGAAATATATGACTCAAATTTACCAAATACATGTTCAACATAAATTAAAATACAGTAGTGTAAGATGTTTTCTTAGCCGTTATATATGTGTTTTTTGTTCATTATCATCAATTTAACAATAGATCATCTAGAGATATTCCCAGATAATAACAGATCATACAGTCATGTATTGATGACTTATTTGACATAAGTCCTCCAACAGCAAGTCACAAGACCGTACCAACAAAGCAGTACAATTTACAATTTTCAAAATCAGGAGAGTTTGGTTTCATGACATGTTTTACTGCATTCAGTGTTTCCTTCCCAGCAAATTCGCTTCAAACTACTGTATATAATTATAAATCATACAGTTCTTTCCGCAATCAACACGCAGAAAACATATTGTGTTTAGAAATTTAAAAAACTGTCTAATAAAGAATGGAAAATGTTCAATCCTGACGCCTTTCAAATGCATGGAATTCATCGCCAGAGACTTTCAGTAATATCATCCTCCAGATTAAAAAGAGCAGCATATAGTCCACTGATTAGTCAACACTCCTTTATCAGAAGACAACTACAAAAAGGAAGTAAACAAAATCAAAGAAATTACAAGTTTGAATGGATATAACGTTCAAATGATTGACAATATAATAAATAAGAAAAAACAGAGGCAGATTCAAAATTCGAGATAAACGCTTTTTCAAAAGAGTAATGACTCCAAAAACACATGGAAAAGCTGTAACTACGGTCCTTTATCTGAAGAAATAAGAAAAAGTTTCAAAAACATTCAACTAATAATTTATCTTTTTCCAATAAAAATAAGTTAAAATCTATACTTGGCAGCCCTAAAGACAAAATTAAAAATGACGACAAATCAGAAATAGATTAAATACCATGTAATAACTGCGACTGTAAATACATCGGACAAATCAGTAGGAAAATTAAAGTAAGATTAAAAAAACACACATACAGTTTTAAATATAATAAAGAAAATAAATTCGCCATTCCAAAACGCTCTTTAGAATAAGGACGTCATTTTCAAAACTTAATCTACTAAAAGAAGTTCAAAATCCAAAATTATTGGATGCATACGAATCATTCTTCATGAAGAAGAATCAAAATTATTTAGTGAACGCTGTTTTTCATATAGTATCAAGACCAACAACAACTAACATTATTCTTTTATTTAATTTAAATCATTTTATAGTTCGTAACATGTGTTAATTAGTTTAAAATCATTGTTTCCTTCAGTTGCTGAGAGTCTCTGACGATGAATGCCATGCATTTGAAAGGCCTCAGGATTAAACAATGGCCATTCTTTATTAGACAGTTTGTCTTTTAAAATTCTAAATAACTTAATAAGATCCAGCTCTTGAAGATATATGTATTGCTGGACATGATTTCTAAAGTTGAGTCCCGGCTTTGTCATTTCCAGAATAGTTTGGTTCTACTGATAAGAGCCGGTGTACTGGAGAGCGCCTGCAGGTCCAGGCAGACTAGTCCCGCAGTACGCGCAAGTAAGCTTTTCACCGACAACGCCTCCGCACTTCAGCTGACTCAGCTCTCAGCAAACGCAAGTAAAACTCAATTCTCCTTCTTAGACGAAGACACACGGTTCATGTCATCATGTATATAATTGTATTTCCAAACTTGTTTTGAAAGCCTGTGTTTCTAGTAATTTTGTATCTAGTAAAAAAAAACTTTCTAATCGATCTGGAAAAATACGCTTCTTTACCTGAAGAAACGGTGAAGATTTTAGATATGATACAGAATTTGGGGGGCCTACCCCCTCCTGGATTTTGGTGTGGGTGGGTGAAGCAAAGTACGTCAAAACAAACTTCAGAATCCTATAAAAACATTCCCCAAAGGGCTTTAAAATATATTTCCTTGTTCAAAAGTTATGGTCGGGGGGACATTTTAAACCCTGTATAATTCAAATACATTTATTAAATGAAATATATTTATGTTTATTTATTTAAAATATATTTGTTCAGCTTCTTTGTCAGTTGAAAAATGTGAAAATTACACATAGCGAAAAAAGTAAACATGAGCTAAATGACAGGCTGCCTCAAGGCTTACAGTATTCAACAACGTATCAAAGGCCACCAAGCAAAGCAAGCTACTGTAGACAGGTAACGTAAAACTGTTATGGTTGTACTGTACAGTATGTAACAGTTTACCCTGGAGAGTGAGCTCGTATTACGCCTCTCACGTACTTGAAGCGACAAAACTACAGAACTTGGTGCAAAAACCAACTACATCAACACGGTTACGTAAAACCTGGAAAATCACTTTGAAAATTACATTATCATTAAACTTATTAATTTTTATGTTCACTGTAGAGTTAAAACTGTCCACAACCAATATTTATTCACGGTGCTTCGTTTGCCTTGGACTTAGATGTGCCTTTTATTGTTTTATACAGTAACAAAAACATATCTGTGGCCATGAAAACTGAATAAACCTCGAAAACTGGAATGTCCTAAATCCAAATTCATACTGTTATTATAGTCATACTTTATTACATAATTATGTGACCACTACTGGGCCTAAAAATAATTTCAACTCTGTTATTGGGACTGTTGTACTAGGGAGTAATCTACGAACAACGAGAAAACTAGACGTCAGACAAATATTTTTCACAGTCGTATAAATAATCGAGCTTCTATAGTCCAAAGTGTTATTATTAGGATCATCAGTCAATTATATTTTAATACCAATCGTTTGTACAAAAATATAATTTTCAGTTTAATATAGTTTGCTCTATCTTTTATTACATTAGCATTCGATGTTTAAGTCTTTTAAGTCGTAGACTTTCTTCTCGATTAGTTCTCAAGAATGACAGTTTGTTAAAGGTGTAACATCATGTAACCATCATTGAACTATATTCTGAATAAGAGTTTTTGAGTTTTAAAACATTATATGAAAAAAGTTAAAGTGACAAAAAACACAGCATAATATGAGTGTTCGTAAATATTAGCAATGAAATAGGTTTTTAGTTACCTCCGTCAATATCCAAAACAATTGTGTTAATGGTTGTTACACCCCTGGGACCTTTCCTTTTAAAACCATCATCGTCAGACGTGCAGTCTTGTTGTGAATCCGTTGCAGGCTTCGTTGAAAATGAAGACACACATACGTTGAAAACCCGAAATAAATTAACAAATTTTACAATTCACATAACAAAAGCAACGAAATAAATAATTTAACATGGTTTTTAACAAGTAGGCCTACACACACAAGAACGAACAGTGTAATTTCATGTGTGCCTTCATTTTCAGCTTTAATAACGAACTGGCGGAATCACAACCACACTGCACGTCTGACGATGATGTTTTTACATCGAAACGTCCCGGGGATGTAACAACCTTCAACACAATTTGTTGGATAATGACGGAGATAACTAGAAATATATCCTTTTCTTTCATTGATATCCAATGAATTTTTATTCGGAAATGTTACTCAGAAATATTGTTGGAAACAGCTATATTTTAATGGTAACAAGGCTAATTGCTACATTTCTGTTTTGGCTGTTTCCCGAGGTCTTGAGTAAGACTCTGCTTGTGTGCTGGATCACGTCGTGACGGGGCTTGTACAAACCCCTCACCCCCAAGAGACAACCCCACAAACCCCTCACAATCACCGTCCCTGATAAAATTAATGATGGCGTTAAATTGCAACCCAACCTGGTGCGGGAGGCGCTATTAAATATGAATTACCTTTAAATATGGTTATAAAGTAATTTACTTTGTCCAAAGTAGTGTTCCGCAAAAGACGAAAAATATTCACTACAACTACAAAGCATAAGCTGTCACCATTGCATTCATACAAGTGGTATTAAAAGTCAAATTGTCAAAGTTTTGTAACTTTTGACCATGCAATTTGCAATATTCTATTTTTCTCTAAAGTTTTTTACTAAATAGCGTATATTGTACCGTTAACCTCACGTTTTCGGGTACTTATTCTGTAGTGCAATTTTCTTGAGGCCGGTTTATACAATAAGAAAATCATAAATACAATAATAAATACAAGGCGGAAGTGACACTGTTAATTTCTATACATTAAGCCATGCTTAGATAACAATAGCACTCATTTGAGACACCAATTACTCATAGAAGGGACGACAAGTGAGTGTTTTAAAACCCGCATTCTGTAAATTTATATACAGGGTCAGGCAAAAGTGTGGAAACGCCTTTATAACTTTTTAACCAGTTTCTTCAGCGCAACTGAACTCGGTATATTTTATTAAAGGAACCAAAAGTACCTTTTAATGCATACTGACACTTTATCCCAGTTTTCAAAATGGGGATTGGGGTAGCCCGTAATTTTCATAGGGAAGCCCCATCAAGTGACACCTCATTTTGAAGGTCTTAGAAAATATTGATGAATGCCGAAAATAAGACGTCTCTATCTTAATCCAGAAAGAAATTGCGTCCATTTTAAGTTGCACAGATTTTTACTACGCGAAAGTGTGGAAACGCCTTTATTTTTTAGCCAGTTTTTAGCGCAACCAAACTTGGTACATATAACTAAAATTATCAAAAGTATCTTTTAATGCATCTTGACACTTTGCCCCAGTTTTCAAAATGGGTGGTAGACTTAAAAATCTGTGAAATTTAAAATCAACGCCATTTATTTCTGGATTAAGCTAAAGACTTCTTACTATCTACATTCATCTATATTTTCTAAGACCTTCAAAATAAGGTGTCACTCGATGGGGCTTCCTATGAAAATCATGGGGCTACCCCCCAAATCCCTAATATGCAGCTATTATTTTAAATGTTTTAATTATAGTACGTATAGTTTTAGGTGCCAAATCACACATATTTTTGCATAATCTATTCATTAAAAGTCCATATTTTAAACTTCAATTTCTTCTATATTTCTATCTATAATAAGTAAAACTATTAGCCAATAGTTGTATTTTTTTAGTTTCCATTATTATTGATACAAGTTTGATATTTAATAATTGCATGAATCAACTATATTTTACTAGGGAAAATAGTGAGTATGTGAGTAAGATATTGTGAGATGTTTAGTGAGTTTTAACTAGTATAAGTTATAATTATTATGAATTATTATTCTTAACTCAGAAAATTCAGGTAATAACTGGAATCCGTCAGAGATATGAGAGTACTTGGATTGATAGACTAGAATTTTAGTTAGCCAATACATTTATGTAAAACCAGTCTTAAATTGAAATCCCTGGTAAGCGTTTTATTACCGACTATAAAACTTAAGCTTAACTGGTCATAAAATACGTTGCTTAATGACTTCGTTTACTGGTGTTGGGTTTGAACGAAACACTGTTGTTGTTGATGTTGTTGAAAGGATCTCGTTAATCCAGTTGCATTCTGGCTGTGCTATGTGTTGTAATTATTAATGTCACGCATGATAATAAAAATAACTTACCTTCTTTCCGCCTGAAGAACCTGATGTACGACTTAGAAGCTAGATGTGGTGCTGACGGTCGTGCGATAATTAAGTGTATATAAACTGTTATAGTGATAGTTTAGTTTAGTTTAGTGGTCGTGTTTTGAAGATGGTCGTCTTAGACCGAAACGATCGTCAGCACCACATCTAGCTTCTAAGTTCATCAGGATCTCCAGGCTACAAAGAAGGTAATTTGCTTCAAGTAGGTCCTGAAACCGGAAATCATAGTTTATAAAAATTACATGAATCTCCTACCCAGTTATACTGTTGAAAAAAGTTGACATATAAAAAAAGTTAACATTTGAAAAGCGGTTAGGGCTTGCCTCTTTCCACCAATTTTTTAAACCGTCCAAACTCATTATACAGGTTGTCACAAAATGTGTAACGCACTATGCAGAACCGGATTCTACATACAAAAGTAATAAGTCGAAAATGCCTTGTGACATTTTTTTTATTTTGGTATAATTTAGCCGTAGACCGTCATTTTGTGAATTTTTGAAAATAACTAAGATTTTGGCTTCTTCTTAAAACTATAATAAGCTATCTGTAGATTAAGTGTAAAAAGCTGTGTAGATACTTATGCGGTCAAATTCATGACATATTATTATGTGATATACCTGTACAATCAGATCATTTCTTTGCTGACAACCACTTCTTTGAAAGAAGCGTGTCCTTCACCGGCCACCAGTAATATAAAAACTACGTAGTTCCTCTTCTCCGGCCAGCGGTAAAAGTTCTTGCTCCGAAATTCAGAGCAGTCCTTCCAGCACAAGTAAGTGGCTTTGTATTTTAAAGCCAAAAGTTTATGGCTTTGGGGGAAATATTAAATACCAACGTTATATTTTTGGCCACATTACAGGTGTATTATTGCTAGTTTAATCCATGAAATCTGAGTTTAGGCCTACTGACGTTGCCAGATTCGTGCGTTTGCTTCACAAGCGTTCAGTTCACATTGTATAGCTTAGCTGATACTTAACCATATGACTGAGAAACACCCCTTAGTACCAATAAGTAGTTCACACTTTCAATGTAAAACGTGCATTACTATTTCCCTTTCTATTCAACTTCCTACCCTTGAATGTGCGGACCCGTGGCGGGTTGGAATCGTGCGCGACTCCGGAGCTGATCACTCCGCTGGCGCGGGTTCGATACCCGCAGTCACCACTTACATTTGTAATGTGACTATACTGTAACACTAGGTAAAGCTCGAGTTTGAGTAATAGAGAGGTTTTGTAGTCCTAACTTCAACTTTACCTTTGCCGTTTAAATATGTACAAACTTCCAAGAAACACGAGACCTGAGATGATTGTCTCGTAAGTAGGACACAAAGTATAGTGTGTATGCGGAGACCGGTAATTTCCGGTGAAATGGAGATACATAGACACACAAGTCATCAACAGAAGCAATGTTAGAGTTAGAGTTAGGGGTAGAGTCGGAGTTAGGCTATGTGCCGTGGTGAGCACCTGCTACAGATTGAATATCGACCTACGAGCAGAGCCATCATTCTACACTACGCTCAGCCCTGTGCCCCAGAACGCCAAACTTGACTTGCACTTTTGGGTTCGTTTTCTTGATTAGAAATGTATCTGTACATTAATATTCAATCACTAAATCACTATTTGAGATGCCGACCACTCTCATGAGGGTATTTTACGGCAAATATGTGGTGAGGGATGAGTGTGATGAGTGGTAGTAATCAGTTATGAGGTGTAGTCTTGTTACAAACTAAGGCCGAATCTTCATTAGAATGGGTCATTAATTAATAGCCCAATGACCAATGGAAATACAAGGACCAACGGCTTAAAGTGACTTCCGAACCAGGCAGGTGATGGTGTGATATGTCTAAACGGTGGTGGGAGTTGATGCGGGTATCATCAGATTATCACTGAGACTATCTGAGCCGCTTTAGACCTATGTCATCTTCAAAGCCTGACCTCCATGAAGCTGGATTACAGGACCACGCCACGAGTCCCAGTCAATTATAATAGCATAACCTAATAATTTCTTTTTGTAGTTGATCGCAACACAAACAACCCAATAAACCTTTTTAGTAGCTGGTTAGGCCGCACAAGAACACATTTCTCACCCACCAACGTCAACTTAATGTTGATGTTGAAAAAAGAATGTTATGAAGTATTAAGGAAAAATTAAAACCGTTGAGTTAAAATCCAGAGTCACTTTAAAAATTCAAAATGAAGAAGCGAATACATCGTGGAAATCCTTTACCCATTTATCATACTCTAAATAAATAAAAGCAAATTTCTCAGAACATGTAAACAAGTAATCATCATTTTTATTTTTTAAATCTACTCAGTAACTCTTAAGATAAAATAGAAAATGAAAAAAATATCTGGTATGTATGAAATCCAGTGTGAAAACTGCCCAATAAAATACATATGGTAGACAAATAGACAATAAAAATTAGTTATAAAGAACATATTTCAAAATTAAAACGAATAAAAATCAGCCTTAAGAAACACATAGCTTAAAAAACTATAGCTTTCAAATGTCTAACGACTTAAACAAGTACAAAGTTCACAAGAATTAGACGACTATGAAACAATATACATCAAAAATAATCAACAAAATCTCGTAAACAACGCACCAGGAACTGTCCACAACTCTCCATTTATATACATTTAATAATATATTAGTCAATTTATTTAAATGTTTTATATTACTACCAATTTCAAGCTAATGTCACATGTGTCAAATTATAAAAAATTGCTTTTATATAATCCTCTGTAAATAAATAATATTTAGTTGATACTGGGTTGTAGATGAGAACGTTGTTCTTGAAGGCCACAACCAGCTATTGAAAAGGGTTTTCTTGAATTGTTTCTAGGTTCGATCTACTGTAAAATTATAAATTCAATATGGAGCTCTCCTACATGTAATGACTTATTATTTTGATGTCACGTTCATAAAATCTCCCTTACTAAGTTAGCTGACACACCCGTGTTTTGCTATTGCTTGAAATATCTTCAGTAAGATATTCGGTGATTCAGTTTTAAAAGTTACGTTTACAATGTTGAATGAGAAGTTGTATATTGTCTCTGTCAGCTGGAATTTCATTAACTGTTAAAGCCTTCGTTCACAAAGGCCAACTATGTAACATCTGAAGGTTGTTGTTCATTAGATATCGACATTGTTTTCTTATCACAACTTGGATGCCCTCTGTTCCACACTTAACTACCTTTCCATATGTTTCAAATATAATTCTCTGTCCGATTAAAAATTAAAGTACGATATTCCGTACATGCGTTTTTAACAGTTGTGTGCTTAAAGCATCACGCAAGCATACGCGAGTTTTTTATCAGTGTAAAGCAGTATTCTAGCATGAGTTTTCTTTGAAGTAACGGTAGGAAAATGTATTAAAGTCTTCAATATTGCACACAAATTGTTTATCACGCATTAAGTTTCTTTATTAACTACCAAGTCATTAGTGAAAACGTTTCATAACATGTTGCCTGCTAACGAGTAAAAGCTCTTAAAAGTCGCAAAACAATTTGACCTACATTTATTTGATTTCATTCAACCACAGATACTCACTAAATTCTTATGAGACATCTCTTATGAGACTTTCAATCAAACTTTTAGTGGATAGGTGTTGAATTTAGTTGTCAGTTAAATACAATCAAAAGCTTTCAATCCAATAAAGCTGTCCTTTACTTTTAAACGGTTGAAATCTTTCAAACGAGCTTTGACACATTTTATAAAGCTATCCCAAAGTACTCTATGGCGTGATCGGGTGTTGAAAGTACACTCCTAAATTGGAGGTTTGGGAGTGGGTTTCGAAATTTCTTATGAAAACCCTAACGTATGACATCTTATTTTAAACCATTTAAGAATCAGCAAACAATCAAATTACGCCAACCCCACTAATATCCTAGTTCAGGATTCCCTAATAACCTGTGCCAACGTGCGTTTGAATATTTTAAACCGTTCAAAAGTATAAATATTATGTAATTTGCAATTAAATCAAACCCTGAAAGTACAAACAAATGTGTGTGTAATAACACTAGATGTTTCGCCCATATTAAGGTCGACATGTGTTTGTACTTTTAGGGTTGAATTTCAAATTATCCAGGGTGTTTTTCTAACGCAACCAAACTGTCAAACGATAGCAAGTTATTTTTTACGAGCGCTATCTGGTCATACGTTGTATCATTGGTTTGTTCACTTCAATATCTATCAGATGGCATGTATTGTTGCAGTAATGAAGTGGTTTTTATTTCCTAATTTGATATTATTGTGAAATAAATGCAATCGTGACTTTTAGCAAAGATTAGAGCGTGTTTATTGTTGAAGAAAACTTAGGAGCAAGATAATTTGTTTTGTCAAGAAGCGTTTGGGGTCAAGTCTGAAATTCACAGATTTGTTAAAAGGATTAATGAAAGTTGGGTTGTGTTTAAAAAAACACCCTGTATAATACGTTGCAAACTACACGTAAAGACGGGAAGAGCTTCTTTTAAACACTTATTATATTAGATGATGAAGTAGAATTTCAGCGAATATTGGATTAAATATCGCGTAATTTCTACTATTTTCTAAACACTGAGTTCACATTCCATTCACGTTGCATGTTGACGCTGAAACTGATTTATACAGTATGTCATGAACTCATTTAACCGCAGACCCAGAGATTCAAACCGTTCCCTTCAATTTCAGTTCACATAAATCTCCAAATGGTAAATATCCGCACTCCTGATTGTTTATCCTACGTTTTGGCACTTTTAAGTATTTATTTCCTGCTTGAAATTAATTCCATTCGACGCTGGTTGAAATTAATCAGTATGGATTACGACGTGTTCAGAAAGGTTTATTATTTGTAATTAATATGTTTAAAGTCTTATACTGACCGTATCTAGACCGTTGGCTCTCCGATTAAATGTTGTCAATAATAATGATTGATAAGTTTAAAATAAACTGTACAATTCCAGAAACATATCAAGACTATTACGGTGAATATTACCTTTACAACAAGCTATAATTATAACTTAAGAACTTTTATATTTGATTTTTTTTAACGGAAAAACACATTTAAATGAAATAGGAATGTAGTAATAACAGGAAACAACTTATTTTCTTTTTACATAGTGGTTTTATAATCAGATCCTATTAAAAAAAAGCGGATGGAAGAAAATAAGGAAAAGCTAAACACGTTTGAGGTCTTAATCCTTAAACCATTAACCTTGTTCAATAATGACATGGTCACACCCCAACAACGTACACTATATACATCATACTAGCTGACAGTACCCGTGCTACTCTTCGGTATTTAATAAATGAATTTTCTTGGTTAAATCTACCGATATATTTCTAAACAAATTCAATGCAAGTTGCATATTGTTAAAACAGTATGTTTCACCAAAAACAATGCTGCAAACTGAATGTTCAATGAATTATTCCATCAAAAGTTATTGCTTATAAAACTTCTAATATTTGAAACTGTAAATGGCAATGACATTTGAATAAACAACTTCCCAGAAATGCAGTGGGTTGCATTGTTTGTGTTGAAAAAATACCTTTCCACCGATATGCAATGTCCTATAGCCATCTGCAACATCCGTTCTACTAACCCCAACGGAAGCGCACCCCACTGGTGCCATCGGGCCAACAACTATGTAGAAAAGTAGTTTATAGTCCCTATGAAAGGCCTGTAAAATTTAGTGCGTTTATCCCACACTGTTTAAAAGTTATCAAACCGTCTCCAGATTTAATTGACACCCTGTATTATACGAGTAGTAAACAAACAACAGTTGTTATAGTTTGATTTGTTTTTAAATAAGACCGTTGTTTACTTTCTGTATCCTAGGAAACCTAGGCTATCAATTAAAAAACAGCTGGTTTAGTTGAAATGTTTTCTTTACAAACAGTGATCAGTATGATTTGACAACATTTCATTTCTGCCCAGTGCCTTGAATGTCGAAGTGAGGAAATCTGCCCTGTGCCCTGTACAATCCCACCTTAATCTTTGAATTAAAACAAAATCCTTTCTAAGTGGGTGCCTATACTATAAAAAAGAATGTCCATACAAAATTTCAAGTTTCTAGGCCTTGTAGTTTTGGTTGAGCGATGATAAGTGAGTAAGTCAGTCAATCAGGACAAAGCCTTTTATAAATATATATAATGATTAATCTATCGAGTGTTTATGAATGAAACAAGCGCTTTTAATGAAACAATGTTTGTTTACACCATTTGTTTCACACACGGAACCTGGCAAAAAAACATACATTGAGCTGATGTGTCATAGATAGCTGGACTAAACTTTGGTTTTGTGAGGAGCTTAGGTCTACAACGCAGAGGCTTAAGGTGGATTACTATTATGGGTTTGCCGCGGTCAAGCCGCTCCCACTAACAACAGTGACTATAATGGAAAAGCCTGGGCACTGGCACTGGCCAGTGAGCTTTTATCTATATTGCTTTACGAGCACAGTTATTATTGGGCTGTAAGGTTAGGTAATATAAGAGAAAATATAACCCTCTGTACTCAACTTTACGACCTAAGCATTATTTCCTCATCACCTTGGATCAACCTATGATCCACCAAACAACACATTCAGTAGTGTGAATAAACTATACTTATTACTTATACTTAAGTTTTTTTAAGTAAATACTTAGTTGTAGGTGAAAAAAATACCAGTTAACACTGAGCTTAAAGTTTTTACTTGTCTTTAAAGGAATTACTTAAAACCGCACGCAACTACTTATTTATAAGTAAGTACTTATGATTTAGTGTGAATAAAACACATGGTCTACTTATTTTTATAAGTAAATACTGCTCCATTTTTAGGTATCTAATGACTTACCTTAAAATACACTTATATCGAATTTCCTTTGACAAATAAAATATTTATTCCGTCAGTAAGGTAAGATCCAGACCCGGGACCATTAAATAAGCACCGATCCCGAATTGAACGTTTTTTCAAAACTTCATATAAATTTATGTATAAAAGGTGTTCATTAAAGGTTGTCACAAACTTTAGAATTAGGTCAAAATAAAGAGAAAATCAAAAGTAACTTCTTTTTGAAAAACGCTTTGTTTACCAGATATCTGCAAAGTTGTTTGTTTTACTAATTATTTTCTCCAACACCACTCATTGGATTTGGTATTGAAACTAACAATACCCAAACTTGGAACTGGTAAAATACTATGGCAAACAGTTAAAATATTTTGCAACCATATTTCCTCAAGTAATAAAATACTATTTAAATATACTACTTTAATTACTTATATAATTATAAAAGGTTCTTGACTTAGCTTTACAAGTATAGTATTTACAGTAATAAGTAATAATAGTTTATTCAATCATATACTGAATATTGTGGAATCAATGAAATAGATTGTTATTGTAGTTGCCCAGGAGAGGACTGCATAGACAAAACATTGTGTCTATGTAAAAACCACACGCTTAGCACATTTATGATTGAACAATCTTAAAAATGTAATGTTTGTTCACATTTTGATGAATAAGCTTTAATATTGGACCTCCATCGTAAATGGTTTAAAAGCAAAACTAAATATTGAAATAGCTAATCAGGCGTTTTCCGATCAGCAAAGTTGTTTTCATAAGACGTTAAAAAAGTAATAAGTGCCTTAAAACAGGCTGATGTTAATATATACATTTTAAAAATGTAATGAACCAAGCTCACGCACGGCTAGAAGTTTAAAAATAAATAATGCACAACTTGTAAGGTCACTAACGTTCAAAGAAGCTGTCTTCAGACCATTAAATATCATTAAAAGGTTTAAGATAAGAAAATAAAACTAAAAGAATACATTCATATATTCAAATGTGATGTACGAGGTCATCAGAAAGTATATCACCACTATCGAGCTGTTAGCTACATTCTTCCTCTTCAGTTTGAGTGCATTATTTACAGTGATTAATAATGGCATCGACAATTAAAACCCGCTAAATGTAAAGTGTGAAATTTAAACACTCGAAAAGTCATGGCAACTGCTTTTGGGTTCGAAAGGATCAATCCATGTCGATTTATGCCAAGAAAAGAAACTACATAATTATCACTTATTCCCGTTGGACTTAAAAAACAGTTTGCTAACGATAAGGAACTCAAAGCTAAGAAATCCTGGCATGTTTTTGGCGGCAAATGAGTAGAACCTGGTCCCACGTTAAAACCAGTGTCTTGAAATCCATGGCGACTGCGTAGAAAAGTAGAGGAAGGTTCTCATTTGTAAAACGTTCTTTATTTCTGGATGACCCTCGTAGTTGGCTATCACTACATGTTCATATTTGAACTTATCAAAAATGAACTCAAGCTAAAGGATAATCATAACTTTCGTCCTAACTGTCAGCGGGAAATAGCATAAAAACTCTTAAGGACTCAAAACAGACTATATAATACCCAACTAGTGTAAGACACCCTATTCTAAAACCTACACATGTATGAGTTGCCCAAAATTCATAAACCTAACAATCAGCTTAAATCTAAAATCAGTTTTCGTGACTCACCGCGTAGGGACTTTTCTGTTTTTGTTAGTCAATTTAACTCCTTTGTTACGAAACCCTGACTCATTAATCAAAACTCTAAAGCATTTCCCTTCCATTGGCTGTTCATAAATGGGTGTTCTCAGTTACTGTTGCTCAGTCTGATTAACGGCTGTGATTGGTCTTCCGCTGCTCCGAGCCAGCCAACGGGGCTGTCTGGTGGCTGGCCAGGCAGTCAGCCAGTGCAGTTGTCACTGGCCATGGACGTGTTTGATTTCTTTATTTTTCTCAATATTTTTTTAAAAATAAAAACTAAGATTATTTGGTGGTGTGGACTGGTCAGCTCGCACTGATTACTTTTAGGCTAGTTATTTTCTTAATGGTTTGTGTTATGTTTTAGGTTACTTTTCATCTGAAGACGGAATCATATTCCAGATCCCGAAACGCCGTGTACTTTTTTCCACTCAAAAACTATGGAAAACGTCCTTAATAAAGTTTTGATCCTAAAGACTAAGCGTATTTGAAACCGCTGTAAAATATGTAGAGATGGAGATGCATAGTGAGTAGCGGCATTTGACGTATGGAATGTGTGGTGCTGGAGCATGTGTGGTATGGATATGGTGTAGTATGGAGTATGGTGTAGCTAAACTATGTGTAGTATGGAGTATGGTGTAGTATGGTATGTGTGGTATGGAGCGTATGGGTAGTATGGAGTATGGTGTAGTATGGAGTATGGTGTAGTATGGAGTATGGTGTAGTATGGAGTATGGAGCGTGTAGCGCGGGCTATGTACTCAGCATATATCTCCGAGTATATGGGTTGCACTGATCTGGAATATTCAAGAGCAGATAAAGATGGCACGTGATCTGGGTAACACTCTTAGTAAACAACATTGCCAACATAACCCTCCCCTCCCCTTCCACCTCCCATCTCTTCCACCACCACTCCAAACACGAGGCTTAGCAACAATATGTGCAAGGGCCAGGAAACGAATTTTAAATTTATCGAATCAGCGCAGCCTATAGCAACCCAATCTAAAGCTAGGTTAAAGAGAGTTTCTAAGAAATTCAATATTTGTAGCCATTGTAACTAGCCAAACATCAGTCCTAGTTAGTCACATACAAACAGTCTCTACTTACTAGTCAAATATCAAGGTGCGTATTTATTTCAGTGCCAAATAATAATTATTGTATTATAACTATTATAATAATATAAAATTATTATAGTTCTTCGAATTTGCATCTATTTAAGAATTTTAATTGCAGATTTGGTTACCTGAAGAACAAATCTTTAGTTTTGGCTGCCCCATTGACAGAAGGGGTTAAATATAAAAATTATTTAAATTTGGAAGGTAAATTTCTGTTACTCTTCAAGTGTTGTTGTTTATTTTAAATTAAAGGACTCTTTCAAAGTTTATATACGAGTATCAGTATAAGATTTAATCATTAAACTAAATGGCCAACAATTAGGAAGGTTTGGCCCAGAAAAGGTACTAAGAACTTTCCAAAAGACCTCGCTAAAAATTCAGATTTTGTTTAAAGTATGTTCAATATTCAATACACTGTTATATTGACCCGAATATTCAACTAGTTCCAGGAATAAGTAAATTCAAGCGTGACAATTAGAGGCAGCGGGCTATCACTTGTAGAATTGAAACCCAAAATTCCACTGGCACCAGTCACCACTTACGGTTCCCAGTCTTGCAAATCACTGTGATAGTTATGAAATGAAATTAATGGAATGAACGAAATTATCAGAACAAAGTAATACAATGTTGAGCTGCACTTACCTTTTTTTGTAACGAACATGCAGGGATGATCGAACAGGAAGTTACGGAAAGAGTTGCACTCCTGGTCGAGCTGGGGCTCGCGACAGAGACAGGTGGGCTTGAAGAAAGGGAACAGCTGTAGAGTTCTGAGAGCGGCTTGACACTTGGTCACTGTGACAGTCGAGCATGACACTGCAAACAAAAACACAACTTAGTTATGAAGAACATAAAGAATAAAAGAAAGTTTGTGGAAGGAATTAGACTTTTATCGGATTCAACCTTCTCCTCATATTGAGTTTCTGAACAAGATAATGTACAGGGCTGATCAAACAGGCTTCACGATTTAGTTGTGAGAAGGTTATCTCACGTTTACAGATGAAAATAATCTTATAATCTTCTCAAAACTTTACACAGAAGCCACAAAGGTTATTCAAACGGACTTGAATTTGGTATTAAACTAGGTGATCCAAATCTAGTAGGTTAAATTAGAATATCTCACTAAGCAAAGGGCAACAACACGATCCCGACCCATGAGGTGCATGAAATAGGTGGCTCAAAACTTATCATCTTTGAAAAGGCACCGTTCTTTAAAACTTCCTTTCAAAACTTTCTTTTCAAAGTATGTTTAAAAATATTTTTATGCTTTATGAGACCTTTACCACTCATCACACTCATCCTACACCACATATTTGCCTTAAAAATGTCTCCCATGAGAGTGGTCGGCATCTCTAATAGTGATTTAGTGATTTAGTGATTTTTGATTAATTTTTATACACAAGTCGGCCTTCTCTCGTATACACAGATTGTCTACTAACTACTTGCATGCCGTCCCACATGAGTAGAAACTGCCGCCGACTACACAGAAAATTGACTTGATGTTTTAGCAATTCTGTATGATTTGGTCCATTCTCTTGGATATGTTAAAGAAAATACTGAAGTGTGCCAAGGAATCCGTAGTTTAGGGAAAACCTGTATTTTACAATCACATAGTTGTAAGTTATACAGGGTGTCCCATAAGTAAAGTGCAAGACTCTAGGAAAAGGTTATTTGGGTCAAAATAAAGAGAAAATTAAGAATACAAATGTTTCCAAAAATGCTTCGTTAACCAGATATTTGCCATTTTATATTTTTCACTAATTATTTATTATCACCCACACCATTTATCGGATTTTCCTCAAACTTAACATAAATTTTATCTAATTAAGACCATTTATGGAAAATATTACCGGGATGAACCAACTTAAATCATTTTAAAACAGTGGCCATTGTATGGTAAATTTAGGGCTTTTGGCGTAGCGCGTCCATCACCACCCCCAAATCTCCCATTTTGAAAACTTGGGCAAAGTGTCAGTATGCATTAAAAGGTACTTTTGTTTCATCTCATAAAATGTGCCGATTTCAGTTGCGCTGAAAAACTGGTGCTGAATAAAGGCGTTTCCACACTTTCGCGTAATAACAATCCATGTAACTTAAAACGGACGCCATTTCATTCTGGGTTAAGATAGAGACGTCTAGTTTTCAGCATTCATCAACATTTTCTAAGACTTTCAAAATGAGGTGTCACTCGATTGGGCTTCCTTATGAAAATTATGGGGCCATCTCCCCCCCAATCACCCATTTTGAAAACTTGGAAAAAGTGTCAGTATGCATTAAAAGGTGCTTTTGTTTCATCTTATAAAATGTACCAATTTCAGTTGCGCTGAAAAACTGGCTAAAAGGTTATAAAGGCGTTTCCACACTTTTGCCTGACCCTGTACACATTTTGTAAACTCAATCTTCAAATGTTTATTTACTTCACGATAACCACTACTTGATTTATCTGTTAGCGTAAATAATCGTTTTATCTTCTAAAATTATTTTAAGGAAACGCGTCGATCTTCTCGTATGGTATAGACGTGGGATATAATTTGTGTATATATATATACTTCTGTAGGATGAAACATGCCGTATACGCTGGCTGCTTAGTGCTTATTCAGGTGCTTGTATGAGGTGTGTTTACTGTTTATGTCGAGCCTGATTCATTTCTCATGAATACATTCAATCTCGGCAGACACTCCAACCGATTCCTTCGTCAGAACTCATAAATCTCCAAATGGTAAATATTTTACCTACACGTGTCCGTAGGCTTAGGTTTTCAATCGATTAAATCCTTATTTTTCCTATTAAATAACTGTTTATGGCAAAAATGACCATGTATAATCATTATATCTCGATTAAAGGGTAATAACAATGTAGGTTATTGAAATTAGGTGTTTACCTTTTAATTATTATAATACATTACTAAAGCTTGCTTATATCTATAAAAAACACGCATATCAACCCCCTTTAAACAGCTTTAATATTCTTTTCTTCGTTAAACTCTTGATGAAAATTGTTAGGATTCAAATTCACATTCACTTTTTAAAAATTCCATTTAATTTTGATTTAAGATCTCTTTAACCGGACACTCTTATTTTATTTGTTTTTAAATTTAAACCATACGAAATTTTGAAAAATGTGTATTTATTTAATAGTCGATGACATTTCTTTATAAGATTTTTTATAATCAATAATAACGTTTATACATGTATGATTATACAGAGTATCAATTAAGTCTGGAGACAGTTTAATATATTTTGAATGGTGCAGGACAAACGCAGCAAATTTCACAGACCTTTCCTTGGAACTACTAACTTGTCTACATAGTTGTTGATCAGCGATGGCGTATGTGGAGTGCACCGCACTGGAGTTAGTAGAACAGATTTTGCAGATTATAGGACATTGCATATTGCTGGAAAGTTTTTTTAAACAAAAACCAGGCCGCAAGTTGCATTTCTGGGGGTATGGTTTAATTATACGTTACTGTCGTTCAAAATTTTAAAAACTAAAAGCTTTAATGTCAGCAACTGTTGATGGAATAATTTATTAAAACTCAGTTTGTAGCACTGTTTTTTGGCAAAAATACCTTTTTAACGATATACAACTTACCGTTTAAGTGTAAAACGTTGTAAAAACAAACTACTCCAATTGGGCTTATACTCCCAGTATAGATTTTTCCCGTTAGCGAGAAAATTGGCAATTAGCATATTGTAAATAAGCAGTGTAGATTCCCTAAAATATACTCTAAAATAAGGCGTTTACCATGTGCCGTGCAAAATTTATTCGTTATTCATTACCGTTTCCACACTTAATAGACACTCTTTATGTGAAGTATACTGTACTCGTATGTCAATGAGTTATGTAACCGTAAATTTAAAAGCTACTAAGTAGTTAGTGGTATACAGAACACCGTTGTGAACAGAAACATATGATGGATTTAAATTTAACTTTATTATTTTATGGCATAATAACTTGGGTCGGAACTTATGATACCTACATGACATCTATTTTCATTAAATGTAGAAACTCAATGGACAGTAATATAATATAGAAAAAGGCAACCACGTACATGATTTTATAATGCCTATTTTATAGTATTTTTTCAACTGAATTTAACATAGGAAAACTTTACCAAAACCATCTGTTACTTAGCTTCTAACCTTTAAAACACTGTCAAACTATTGTAAGAATGAGGATAACTTGTATTTATGTTGAAAAATTTCAAAACGATTCAAACTAACAATTGAACTTTTTTAACGATATGTATTAGCCTATACTGTCGATATTACTATAGATTTTAGATAAAGTAAGGATTTGAAATATAACTCACCATGTAACCACAACAACGCAAAATGATGCAAACCTCCAATTTTAAAACAAACATAAAACTCTTTTAGCAACAAAGTTAAACCTACTTCAAAACTAATCGACAGTCAAATGCTCTAAAAAGTATGAAACTGTTGGGCGTTGCAATTATTTAATAATGTACGTGCCTACATCCATAACAAATTCGTGTCTACTGTTTTACAGCGTACAGGCAATAATGTATCCATTACACTACATAAAATATTACAGATGTACTCATTTCATGACAACCAGTGTAGTAAATATTAAGTTGCCAATTTGTATCAGAATACCACCTTATACGAACACTATTTTCCACTTTGTGAACTTTATTTGTGGGTTGTTATAATATTTATTCGCCTAAAAATTTCAGAGTCTGTGTTGCTACTCTTTTTATAGTACTGCTTTAGCAGCACCCACTCCAACAGTTTTTCAAGTTAATTAAAATAACGACCCACAAATAAAGTTCACAACGTGGCAAATAGTGTGCGTATATGGTGGTATTCTCATAATAATTGGCAACAGGCAACTTAATATTTATTATATTGGTTATCATGAAACGAGTACAGCTGTAATATTTTACTGTAGTGTTATGTATTAATCATTTCCTGTACGCTGTAAAACATTAGAAACGCATTTTTATGGATAAAGCATGTAAAGCAATACAGAATTGCATTACCCAATTATTTTACCTTTTTAGAGCTTGACTGTCAATTAGTTTGTGAAGTCAGTTTAATTTTTTTGTTCAAAGGTTTTTATTCATCTTGAAGTATAATCTGTTCTCCTCCCTTCCCTTCTCGCTATATCTTATGTGGTCCGTCTGACATAGATTACATTAGTTGTTTAGTTATGTAGAGGAGAGAAGGGGGGAAACTTAAGACATGTGTTCAGAAAGTAACCTTTCTGATACACTTAAACCAATGTTTCTATACATGTATGCTATATTCTCTTGTAAGGCACATAGAACGTTGAGGCAATTGTAAACAGGATTGTTACTGTAGAAATAAACTGTATAGTTTTTATTTGTGTTCAATATTTATCAATAATGTGTTTCTAAAAACATTATTCCATACAGGCATCGCCATGAAGGTTTCCTTCATTTGAGTTTTATTCTAGAATAATTAGTATTATGTTGACATTGAAGTAAGAAATAAGTTAGTCTGGCATTGTATTGATATTTAATGTATGGTGTGAGACAAAATATGTATATGAATGGAGAAAATAAAGACAATTTGATTTAATTATAGAAAACAATACATCTATATATATAAAAGGGTTTGTCCTGACTGACTGACCAACTCACTCATAATCGCTGCCAACACCACAAGGCCTAGAAACTTGAAATTTTGCATGAACATTCCTTTTGTATTGTAGGCGCCCACTATGAGAGGATTTTTCAACATTCAAAAATTTAGGTAGGTTTTGAGGCTTAACCACGTTGGTAAAAAGAATACCTGTTCTCACTTCAGAATTTCATTTCTAGCGGCCAAACGAGCGATCCGATGTTGAATTTGAGGCAAATCGTCGTTGACAATGAAATTTTCTACAACTTTTCTTCTAGGTTTTATAGTTTTTGAGCTGTTTCATTTTGCAAATCACGACGGATAGAGGTTAACAAAGAGCGAAAACTTAGGCCTATTCTGCTCAATTGTCTTTGACATTTTCTCTGTTCTCTTTTTGTTCCACTGGTTTCTGTCTGGTTTTGTCTAGGTTTGTTTCCGTGTGATAAAGATATTGCACAAATTATACGAGTACATTCTTTGTTTACCGAGTTCGTTCGATATAAATTATGTCATCTTTATAAATGAAGTAAGACTTTTGTCTCTAAATTGCAATGAATCCATCGGTTTTTGGTTATTTAGTTTTTTATACTTTATGTGGAAAGACAAAAACTGAC
Source organism: Matsumurasca onukii (assembly GCA_018831715.1). NCBI lineage: Eukaryota > Metazoa > Arthropoda > Insecta > Hemiptera > Cicadellidae > Matsumurasca > Matsumurasca onukii. Next base: position 8,100,938 of record CM032064.1, read on the forward strand.
GTCAAAAGAATTTCTGTCTGTAACTAATGTGTTTAAGGCATATTGTACCGCGTATAATGCAAAATCGGCTAATGCTATGGCGGTGAAACTACGTTTAAGGGTTAAGCCCATAACGCAGCACATTTCTTTAGCTATAGTTTATATCCATACAACATCCACAAAGTAAATAACGATCGATCAAAGTAGGCACTGAACACGTTTGTAAAGCATATTGGATCACTTATAACTCAAAAACGAAATAAACGTGACCACGATAGTGAATATTGATGAATTCTCTGTTTCTCAAGCAAATGAGCTGAGAATGCAATCATCAAATCTACCAACACCTAAGATAAAAACGCAAAAGGAGGGCCAGGTTTACTGATGCAATAAGAAAAATTAAGTAAAAGAGGCATAATAGTTTATATGAAACAAGGCCCAGAAGATTTAATCAAACACTTGAGTGAACTTCAATTTGTACTTTAGAATGTTAAAAACTGTCATTAACTATTTTATCAAATTATGATACCTTACTGTGTAGTTGTTTAGATAGTTTGTACCTGTATCATACCATTGATTTTCACAATTCATCCATAAAAATAGCTTTTACTGATGCATGGTGTATCATGAGTAGACTGTATAAATAAATACTGAACCTAAGGATGTACACAGTTAATAGTAGTAGCCTAAATGTGTTAAGTAAGAATGTGTCTAAATACGTTAGTCGTAATCTTAAGTTTTACCTTTCAATTCCATTTAGGTATGTCTGGAAACTTCATTCCCTATTGTCTTACTATTTCACACACACTACACTTTAAAATAAAAATAATCCCAAACCCGAAACCGAACAAATTAGGCACTCACGAGCAATACGCATAAACTCACTGAAACCGATCAATAACATTCATGTAACAACTTGACTAGGAGCAAGCAGTCAGCTGTTTGACATTTGGCCGAGAGAGGTTAAAACAAACCACAGATTACACCTGACCATGTGATAATATCAATACATTATATCTAACTCGCTCTAATAATAGTTTGGTTTTCACTACGACAGGACATCACATATAAATGACAGATATATAGTGTTTACATTTTTACCGGCTTTATTTTATTATTGTTTTTTACATACGTTTTATTTAAATAATATTGATTAGAAGTTTATTATTATTTAGTTTTTTGAGATTTTTGAAGTATGTTGGTTTGTGTTTCTAAGATATTAGTTTGTCTAAACGCTAAATAGCTAAACTATATAAGTCTAAACGCTAAATAGCTAAACTATATAAATAAAATAAGACTTTTGTCTGTACATTGCAAAGAATCCATCGGGTTATGGTTCTTTGGTGTTTAATATATACTTTGCAAAGACATAAACTGGCGTAATAAAATTCCTGTCTGACTGTAACGTTTTTAAGGCGCACTGGACCGCTTATAACTCAAAATCGGCTGAAGCTATGACAGTGAAACTTTGTTTAAGCTTAAGCTTAAAAAGCAGTGTATCCTAGCTTTTATATCCATACAACATCCAAAATAATTTTTGGCGAGGGACCAAAAGGGGCACTGAAGACATTTTTAATGCATTTTGGACCGCTTATAACTCAAAGTCAGCTGAAGCTAAAGGGGTGAAACTTTGTTTAAGGATTACACTTAAAAATCAGTGTGTCTTAGCTGTATTTTATATCCATAAAACATCCAAAATACTATTTGGCAAGGGACCAAAGGGGCACTGAAGAAATTTTTAAGGCATATTGGACCGCTTATTACTCAAATTCAGCTGAAGCTAAAGCGGTGAAACTTTTTTAAGGTTTCTTAAATGTATTTTATATCCATACAACATCCAAAATACTATTTGGCGAGGGACCAAAGCACTGAAGAAATTTTAAGGCATTACTCAAATTCAGCTGAAGCTAAAGCGGTGAAACTTTTTTAAGGGTTAAACTTAAAAGGCAGTGTGCCTTAGATGTATTTTATATCCATACAACATCCAAAATACCAAAATACTTGCGAAGAACCAAAAGGGGCACTGAAATGAAATTTTAAATGGCATATTTGGACCGCTTATTAACTCAAAGTCAGCTGAAGCTAAAGCGGTGAAACTTTTTAAGGGTTAAACTTAAAAGGCAGTGTGTCTTAGCTGTATTTTATATCCATACAACATCCAAAATACTATTTGGCGAAGAACCAAAAGGGGCACTAAAGATATTTTTAGGGCATTTCGGACCGCTTATTACTCAAACTAGATGTCAGCTGAAAAATTTTATAAAGTAAATTGAAAAGTTTTAATTGTGTTATAAAAGTGAACAGTTCCTTAGAACTGTCTTATTTCATAGTTACTTTTGTTTCAGCTGATACTCTCTGTTAACAAAATATTTGCTCAAAATGTACGATGATATCATAGTGGTGGAACATGTAGAGCAGATATTAGAATTTAGAAAGGGATTTCGGAAATTATCTTGTATTTTAATCATAACAGGATGCTGCTCGCATGTCTTACAACTGTCAAGGGAACACGTGTTTACTTGAGTAAAGCCTGGGTACTTCAGTGTAAGCCAGTCAATTTAGCAGATATTTGTTCAAACAGCTGTCTACGTTTTCAGTTTGATTTTATTCAAGGTAATGCCAGAGTTGAGTAAATATTCACAATACGTTTAACTATCATTCAGGCTACACATACGTGGTTATTTTGTGCCCAACTTTACCATTTTGTGAATAAATTTCAAACTTTACAAAACAACAAGGGTACACTTAACTCTAAAGGGTCTCTTAATAAAATAAATAAAAGCTTTATTGCTTACAGACATTTACAATAAATGTATCGTAATCGTCAATCTTTGTGTATCTAAAATTTTCCATTCATTCTTACATCTAAATCCCATTCAAACATACAGTTTTTTACACTCACTCTCTCCCATACATTCGAATGTAACCACTCTAGCCCCTAATGAGTTAGCTAATCATACGGTCTCCCAATTAAATGCCATAAGCTCGTCTGTATCATAAAATGCTTGAGAAATAAGAATTGTTTTAAGACGAGCTTTGAACGCCTTGGGCTCAGGGGCATGTTTGAACGAATTTGGTAGTCTGTTGACAGAATGAACTCCTGCCTGGGAAAGACCATGGTCATGAACTACCGTTCTGTGTCTCCCAGTCCGGTAGTTGTCCCTGCCTCTAGTTTCATAAGAGTGTACGTCTGTACCTCTTATGGTGCAGGGTCCGGCAGTCAAACCTGATGGTTTTTAAAATGGAATAAAACAAAAAGTTGTTGAGATATTTTAAAAATTATTTATCGTTGTAAAGAGGAGAATTGGGAATTTAATAGTCATAATAAAAAAGCACAAAAAATAACTTTGCACCTGCTAATATTGAAGCTGTTTGACATGCCTTTGAACGAAGCCCTCGTCGCTCTGCGGTTCTTCTCGGCCAGGCTCTTCGGATTTTAGACCGGTCTATAAGACGTATTCTTCATGACGACCTAAGCTTCCATCCTTACAAGGTTGCTATTGTTCAAGAGTTACAAGCACGTGACTTCGAAATAAGGTTGAGTTTTGCTGAAACCATGCATCATTTTTTTGACCCTGGAATCATTATTTTGACTCATTTCCATCTCAACGGATGTGCCAACAAACAAAACTTTTGATATTGGGCTCCAAATAATCCACAGTAACTTCACCAGCGGCCTCTTCACTGTGAAAGAGAAACTGTCTGGGCTAAAGTGTATAATAATTATTTCTAAGAAAAGTCTCGATTACATACGCACGATGTTCAGCGGTCCAAAGCTCCATTGCTACTGAACTTCCGCTCAAGGTGAACAGAATGGCGGACATCCCCACCCAACCAGACGAGACGTCACCATCACTACCTATCCCCACTCAAAAACCGTCATTCGGAAAGAACTTCGTGAGATCCCGCGCCAAACATTGGAGAGAGTCATGACTATCTTCTCCGAAGAACTCGTACAGTGTAGAGAAAATGGTGGTAGTTATTTAAGTGACATAACTTTTGCTACATAAGTTACTTTGTGATTTTTTATTATGAATATTAAATTTCCAATTCTCCTTTTTACAATGAAAAATTATTTTAAAAATATCTCACTAACATTTTGATTTATTCCATTTTAAAACCGTCAGGTTTGACTGCCGAACCCTGTATTACTCTTTTTTTTAAAGAGACACGTCTCCAAAATGTAGAGGCAAGGTAGAGTCAACAGTAATAAAGGCTTTGGCCTTAAGGCTTTCGTGGCCGGTGTCACAACTATAATCTAGTTCTTTTGGTTCACACCGCGCCAAAACATCATTATAATTTGCTTGATATAAACCAAATTATAATGCTGTTTTGACGCGGTGTGAGCCGGAAGAACTAGATTATATTTGATGAAGGGTGTTTATTATATTGTCATCAACTTATTTCTTTACACTATAACTCCCCTATGGTTTTCAAATTCTACAAATTTCAAACTTCTTTTTCGTTTACATATCTTGGTTAACACAAGCATAGTAACACTTTGTTTTAAATGATCCTAACGTCAGGCAAGTAATCCTTGTTGCGTCAATTTGTGCTTGTCCTCATTTGAATTCTTATCAGCATCAAGCATCCATAAACACTCAATCTGTGATTTCCCAGTGGCGTTTGTCTAATTACTCTGCAAACTGATTAATCTTGAGATGAGTTTCACTATTTTGTAGAGAATTATGCAATAGTGGTCTCTAGTTCTAAAACAACATGAGTCACAAAAATATAAAAATCTCAAAATATAAAATCGTACTTTTTAAGGGGTCTTAGTTATACAGGGTGTTTTTTTAAACGCAACCCATCTTTCAAACTATAGTAAGACATTTTTACGAGCGTTATATGGTCATACATTGTATCATTGGTTTGTTCACTTCAATATCTATCTGATGGTATGTATTTTTGCAGTAATATAGTGGTTTTTATTTCTTAATTTGATGTTATTGTGAAATAAACGCAATCATGACTTTTAGCAAAGATCTAAGAGTGTTTATTGGTGAAGAATACTTAAGAGAAAGATATTTTTTGGTGTTAAAAGGTGATTAAGATCAAGTTTGCAGGCACAATTAGACTATTTGCTTTTGTTATTTCAAAATTATTAAACAGTTCTTAGGAGAATTTTCAAAGCTAACCCTAACATCTTCCATCACTTCTTCATTCAGTACAGTCCGCCTTCTGTTATGTTTTCTGTTCCCTACGGAACCTGTTTCGTTAAACCTTTTAACAAATCTGTGAATTTCAGATTTGTTTGGAATACTTACACTTGTAAACGTGACCCCAAACGTCTCTTGACAAAACAAATTATCTTACTCCTAAGTTTTCGTCAACAATAAACACGCTTTAATCTTTGCTAAAACCATGATTGCGTTTATTTCACAATTATATCAAATTAGGAAATAAAAACCATTACATTACTGCAACAATACATACCATATGATAGATATTGAAGTGAACAAACTAATGATACAATGTATGATCGGATCCGTGGCGGATTGGTATCGCACGTGACTCCGGAGCTCATCACTCCGGAGGCGCGGGTTCGATCCCCGCAGTCACCACTTACATTTGTAATGTGACTAATACGGTGACGCTAGGTAAAGGTCGAGGTTGAGTGGTAGAGAGGACTCTGTAGTCCTAACTTCGCCTCGTTAAACAAGACAAACATTACCTTTTTTTATGACCAGATAGCGCTCGTAAAAAATAACTTGCTATAGTTTGAAAGTTGGGTTGCGTTTAAAAAGAAAAATAAACTCTGTATAAGTATTGATAGTGTGATAGGTATAGTTATAAGTGTTGCTCTACGGCATGGATGCTCAAGTGAGTCGAGAGGATACGTCTAAATAATTAGATTAGTGAAGAGATAGTTAAAGAAATATATTAACCTTTAGGAAAATCCTATACAACGCTTTGCTTTTTTTCAACCAAACGATACATAACAGGTTACGTACCTTTGTCACAATTCCTTCAATAAAGCTTAGGAGTTTACTAGTTTCGACAAGGAAGTAGTCATTTTCAAAAGACTAATAGAACGATAAGAATCCATCTTCATGGATTTCGGCAAACATTACTAAATAACACAATACACAAAATTATACATAAAGAACACTGTAAACATTGTATGCACCGGCCGTTACCTGTCCCTGAACTGATCAGCTAATCGATGAAGATAAATTCTTAACGTTCTTTTAGTGTTTTGAAAACGACTACTTAAAACAAATAAACCCCTACATTTTACTGAAAGAATTGTGACGTTGAAAGGCACGTAACCTATTACATATTCAAGACCATTTCAAGAAGGCTAATCGCGAACAAACAAAACAGTTCTCATGACAAATAAGGATGAAGTACTTCACGCCCAAGTATAGATATATAAATGGATGTGTATGTACGGATGTGGATGTATATGTGTGTTTGGTCGGAGAGGAACCCATTTCAGCAGGTAAGTGTGACTAAACTAACTTATCACCAAGAGCAGAAGAGGATTAGAAACGCAGAAACTAAGCCATTGTTTGCAATGCTTGGAGCAACTTGAGGTAACGTAGCTAATTGAGTCTACGAGTTAGCTTGTTCCACTTCCACCAACGCTTCACTTGTTGAGAGGGCGAGATTTACCTGACGGTTATAAGGGTGAGTGTGACTGACATGTCAACCTAAGCGAGATACGGTTATAAGGGTGAGTGTGACGCTAGTGTTTGCAATGCTTGCAGCAACTTGAGGTGACGTAGCTAATTGAGTCTACGAGTTAGCTTGTTCCACTTCCACCAACGCTTCACTTGTTGAGAGGGCGAGATTTACCTGACCTGACATGTCAACCTAAGCGAGATACGGTTATAAGGGTGAGTGTGACGCTAGTGTTTGCAATGCTTGCAGCAACTTGAGGTAACGTAGCTAATTGAGTCTACGAGTTAGCTTGTTCTACTTCCACCAACGCTTCACTTGTTGAGAGGGCGAGATTTACCTGACCTGACATGTCAACCTAAGCGAGACACGGTTATAAGGGTGAGTGTGACGCTAGTGTTTGCAATGCTTGCAGCAACTTGAGGTGACGTAGCTAATTGAGTCTACGAGTTAGCTTGTTCACTTCCACCAACGTTCATTTGTTGAGAGGGCGAGATTTACCTGACCTGACATGTCAACCTAAGCGAGATACGGTTATAAGGGTGAGTGTGACGCTAGTGTTTGCAATGCTTGCAGCAACTTGAGGTGACGTAGCTAATTGAGTCTACGAGTTAGCTTGTTCCACTTCCACCAACGCTTCACTTGTTGAGAGGGCGAGATTTACCTGACCTGACATGTCAACCTAAGCGAGATACGGTTATAAGGGTGAGTGTGACGCTAGTGTTTGCAATGCTTGCAGCAACTTGAGGTAACGTAGCTAATTGAGTCTACGAGTTAGCTTGTTCCACTTCCACCAACGCTTCACTTGTTGAGAGGGCGAGATTTGACATGTCAACCTAAGCGAGATACGGTTATAAGGGTGAGTGTGACGCTAGTGTTTGCAATGCTTGCAGCAACTTGAGGTGACGTAGCTAATTGAGTCTACGAGTTAGCTTGTTCCACTTCCACCAACGCTTCACTTGTTGAGAGGGCGAGATTTGACATGTCAACCTGCGAGATACGGTTATAAGGGTGAGTGTGACGCTAGTGTTTGCAATGCTTGCAGCAACTTGAGGTAACGTAGCTAATTGAGTCTACGAGTTAGCTTGTTCCACTTCCACCAACGCTTCACTTGTTGAGAGGGCGAGATTTGACATGACAAACTAAGCGAGATACGGTTATACGCTAAATGCTTGCAGCAACTTGAGGTGACGTAGCTAATTGAGTCTACGAGTTAGCTTGTGACTTGTTGTTTTGACATGACAAACCTAGCGAGATGGTTTGGGTGAGTGACGCTAAATGCTTGCAGCAACTTGAGGTGACGTAGCTAATTGAGTCTACGAGTTAGCTTGTTCCACTTCCACCAACGCTTCACTTGTTGAGAGGGCGAGATTTGACATGACAACCTAAGCGAGATACGGTTATAAGGGTGAGTGTGACGCTAGTGTTTGCAATGCTTGCAGCAACTTGAGGTGACGTAGCTAATTGAGTCTACGAGTTAGCTTGTTCCACTTCCACCAACGCTTCACTTGTTGAGAGGGCGAGATTTGACATGACAACCTAAGCGAGATACGGTTATAAGGGTGAGTGTGACGCTAGTGTTTGCAATGCTTGCAGCAACTTGAGGTGACGTAGCTAATTGAGTCTACGAGTTAGCTTGTTCCACTTCCACCAACGCTTCACTTGTTGAGAGGGCGAGATTTGACATGACAACCTAAGCGAGATACGGTTATAAGGGTGAGTGTGACGCTAGTGTTTGCAATGCTTGCAGCAACTTGAGGTGACGTAGCTAATTGAGTCTACGAGTTAGCTTGTTCCACTTCCACCAACGCTTCACTTGTTGAGAGGGCGAGATTTGACATGCGAGATACGGTTATAAGGGTGAGTGTGACGCTAGTGTTTGCAAGCAACTAGGTGACGTAGCTAATTGAGTCTCGAGTTAGCTTGCGAGATACGTCAACCTAAGTTTATAAGGGTGAGTGTGACGCTAGTGTTTGCAATGCTTGCAGCAACCGTAGCTAATTGAGTCTACGAGTTAGCTTGTTCCACTTCCACCAACGCTTCACTTGTTGAGAGGGCGAGATTTGACAGACATGACAACCTAAGCGAGATGACGGTTATAAGGGTGAGTGTGACGACTAGTGTGAGTTGCAATGCTTGCAGCAACTTGAGGTGACGTAGCTAATTGAGTCTACGAGTTAGCTTGTTCCACTTCCACCAACGCTTCACTTGTTGAGAGGGCGAGATTTGACATGACAAACTAAGCGAGATACGGTTATAAGGGTGAGTGTGACGCTAGTGTTTGCAATGCTTGCAGCAACTTGAGGTGACGTAGCTAATTGAGTCTACGAGTTAGCTTGTTCCACTTCCACCAACGCTTCACTTGTTGAGAGGGCGAGATTTACCTGACCTGACATGTCAACCTAAGCGAGACACGGTAATAAGGGTGAGTGTGACACTATTATTTGCAATGATTGGATCAACTTGAGGTAACGTAGCTAATTGAGTCTACGAGTTAGCTTGTTCTACTTCTACCAACGCTTCATTTGTTGAGAGGGCAAGATTTACCTGACCTGACATTTCGAAATAAGCGAGATACGGTTATAAGGTTGAGTATGACGCTGTCGTTCGCAATTTTGGAGCAACTGAGGTAACGTAGCTAATTGAGTCTACGAGTTTTGAGTATACGAGGTAGCTTGTCCCACTTCCACCGACAGTACCGTATTTTTAACTCACCCCTTATGGATATGAATGCTAAGTGTTGAACAAAATGCTCAAAGCGTGTTCTGGGGGGTTAGGATCGGTACTCATGATTCCAAGCCTTAGTCCCACCATGCTGACGGTATGAATTCGCTAATACTAATGTATTTAGGGGTTGAATCGAGCTGAGCAAGCTGCAAGATGGCTAAAATATATCACCAGCAGCTGAGGTCAGTTAATCCTACTTGTGTTGAGTCTGCTTCCCAGCTACTGCCAATTGAATGTTCAACGTAAGGTAACTTCTGCCAATTGAGTTGTTGACTCTGGAGTAATTCTGCCGTGATACAGACACATGTTTGAAAGGACTTCGCAACCTGGGAATGGTATTATAGCACTGTAGCATCCTATAGCACCTGGGAATGGTATTATAATAAGCACTGTCATAGGATATAGTTAATTTGTCTGATCAGCTGGATGGTATTTATTTTGTTTTATATGTATTAAGAGTTAGATTGGTAAATAAGATACTGTTAAGGTCCCTTATTATGTATTATTGTTATTTTACTTTCTGTACCTCTAGTTGAAAACGTATTTAAACAGAAACTCATAGATTCTTCCTTTTCCTTTATTTACCTTTTTTTATTAAACAAAGGTGTAATTATTTATTGAGGTCATTAATTTTGGCACCTCAATATAATATATAAACTAGGCTGACAGGCAGCTAAGGGCCAAAGCACCACTGGCATGAGTGAATCTAATTAACTTTGCAATTTGTTGCTCTAGTTTGGTTCAAATTAAGGCCTCGCTTCGGCCTTATGCCTCTGACTTAAGTGTTTATTTTCTGTACGTTTTATTACACATCATGAAGCGATAACTCATTTCAAATTTCGTTGAAATATGACTACTAATTCCGTTGTTACAGCGAAAAATATATTTTTTGGCCGCAATTTTGAAACGGCCCAATGGATTCTATTAGATTTGTTATATAGATGGATATTACATACTTAATAATTATATATTTTCAATTTCATCAAATCAGTTGAAATTTACAGTTTTATTGCATTGAAACATCTTTTTTTGAGTAAACCCTACCCCAAAAAGGGGGGCTTACGGTGGTCTGAATTTTCTGGTTAACAAACATGACCGAGATATTTACAAAAGAAAAACATTTGTATTAAACTTCATGAAAATCGGACGAAATGCGATTGGTAGAGAGTACACACATATATACATAAATATATAGTATATAAAGCTTTGAAAACGTGCTCAAAACGTGTTTTGGTGGTTAGGTAAGGTTTTATTCAAAATCCACGTACAAAATAGCACGCGGGGATTACTTTTGAAAATGTTTCTCACTAAGGCCTACCAGAGGGAACTGGGAAATATACTTATTTTTCTCTAGGCTGTTTAGAAAAATCAAAGTGCTTAGCTAATCTGTGTCAAAACTAAAACTAAAGAACCATCTCAAAGTATCTATTTTGAGCTTACACAGTATCGTACACATCATTATAAAGTTTTTCATCCGTAAATAGAGTACGAGTTGTTCGCTTTGCTCACAGCCTCATAACGCCCGTGGCCAAGCAGCAGTCCGCTGCGTAGCGAACAGCTCCTTAACACCCATAGTAATATAACCGAAGCGATCGGAGTTATTAGAGTAACGAATTGCAAAGGAAATTCAATTCACTCTTGCCAGCGGCGCCTTAGCGCTTAGCTGCGTGTCGGCCTGGTTTTATTCTCACAGATATTCCCTTTTAACGCTTAAACTTTTGAAAGCATGAAATATTTCGAACCTGTAAAACATGCGCTTGAATTGTAAGCTCCATACAAGCGTTCACTCAATGTATAACAACCTTACACGCTTGATTGAACTCAGCAGATTACGCTTTGCATAAATTATAAACCAATAACACGGTTGCCATGGAACCGTAATATTATTAACTTAACTAACAATTAATGTTTGATGATATTCATTCGGTACACGAGTTCAAACTCTGTCAAAGTCACATGTTGAATTCTTGGAAATACGAGTATGGAGCCACACATTTACCAACTAATCAATTTAAAGTCAACTCGCCACGTTTTTACTTGTAGGGGGTAAACTCAGGCTACAAAGTTTTACTTGATAGTTTTCCCAAAGTTTAGGTGCGTCATCGTTGTTGACCACAGGAGTGACTTAAAAGGAGCAAATGAAAGTCGTTAAAAAGGCTTTAACCACGTTCAACATAAAACTAAATTCCGCGATTCAACTACAAGTGATTGTTATTACAACTATTCATTTTAGCCCAAGGATCAGAGATTTACTAAACTTATATAATTATAATACATCGTCAAGAAATCCTCTCCCGGTTTCAGTAGACCCTACTACTGTACCATCAACAGGAGTGGCAGATTTTATCGGCCATGTGGCGTCGTAACTGAAGTAATGAAACCGGTAGAGGATATCTACATTAAAGCATGCTTGACGAGGTACCAGATATAAAATTAGTTCAAGTGATACACTTTAGAACCAATCATCGAAGGTTTTAAAGGCATTTTATTTTTGAAAGGTTACAATTGAACGTACCGAACCTTTCGGGATTGAGGTTTTAGTGTTGTAGCTGGTACGAGTATATGAGGTCTTAAACTTGATACCTAACATAACCTACGAGATAACATACCCTTTTAAATAAATAATATAAAAATATATTAGGAGCAAAATCTCTCATGAAACTGCGTAGGTTCAGTTTGATATGTTCGGGTCTTAGATTTGCACAATTCCACACAACTAAGCACTAAAGGTTAATTTGATATAAAAACTAAGATTTTAAAGTTCAAATTTCTGGATTTTTATAGCGGTTTATGAAGTTGTACAAATATGCCAGATACAAATAAAATAGAAATTATTACGGTAGCTACCTAATGCAAACTATTACAAAAGTATCGATATTGTATAATATTACTAAAGAAGTTTGAAGGCAAAATGTTTGGACCGACCCGGGACTTGAACCAAGATCTCTCGGTTACCGGGCGGTTATGCTGACCACTAAACCATCCGGCCCAACAATTTATGCCTTCAAATTTAAAGAAGTATTTAAATCTGAATGTTTATCCGAACCATTTTACGTTCAATAGCGACTTAAAATCTACAAGCTGGAAATATTACAAACAGAATTTAAATACTGTGTCTAATGACTCATTATAAATCTTAATTTGTATAAACGCTAAATAGCCATGTTATTACTACAGACATTTGAAGACAAAATGTTTGGATCGAACTGGGACGGCATAATCGCACGGCAAGCGATAGAGCTGAATTCAAGTCCCGGTTCGGTCCAAACATTTTTCTTAAAGTTTCTTCAGTAATAAATTACCTATTTAGCGTTTATACATATTAAGACTGATACTGTACAGTATAATACACACAGAATAAAAATGTTCTGGTAATATCTTAAATCATTATCTAAGGGACAGTTAATAGTGTAAATATGATATAACTTTCCTTTTGAGGATGGTTTTGTTTGGCCTCAGACTTGGCGTTTTCAAGCTGTTTTCTTGTTTAATAGAGGGTGTCCAGTAATTAGGGAATCAAACTTCACTAGGTGATTTTTCAAGTAAAACTAAACAAAACATGTCCAATAACACATGGTGCTATCTTGTCTAGGTTTCCATCTGTCTTTCTGCCTGTGTTTTTCACTGAATATTTTGTATCTCCTTTGTATTTTACTACAAGGTTTAAGAGATATGAGTTTTAAGCTTAGAAAACTTAGTACGGACGCCATTTTAAAACCGTAAGGGTAATAATTAAAATTTATTTTTAAATATTTGTTATAACTACACTAACAAGTGAGCAAAGTTTTAATATACCTCGGAGATAAAAATTATTTAGTGAAAAACACAGACAGACCGAAAATGGAAAACTAGGAAAATAGCACTATGTGTTATAGGAAATATTTTGTTTATTTTTACTTGAAAAATCACCTGGTTAAGTTCAATTCCCTAATTACTGGACATCCTGTATAATTCCTTTTATCTCTGAAGACGTGGAAAAATGACAATGTTTTTTAAATAATAGAACAAATTCAACAACAAAAAACATCTAAAGAGATCGTAATTTTAAAACGGAGGAACTGTTAATAATGAAATGAATCAGTTTGATGTTGAGGTTCGGCTGAAGGTCCGGATGCCATTACCGTCGGTGGAAAAGAGCAAAGGTCCTGCATCGATCCTAGAGGTGGCCCACAGCTGTTACACAGGCCTTGAAACTTCAACACATCCTTTATCACACCACGCAACCAAAATGCACTCAGCAATGTCTGGAACCAGGACGCACTCAGGACTGTCTGGAACCAAGACGCACTCAGCACTGTCTGGAACCAAGACGCACTCAGGACTGTCTGAAAACAAGACGCACTTAGCAGTGTCTGGAACCATGACGCACTCAGGACTGTCTGGAACCAAGACGCACTCAGGACTGTCTGGAACCAAGACGCACTCAGCACTGTCTGGAACCAAGACGCACTCAGGACTGTCTGGAACCAAGACGCACTCAGCAGGACTGTCTGGAACCAAGACGCTGGACCAAGACGCACTCAGGACTGCACTCTGGAACCAAGACGCACTCAGGACTGTCTGAAACCAAGACGCACTTAGCAGTGCAATGACGAACTCTGGAACCAAGACGCACTCAGGACTGTCTGGAACCAAGACGCACTCAGCACTGTCTGGAACCAAGACGCACTCAGCACTGTCTGGAACCAAGACGCACTCAGCACTGTCTGGAACCAAGACGCACTCAGCACTGTCTGGAACCAAGACGCACTCAGGACTGTCTGGAACCAAGACGCACTCAGCACTGTCTGGAACCAAGACGCACTCAGCAGTGTCTGGAACCAAGACGCACTCAGCACTGTCTGGAACCAAGACGCACTCAGCACTGTCTGGAACCAAGACGCACTCAGCACTGTCTGGAACCAAGACGCACTCAGCACTGTCTGGAACCAAGACGCACTCAGCACTGTCTGGAACCAAGACGCACTCAGCACTGTCTGGAACCAAGACGCAATCAGCACTGTCTGGAACCAAGACGCACTCAGCACTACCTGGAACCAAGACACACTCAGCACTGTCTGGAACCAGGACGAATTTAGCACTGTCTAGAACCAAGACGAACTTAGCACTGTCTGGAACCTAGACGCACCGAGCTCTGTCTAGAACCAAGACGCACTGAGCGCTGTCTGGAACCAAACGCACCCAGCACTCTTTGGAACGTAGACGCACTCAGTACTGTCTGGAACCTAGACGCACTCAGCACTGTCTGGAACCAAGACGCACCCCAGCACTCTTTGGAACCTAGACGCATTCAGCACTGTCTGGAACCTAGACACACTCAGCACTGTCTGGAACCTAGGCGCACTGGTGGCTACTGTGGACTGTGATCTTTCTTTACTCTAGCATTGTTCCGTCCATTCTGCGAGACGATTCAGAAATCTGATTTATTTACGGTACATGTTCATACCAACTAGGTTCTATTTACCGTCGTTAGGTAAATCGAGTAAAAATCCTGTGTGTTTCTTATAACAAATCATGCAGCTAAGGTTAAAGTTAGTCCACAACAATATCTCGAACTTTTCTGGAAACTTTACGGACATGTTTCACCTGAGGTAGCCGGAGAAGTCCGAGATATGATTGTTGTGAATTTTCCTGGATGTCAACGTTCTTAGTTAGTACGAGGGCTATATTGAATTTAATCTCAGTTCAAATTACGCGGAAATTGATCAGGAATGTCAGGAAATGTGCTAACGAAAGTAGTTGTTATTGTTAAAAGAAAGTATTATTTGTGTATTTTTCTTACAGTACATGTATGCTACTGTGTCTTTTACAGTTAAATAGTAGTTAAGCTTACATAGTCTGAGTTCGATCATCCAGAGTAAAATAAAATTAGCAGAGAAGAGCGTCGGCTGGTAGAGTTTGGATGTTGTTCAGTTAAGCGTCTCAACCACTATGCAATTATAGCCAGAGATGTAACTTTGATCACGTAGCGTCTAACAATATTTAACGTTTCTCAGCAATATAATGCTTCCAAAAATACCATAAATAGCCAATAGAAATCCATAAACAGTGACTGGACGGATATCTTGTTATCATTTCTATTCAAATGTAAGCCTGTCACATCTATTTAGAATATTACGCCATTTTTAGAGATAATCCGAAAAACAAATAAAACAACTCGATAATAAAAAGCGTTGATAATAAAAGCGTTGTATGTATTGCCCTTGATTGAATGAATTCCTCTTTAAATCTAATCGGTAGCCGATATCAGAGCGATGTATATTTGAATGCGGTAATGGAATGTAATGCAAGCACACTTAGCTGTACTCACTATGTTTTCAATCAAACGTTTTAAGTTGGCTTCTTTTAGTTACCTCGTTTGGTTAAATTGATTTTAATTGGTTAATTCACTGTATTTAATTGGTTTAAATCCTATTTACAAGAAAGGTCACAAAGAGTAGAAATATCAAGCTTACAAGGGAATATAATCGAACAAGTTCTATCTTATTCAAAAAGGATAACAGCGGGTGTTCCTCAATGTTTAGTTTTAGAACCACTTTTATTTCTGATTTATATAAACGACCTGTCAGACTATGTTTGCAAATCAAAGTTATGTCTTTTTGCTGATGACACTTCAGTCGTAATTTCCCGCCCTACCAAAAATCAACTAGAAATTGACACATATCAAGAAATTTTAAGTTTAATGGATTGGTTTGCAAACAATAAATTAAAACTCAACATATATAAATCTCAAATAGTGGAATTTTCAATAACATCTAAACTTTACAATACCTATAGTTCAAACTATTCATCCAGTCTCCAAAGATATGGTTTTGATTTTCCTATAGCAACAGAAATTACATTTTAAGGCATTACCTTTGATCAACATTTGAAATTTAAAGTCACATTGAGAAGATAATAAAAAAGGTATCAACTGGCATATTTTTACTTCTAAATTTATCATCATAGAACCCCCTACAAATAAACATGAATATTTACTATGCACTTATATTTCACATTTTAACTATGGAATACCAATATGGGGCCACGAAAATTTTAGGACGAAGTATCTTTTTGTTTTACAAAAGAAGGCCATCAGGAAAATTTTTAATCTAAATAGAAGACAAAGCTGCAAACCTTGCTTCAAAAGTTACAACTTATTGAAATTTTCTTCAATATATATCCTTGAATGTGCAGTATTGTTTAAAAAACCAATTTAAATTCAAAACCGTTCAAAATTAACATAATTTAAGAAATTCAGAAAATTTAGTAATATCAAAATTTAATACAAGCTTTTATAAAAAATAAACATATTACACCATTTTAAAAATTTATAACAAGATACCATTTAACATCAAGAAAGAAGACATCATAAAATTCAAACGAACATTCAAAATCTTTTTAGTACAAAAATCGTATTACAGCGTCAAGCACCTTTTGGAAGATACTATTTAAATTTATCTGTGAACTTTTCTTAATAATTTTTATATTTATGTTTTTTTATTATAACCTCTTTTTTGTAAAGTCTACGCATTATATGTGCCAATGGCTATAAAATAAATAAACATATTCAGACAAAATTTTGATGGAATTGCTTACAAGTTTATATTCCTGTGGAATACTGTAGTCTAAACTATACAATAACTTCACAACCACGTAAAATGTCACTCTTGATATTAATAAGCTATTCTGATACGGTATTAATTCATGATAATAATAATTCATGTAATGAAGGCTTATTAGTCTTATAACCCTATTTTTCCATTTGTTTTGACTTTTTAGCTGCTTGAAAAGGCGATGTTTTGTTGTAGTTTACTTACTGAGAGTTCAACTGTATACAACGTGTCAGACATACATGAATAGAAGCATACTTTATGTTTAAAAGTATTGATTATTAAAAGGTATTTAAAGAAACCCAAAAAGAAATGGTGTGAAATGGAAAATGGCTCTATTCAGGTGAAATTTAGATTTGTTTAGTGCTAGTTCATTCTGCCGCTAAATTTTGCTTATACTGTTAAGGGTACGCCTCAGCTATGCGGCAACGCTTCAATGCAAGGGATAATGGTGGGTCATTTTCACATTTCACATGAATAAAGATCATTCTTACATTCATAAACGTGATATATTTGGAAATTGGAGTAGTTCTCCGACACGCATATAGAGTGTTTTTATAATTCGGGCGTTTAGGTGTACAAATAGAATTGAAATAAAACGTGGACAGTTGCCAAGCTTACGTGTCGGAAAACTCCTCTGGTTTCGAAATATGTATTGTCTAAATGTCTATTAATATAAAAATTATTTTAAAAGGTGAGGCTAGCGTAAACCCTTGCAAGCGCTTGCTTTGACAGTTAGGCCGCATCAGTTGAAAGAAGGCTTGTTGTTTAGCAAATTGTGGTGTGTGTGGTGTCATGTGTTCCTTGGACGATTTCTCAACCATTATTGGAGGTGACCACTAAGACGGACCCTTCAGAGCTCCCAATATAACACAAAGATCGATCAACGTTTTTTTTCAATACAAGAAGCGTTTGATGTGTTTGATACGTCACTAAATGTAAACTCACTACGACTGAGTACAAACACATGTTTTGGTACATTTGTTTAAAAATGTTTTATTGCACAATTAAAGCATTAAATTTTGTACTCTTTATTCAACACTAATCGTAGAGAAACTATAGCTTCAAGGCTGGCGAATAAGATACAATACTCTACGAGCCAACATACTTGTTAGTGCTTACTTATGTAAAGTAGGGTATACACAACACATCTGAAGATAACTAAATTGTCTGAATTCCGTATGCATTTGAAATTAGATACATTTTATTGCAGATTAGATTTGGGAAATATTGTAGTTTATTCAATTCAACTTAATCATATACAGGGTGTCCCATAAGTAAAGTGCGAGACTCTGGGAAAAGGTTATATGGGTCAAAATAAATAGGAAATTACAAATAGAACTTTTCCGAGAACGTTTAGTTAACCAGTTCGCCATTTTATATTTTTCACTAATTATTTAATATCTCCCACACTACTTATCGGATTTGACTCAAACTTAACATAAATTTGTATCTAAGTAAGACCACTTATGAAAGAATTACCAGCATGATATAACGTATCATTTTAAAACGGTGGCTATTTTATGGTAAGTTTGGGGCATTTTTGGCGTTACACCTTAAAAAGCGAATAAACGGTGAGTTTAACGATAAAATGTAAAGAATAAAGTTGTGTAGTGAATTTTGTAACGTAGGCCTATCTATTGACACCATACAAATATATTGGGCAACGACGAAGCTTTAAGGGAAACTCTGGCTGAAAACAGACATCTTCCCACCTTATTATCTTGATGTTTGCCACGGTTTCCACTGTAACTTTGTTGATTCTTAATTGATTTTTTTTACCTTGGTGTCAATAGATAGGTAAGGAAATTTACTACACAACGATATTCTCTACATTTATCGTAAAACTCACCGTTTATTCGCTATTTAAGGTGTAACGCTAAAAATTCCCTAAAAATTCCATAAAAAGATCCACCGTTTTAAAATGAAAAGTTAGATCATGCTGGTAATTTTTCCATAAGTGGTCTAACTTAGATACAAATTTATGTTAAATTTGAGTCAAATCCGATAAATGGTGTGGGAGATAATAAATAATTAGTGATAATATAAAGTGGCAAGTCTCTGGTTAACTAAGCGTTTTTTAAAAAATTTGTATTCTTGATTTTCTCTTAATTTTAACTCATATAACCTTTTCCCAGAGTTTGGCACTTTACTTATGTGATACCCTGTATATGTATTTAACAACTACTTTAGTAGATTCCCTTCCCTTCAGCACTTGTAATAAATCTAGAGCCTTTGTAAATGATCATCCTGAATGTTAATATCGTGGACAGAGTGGGAGGGTGAGAGAATGTAGGCTTTTGTTTCGTATAAGCAGTCTATGCTCTTACGCAGAATACGCGATTGGTCTTTGAATGGTATAATCAGTTATAATCGGTTCTGTAAATCAAATCGTATATTGACGTTAGATTGCTTTTGTAATCCCCTCCTCGATTCTACTGATATAAAATAAATTGGTTCATGAAAAATAGAGTTGGCACTTAGTTGGTTTCAAACAATCAAGTGCAATTTGTTTGCCGGAATCGATGCGGCCACACTGGCGGCAGGGCTGTTTCACCGTTCTTCCTCTATTTTACAATATTGAAATTGTTTCTGCCTCGTACCTTTTATATTAACCGACTTCAGAGAAACGAGGAGGGTATACAAGTTGGCCTGCGGCGATTTTGATTTTTATGTCTGTTCACGAGCTACTTTCGAACGCGGCCATCGTTTTACACCCAGTGTGCGTTGATTGATAGATCTTAACTCCATAGTGGTCCCATTTAAATATCTGTTTGATCGGACTAATATTTCTATATAAAAAAGTAAAACCTCAAAAATATCAAAAGCCCGTGTACTTAATGCGTATTTTGCGTGGTAAAAACACTATTTCGAAACAAAAAGTACCTCAATAGCACTATTTTGATGTAAAATTAAATGTCCAAAAAGATGGTAGCCTTATGTTCTTCAAATATTTGAGTGTTACCGAGAAAAACAGCTATTTTCGTCTAAAAATACTATAAAACCTTTCTTTGTTTGTACTTATAGAGTTATAGACACCAAACTATACATCTGATCAAAGTTTTGAAGGAACCAAGTGAGGGTCAAATTTAACCGTCTTCAAGAATATATATTTTAATGTGATTATACTCATATTTACCAAGCTTTAGTCTCCTTCTCGCTATTAAACACATAATGTTTTGCTTCAAAAGACGAAACAATGTTTTCTTTTACGTTACTGTATTTAAATTTAACAATTTCGCATATTATATATTTGTTTGATTAGAAACTTTAGTGTAAAAACTGACTTCAAATACATTTAAAAAATAATTATCAACAATTGTGAAATAAACACTTAAAAAACATCAAACCTACTTCAAAAACAAAACTACAGTAAAATTCTCTAAAAAGTTTTAAATGATTGGGTAATGCTATTTTGTATTGCTTTACATGCTACATTAATAAAAGTTGCCAATATGTTTAAGGTTTTGAAATACTCCTTGCAATGCTCATCAGATTTTAACCCAGAATGCATCTGATGGTTTTCTTCTGCCATATAAAAACCATGTCAGAGCTAGACGCACTACCCCAAAGTAAAATTTCATACAACAGATGAGATTAAGCTTGTTTTTGATTGGTAGTACTGAGTTTTACTTTACAATTAAAGCTCATCAATTATTATATTTTGTTTGTCTGATTGCAGCCTTATTGCAGCTTTAATGCAGCCTTTATTGGCTGATTGAATGTACTAATGCAATCTTGAGTCATCAATAATTGCATATTTAATCACCACCACATCCATGTAAACGAATTAAATTTCTGCACACCGAAAAATAGAGGTTCTCTGTTGTTTCAGAGTTAGTACAACTTATAACTACATACGCTGTGTTAGGGCTTCTTTTAAATCTTAGTAAGGTGATGTGATTTTTAAATTTAAATGGAATTTTTACTTCAATACTATCCTTTCTCAAGAAAAGAGTTGGGGCTTTTCTTTGCTGTAATTGGTTACTTTTTCACACAATCATATGAGGCGTAGATAGCAGAAACAAGTACATCTTTAGTGAAGCCTTTAAATAAAGGTTAGCGTGTTTGCCAATAGGTTAGGTAAAAGATCATTTTCGCCTAAGAGGCTGTCAGTACAGGGTGAAACCCCGAAGATCGGTGCACTCCATGGACTAATCTGCCAGTCTAGCTGATCCCTCAGTCTCCCACGGTAGGACACGGATAGCTCAGCAACGACTTGTAAAACAATCTGCTCTTGATTCACCCAGTCATCTGCACATGCTACAGTAATACCTAGACTAATTCCCACTAGGGAATTTACCAATAGGTCTGAAAAGATTTTTTGTCTAACTTCGGCTGAACTTGTTTGTACGGAGTCACAAGTTGTCAAAAGTCAAATCATACACAAAGCATTGAAGACAACATTAGTAGGTACGGTGTCAAAAGTAAACTGTGACTTTAAATGATACAATTTTTTTAAAATCAAAAATTAACTTAATCCAATAAGCGTTTTTACTTTCTATCAGGCATCTTCAGATTTACAACAAACAAATAATGTGTACTTTACAATTTCAAACTGCAACATGTGATAATAAAATACGGAGAAGGGAATTTAAAATAAGTTAAATATGCCAAACAATTCAACTACTGTATTATATACAGGATGGTTTTTTTCAAATTCAACCCAACTTTCAAACTATAGTAAGTCATTTTTTACGAGCGCTATATGGTCATACATTGCATCATTGGTTTGTTCATTTCAATATCCAAACTGGTAGGCCTATGTATTGTTCCAGTAATATAGTGGATTTTATTTCCTAATTTGACATTATTGTAAAATAAAGGCAATCGTGACTTTTAGCCAAGATCACAAAGAGTATTTACTGTCGAAGAATACTTAAGAGAAAGATATTTTTGTGTGTCAAAAGGTGATTAAGATCAAGTTTGCAGGCACAATTAGGTTATTTGTTTTTGTTATTTCAAAATTCTTGAAGAGGTCTTAGGAGAACTTTCTAAGCTAACCCTAACATCCTTCATCACTTCTTCATTCAGTACAGTCCACCTTCTGTTATGTTTTCTGTTCTTTATGGAACCTGTTTCATTGAACCTTCTAACAAATCTGTGAATTTCAGATTTGTTTGGAATACTTACACCTGTAAACGTGACCCCAAACGCCTCTTGACAAAAGAAATCATCTTGTTCCTAAGTTTTCTTCAACAATAAACACGCTTTAATCTTTGCTAAAACCCATGATTGCGATTATTTCACAATAATATCAAATTAGGAAATAAAACCACTACATTACTGCAACAATACATACCATCTGATATATATTGAAGTGAACAAACCAATGATACAATGTATGACTAGATAGCGCTCGTAAAAAATGACTTGCTATAGTTTGAAAATTGGGTTGCGTTAAAAAAAACTGTAAAATTAACACCGAAAAAGGATTTAACGGATTTTAACTTTTTGTCTGATTCATCTTCAATAAAAGGTGATATTTTCAAAATAATACACTACTAGCTGCCCTACCCGTGCTTCGCTATGGAGTGAGAACTAAGTATAGTGATGAAAAGCTACTAGAAGTGAAACCCAGTGTAGGACCAAAGTTTAATTATTAATTACCTTGTATTAGGCCTATAGATCCTAATTAATAATTGATAAAAAGCTATTAAATGCATAATAAGAACTGAGAGAGATACTAATCTAGTTAACCAAAATATTCCTCCCAGATTTTTAATATTGAAGTCCCGTGCCGTTTATTTGCCTGGTTTTCAAAATGATAATTCCTATTACTAATAAATTTTATAAAACCTCGAGTTTGACTTAATTGATTGCGATTGCGATGGTCGGCAACTGTAAGTTAATAGTATCATTTTCTGAGACTATTGTGTTAATTTAAAACAAAATGTACATTTATAATTTTTGGGACATAGTTACTCCCGTTGTGTACCCGCATGAAAAATATCTTAAACAAAATAATTTCAGCCCGCTTTCAAACAATTTTATTGCAAACAAAATCCAAAATTTTGGGACTCGCACACATTTAATAAAAATAATAATTTCCTCTTCATATCTGATCTAGAAATAACCTAAATGCCGCTAAGACCTTTTCCTTATATATTACTTTTGGGTAATTTTTCCTACTTTAACCCCTTTAAAACACCCCTGAAAATTAAAATTGTCCAGTTCCTTTCTAAGTGTGCGTCTATAGCTTGAAAGGAATGTGTTAAAATGTTCAAGACAATCCGCCAAGTAGTTTGGGCTGTGGGCTGATGAGTGAATCAGTGAGTGGTATTTGGTGTAACTACAACTTTTCTTGATTTCTTCAATTTCCCATATTAATATTTTACTAAAACTACTTTCATCCTTTTCCAAGCTCATAGCTCTACCAATTCATCTCCGATACAAGAAACCAGCACCCGCTCGTCTGGACAACTTCCTTTCTCATGGTGTAACAGTATCCCTTTAGATCCAGAACAATTATTCTAAACCATGAGAACAATTAGTAGTCGACGTCAGCAACACGTGCAGTTCACGTGGGCTATCGGCTATTGTTTGCGCAATAATTAAAATCTGAACTCTTCACATTGTACCGCCTACTTAGACCTGATTGGCGGAAGTGGTCAGAGATGTCCAGCGGACCTTTTTCATCCCGGAGGGAGCGGACATCAATTCTCCCCAAGTCTTCAAGCTGTCAACTCTGCTGCCTCCGTGGTGTGTTCACCCTGTATTGTTAAGTGCGCGAGTGCCAAAATTCAAAATGGATTAATTGGATATTCCCTAGTCTAAGTAAGTGCAAAACCAATTGTATAACAAAATGTGAACTTGGTCAGTCTGCTTCATTTCTTGGATAGCTAAATTATTAAAAATACTTTAACAATTTCAATTCCACAGTGTTTATCACTCCAGTGGTAAACAGTATGTCAGCCACAAGGCTTAGTCATATTTAATTTTAATACAACATTCCAACAGTTTCAGTATTCTTGTTTAGTAATCTTGATTAATCAAAATTATTAAAAAGGTTGGTCATATTCTGATCGTAGAGTTAATTCTAATTTTATGAGTAATCATATTTTCACTAGAAGTGTTTAAATTTCCTTCGATTTAATTTACAATTGAAATAAATAGCTTGAAAGTGAACGGTCGTATCTTCTTTTCTTGTGTATCTCCACTGCCAAGCGTAGTTTGCCTCACATTCTTAAAACAATATTTCTTTTAATAATCAACCGTAAATCTTTTTTATCTTTATTATTTTTATGTATATAGATGATTTTGATTGAGTGCGCGTTCAACTAGTTTGGACTTTTCTGTACGTTAATTTTAAGTCTGAATTTTAATGGTTTATAGATTTGCCCCAGTTTTGTCTTGGTTGACATGCCAGTTACTCACCAAACTCCGCGCCGCAGACGCGTGGAATGGTTTCCAAGATGGGCGAGCAAGATGGATCTTCGAAGCAGAGTTGCCTGGCCAGCAGACAGTTCAATGTCTCCATCTTGCTCTTCATTGGGTGTCCTGAAACAAAAATACTATCGTTGGCAAGAAAACAACATTTATACATAGTACGAAAATTGCAGCATTTATAAGTTCATGCATCTTGTACCATAAATTACGTACGCGTATGAAGGAGTCTTCCTCATCAGTAAAGAGACATGAATTGTTCTATTTTGGAAAGCCATGAACCTTACACCCGGTCTTTTATTTACAAACGCGGTGTATAATACTCTCCTCTTAATTGTTATTTGCTATTTTGCTTAGAGATTACGAAGACAGCTAAAGAATCGGAAAACACCTTGTTCATGTTTTAATTTATAAATAGTCCATAATTATATAGTTAAACATGTATAAGTATATTGTATTTGTTATATATGATGTAGTTGTCTGCTTTATAGCCTATTTATTTTTGTTTCTTGATACTTTAGTATGATATACGAGTGTGAACTGCTGCATTGGACTCTATTTTCCAAAGTGTCATGATCTTAGTTCAATTTTATAATTGCGAAATACAGTCTGGAACATTGCATTTTGCAAATTGAAAATAAACAATAAATAAATTAGTAACAATCATTTATGAATGGCTTAAGTGAGAGACCCGGTTTCGAGTCCTGGTTCGGTCTGCACATTTTGTCTTCAAATTTCTTTAGTAATAAATTAGCTATTTTATACAAATTGAGATCTATAACGATTCATTTGACATAGTATTTAAATTATGTTTGTAATATATCCAGCTTGTTGATTAAAAGTCGCTATTGACAGTCACATGTTTCAGATAAACGTTCATATTTAAGTACTTCTCTAAATTTGAAGGTACAAATAAGTGTGATTTCATTTGTCTCTAGTCAAACTTTGATACTTTGACTTGAGACACCGACCACGTAAAGTGTAATTGATATGAGAGGAGATGTCATGAGTGTTTTAATGTATGGTGAGTTGTAGTCTTGATACAAACCAGGGCCGAATCTCATGACATCTCCTTAACTTGACTTCCGTACCACGGAGAGTAGTCATCGTGAAATTATATGAGAGGAGATGTCATGAGTGTTTTAATGGATGGTGAGTTGTAAGTCTTGATACAAACCAGGGCCGAATGTTCCCTAGGTTTAGTCATACATACATAGCCAATGGGCTATGCGAATGGGCTTAGCGAATGGGCAATGACCAACGGCTTAACGTGACTTCCGTACCTCGGAGAGTAGTCATCGTGAAAACGTTGTAACTGCAGCGCCGAGAATAGAACCCGGGCCGTTTGGGGCGAAGCACGCGCTATAAAGAAATAAATAATGTTTTCATGTTAGCCTTTGATTGCTTGTAACAATAATACTCACCTGCAATCGATTTTGTCCTCAACGAAGTCAAACCCCATCGTCAGCTTATTTTCATGTGTCACTTCATCCATTATTTCGTCTTCTTCTTGAGGTAAAAGTTGTTAAAATCATTGATAAAAAATTGTAAAAACTTTGTAAAACTTTTACCTCAAGAAGAAGACGAAAAAATTTAAATAACACATAATGGTAAGTCCCAACTGACGATTTTCTCGATTTGAGGACAAAATCAATTTGATTGCTAAGGTGAATAATATTTAAATAATGTTTTGTTGCCGTGAACAAGAAACTGCATTGACAATTAACAATATGTAAGGCTAAATAAAAATAATTAAACACTCTGAATTTTGTCTCAACTGCTAATCTTGAATTTTTCTTCAAAGAAATCTTCGAAATTGTAGTATACACTTGCTTGTAATTTTGATTTTAGTTTCTTTTTTAACTTAATTATATTGTTTTCTTCTTTCATAGAATTTGGAAGGTTGTTACACAGTTTAATCATATTATATATAGAGAATTTTTTAAATAGGCCGTTCGATTATTTGGATTTTCGAATTGATCACAAGTGTTTAGTTTTTCTAGTGTATTTTGATATAAAAAGCATTTTAAATTTTTTTGAAGAATATTAAACTTTCGTAGATGTATAAAGAGTAAATTGTAAAAATGTAGTTTTCTTTAAATAAATTGATACAGGAGTAACGTTGTGGTTTCCTAAAAATAGCTCTAAAAGCCGACTTCTGAAGTATCAATAGATGTTTTACTAATGGTGATCTTCCCCAAATTGTTATTCCATATGTTGAATGGGGGAAGATTAGTCCATAGTACATAGTGATAAGAGTTTGTGAACTACAGAAGGAAGAATCTTTTCTGATTAAGTACATTGAACTTGAAATTTTGTTACTGATTATGTTGATATGTTGTTGAACACTTAAATTTTTGTCTAAGGTTATTCCTAAAAGTTTCCCTTCAGTAGATTGTTCTATAACGTTATCTTCTATAAATATGTTTAATTTTGACTCAGTGTCGGTAGGGTAAAGAATTTCAATATATGTAGATTTAGAGTAATTTATATTCAAGCCATTGTTTTGGAACCATTCGAACAAAATATTGAGGTCAATTATGATTCTATTTCCGAATTTCGAAGATTTTGATTAGCTATAAACAGTGAGGTGTCGTCAGCAAACAATGTCAGTTTAGAGTAAAGTGGCTTCGATGTTATATTGTTTATATAAATTATAAAAATAATGGGGCCGAGTACACTCAGTGTCACTCCTGAAAGGGTTTTGAGTTCTTTTGATGTAGCAAATTTTATACGATTTTCGTTTTCTATAAATGGGACACTAACACATTGTATTCTGTCTTCTAGGTATGTTCTAGCGGATCCGTGGCGGATTGGTATCGCACGCGACGGAGTCATATCCCCGCAGTCACCACTTACAATTTGAATGTGAATTTACGGTAACGCTAGGTAAAGGTCGAGGTTGAGTGGTGGAGAGGACTTTGTAGTCCTAACTTCGCCTCGTTAAACAAGACAAACTTTACCTTTTTTTATGTTCTAAGGGTATGTTCTAACCACTGAGTTAAGGCCACCCCCTAACAAGTTAAAAGCAATAAAGCTAAACGGGCACCATTCTGTCAAATAATAACAATTCAATCACTTGGGGACTGTAACAAACAGATAATAGCCATCCCACTCAAAATTGTACTTAACATTTTAAAGCATTCGTGTTAGTTGGCTTTTGCAGAGTCGGAAAGATCCGAGATCGGTGTCTATGTAAAGTAGCATCAGAAACTGCCTCTATGAATAGCACAATAAACTTCCTTCTCAGGAAGTAATATTTCCTGACCTGCCATACAAGAATTCATACCTTCACCTCCAGACCTCCAGACCTAGGTGCTCACCTTCCTTACTGGTCCTTATTTGTCCACAAATAACAACAGATAAACAGTATGGCTGATTGGATTCTTTTGACTTTCGGTACATATGTTAGGTAAGGTGGCATAAATGTGTATATCAAGTTTAACTAAAATTAAATAATAAATACAGATCGTACAGCATAAACCTTGTTTTGGGGGGAAACGCCCTCCAAAAAGGCACTTCCGGTTGGCACTTGGGGTTTCAACTTATTATTTGTCATAAAAGCACCGTAAACATTTTCAAAATAACCTTTCATCTTCGGACTAACATAGTTGAGTTTCTGTACACACATATACGTTTAAATAAACTGACCTAACAAGATACTTCTTTGCAACTAGCTCCAAAATAGATTAGAGCTACGGTACGTGTTGTGCGTTATTTTCTTAAATTCTTGATAGCATTGCTTATATGTCACTGTAATAGCATTTCCTTACTAATCATCTCATTGTCATACAACATTCAAAATCCCGTATTATTGTAAACGACCTTAAAACTTTCGAATAAAGAGTGATTTTCCTGCGGTCAAATATAGAGTTCTCTATTAATCACTCGCCACACGAAATCAGATACATTGCAAACACGTACAAAAGTAATATGTCAATATCGACAAAGTCGGGGAGTAATTCCAGTTCACAAGTCAGGTGGGTGGAGGGTAGGGTTGTTTGTGGAGGGGGGTCTTATCTGAGCATTGCGTGTACTCGAGTCGCACGACCGAAAGAACGACTCAAACCACTGCTAAAGAAATGACTGGTTAAAAGTAAAATGGCATAGGCGGTGTGCAAAGTCGGCGATAACAAGGGTGCGTGCTCACCGAGCTACATACATAACAATCGATCCCAGCCTTGCCTCGGTTATACCTTGTCCACACCTACCGGCTCCCGTGGCCAGTGAACTTGTGAACCTACAGCTGTGAGCACTGCAGGACCGAGACATTAGAGGGTGGATTCCAACTGCCACCCTTGAAAGTGAAAGTTTAAGGTGATCCGAACTGCCACCCCGTGAACATGGATGAGCAATTACAGTACGCATCGCTACATCTTTGACACGCGGCTCCACACGCGGCAACCCTGATTTACCCTAACTCAAACCATTACAGTTGTTTCTTGAATATTTCTACAATAATGTATCAATTGTATTACGATAAGTTGTTGAAAATGTTGATTTCTTAAGATTTTTGTAAACATTTTCAAATTTGTTATACAGTTTATGAGATTGCTAGCTGAGTTTGTGTTTAAGATAGCCATGATGTGCCAAAGCGTTTAAACCCGTGATAATTTGGTTGAAATATGGATACAATTTAAGGAACGGGTCTTCATTCTGTTTTGGTTTAAAAATTAGACATTTATACCTTATTATGTTTCAAAATTATTGAAAATTTATTGACACCTTTGCCTTTCAGCAGCTAATTATAGTCCCATGGAGGCCCAGATATAGCCCCATGCTAGCTTGATCTTTAGATATTTTTCAAACACAACTTTATACACTGTGCTATAACCCGTGGCTGTTGTATAAACTGTATACATGTTTTTTTGAAATGCAAACAAGAAAAGTGGAACAAATTGGAAAACAACACGTCTAACTAATTTTAATTTGTAGACAAACTGAGTGTTCAATAAATTCTTCACTGCTGTAAAATGAGTTCTGCTAATTTGGTTTTAAACTGTTTCAATATTTTTTAATGTGGTAAAGTTTATTGAATAAAGCAAAGGAAGCAATTAGTGTTTAAGTTTTCTTTTTTTCACCACCTTGCATACCTTCCCGCAACTCCAAAATTGTCAAGTTCCGAATAATAATTTTAAAGATAGCAGAATGTCAAAAGGTGGGAGACAAGACGGAAAAATGGTTCGCCTGTCGGGGCCTGGTCCCAACGGTGAGGTGAAGTGTACGATAATTGCTCATCGATGTTCACGGGGTGGCAATTCGAATCACCTTGAACTTTCGCTTTTAGGGGTGGCAGTTGAAATTCAGCCGACATTAGACGCAATAAGCAATGTAGAATACTGAGTAGGTCATCCTCATACATGTACCCTATCTCATTGCCTAGTCAACAAAGTATTTATATTCACTCTAACTGTTAAGAGGAGTCAGACCGTACAATAACACGGAAACGATTCAAAAACGTGGTTTAAATTTTTTTGTTAAAAGTAGTTTACAAGACTTTCTGGGTCCCGCCTATTGGTATGTTTTCTTCGAACTCGTCCCAACCAGAATCGTTTGCTTTACGAAGTAGACAAGAAAAAGTCCCATGGTAACAAAAATGCAGCACATGCATAACTATGTAGATTTATAAGGCACATATTTTAAAGGCAATAAAGTATTGTTTAATGAAAAATTCTTTGTATTTATTGTTAGGACACAAATGTAAATAGTTCCCTTATATCGGCCAAAGTCCTTTTTAAATGAAATTCTTCGAAGCGTATTGCAAACTTATTTTAGTGAATATGGATATGGGAGGTTTCTGTTTAGTGTATTATACTAAAAGTACAGTATAATATTGGCACTTATTTATTTTAATACGTTGTTTAAACTTAACATTCAACTTTAGCTGAACCAATGCTCAATAACAAAAACTTTTCTAATTGTAGTCTATCCATTGTCTATGTTTACCAAAAATACAATTTACAATACGTATCGAAGTATACCAATTAAGCGTGAGTGAAACCACATACAAAATTAACTTAGGCCGTTAGAGCAAAAGAGTGATTGAAGCAAGTTAAAAGATGAAATTTTCTTATGAAGGGCCTCAGAAATATTTCATGGTTTTTTGGCCGAGAACAAGACGGGGAGTTTTTATACTACGATGGGGTACTTTTGAAGAGTTTTGGTTCTAAAAATCAATTAATAAATATTTGGCGTTGCTAAGTGTTGTGCAGGCAGTAGACCTGGAAGATGCTGAGCAGTGGGCATGGAAGCTGTTTCCACGTTGTGTCGTTTCATCAGATACAAACAGACATGAGACAACAGATTGCAGCTGTCACTGTAGGCTTACAACAGTGAACACTGAACTCACGTGACACGTGAGTGTCGAGTTCCATCGCAGCGGTAGATAGGAGTTATCTTGAAAAAGAAGATTTACACACCACACTGCCACAAACATCACGAGAATATCATGGCATAAGAACTTTCAGCAATATCTCTAACTAAATGATTTTGTTCTCTACTTCTCTAGTGTCTAGGCTCATACGTGAATAACAATAACAATAATTGTTTTCCATGTAACCAGTGTTGTGTCAAACAAAGCTTTCCAGACGAAAACGTTCATTCACAACACCCTCCCCTCACTCACCGGGCACCAAAGTTCCTAGTTTTTTTATCACACAAAATGTTACACGACTGTGTAGTTCAACATAAATCTACCCTACATTAGTATTGAGATTAAGAAAAATACAAACTCAATGCTGGCCATATGGTACCACACGAATGGTACCCATTCGGTTTTCTCGGTGGATGAACGTTTTCGTCTAGAAGGCGTATTGTATGACACAACACTGGTTTAATGGAAAACAATGTTATTATTGTTATTCTGATACCTGAAGGACTGTTTTTCTCAGGTATCAGGCAAATTCTGATAAATCTAAGAGAAATGAGCTGACGATCTTCAAAATCACTTAGGTAGTTTTTGCTACTTTGGTAAACCATTTTATAAAAAGTCTTGTTCGTTGGTCCTTATTTTGTGTCCCATATTGTGACGCTTCTATTTTTTCATAACGAAATTACCACAAACAAAATTTTTAGAAACACAATACAAGAGTTATTGAACGACTCAAATTGTTCCCTTCGAAATACAAAATCTGGCTATTAAATAACGATAGTGGTTACTTGGAATGTGTCCTAGTGTCATTCGGGGAGAAACAAATGCATTGTTGGACAGCTGGTAGTGTTAACTATTCCAGAACAAAATAATTGTGTTACCTCTAGTGTCGCTTTTTGTCTGTAGAGGTTAGAAAATCACGTGTTTTGCTGTTGGCACTATCATGATGTCTCATGAAAAACACAAGCAACAAATCAATCTGAAATGTCTGGTAAAAACTCCGGCTGAGTGCTACAATTTGTTTTAAAAAAGTATACGGTGAAGATGCCTTATCTCGTGCACGTGTTTTGAAGGGTGTAAACGGGTTTCTGAAGGCCGAGAGAGCACCCAAGATTAGCAACGGCCAGGTCGACCTGCTTCGGGTTCAACTCTGGAAGAGGTGCTATAAATCGTAGTTCGTTTATCTTTTCTTTTTTTTTAAGGAATAATGGCAAATATTAATTTGTAAAGACTATTTGGACATTTACCAATGCAGTTTAAAGAAGAAAAGTATTAAAAATTTAAAATTTGAATTTAAAACGTTTAAATTGAGTTTCTTTTTAAACAAGTTGAGTTTCTTTTATCTAACGGACTTTTGGAGATTCAGAATTTGTAGGACGGCGGATTGTGTTTCTGCTGTTTCATTTGATTTTGTTTTACTTTTTCCTATTTTGTTCTGTGTTTCAGTTGTTAAAGTTATAATGCAACACTGGGTGTGCGAGTGTGTTTTTTTAATCAATAAAGATATATCTACGTGTATATCTCAATAATACAACTGGCCTGTGGAGTGTGTAGGTGTTGTTTTGTTCAATGTTTCATGTTTCAACAAAACCCCCGCTGTGACTAGGCCAGGTAACAATTAAAATAGTAGGGGCTTAGTTTGATCAAACTTGTTTCCAGCCACATATTGTGTTTCCACCAACGGGAGTTTTTGATACAGACATCAACATTTTAATTTGTGCACATTTGTTGTTTGCTTGTTTATTACTGGATGTTGTTTTGCATAGTTTGTTATGTTGTCTTGAACTGAAAACTGCACAGTTCGTTATTTTGTTTTGAACTGGAAACTGCACAGTTCGTTATTTTGTTTTGAACTGGAAACTGCACACAGTTCGTTATTTTTTGTTTTGAAATAAAAGCTGCACAGTTCGTTATTTTGATTTGAACCGATTACTCTATCTCTCTATAGAGAACTCCGTTATCAGCAGATGTCATCATAACGTTTGAAAGCTTCGATCCAGGAAAATAAAATTAATCGAGTTCCAGGAATTCCAGGTGAACTTCAGGTGGGCTGCGTCTACTTAGACCTCTCCTATGTGAGCGTTTGATTAGGTCAATCATTCTCTAATTCTAGTAAAGCTCTCAGATTATGGCGTGAAAGTACATAGTTAACTTAATTAACTAGATAGCTGATTAAACAACAGGATGCTATTTGCCAAATGTGAACAACGATTTTTCCAAAACCATCTTGATTTCACTGAACGAGTTTTGCTAATTGTTGGTACAAATTGATGGGGACGATTTCATAGACGCTTATATTAAGTTTAATCAAAATAATATTATAAATACAGTTTGTGTAGCATAAAACTCCACTTCCGGCGAGAAATACCACCCCTTCAAATGATTTTCGCCGGTTAACGAACTTCACCAAGTGATTTTTCCTTATGAACAAAAGAAACATTTGATAAAAATGTCGTGAAAATCGAAAAAAGCTGTAACCTGTAGTTAACAAAGTTAACAGTAACAAGGGTCAAAAAAAGAGTCAACGTGGGCACGTTCATATTAGTTTGTACCCTTGTATAGGAAACTTGCTGGTTTTCACGGTAGCACTTGTGGCTATGCGTTATCTGTTTGAAATTCGATTCATGTTTTTCGTTTGTCTAAAAGTGTTCAAACCCTGTTTACAAACGTTAGAAGGCCACTCTAGTAAAGTGCTTGAAACAAATCTAAAGGGTTCGGGATTAAATTTGATACATTTTATTTTTTAATTGAAATAAAATCCAAACCCCAAGTATGAAAGTTTTAACAAACTTGAAAGCTCACTGGCGTATCTGAAAGTAGGTTATCTTAAAATGCGCATGTTTAATTTCGCGTAAGGTCGATTTAAAACACATTCTGGGAGAAAAATGCTTTAGTTAGGAGGAAAGTGTACGATATGGGGACGACTAGCGCGTATGAGAACATGACTTGATTGAGGAATGAAGAAATGCTTGAGGGGGATGTTTGAAGGGTTGATGGGTTGAGAGGCTCACCTTTCCAGTTGCCACCCAATGCCGAATCTCAGGACTACCTTTCAAATAAAACTTCTATATCGTTCTGTACACTATATATGTCACCGTTTCATGACTGCTTCCTGATATTGTAAATCTGGATCCTCTATCGCTGGAATATAACCTAGAATCTGTTTAGAAAACTGACGCATGGAAAATGTCACATTTAATATTGTAAAATTATGGTGTATACTTTTCAGTAGCAATTTTGAACAAACAACACGAAGTTATTTAAACCTAACCGTTTGAGACTAAACAAAGATGTATTTATTTTTCGCTGTGTTTATTTGTCTAGATAATTATGTAAATACCATTAGTAAAACGCGAATTACTAACACAGCCAAAAGCCAAAGTGGAGGTGAAGTTTCATAAAAACGTACGGAATGTGTATTTTATGTGAAACCAAAACCTTTTTTCTGCAAAGATATTCGTTAATAGTTCTAGTAAATTATCGTAGTGCCCTTGGTACGATCAAATCTTCGGTACGGCACACGTCCTTTACCCAGAATAGTAAGTGAGAATCGAACTGGAAATCGATGTTCGACCCCGTTTCCCGCCAACCCTCCAACCCTCCAACCCTCCTCCCACCACGGCCAATACCCTCTCATCTACATTGTCATCTGCTTCCATCACTTCGCCCTACCTTGACTTACACTATTATGTTGATCAATGGCCCCATTTATATAGACTACCAGTAGCTCGTAGCTGTCCCCACACTTTTTCGCGTCCTGAATTCCCAATGTTGCCTCTCAATCTGCATTTTCCTACATTTCAAATTTTACACTTTGCATCGCGGAATTGTTTTTCCTTCGGAACTACTAAATCCGGTGAAACCCACTGGCGAGAAAACCGCAGTGGGCGTGGAACTTGTATTTAACCTACTGGTACTAGGATGGATGGTAATATTTTGAATTCGTTTGAACTTCCTTTAAAACCACTAGTGGGTACTTCAAAATGCAATGTTTCCTCGATCTGTGTTGGTGTTTTATTACTTAGGAAATTTTTTGAAAAGTCGCTTCAACGACCTGATGATCTTGCACATAAAGCTAAATAAATGACTGCAATGCAATTCCAAACTGTTAAATCTATTTAAACTAGCTGACATACCCATGCTCCGTTACGAGTTGAAATTGTGTAATTAGGTTTAAAGTAAAAAGGTAAAATATAAATCTATTATTTCGAGGGCGAATTGCATTGTAGTAACTGGAACGCTCGTATACCAATCAGCAATATTTCAATGTAGCCTTCCATTTTAGATTCATAGTTTGACCCACTCACAAGGTTTATTCATTCTGAGTTTTCATAATCACGAGATGAATGCATTTCTTGTATGCAGTTTTAAATTCTCCCAATCTTACATACTCTAGAATGTATTGTTCATAACATACTGAGTGTCCACTAAGTCATTGACGGATAAAAAAAAGTAAATTACTACGGGTTTCCGGTGGTAATAGTAGATGCTTAATACATCATTAAACAGCTGATTTCTTAAAGGTTTACTTACATACATTGGTAGCATTTGCATTCTAATTAATTTGTTAATTAAAGTTTAAACAACAATCACTGATTCATTGTCAAATCTTCAAAATGACAACACAAGAAAAGTTCAATGTGTTCTTTGGTTTCATGAATCCAACTCTCCAATAACAGTTCAAAGACTTTTCAGAAGACGATTTAGAAAAGATTCACCAGCCAAAGTTACCATACCATCAAAAGTTGGTACAACAAGCTGAAAAATACTGGGAGCGTAGGAGACCTTCAGCGTATTTTAGACTATCTAGACGAAACCTTCCCCAACCGCTGGATTGGCCGTGGTGGACCAACATCCTGGCCTCCTCGCTCACCTGACATCACATCCTTGGACGTTTTCTTTTGAGGCTACATAAAAGATATTGTGTATGCTTCTCCTATTCCAGTCATGTTCACTTTAAGGACACAAATCACTGAAGCAATGTCGACAGTAACAAGAGACATGTTATCGAACACTTGGTGAGACATAGAATATTCTTCGGGGCGCACGTGGAGGTCTGCTGATAATGTTTTATATGTAAATAAAAGTTTGTTGATAATTTTATCATGTAAATAAATTGCAAATATCTGACATTATTAGTTTTCAATTTAAACACATTTTATAAACCGTCAAGAACTTTGTGGACACCCGGTATATTTAATGTGGGGTTTTGGCTGATTTTAAAGTCACGCATTTTTGAAAATCTAAATAATAAATAAAACCGAACATTGATCATAAAACAAACAAAACAACTACTCGTATTTCAAGTTATATACTCATTTAGCCCTTGAAGGCAACAGTTAACACAATCCATTCTTAATACGCTTCTAGAGTGTATTTGAACCAACTTTGACGTGTTTAGGCCTGTGGGGTTGAAGAAACCGTGATTACTATCGGATTCAAAAAGTAATATACTCGAGTTTGACCGGGTGCTGTACGCAGCTCAGTAAAAGTAAAATTATGGCAATCACACCGACAAAAATTAAGTAGTCAATCAGTAAGACCGTGAGTCAGTGGTGTACAGGGGGTATCAAAAAGAATCATCGTATTTCATCTAAGAGGTGACCGGCTAGAGCGAGTGCGGGTATAACCCTGGGTACTGCTTAATTTATTTATTTATTTTCTATCAACGGTCAAAACCAATTTCAATACATACATTT
Source organism: Matsumurasca onukii (assembly GCA_018831715.1). Classification (NCBI taxonomy): domain Eukaryota; kingdom Metazoa; phylum Arthropoda; class Insecta; order Hemiptera; family Cicadellidae; genus Matsumurasca; species Matsumurasca onukii. The sequence goes on from CM032064.1 coordinate 8,137,315, forward strand.
CATTTAAAAAATACATAAATAAGGAGGTGCTTTCATGTAAGGGTCAAGCCAAACATGCAACTGGACTCTATAAATACGTAATCTTGAGTAATATGAGTAAATCAACAATAATTTAAATCTATACTGTACTGATAAACTAGCATACTTAAAAGGTAAATATATAAAAACAAATAAGTATAATCTTAAAACATAGAGTATCTCCAAAACGCCGTTTTAAGCTAGTTTATAAGACTAAATGATTGAATTCGTTGTCTGGAAGCATAGAGCTATTTAGGCTGCTACTTACAAACACTAAACCTAAGGGGCTTTCGTCCAAAACTTAAAACTTAATCTTTCAATAACATAAGACTCGAAATTTTAAAAAATAATTTTTTACGTATTACATTTTTATGTATTTAACTAAACATGTGACATGTTTAACCCCACTAATAGTTTGAGATAAACCTTACTCGTTTTTTTAGATACCACATCTAGGGCTTCTTTATTATAACCAACACAGTACAACACAGATAGGTTAAATGTAAGAGAGGACTTGTTAGTCCTAACTTCGCCTAATAAAGCCATTTTTCATTTCATTCATTTCACAGTAACGCCAGTAAATAGGTAGCCAGCTACTACCTAAGATAAATATTGATCAAAACAAAACCCAGCACACAGTTATACGAAAAACCCCTAAAAATCTTGTTTAGCTGATCATGTCTAAAACAACAACTGATGTCTCAATACGCCGAAACTTCCGCGCAATCAAGAAACTCATTTAACTTGAAAGTTTTGTAACTTCGTTATTTTAAATTAAATCGACCGAGAGAAAGAAAAATGGATACTGAGAGAGAGAGAAAGAAAGAGAAAGCGAGATGAAGAAAGATAGAGCGAAAAACGCCCCAAGATATGGAACTCGTGAACTTCAAGAAAGAATTTTTCCATTTCAATCTTGGGAAGAAGCAGCGAGCGCTAGCCTGGCTCCCTCCCCGGCATTCCTTCCCTACCCATCCCTTCTCTTCTCGTCTCACTGTTTCTCAGTGCATTTCTGTATACTGTATACCTTTCGTCTCAAACTTATTGCATTTAACTCCGTGTCACGTACACCTTACGCTTTTTAGTGAATACGAAAAACACAACGTTTCGAGATCTGGAATATGATCCCGTCTTCAGTTGAAAAAGTTCTCTTATCAAAATGAACTGAAGCGTGGGGATATTCATAACTTTCGTCCTAACTTTCAGCAGGAATAGCACAAAACGCTCATAGCATTGTATAAAAGACTCAACACAAGCCACATAAAACCTAACTAGTATTCTTAAATCCTATACATGTAGGGGTGCCCCAAAATTCATAGACCTAACGTTGACTGTAATCATTTTTCGTGATTCACCATACAGAGCACTTTCTGAATTCTTGTTAGTCATTTTGACCCTTATGTTGAGAAAACCTGACTCATTCTTAAAAACTCTAAGGAATTTTATCTCCATTGGCTGTGCATAAATAGATATTTGTATGTGTTCCAGTTAGTCAGTGTGATTCACGGCTGTGATTGGGCGTCCGCTGCTCCAAGCCAGCCAATGCGGCTGTCGGGCAGCTGCACTGACCGTGGACGATCTCGATTTCTCCTTATATTTTTACGTCTTAAATTGTGTGTGGAATTGTGGATGTTGTGTTATTTTCTAGGATGAGTGGTCAGCTATTGCGCTGATTACTTTTAAGCTAGCTCATATCCTAATGTGTTATGTTTTTCCATCACCTGAAGACGGGATTAGATTCATATTTTTTCAAGACCTTTAAAATGAGGTGTCACTCAATAGAGCTTCCCTATGAAAATTATGGGGCTACCCCCAATCCCCCATTTTGAAAACTGGGGCCAAGTGCCAGTATGCATTAAAAGGTACTTTGGTTTCCTCTAATAAAATGTACCGAGTTTGGTCGCGCTGAAAAAACTGGTTAAAAAGTTATAAGGGCGTTTCCACACTTTCGCCTAATAAAAAGCTGTGTAACTTAAAGTCAACGCCATTTCTTTCTGAATTAGGATAGAGACTTCTAATTTGCATCATTCATCAATAAGTTTTAAGACCTTCAAAATGAGATGTCACTCGATGGGGCTTCCCGATGAAAATTATGGGGCTACCCTCCCCCACCCAATTCTCCATTTTGAAAACTGGGGCAAAGTGTCAGTATGCATTAAAAGGTACTTTTAGTTCCTCGAATAAAATGTACCGAGTTCGGTTGCGCTGGAAAAACTGGTTAAAAATTTATAAAGGCATTTCCAAACTTTTGCCTGACCCTGTATACAGACAATTGCGTTATAAATCCATCTAAACTATTTTCATGTGTTATATTTTTAGGTGTAAGTTCATTTTTATAAATTGTTGAAGCGTATTTAATTTGTATTTGTACCACTGGCGTTAGCAGATTTGTTACGAGTTCTAAGAACTGTGACATAATTTCGTATAAATAATACTGTTAGTAAAAAAGATGTAGTATAATACTTAGGAACATAGTTCTCCACTAGAACTGATAAAGAATATAGGTTTCTTAAACAAAAGACATTGTGTGAATCACCCAAACAGTGTATATATTCTTCTTTTTGTGGCTATAAGACAATAAGTCAACCAATCACCCCACTCACGGTGTTTTTTTTCACGTGGGTGAAATTATTAATAATCGAAGTACACGCTGAGAGTCCGCTGGGAGAGCACGTGATGAAGACAAAGAAACAACAGGGGCCCAGGGGTCGGAGTGAAACAATGCGAATGCATCAATAGGACTTTGTACGTTTGAAATGAATTTCAATTTGAATAATTACAGTTACCTTGGTTGAGGGCCTGTAGATCCTACGGTGAAGGTTGTAGTCTAAACATTGTTTCGCAGCGCTTGTGCTGCATCATCAGTAGACATAAGTCACTATTTACACTGATATTAAAACTAAACACTATTAAAACTAAGAAACTTAATTAGAACTATTTACATGGTCCACGGCACTTGTGCACTCGCGGTTCACGGGCGACGCATCGGGTGGCACAAGTGAGTGTGGACACAAGTGCCGCGGATCATGTAAATAGTTCTAATTAAGTTTCTTAGTTTTAATAGTGTTTAGTTTTAATATCAGTGTAAATAGTGACTTAGTGTGTCTACTGATGATGCAGCACAAGCGCTGCGAAACACGTGTTTAGACTACAACCTGCACCGTAGATCTATAGGCCCTCAACCAAGGTAACTGTAATAAAACAGGGTCCTGCAACTGGGAAAATAGATATTTATTAATTTGAATAAGTTGAAAATTTTACATACTTACTTGAATACTTGGCATCTACGTCTTTGACCGAAACGGATAGACTGCGTCATGTGAAAAAAATATATTTATAAACTGCGGAATCACCATCCACCCCATCATAACCAACAAAAAATAACTATTATGTTATCAACACAATGAACATTTTTTATGCAATACAGATTTGTTTTTTTTAGGTTAAAACAACAAAACCAAGAAATAATTTTTAAAGGTGATACTAACTCATTTAGAACAGTTCCCACCCTAATAAAAAAAGAAAACCGGTAAAACAGTTGTTTTCAGTGGCCGCTGATTTATGTGAACAACAGGATATGATAACATTTCACGTATAACCCCAATTAGCATTTGACAGTGTTATTGATTTACTAGGATATGTTATCCATTTCAGAACTGTCACGGTGTTTTTCCTTGTGAAACAATGCTGGTGCACTTAGATTGTGGCTCACGAGCGCTTTCATGGTTGTGGGTTCAAAGTAAAAATATATATGTTTTAATCTGACTAGGATGGTTATGTTTTATGTACCTATGCAAAATGCAATAAGCTCTGCTGCTGTTGCTTAGAAATTGAGCAGTTAGTTAGATTCGATCAAATACTTGATTCAAAAGTAGATTCAAGGATAAAGCTCTAAGCAAGCTCAAACGGAAACTGGAATTATGTTTTGATGTACAGTATTGAAAACTAAAGCAATGCCAGCGATAAGTTCAAACATCCAAAGTATCGTAAAAGTTTTCACTAGCTTAAGTAAGCTAAACACGTTAGGGCCTTTTAACCTATAAACACTTTATTTGCCTTTTGTTCCTTAAATAATTGATAGCAAAACAAATTAGTTACACAAAATAGTGTTGAATATGTCTTATTCACATTCATATCATTCATAGACACATTCATAGTTCTAAAAGGTAAGTAATTCGCGTTGAAAATAGTTCATGTAATAGTAAAGTTATCTTCTACTAGTTGGAAAGATCTAAATACTCAGCCACGCCGTAAAGAGCATGGGACACTTAATGTCACTTCAATCAAGCTTGAAACTATTCTTTATTACTTTCATATCTTATCTCTGTTGGTAGTAGATTTTTAAAATATGCTTGCTCGAGAGGGAAGCTAGCTGAATAGTTTGGTTTTATGTTGTTAGACACGCAGATCATTCCTGATTCTTGTTGTGTGCTCGAGTGTACAGCTTCCCTGCAAATATAAGCTTTAAAAGCGGCATTAATGGACACCCTCAAAATTTTAAAGAATTAAAAGGGTCAAAAGGCAAAATGTTTTAAAATTTTCACAAGAATGGTCTCTTAAATTAAACTTTCCAAAAATCCGTATTGAGCACATTTTGCAAACATGACACGCGTTCAAAGTTTTTACGAGCACCACCATTACAAAAGATAATTCAATAATTTAAGTGAGAAAATATAAGGACATAACAGACCAGAAGAGGCACGTGAGGAGCTGCGTAAGCCAATTATACCAGATGCTACTTTAAATCTTATGCGTGTATTCTTCTAAGGACAGCGTTATATGGATTATAAATTTCTAAACTAGAAAATGGCTTACCAATTTGGAGGAATGTACGGTTATAGACCATTCTGACACGCTTAGATGCAAGTTCACTGAGAACTTCATTGCTATGGACCCAAAATCTAAACTTACAGTATTTATTAATTACCTTGTATTAGGCCTGTAGAAGTAATTAGTATTAGGCACTTGTATTAGGCATTTCTAGTAATTACGGTATTTATTTGAGTCTGACATGGCTGGTTAAGTTTACTATTTGAAATTATCCTATAAGTTATTTTTAGCAAGGTGACATTGGGATTTCCGTTCTGTAAATTTTAAAATGGAACATCGCGCAAAAGGGTTCACGTTTTAGATTTGTATACACCCCTGACTGCTGATGAGAGTTTGGGAAACCCCCAAACATGTGAGAAAGTACTCATGCTACATTTACACTGTGTCAAATCGTGTTTGAAAGGTGGCAGCAAATGAAAGGGTAAGATAGGTTGGAGGGAGAGGGTTGTGGAACACCACTATATTACAGATAATATTCAGCGTTTTAACCGACTTCAGAGAAACGAGAAGGTTATACAAGTTGGCCTGCGTCGATTTTTTGAATGTCTGTTCACAAATAACTTGTGAACGTAGCCATAGTTTTATACCTAGTTTGCGTTGATCGATAGACCTTAACTTCATAGTAGCTCCGCGTAAATAGCATTTTGATCGTACTAGTACTTCTATATAAAAAAGTGAAAACTTCAAAACATCTCAAAAAGCCATGTACTTGTTGCGTGTTTTGCGTCGTAAAACACTACGAATCTACGATGATGTTGCATCAATTTTCAATTGGCACTATGTTGATGAAAAATTACACTTCCAACAAGGTTCAAATAGCCTTATGTCCATCGAATATTTGAGTGCTGCCGAGATAAACAAATATGTTCGTCTAAAAATACTCGAAAGATTTCTTTGTTTGTATTTATAAAGTTATAAACGCCAAACTATACGTCTGATCAAAATTTAGAAGAAACCACGTGAGGATCCAATTTAATTGTCTTCAAGAAAATACGAGTATTTTCTTATTGAATATATGCCTATTTTCAATATGATTATATTCATTTTTATGAGCTACGTTATTTTAGTCTTTCATAAGTTTTAAATCTAAAGACAATTTATTACCAACACAATAAACCCGGGAATGTGCTTATTATGTGCATAGTTAAGTTTTCATAAAAATGGGTTTCTGATCTTTTACAGTGTACAAGCAACAATTTATCCATTACACTACAGTAAGATATTACACCTGTACCCATTTCGTGGTAACTAACATAATAAATATTAAGTTGTCAATACATATTAGAACACCACTATATGCGCGCACTATGTGCTATATTGTGAACTAAAATTTGCGTGTTGTTATAATATTTATTCACTTAAAAATTGTTGGAGTCGGTGCTGCTACTCCTTTGGTAATATTGCTTTAGCATCACCGACCCCAGAAATCGTTCAAGTGAATACAGATTATAACACCCCACAAAGTAAAGTTTGCGATATGGCAATTTGTGCGCGCATATAACTGTATTCTAATATGTATTAGCAACTCAATATTTATTATATTGGTTACCATGAAATGGGTACAGCTGTAAAATCTTTCTGTAGTGTAATCGATCAGGTATTGTTTGTACGCTGCAAAATATCAGAACCTCGTTTTTTTATGAATGTAGCATGTAAAGCTACATAATTGCATTACCCAATTATTTCAAACATTTTCGATAATTTTACTGTTGGTTTATTTTTGAAGTTAGTTCAATTATTTTGTTAAGCAGTTTTTTAATTTGACGAAGTTCCAAACTGGAACAAACCAAATTGGAAAGAAAATCTTAACGAGCACGAAACTTTATTTGACAGAAAACATGTGCAGATGAATTTAATGATAGAAGCGGTTTCATCTAAGAAGTGGATTATACCACAAAGCTTGCCTGATGCCTGATGTACTCTCCTCGCCCATCTATTTGCGCATTGTTACCACCCTTTGAGCTCAACATTTCGTCGTACGACTATACGAGTACTCCGGTGAAACATAACTCCAGGTTCAAATTATCTTTTCAGCTGAAAAGCGTCTTCTTTTGCTGAATCAGTTTTGGTTATTGTTTAATTGGTTTTATAGACAATACAGCCGTTACCTAAAAGCAGTATTTTAACCGACGTTTTATTTACTTTGTTTTATATTTACAAGTGTTCACTTTGCAGAGTATTTCGTGTGATAATGAATAATTGGAATCAAAGGATCTTGTAGTATTTGTTAAATTTAATATACAATTGAGTGTAAGCCACGGACGGCCGGCGGGCGAAATAAGTACGACTCCGAGCTATAAACTAAGAAACCTTGCACCCTCGCAGAACCTAACCTTTTTCTAGCGAGCTTGGTACACTCACTGCACAATATAGACCGGTCCAAAGGCACCGTTCTCATGTAATAACTTGATTTATCTAGTACATGTTCTACGTGATGTGAATTAACTTAGAGTGGCTTGGAGTCACTGTGTTTTCCAAGAAGATGTTCGCGGTTTCTGAAAGTTCGTCACCCTAGCCACCCTGAACTCACACCAACAGCGCTAGTAGAGCTTGTTATAACTCTTGCATTTTTACCACAAATCAACGAGTTATCCGTAAGCTTTTTCGTGTAGTCTTGCAAAGCCTATCAAGAGCACACTATTTTGGAGTAATTAGTTTTAAGATAACTCAAAACTAAAGCGTTGACAGCCATTTCCGTGCATAAAGATTCAAACTGTATGCTGCCATTTTGAATAGAGGTCATTTTGAACCCTATTTATGATTAAAACTACTTCCAACTGCTTTTATTTGGTGGCAAGGTACTTTTATGGACAGGCTTTATGAACATTTGGTAAAGGCAATGAACACAGAAAAACAGCTGGTTTTTCTCTATTCACTGGGTAGAAGTCACACTTACTGCTTAGGCTCATTGCTCGCTCGTTGGCGAAAATTATTAAAGAAGTTCTAAACTGCCACGAATATGTTAGCCAGTTATGAAGATAAGCTTGTTTTGGGTATCAAATACTTTGTATAATAGTGTATTTTATTAATGTACACTATTGACGAAACCTCATATGTTAGGTGGTAGAGATGAAGTTTTTTAAACACACCGAAAGACGTATTCTCTTATTTAATGACAAATAGTTGGCTGAGTCCTCCTCTTCAAAAAAGTCTTCAATTATATAATGTGTGTTTTGGATTAAGAGTTTTTTAGTACTTTCTTAAATTTGTACAAGACTATTTACTTCTTTTATCCAATTCGGTAAATGATAAAGGGAATTTTTTGAAATAACTAGTATGGTGATTGGGAATTTTGAATTGATTGCGTGATCTCATAAAATACCTATAACTAGAATTAAACGCAGAGTGGAACGTTTAGCAGCAAGCTAGGCTATTTTAAGGATTGCTAATAAATTATTAAACAGAACAAATAACTGGCGATGTGAAGTGAGGTGTGATGAGGCGTGGAGAGGCGTGATGAGACGGGGCGTGGAGAGGCGTGATGAGGCGTGATGGCGCGAGGCGGGGACCTGAAGAGACGTCGATGCCGCTGTATTCAGCGCTGCACATGTGACGATTCAATGTACGTAAACAACATTCAATCAATGAACTGACATTGTTTATTGTTTCTCTGATTATTTTGACAGCTCTCTGTTTGCCTTCAGTTTGTTTGTACATCAATCAGTGTTGTTTGGCTTATGTGACAATATTTCTGCTGGGGCATTAGACGGGTTTTACACTTACAATGGCTCTGTTGCTAATAGCCATCCTTATCGTAGAAATATCCTTTATTCATGTTGATGATTTTCTAAAAACCCCACTTGGTTTGGATTCCAAAAGACCACTTGTTTACGTGACTGAGTAAAACGTTAGAACTTGATAACTTAAACTAAAAAACTGAGAAAAATTAAGAACACTGAGGATACATGTTCAAACCTTGCGTTCACTATCTATTTTCCTATTTCAGGCTAGTTTTTAATCTATATAAATAAAATAAGACTTTTGTCTGTACATTGCAATGAATCCATAGGTTTTTGGTTATTCGGTGTTTATATACTTTGCTAAGACCGATAGTTGCGTCAAAAATATTCCTGTCTGTCTGTAACGTTTTTAAGGCAACTTGGACCGCTTATAACTCAAAATCGGCTGGAGCTATGGCGGTGAAACTTCGTTTTAGGGTTTAATTTCGCAGTGTGTCTTTAGCTATAATTTATACCCATACAACATCTACAAAATAAACGGTGAAGGACCAAAGCGGGCACTGAACACGTATTTACGGAATATTGGACCGCTTGTAACTGAAAATCGGCTGAAGCATTGCAGTGTGCTTTAGCTATACTGTTTATCCATACAACATCCACAAAATAAATGGTGAGCTTTTACTCTCACAAGGTAGCCAAACACCGATAAACACTTATTTGGTTTCCGTTTGTCTGTACATTGAAATGAATCCATCGGCTTTTGGTTATTACGTTTTCTTACACTTTGTAAAACCAAAACTGACGTATAACATTAAACACAACCGTGCGAAAACAGGCACGTCAGCTGGGAAACTTAAAGCCCACTTTAAAAATGAAGGAACAGGTGTAAGGATCGGTAGTTTGATGCCAGTACCCGAGCTACAGCCTGCCTTTGTACAAAAGACTTTAAAGTCATGATACTATAATATTTTATCCGTGGCGAAGCACGGGTACACAGCTAGTACTAACTAAACCGTCACCACTCAAAGTGAATATACAACAGAAAATAGATTGTGCGTTGTTACTTTGTTAAATAGACTTTAAAAGTAAACATGTAGGATACGTTTCAGGGTACCTTATCAGGTCTTTAAAACGCACCTTTTCAAAGTGTCCCGCGTTTGCTGTGATTTCTAAAATAATGAGTTCGGTAACTTCTAAATGTCCAATATTATTAAGACCAACTATATGTAAATTGCATATTTGTGCACAAACATATCTGAATTGTGATACGATCTTTGCAACCAAACATAAAATATGTCTGCAAATAAAAAACTGCAGTGTGGATCATATCTATACGTGAGAGCTGAGTTTGGAGTTTACTGTCGGTCATAACAGATTGAGTAATTTAAAAATGATTTAGATCTTTTATGGATTGGTATAGGACCTTATCTGATCAGTAGTAAAAGTAAATCTCCGCTAATTTGAATTTTATAACAAATGAAGCTGTAATTTTTATTTTAACAGAAGAAATAAATTTAGAATTTACTGTCTTATTTCTCGAGGGTGCGGTTCAAAATGAAGAAATGTTGTTGTTTTCAATTATTACTAGTTTTCCCTGTTACTCTTCATTAACGTTTCGTTGGCTTCATCTATCGTTACATTTGACGTTTGTACGATCCTTTCACTGTCACAATAAAATTAGAGTAGACATTCATGGGTGTAATTCTAAGTCAATTTCAGCTGTAAGAATTCAATCTATAATATAAATCTCAGCTGTACTATTTCGTTCATAAAGGCCACCATTTCTTTATACTCAAGGCGATGAAATGTGTTACGTATCTTTGAGTTATTTTTGTACCCTAGACATAAATAGAAATGTCAAGATTCAAGAAAGTTTGACGAAACACCTTTCCACTCTCAAGATGGGTTCATCTCCGTTTCCCTGTCACTCTTGATTAACGTTTGTTTGGCTTCATCTGTTGTTTTTGGTATTACAGTGTACTGTATTATATTTGCAAGGTTCACAAGGTGGTGCGTGTGGTTTCATCTGTTGAATCCTTGGAGTAGGAATAAGATGAAATCGTTCTGTTTGATATGTTCCTTTCCGCAATTAATAAATATAAACTTGAATTCTGTAGCCTACTTTGGTTTTCTTGCTGCGGTATTTGAAGTTATTCACACAAAACTGCCAATAACTGAGTATTTTTCTGGTTTCCATCTCGACTTTTACTAAGACGTTTAATTTTACAGCTCCAAGAAACTTTAACAATTTACCTCCAAACCATCAAAGCGTCACCCAATCAATGTTGCTGTGTTCAAAGATACGGTGAAAGAAGTACGCACCCTGATATCAAAGATCTATTTTTTATTCAAATTTAAATAATGGACATAATCTAAAATTAAGTATAGGGTATCAAATTTGTAATTTAAGTTTATAATGAATACATTGCTTTAACTCAAAGGATTTTGTGGCCGGTGTCACACAATTAGCTTGAAATATTTCAAGCTAATTATAATAATATGTTAACATGGTGTGAACCGGAAGAACTAGATTATATATAACTGTTTAACTAAAAACGCAATTTCAAATTAACTTAATTTACAAACATTCACTCTCTCCAAAAACTTTGATTTGAGATACCTTGAAACAGGCCACTATACAGGGTGTCCCATAAGTAAAGTGCCAGGTTCAAGGAAAAGGTTATTTAGGTCAAAATAAAGAGAAAAATAAGAATAATTTTTTTCGAAAACGCTTAGTTAACCAGATATTCGCCATTTTCTATTTGTCACTAATTATTTATTATCTCCCACACCACTTATCAGATTTTACTTAAACTTAGCATACGTTTGTATCTAAGTAAGACCATTTATGGGGATAATTACCAGCATGATCTAACTGATCATTTAAAACGGTGGCTATTTTGTGATTATCTTAGGGTATTTTTGGAGTTACACCTTAAATAGCGAATACACGGTGAGTTTTATGATAAGATGTAAAGAGTACCGTTTTGTAGCAAATTTTACTACCTACCTATTGACACCAAGGTAAATAAAACTCGATTCATAATCAACAAAGTTACATTGGAAACCGTGGCAAACATCTAGATAGTAAGGTTGAAGGTTGTCTGTTTTCATTCAGAGTTTCCCCTAAAGCTTCGTTGTTTCTTAATAGATTTTTATGAACTTCATGTCAATAGATAGGTAATAAAATTCACTACAAAACGTGATCTAACATATCACTTTCAAACGGTGGCTATATTATGGTATTTTTAGGGCATTTTTGGTGTTACACATTAAATAGCGAATAAACGGTGGGTTTAACGATAAAATGTAAATTTAACCGTTGTGTAGCAAATTTTATTACCTATCTACTGACACCAAATTCAAAGAAATCGATTTAGAATCAACAAAGTTATAGTGGAAACTCTGGCTGAAAACAGACAACTTTCCACCTTATTATCTTGATGTTTGCCACAGTTTCCACTATAACTTTGTTAATTCTAAATAGATTTCTTTGACCTTGATGTCAATAGATAGGTAATAAGATTTGCTACAAAACGGTATTCTTTACACTTAATCGTTAAACTCACCGTTTATTCGCTATTTAAGGTGTAACACCAAAAATGCCCTTAAATTGCCATAAAATAGCCACCGTTTTTAAATGATAAGTTAATTCATCCTGGTAATTTTCCATAAATGGTCTTACTTAGATACAAATTTATGTTAAGTTTGAGTCAAATCCGACAAATGGTGTGGGAGATAATAAATTATTAGTGAAAAATATAAAATGGCAAATATCTGGTTAGCTAAGCATTTTGAAAAGATTTTACTGTTGATTTTATTTTTATTTTGACCCATATAACCTTTTCCTAGAGTTTGGCACTTTACTTATGGGACACCCTGTAGTGCCTTTGGGGTTTCCTTACCTACTGTCGTGGTAAGTAAAGTCAAGTAGTAATAGCTTTTGTCTAGTTATTAAATCTTGATGACCATTTCGGTTCTCGTCTACTTTCAGAAGTGCATTTTTGGAGTTGATACTGCTTTGTTGTACTATTATTGTTTACCTTGTGAAATGTTCACTGTACTTGGAAACATTAATATTCTTGAACTCTTGAAGTATCCTTATGCTTACATAACATTGTTTGTTTTAATAGAAACTAAATGCAAAGCAAAGTATGTTACGTAGTACTGTATACAGTGATGTGGCTGGAAGCAAAGAGCCTTGTGTTCTAGAAACTTTAACGCGTTGACATAAACACTGAAGAGTGTGCTCTGGAGTTGGAGTTACGACTGTTATGAGACCGAGTATCTGCGCATCCGACTGCTTTGTAAGTAGAAGGTGTAAAAAGAAACAGTTGCCTCTAACAAATAATGTAGCTAAGTTGACATGTATTTAAGGTCCTGCTACAGGGTGTTTTTTTTTTAAACGCAACCCAACTTTCAAACTTTAGTAAGTCATTTTATACGAACGCTATAAGGTCGTAAAATGTATCATTGGTTTGTTCACTTCAATATCTATCAGATGGTATGTATTTTTGCAGTAATATAGTGGTTTTGATTTGCTAATTTGATGTTGTTGTAAAATAAACGCAATCGCGGTTTTTAGCAAAGATCAAAGAGTGCTTATTGTTGAAGAACATTTAAGAGAAAGATAATATTTCTTGTCAAGATGCGTTTAAGATCAAGTATCCAGGTGTTAGTGGGGTGTCTGCTTTAGTTGTTTCAAAATTTTGAAAGATTTTTTAGGAGGATTTTCTAATTCAACCCTAACATTGTCCGTCATTTCTTCATTCAGTACAAACCGCCCTCTGTTATGTTTTCCGTTCCCTACTTAACCTATTTTGTTAAACTTTTTTACAAATCTTTGAATTTTAGATTTGTTTGGAATATTCACACCTGTAAACTTGACCCCAAATTCCTCTTGACAAAAAGAAATTATCTTCTTCTTAAGAGTTCTTCAACAATAAGCAATGTTTGATCTTGGCTAAAAACCGTGATTGCGTTTATTTTACAATAGCATCAAATTAGCAAATCAAAACCAATATATTACTGCAAAAATACATACCATCTGATAGATATTGAAGTGAACAAACCAATGGTACAATTTACGACCTTATAGCGTTCGTATAAAATGTCTTACTAAAATTTTAAAGTTGGGTTGCGTTTTAAAAAAAACACCCTGTATTTTATAGCTATTTCGTGCTAAGTTAAATGTTGGTGCACAAAAGATCACACGCAGCCAGTGAGGTGTCTCACAGAAGAAGATCATCACCAGGTTGATCGAAAAGACTCTTTTTGTTAATGGTGGATTAGTTACTGTACAGCACCTCTAATAGTTTTTCAAAGAGATTTTAAACATACGAGTAATAATTAATAATCGTCTTTTGTAGTGTATTTTTGCGTGTTTTTTAAGAAGCCTGTAGTCTTACATTACATTAGTGAAAGGCTCGTATAAATTCAGTTACTTCTCTTTGGTGTTTACTTAGTAATTATATCTTACTAATAAGTTTTTTCGATCGCCGTACAAAGGAATGAGATATCTGGTTGGGCTCAACTTGTGTTACATCATTGTTGAATCTACTGGTGATGAACTTGGTTTCCTAAAACATATTTTTAAATTACGCGTGTAATGTATAAAATAACGATAGTAAAATAGCTATATTTTCTTTCCTTTGATTTCTCCAGATAACTTTAACATCTATAGGCCCAATACATTTCCCAAAAGCTGATTAATATCGAGTATACATTAGTATAGTATTAAAGCAGTGTTACAACATTCAACTCGGTTAACTCTCATTTTATCTTACTTTCAGACTACGACGAAAACCGACATGACGAAACCTACTCCTTCAATGAGGAAATCTACTTTTATGCTAAGATATCTCTCATCTGACATTTACAGTTATTAAATAAAGCATTTTTCATAGTGGGAAAAGTTTAGAAGACGATATTAAAACCACCTGTTGTAGCATTTTCTTGTGTCTAGAGTTCTTGATAAGCAAGGATTGAATAACTGAAACGCACGAAACGTCAATGAATGAGTACGTTATTCTTCAAATTGCGATTTGATTATACTCGAGTAATAACAGTGTGGATATCGATATTTTCTCATATAAAGTCTGCTCTCGTCTGTCCCCCGTTCAGGATGCTTTTTGTGTGTAGAGAATAGAAAAGTTGTTGTTTTCCATGTTTTCATGACATTTTGGAATCATAGGTCAGAATCGTGAAATCTGATAGAATATAGTCCGTACCAACGGACACGTCGAGGAAAATATAAGGGTTATTTGTTTTTCCTAAGCACTCTAAATAACAAGAGAGCAAATCTATAGTGACCTTGAAGGCCTTTGGGTGAAATAACACGTAATGAGTTTCCACTTCATACAGCTCATATCAATCATGCGATTGATAAAGCAAACAACGCAGTTAAGATTAAACCCAAAATGTAAACAACGCAAAAAGTAAGCATAAACTCTCCATTGATCCAGTACAGTGTCTTTTAACGTGGTTTTACTCCGTGACTTTTGAAACATCATGTTTTATTGAAATTTTATTTAAATTATCGTACAAATTGTAGTATTTGGGTAAAATAATTAAAATAAAATTGAACGTTAAAGAATGTTGTAATATCAAGATCAATATGTTGACCTGTTGTGTAAACAAATTAAAGAACAATTAGAACATATGATTGAACAATAATAATAGTTTAAAGCCAGGACACTACATCTTCCTCCCCTCCTGGATAGGAACGTGAGCTGCTGATCTCAATTGGTCAGCGTGACATCGTCTTCTCTTGCCAACCACTTCTACTTCGTAGGAGTAAGGTCCATTTTGTCTGACAATGTGACCTTTTTTGTAGCCGCTTCCTGTTGTGTTCAAGACCCAGACATCTTCTTCTTGGACGAAGGTCTTTTCTCTCCCTTGAGGATGGTTCTTTCGCTGTTGAACAAGTTCTTGGTCAGCTTTGACATCAACTGAGGGTTTCAGGAGGTCTATTTTAGATCTTAGTTCACGGCCAAACATCATGTAGGCTGGCGTTTTCCCTGTGGATCTTCTTGGAGTTGTTCTGTAGGAAAACAAGAAAGATTCGAGCTTCTTATCTATTGTTCCTCTGTCGGCTTTAGTTGCAATCATTCTTTGTTTAAAGGTTTTTACACATCTCTCAGCGAGACCATTCGATTTGGGATGATAAGGTGTGATTCGGGCATGTTTGATGTTTAGGCTGTCACAAAAATACTTGAACTCATGTGAAGTTAGTTGAGGACCGTTATCACTTACTATTGTGTGGGGGTAGCCGAAGCGAGAAAATAACTGTTTTAAATGGTTTATAGTTGCTTGGGTAGTTGTGCTATGTGTGGGTATGATTTCAAGCCATTTCGACCGTGCATCAACAATAACAAGCCACATTTTGCCAAGGAAGGGGCCGGCAAAATCTATGTGTATACGAGACCACACTTCGGAAGGTAGAGTCCAGGAGAACAGTGGCATTTCTACTTCCTTTGGCCTACTTTCTTGACATCCTGTACAGTCTTTGAGAAAATGTTCAATCTCGTTATCTATTTTTGGCCACCATACTTGGAATCGTGCCTTTGCTTTCATTGCAATGATGCCTGGATGCCCTTCATGTAGTAAATGTAGTATGTTGCTCCTTAATTTGGTTGGAATGATGAGACGACCTGACCAGAGTAAAACACTGTTTTCATAAGACAATTCCTCACGTTTTCTGTAGTACGGCATCAATTCGTCTGAAATGACTTCTTCTGAGGGCCATGTAGAGTTAACATAATTTATTACTTTTGATAGTATTAGGTCATGTTGTGTACTTTCTTTAAGATGTTTCGTTGATACATGGAGATCCTCTACCCTAAGATGAAACAGGTGAGAGCGGTCGATGTGCCCCAAACGTTCTTCAGAAGTGATATTTTCTTCATATTTGTGTGGAAACCTTGAAAGAAAATCTGCTAGTATTTGGGTAAAATAATTAAAATAAAATTGAACGTTAAAGAATGTTGTAATATCAAGATCAATATGTTGACTTGTTGTGTAAACAAATTAAAGAACAATTAGAACATATGATTGAACAGTAATAATAGTTTAAAGCCAGGACACTACACACATAATCCCATGCTAGATGTCAATGAATAATTAAATATCTCAAAACAACTGATAGCTCCTATAAATTAAACTACTTTACAATCGCATAAAGAATAAACCCAAACGATAGTGGTAGTTTTTGCGTGTCATGAAACCGTTCTTGTGATAAAATATTAGACACATGTCACTGATTAACTTCTGTTGTTTTATTTCTGTGAGATGTTATCCATCCCTTTGGATGGTATTATACTCGTCGGTTTGATCGCGTTATACGATTAGTGATGACCTTTGAAATCAATCATACGGCTTAATAGTTCGGTCTGAACAACTGTATTTGGAATATAAATGTATATTGATAAATAAGACTTTTGTTTGTTCGTGTTTTTGACTACTTCAGCCCACGTACATATATCTGTACTATATATAACAAAACATTCTTGATCACAAGTAGTATTGAATAACACTTTTACCAAATAAATTAGTTTGTTTGTGCTTAGTTTGTTTTTTCTCTGAATGATCTACTTTATTACATTTTTCACTAACAGGTGCCAAGGCCCAACTAAACTTTGAACTGTTGTTTCGACTTATTAACAAAGCTTATTCAACTTTAGACATATCAAAACTAAGCATTGATGACTTTGATAACATATTTAAAATACCTTTTCTATGTGTGGGATATAATAAGGTTAATAGCTCTTGCTAGGGGTAGCTTAGGGAGAAACACCTTTGAGAAACTATTGTACCGGGTGTCCACAAAGTCCTTGACTGATAAAAAAAAGTAAATTACTGCAGGTTTCCGGTGGTAATAGTAGATGTTTTATACATCATTAAACAGCTGACTTCTTAAAGTTTTACTTACATAGATTGGTAGCATTCGTATTCTAATCCATTTGTTAATCAATTAGTGATTCATTGTCAAATCTTCAAAATGACAACAAAATAAGAAAAAGTTCAACGTGTTCTTTGGTTTCATGAATCCAACTCTCCAATAACAGTTCAAAGACTTTTCAGAAGACGATTTAGAAGAGATCCACCAGCCATTTATACCATCAAAAATAGTTTTGGGTAGTTTTTCAACAAGGCTGGGCGCCACCGCATTGGTCGACACAAGTTAGAGAGTATCTAGACGAAACCACAGACTAGAGACTATAGAGTCCGTTAGTCTATGACGAAACCTTTCCCAACCGCTGGATTGGCCGTGGTGGACCAACATCCTGGCTTCCCCGCTCACCTGACATCACACCTTGGACTTTTTCTTTTGGGGCTACATAAAAGATATTGTGTATGCTTCTCCTATTCCAGTCATGTTCACTTTAAGGACAATAATCACTGAAGCAATGTCGACAGTAACAAGAGACATGCTATCGAACACTTGGAGAGACACAGAATATCGCCTTTATCTTCTTCGGACCACCAACGAGGCGCACGTGGAGGTTGCTGATAATGTTTTATATGTAAATAAAAGTTTAATTATCACTTTATCATTTAAATAAAAGTGAAAATATCTGACATCATTAGTTTTCATTTTATTACATTTTATAATCCGTCAAGGACTTTGTGGACGTCCGGTATAGTCGGGATACTACAGGTTAACTGCTGGAGTGTATCGTATCGCGTCGGGTACGATCTGGTTTATTTGAAACACGATTTAAAATATGAACACTTTAAACCAATAAATATTTATCATTCCAAAAGCAACAAAGATGAAACGGGCCTTAGTTAGCTTCCATAAACAGTCAATAAGTAACGTGGTGACATATCGTTACATAACACATTATATCCGTCTGTCAGTGAACGGTCTCTCTCTCTCTATTGTGTTTTCTTTTATTACTGGTTCTCGTGATCGTATGTTCAGTTGTATCACTTCAGTGTATGTTGAATGGGGTTTTGATTTGTTGTTTCGCTCATTCTTTATTTTAATCCGTTTACGTTGAGGGGGAAATTTACCCAAAGTATATAAATATATTTATTAGTATGGTTATTTTAACCATTCATATACCTGAAAGTATAAGAAAAACGTTTGGTGTTGGTCCACTTTCTAACTCCCCAAAGCGGGAAAAGGGTTGGGTTAAGCTAGGTCAATCTAAAACAGGCCGAAACCCAGTTAAGCGCTGCTGGCGTGAGTAAAGTGAAGTTCCTTTATAGTTTGATACACTAAATCACCAATTGTAACTCTAAATCTATAGCACTGGTTATTTACTATATCATAGTCATTTTTCAATTGAGAACATGCTAAAAAAGCTATGATTTCAATACATTTTTACTATTGCTTTTTGGTTTTAATATGCAATTCATAAAATAAATCCATTCATTGCATTTGATTATTTTGATTTTAAGTAATAGTAGACCTCTAGATAAAGGGACTTTATATATATAGCATTTATATATAGTTATTTAACGAACCCCTAACCTTAACACCGACCCTTCTGTGACAAGTATGAACGCAACCGTAAAACATATTGTTTTTCAACAGTCTCTACATTTCAATTACACCATCTTTCTTATAAATTTTCTGTTGTACAAGCAATTTGTCCCACGAAGAAAATTCACGATAAACAACAATATCGACAACATTAAGGAGTAATTTACCGCAAAGTATTGTAAATATTTTATTATTTTCGTCTAATGGAAGAATTTTTACTAGACATTGAAACGAAGGTCCTGGTGGGATATAGTTTATTCTCGGAAGTTAAATAACTTCAACAACCATAGCCATGGTATCAAAGTGTTTTGAGCAACTTTTTCTGAGGTGATCAATCCTCTCAAAACTCTGTCATCATTAATCTTAAAAACATTAATGGTTTTTAGTAAAAACTCCCTCTAGTATGTAGAAAAAAGTCAAGTTTAGCTGATCACAACAATGAATATGAATGGTCAACGTGTGTACACCGGAATGCCAAAGACAGTTCTGGACCATGTTTATTCCCCTTTTTTCGAAGACTAGAGACTAAGGTTTAAGGTGATGTAAAAGTGTGTCTTGTTTAACGAGGCGAAGTTAGGACTACAAAGTCCTCTCTAACACTCAACCTCAACCTTTACCTAGCGTTACCGTATTAGTCACATTACAAATTGTAAGTGGTGACTGCGGGGATCGAACCCGCGCCACCGGAGTGATGAGCTCCGGAGTCGCGCGCGTTACCAATCCGCCATGTACACGATGTACACGTATCATAAGCCGTAATGTCAACGTGGCTGGTTTGCACTGTTCAAATGAAGGCATGACGTGAATGCCGGAAGTTGACAGACAAGAATGACAGCGGAAACAAGGTGTTGACGACGTAACAGCTAATCAGCGAATCCACATCTAATTTAGTCTCAGTTTAGAAATCAGTTTAATTCCTTACGTTTCAAGTCAATATTCTCCACTTTTATTTAATTCTCGTCAAACAATCACCCCGGTACGTATAAGTATATTCATATCACAGTAGTCGTAACTCAGCTGTTGGGTTCACAGTGATCGTAATAAGTTTAAACATCAAAACCTCAAAACGAGAACGGTTTTAAAAATTATAATAACTGAAGAGATAAAATGTGGATTACTTTTTGTTTAGAGTTAAATTTAATTAAAAGTAATAATAATACGAAGATAAAATATAGTTGTATAGGCGACATGATACAAAAGGGTTGTATCATGAGTGATGTTTAAGGATCTTTAGGTCTATTTGGTATGTCTTAGACAATAATTAATACAATTTTGAAGTATAGTGAATTAGTGTCATGTTTTCGACATCGCAGAATGCGGCTATTGTATTAAAATGTATATTAAAAATAGCTTAATTCCAGTAGAATTAGGTAGTTTTCTTTTCAATTTGCATTAAAGGTATCTTAGTATTACAACGTAAAGTAACAACAGTTGTTGGACAGTTCTTACGGGTGTGGAGTTTATTTAAATGAAATAGGTCCTTTTCTTATACTAAGCGAATGGTTTTATATTGGTGCTAGGCCTATGATGTAACATGAATGAATGAATAATAGCTTTACTAGGCGAAGTTAGGACTAGCAAGTACTCTCTTACACTTAACCTGCAAAGTGGAACACTGCAAAGTCAAATGTGTTTCATGCGAACTTAATAGACGTACTAGTTAAGGCCAGTTAAGTTAGTACTAGTTAAGTTACGAGTACTTCAGGCTGCCAAACATAATACAACATAATTAGATAGTTGTGGCATTAAGTAAAACTATTCTACATAAACTATTTATCACGATTTGTCAAGTAAAGTGGTAGAGAGGACTCTCACAGTCCTAACATTCGCCTGGATAAAGACATTTGGCATTTAATTTAATATTATGAGTGCCCTGATGCAAAAATATATAAATAGTCTTGCTCTGCCCTACAATAAATAGGATTAGATACAGCACACGTTGTCAGGTGGTCAGCCTAATATACGATGTGTCATTGTGATATTCGTCAATCTACTGTATTCATATTAACTAAAAACTCAATAAAATATATGAAAGGTACTCTAAACGTTGTCGATTCCATTTAACAGACAAATAGCGAATTTGCATCGCAATCCAAGTGAACAGCTAAATGATTGACGGAAATGCAAGCATTGTGTCAAGTGTAAACAACCCTCTTTGTTAGGTCAATCTGTGCAATTACTTCTAATTGACCTACCGACGGACACTTCTACCTTCCACTCTTATCAGTCTTGCTCTGACTTGGATCAAAGATATTGTCAATCACAGAATATATGTGAATTCAAAACTATTTCTTTTTACTCACCACCCGACGATTAGGTAATCCTATGAAACCGGACGTGGTATTAAATGTATTTTTAAAGGGTACTCGGTTGTTTATTTAATCTATATCATATATTTGTATATAACGAGGTGTTTATGAGAAGAGAAAGTGAAAGATGAAAGATGTGAGTGTTAGTGTTGGTGTTGGAACGAATGTTGAATGTTTGCGAAGCGAGTTTCTTGAATTGATCTTCCTGCATTGCGGGAGTTGTAGCCTACTTCTCACGTCAAGGCCTAGCTCCAAACATAACCTTACTCTTACTCCTCAGACCTCTCCTCATTCACCCCTTTCCAGACGACACAACTTAATTACGCCCATCATACAATATTTACAATATTCACCGTGCCTTGCAGTACATTTTTCGGTCAACGTGGTTTTAGTTTGATTTAAATTTATTTTAGGGATTTAGTCGTGCTATAAATAATCAACATATTATGTTACGAATGTACTGAAGGCTAAAGCTTGTTTGGCCTGTGTTTTATCGGCATGAATAAGAAGGATATGTGTAGAGCTATGTAACCTTTTCTTTATCAAAAAACCCTAAGAGTTCAATGTATTTAGGAGTGTGTTAACGTCAACATTTTTTGATAATGTCTTTAAATTTAATTGTTGTAAACCACGTGTCTTAAAATACAAAGTAGCTTAAGCTAGTAAATATCAGGTTTATATTTTATTTCCATTTATTCAGCTAGAACTATCTTAAGAAAAACATTGTTTGCGGGCGCGGAGTTCCAAGTGGGGTAGTATACTCCACACCCGCGGGACTGACGGGTGACGGGTGACGGGCAGACGGGTGACAGGGTGACGGAAGAGTGACTTACCGGTGTGCGTCTCTTGCGTGACAGAAGACACGGAGACAGAACTCGGAGGATCCGGTGTGACCGAGGCGCTGACGGCCGGCAACGGATACACGGGGTCGCAACATTCTCGCTCGGGAAACTCGCTAGTCGACACGAGTCCTAGTCCGAGACCGAGGAGACAAGTCCAGGCAAGACAGTAAGTCATGCTAGCCCCGACACCGCGGCCACATGCCACTCGCTCACCAGTCACCACACTCGCACTCGCCGCGCTAATAGCCTGATGACCCTCGATCGTTAGGGACGGTGCGCAAGAGTGGGTAGCGCATGATCCGGCAGGAGGCGGGAGGCGGGAGGTGGTTAGGTGGCGGGTGAGGTGCCTATGCCACACCGCGCTCCGCGCCGTCCACATTCGATACTGCCTCTGCCTCTGCCTCTCTACCTTGTCGAACAAAATTAATGTTTCATTTGGATTTGATCGGTGACATGATTTTATTACCGGATATCAACTTGGATTAAATCCCCAGACATGATCGATCATCTGACTGACATTGAGTAGGTTTAGGAACTGCCCCTACCTTCGGTTACTAGCCCGCTCTCCCTACATTCACGCTTCCCTCTCGATTGTATGTACAGGTTGTGCGTAACATGTATATACGTCATACCACGGTGTCTAGTAAGTTATTGGCGACCTCTGAGGGAAAGAGAAAATAAGAGGCATCTATGCACAAACTGATTACACCTTACATAACGCAATTGATTAATAATAGTTCGCTGAAATGCAAGTAATCACAAACTACATTCTAAATACGAAAGACGGAATTCTGCCATACTTCAAAGTTGAGACTTGATATGTCTTGCTAAAACTCGTTAAAGTTAAACTGCCACCTCCATTACGATTTACGACTTAGAAATATACGACATCGAAATTACGATTATATCTGGAAAACAAGTCTTGAAACGGGTAATTCAAGAGTTCCCGCACTCTAATTGCAAGAAACCCCAGTCTTATATATATGGTGTAGTGGTTTAGCATAACCGCCCGGCAAGTGGGAGACCCGGGTTCAAGTCCCGGTTCGGCCCAAACATTTTCGTCTTCAAATTTCTTTAGGAATAAATTAGCTTTTTAGCGTTTATACAAATTAAGATCTATATAAGTCATTTGACATAGTATTTAAATTATGTTTGTATTATTTCCAGCTTGTTGATTTAAAGTCACTATTTGACAGTCACATGTTTCGGATAAACATTCAGATTTAAGTACTTCTCTAAATTTGAAGGCAGAAATAGTTGGGCCGGATGGTGTAGTGGTTTAGCATAACCGCCCGGAAAGCGGGAGACCAGGGTTCAAGTTCCGGTTCGGTCCAAACATTTTGTCTTCAAATTTCTTTAGGAATAAATTAGCTTTTTAGCGTTTATACAAATTAAGATGTATATATAGCTTTGCTTGAAGCTTATTTTGAGAATAAAAGTTGCATTAGTTGTGCTACAAAGTTCCGGTTAAAGTTGTCTAATGCTCCAGTAACAAGTAAACAAACAGTGTATGATCTAGTTCGCCGTTTCCGTTAGACAGAAAGTGTTCATTCTATATACGGGAGTTTCAATAATTGATATCTAGAGACCTAAGGAAAGCTAAGCGAATCTAGTACTGTCAATTTTTCAAGATATTGAGTAGATACAATGTAAATAACCAATTTGAGATTACTTTTTGAGTGATGAAGCATGGCTTGACTTGAAGAGAAAATAGGAGTTTGGTGTGCGATTTCTCAGCGAAAGGTTGTTTATTGGTCCGATTGTTTTTCATTACCGCTGTTAACTCTAATGTTTATTCAGAAGTCGTACATCAGTTTGTCACCTAACTCAATGATTACTAATCTACTCGATCGAGTAGATTAGTAATCATTGCCTCACTTGAAGAGGATGACAGGATGTGTTGACTGCAACAGGATGTTGCGACGTGTCATAAGTCGGGAAAACCCTGAGCAATGCTTCTTGGTTTCTTTGGTGAACGAAAATTACGAAAGGACTTTGGCAATCACGATCCTCTGAACTGGCTCCTCATGATAATTTTTAAGGTTACTTAAAAGTACAAGTTCTTCAAAACTGCCCACTGGCACTTAATAGCTTAAAAATTAACATCCAGAGAACCATAGAACAAATAACACCTTCAATGATAAAACGCACAAGTTCTAGTTTGTGTAAAAGAGTTAACTTGTGCCTCCAGATGGACGGCGGACATTTCGAGCACTCTTCGTGAGCATTTGTTTTGTCAAACAATATACTTTGATTAGCTTGGCAAGCTTTATTGTGTACTTCCATAAAAAATACTATGCATTTTTACTATGCATACATATTGTTCTTTGAGGACGGAGTTTGTTGACTTCCAAAATTAACGTTTGAGTTTTTACTTTAAAAGTTCCCGGCTTACTACTTTGAAAGGTTGAAATCCTAAAGATTCAACATCCAACTTGTCTTCGAGATTTTAAAGGAAAGAGTGCGTAACAAGGTAACCCTCGAGGCAAGGGGCCTTTTATTGAATCAAGTACATGTGACTACATCTCAAAGTCATACTATTAATAAACAGTAATAAGAAATAATTAATAAAATTATGGACACAAAAACACAGAAAAATTACTAGGCCAGTTACATTTAATAGATTTGCATAAATATAACTTACATTGAATAGTTACATTTTATTTATTCCCTGAACAGGCAACCAACTGAATTTATTCAGCCAAACAGGAACTGCTGAACGCTATAAGGCTCCTTATTAATGAGGTAGCCTTTTAGACGCCGAAAAAAGGCTTTCTCTTGCATTCCCGCCGATAATTGAGGTAAAGTGGAGTTATGGTAGATTTGGTGGTAAACATGTGCGTACCAATAGTTTGTTTTACACTATTTTAAAATTTCTCTATTTTTGTTAAACTTTTAGAAAATAGTATTGACAACTAATAGATGTTAGAAAAAAGGATATGTTGCATAAGTGCTCTGTGACTGATACCGACTCGCACGACTGACTCGACTAGGCCTGACTCGCCATCGCTAACGCACTGTACACTTAATATCGACTACTGACTCGGTATAACGCACTGTACACTTAATATCGACTCACACGTTTTAATTTTTTCATATACTTGTTGACAAATCTCGAATTCATCTGGATTATATCGACGTCCACAAGTCATATGTTACTTAGCCTGACAACCGATTACATATAGAAAATGTTGATCTTTTTGATATCCCGTATTACTTAAAAGCTTACCACAGCTGAAATGTCTAAGACAACACAACTGATAGTTCAAAGTAAAGGTCAGTCGAATCATAATTCAAGTCACCTCGGGAGAGCCTGAGATAGTCTAAGATAAGGTTTAGACCCTCTGAAATAGACTGGGAACTGGAGTTAGAGGTCTACAAATCAATCTGGACTAGACTTGCTACTGATTATCTGGTACCCACACAGAACACACACACTGTTAGCGTCAAGTCATATTTCCCACTTTATTTCAATCAATTTCAAGTTTCAATCAACGTTTATTTCACAAATCTTTAAATATGCTACTACCGGTACTGCGAATAAGAAACAATTAAACCCGACAAATGAATTGGTTAGGATGTCTTCGATTGGGAATGCGCCACGAGACTAACCCCCATTAACTTTTGGGATTTGTTTATTTTCTATTATAGCTTTTTTGCTTGTGGACATCCCAATTGCGAACACTTTCAATTGTTGGACTCTTATGGATGCGTAAACTCGCCTTAGCTTTAGTTTGTGTACAGACGAAGGAATATCTCCAAAGATCTACGGATGTTGAAAATAACAGTTATTATTGCAAAAATAACAGCCAAAGTATCCTTGATGAAACGGATAAGAACATTGTCATCTTTGACTGCATTACTTCAGTAGGACTAGGATATCATACGCATGATAGCCTTTAGCACTGCAACCTCCATTACTAGACAAAAGTCTAATGATTGACAACCTAAGGAATTGAATCGACCTTTCCAATAGGGGTTGTCGAACTGGGCCAACGGTCAGAAAAGACAATAATTAAAGCGGTGAACTGGGCCAATGGTCACTGCAAAGGTCGGTACCGAATTGGGTGTTGAAGGGTGGAGGGAGGTTTAAAAGGGCTACTATTGTAGGGGTAATATTAGAATAATGAATCATTCCGCTCGTCTTGACAGCTGTCGAAAATTATTTTATCATTTCAAAATTCTTCCACTATATGCTATATACTTATATGAGGTTATCAGATTATTCAAACGAAATCAACACCGATGTGTACTGAATAATTTCCTCTATGATTACAACACGAGAAATAGTCTTGCTTTTAGGGTGCCTAAACATAGAATTACTTTATATGAAAAAGGAGTTTACTATTCTGGCCTAAAGTTTTCAATATGCTTCCGGCTGAGTTGAGGATGGAACGGAACAATCGTACTACCGATTTAGTTCTAGTCTAAAGCGGTTTTCCCTGTCTAATGTAATTCACAATCTTAATGATTTTTCCAGTTTATGCTAAATTAAATAATTGTTTGTTTCTAACATTCATTTGGTTATTTGAGTTGATTATTATCTTTGTGTTATATTTAATGAACGTGTACTCATAATCTTTGATTGGATCTGATCTTTTAATAATTTGTAAATGTATATATTTTTACTCTCGTTGTCATTGATTTGTATATATTTTACTTTATTTATACTTTACTCTATTATTTGTATATTATCTTGACGAAGCCTTTTGGATTGTACAATCTGTTTTGGTGAATAAAGTTATTTATTTATTTATTGTGGATGGCTACTATTGTAGTAATAGTAACTTTATAGTGTTAGTTGACCAGTTGACTTTCCTGTACCGGGATAAGCAAATACTAGTAGCTGCTAGTAATTTATAAATGTCTTAAAGATATGCACTTATTAGTGATATTCTAACTTTCAGCGATATTCAACCTAAAGGATGTTTGGACATTAGCCTGTGCATAAAACAACGCTCCCTTGGAAGACGACGCGCTGCCTTTATTCAGAAAATATCTTTTCATTTAGGTAATTTATTTATGTTTTGTTTTAAATATAGATTAACGTGTTTCATATGAGTGAAGCCAGAGATAACAGGCTATTCTGTGGTGAAGCGGTTGTGCAGATCTTATTTTTCGGAACTGAAAACCGTAGTTTCGAACATGTAAAGTAAAACGAGTCAAAATCTCAGTTGATCTAAATGTATCGCGGCAGGGCGCCTTCCACACTTCCGCCTTCACGCCGCTGTTTTGTGCAAACTTGCAAAAATGGGGAAAATAAGAGAGACCTCTCTATATTAGAGAGATATGAAAATTGAATCAGTAGGTAAGAACCATCTTATTTTCGAAATGACAACCGCTGTTATAAGCCTTTTTTAGACTTGAAAAGCGTCTTGTTTTGTGGTGCAGTCAGGGATGTGCGCTCGTCAGATTTTGTCTGTCTGGCTGTGTACGGTCTTCGGTGCCGGCTTTTATAGTTGGATATTGGATAGTGGAATGTTTACAGCATGTGTAAGTAGATATAATGAATTGTCTATGTTAATTACAATTTATTATTTTAACATGGCAATACAGGTGGACAAGCTTATTTAACAGATTTATCTTTAAAACTTGCAAAACATAAGAATTTTAAATTTGTAGGCCGCATTTTGATCCTCAACTTAAAGTCGCAATGCCAAGAAAAAATGTATAACATACTAGCTGACAGTACCCGTGCTACGCTATGGGATTTAAATATTGATTTTTGTGATTATATTTACCTAAATGTTTCTAAAAAAATCTATGTTTGTGTTGTTTGGTAAATTGTACTGTTTCCCATGAGTTCGCCATTTTATAGTTTTAATACATAACCAGGCCGACATGCAGCTTAGCGCTGAAGCGCCGCTGGAATGAGTAAAAGAAAATATTTCCTTTGCAATTTGTTACACCAAATCACTAGTTTAACTCTAATTTACCCCGCTTACTACCTCGCTTCAGCCTTTGGCCTTAGCTTTTTGTGCTCTATTGCCACGGGAGATTAAAGGCTTTTCGCTAAGCTCACAACCGTGCTTTGGCTACAGACTTCAGACAGGCTAGTTCAAAGCCCACTAAGGTTTGCTGCCATTTATTTTGTGGATGTTGTATGTATTATTAAACATTATATAGATGAAGACACACTGTGTAATGTGTTTTAGTTAAACCCATAAAAATGTTTACCGCTATCACTTCAGCTGATTTTGAGTTATAAAACATCCAAAATGGCTTAAAACCGTTACAGGCAGACAAACAGGCAGGAATTTTATAACTTCAGTTTTGGTAGCGAATGTTCTTTTGAATCTTACTTTTAGGATTTAACCACAGTTACCCGCGAGGATCGTTGGGTTGGCAGTTCAGCAGACAGTGTTGAGTAGACAGAAGCGTTCTCCTCCCCAATACAGATACCCCAGCCATATTAACTAAAGCTGCGGCAAGTTCCATGTCGATAAATAGGTATTTTTCACCAAAAACGACCCTGAAACTTAATCTTCAATAAACTATTCCATCTAAAGTTATTGCCGATAAAATTAATTTTTTTGAATCTTTAAACGGCACTAACATTTGATTGACAAATTTCCCAGAAATGCCATTTGCGACATTGTTTGTGTTGAAAAAATACCTTTTCAACGATATGCCATGTCCTATAGCCATATGCAAAATCCGTTCTACTAACCCCCAACTGGTCGCACCCCACTGGCGCCATATGGCCAAAAACTGATTAGAAAGGTAGTTTATAGTCCAAAACCTGTAAAATGTGGTGCGTTTATCCTGCACCATTCAAAAGTATTTAATGTTTACCCAGTTCCTTGAATTTCGAAGTATGGAGATCTGCTCAGTGCTCTGAATGTCAAAGTGAAGAAATTCTGAGGTAGTTTTCCCAAAGTTGAACCCTCCAAAAACTCAGCTAAATTTTTGAATTTTTACAAATCCTTTCTTAGTGGGTGCATATACTGTAAAAGGAGTGTTCATACACATTTTCAAGATTCTAGGCCTTGTAGTTTTGGCTCAGCGATAATGAGTGAGTGAGTCAGTCAGGACAAAGCCTTTTATAAATATAGATAGATTTTCCTATTCGTTATTTGTTTAACTTATCTCTTTCTTTATTGTTAAACCAACATATTTTTTAGCTTTTATTCTTTCTTGAATGCTTAACACTAATGTCACGTAAATGTCACCAGTTCCAAACTAAAGTTTTCACTCAGTGGCTTAGTAAATTACTGGTTAGTAAACGGATTTAACTTGTAATTGATACGAAAACACTGTTTCTTCAATCCGCACAGACGTGTGTCTAAGACACAGCCATGACCAAGATATCTAAGTGCGCACAGTGTGCAAAATGTGTCTTTAGATAAATCAAAGTCAAATTTAATTCAAATTATGTAAGTTGACAATCATACTGTATATAAATTGTATTACAAACGTCATCAATAATACAACATAAACAGAACATTGTAACAATTTGGTTGTACTAACTTATGCTAACACTAACTGATAGTACCCGCGCTTCGCCTCGGGGCTTTCTTAAAATAGCTGTGTGTATATTTACTAAAACTGCAAATTGAAAGTAAACAAAAAAGTTTCCAATATATCCTTAGAACAACCATTTAGTTTGCCTGTTAGTTCACCATCTTCTCCTTATAAATGTTGGCTACCTTGTGAGAATCATAGTTACTTCCGCGCTGTTCCGGCCGTTTTCAGAGCCTACTTTGGTTGTTTGCAATTTATTTTAAGGATGTTATATGTACATCAAATATAGCTAAAGAGTAAAGACACACTGCGCGATTAGTTTTAGCTGATTTGGACTTATAAGCTGTCCAAAATGCCTTAACATGTTTTCAGAGTCCACTTTGGTCCCTTGCCATTTATTTTGTAGATGTTGTATGGATATGAAATATAGCTAAAGTCTATAGACACTTTGAGTAATGAATGGGCTAAACCTTTAAACGAAGTTTAACTGCCATAGCTTCAGCCGATTTTGAGTTATAAGCAGTCCTATATGCCTTAAAACGTTACAGACGGAGAGACAAACAGGATTTCTTTCCGTCAGTTACGCCTGGCCAGTCGTGACTCACCACCGCGGCCAGGTGAGTGGAAGGGTGGGGATTAATTTGCCAAACACACCACAGAAAGAGTGCCGGTGGGAAAAAACCTTTTCAGAGCCCACTTTGGTCCCTCGCCATTTATTTTGTGGAAGTTGTATGGATACAAAATGTAGCTAAAGACACACTGCGTATTGGGCTTAACCCTTAAACGAAGTTTCACTACCATAACTTCAGCCAATTTTCATTTATAAGTGGTTCAGTATGCCGTAAAAACGTGTTCAGTGCCCACTTTGGTCCCTCACCATTTATTTTATGGACGTTGTATATGGATACAAAATATAGCTAAAGACACACTGCGTATTGGGCTTAACCTTAAACGAAGTTTTACAGCTTCAGCCGATTTTGAGTCCCTTAGGTTCAAACTTTTATTGACGCCAGTTTCGGTCTTTGCAGTATCTGTCTCCAAACTGTTCATTGCTATACGGCGTTTGTGGTGGTGGGTTTGGTTTGGTTCTCGTCAAATAATACTCGTAAAGTTTTAGAGCGTTAGACTAAAAATTCCTTGACTATTTTGTACAATCCGTTTTAGATATATTGACTTACTGCTCACCCACTATAAAGATTTGGTTTTACATGCTCATAACTCGTAAACTTAGAGAGATACAAAACTTTTTTAGTTGGTCTTTTTGAAGGGTGACGTGGTGAAACTTAAGTTTCATTGTTTTAAAACAGGGCTTTATTTTGCAGTTATTTTCCCGTCAATGGTAAAAATGTACAATAATATTACTACATACCAAATGGTTGAAGTTTCAAACAGCTCATCATAATGATGCAATTTTCCGTGTTGCCATGAAGTTTCGTCAGTAAGATAGGAGTAGGTCAGGCTAACTTTACGCCGGTCTTGCCAATAAATTCGAACTGTCAGTAACACATTTTTCAGCAAATGTATACAATTTAGATTTTTTTCGTAACATATTATTAAAGGGCGAGTTTAATTAATACTTTAGTTGAAGTTTAAAGCGTCTAGCCCCTATAATACGTGAGACAACAAATTAAAAACTGTTGCAAAATTGTGAAAAAAGTAGCTAGTTTCAAACTGTTGCTCTTTTTGAGGGGGAAGGAGCCCAGATACGAAAAAAAGTCACAGGACCAAAACGTTAAAGCGTTTGAAACCTGACGACGAACATTCGATCAGTTGTTAGATAGTACTTACCGTACACCCACTAGATTTGTTTTTAGAAAAACTTGTTTTCCGCCATTTTCGTTTAATCTTTTTTGTTTTCGGGTGATAAAATTTAAAATTGTGGGTTTTAGCAATTTTTTGTCATATGTTGGTGACAAGTGTTTCACAAAATCAAAGGTTTGAGCCTTTGCCGAAAATTTGTGGAAAACACGAATCTTAACTGTAGAGTATTAAAATAATATGAAAATAAAAATAATATTAAAATTTGAATATTAATAAAATTTAAAACAACATTATTAAACAAATAATTGCAGAAGATACTAGTAAATCATTATTTAGAGAGCGCCTTCAAAACAAGACCGCAATAAACAAACATGTATGTACGTTAAAAGCGTGTCAAGTTTTGCAGGCGCTTTGCTTCTTTAATTGTTACATTGTTATCTCCAATACAATACATCGTTCATGTTATGAGAGCAAATTAAATAGTTTAGCGATGTAAATTTTAAACTCGAACGTTCTGAATAAACTGTTTTAAAAACATTATTTAACAAAATTTTAAATAAATGCACAAGATGCTAAGTTATTTAATTTGATCTTATGCTAATAATTATGTATATCCAATAAATTTAACAATTAAAGAAACAAAGCACCTGCAAAACTGACACACTTTTGACATACAAACGTTATTTATTTTAAAATTATACAAATGATACAAATTGCTCAGTTAAAATTTTTCTTTTTCGTTCACCGCAAACCTGGGAATGTCTTGTGTTTTAAAAAAATATCTGTTGATATTAAAATGTATCTACGAGTAAATAAAATATATGGACGTTCATATAAATTTAAATTAACGAGAAATGTATCCAGTTAATACTGTTTCAACGTATAGGTAAGTATTTTAGTCTGAATAAACGTTAAATAAATAAAGTATTCTGCAAGGCCTTAGTAGTAGATTAACAGGACATCGTTATCTAAAATTTTACCTACACAGAGGCAGCAACTGGATAGAAGAGGGGGTCATATGGTGGGGTGGGGCGCGGGGGAAACTGGGCCACGTAACCAGTTTTTTTACATTTTGCTCAATAACTCGTAAACTTAGAGAGATACAAAAACATGTTTGAGATAGGACTTGTAGATAATTTCATGCCACCACACTGACGATTGTCCATCAGATTGAAGATCGGATCACTTGTTTAGGCGCTAGCGGTCAACCTTTGTACTTGGACGTTTACATCAACAGTAAATTTTGGAAACGATACAATAAAATTCGTTCAAAGTTCAATTAAGTGAATTTTCTGATTTTTCTATTTAAAATTAGGTTGATCGACCAACTAATGGCTGTAGAAATGAGGGCTAAATCATGCAGAAAATTATCTTGTCAAAGAAGATGTATTGTTTTAAATATTGAAGCCAAGAGGGGTCAAACGCGATGTTGCCATTTCGAGCAGATCCCAGATGCAAAGTAACAGCGGCTATACGCTATATAGTGCAGATTCCAAAAACAAAGTGGTGAACTACAAAGTATAGTACGAACTCTGCATCATCGTAGGGTAGGTTGAGTATACACGATCAAGGTGATTTAAAGGGTTTCCGTTTATGAGTATTTATGAGTTGTAGTTATAATTTATTAAAATACAGGCATTTGATTAAATCTCTTAATATAGCCTACCACTAATTAGAGATGATCTTTAGTTTGCATCTGTGCTGTTTTCCTAGCAAACCGTATGTCGCTACACCAAAAGTTCAGCTTATATAAACATCACGGACTGGAGGGTGTTGCCGCCTCGACGAGGAGTCTCTGAAGGCAGCAGTGCTATGATTGGTCCTGTCGCTGTGTCCATCAACGCCAGTCCACACACATTCATGTTGTACCAGTAAGTAATGAGAACACGCCATATTCAGCAAATCAAGTCAATACAGCTTATATAAACATCACGACTGGGGGTGTTGCCGCCTCGAGACGAGTCTCTGGGCAGCAGTGGCTATGATTGGTCCTGTCGCTGTGTCCATCAACGCCAGTCCACACATTCATGACCACATCTGTGCTTATATAAACATCACGGACTGGAGGGTGTTGCCGCCTCGAGCGAGGAGTCTCTGAAGGCAGCAGTGGCTATGATTGGTCCTGTCGCTGTGTCCATCAACGCCAGTCCACACATTCATGTTACCAGTAAGTAATGAGAAACACGCCATATTCAGCAAATCAAGTCAATACAGCTTATATAAACATGACGGACTGGAGGTGTTGCCGCCTCGAGACGAGGAGTCTCTGAAGGCAGCAGTGGCTATGATTGGTCCTGTCGCTGTGTCCATCAACGCCAGTCCACACACATTCATGTTGTACCAGTAAGTAATGAGAAACACGCCATATTCAGCAAATCAAGTCAATACAGCTTATATAAACATCACGGACTGGAGGGTGTTGCCGCCTCGAGACGAGGAGTCTCTGAAGGCAGCAGTGGCTATGATTGGTCCTGTCGCTGTGTCCATCAACGCCAGTCCACACACATTCATGTTGTACCAGTAAGTAATGAGAAACACGCCATATTCAGCAATTCAAGTCAATACAGCTTATATAAACATCACGGACTGGAGGGTGTTGCCGCCTCGAGACGAGGAGTCTCTGAAGGCAGCAGTGGCTATGA
The DNA here is from genome assembly GCA_018831715.1 of Matsumurasca onukii. NCBI lineage: Eukaryota > Metazoa > Arthropoda > Insecta > Hemiptera > Cicadellidae > Matsumurasca > Matsumurasca onukii. The sequence goes on from CM032064.1 coordinate 8,171,350, forward strand.
TTGGTCCTGTCGCTGTGTCCATCAACGCCAGTCCACACACATTCATGTTGTACCAGTAAGTAATGAGAAACACGCCATATTCAGCAAATCAAGTCAATACAGATACTCGTACAAAATGTAAAATTGATTAACTATAACCGGTTAAAGATTTAAGGTACAATACTTAGTTTAGTAAAAAGAAAGAAACGGACTTTTCCTGCCACTTCCGGAGAAAAGTCCGTTTCTTTCTTTTTACTAAATTGCTCTCCGCCACTACTACGAACTTTCAAACTAACAATACTTAGTTGTTGGATTGAAGGTCCTTTTTATTATAATTCTGAATAGATCTCGTATTTAAATAAACAATTAATGAAAAATAATGGTTATGGTTGGAATGAAAAGTACCATGTTGAATTGGACCAGCTGTGATGATTGGGGGAAAAAATCTGTCCTTGAACACCTAACAGTCTAACAGAAATAAACATAAATCTAACTGTTGCAAAAATTCTACGATGGTTTCCTAACTACACTTATACAATAAATATTATACTAGTTCCACAAAATATTTGTAAATTATAATGATGAAATAAATAGACGAGGCGCATTATTATAATTATTTTTCTAGAATGTTGGGAAAGACACACTTGTCTTAAATGCCACTATTGATTACAGTACTTGACAAGGATTTTCTTTGGCTTTAGTAGTAAGCAAATTACAGCTAGAGGGGCTATGAAAAGAGACGGGTAGATTTTCGGTCATGAATAAAGGTAGACTTAGATAATTGACCAGATTTGATTTATTTAAATATTTATTTTTTCAATGCTACATAACAGAAACATTTTCCAATTATAATGTAGCATTAATACATATTACAAATTGTCCATGCATCCAAGCAGCTTACTCACATAATGTCACATTCTTAATTGTTAGGTTTGACGTGCTGATTACACATAAAATTACAATAAAAAAAAACGATACATTAAACACAGAGATTGAATAAATTATTTAAGTTAAATACAATAATTAATTTAAGGTTAAGATAGATAAGGAGTGATAAATAACAAACTAATAGATAACAGATCCGTTGTGTACATAAGACGTTAACAATAGATAAAGTGTAGAAATATACAATGTGAAATTAAATAGAAATGAATGAACTTATTCTAAAGCTTGGGAGGTACAGTATATCTGTCATAGAGTTTATGTTTCACTTTCCAGCAGTGGTATTTACCACGACACAGACTGTTCCTCTGACACGGTGAACCACGCGATGTTGTTGGTGGGGTACACCCGCGACGCCTGGATCCTCAAGAACTGGTGGAGTGAACACTGGGGTATGAGTGGCTACATGTATCTCAAGCGAGGCCAGAACCTATGTGGTGTCGCAAACTTCGCTGCCTATGCTGTCGTCTAGTTTTCTGCTGTCTACATTCTTTGTAATTTTTTATTTCAAATACATAATTTTTCCAACCCGTGTTCGTGATTCCAGAAGTAAGAGTATACAGGGTGAATCCCCTACAGTAGTAATGAAGGCTACTGGAATGGATTTCTAATTACCAAATTTGAGAGGGTGTCATCAGTCGAATCCATATGGAGGCCTGGGGCCTTTTCCGGCAAATATTGACATTTATTCCTTTGAAACGAGCAGTTTAACACAATTCCAGCTCATGAAATCATCCTTTCAACCGACGAAAACATAGCAATACATTAGAAACTCGATAGTTGGACTATTTTGGGACCAAAGCGGTGTCTAACTATTGAAATGTTGGATTATCAAACATATACAGGGTGTCTAGACCACCCGTATCATATGTATATCTCGAGAACGGGTTGGCCGACTTGAGTGAAACGAAAAATTCCAAACTAAAACAGGTTCAAAGAACTCAGGAAAACTATTTTTAACTTTCTAGTATACAGGGCGTATCAAAAACCGAGGGTCATGGGTTCAAATCTCGAAATTTTCAAATATAAAGAGGGGTCATGCTATACATCATTTTAAAGCTCTCTTTAAATGAAAAACAATGATGAAAATAACATTGTTTTTTGTTGAGCCGTTACAAAATGGCGGCTGAAAATCTAAAAATAAAACAGAATTACGAAACACCCTGTATTTTCATTATTATTTGTCAAAAAGAAAATCTAACTATTGATTTTTACTCGTCATTACGTAAGCTTTTCAACGATATACAACAACATGCTATTTCAAACACCTTAGTACCCACCAAAAAACCCCAAATTTTGAAAATGGTCTACTATGATTATCTAATTTTTTTCAAATACTAAACCCTATCGTGTTGTATACCGTTGTAAAGGTCTATGTACGTAGAAAACATTGGTAAAAGTAAAATATTTACGCGTTTCAAAATGGCGGCCAAAAACGTAATTCGTAGGGTATAATTGACAAAAACGTATAAAATATGTATGTAATTTACACAAAAAAACTCAAAAATGATGAATTATGATCTTTTGGTATACAAATTTCCATCATATGCAGCGGTACCACGTTAGTAGACCCGTGGCGGGTTGGAATCATGCGCGACACCGGAGCTCATCGCTCCGCTGGCGCAAGTTCGAGTCCCCGCAGTCACCAACCACATTTGTAATGGCAACGCTAGGTAAAGGTCGAGGTTGAGTGGTAGATAGGACTTCGTAGTCCTAACTTCGCCTCGTTAAACAAGACAAACTTTACCTTTACCTTTTTTTGCCATATTTTCATCAATAACTACATCGTTGAAATGAACAGCAAAAACGTAAAAAGAGTGGCAATATGCATGGAATAGTTGGGAATAATAAATGGAAAGCATTTTTGTGTTTCAAACTTTATTACTGCTAAGATAAACCTATTGATATTTTCAACATGCACATTTATACTGAATAAGTCATAAATGTTTGTTGGCTTGATTATTTAGATACTTAGATGATATGTTCAAAACGCTGGCCTTCCAAACATTTTCAACACGGCTTTCGAAGCTCGATGTAGCAATTTTGATTACTTGAACTGAGGACTGAGGACCTGCGTGACGAGTTCTATCTTTCATGTCATCTCTTAGGGTTGGCTTTTCGAAATAAACTAGCTCCTCTAAGCCGCTTCACATGTAGAAATCAACTTTGGTGAGATGTAGCGATCTGGCAGGCCAACAGCTGCACAGCCAGGTGCTTTAAAGGAGTGGAAATACGTATGAAATAGTTAGGGAATACGTAACTAAATCGAAAGCATAATTATTTCGACCTTTATTACGGCTGACTTACTATAAGATAAACCTTTAGATGTATTCAACATACACATTTATACTGAATGCTTTTAGAGAAGTGTTACAGATTTACGAGTAGAAGAGCGGTTCGTATCTGTGGTGAACGCTACCCCTGATGGGCCCATCACTCGTACAACGTGTTTGAGGTACTTCAAAACCATGTGATCTTATCTGGCTTTAAGCAGTCGGATCACACAAATCTAAAAAGATCGCTCATTACAACATTAAACCACCTGACATAGTCACAGACGTTCTTGGTCTGCCAGATCGCTATATCTCACCGCTGTTGATTTCTACTTGTGGGGCGGAATAGAAAAGCTAGTTTATTTTGAAAAATCAATGATAAAAGATGACAAGAAAGATCGAACTCGTCAGGCAGGTCCTCAGTTCTCAGTTAAAGAAATCAAAATTGCTACATCGACCTTCGAAAGCCAGGTTGAAAAATGTTTGGAAGGCCAGCATTTTGAACATACAAGTATCATCTAAGTATCTAAATAATCAAGCCAACAAACCTTATGATTTATTCAGTATAAATCAGCATGTTGAAAATATCAATAAGTTTATCCTAGCAGTAACAAAGTTTGAAATACAAATGCTTTCCATTTAATTATTCCCAACTATTCCATTCATATTGCCACTCTTTTCCAGTGTTAGCTGTTTATTTCAACGATGTAGTAATTGATGAAAATATGGCAAAAAAAGATAAAGGTAAAGTTTCTCTTGTTTAACGAGGCAAAGTTAGGACTGCAGAGTCCTATCTACCACTCAACCTCGACCTTTACCTAGCGTTGCCGTAAAGTCACATTAAAAATGTAAGTGGTGACTGCGGGGACTCGGACTCGCGCCAGTGGTCGCGCATGATTCCAACCCGCCTCGGGTCTACTAACGCGGTACCGCTGCATATTATAGAAATTTGTATACCACAAAATCATAATTCATCATTTTTGAGTTTTATGTGTAAATTACATACATATTTTAAACGTTTTTGTCATTTATACCCTACGAATTACGTTTTTGGCCGCCATTTTGAAACGCGTAAATATTTTTCAACAAAACTTTCCCCAATGGTTTTTACGTACATAGACCTTTACAACGGTATACAACACGATAGGGTTTAGTATTTGAAAAAAATTAGATAATCATAGTAGACCATTTTCAAAATTTGGGGTTTTTCGGTAGGTACTAAGGTGTTTGAAATAGCATGTTGTTGTATATCGTTGAAAAGCTTACGTAATGACGAGTAAAAATCAATAATTAGATTTTCTTTTTGACAAATAATAATGGAAATACAGGGCATTTCGTAATTCTGTTTTATTTTTAGATTTTCAGCCGCCATTTTGTAACGGCTCAACAAAAAACAATTTTTTCTTCATCATTGTTTTTCATTTCAAGAGAGCTTTAAAATCATGACCCCCCTTTATATTTGAAAATTTCGAGATTTGAACCCATGACCCTCGGTTTTTGATACGCCCTGTATACTAGAAAGTTAAAAATAATTTTCCTGAATTCTTTGAACCGGTTTTAGTTTGGAATTTTTCGTTTCACTCAAGTCGGCCAACCCGTTCTCGAGATATACGTATGATACGGGTGGTCTGAGACACCCTGGATACAAGCGGGAAATGTATGTACCACCCCCAAAGAGCAATACCATAAATTGTCCGTGAACTGACCAAAGTGTGATAAATGTTTAGAAGAATTTTTGATGGTCACGACTTCCTTAAGAAGTAGAACGTTCTGTTAATTTAATACATATTCGTCTTAAGTTTGTTGATATGGTTTGTCCATGAAAGCTTAAAGTCTATTAGCAAACCCAGGTATTTCATTATTTTAACTTCGTATATTCTGAGACAAACGAAACAAATATCCTGATCCTGTTGGCAGTAAAGTCATGATAAATACAAGAACTAACAAAACAGCGTTTGTCTTTTAAATCAATGATTTGATTTTCGCTTTTTTCACCAATATTTTCAAACCAATAGCGGATCAATTGCAAGTCACTTTGAATATTATTCTAAAGATGCATGAAAGAAGAAGTACAATAAGTTCAGGTAAGGTCATCAGCAAATGCAGTTAAATTTCTTTTGATGTACAATTGCAGAGATTGTTTACGTATTTAAAAATAAGTTTGAAAAAAATATTTAATGGGACCCCAATGAAGTCAAAATCAGTATTTCAATAAGCGCAAATTAAGTGTAAGACTATAGAAGCGTTCAAAAGTTGTTTATGGACAGCCAAAATCAATTGCTACACGTCAACTTTTAGTATTCTCGTTTCTTTCAAGTCGGTTAAAAATTAGCTAAAAAGCAAAAGGAGAACAAATTTCACTGCTGAGGTGTAGGTGGTCCCCGCAGTACACCCAAGTATTGGATGCCTGAAGGGATATTATGTTTTGAAACAAAGGTAGAGAACGAATCTCTTTCGACACCTAGCAGCTCCGGTCCTCCCAGGCGATGTTTGTCAGTCACTGGTATATATCAAGTCACTATATGCGCACTTACCACCGAGAACTAGCACTTAATATATACCAACATAATTACTTACGCAGCTTTTTCCCGCAACTTGACTTACTTTTTGTATCTAACAAACCTCAATTTACTTATTTATAAGTACAAACTCACGAATTTACAATTGCACGTCCTTTTTCCAGTTTGCATGGGTACGCCTATACATAAGTACAACGTACTATAATTGACACTAGCTGTATCACACAATTTTGTTACATGTAATTTCTTTATGTCTGGAAATTCTGTGGATAACCTATTTTATGGAAAAGCATAAGAAAAGACAATAGGGCCCTAATTTCACCTTATCTTTGACAATGTTAAAAAATGTGCAAATAAAGAGATGAAAATTTGAAACTTCTATGCTAAAGCATAATAAAAGACAAAGGGTCCTAATTTCAATTTATTTTTGAAATATTTTCAAATTGTGCAAATCAAGAGATTTTTATTCTTTTAACAGTTTTTTCTTTACACAGGGCCGGTTTCGAGAATCATCTCATCTTCAGCCAAAAGTAGTTACACGGCTGATTATGAGATGAATCTCGAAACCAGCCCTGAGTAAAGAAAAATTGCTAAAAGAATAAAACTCTCTTTATTTGCACAATTTAAAAATATTTCGAAGATAAGTTGGAATTAGGACCCTTTGTCTTTCTCTTGTCTAGTCAAGCTACAAAATGACTGTGGTTAGCTTCATAGCGTTGACGCTTCGTTGTTGCTAGCTAAGGCCATTCGTATGCTTATTGCCAGATCACAAGATTTTCGATGTTCCCTTCGGTTAAAATTACGTTTCGGCCCTTATTCTTATGACATGAGGGTACTTTACTCTTCTCTTAACAAGTTTGCAATATTGAGAGCCGCTTACGTTGTGCACGGTTACGCGTCATCCTTTAGTCTCGCAAATTAGTAACTAACTTTGGTTTACCTTCAATTTTAAAGAATAAAACCATTTCAGACAAGTCATTTCCCAAAAATGTGACTCATTTAATTTGTTCAATACGGTTTAGTAGAGATTCATGGGTTTTTATAAAAACAATGTTTGTCTCAGGCATTGGTAGCCATTTTTGTATTTTTATAAAATTATACTAGACTACTGATACCGAGCATTCAAATTCTGGTAAACGTTTATGTCAAGGTGAAGAATTAAATGGCAAAATCTGTAAATTTTTTCAAATTGATAAGAAAATGCGTGATATGCCACTAGAGTAAAAAAATATTTTATAATTTTACATTTTACTCTTACTCTTACTATTTATTTGGTGTTTATAATTTTATAACTGGTACATTACCAGTTGTAAAACGGACGTAAACAGTGAAAATATTAATGTAATATTTGGAATAATGAGTTTGTATCTTGTAAAATTATAAAATACAACTTTTTTACTCTTGTAAACTTTTTGTATTATGCTCTTTAATGGTATTTAATTTGAAAATTTAAACAGCCGCCATTTCACTTCATGGTTTGAAGACATAGTTATATTGACTTAAATGCTTTGGAACACATAAACACCATACCAAGTTTGAATGCAATCGGTCAAACCGTTCAGATATAAGTTTTTAAGTAAAATAAAATGGCGGCTACCGAGTAACGAAGAATTTCAGGACCATGTTTTATAGGGACTTTCATTGTTTTGCATTAAGAACCCATTCCAAAATTATAGCCCCTATTTTGAATCACCCCATTGTTTATAATGTTTAGAATTTACACATCTGTAGTTCAAAATCTACGAGAAGTTCAGGCTTACAGACCAACTGTCTGATAATACAAATTTTCGTTAAGATTGCACGTATTTTTACCAGGGGAACCATTTTGTAGTAAGTTATGATTTGCATCGTTTGGTACCTTTACCATTTACAACCATTGTAACAAGATGAAAACTGTACCAGCTTCAAATATGTGATTAAAAGAGTGTTTGCGTAAAATGTCTTAGACATTTTTTTTTAAGAGGACATAAGCTATTTCATGGAAATAATTTTCAGAAAACGTAATTTAGATAAGAGTAGTCCCTTTACTACTTTTATAGCTTCCGGAGGCGGTATTTAAAGCACAAAGCAAGCAAATAGTACACGACTCGGCATGGCATTTTGGACATTTTTATACTGCACACGAAAACTATAAAGAGTTTAAAAGCATGTAGGATATGGATTCCTACAGAAATGTTCCTCCGTACAGGAATATATCATTAACGGGTTCTATATATTGAAAAAAACAACTCTACGGCTTACAAACTTCATGATATACTGAAAAGTACGTGTTAGCGAGAAGGACCATAGCTCGTTAAATAAGAAAATAAACAACTCTACGGCTTACAAACTTCATGATATACTGAAAAGTACGTGTTCTTTTAGCGAGAAGGAGACCATAGCTCGTTAAATAAGAAAATATACATATTAATAATATATATTTTCTTAAAGATGATTGAATTTGGCCCTAACTTGGTTCTTTCAAAACTTTGATCAAAGGTATAATTTGGCGTCTATAATTCTATAAGTACAAACAAAGGAACTGTTCCGAGTATTCATAGACGTAAATATGTTTGTATCTAGGTAAAACTTTATAATTTTAAGGAATAAAGACCACCATGTGGTTGGAAATTCATATCACATCAAATTTGAGCCGTTAGTTTCCTTTTTACTTTTAAAATAGTATTCAAAAAATGCAACAAGTACATAATTTTTAACCGACTTCCTACGCAAGGAGGAGGTTACACTATTCGACTTGAGACTTTTTTTTTCTTGTATGTTTGTACACGCATAACTTTTGAACGGAGCTACCGTTTTAAACGCGGTTTGTTTTGTTTTGTAGAGATTACCGCCCCGGTGGTCCCACATAAAAATATTGTGAATCAAACTTAAGCTTCTATATAAAAAAAGTAAAAAACACCAAAAAAATCTCAAAAAACCCTGTATTTGCGGCATATCTTGAGCTGTAAAGGCACTATTTTGAAGTACACAAGGGCTTAAGTTACACTATTTTGATGTAAAATTAAATTTCCAATAACCTGGTATCCTTTAATTCAAGGAATCTTTGGTTTCGGCTGAGATTAAACCTATTTTGTTCAAAAAATACATGCAAATTTTTCTTTGTTTGACTTTATACATTTATAGAAGCCGAACTATACAATTGATCAAGGTTTTGTAGACACCAAGTGAGGTAAAATTTAATTGTCTTTCAGATAATATGGTTGGTTAATATGATTATCCTATATTTACGGAGGTACGCCTCCTTCTCGCTAAAAACACAAAGTTTTAAGCATTTTATTAAGTTTCAAAGCCATAACAGCTGTTATTAGTTGAATATGTTATAAAATAAGACAGCTATTTACTTACTGTATCCTGGAAACCTAGGCTAGTAAAAAGAACAAGCTCAAAATTGACAGCTTACATTAATTTCTGCCCAGTGCTCTGAATGTCGAAGTGAAGAAATTCCGACAAAATAATTAAATTGAAATTACTTAAAACGGTCGTTTCCAGAGCAACAAGAGATGTTTTGATGGTTTAAAAGGTGATATTCTATTATACAGGTAGACTTGTACATTAATTTATGGTAAAGCTACAATTTATGGGTAAAACATGACTTTGAATGACTACTATTTTAACCGACTTTCTACGCAAGGAGGAGGCTACACAATTCGACGTGGGACTGTTTTCTTATATGTTTCTACACGCATAACTTTTGAACGCGGTTTGATTTGTTTTGTAGAGGGTACCTCCATAGTGATTCCATATGAAATTTTGAATCAATTGTGCTTCTATATAAAAAGTAAAAAAACCTTATATTCTGTATGTTTTGCGCCGTAAAAGGACTATTTTAAGCAAATAAAACTTAAATGACACTATTTTGACGTAAAATTAAATTGCCAATAACACGGTATCCTTAAATTCATGGGACCTTTGATTTCGGCCCAGATAAAACATAATTTGTTCTAAAAATACATGAAAATCTTTCTTTTTTGTCTTTACAGTTATAGAGCTATACATTGATCAAAGTTTTGAAGATACCTAGTGAGAGTAAAATTTAATTGTCTTTCAGAAAATATGGTTGGTTAATATGATATTTTTATATTTACGGAGCTTTGGCCTCCTTCTTGTTAAAAACGCAATATTTTAAACATTTCTATTAAGTTTGAAACATAGGAACTATTTTTGTCATATATTAAACATGGTAACAAATATCGTTCTGTGTATACCTACATTTCCTAGAAAAGTATAATGTTTAAAATTATGTATAACCCTCGAACACCCTAATAAATCGTCCGAAATGTCATGCGGAGTCGTATACTGAGCTAAAGTTGGCGGTTTATAAACGCAATATTAAAACTAAGGATACCAAAATAATCAAAATCAACGTATGCAATATAATGCCTATAGAAACAAAATAATATTTGTTATACAGTATTTATATTGAATATTGTTTTATTATACTGCCAAGATGATGGCTTTATTAAACCAGTCGCAATATACATCTTTGAAACTGGGTAACACTATATTTATTTTGAACCTCATATAATAAATAACATCTAAAAACATGTTTAGCCCTGTAAATAGAAATTTAAATGTTCTACATTTACGCAAAATGACGTACTAATACACAAAGGTACCAAATAATAACGTAATTTAGCGTTTGAATTTTTACCTGATGTAACGGAAATGATAACCGGTCTGTAGAAAATGAAATTGTTCCAAAATGATACCCTGATAGTTTTGATACTATGTATGAAGATTTTAATTTATCAGAAGTTTGTGCCCAAAAGGTCGAATTGCTCGTTGACTTTGGTAGCGAATGTTAATTCTAACGTTATTGAACCGTTAACGAATTACACTGGAAAACAAAGGACTTTTCAGAAAAGGCCCCAACTTGGTTCCTTTAATCTTTAAGTTGAAGGAAAACTAAAATTAAGAACCACTAGTGGCGAAAAAATAAATAGCACTACTAATTTGCGATACTATTGGCCAAAGCATGAACATGAGTAGAAAATGGCCCTTAGTATTACAATTTTACAAAAGGAAGAGCGAAGTACCCTAAGTCGAACAGATTAAGGCCAAAACGTCACTGTAAACGAAGGTACCGTAAAAATCTTGTAGCCTGGAAATAAGAAAACAAATAACCTTCAACCAGCAAAAAGCGCAACTGCGAGTGAAGCTAACAATCTAGCCATTAGAGCTTGACCAGGCACCAATACTACATTAATAGAGGGAACAGCCTAATTCTTGCTAGTTTTACCGCCACCGTGATTTAAGCTAATTCGTTTGAGCTAATTTTAGCCGAATTGTTTGAGCTAGTCATGAACAAATCCAACAGCCTAATTGTTCTGCGAGCTTGGCCTTAGTAAAGCTATCGTGGCCAAAGGACTTACCGCCACCCTGAACCAAGCGATTGTTCCCAAACCATGATAGAACCGCTACTTTGAGAAGAAGCCGTCGAAATTTTGACATATACGCTACCAAGATCTCAGACAATTAAGCTAAACCAGCAATAACGATCAAGATCAAGGGCTTGAGCCCAAAGGCTGATGAGGGGACCACCTCAAACTGGCTGAAATCTACGTTTGTTCAAAATCATTTCATGTAATTATTAAGTTAAATGTGTAAGCCGTGCGCTGCAATGTACAAGAACAATTTCTAGGTTAGCGCCGACTTCAAATTGACATGACATTTTTCTCCAAAATGTATAATAACGTTGCCTAAACTAGTGGTAACTGGCTTTAAACCCTTTTAGCCAGTCCAATATTTTCTCTCATCGAAATGAAACATTCAAGTCATAGTAAGCTGCTTTAAGACTAAATATGGTTGGTGGAATTTCAATGCATTGTAAACAAGAAATTCAAGTTCCATTTTTAATTTATTGAAGTTTGGTAGCAGTGACTAAATACATTTGTAGTAGACTAAGACACGTGATATTATGCATTTAAAGTTATTTTTCCTTTTAGAGCTTTTCATTAAAAACATTTTTGAAGTCGGTTCACTTTTTTTTATTACAAATTTTTTATTAGAATCTTTGAGGTTTTTTACTTTTTTCACATAGAAGTTTTATTCCGATCAAAAAATATATTTAAATAGGACCACAATGGAGTCAAATCAGCATCTCAATCAGCGGAAATTAGGTGTAAAACAATAGCTGCGTTCAAAAGTTATTCGTGAACAGACAACAAAATCAACGTTTATAGTATCCTCGTTTCTCTGAAGTCCATTAAAATTCGCTAAAAATAGCAAAAGGAGAACAAATTTCACTGCTGAGGTGTAGGTGGTCCCCGCAGTACACCCAAGTATTGGATGCCTGAAGGGATATTATGTTTTGAAACAGAGGTAGAGAACGAATCTCTTTCGACACCTAGCAGCTCCGGTCCTCCCAGGCGATGTTTGTCAGTCACTGGTATATATCGAGTCACTATATGCGCACTTACCACCGAGAACTAGCATTTAATAAGTAGCAATTTAATTGCTTACGCAGCTTTTTTCCGCCACTTGACTTACTTGTTGTACCTAACAAACCTCAGTTTACTTATTTGTAAGTTTAAACTCACGAAATTACGAATGTAAGTCATTTTTCCAGTTTTCATGAGTACGCCTATTCATTAGCAAAACTTACAGTGATTGGTCACTAGCTGTACAACACACTGTTCTTACATGTAATTTCTTTATGTTTGGAAATATTATTAATTCTGTGGATATATTATTGTATGATAAAGCAAAAGAAAGGACAAAGAGTCCTAATTCCACCTTATCTTTGATATATTTTAAAATTGTGCTAATAAAGAGACTTTTATTCAATAAGCCAAGACTTTTGTCCTAGAGGTTTATTTTAAATCATGAAAACGGGAGTCCTGAAGCAACGGGAGTTGTTTTAATCTATAAAGAAGGTAAAACTGTATAAAAAGAGTAAAACCGGTATTCATAGATGGTTTGGCTACAGATAATAGGTAAAACAAAACTTTGAATGACCACCATAATTATAAGGTTAAACGATGTTAAAAAGGTATCGTTTCACTAAAAGCACTATCTAAACTGATTTTTAAATCAACCTTAATATCAAAGGTTGTTGCTACTTATCTGAATTAGAGTTTATCACTGTTATATTTGAAATGGGAATTAATTATACTTGCTGTATGTGCTTGTTCTGGCCTTCAGTATCAACACAGCCATTTTAGCAAATTTCCTTTGGAGAAATAAGATATTTATGCCGTGAGCAAGGTGACTCCCAGAACACGTTGAGCATGTGACTGTAGTTCTCGGGACAAATTAACAGGACTCGGGACTACTGAGGAATTACACAAAGTGCTCGTGCTGTGTTTATTCATCTGTATTGCCTTTCCCAGTAACCCCCAGAGAACCCCAGCAACTGAGGTAGTGAGACGTCATTAGTTTAAGAATTCACCTCTAGGGATAAAAAAGAGCCAAGGAGTGAAGTAAATGTTTAAGTGTGGTAGTTTTGAGTACACGAGGAGGTGTACGCACAAGCATTTTTCAATTGTATATACTAAGTATCTTGACTACAGTGATCGATCAGATTACTTGTACCAACACTGAAATTTACACAGTTTTTAATGACCCAGGAAACACCACGTGGAGGTATACGTGCTAGTTTCCCATTGGTTGTTTTGTTTACGCAGATCCTCCGCCTACTGCCTATATCTACGGGGAGTTTGGTGGGCAGATCCCCTCGTCTACTGCCTAGATGTACGGGGAGTTTTGTGTAACTTAGTTAACATAGTTAACATCGGGGACGCCGATGTGAAAACTGCAGACCTTTGCATCGTTTTCCGCACTGTGCAGCCCAAAGCCCAGAAACAAGCTCTGATTAGTGATTAGTGATTACTTATGCACATGTTCAGCATGTCTTTGATACATTCGTCAAAACAGTTGGTCTTACTCGTAGCGAAGTGGTAAGGACAAAGTAAGTTTCGGTGACCATGAAAATTTGAAAGTAAAAGTGTGAATGATGTGTTTTCCATCTCATAAGGCGATTGATTTAGTAGTGTGTGTTGTGTACTGGGCTAGATATGTGACCATCGAAACCGAAACCCAATTGGTTCATCTTCTCTTCAATGTTTATTTATTTATCAACGGTGTACACCTTTTTATATAGTAGCATACATATAGGAAAAAGGTAATTTTATGAAAAGAGTAGCTTACATGATATACAATGCACAAACTATTACATACCGGTATCACAGTGCCATGTCTTCCAATGTACCCCTACTATCTCTCTTTTTTTAGAAGGTTTATTTTTCAGGGTAGTTTGGGTAACATTAAGGGTAATTAATCATGTATAATATAGATAGACTAAATAAAGTAACAGATAATAATCAACACGTGCAATAAATATACAACAATAATAGAGATCTACAATAAATCAATTAATTCAGTCCATATAGTCCTTCATATGTTATAAAGTTCTTTTCGATCAGTTGAAAGGCATTAATACTCTTCTAACAACAGTTACGCTAATAAAAAAGAATGTAAATGTTTAATAATTTTAAATTAAAATGCTGTAGTGCAAACAACATATGTGTGTTATACAACAGGTGTCAACCATAGTATAATCATTTTCTAGTGTCGAGAACAACATTGAATGAACTGATGTCTAGATAACTTTACACGATACTCAGACAACTATACGCAATAAAGAGTAATAAATATAAACGATTATAAACCAAAGCCTTGAACGATTTTATTTGTACACAATCCAAAATTGACAAAACTGTTTTCTAAGGTAATAACTTGACAAAAAACCTGATTCGTTTAGATACAATAATAGTTTAACAAAAATACACGCTAAATTTAACTATTGTAAAGTTTAAGAGTAATAGTCAAAAAGTATATGGAAAGTAGTAAACATTAAAAATTTTAATTTTAGCTTAATAAGATCAACTATTTCAAAAATATATCGAAAAATAAAAACTATTAATAGTTTTAAAGTATAAAATTACATTATAAAAATTACATTTACTTGAATTTTTATACTGCTATACAATTATATTTTTAATTTCTTTTATACAATTTTATCTTCGTTTGCCAAAAGATGTCTACTACAGTGTAGACGAAAACCTGTTTAAGATTGTATATTTTTTAATAAAAATTATATTGGTTGAAAAGAAGTAGTAAAAGTTACAGGGCAGAAAAGAAACAACCAATAGTTAGTCTTAATATTAACATATATTACCAGTGATCCTGCATTGGACGAGCTAAATTTTTCTACTGTTGATAATTTAAGCATTAAAACTAATAAACCTACAAATTTTGATTTGATGAATTGTAGTAATGTTTTCAACCGTAAACATTCATTAAAGTCAATGTTCATAGACCCAATAGTGCCTGAAGATGAAATAAATGTTATACAAGCCTTAAAAAGTGCAACTTCTCCGGGATTGACAAAATTAATTCACTGATAATTAAGAGTGTATATCCAAAAACTTTAGATGTTTTAGTACATTTAATAAACTGCAGTTTTGAAAATGGTGTTTTTCCAGCTAAAAGAAGCTGTAATTCCTTTACACAAAGGTGGATCAAAAAGACAAGCCACTTTAGACCAATTAGTCTACTCGGTATTTGCAAAGATCTATGAAAAAATCATGAAAAAAGCTAGTCAATTTTCTAGAAAATAATAAATTCTTTAGTCAAAAACAAGTTGGTTTTAGAGAAGGAATGAGTACTGAAATCGCCTTACAAGATTTTATGAGAAGAGTTACGACGGACTAAACTCGAATAAAAAAGTAAGTGGAATATTTCTAGATATTAAAAAAGCATTTGACACAGTCGTCCACAAAATTCTGTTGAATAAATTAGAAAATTCTGGAGTTAAAGGAGTTTGAAAGTTACTTAAACGAAAGAAAGCAGGAGAACCAATTCCACTCAAAGTAAAATGGGGATTATTACTATAAGTGTATAAAGTGTATGTGTATATAAACACATACCATTTTTCTACGTAGACAGAAACACAGAAACCATAGGAACAATCTTCAAGAAAGCAGGATACCATCCGGCATACAAAGTTAGCAGAGAACCAATAGCAACGTACAGCAATTTCAAAACCCAATCTGATCTGGCAACTCAAAAGTCTATTACCTGTTCAAACGACAACCCCGGTGTGATAAGTGTATATAGGTTACACCAATAGACAATTTTCAACCCGATTTAAGGAACACGCAGCCAAACATCATCAAAAGCCCACACTCTAGTAGCCATACATTTAAAACAATCAATTACAATATTCAGTTCCCCAATCACTAGAAGTCATCCAACGCATCAATAACAAGAACGTCTCACGAAAGTTATGCCATTTTAAACACATTTGACCCCACGGATCCAACTCACTATTAAAAGAAGATATGAAGAACAGAGTAATTTTTGAATTCGCACGCCAGCTAGAAAGTAGGTCACCACCAACGGCACAAAGCAGAGAAACCGGCCATGGGGTTTCCCAGGCTAGCCCCCCACCCCACACCTCAACCCAAGCCAGTGCGCATGTTTCCCACGGCCACCGGACGAAAACCCGCAAGTGCCCCCCCTCCGTGTGTATAAGACAATATTAGTGTAAATAGTGTACCATATGTTTTAGTTAAGGTCAATAAGAGTGCCGACGATGCCCCACAAGCGGGGCGAAATGCGCATCCACACTTTATTCTCAACTGTAGGATCTACAGGCACAATACAAGGTAATAAATAATTGGGGATTATTAAATACGGAGTACCGCAAGGTTCCGTTTTAGGGAGAATTATGTTTTTAGTATACATAAATGATCTTTGTAATGGAAATTTTAATGCTAAATTAACGTCTTTTGCCGACGATACAGCTTTAAGTTATGTAAAACATAATTGGGAAGAAGTAAAAACATGCACTACAATCAAAACTCAGTCCAGAAAAAACTAAATTTATAAATTTTAGCCTAAGGAATGAAATTATGTTAACCTATGAAATTGTATATAAATGTGTAGAATGTTTGTCAGCAGACACAGTGTAACAGTAACAATTGTGCTGTAGTAGGACAGACTGCTAGTATTAAATATCTGGGAGTCATTCTTGATCAGGAAATTAACTGGAAGAAACATATAAATAGTTTAAAGTACAAATTAAATCATGTTTTAAGTTATTTTTATTTTCTTAGGGAATTATGTACTAACAAGATTTTACGTTCATTGTATTTTGCACTTGTACATAGCAGATTAGAATACGGAATTTCTTGCTGGGGCGGAACCTTTGAAAGTAATTTAGATTCAATATTTGTACAATAAAAGAAGTTCTTAAAAATAATAACGAAAAAGGGTTAAAATATGGAACCGTCTCAGCCTTTGTTTTAGAAAAAAAATACTTCCTTTAAGGTACATGTTTGTATATTTAAAGTTTTAAAACTATGTTATATATACAGGGTGTTTTAGAATTCGTGTCGAATACTTTAGGGCTTTGTTCTTGGAGGCTTAGTAAACTCATAAATAATAAGGATATTTTTTAAATATGCGTAAGTGGTTGTCTGTCTGTCTGTATGTGTTTTTGATAAAATAATTTTTAATTTCAAAACTGTTTCATGTAAAGCTTTGAAACTCGGTATGTAGGTCCAAATTGTCAATGTAAATAAAGTGTAATTTTGTAAAATCCTTTTAAAAATTCAAAATGGCAGCCGTTTAGAAGTTTCAAAGTTGGATAACTCAAAAACGAGTACTTTTACAACAAACTCATAAGTACAATTACCTTTAGTGTATTTATTTTCCTTTCTAAAAATGTACAAACTTTGGAAATCGAATGAGAAGTAATTTTTGTCTTATTAGGTTTATGTTCTTCAGTCAGAACGCATCAACAATGGAACTGACTACATTATTTTGATTGTTAAAGCTCTACAATCAATAATTAGTCGAAGTGTCGAACATTTTGAACAGCTCTTGCACGAACAAATAAATGACATTTTATGTCCTCTGTTTTGGTAGATTAAATAGAAGAAAAAATTTTAAAATCTAATATTTTATTTTAAATTTTTTAATTTATTGGGAATTTAAATAAATTAAATTAAACTAACGCGAATTCATTAAAAAGTTAACTAGTTAAATCTTGAAAAGTTTTTAAGTTTCTTCTTAAAAAATCTTAGTTAAAATGTAAAAGTAAATTAAGTTAGTTAATGTCGGAGTTCTTCTATGATATATTTATAGAGATATACCAAACATAACATAATCTTTGAAAATAAAGGATTTTGAAGCAATAGTTTTCTGTAGACACATTTATTACTTTTATTATGAATGTCTAATAGTTTTGAATAAATAAAAACAATACTTTTATTTCAAATTGTCCATTTATTTTCCAGAACAAAGGACACAACAAACTGTAATTTATTTGTTCGTGCAAGAGCTGCTCAAAATGACGACCTTCGTCACTGTAGCATAACTGGAAAGACTAATTATTGATTGTAGACATGTCCAACGAAATTGTCCAAACGAATTTAACAAACTCCTGCATCAAAATAATGTAGTCAGTTCCATTGTTGATGCGTAAGCTGACTGGAGGAACGCATGGCGGACATGGGCAGGTAAAACAGAAATTACAATAACGAACCAGGAAAGTATTAGACATGAATTCTGAAACACCCTGTATATTTATAAAAGGCTTTGTCCTGACTGACTGACTCACTCACTCACTCATCATCGCTGAGCCAACACCACAAGGCTTAGAAACTTGAAATTTTGTATGAACATTCCTTTCATAGTTTAAGCACCCACTAAGAGAGGATTTTTCAAAATTCAAAAGTTTAGGTGGGTTTTGAGGGGCATTGGTAAAAAATACCTGTTCTCACTTCAGAATTTCGTTTCTAGCGGCCAAACAAGCGATCCAATGTTGCATTTGAGACAAATCGTCGTGGAATGAAATTGTCTACAACTTTTTCTCTAGGCTTTATAGTTTTTGAGCTGTTTCTTCTGCAAATCACGACGGATAGAGGTTAACAAAGAGCGAAAACTTAGGTCTATTCTGCTCAATTGTCTTTGACATTTTCTCCCTTTTCTCTTTTTGTTCCACTGGTTTCTGTCTGGTTTTGTCTAGGTTTGTTTCCGTGTGAAAAAGATATTGCACAAATTATACGAGTACATTATTTGTTTTTACCGAGTTCGTTCGATATAAATTATGTCATCTTTATAATTGAAATAAGACTTTTGTCTGTACACTGCAATGAATCCATCGGTTTTGGTTAATTTTTTAATATTTTCGATGGAAAACAAACACTGACGTCAGAAGAATTTCTGTCTGTCTGTAACTAATGTGTTTAAGGCATATTAGACCGCGTGTGACGCAAAATCGGCTAATGCTATGGCAATGAAACTACGTTTAAGGTTAGCCCATAACGCAGTGTGTATTTAGCTATATTTTAGCCTATATCCATACAACATCCACAAAAGAAATGGCGATCGACAAAGGTGGGCACTGAACACGTTTTTAAAGCATATTGGATCACTTATAACTCAAAAACGAAATAAACGTGACCACGATAGTGAATATTGATGAATTCTCTGTTTCTCAAGCAAATGAGCTGAGAATGCAATCATCAAATCTACCAACACATAAGAAAAATCACAAAAGGAGGGATGCATAAGTAAGAGAGGCATAATAATTTATATGAAACAAGGTCCTGAAGATTTAATCAAACATTTGAGTGAACTTCAATTGTACTTTAGAATGTTAAAAACTGTCATAATTATCAAATTATGATACCATACTGTGTAGTTATTTAGATAGCTGTATCATACCATTCATTTTCACAATTCATCCATAAAAATAGCTTTCACTGATGCATGGTGTATCATGAGTAGACTGTATAAATAAATACTGAACCTAAGGAAGCTACACAGTTAATAGTAGTAGCCTAAATGTGTTAAGTAAGAATGTGTCTAAATACGTTAGTCGTAATTGAGAAAGTTTTACCTTTCAATTCTATTTAGGTTGCACTTGGAAACCCAAACCGACAATCTCATTTGTAGGAGCAAGCAGTCAGCTGTTCGACATTTGGAAGAGAGAGGTTAAAACAAAGCACAGATTACACCTGACAATGTGATAATATCAATACATTATATCTAACTCGCTCTAATAATAGTTTGGTTTTCACCACGACAGGACATCACATATAAATAACAGATATTTTTATAAATAACAGATAGTGTTTACACTTTTACTGACTTTATTTTATCATTGCTGTTTTTACATGCGTTTTATTTAAATAATATTGTTTAGAAGTTTGTTATTATTTTTGTAATGTATGATAGTAGATTATTGAAGTATGTTGGTTTGTGTTTCTTAGATATTAGTTTATCTAAACGCTAAATAGCCAATACTCGTATATATAAATAAGACTTTTGTCTGTACATTGCAAAGAACCTAACGGGTTATCATGTTATGGTTATTTGGTGTTTATATACTTTGCAAAGACCAAAACTGGCGTAGCAAAATTCCTGTCTGGCTGTAACGTTTTTAAGGCATAATGGAACGCTTATAACTTAAAATCAGCTGAAGCTATGGCGGTGAAACTTTGTTTAAGGGTTTGGTTTAGCCTATAAAGCTGTGTGTCTTAGCTAAATTTTATATCCATACAACATCCACAAAATAAATGGCAAGGGACCAAATTGGACTCTGAACATGATATTTAGGCAGTTTGGACCGCTCATAAGAGAAAATTGGTTGAACTTATGGCAATGAAGCTTTGTTTTTTAGGTTGTGTGTCTTTATATAACATCCTCACAATAAATTGAAAAAACCAAAGAGGGCTCTAAAAACGGCCGGTGGAAGTTCTTGTTTTGTTTATGAAGATGTCAACTTTTGTTTTAATAAGTTTCCCGACATATTGTGCAATACTGTAAATATTTGTAAACCAATAATTAGTTGTAAACATAAGTTACATAAAGCTAAAGTTACAAGCCCTTGATAAATACGTTCTCGCTTAATAAGTTAATAAGTTGGATACAAAAAAGAAACTGTATAGAATGTATAAATCTATACCGTACGATAGAAATTTTGTTTGTTATTACAATAGGTTTTGTTTAGATTTGAAAAGCGAAATAAACACAACAAAGAGTTTGTATTTTTTCAGAAATTAAATGACGCAAATGGGGACTCAGCGTTGCAGTGGAGTAGTTTAAGTGGCTCACAAGTAAAAGACAGTGGTGAAATTTTTTATCAGATCCTATTTAGCTACAATTAACGAATATCTTGTTAATGTACAAACAAACCAGGCATATATTAATGAGCTTCATTTGGATCATAAACCCACATCTTTTTAAGCTCCAACTAACGAATTTGAAGTCCTCGAAGTTATAAAATGATTGAAAAAGAAGATGCGCATTTCGTCTGTAGCACGACTGCTACGAAATGCGCATCTAATTTAAATTTAAAATGATAATAGCTTAAACAAAGAAGACAGCATTAAACTTTCAAGAAGCTGGCAACCAGCCCTGAAGAAGTCTTTTCGATAGTGTCACAGCCAATGAGAACATCGACAGTTGGCCTCCCTCCTCCAATGGACGGTTGGCAGCACTAGGATATCAGACCGCAAGTAGCTCAGTTTCAGCCAACAGTAACTGAAGATGGTACTCCTCAGCGAGACCGAGACATTTCAGGCAAATTATAATGATGTTTTGACGCGGTGGGAGCCGTAATAACTACAAAAGTCATTCAATATCCATTAGTAAAACTTTCAAGCCGAAAAGACGTTTATACGATATCGAGAGCCTTATTTCTAGGCTAATTTAGTATTTTATAGTATTGAATCATTAACCGTTAAATATTGTTAAAGTAAAGACAATTGCAACTGAAAATTGATGAGTAGTACAGGCCTAACATACAACTTGTGATTGTTTTTTATTATTTTCTTCAGAACTCTAGAGAGTTTTTAACGTATCAGGGGCACCATTTTGTATAAATTTCATGTTTGACCGATTGGTATCGTAGATTTCCATCACATAAAATCAAGGCTGCCACAGTTTAAAATAGTGTGTAGTGCAGTCTTTTGCCAAAACATGTCTCCAAACATTTTATTATTTTAACTTATTTCCAAAAATGGCATAAAGGTTATAACGTAGGAAATTTAATGTCAGTTTTTACAAGCCTAGTAGTAGGGCCTATTTTCAACTATAGCCTGAAGATCCTACGTTTCTAGATGAGTTTATAGGCGGATATATATTTCATCACGTTTGTGACACGTGACTACCCTTCAGTGCAAGATGTACCCACGTGTCCATCCAACGCGTAGCCCGTGTCGACCCACGAGACCGAGACAGCACAAAAATCGTTCTGTGTAAATATTTTACTTCTGTGTAGATAAGTTGCACATTTGAACAAAGCAGAGCGCTGACGATGTTACACAAGCGTGTTGAGATATTTTTCCACCTGTAACCTCAGCTATAAACGTACAAGAAGTAATAACTGTTTGTAATTTGTTCTATATCAGACTTAAATCAATGAGTATTCTAATAAAGAAAATGGTGACTCTTAAACTTAAATAACCGTAGTAGGTAATAAATGAATGTTTTTAAAATATCCAAAAAAGGAAGAATCCAAGACAATGTTTTAAGTCCAGAGTTGGAAGGTGATTTGACCAGTAGAATTACCTCCTTGAAGAATAAATCCACTCCAGGTTTAGATAATATCAGTTTTAAGTTTTGAAAAGATACCTATACAATGTACTTTTACGTTGTTATCTCTAAGAAATATAAGCTTACAAAACCGGGGTTTTCCGGATAACTCAAAGAATTTGTATACCACGAAGGAGTATTTTAGTGGGATAGAACTTTCTACGCGAAACAGAATATACCTTTTTAAGGAGACAACTGGGTCTCCCAGAAATACGCGAATAACAAGAACTGCAAGTGGGCCTGACACTGGCAGCCATGGTTTAAAAGGTGTTAAGGTTACACAGTGTACTTTTAACCGTAAAAATACTATTAGTTGGAAAAGTATCCACGTAAAGCAGCACATGACGCAGTTAATTCCACTACAAGTTGTCAGACACAATCTTCTTTACCACAAGCCCAAGTTCGTCGGCCTGTTGGATAACGCAAATAAAAAAATTAATAAAGAAGTAAACCGATTTAAAAAAGAGTTGGATGAAAAGCTCTCAAAAGGAAAAATAATTTTAAACACATAATATCACGTGTCTTAGTATACTACAAATGTTTTTAGTCACTGCTACCAAACTTCAATCAATTACAAAATGGAACTTGAAATTTCTTGTTTATATAACGCATTGAAATTCCACCAATAATATTTAGTCTTAAACAAGCAGCAATGTTCTTGAATGTTTTATTTCAATGAGTGAAATATTTGACTGGCTAAAGGTTTTGATCAAGAGCAGAAAGTGTATATAAATTGCTTAAGACTGCAAATTTTTTTCGAAGACTTCAAAATGACATGACAACGTTTAAAAGGTGTCCTCTACACAACAAAACAAACCGCGTTTAAAACAGTCACCACATTCAAAGGTTATGCGTGTACAAACATATAAGAAAAAGTCCCAGATTGTGTAACCTCCTCCTTGCGTAGGAAGTCGGTAGAAATTCAAACTCACATTTCGGTACTTTTGTTTAATTTTGCATTGCATATTGTATGGTTTTATGTTTCTCATCGTCAGAAAAGTATAGGGATCAAGGCATAGGGAAGCGAGTGACGTATGATTTCTATTTTCTGGCTTCTAGAGCACAGGTAAAAGTTACGTGTCGGAGTAAGAAATTGTATGTGCCACTTGGATTAGAAAGTAAATTGACCTCATCACCTAATGTTGCCGGGCTAAGTAAAAACATAGAATTCCCGACAGATGATTCCTAGTTTTTTGCTCGCAGAACAGAATACACTGACTTCAGAACACTCCTGAATATTGCTGTTCATATAGATAGAGCATATAAATGTCAAAAACGTAGTATGTATCAATAAAAAGTACAACACGATAGTTACAAACTTGTGCGTATTTGTAGGAAAAAACTGTACATGACCGTTATTTCTAAAGGTTCTACGAGCTTCAAAATCCTCGTGGAAGTGCTGAGTTTTTACTCCTTCAGTCAACGACTACCAGCGGTGTAATTAAACTAACTTAGACTCTAGAAACTTTATGTTAGGAGATTTTATTTCTTTAATGTAATTAGACTTTACTCTTTGCTCAAAACAGTTATTAGTTGTTTTCACTGTCATTTTTTAACAAGAAAATAAACTAGTATGACACTGCACTGTTTTTTATGTGATATATTGTGCGATTATATTACAATTCAATATGACGGTTAGCTTTCTTTCAAACTTTGGCAAACCTAAAAAAATGGACTCTTAGAGATGTGTCGGACTAGCAGATCCGTTTGAATATCGTTCGTTGTTGAATGTTCAATATATACTTGAAAATAAGTGTGCAACAAAAGACATGGTGTATGTGATGAAAGAGAAAGTTTTTTAAAAGGAAAGGTATAGGTTTCGGTAACCCTGAAAATTTAGCGTCAGCCTTCTGCTCTATTAAAACAAGAAACAATACGTACAATATATTACCAGAACACAAGATTGTCAGGATGGTTTCCGATTACAATTACCATATAGTCGGAATTACTTTAAATTAAAATCATCGCTTACCATTCACCTTAATTTTCTCATGTTAGTCAGCAATTAGGTCTTACAAACAAGAAATACAAAACATTGTGCTATACTTTGTATCCCTTGGTATTATTTGTTGTCATGTTTGTACGATCTAAGTGGAAACGACATACAACAGGGACTATGCGAAGTGAGTATATATGTGTATATGTGTGGGTGGGACCCAGTTTTGATCTGTCATTTTATAGCCAGGTGCGTGACCTAGGTAAAGGTCAACTCAGAGCTGGCTGGTAAAATATCGTATAATTACGTAGAGTGCATCTCCAATTGTTGTGAAAGGTATCCAACAAACCGAGTACGAGTAGGGAAATATCAATTTTTTAATCAGGAAAGTTACTTTCGAGAACTTGTTTTAATTGCGTCAATAACTTTTCAGTAAACGAGTTTATCGTATTAAAATGAAAAGACGACGTTATGGACCTAATTGCAATACTATATCTTATATTTAAAACTAAAATCGTAAAATGTTTCTAACTTAAAAAACTAATGAGACGACAGCCTCCCGCGCTCTCTGGTGGCATCAACTGAATCTCCTAGCCACCAAGGGGAAGAGTTGCAAAGCGTACCGCGTTGTTCATTGATTGATTGTTCAGGATCTTGCAGTAAGTGCTATCTAGCGGCAAACCCTACAACTTCCAGCCCCGTTCATGCACCCTGCAGCACCCAAGAATATAATCGAATAATGAGTTTGTTTTCTGAATATATTCGTGGAAGGATTAAAAATTAGACTTAACTTAGTACTAACTGTTACACAACTTAAGTACTGTTGAAATTGATCTGATTCGCCACCCCAAACCGAAACGGTAGATGGTGAAAAGGTGGGTCAGCCAAATTTTGAAATTACCCTCTCACGTAACCCCTTGTATTAAGAGAGAATGAATGTCCACCAAACGCTGCCATTTTCATTACATTAAAATAAACAGTGTGAGGAATTTTACCGTACATAAGTTATAGACATCTTAATATCCTCTGTTTTGACTTGAAAGTCGTAAACAAACTTATTGCATTTTTATAAGTTTGTCCTGTGTTTTTTTAATGCAAGCGTATACTGAAAAATTAACAAGGAACAATCGACCTAAAAAAGTGACCTTCGCTCACACTAGGTAAAATAAACATGAAACTTACAGCTTAATAATATAGGAAATATTATACAATTATACGTTAATATGAATTTTAACACAATATAAACAGCTAATACTGTGGGCTATTGGATTCAGAAATGCATTAACTGAACAAGGAACAGAGTGTATGACGCATGAGTTTGTCGGCGGTTCGTCATGTCGGCACTTCGAACCCAGTTAATATTAATGACAACAAGTGTTCGTTTAATAAGCCAACGTATCGTTGGTACTTTGATCCTCACAGTTTAAATCAATCAATCTGTCGGCACTTTGAACCCTACTAATATTAATAAGGGTTCGTTGTGCCAACGTCTTGTTGGTAGGCCTACTTCGAGCCGTAACGCAGTGTGGATCGCGGAGCGGAGCGCGGCGCGGCACTGTACGTCATCATGGCGTTGTGGAGGAGTAACTTGCGCACGCTTTCACTAATCTTCATAATGCCTGATGCATTGCATGATCATTAAGTTGTATGTTTTATTTTCTTACGTTTCTTTATTATTACGGTATTCACGTATAGGGCCAGTCGAGCTACGCGAAGTACGTTAACGCCGTCTTGAAAAGTTGGCTTTACTTTGTGCCCAGACTTACTTCATATTTTCGATCAGCTCTTTTTCTTCCATCATTGACCTTATTCTATATCAATGCCATTGACTTTAAATATACATACATTTAAAATCAATGTCAATGCTCTCCTTTTACTTTTTAGTAGTAAAGTTTTCTATTACCAACTTTCCAATAAAACACTATTTTGTCTCAATGTTTTTCAATCTTGTCGTTTATTTTATTTAAATATTAATCTAGGCAACCTATTGATGCAGTAGCGGCCGGCCCATAAGGACTCTAGGACGGAGTCCTCCCAACCCAATCAATAAAAATAAAATTATAATTAAGAATATAAATCACTTAATTAATGTATTTGAACAGCAATTAACATTATAGGACTTTCGTTATATCGAAATGTTTGTATTACGGGTAGTAGTATACAAACAACGCGGCAGATGCAAAATGTTTCTAAAATGGATAGTACGCGTGGACGCAAGACAGTAGAGTCCACATCCCTTTACAAATCATACGGCGCTAACCAGCCAATCACAGCGCGCCTAGTGCTTCTTCAACCCGAACACTAAAGCTGGGACTCCGTCCATTTCCCAGTAGTTTCATCTCCCGCCGCTTCAAGGAAAAGCGCCACTGTCCAGTGAACCGATGAAAAGTCATATTTTTATAATAATAATTCCTAACCTCACTTTTCAGTTTACGCGCCGGGTAGTTGTTACTTGTTGCAGGTGTTGTGCTATACATAATGTTTAATAGTTTTCGTAAATTCGTACAGTGTTGTGATTTGTTTTAATGTGTAGTTTTTATATTAGTGATTCAGGCTGTGCTTCTCGAGGTAATACAGTGAAATGTTAAATACAGTCAAAGAAATCACAACAAATACGCAAGTGGTGTCGTTTATTACTTGATTCTCTCTTTACTGAGCTATATTAACACATTCTGATATCAGGGTGATACAGGGTGAAGCTTGAAAAATGTTAAAACTGTTTATCTTTATACTAAAACAGGTAACTCAAAGCAGTTCTTCAAAGACCAATAATTCAAAGGTAACATGTTCTTAAAAGTGCTTAAAAACGAGTCCTCCTGTACTTTTAACCCACCAGCCGCTACTGTATTGATGTATGAGTGAACAACCAAATAAGCAATAACCATTTAACCATTAAAGTTCACTTTTATACGTACAGTCTAAGTTTGTCCATGGTCGACAGTTGGTACTGACTGAGTCTCGTTGCTGAACAGGTTACAAACTAAACTGCGCGTTGGTGTTGTAGGGTCAAGCTTCGTAACAGCCGAATGATAGCTCTTTGTATTCGTGTGTATGAGAGTGTAAATGAATGAGTGTGTGTGTGATGTGTAGGATTTTGAATGTAGCCAGCCAGCTTGGATTTTTATGTAAACCGTTCTTTGGCTACATTGTTCATACTATTTGTTGTTAAATACCATTTTGGAAGTGTAATTAGGTTGACTCCGCAGGATTTAGTAACT
Source organism: Matsumurasca onukii (assembly GCA_018831715.1). Taxonomy (NCBI): domain Eukaryota; kingdom Metazoa; phylum Arthropoda; class Insecta; order Hemiptera; family Cicadellidae; genus Matsumurasca; species Matsumurasca onukii. The sequence continues at coordinate 8,198,828 of CM032064.1, forward strand.
TCAAAAGTTATTATTTATATGGATAAACTAGAACCGATGTTAAAATCCAGAAACATTAGTCTGGGTGTTTTGTTTTTAACGATTATTTGTTTACAATATGCTGGAGTTGTCGCTAATATGGTCTAGTTAGCCTATACAACATTTAAATAGATGGAGTACAAACTTTATGGTGGTAAAATGGAAAGATATAATTTGGATTTAGGTGCTTTACCGGTGGTAACAGCTTCAGAGCTAGTAAAAGGTAAGGAAATGCTTGGTCTTACTTAGGCTATTTATTCTAACAGAACTTGTCATAAGCTACATGTAACCAAAACCTCCAGTATAGAAGTGGGCTGAAATCCCAATTTTCTTGTAACTTGCTAGATGGGCTCACTCGCTTCTATGGTGGTATTTTAGAATGACCTAGTAAGCCGGGTTGACAAATCAACAGAACAACTTAACTAATTAGACCAATGCTTCTTATTTAATCTAGTTAGACCCTTCGCTAGACTATTCTATCGAACCGAGGGCTGCCACAAAGGTGTAACTGCTAGGGCAACAGCTCCTGACCTAGGCTCTGTATAGAATTTAACCATGAAATCAATAAAACACTATTTTTGATATCGGTTGATATTGGTTAGGCAATATGCTCTGAAACCTAATTTTACATTGTTTACAACAAACGTGTTACTTCTTAGTGTTGACATAATGTTAGTTTTACTTTGTATTTGTGTTTTTGTGACATACACAGCCAATATGTTAGCATGTGGCCAAATATAGTACCCACAGTCTTTTGGGTAAGTTTGGTGTGAACCAAATGTGGACACACGGTTCACTTTGTCTGGTTTGTCCATACTTAGTACACACGGTCGTAAAGTGCTATGTTAGAGATAAACTCAATGAACTAGTTTGTGATAGCAAGCTCAACAGGATCAATTTCTGTTTTTCCAGATCGCCTCTATTTTGTTACATTCAAGATTGGGATGAATGGAATGAAGCCAAAGTCAACTTCTAATACTCACTATTTTTGTATTGATGATGAACTTGTCTACGAAAGCTTCTACTCTGACTTTGGTCCACTGAATTTGGCAATGCTGTACAGATATTCTGTGATGCTCAACCAGAAACTACAGGTAAGAACAAGATTTTTCTCTCTTCTTTTATAGCTCTAAACACCCTAACACCAATTGCACAGTTGATTTTTTACCCTGATAACTATAATTTCTTGAAATGGGGATTATTGGCAGTACTTAAGATATTATTTAAAATACAAAAAGGCCAATAAAGAGTGATATTTTTATTTGACAAGCGCTTTTGACAGCAATGCTGTCATCATCAGGCAAACTTGTTACATAAAAAGTTTACATAAAAATGTAACAAGTTTGCCTGATGATGACGCATTGCTGTCGAAAGCGCTTGTCAAATAAAAATATTCATTCTTTATTGGCCTTCTTGTATTTTAAATATTCTGATAACTATAGTTTTGTTAACCTAACCTGTGCAAAAATGTTTTAGCTGTGACCCTTTTGTACAGAACATCGCAAAGTTTTTTTGAGGTTATTTTAAGTTTTTTCTTCTTTATGGCCTTCAAAATGAATATTTGGAACTAATCCCGCAGTTCCAGGGTGAGGGAACAGAATCCCCAATTGTGTCAAAAAGTATTTTGGGTTAACCACAACGTTATTTGCCAAAGCTTATCTGAACATTTCACAATTGTGAGGAGACGGTACTTTATATGTATATTTTATAAATCGGTAAATTAATTTCATTTGATGTTTACAGATGTATTCTGGTGGAATGAGAAAGAAGAAGATTGTGCATTACACAACAACAGATGGTCACAAGAGGGTAAACGCAGCCTATTTAATAGGCTCTTATGCAGTAAGTACAAGACAAGTTAACAAAAATTTTCACTACATTGAATCGAACAACCTTGGGAAAAAGGTGTATGTTTTCTTGTATGTATCCAACTGTTGGATATGTAATTACATGGCCTTTTTACTCTGTTTGTTTGCTTAACTCTTATCATGCCAAGCAAAAATTACTGGCTAGTGCCAGATAGTAAAATAAAAGAGGCCCACAAGTGCACTCACTCAGAGGGTCTGCAGGCCCTGGAATCAGATCTTGATATTTCATTATTCAGCTGCGCCTTGGACAGCTGCACACATAAACTTACAATTTTATTATATTTTTGTATAATATAATTAGAATTAATTGCATGGAAGCAAATTTAATATGCTACTGTACACCTGAAATTATTTGTATGATTATGTAGCTACGGTTCCACAAAAGTGGTTGTGCGGTGAAGACTGTCTGAGCGTTGTCTCTTATAAGCTGAGCGGTGCTGAGCTGATCCATAGTCGGTAGTACAGTCAACTTTCGACTAACCGTAATCGAATTAACCACGACATGAATGCAGAACAATTACAATGACGCCATCCCTTTCTATAAAAGTGTCCCGCTTGACCTTGACTCGTCCTCTCTCAATCACCTGACAATATTAGTCCAAAAGTAGCAATTCTCTCCATCTACCAGAATTACCCATCTGCCTCACCGATAAATCTGACTAATTATTCAAGGTTTTGACAACTTGGTATGAGAAGGTATAAAATTTTCTAAAGTACGTTTGCCAGAGTTGTTTTTGTTGTTGGGGAGGCTATTGGTGATTGCAAAATGATGTCCACTAAATGCAAACGGGTCGTATTGACAATACAGCAAAACTTGACATAGTTCAAAACATTGAACATGGTTCAACAGTAAAACAAAATGTCAATCTTGCAAACGAAGTGCGTGGTTAAGTGGTAGAGAGGACTATAAAGTCCTAACTTCGACACGTAAAAAAGACTTTTTCATTCATTTATTCATTGGTGAGACAATGGTTTCACGGTAATATACGAAAGTAAGGTAACAATAACTACATAAACACTAACAATACTCCGTCGCCATCTTGTAACCATTTTCTGGTTGCTGTGGTAGCCAAGTCACGTGACCTGTCAGAAGTTCGACGTCAGCGCTCCTGACCGCTCAGTAGCGGTCTAAAAACCATGGAACCAAGGCTATTGTATACATCACCGGGCTTATTATCCTTATTTTAGCTGTTTTTGTCTTTATATACCTTATTGTTCATAAATTTTCAGTTGGTTGACGCACGATTTTGCTTATCCAAGAAGCTTCAACCCCACTTTTTTCACGGTTAATCGAGAATTGACTGTACTCAGTGTTGCCCTCCTGATTCAACTACTCTACCAACATTATAGTATGGACTCGGCGGCCCCCAGACCCCGTTCGGTTTCGCTCGAATGTAGTGGCCTCGCTTCGCTCGGCGTTTGTAGTGAAGGGTGTTTCAACCAAAATGTGGCCTCGCTACGTTCGGTGTGCGTGAAAGGGGGGATCAAGCTAACATAGTGGCTTAAAAGAGCAACATATTATTAAAGAGCAAGTCAAACTCATATTTTGGGCGAAGTTTAATGCTTCTAACCACTATAACACGTGAGAACTAAATTAAAAACTGTTGCAAAATTGGGAAAAATAGCAAATTTGAAACTTTTGCTATTTTTAAGGATGAAGGAGGCCAGATATGATTAAAAGTCATAGGACCAAAACGTTAAGGCATCTAAAATTTAACCATGAAAGTTCAATCTGTTTTTTGATAGGACTTACCGTTCACCCACTAGATGTTTTGTAGAAAAACATGTTTTCTGCCGTTTTAGTTTTTATTTTTTTTAGGTTGGTTAAAGTTTTTGGTTTTGGCAATTTTTCCGTCGGTGAGTTAGTTAAGGTACCTACATACCAAATTTCAAGTTTCTAGCTCATCTAGAAGTGCTGCTGGCGTCGTCAGTAAAATAGGTGTAGGTCAGGCTAACTTCACACCGGTCTTGCCAATAAATTCGAACTTCACTGTCAATAATGCATTCAGCAAATGCATACAATTTGGATTTTTTTCGCAAGATATTATTAAAGGGCAAGTTTAACTCTTACTTTAGGTGAAGTTTAAAGCGTCTAACCCCTATAATAAGTGAGAAAAAAATTTAAAACTGTTGCAAAATCGTGAACTAAGTAGCAATTTTGAAACTTGTGCTCTTTTTGAGGGTGAAGGAGGCCAGATACGACAAAAATTCGTAGGACCAAAACGATAGAGCGTCTAAAACCTGCCCATGAAGATTCAATCCGTTTTTAGATAGGACTTACGGTTCTCCCACTAGATGTTTTTTAATAAAACATGTTTTCCGCCATTTTGGTTTTATTTTTTTTTAGGGTGGTTAAAATTTAGAGTTTTGGCAATTTTTCCATTGTTGAGTTAGTGAAAGGTACCTACATACCAAATTTCAAGTTTCTAGCTTATCTAGAAGTGGGTAAATATTTATATACATCAGTGAGTGAGTTACACAAAGGGTTGTATATATTATAGACACACTACATATTCAATACATCTTTGTATCACAAGCAAAACATAATAACATACAAACAGCTGTGAAAACATACAAATGAATCACCATTAGTTTAATCATACTAAAATTATTGGTTGAAGAACTGCGTATAAAAATTAATAACCCAATACGCTTCTTAAAGCATATTTCAACAACTCAGATTTCCCATCTGATTGAATTAGCTCATACAGGTTTCTATTAAAATTTAATCTAAACTAGAAGTAAAGGTTGAAAGTCCAAAAACTTATTTTGCATATTTTTTCTTTTGAGTCTCTTTAGTCTGAACTTCAAAAATATGCTTATCCAAATAGAATTATGTTCTACCAATAATGCTAGACAAAAGATAGTGTAAACATGATTCTCGAGCAAGCTATTGTAACAAACTTCTATTATAGCAAAAACTGAGGTTAAAGATTAATTTGATAAAGATGAGCAGCAGCCGATGACAACTGTTGTTTATTTAGGAACGTGTAAGCATGATTTCCTCAAATAGCATTTGTAATCACTAAAGCTCTTTGTCTCTAAAAATACCAATTCTAATATATTTGCTACCACTTATATTTGAAAACAAGTCAACCTAGTTGATATTTTGCATTGAATAAAAAAAGCCTTATGTGGTGTACATAGCCTGCTGGTTTCTAACTTTACTATCAAAATGTCATTCTGGTCTCCAATGAACAAATTGAAACTACATGTGAGCTAAAGAAATATAATTTTAAGCTCACACATCTTAGTTACAAACAATGTTTTTTCTGCGGTAAAGTTGTGTAATCTGTTGGAGAAAGATTCAATTTATTCTGTTTTAGGGCACACAGCTTTTTACTAGACTATCACAACAGTGTTTAGCCGTGTTTTTCAGTGCTAGAGAGTTTGTCATTGAGTAAAGAAGATAACTTTACGTTATCTGTAACCTAGCATACCTCTGTTAATTATCAAGTTAAGCCTTACTTACTAACAAGGTTCAAAAAACCTGTGGTGCAGTGCAGTCATCATTTGAGTTGATGTTCTCACAAGAATAAGAATACTTGATTGTTAAAGTCATTGTTACGATTGCTAACAACTGGCATTTGTCCTCTAAATACTATTAAAACAATAATTTTTTAATTTGAAAATATATTTCGTTTAGTGTACTTCAGACATCTTAGAAATTCTAATCTTAGGATTTATTCTGCTTAGGAATATATGATCAAATTTAAAAAACTATTGTTTTTATAGTATTTAGAGGACTTATGCCAGTTATAGTTATTGGAAGCAATTTAAAATTCATGTCCTCATAACTTAGAAATCATTTTTTAAATGTTTAAATAAACGTCACTCCTAAAAATACTTTAAAAAATCTCATTTCCATAATGTACATAAAAACAATTGATACATAATCATAATTTTACTATTTATAAAAGGATAGTTATATTACATATACGATTAAATATAATTATTTTTACGTGCAAAAGTTCATTAACTGTTTATGAGCGTTTTTGAATGAGATAAATTGTTAAAGAATTTAGTTGTCGTAACTTATATTGAATGTTTGTCTGGCTCTTTGAGTATTTACAAAATGCTGTATGTCAATTTTTTATTTTGTGTTCTGTACTTATTTTAATTCATTAAATTATTTGTGATACTTTCTACATTACTTTGGCATATATTCACAATAACAGCAATTCTATATTACAACACAAAACAGAAATAATGTTTTCCTCGGGAAATCGACTCACTTTACCACAGGCTGACTAATAACTAATAAAAATGATATAGTTCTCATAAAAGCAAAGTAAATGTCACATTGATGGGTATTGAAAGCCCATCAAATTAGTTATGGCTTGGTGTACAAGATAATAGCTATGAATGACTCTTTGTTTTTTATTCATGATGACCCCAGATTATAAAATTAAAATTGTTACCTATACTGTACAAGGTGTTTAAAAATTACCTCCATCCACTTAAACTGTTGACAGAGGAACAATTTTGCAGAACTCTTTAGGGAATGTTTTTGTAGAATCCTAAGGTTGGTTTTGAAGTACTTTGTGACATTCTCTACCCACCCAAAAACAGGGGAGAGCCCCTTAAATGTTGTATATGCAAACCCTTTCCCCCTTGTGGCACCTCAAAAGAAAAGCAATTTTTTACACAAAATTCAACGATGCAAAGAAAAAACTTTAATCTCATTTCATTTTTAGGTTATATCCATTTAAAAATCATAAGTTGTCAGGTTTAAGCTGCCACATTTCACATACAGTTTCTTTTGACCGAAAAGGTGTAAAAATTACCTTTATTTTGAGGTACCAAAAGGGGGTTTGTTTTTAAAAAGTTGAGGGCTCCCTTTCCCCCTTTTTCAAGTGGGATCTGGGTGACCCAAAGTAAGTCAAAACAAACTTTAGGACCAAATAAAACAATTCGCAAAGGGGTTTTTACAGTTTTTCCTCTGTAAAAAGTTAAGGTAAGGGTGGGGACCTTTTGAACACCTATATAATTTTAAAGTAAAAAAACTAAAATAGCAGTCAAGAATTGTTTATGAAATTTAAATTCAAAATACCTTTATTTGTTCTTATTTACAAGTACAGTAAATATAGCAATAAATATGCAACTTACAATAAAAACAAATTAGATTTAAAAATAAATTACAAGTTACTGTTGTTAACATTTTACCTTATAGAAATATCAAAATAACAAAACCAAATACTCAATAATAAGAACATAATTTTGCTTGCCGTTTCAAATGTTTATTTAAAAACAGTATATTATATAATCTTTATTATGATACATCATAAGAAGATTGAGATGTTTTGCATAATTTTTCTTTTGTTTTGCTATTGCTGATTTTCAAGTGAGTTAGCTGTGTGAAGGAGGGACCTTGGTGAAATCGGCACAGTGAAATTTACCGATAGCTTTGCTCTATTGTCCTACATCTGACACACTCTACTTAACCACAGACCATACTTCCTAGGATACCACGTTCATTGTAGGCATTTCAAACACACGTGCATCAGTTGATTGTGATTGCTGTTGATAAGAAGTTAATTTGTTCCTCCTGGAATAAAATAAAGAACAATAATTTTTATTTTAGTCGCCATTCAACCACACAGTTTTGTTTTCAATGCAATCATGTTTTCTGATCAAGAGTCGGTCTGGAACCATGAAAAGTTGTAGGGACGGCCCTGTAGAATGCCTAGACTGGACTCCAAGTAATTTTGTTGTAGAGACGTACGGTATTGAAAATTGAGTTTATTCTGAAAAATCTAAGAGTATGATTAGAATCACTGGCGGATATTGTTGAGGAATAAATAAATAAATATTTTATTAAATTGACATGTTTACAAGCATGTATCTCAATCGTCTACTATTTGATATAAAATTTTGCATTCATCCACATCTAGATCCCTTTCAAACATAACACATACATAACTTACATTCGTACTATTCCCATTTACTCGAATTTTTCCAGTCCTACCCCTGTTAGTCTGATTCTCCAATATCCCAAATGTGTGCCAAAAACTTGTTTGAACTGTAAAATACTTCTGCGGCCAAAACTGTTTTTAGACAAGCTTTGAAAGCTCTGTAGCACTTTTGATCGAATTTGGAAGTTTATTGACAAACTGAAATCTTGCCTGTGAGGGCAAATGTTCATGAACCATCGTTCTGTGTCTCCCAGTTCGATAGTTCTCCCTGTCTCTGGTTTCTTAAGAGTGTACATCAATTCCTCTTACAAGGTCGCATTTACATTTGAAAAAAAGACACGTTTCTAAAATGTAGAGACAGGGTAAAGTCAACAGTTTTAATCTTTTGAATAATGTCTCTGAAGACATTAATTTTATTACTTTATATTTTGTAGTTTTGTTTTGCTATTAACTTATTTGCCATACAAACTGCTCCATTATTTTATGTAAACCCTTTACTTTAAATATAAACAAAGAAACTACGATAAACAGTTTTTAATTGCGTGGTTTTCTAGTAGCCAAAGTGTACTCTCGTCAGTAGTGGATACTAGATACAGTGATACACATTACATTCTATGGTGCACTCGGAGTCTGCAGCAGATCACTGATTGACTAAGTGTTGTGTTGTCAGGAACAACTGACCTTGAGTAATTGTCATCACTTGTTTTGCAGTGAATAAATCTTCCACTACTTAACAAACAACTTTTCTCCTATCCATGCCCACGCCTATTTTTGCACACTTGTTGGAAGGTTTACGTCAGTTTATAGTGTGTATACGTCAGAGTTGGGAATAACGATTAAAAAAATTAACAATTAATTTTAATCGAATTAAATTAAACGATTATTTTTTAATGCTTAAAAGAATTTACGATTAATTTTAATTGTTAACTGTTCTTTAACTTTAATCCGTTACTTTTTAAAGCATTTAACTGTTAATCGTTAAAATTTTCATTAACGATTAAAGGTAACGGCAGTTACCTTTTCGGGAACCATGCCAGAACCTAATCATGTCTAGTTTCGTTTTCCTGTCCAGGCCAAGTCGAACCCGGAGTATTGAAACCAGATATGCCTCACTCTTATTATGTTCAAACAAACCTACGATGGCTCTTTAAATTACTCATCCCAGTGTCTTAATTGTATGCTGGGGAATAATAACAAAAGGCGTCTTCACTATCGGCGTCAAATTAAAGATACGTATGAATGTAGACTATTGGAGGCTGGGGCGCAGAGTAATTATTATGTTTGCGGCATGTCAACAAATTAGGCAAACATTTAGGCGTTTTGTATTTTTATTAAAGTACCTTTCCAGTGGTTAACTCAAAAGTTTCATTTTTTAGTGTTTGTCGATTTTGTTTGACATGTATTGAACAATTTGAATTTGCATTAAGATCTAGTGATAATCCTTTATGACATTAACAATCGACTTTTATATTATATTTCAATTTATTTACAGTATTTAAAAATAAGTACGCAGTGAAAACTAAGTAAGATGTTAACAAAATTAATATTTGTAGGGCCACAACAAAATTACCACAGTTCGATAAAAGTTGCCGAAAATTAGCTTTTAATCAGTTGCTTTAATTGGTTTTAACTTTAATCGGTTACCTTTTTCAAAGAATAACTTTTAACTTTTCAGTTACATTTTTTGGAAACTAACTTTAACTTTAATCAGTTAATTTTTTTGGTTAACTTTCCCAAGTCTGGTATACGTTTTATTTGCTATGAATGAGTAATTATTTGTCATAAAACTTTCGGGTGAACCACAAAAAACCTTTTGTTAGAAACAATAAACTTTGTGGTTTCAAACCACACAATAAGTTAAAATACGTAATTTAATAATGCATAAATCCTTCTCAAGTATTTTGAAAACTTAACATGATTACAATAATTTTATTGACTAATCTATGTTCATATTAATAAGTTAAAGTCCAGCGTATTTTATTAAATAAACTTATATTTGAAGGCAGAAGGTGCTCAATTTTTGAAATAGTCATAAAAACTAATTTTAAAATATCAAAACTAATATTATTAAGTCTTAAATAAAAGTTATAGTATTGGTTTTGATATTTTAAAATTAGTTTGTTTTTAACTTATATTTGCATCACAGCTTAAAAGGGTAAAGTTTAGCTCAGTTGTTTTGCACTTGAAACGCTAAATGAATTAGCAGAAACCTCATCAGGGGCAAGAGTCATTAGCTAAGCCAAACAAGCAATATTTTTAATATTTCTCTTTTTAATTTACTGAAAACTAAATAATATGGGTAAGATTCTTTTTTTTATCCTATTAAACTTTATTGTAACTGATATTTTCTACATCAATCAAATCAAGTATTATTAAATCATTTCAGATCCTTGTCAATACTCAATAGATAACATTAAACAAGTAAACCTTACTTTAATTGCAAAATCTTATTATGAAGACTTTCTTAATGATTCCATTTAGTTGCATTTGAGCCTTTACTAGTTTATTATTTAGTGTAATTCAAACATTGACAAGCAACCTGTTGAAACATTTCATTTAATGTGAACGTAATTGTTGTAATGAAAATGTTCTATCCAACTTAAAATAATTTTTAAAATGAGTAAATATTTTTCTGTTAGAACCTATTTTCATATCATGTTATTTTGCTAATGTAGGTGTTTTCATAATAATTGTTTGTTTTTTAGATTATATACCTGCAGAAATCTGTAGACGAAGTCTTAAAAATTCTTTCTGGTGTTAGAAATCTTCCATTCTTTCACTTCAGGTAAGTTAATGAATATTTCTAGAACTCTTCAGGTTCCTTAATGTATAAAGTCTAAGTTTGATTAAGGGTATAGTTAAATGTAATTTATCCGTTACAGTTTTGAAGTTCTGGGCTGTTTAAAAAAATATCTTGGTTATATTTTCAAAATAGTTTAAAATTAGGTAATGATGAACTATGTATGGGAAAAGAAAACATATTTTACATATGTTTTGACTTGAGTTGGAAGTCGTTAAAAGAAATAGTTCAAATTTACTTAGGATAGGTTACTACTTACTAGCACTTCGTTTGGTTGTGACTGGCACTTGATTTGGCACTTACATAATCTGTGTTTAATGTTTGTAAATAAAGATAGAACGGGGACTTTTGTTAGTTATGTTACACACGAAACCCCCTCATTCAAATAACTATAAATTACAGCTTTGAGTTTGAAGTCAAAATTAATGCCACTTGTACTTTGGTTTTACATAGATGTTTTTATATGTTTTTTTAGTTTTTAGATGTCAGTGTGTTTTGAGGAAAGCTTTGTTTTTTTATTTAAAATATATGTTTGCAGGGATGCCTCCTATGGACCAACGTTGTACCATATAAATCTGAAAGACTGTCTTCAAGCCATCCACAAAGCCCATGATCTAGGGTTTTTCAACTTCTCAGATTTCGACCTTGAGGAGTATGAGCATTATGAGGTAATGTAAGGCGGGGGGTGTAATTCAATTAACTTAAGACTTTAACACTACAATTTAAGCCAATTGAACAACAATTTAAACTCCACCTATACAGGATATCTGACTAGTTTTTTGCTGAGTTATCTATAAGCGGTGTCTCCTACATGTTTAGAAGATAAGGACTGATTTTGTCAAACTACTGACAGACTATTACACCTATATCATTCAGCTGGTTGTGTTTAGTATTTGTCTGTCATTAGATGGATGTGTTAATTTAACTTTTGATTGTCAATACTTGGTAGATACCGAGTAATAGTTGTTGGGAGTTAGTTGTACTACCATTTTTAAAAATTGTTTTTCTTTTAGAAGTTTTCATTTTGTTATAAAATAAACCATTTACAAATGAGGAGTTAATAGGTTTAATGACTTGAGTGTGTTTTTAAATTCTTATTTATGGCCATTGGCATTTCATTTCATCATATCTCACTGACAGTTTCTTTAAAATTATAAAATAATTTAATCCAATTAATTTTTGTTAAGAAATGTTTACGTTCACAAAACCCACAAAGTAAATAATGCTTTGAAAAATCGGAAATGTAAAGTGGGATTTGACATGAGTGATAGGATATGTACAATGTATAATTTAGAACTGGCGAAACACTCTTGATTTTCAAAACGAGTGGCGTAAACAATTGTAGTGTTTTACATAGCTTTAACCTTCTTATTTTCAATTTAAAAAATGAGTCTTGTAGGCTGTGAATGGCTAACTTATACGTTCTTAAAAGAAAAATACATGTTTTTTGCAGAAAGTGGAAAATGGTGACTTAAATTGGATTGTCCCCCAAAAATTCATTGCCTTCTGTGGACCTCATGCAAAGAGCAGGATTGAAAATGGTTAGTATGAATTAATATATCATGGGAATAGACCAATGTGTAATATGACAGCTAACGATCTAGATATGCTGATCACACATTGTGTGTGAAAAAAATCGGTAATGGTTCATTTGAATGATTCTTTATGAGCATCTACGTCTCATGGCCAGTACCATCTTACAGCAAAACTGTTCACTTTCACTGCTATCCGAAAATATAGATAGTAGAAACAAGAATCCGCAGCAATAACGCTTGCAAGCTTAATGTGTACAAAACTGAAAAATATATATTTCCATTTTTTTAATTACCCCAGTAGTTAAGTTAACTACTGCGTTAAGGTACTACATTCAACTCCCGATTAACCTCGGCTTGAGGCTTCCCAAAAAAGCAAAATCTCGGTTGATCCGAAAAATTCAAAATTATTGTACATTTAGGTAGGCATATAAAGTCGTAAACAACTAAAAATAGTGATAACAGATTGCAGTAAGCAGTGGATGTGGAATCTAGTCATTAGTTCTCATGTATTCTAGCACCACACGGTCAGGCGCGTGTTTTACGGTAGCCTTGGTTCCACGGTTTTTGTTAGCTACTGAGCGATCAGCAGTGCTAGCGTCGAACTCTTGACAGGTCACGTGATTTGGTCACCACAGCAATCAGAAAATGGTGACGGAGTATTGTCAGTGTTTATGCTGTTATTGTTATCTTACTTTCGTATATCACCGTGACACCGTTGTATCGCCAATGCTCAATGTCATACTGGTTGCACATTTGTTTACTGTTAAACCACGATCAATGTTTTGCATCATGTTGAATTTTGCTGTATTTTCAATAAGACCCGTTTACGTTTAGTAGACACCGTTTCGCAATCACCAATAACCACTCCGATAACAAAAACAACTCCTGCAACCGCACTACAGAAAATTATAAGCCCTCTTACACCACTGTCAAAACCTTCAATAGTCCTAGATTTATCGTGAGGCGGATGGGTAATTCCGGTAAGGGGGGAGAATTGCTATTTTGGGACTAATATTGTCAGGGGAGTCAGAGAAAACGAGTCAAGGTCCCGCGGGACACTATTATCGTCTGTTTTGTGAGGGATGGCGGCATTGTATATTTTTTCCAGTTGGTGTCGCGGTTAATCGGGAGTTGACTATACAAGTAAAAAGGTAATGTTTCCTGTGATTGTTTAGGTTACCCCTTACATTCACCTGAGTCTTACTTCGCCTACTTTCGTAAGAACAATGTTACAACTGTGATACGATTGAACAAGAAGATCTACGAAGCTAGCAGATTCACAATGGGAGGGTTCGATCACAAAGAGCTCTTCTTCTTGGACGGCAGCACGCCGACAGACAATATCGTCAACCAGTTCATGGACATCAGTGAAAGTGCTACTGGTGTCGTGGCAGTTCATTGTAAAGGTAACCAAGCCTTAGTTGTCAGTACTACTTAGTACTTGTTGCAATTTATTTCATTTGTACAGAGCTAGAGGGTTCTTTAAAATGTACTTCCTGACATAAGGGCAACTTTCTTTCTGCCTATAAAAGGGTTTGACCCCACTGATTCACTTATCAGCACATAGCTGAAACTTCTTTGCTTAGATCTTTCATATTTTGTATAAATATTCCTGTTATCCTGAAAGTACACAATAAGAAAGAGTTTTCTAAATTCGATACTTTAGGAGTTTTGTAATTTCATCTATAACACTTAATGAATACTATGTTAAAAACTTAGATTTGCAATTATTAGGAAAACAATATCAAAAAAGAATATTCACAGTTTTTTTATGACTTTGACTCTCTTGGTAACAAGATCTGTTGTAACACCCTGGTTTAAATTAATAATTATAAGTTATTGTTCGAGGTGTACATAAAATTTGGAAGATATAGATTTTCTTAATGGGATGTTAAGATGCTTTTCTTAAAAATTAAACTTCATATTCTTGAACGTTTATTTTAATATTTCTAATGGTCATATCTTGAGCCCTAAAAATAAAAACATGTTGCTATTAAACAGTAATACATCGCCTGAAGGGCCAAAGCTATAGAAAGAGAATGATACAGAAGCGTAAAAACTTAGATAAGAAATAGTTCAATAAAAAATTACCACTTACCCAAGCGGGGTAACACATCACTGAAGAACAAGAAATGGACGAGAGGTCCTAAAGTTGGTTTATATATGTGCGAAACAAGCCATTCTGATTGGTCGAGAAGTAAGTCTGCACATGTACTTGTTCGACAGATCAGAGAATTTAAAAATTTGCAAGCTCCAACATAGCCAAGCTGAGTGAATTACTGATTGAAATAACGGTTTCTACATAATTTGAAAAATTTAAAACTTTGGAAATTAAATTATTGACTATTGTTCCATTCTCTCTCTATACATATTTTTCATTACAAAATAATCCTTTACTCTTTCTTTGATTAACAAAAATAAGTTAAAACAAATACGCTACACTGTATCAAGCTGTCAAGAGTTGTATTCCTCCTTAGAAAACTACGTGATGTGGTCATCGAACCATACCTTGTCACAGTGTACTACTCGCTGTTCCACAGCCACATTGTGTATGTCATCCTACTCTGGGGTCATACTCCCTCTTGTAGCAGATTGTTGCTGCTCCAGAAGGAGGCTCTGAGAGTGATAACATGCTCTGTAATCAGGGGAGGTGATTTTTCCCATAGACCTCTCTTTAAACGTCTTAACATCTTGACTGTCTATGGGCAATATGTCTACAACTCCCTGATTCACATACGCCAGAACATCTCTATGTACGGTAGAAGACAAGACGTCCACCAGCATAACACCAGGAGTGCCGGAAACCTTGATGTCCCTCGGTGCAGACTGTCCAAGACCCTGAAGAGCTTCCCAGTCAGTGCAATCAGACTCTTCAACAGCTTACCCGAAGACGTCAGGAACAAGGTCATCGCAAGCTTTAAAACCTTAGTGCGGGCAAAACTTGTGAGTAGGCCTATATACTCAGTTAAAGAATTAGATGACGTGCCACTTTTCTAACTCGCCGCCATCCTAATTGTGATTATTTTAGTGTGACGCAGTCTATCTGGGTTTCCGGTCAGTGACGAAGCAACCAAGTATTCAAGTAAGTAAGTAACAGTGAAACCTGAGTAATTCCTAGAAATTCAATTAAATATTTGACAACTTGTTTGTGCTTGCAGCTGGCTTAGGGCGAACCGGGTCCCTAATTGGTTGCTACATTATGAAACACTATAGGTTCTCAGTCCTAGAAGCTATAGCTTGGATCAGAATCTGTAGACCAGGCTCTATCATAGGGCATCAACAAGAGTGGCTAAAAACGTAAGTCCCAATCAACTTGACTACTGTAAAGTAATGCTGTCCACTTCCGAGTTGAATGAAAGTGCACAACTGCTTTTGTCTTTATAGTGTGATATCAACAGTGCATTAGTGTATGGAATGTATTAAATTAAAACTGTCAGGGTAAATTTGTCTTTCAGTTTTATAAAAACTATCACTATAATTCGTTGCAATAAAATCTTGCTTACAAATTACATGCTGTTCTCATGAGAAAATACACTTTTCACATGCACTTTCATAAAAGAAAGGCACTATGGAAAACTAGCAAGTGATACAGTGAAACTCCAAAACCCTTTTATTCAAAGTAGCATTTAACTGAAACAATCTAAAGTTCGGCCTAAAATGTTCAGTATTTCACTTCCATGTGAGTTATTTGGGGTGCGTTCCGCAACAAGACCAAGAAGCTTGAACAGGCAAAGGGGAAAGATAGAGATGTGATTAGCGGAGTTACACAATTGGTTAAGAGAGGTTCTACTTTAAAACTGATAGAAATTGAAAGGAATTCTTTACTGCATAACCGATGGAATTCTTTAGGAAAGATATTGTTAATCTTGATCAAACATTAATGGTGAACTTCTTCACACCGCTTCAATTTACAGTTGAATACATACTACTCTAGAAACAAAAGCACTGTAAACTGATCTGTTGTGATGTAGTGATGATATTGCAGAAAAGAAGCTCAGATGTGGGCAGAAGGAGATCAGATGAGGCGAGCGCAGGGGCGGTTGAGTCTGCCCAGGCACCAGTTTGGCGTGTACAGCACCAAGTGGAAGGACATGGTGGGTCGCAGTCCGTTCTCCAGCCAGAAGCTGAGGAAGGCAACTGACACGCTGTCCCGGATACTTCACAAGGTCGACACCATGAAACTTGAAGATCAGAAGGAGGACAAGTGTGACTCGGTAAGTTTCACTGCACAATGCTTTCTCAGAGATCCAAGCACCAAGTGGAAGGACATGGTGGGTCGCAGTCCGTTCTCCAGCCAGAAGCTGAGGAAGGCAACTGACACGCTGTCCCGGATACTTCACAAGGTCGACACCATGAAACTTGAGGATCAGAAGGAGGACAAGTGTGACTCGGTAAGTTTCACTGCACAATGCTTTCTCAGAGATCCAAGCACCAAGTGGAAGGACATGGGTCGCAGTCCGTTCTCCAGCCAGAAGCTGAGGAAGGCAACTGACACGCTGTCCCGGATACTTCACAAGGTCAACACCATGAAACTTGAGGATCAGAAGGAGGACAAGTGTGACTCGGTAAGTTTCACTGCACAATGCCTTCTCAGAGATCCAAGCACCAAGTGGAAGGACATGGTGGGTCGCAGTCCGTTCTCCAGCCAGAAGCTGAGGAAGGCAACTGACACGCTGTCCCGGATACTTCACAAGGTCGACACCATGACACTTGAGGATCAGAAGGAGGACAAGTGTGACTCAGTAAGTGTCACTGCACAAAGCTTTCTCAGAGATCCTGCTAGTAATGGTTCTACGGGGCCCAAAAATTCCAGATCAGTTAGGTTGAAACTTGAAAATTATCAGATCACGTCACCAGTTATAACGGGCTGACAACAGGTTGGGACAAACTCTAGGCACCCATTAATATTCACAACCGCCACTTAGTCCCCTTGGCCATCAGTAGGCTGGTTGTCTGGAATTACAGTCAGACGTTAGTCGAGAAAAAGAGCTCAACATGTGAAACAATTTTACATAGTATAAAAACTGGAGAACATGCTTGGGTAAGGGTGTAACCTATCTGAGATTGGGGATGGAACTAGCCCACCAATGTGATACCAAATCCTGTGTCAACCTCAGATAGCTTACAGTCTTACACCCTTACCCAAGCAGGTTCTCCAGTTTGTATACCATGTAAAATTGTTTCACATGTTGTTATTATATATACTTTTTTTATTTCTGTTTTTAATTCTATTTATTTAAGTATAATAATTATTTTATTTTTTATATTTTTTGATTTTACTCTTGGTAACACTGCCTCTACCTTTCTTAGTCTGTTTAGTTTACTTACTATTTTAAGTTATCTCTTTTTGTCTTGACAAGCGCCCTAGTAGGGCTGAAAATTTGACAATCTGTGTTTCTACTTTATCTCGGTGAGCCTGCTCTCCTTTCTGTTCCTTTTTGATAGCACAAAACTTGTGTATCAGTAAAGCAAGTGTACAGCAAATGGTATACAAATCTATTAGAAATTAGTCTGTTTGGTAAACAGCAGTTACAAAGGTGTCGTTGGTTATTTATTGTGACAACTACACCATATACAAACTGCCTGCTTCCAACAAGCAACAAGAAATTGATTTTGGGTATTCCAAAGTTTTACTTCTGTCAAAACTGTCTGTATCTTTATGATTCTAGGAAAAAATATCATTGCTCTGGAATCATAAAACCCATTGATTCATTAAGTATTCAAATAGACAGGAATTCGAAATGAACTTGATTTTTTAATTTCATTTCAAATGGACATTGGCGTATTTATAGAGATTTCTTATAATAGTAGTTAAATTCATAACATGGTAACCACCTTAAATCCATGAGGAGCTCCTTTATTCTTTATGGTAAAGTTGTCTCTCTCAAGTGGACTTGGGCTTGCAAATAAACAGGTTGCAAGTTGTTTTGGTCTGTCATGTCTACTAAATATTGTTAGAATTATTCTCATTTGTCAAGGCAGGTTTGGTTACCATATGCTGTTGGTGCTATCTTAACCCCGATTGGCAGTAGTTATTAAACACCTGAATTATTGAAAGCATTTGTTTGTTTTTGTTGTCTAGAGTGAATTAGGATAAGTGCCCGTAACAAGATATGAACCTTGGCTATCTACACTGGCTAACTTGATGCTAATCTTCTGTAACTCTTGCATTCTGTTCTGAGCAATACTGGTCTACAATTTCTTTGTGTAGAAGTAGAACATATAAGTCATTGAAGAGCCTGTGTGTAAAATTCCCAACGTGTAAACAAGCTAACATACATTTTCATTAATTCTTTATTAACACACCACTGGCACAGCTCGATCTAAAAATGTACCAGTTTGAGATTCACGCTGTGTGTTCACTTATCAAGTAATTAATTCTTTCTGAGGTATTTATTAATTTTGACAACACATTTTGTTGCTGTTGAATAGGAACAGAGCTACGGCTGGAAGGACGTGAAGTGCAGAAACTCCAACATGACTCAAGGGGATCGACTCAACCACATCAAAGTCTTCAGGAGACATCACCCGAGAACAATCAACACGACAGGTCTTTAGTAAGTGTTACATGTGAACTCAAAAATTTGACACACATTATTTTAGGTTAGCGCAGGTATTCAGGTTTCTTGGAAGAAAGTTCAAAACTGAATATTTACTCTTAAATCCAAGTTTAGCTTATTCTTTGGTCTTGGACTTTGTTTTTTTTTATTAGAAAACAGACTTTTCGGGTCACTTCAGGAATAAATTACTCCCAACGCTCCGGGCAGTCGGGAAACTGCACCCGTTCTCAAGGGCGTAACCTAAACTTACACTACATTATAGATAACTTAGCCTAACCTTAACGTAAGAGGCCAAGAAAAAATGAAATATGAACAGCTACATTGTTATATTTACACTAGAAAGCCTTAAAAAATAGAAAAAAGGTTTGATCTCACCAGGACGGCAATTTGGCGCGCACCAGCTCGAACTCAATAATACTTCTCCACTACCACTACTGATTGTAGTGGTAGAATAATGGAGAGAGGGCACTTGCCAGATATCAGAAAAATAATTCCCTAATATCTATATTCAATCTATGTTTTAGCATAACACAAGGTCAAATTTGCAGTTAGAAGATACTACTTTACCCTATCTTTAAGTTAGGGTTGGCAGGGATAAAAAATGAGTACTGCTATAGTTCTTAATTAAGACTAGAAACTATTTCCTTTCCTCTTGATTTTCATAATAGTTCAAAAGTAATTTTGTCTTTATCATAGTTAACAATATCACCGTGAGCCAAATCTGAAATTAGGCATAATTTGGCCAATATAGCAGTGAAAGGTAAAGTTTGTCTTGTTTAATGAGGCGAAGTTAGGACTACAAAGTCCTCTCTACCACTCGACCTTTACCTAGCGTCACCGTATAGTCACATTACAAATTGTAAGTGGTGACTGCGGGGATCGAACCCGTGCCACCAGAGTGATGAGCTCCGGAGTCGCTTCCGATACCAATCCGCCATAGATCCGCTAATAGCAGTATAGTAGAGTTGTGCGTGATCCCGGATTTCCGGTACTGGGACGGGAAGTAAAAACTGCGTGTATTGTTCCTTATAAAACATTAATTTTTCCACCGAAATTCTAGCTTTGTACTTCCAAGTATTGTTGTCATGAGTGTGTACTTCTGGTGAAGATAAGATAAGGAACTAGTAAACAACTAAGTAAACAACCCCTCTCACGCCTACTTCCGTTCTGAGTTCATTTACAATGGAGGCCAGCAGCCATTGTCAGGTTGGCTGATAACAATCTCAAGATAGAACCAAACATCCATTTTGTACTTGTACTAAATCCTTCTAGCTCACAATATCGTATTTTTATTAATCTAAAACCTTTGCAATTTACTGTAATTCAAATCTAGTATAAATACTCCAAAAACATTATTTGTCAACCATTCATTCATTATTGAGTAAATGGAGATGAGATAAGGAAATAACAAACACACACAACACCCTCCCACTGTATCACACGTATACAGAGAAAATGCTGTGATTGGCTATGTAACCCCGCCCCTATGTGGTTGCCTAGCAACAGCTAATGATAGTAGCCAGGTGATAAGGATGCAGCTGTCCCACACTGACCAACGCACCTGCCTTCCCCTCCTGCCACACACTGTAGCTGCTGTCTTCCCCCTCTGCCTTTTTTTTGTCTTTCGTTGTTCTTTCCACCTGTCTTCTATTTCTTGCCTACACCCCTCATCTCTGTGCACTGGTAGCTCAACAGTCTCATCCTTCTCTCTCACTCCTTACATTAGCAGCAACCTCATTGTGATTTACGATCCTTTTGTGATTCATACTCCCGACTCTCCCCAACTGTTTTTGCAATGTTTGGGGCAAAATGAGTCAGTGTTATTCATTGTAAATGAGTGAGTGAGTGGGTTATGTAATAGTTGCATTGTACCACTTTGAGATTTTTTATTTTAAAACTGCACGGTGTTGTGTAGATCATCACACACCAATAGAGTCACAAACAACTGATTGATTGTAAAGAAAATAATTTGATCGAAGAAACTCAATTTTAGTTAATATTTCTTTAATATTGTATTTGCCAGCTTTTCCTGTTCCCGAATCCTGGATTTTTTGCAAAATCCCCTGGACCTAAAATTCTGCTCCCGCACACTCTACAGTATAGTAAATCAATATAAAGAATACATATCAACAAAAATCATTAAACAGGCTTTGATGTTATATTAATACCCCATTAGGTTATTAAGTAGAGTCAGTGGCAGAATGTTCATTTTTTATCAGTATATAGGTTCAAGGCGATGTATCAGCGGTTAGCCCTTTTCACGTAAATCCTGCTTGCCTCTATATAATGTACACGGGTGCTCAAAGGGTCAGTTCTGTCTACTACAAACTGATGTTGTATTGTGCAGCGGCAGTGCGAGAATAATTCCGCGGAACAAGCAGAACATGAACATGAGTCCGGATACGTGTGCAGTGAAGTTAGCCAAGGGGAACTCTATCAGCCCGAGTGAC
Organism: Matsumurasca onukii; assembly: GCA_018831715.1. NCBI lineage: Eukaryota > Metazoa > Arthropoda > Insecta > Hemiptera > Cicadellidae > Matsumurasca > Matsumurasca onukii. The sequence goes on from CM032064.1 coordinate 8,219,974, forward strand.
TCTCAGAGCGTCAAGCGTATCTCACGCTCCACAGTTGTCATTCACAAGAGGTGAGTTCACACTCTCACTCCGTCACAATATCAACTTGCAAGTTGTGTCACTAAATGTAATGGGCTTCCCGTTAAAATAAATGAGAGAGAGACAGGGCAGCAGGCTCGCTTGAACATTGTAGATGACAACTGAGGCCTTTGTTAACACCGAAAGAAGTGATAGCTAATGTTTTTCATTCAGGATTGTTTGTAATAACAAATGCTGTTGTGTGAAGTGTTTTTGTTTTTAGTGTCTTTAGATGACCGGGGGTCAGTAGTGTAACTTTTAGTTTAAGGCCCATTAGCAGTGAGCAAAAGCCAGTAGTATAACAGAACCTACGATACAAGCGACTTGCTGGCCCTGTGTGGATGTATTCATTGGTGTGCCTGCATGTCGATCGGGTGGGGAAATGTTGTGTACTGGAGAATAACTAAGCAGTCCCTCAGTTTGGATATTGTCAATATGATTAACTTTTGAGTAGCTAATCCTAGGAACTCACAAATGATAAGACGGCATTTGGCAGTATACAAAATCTTAAGCCTCTACTAGCCCGAGCAACTGTTCCCCCGTGTTAACCCTACGCCTGAAAGCGCCATGCTGTGCATTGCCCAGTAACTGTTGCTGTGCGGTGTTTATTTCTAAAACTTTTTATCTGGTTTACTAATAGACTCCTCCCCCTAAAACTCCCTCACCGAGTTGATATCGTCAACTTTGCTATCTTGACACTTCTGAAATATCAAGATACAGAATAGCTGTTTCTTGTATGGTCTCCGTAACGCTGCTCTTTGGCAGGTTTCCTTTTTGTTTTCATCCTATCAGCAGAACTTTTGTGTGTGTGTTTTTTTGTCAAAAAAATATTGATTAGTTTTTGTTAAAGTCAGAACCAGTGAGATAGTGAGGAAAGTTACAAGTTCCTGGCTAAGTGATTTGGTAGAATAATGTGGATTAATTTATTTATAGACCAAACAACCGCTATTTTTTTAGATCAATTACTTATCAAATATTTAAGGAAGTGTAGGGCGTAGTAGGTCCCCTAGCATCAGGAAAGGTCACGGAAATGTGACCCAGACAGGACTAAGGATACCCACCTCCACCATATCGAAAGCTCTACTAAGTTACTGATATTTTAGTGCTGATTTGCATTTTTTTTTGCTCACGAATAATAGTCCTGGGAAACAATTAAATTTTCCTGAACTTAAGTGATTATTTGCACCTAATGAATATACCCATTAACTTATTTCATCCGCTTATTTGTAAATTTCCTTATATCTGTTAAACTTTAATTGTAGTTTAGAAACAGCTCCCAAGTTTGGAACCTAAAGTGGCTTAGGGCCTTTTTGTGCCTAGTATAGAATGGGGGAACATTCCATTACTGTAATTCTTAGCAATGGCGAAAGTATAACTCATGTATTATAGGCAATTTTTTTTAATTTATCAAGTGACAAAGTAGTTTTGTTTTTGTTGCTCGTAAATAATAAACTATACAACGGTTCTTTGGCATAACTCTTTGGGTTCAGGTCTTTATCCACAAAAACTTATTTAAAAAATAATGCGTCTTCCCTCACCAATGATCAATAACTGAGCTTGTACAAAAACAATGTTGAAGGTTAAGTCATTTTTCTAAAAATAAATTTGAAGTCATAGATCAAAGCTTCTAGTGTAAGCTCCTTCCAAGTCTTCAATTGTGAGTATATTTAAAATATTCCCTGTTATTGTGGGATTAAATAACAACCACCACATCAGCAGCTGCTTTCCTCTTTGATTTCTCTTTGTAAAATCACCTATTCACAAATTGCAATTTAACAATACCTTGCTAACTAACACATTAAATTAGAAATGGGTTAAGTCTATCGATGTTTGCTTCCTGATTCAAACTTAACCACTGTACAAGAAGGTTAATTAAACCCAGTGGTCTGCCAATTGAAACTCACTTAGCAATAGTTGCAATATATTTAAAAATATGCAAAATATTTAATTTAAGTATTGTAACTTGAAAAAATCACGATCAATGTAAATTGATGTATATGATGAAAATAAATGACTTATGACTAATAATTGGTCTCACAGTCAGAATCCACCCATGCCTATTTTCAATTGTGTGTTACTGCTCTTGTGTGTGTTTTTACTTTTTTCCTTTCTAGTCAGTGATATACTTGACATTATCATTGTGTTTCCTCCCTCCACACATTTCGTAGATTTCACTAGTTCATATTGGGTAAATTCTTGTATTAACATGGGTTCTATGACTGAGTAGTATCATTTAATCACTTGAAATGTTTCAACTTTTTTGGAAAAATTGTTTAAAAGAAAATTTAAGGCCCATTAAGTTTTCTACATTACATTGGCAATGCAAATTATGCATTTTTATAAAATAAAGCCGTATGGTTGCCCAACACTCAGCTAAGCACTAAACTGCTACTGGTTTGAGTGAAGTGAATTTCTTTTGCGATTTGTTACCCTAATTCGCTACGCTGACGGCCTTGCTTGGGCTTCAGCTGTTCATCCTGTATTGTTACGAGGCTCTTCACTGCACTCTTATCTCGATTCAGTCTCAGATTTACGTGGTCTTTTTCTGCGAGTTCTAATACATCTCTAGGGATGTGTGAGTACTCGAATATCGAGTTCAAATATTTACCGATACTCGAACTCGGCTCGACCTGATCGGTAAAGCTCGAAGTTCGGTCGAATAATTTGCCGCGAACAGTATCTAAGTTGTGATTTCACCGCGTGCGTTAGCAAGAGTCAGAGATCGCTGCGAGCGGTATCGAAGTCGTGATTTCACCGCGGACGTTAGCGGGAGTCAAGAGATCGCCGCGAACGGTATCGAAGTCGTGATTTCAAAATAAAAAGGTTTTACCTTGGAAACAAATACTGCTCTGGGGATAAAACTGCAGAAAATATAACAGAAAGTTATAAAGTTAAGTCCATTTTTATTTTTTGTGGATTTAATTTATTTTGGTTTTGTTTAGATTTTACTGTTTGTTTAAACATTAACAAAGTCTTTGTTTTGTGTGAATTTTATGTGATATATTTAATGCATATTTAATTAATTTAATTTAGAATGGTAACATTTGTCAAGAAAACTCCAAAATTAGCCAATTTTTCATTGCAATACGATAATACTCGACTCAACCCAAAACTCAAGCTGTTTTTAACAAACTCGACTTTCAAATTTCATTAAAATTCATTAAGTTTTGCTGTTATAGTGCACAATCTATTTTGATGCCACTTTAAAATGATTGAATGGATTTTGATATAGTGATGGGTAACATCAAAATACATATTTATTTCAAATTATATCAAAATTGGATGAGGTTTACTGTTTTTAGATAGTTAAAACTTTTTTTAGTGAAACGCCCCAACAAAAAAAAGACAACTTCTTTGGTATTCTGATATTGCTGGCTAATAAGTTTGATACAATTTTTCACAAAAAGAACAATTTTATGAAAATTTGTCAATAAAACGTGCCTTGTAAAGAGCTCACACACATATATGCATATGTATATAAAGTTTTATATACAGGGTGAGTCTCTATTGAGTGCATTAATTTTAGCAGTGGATTCTACGTGTTGAAATGGACCAAAAAAGCACCTATATGCCCATATCTAACTTCAACCGTTTGGCTGTAATGGCATATTTTGTGATGTTTGTGAAATACACGACTTTATACTGTTAATGTGACATTAAAGCCCTAAGTATTGTGTTAATGGCAAAAAAGGTAATACCATTTGAAAGAAGATTGAATTTCCTATAACATAAATACTTTATCAAAAATGTAACGTCTTTTTACTCTACGTAAAATGACTTTAAGTTTAAAGTTAAAAAATGTTTGTACATATTTGATTCTTCAATTTTCAAAGCTTAATTAAACTAGTTCTACTTTTTGTATTGTAATGTACAGTTACACCAAAAACTGCCTTATTTCTTCATCTTTAAAATAGTGTAAGAATATGTATTAGGTGAAAAAATTCTAAAATTTCACAAAAACAAGTTTCTTGTTTGATTAGAATATTAATGTACCAGGTGAGGGTTCTCTACAATATAGCAATGATCGTTGTTCATATTTAAAAAAATTGCGACGATCAAACTGCTGGATATTGACTGGGACTCGTGGCCTGGTCCTGTAATCCAGCTTCATGGAGGTCAGGTTTTGAGGATGATATAGGTCTAAAGCGGCTCAGATAGTCTCAGTGATCATCTGATGATACCCGCATCAACTCCCACCATCGTTTAGACATATCATACCATCACCTGCGTGGTTCGGAAGTCACGTTAAGCCGTTGGTCATTGTATTTCCATTGGTCATTGGAGTCAATTAATGACCCATTCTAAGGAAGAGTCGGCCTTGGTTTGTAACAAGACTACACCTCATAACTTATTACTTACCACTCATCACACTCATCCTTCACCACATATTTGCCTTTAAATACCCTCATGAGAGTGGTTGGCATCTCAAATAGTGATTTAGTGGATCAAGCGGCAGAACTCTTATGGGGAGTCTCTTGTTATGGGGTTGTACGGTAGGCCTACAGTTCAACAATACGACAAGTTGAAATTAGCTGATTATATTGTTTTAACTTCCAACCAGCTGATGTAGTCAACATATTCAACTGGTTAAGAAATATTACAGGGTCAGTTATTAGTGGTGTTTTTTACTAATTTGTTTTAATTGTGACCTTTGCAAAATTTTTACGGCATTTTAGAATGTTTTCACCAAATGACCCTTACATATTCTTACACCATTTTAAAGATGAAGAAATAAGGCAGTTTTTGGTGTAACTGGACATTACAATACCAAAAGTATAACTAGTTTAATTAAGCCTTGAAAATTGAAAATCAAATCATTAAAAAACATTTTTTTACTTTTAAAGTTTCATTTCACCAGATTGTAATTCTAAAAAGACATTATGTTTTTGACAAAGTATTTATGTTATAGCAAATTTAATTTTCTTTCAAATGGTATTACTTTTTTGTCATTAACACAATACTTTGGGCTTTACTGTCACATTACCAGTACAAAGACGTGTAGTTCAAAAAATCACAAATACGCCATTACAGCTAAACGGTTGAAGTTAGGTATAGGCATATAGGGGCTTTTTTGGTCCATTTCAACAAGTAGAATCCACTGTTAGAATTAATGCACTCAGTAGAGACTCACCCTGTATGTAAAAACTGCTCAAAATATGTCCTAGGGGGTTAAGATCGGTGCTCATTACATGGGCCTGGGTTTTACCATGCCACAGTATGAATATCTAATTTTCCAAAGGAAATTCGCCAATAAGACATAATGAAACTGAACAAATATTACAGATTTAAAAGGTTTCAAGGAAAGCTGGTCCCATTTTTCTAGGATTTTTTGAACCTGGTTTTATTTTATGATTTACATGTTTTTCCCTTTGCTAGATATTTTGCTTATAACATGGAATTAATATCAAAACCTTTGTTTTGGTTTATGGTTTTTCACTATTGAAGTAGATTTCTCTTCTCTCAAATAACTTCTATTTGAACTTATGTAGACAGATAGTCGGTTGTTAATTTATTAGGGTTCAAATTAAAGTGTTACTGAAGGTTTACATTTCTAAACTAACTAAGCATGATGAATAATTGTGCATGTATTGATTTAGTGTGGCTAAGTGTAGGCCATAATCTTGTTTGTAGGTCAAGAAAAACTTGTAAAATTCATGATGCAAGTTCTTCAGGCAATGAGACGATTGAAACCTCGTCAGGGAATTGGTTGGTGAGCCATGGACCATGGTACGCTTTCTCTCATCATACAAAATTGCGTTTTCATTTTTTCGCACTTCTGCCAAGTTTTTATTTACGAGCCTTATCATTTCACGGTATTTTCAGTTCATTGAAATAGCTATACATTTTATTTTCATTGCAATTTTGTAAGCTTTAGTTTAGACCATCACGGTTTAGTCATTGCTTTGGCATTTAGCTAGATTGTTAAGTTTATTTTTCTCTCAGTTGGTTTGTCTTATTTAAAATTGTGAATGGTTTTAGCCAGGCATTAGGTAGTATAGTGACTGTTAAGGTCAAAATGTATTCTTAGATTTTATTTGCTACAGTATAACTTATGTTTTGATATTTTCCTCTAAACGCATCCTTTTTTACATATACAGGGTGTCCCATAAGTAAAGTGCCAGACTCTAGGAAAAGGTTATATGGGTCAAAATAAAGAGAAAATCAAGAATAAAAATGTTTCCAAAAACGCTTAGTTAACCAGTAATTTGCCATTTTATATGTGTTACTAACTATTTATCATCTCCCACACCATTTAACGGATTTGACTCAAACTTAACATAAATTTTTATCTAAGTAAGACCATTTATGGACAAAATTACCGAGATGAACTTACTTATTATTTTAAAACGGTGGCTATTTTATGGTAATTTTAGGGGATTTTTGTCGTTACACCTTAAATAGCGAATAAACGGTGAGTTAAATGATAAAATGTAGTTGAAAACATTTTGGAGTGAATTTTATTACCTATCTATTGACACCAAGGTCATAAAAATCTGTTAGGAAGCAACAAAGCTTTAGGGGAAACTCTGGATGAAAACAGACAACTTTCCACTTTATTATGGTGATGTTTGCCACGGTTTCCACTGTAACTTTGTTGTTTATGAATCGATTATTTTATACTTGGTGTCAATAGACAGGTAGTAAATTTTGCTACAAAATGGTATTCCTTACATTTTATCGTAATACTCACCGTTTATTCATTATTTAAGGTGTAACTCCAAAAATGCCCTAAAAATACCATGAAATAGCCACCGTTTTAAAATGATAAGTTTGATCATCCTGGTAATTTTTTCCATAAATGGTCTTACTTAGATACAAAGTTGTGTTAAGTTTGAGTCAAATCCGATAAATTGCGTGGGAGATAATAAATAGTTAGTGAAAAATATAAGGTGGCAAATAGCTGGTTAATTAAGCGTTTTTGGAAAAAATTTTATTCATGATTTTCTCTTTATTTTGACCCATTTAACCTTTCCCCAGAGTCTGGCACTTTACTTATGGGACACCCTGTATAAATAATGGTTGAATGACTTGAATTACCTATCCCGTTGTCGAAGACTGACCGGTGTCTTATAGGTAGACTGTGTCAAATTATTTAAGAAGAATGATATACTGTATGTACAAGATGGAATGAGTGACTATACACAATATACAACTACAGTTTTTACAAGATGGTGGCATAACTTAGCCAAGGGTATTCACTGTCTCGGAGAAATCTTTGTGGGGTTAGCCGTCAACCGTAAAGTTTAAACCTTCCCGGCTTCAGACTGCAAACACCCTCGGGCAGAGCATTGTAGAATGTCACTTTTTCACCTAGGGAAGTAAAGGTTTGTTTTGCTTCCTTAGTAGAAAATATTCGTTTAGATAATCTTTATATTGCAAGGACATCAGCTGTTTCAATGGGTTTTTTTTATCTTAACCCGACTTATGGTAAACCAGTGTAAAAGCTGTATCTTCTAAAGAATATAAACCAGTTTCTTGGGCTCAAAAGTTAAAACATTGCTTACTTTTAGTTTCTTTATGATATTAAATTGAAATTTATTTCTAAATATTAATGCATTGTGACAAAAAGTACTGTTTATCTCTCGGACCTAAAGTGTTTTTTATCTTCGCTCTCTTAACTTCTTTGGCTTTGATGGCTTCTTTTTATTTAATAATGGCAACAGAAGCAACTTTTGACTTGTAGTTTCGTAATTGACATTCTAAGCTTTCATTTTGTATTATCATTATTCATTAGTTCAAGAAATATGCCATCTGTTTATTCTTTCTAATCTGACAGCTGCCTTGCCGCCGCCATTTGCTGGAGCCCAGAACTGAGCAAAGTAGTAATAATCAAATCAACCTCTCTGAAATGTGTGTTTTTATTGAAAACTTATACATTATTGTAAAAAATTAATTGAAACTGCATTTTTAGTTTTTGTGACCGTTGCTCTAAAATAGACAGTGTAATAAGAGGAGTATGTGTACTGTGTAGTATGCACTTTTGTAGGTTTTGCTCAGTTTTTCTTTTATAATATAATACAACTATGACAACGATATACATATATCTTTGTGTAATCACAAATAAATTCTGTTGTGGTAAGCTAAAAGAAAATTGAAAATCCATTTTACACATTCGAAAACAAATTTTAATTTTTATAAATAACTATTATTTAATTTATTTTGATAAACAATTACTCTGATCGCAGAACAGTAAGGAAATTAGGTGTTATATTTTGACAGTTAGAGATTTTTTTCCAAACGTCTGCATTTGCACTGATTTTAATTACTAAGGACTAGCTACTCGCGAGCTCCTAGGCCAACTGGTTAACAATCATGAATGCCAATCATCAATCGTGCGCTCATTTATTAACGATCACAGAGACCGAATGATAATTGATCTCAAGTGGAAAACTCATGCAGCAGAAGTAACTACGATGACTCGTAAGGTCATCAACGTTTTTTTATTGCCTTTCTCAAGAGAGGGTAACTTTTAATTTAGAAAGCATATTAAATTTTAACAAAGTCAGGTAATTGTACTTGATTGTAAGAAGCATATGTTTCCCCCACCTTTTAAATAGTCTTTTAAAATTAGGTGTATATTGACAGGGGTTTAAATTCGGTGTGTCGGCTTCATAACCTTTTCATACACATTCAATCATTTATTTATTTCTGATGGTCTTTTCTAAAATGTGCATAACAAAATGTCTATTGTACAGAACTTCAAAAGAAATCTAAAAATCTTTAGGGTGTTTTTTCATAATGCTTCAGCAAGTCTACGCGTCAGCCCTAGTAGTATTTATGTTTAAACTGTAATTTAACACAAAAATAATCATAATATAAAAGAACTTGACTTTGGTAGGATTTCAAAAAGCAAAATATTGTGTTGTTTTAGAAAATTGAAGCTCTTGCAAGGGCAAAGCTTGCGCAGACTTACTCACAATAATGCCATAAGCTTTGCTATGAAGCTTCGCAGTTCCCAGGTTGTGTAAGTGACATTGTGTACTCACTACTCATGGCATGCGGATGCGGCTTGGGATTTTACTTGTACAGTGTAAATAAACATTCTTTACAGCTAAACACGAATTTACGACCGTCAAATCAAAGTAGGGCAGGACTGGATTGGAACTCTTCCTTTGGGCTTTGGGCTGGGGGGAACCTCTTGTGGCAGAAGTGTTGGCCTGATAGGTGTTGTGTCAGCAAATTTGTGGTGTCTATTGCTTTAACCGCACAGAAGTGAGCACACAGGGCACTGCACAGTGAGCTCTGCTGATATACATGCTCAAAACATGTAATATCTAGGCCAGACGTTAGAGCACTCATATAAATACATTGTTACTCCTTCAAAACCTGTAATTTTTCTTAAAACAATGCAGTGTTGTACTGAAAGACAAGCATTTTGCTTCTTAAATGCTTAATGACTATTGGGAATTTGTATGGACAAAAGCATGCTATATGAGAAATAAATTTACTTATACTATTATTTAATTGTATTATATTAATTTCCATATTTTCAGTAGATTAATTACTTTTTACAATTTTACATAGTACTATTATATTTATCGGACAGCGTAATTGGACTTTGTGTTTTAAATTAAGACATTTCAACATATCGTAGATTGAAAAATTTGTTATCCCAAATCATATTAACCCTTCATGAAAGAAGAAATTTAGCCTCGTAGTTTGTTGCAGCAATAGCTAAATCAGTGAGTGAGTGGTTTGGCCAAAAAGATAATTACTTTAGTAATTTCTGCTCTATACGTCAAACTCTTCTGCCACATTAGGCCAGGTAGGCAAGAACCTACCGTACATCGACTGGGCTTGTAATGTATCAGTTCCTTCGAGGAGTTTGATTCAAAGCTCCAATTTTATATTTTTAAAGGAATTTTGTCCCCTAAAACTTAAATGACAGCAGATATGAAATAGTTTTGTAACTGCACACTAAGGTTTCAATTAAAGTACTGGTTTTTTGACGGTAAGTTAATTTTAATAACCAAAGCTATTGTTGTGTTAAAGTGGAGTTTTGACTAACAACCACTACAGTGGATTTCCCAATTTCCTTTGCTTGTTATTATTTGATTAGGGTATGTTGTTTTTAGTATGATTACAAATAACTAATAACCTAATGCATGTTTGCATGTTTTTAGACGCAAGTCCAAATCTTGGTCTTGTTCTTTGTGGAACTGCCTAAACACATGACTTGCATGAATCCCCTTATAGTTTTCCAACCCTTATTCACTTATTATTTCTGGCGCAGGTGAGTAATACTCTTTGCCTCTGATTATTCTATAATCAAAAATACTATTCTGTAATATTTAATTTAGAACTTCTTTTAAGTTTGAATAATTAATGACTTTTGCCTTCATATTTTATTTTGGTACATTTTGAAAGGCATTAGAAACTTCTAATTTTCTAGTGACGCCTAACCTACACGTTCTGACAATTAACTTATACATTGAACAACACAGCTACAAACCAACATGAATATAACCACAAAGTAATTTATAATGCACATTAAACTAACAAATAACCAGGCCAACATGCAGCTCAGAGCTAAAACATCGCTGATGCGAATGAAGCGAATTTCCTTTGCAATTTGTTACTCCAACTATGTTGCCTCCCTTCGGCCTTCTGCTGCAGCATTTCGTGCTCTATTATCACGGACATTACAATGCTGTTCACTACATTCACAGCCTCGGTTGAGCCTCAATATTTCGTACTCTTTCACTCCAAGTCTTAATACATATCATGGAGAGAACATTCAGTTCAAATATAATAGGTTCGGACTTCTCATTCTGGTGTTACAACAAAAATTCTGTTTTTGCCGATCATTTTGAGGCAACTAAATGTATTTTAATATTTTTGGTGAATTTGGAAGTAAAGTAAAAATGTATAATCATTTTTAAATTTCATCCAAATTGGATGAAATTTGTCATTTTAGATCATTAAACCGCTTTTTCGGTGAAAACTCCCCTGTCCCAAGGGGACTTTAGGTATTCTGATTTGCTGGCTAACAAATTTTACTTAAATATTAACAATAGTAAAATTTGTATACAATTGTGTGAAATTCAGGCAAAAAATGTGACCAGAAGAGATCTTACACTAACGATCTTAACGAGATCTTACACTTACTTATGTATATAAAGTTTTATGAAATGCTCAAAACATCCTCTGCTCTGGGAGTTTGAATTGGTGCTCATGTCATGGTCCCATGCCTGGGTCTTACCATGCTAATGGCATGAATAGCTTATTTATCCTTATAAAATTCTTTGACTATACCGGCTGCGTTATGGCTGTAATACAAATAATTGTTTTTTACCTGTATGGGTCTGATTGTTTTCATGTTTAAATTAGATTTTAGATGTGGTTAATTATGTTGCTGGTTATTAGAATGTAATTTAGGACAGGCATCACTTAAAAAAAGATGAGTTTCTGATGCCTATCAAAATAAGTTGGTTTTACTTTAATTTGAAACACGAGAACCAGATGAAGATTCCATTTATTATTTATAAAATAATCATAGTGACACTGGCATCATGAATTTTCATCAACCTACATCTAGGGTTTTCTTTGATTAGATTATTACTCACAAAAATACATTTTTAGATGTGTCTTTGTTCACACTTTAAGAATGAATTTTCCAAACCTGAATACATTTTCCATTATGAAACCCTTTAATGAACAAAAGAAAGTAAGAACACTAGAAAACTCATTTTCTTATTGCTAGGTTGTAAAATATCTGTTGTTACTAAGTACTTGGACCCTATCGTGTTTGTGAGAGGTGAGAAGGAAACAATATTGAATTGCATTCTTTTCCTTCTATAAATAATGGTTTTAATATTTTGAAAACGCATAATCATGTAAAGAGCTTACAAAAGTGTCAATCCATAGTTCAGTGGTCAGAATACAGTTTTTATATAAGTTGCAGTAACGTAGGTGGTACAGGGTCAAACACAAGAGCCAGTTTCAGTAATTACTCGTAATAGCATGACGGAGAAATATGAAAACACAACTAAATCGTATCCTGAATAGATACCATGAATGGATAAGCTGAAACTATTGGGTTTGTGTCCGAGCATGCAGTGGCAACCAACTTCAAACACACGGGGAAGCTTAACATGAGCTCGCAGGCTCATCATAGCTTGTGAACGCACCAGGCCTTATTTCCGTCTGGGTCTTCTTTTCTATACTGACTTGACATATTGTTTCTCTAGTACCGATTTCTTGTAAATCTCCACTTTATCTCCACACCATTTACGATTCTTGTTTATCGCACGTGAACACTCTTATTTTTATTTGTTCACTTACAACCTACAGTAATGTTACTTAAATACTCTACTGTAGTGAAAGTGATTTAAAATGAATGGTTTCTGTTGCAGTCCAAGGACCACTACGACTCGGTCCTCCAAAGCAGTCGGTTGAAGGCTTGAAGCACAAACAGAAAAGAACCTAAGCTACACACGACACACTACTTGACCATTTTAATTCTTAACCTGTTTCGCCATCTCAACAGAGGGTTCTATTCATTAATCTCAATGGGTTGTCCATGGAATATTAGTTTCGTGGGCTAACTGGTCTAACTAGGTATCAGTATTATTAATAATTGCTAACAACCTTGTGGTTAATGCTTGTGGTTAAGTGGAAGAGAGGACTTTAAAGTCCTAACTTCGCCACTAATAAAGACGTTTTCATTTCATTTCATTTCAACCTCGATTCCAGATCTGTTTGATTTGGTAGAGTGCCAATAATAGAATAGATCAATTCTTAACCCTTAGCATACCAAGCCATCATTTTTAAAATTGTAGTAAGAAAAAAAAACTTGTTCTCTTTAAAGTTGGATCTTTGTTGATCCTTAAAGTAAACATATTAAAAAACGTGTTTTTTTCAAAAATTTTACAACCTTATAAGTACTAACCAAAAAAACTATTACTTCTACTACATATATGCATTACATAAATGCATATGGACAATTATTATATACATGAACGAACATGCAAATGTACATTTATTTACATAGGTACTGTATATGTAAAGCAACTGAGGACCGGAACTAGGCCAAGAGCTGTATACAGCCGCACATGGCATGCTAAGGGTTAATTCATACAATCATAATTTCTTTGAAAGGTTCTTAGGTTTGAAACTACTGGGTGTTCCATTTGTTTGGACAGCTGTTTAATGAAAACAGTGTCTTAGCAACCATTGTTGTTTTAGGTTGGTTGTTTATTTTGACATCTTCAGTCATTTACAAATCCAGTTATGGATAGATTAAGTGTTGCTCAACGTGTCCAAGTTGTTAAAGCCTATTATGAAAATGGGCATTCAAATAAAAGTGCTTTTCGTGCACCGCACAGTTTTCGCCCGCATAATCGACCATCTGAGAGTGCCATTGGAAAAATTGTGAGAAAATTTGAAGATACCGGGTCCGTGGCTAATGTAAAGACTGTAAATCGTGTTCGTCCTAGACGTTCAGATGAAAACATTGCTTCAGTAAGGGAAGATGTGACTGAGCATCCGAACACCTCGCTTCGACGTAGAGCTCAGCATTTGAACCTGCGCAAGACCACGTTATATTGAAAAACGATTTGTCACTGTATCCATACAAAATTCAACTAACACAAGAAATTAAGCCAAGAGACCATTTGAAACGTCTGAACTTTGCTAATTGGATACAGGACCAAATGCAGGTGAATGATGTGTTTTCGAACAAAATCTTTTTCAGCGATGAAGCCCATTTTCATCTGAACGGCTATGTTAACAAGCAGAACTGTAGGGTATGGGCAGAAGAAAATCCTAGGAATTTGTTGAATCCAAGTTGTACCCAGAAAAAGTGACTGTTTGGTGTGCACTCTTTGCGGAGGGATCATTGGCCCATTCTTTTTGAAAGTGCTGCTGGGAATCCAGTTACCGTAAATGGTGGCGCTACCGCGCAATGTTAAACGACTTTTGTGGCCAATACTGCGGAACTATGACATCAGTGACATGTGGTTTCAACAGGACGGTGCCACATGCCATACAGCCCACGCAACAATTGACCTCCTTGAAACTAAGTTTCAGGGGCGCATCATCACTCATAACAGTGCAGTCAAATGGCCGCCAAGATCGTGTGACTTGACTCCGCTGGACTTTTTCCTTTGGGGCTATCTAAAGAGTAGAATGTACGTGAACAGACTTACCACCATTCAACAAATAAAAAATGAGATAAGACGTTGTATTGATGGAATTGATGGGGACCAATGTCAAAAGGTTATAGCGAATTTCAACGCAAGGATCAAGTGTCAAGTATACAAGTGTCGCCTGAGCCGTGGTGGACATTTGGAAGATATCATCTTTCACACATAATTGTAATGTAGCATATAAACTGTTTCAGTAAAAAAAATCTCTGTTTTGCATATATGTAGTTTTTTATTCACGTTTAACATCGATCCGTCTAAGTGGAACACCCGTTATTTGATTCCCCTTTAACTGTGTACAGTATCTACCTGTAAACTTTAGATATACACTACTTTGAACCTATCTAAAGTAGTTTCTATTACTAAGAGTAATTCAATAGCTTTCATGAGTTGGTATCCACTGTGCCTTATTATTACTTTTCACTAATTCAGTTTATTTATTGTAAAAACTAATTTAATTCCTAATTATCATGATTATTATCTTTTTTTTTATCACCAAGAATTAACAGTACAAATATAGCAATAACTATAGGTTGCGGTTATTGAATATGGAATTGCTTTGCACTTTATTACAGTTTTTATTATTGTTAATCAACAAATTGCAATCAATCGGAATATGAGTTTTTTCCCCTTTATGCAACAAATACATAACAGTAAAGTTTCATATCTTAATGCATCTTTCCTTTATTTTGATCGTCTTAAGTTTCTCAGAACATCTCTACCACTGTGTAATTGATTGGTTAAAGTTATTAAAAGTTTATGTCTTAAATTAGTGTTAGTTCAATCATATTGTGTAAAATTTTACAAACCAATGTATACTATTACATTATTTCTTCTACAGTTTATTTATAGTAATTGTGATTTAGTAGTTATTATACTTATACAAGTAAAATACTCAAAAGAATTTTACTTGTAGTAAATCTTTGTCCAAGTCTTAAAATTGTGTTTCAATTGTTCTTACTCACATTATTATGTCTGTTTCAAGGTGTAATTAAAACTCACTAGCCAAATCAAAAGTAGATTTCTTATTACTTGAGTCAATCAGTCTAATGCAATAATCAATTAATCATATCTGTAAATTATATTGTTGTGCATATTATGTATTAGGATAAAATCATTGTGTTGTACTTGGTGTAAGTCAGTTTAAATACAGGTGATAGTTGTAGGTTTTCATTTATTTTCTTTTGCTATTACTTGATTATTACAAATCATTTGTGCCACTACAAATAGGGAAACTGTTTCTATTTTCAATTTTAAGCTTGAGTGGTTAGTCATAATAAAAATGCTTTTTTATGAATTTTTATACTCCCTAATTATTTTATTTTTTTATTTTATACATTTATTTTAACTCTTCTTTATCTCTACAACTGAAGATGTCTACCATAGTGTAGGCGAAACGTCTTGTTATTTGTTATAAATTTTATATAATAAATTATTATTCAGTGGTTTAAACTGTTTCTAGTTTGATTAAAGTAGTTGAGTGAACTGTACGTATGTATTAAGTTACTTTGCAAGTCTCTATTGGCCATTCAGTTATAATGTAAATTCAGGTTCTGACCAACACTTCCTACAAATGTTTAAGAAAAGTGTGTTGCATTTCGTCAATATAGTCTGTATATACAAATATTTTGTTTGTAAATAATAAAAACTCATAACATATAGTAAGATTTATACAAACACAAATAAACAAGTAGAAACAAAAATTGGGAATAGGCAAATATTTATATTGCATATTTGCACCATGTACAAACATCATAATACAAAGTTTATTTGTTGTCTTGTCATATATTTAGTCATAATTCAAGATGTATGAAGTTGTTTTGAGTTGGTATATTTAATATTTGTTAAGTTTGATTTACAAACCCTTATTTTTGATATTTTTTAATATTTTTGAAATGTTATTTCAAACTTTTTTTAAGCCCTTTTCAAAAATTTGATATTTTTGAGATTATATTTTGAATTTTCATAATATATAGAATTTATATTTACTACAATTTTTTTGACTGTGTTTATGGGTAGTTTTATATGTTTAACAAGGTGTAATTTAGCTGTAAGTTTTTCCCTTGATTTAATATTGTTTAATTTCTTTTTAATGACATTTTTTACTATCTACATTTCTACCAAATGCCATGTCATATGTTTACTTGTGTGCTTTTTTAAAATAAATAGGTTTTTCAAAATACAGTTGTTGCTTACAAGACTAACATTTATTTGTATTGATTTATTAGCCCGTTTTAAATACATTAATCATTTAAATTTACCTTATTGTTATTTATAAGGTCTTACCTAGTACTTATTACCAGTCTTTCTTCAGCACATTCTGTGTTCTGTTTCTCTACATCTTCATGAAGCAGAACCATCTTCTTGATGGTGCAGTTTGGTTATCCAACTACTTTGGAGGTTAGTTAAGTGGGTTTACACCAAAATGCAATGACATACTTGACATTTGCAAGTGACCTCATCCTGGTGATGTCGGGTTTGATAAATAATAATGTACTAGCTGACAGTACCCGTGCTATGCTGCAGGATTTAAATTACTAATTTTTGAGATTATATTTTTCTAAATTTTATTAAAAAATCAATGTTGTGTGTTAGAGAGAGAGAGATATGCTTTATTACATCAGCGTAGAGCTTAGAAATAGTGTCAACAATGAAAACATTTAAATATCTAATAAGAATTAAAATAAATAAATTAATGTTATGATGAAGTGTATAACATGTTTATGATGTGTTGCCAAGGTCCCTTCTTCTGCATCGGATAATGAATTCCTCCATGTTGTAGATAGGTTTCTCAGCCATCCACTGTTGTAGTCTTCTCTTAAGTGTCTTTGTGTCGCTGCATTTGATTCCTGCTGGAAGCATATTGAACAAAGCAGCTCCGGCATACGATGGCTTCTTGGAGAATCTTGCCGTCTTGTGGACTGGAAGGTTGTAGTCAGCGCCACCCCTTGTGTTGTGTCCATGAACATCAGCATTTTTCAGCAGTCTCTGGCCAGAAGAGAAGATGATGACTTCACAAATGTAGATAGCTGCTACTGGTAAGATTTTGAAGGTTTTGAAAACTTCTCTGCAGCTGTCTTGTTGTTGTAGACCTCCCAAAATCCTCACCGCGTGCTTCTGAAGAACAAAGACTCGCTGGATGTTTTCTTTGGTGGAGTTCCCCCAGAGAGTTATCCCATATCTGATGTGAGATTCTACAAGTGCACGATATGCTGCTAGCGTAGCGTCGGAAGTTGCAACGCTGTCAATTCTTCTCAGTGCAAATATTGAAGAGCTAAGCCTTTGACAGAGCTGACTGATATGGACGTCCCAGCGAAGCTCTTGGTCCAGAATCAGTCCAAGATGTTTTGTGAACTCAGTTGGCTGAATGTCAAGGGGACAAGTGATGTCATTTTTATGCTTTCCAAAGATGACCTGCTGAGTTTTACTCTCATTGAAAACCAGGTCGTTATTGGCACAGTACTCCATGGCTTTACTGATCGAGATGAAGTTGTTTATCTCCAACGCTTGAGATTCCTCATCTCTGGTCAGAAGTACTGAGTCATCTGCAAACATTACAGTATGACTGTAAATACTCATGTAAATAGGCAGATCAGCAGAAAATAGCGCAAAAAGGACTGGGCCCAGCACGGAACCTTGAGGGACACCTCTAGAGATGTCCATGAGCTCTGACTTGATTGTGCTAGTTATCCCTTTGATTGTATTACTGATTTCAACTAGTTGACGCCTGCCGGTGAGGTAAGATTTGAACCATTCTAGTGCAGTACCCTCGATGCTGAATGTTCGAAGTTTTTCCAAAATGAGCTGGTGGTCGAGGCAATCAAACGCCTTGCTAAAGTCTAAGAAGGCTGCGCTGACTGTTTTCCCACTCTCCAAGGAATCCAAGATGTGCTCTACAATTTCCGTTGCTGCAGTGATTGTAGACCTGCCCGGTAAAACCCCATGTTGTCCCTTAGGTACTAAATCGTTCTGGCAGAGATGCTTTGCAGACGTATCAGCACTACCTTTTCCAGCACCTTAGAAAAAGTAGGAACCAGGGATATTGGTCTATAGTTCCCCACGTCCTCCTTTTTGCCCTTCTTATGGAGTGGATACACTTTAGCGACCTTTAGGTTGGTGGGGACAACAGCTTGACTTAGAGACTTATTGATAATTATTGTAGTAAGAGGGTAGCAAAGTTCCTCTTCACAGAACTTTACAAGTTTAGAGGAAATGTCGTCAACGCCGGTAGAGGATGAAGGCTTTAGATTTTATATGATAGCTCGGACCTCTTCAGTAGTTGCTGGAAGGAATGAAAAAAGTACATTTTCAGCGTCTGGCTTGAATAAGTGGTAATTGGTTTTCTGTGAGCTGTTTGCTTTTAGTGTTTGGTCAGCAATAGATGTAAAATACTCGTTGAAACATTCAGCTACCATATTGGGACTCGTGATTAATTTGTCATTCACTAACAGCTTCCACGTGATTTCCTTTGGCTCCTCATGCGCTTTTCTCTCTGCATTAACGATGCTCCACATGGCCTTGCTTTTGTTAGAAGCCTGGGCTATTAATTGTTCGCTTGCCATCCGTCTAGAAGCTTTCAACCTCAAATCGTACCATTTCTTTTTCTGATTAGCTTCAAACTTGTCAAGTTCACTTCCAGTAGTCAAAAATCTGTTCTGAGCTTGAAGGAAATCAGTCTTGCATTTCTCTACGTCCGGGTCAATTGCACATCCTCCTGGTCGCTTAGATCGAGTTGTTTTGTAGGGACATGTTGCATCCAACACGGCAGTAAGACTATGCATCATTCCTGAGAATGCTTCATTTACATCATCCTTCTGAAGGGTTGCATCCCACGATTCTTCCGCCAATTGTATTTTTAGCTGCAAAAGATTGTGTTCGCTTTGATTTCTACGGAAAGAGCTTGGCTGGGTTTTGGTCTTGGGTGGTATGTCTAACGTAGAGAGTTGTCCTGTGTGGTCTGAGATGTGCTCATTAACCACTACGACGTTAACTTTAGTTGGATGAAGATTACTGCAGACTACGTCAATAGATGATTGAGAATTGAGATGTGCAAGTGATTCTCGTTGGTAGCAAAACTGCTCTATGCATATTAAAAGATGCAAGAAGTTTATTTATTGCCTCGTTTTCTTTAGCTTTAGATTCGTTGAGACTATCAACGTTAAGGTCACCAACCATACAAATCAACGAATTACTGCTTGAAAAAGTGTCCAGGACATTTGTTATCTGGGTAATGGCTTCTTCAAGGACAGTTCCTGGAGGCCGGTAAACACCAAGTATGTATAGGGATCTCCATTAAGTGTTATTCTAATGCTGGCCATCTCACAACATAACTCCACACAATGGTCATCTATTTCAATCTTTTCAACTTTGTTTCCAAAGCACTTACGCGAGTAGATGGCCACACCGCCTGTGAAAAAACCAAGGAAAATTTTTATTGTAAAAATTTAGTTAGAATTGAGTTTAAAAGTTCCTAAAGGTTTCTTAATTTAAATAGTTTCATTAGTTCACTTCAAGTTAAAATACTTATTATACTCGTATACTGGTAGAAAATTAAAATTGAAAGTTTAGTTTAAGTTGAACAGTTTGTTGTATTTGTTTTCAAATTTTAACATAAATATTCTTCTAGTTTAACAAACCACATTTTCTTTGTTGAAATTAACACATGTGTTTAAATAAACAGAAATAAAACATATTAAGTAAAGGTTATAAACTATACAAAATTATGGCATTAGCCACACTCCCAGGGGGTTCGAATTTCATCTACACTTCTTCTTCTTGTCCTTCTGCCATTATTCCATCCAGTTTCCATATTCCATAGCCTTTGCACGAAGAAATTGATCATCAACATTATTGGAACAAAAACTCTTAGTGAATCAAAAAGCGATGATATGATCTTTAAAACAGACCTCCTTATGACTGATGATGAGTCACATTCAAATGACTTCATAGACAATGTGTCTTTGTTAGTATCCCACTTCAACCCTGAGACACAAGCATCATTTTCAATTCTAGTCGTAACCTTACTTTTAGAAGTTATTGGAATGATGGTTTTGCAGTTTGAACTTCTTAAATCAATACTTGTTTGTGAACATTCATTCTCAGCTGTTTGAGCTGTTGAACCACGGTAAAGGTACTGGCATAAACTGCTGTTTGGTTTTAGCTGGCGCATCATACACATTGCTAACTTTGGTAGTAGTTTTAGTTTTATTTATGATGAGATGTCGAGGAATGCAATGTGCTTTTTCTGAGATGTGGTCAAAAGGAACTCGATTAATAATACCAGCTTTGAGCTGATCTTTGATGGTGGTATTGTATTCATTAAGCATATTTGGTTGATTTTTTAAACGGTTTAGAAGTGAACCTAATCTAGCTAGTACTAAGCCATAATTGTCTGGTGACTCAGGGAGGTAAGTTTTCCAAGGCCAATTGACAGAAAACCTTCCGTTTTTTAGTGTCATTTTTTGATTAAGTTGATCTAAGGCACTGTCGTCATCTTTTTCAAGGGGTGCTCTCGAACACTCAAATCTTCAAGGCTCCACAAGTCTTTAATGTTTGTTTCGTTTACAGTTTGAGAATTAAGCGTTTCAAATTGATCTTTCATTATAACCAGATTATTAGATTGGACTGTGGTTAAGAAAGAAGTGGAATAAAATGTATTTGTGTCGTCTGTTTGACACTTTTTCTTCCACTGACTATCCATCCTATCTTAGAACTTATTAGGTATAACCCGTTTTGAAGATTTATTTTATCAGTAGTTACTATGTCAAAGTAATAATCATTTCCAATGAGCAATTCAATTTTACAATCTTCATTTTGACCATCTGCAAAGGTTAAAGAAGGATACAGGGCTTTAACCTTTGATATGTCAATACTTGAGCTGCTACAACAACATTGCATTGGATATTGAAAATTTGCCCATCGTTTAGTTTTATGCCGGTAGTTACAGTTTGAGTTTCAATTGTCTTAGCTTCCTGATTACCAAAGGTAAATACAGATAAAGCTTGAGTGTGACCACCCTTAAGTTGAAGTTTTGAAGCAAGACTTTTGGAGATATAAGATCTCTGACTACCGGTATCAAATAATACACGGGCTGACTGAGTTAAGTTGTTTCCAATTAGTTGAACCTGTGCAGTTTGTAGGATTACATTTTCATTTGCAGAAACTAGAGAAGTTTCGTTTGAAGGTTTAGTAGTTTCTGACGAGGTTTCATATACTTGGTTACTATTAGAAAATTGTTTTTGACATAGACTCCTATGATGATTGTTCCTTTGTTTGCAGTAAATACAAACTTTTTTTGATAAACAATCTTTCAGGGCATGCCCACCTTTTAAGCAAATGAAGCATAAACCTTTAATTTTACCTTTTCTTTCCTCCACCGTCTTGTACCTCTGGCATTGGTCGCTCCAGTGGTCGCTGTTGCAGTAGATACAGGATTGTGTTGGCTTTTCTGTTGACGGCAGGGCTTGAGTAGTTGTCAGTTTTGTTGGTAACGTGAAGTTTTTCTCGTAGGAAGGGTATGGATGATTTCTCTGGTCAAATGGCTGAAAGTTCATAATTGCTCTTTTACTCATACCTAGGAGAAGCTCGGATTTTTCCCTAGCCTGGATGATGTTTCTCAGTGTTTTGCATAGAGTGTGAACATCCATATCATCTCCGACATTTTGTTCTTCCACTTTCACTACAATTTCAAGAGGAAGCTTTCTCATAACAAGAGAGAAAAAGAAATTTGAATTTACATCTTCCTTTAAAGTTTGAAGACATCTCATATGTCTTTCGATACAGTCTAACAGGTATCTTAATTTATTAGTTTCACTAGTTTTATGGACATCTAAATCCATCAAAGCTTTGTAGTGGGAGTTAATAATTAATTGGTTGTTAGCAAATCTTTGTTTGAGCATAGACACTGCTACGTCATAGTTTTCATGTGACAATCCAGCAATGCAGAGTTTGGATTCACCTTTTAGTTGTGCATTTAAGTAATTGAACTTGTCTACCTTACTAATATGTTTGTTTGAGTTTATAGCTGAATCAAAAGAGTCCCAAAACTCTTGCCACTTCAGGATATCACCGTCAAAGATGGGAAGAGATAGTTTTGACAAGTTAACAAATGTTGTATTTAGTATGGAAGGCTCAGGACAAGTTGCAAGTTGACTAATGACTGCATTTTCTGGCGATGCGTTGGATAAACAAGACTCAGAATTAAGTATAGATTGACTAACCTGCAAGTTTTCAGTTTGAACATTTCGGGAAGTGCTAGCTGAACAAGTTTCCTCCTTCCCGAAAAACTCGATATCACTTTAAGTCTCTCAGTTATGTCATCAACATCCAACATCAAATTTACATGCTCTTCCGTCGCACTGTCGATCTCTTCTACTTCTTCCGCTGATGATCCTTCTAAGTTTCTCATTTCCTTGTCTACTTCTTCAACTCTTTTCGAGTAAATTGATAGAATGTTCAAGGTTGCTGTAAGTTTTTTCAACGTCACGCTAGTTTCATCTGTAGTTTCACCAGGGCAGTTGCTTCTACTATTGAGTTTTTAAGTCTCTTCGTTGTTTCCATGTAACTTTTTCTTAATCGTCCCGACATTTTATTATTGTTATTTTTAACAAGCCGAATTATATAGTTGTAAAATTTGTTTCAAAGGTTCAATGGAATCTGAAACGCAAGCTCTGCTACCATGTGAAAAAACCAAGGAAAATTTTGATTGTAAAAATTTAGTTAGAATTGAGTTTAAAAGTTCCTAAAGGTTTCTTCATTTAAATAGTTTCATTAGTTCACTTCAAGTTAAAATACTTATTATACTCGTATACTGGTAGAAAAGTAAAATTGAAAGTTTAGTTTAAGTTGAACAGTTTGTTGTATTTGTTTTCAAATTTTAACATAAATATTCTTCTAGTTTAACAAACCACATTTTCTTTGTTGAAATTAACACATGTGTTTAAATAAACAGAAATAAAACATATTAAGTAAAGGTTATAAACTATACAAAATTATGGCATTAGCCACACCGCCTTTCAGATGATGCTTTCTACAAAATGACGTGACAAGATTGTAGTTGATGAGATAGGTACTGGCAATCTTTTGTCTAGGCTTCTAACCTTTGGTGTAAATTTCAGAGATTTTGACCGCACCCATTATATATATATTTTTATTTATATACTGTTCTTGGATAAATGTATTCTACAATTGTATGTGTAATAGTAATTAGAAAATTAGATACTACAAAATATGTACATATCAAAACAATCTCATTAGTTATTAGTACATTACATTAGCTCATTAGTACATCTAGAGCTCCAATGTTTAAATTTAAACAGATCGAATCGTATAACCTATGATCGAACTAAATTGTATTATATTTTCATGTACATTTTTTCATGGAAAGTTCTGGAAAGCCTGATTCACATAAGTACGGGTTACAAATGGAAGTAAAAGATTGCTTGCTGCTTGAACACGTCTATGGATATTGTTTTTGTCCCCATCCAAAAGAAAAGTAGACTTTACTGGATGGGGACAAGTTTAAGATATCCACAAACATAACTATCTTTAGTATTCTGAACTTCAAAAATTTACAATAATGGGATTATTTTCAAGTATGCATGTTGTAGTATCTTTTTGTCTGTTCATACTACTTTTATTTTCCTAAAATGACCAAATGTTAATTATATTTTGCAGGGACGTCAATTTCTGAAATCTGGATACTTAAAGGTTGAGGAACTAGTTGTCAGAACCACTCAAATTCAGGCTGCAGGATGATCCCAGGTAATGACTTCGATCTTATTTGAAAGTCGATACGTTTTGATCAGTCAAGGGATATAGAATACTTCTCGCTGTGCTACTTCCTGCTTAAATTTACATAGGTTGTTGTGTGGCCTTTGTTTGTTTCCCAAGGACGAAAAACATTTCTTTTGTGGAGGAGCAACATTTGAGCCTTCAAAAATGTTTAGTTTGCTCTATTTTTGATTTTAGCTGTTACAGTCCATTCAGGTCTTCAGTTGACTGCGTGATTCTGTTGCTAAAGATGACTGTCCGATGCAAGACCATATGTCATGTCTTCTAGTGTTTTTATTCGTGTTCAAACTGTAGACCGGGTATCTTGCATTGTCATTTGGGATATTAAGTCCGGATTCAAAATCTAGTTTGTTGGATAACCCGGGATTTTTTTACAGCCATGCAATTTCCTATTTTGTATTGCCTCTTTTTGCCTCTGTTCCCCCATGTTTCTGCTCATACTTTTAATATGTTCACACAGTCTTCTTAATATATACCTTGCTGGCTTTTTAGGTCAGTGACTTTATTGTCTCTAGTTTGTGTTCATAAAATGGTCACTTTAATTGTGTTTCTGTTCTAAAGAAGCTTTTATCAGCATTCTTTATTTGAACTAATTGTGTCCTCAAAGTCTTCTCTCCAGTTCGTTTTGTAATTCAGATTTTAGAAGACTTGCTTCATGCAGTTTTTGTTTGAGATCTCCATTTTCGGCTATTAGCAGGCTGCCGGCTTTTATGCGAGGACCAAAGTTAGGCTTTCGTCCAGGTAGTCTTCAGAAGTCAAGTTTATGATGTCGTTTTCTAGATCTTCTAGGTGTTGATAGTTGAAGGTGTTTTACATGATTCACATTTCCATGTTGACTTAAGACGGTCCATGTGGAACCATTTCGTGCAGTTGCTTAATACTGTACAATATGGCACTGTATTTGACTCCATTGCCAGAGACCTCCAAGGGTATTTGGTAAGCTTTGCTCTGCTTATCATTGCCCGACATTTTGAGTTTTTCAGTTGAAATAAATGAATAAACAGTAGTTGTCAAATGTCAAACAGCTGGGTGAGTTACGAAAGCACTGTGCACAGTCTTCTAAGTGCTGATCCAGCAACTACTAATTCATCACTGATTCAGTACCTATTGCTAGATTTAAGTTTAGCCTCCAGTAGGCCAGCTGTATATTATTTGTAATCCACTGTATTTTAATGTTGGACTAAAGCTGCAGTAGTTGAGGTAGGTTAGGTGCTGATGTGTCAGAGAGTTGGCTGAGGTGTCATATTGCTTGCTGAGTTGGTATTAGCAATCTTGCAGTGCCAAGTAGGTCACCGTATGGAAACGAAATAGTCTTTCAGCTACTCTCTTAACTTCATGGCCTGATTAATATTTTTTATTGAGCATTCTTTTGTGTATCTTTTTCATTATGTTCTGTACATTATACTGTTGCTATTTTATAATTTTAATACATAAAAGGCTGACAGGCAGCTTAGCGCTAAAGCGCCGCTGGCATCAATAAAACTAATTTCCTTTGCAATAAGTTACACTAAATTACTAATTTTAACTCCAGTTCACTCCGCTTACAACCTTGCTTCAGCCTTTGGAGTTTGGCCTCAGCTTTTCGTGCTCTATTACCACGGGCGTTTGAAGGCTTTTCACTACGCTTACAGTCTTGCTTCGGCTTTTGACTTACAGGGGTTTATACTACAAGTTATTCTGCATATCATGAAAGGAGAAAAAATAAAACCGAAAAGGATGTGCCAAAAATAAATAGCTATGATATTGGAAAAGGTGTTCATATTTATATCTGAGGAACAGGATGCCAGACCAAGTCAAGATGTATACTGAGTATTGTCTGACAAAATTGTATTGTATTACAAAAAAACTAGTGGAGATAAAACACTTTTCTTTGTGTCGTTGAATTTGTATTAAAATTCCCTTTCTTTGACGTGCCACAAAGAGGGGAGTTTGTATTTTTTATTGCCCGGATTTTGGGTGGGGGGTGAGTGACGCAAATTACATCAAAACAAACTTCAAAACCCTATAAAAACATTCCCCAACGGGTTTTTAAAAATGTGTCCTTTTTCAAAAGTTAAAATTGGGAAGGGACATTTAAACCTCACCCTGTATAATGTATGTAATTATGTATTGTATGAATATCAATAATGAAGACACACTGTGTAATGGGCTAAACCCATAAATACATTTTCACCACATAAATACATTTTTTTATCATTTCAGCCAATTTTGAGTTATAAGAGTTCCAAGTGGCTCTACAGACAGGAATTTTTTAACTTCAGTTTTGGTCTTTACAAAGTGTAAGAAAACTTAATAACCAAAAACCGATGGATTCATTTCAATGTACAGACAAACGGAAATCAAATAAGTTTTTATCTGTGTTTGACTACCTTGTGAGAAGCATAGATACTCTCGCCGATCCGGCGTCTTCAGAGCCAGTTTGGTCCCTCGCCATTTATTTTGTGGATAATGTATGGATTTAGAATATAGCCAAAGACACACTGCATAATGGACTTAACCCTTAAACTAAGTTTCACCGCCATAGCTTCAGCCGATTTCGAGTTATAAGCGGTCCAATATGCCTTAGAAACGTTACAGACAGGAACTGTTGACACCAGTTTCGGTCTTTCATTGCAATGTACAGACAAAATTCTTATTTTATTTATATAGATTCAAAGGTCTATGTAGACTGGCATGTATTGCATGATTCATGCTTCTTCAAAATGATGATATTCTACATGTCCTCCCTTCCTTCTTTCACTTCATTCACTCACTCTAATCGGCTAGAGGCCTGGACAATGAATGTTTTCAGACAAGTGTTTTTTTTACAGACAGTAACATAGATTTACCACCCCGCTTAGGATCTCACTCTCAGTCGCTGTTTGTGTGTTCCTTTGGCCTCAGCATGTACGAGTATATTACTATTGTTTATTACATTTTGGTTTGATCTTACTCCTTGGATTTAGGCTTCAGCGTCTGTAATGCACTCATTTCCTACCTCGGCATACGTGTTTGTGTTCTGTTATGATTCCCCCTTCCCCACCTACGGCCAATTATATAAATATTAATAACTTTGGGTATCATAACTGTTTAAAAACGGGTTTACAATGTTCACTGAATCACTATTTTAGATGCCGACCCCTCTCATGAGGGTATTTTAAGGCAAATATATATTGAAGGATAAGTGTGATTGATGAGTGGTAGTAATGAGTTATGAGGTATAGTCTTGTTACAAACTAAGGCTGACTTCCTTAGAATGGGTGATTAATTAATAGCCGAATGACCAATGGAAATACAAGGACCAACTGCTTAACGTGACTTCCGAACCACGCAGGCGATTGTCTGATATGTCTAAACGATGGTGGGAGTTGATGCGGGTATCATCAGATCATCACTGAGACTATCTGAGCCGCTTTAGACCTGTATCATCCTCAAAACCTGACCTCCATGAAGCTGGATTACAGGACCACGCCACGAGTCCCAGTCAAATAGAGTAAAGTAGAAAAAATTCTAATTCATTTCTTTTGCAGGATTAAAACTTCCTGCAATTCCCATAAAAATATTATTGTATCTAAAAATTGAAAAAAATGTAACCCTATTCAGTCCGGGTCTTAACCTATATCAGTTAACAATATCAGATGTGTTTATGACGAAAATCACCTACAGGGCTGAAGTGGGCTTTTGTTTAAACATTTTTTAATACTCAATGTTGAGCTTTTTGAAATCTTTCGGATATCAAACAAGCCTTACTAAAATATTCGTAAATTTATATTCTCAAATAATATAATGAACGAAAGTCTATAGAGTGACTAGATGTACTAAAATATAACAATAAATGATGTCGTGTTATGGCGTTTTAAGATGATTACTAACATTGCAATTGTCATAAATACAAACGATTAACACCAACTTAGCACTTAGCTAGCAATGTCACGAGCACATGAGCGAGCCCGAAGTGCGAGTTAGCACTTTGAAGCCAACTTACTACAATACAAATTCGACGTGCCTCTGTCAAAAACAAGAGGGAGGGGTGACGAAAAGTACGTCAAAACAAACTTCAGAATCCTATAAAAACATTCGTCTAAGGGTTTTAAAATGTGTTTTCTTTTTCAAAAGTTAAGGTGGTGGGGGGTCATATAAAACTCACCCTTTATAAAAGTAGTTGACTAGTGATTAACTGATTACCTGTATTATTTGTTATTTGGAACAGACACTACAAATGTCACAGCATTTCACCACCGATTCATTGCTATCAATAGTTTTAATGGCAATAAAACAAGAATTAATCGATTGGTGCTGTATCTTACAGAATGTTCCCGACTTTACATAACATGTACTCTGTCCATTTCAGTTAAAACGAAAATAGTGAAGGTTCTTTGTTTATTTATTTAATCTCATCATGAGTCGACAATGTGATAATTATTGCTATTCCCGAAGTGGTGGTAGGGAAGTTAATTAGCCCTGCCTCGCACTTCGACCACTGTAATCAGTAGTACCTAGACTAATATTATAGGCCAGAAAGATTGAATACCGCTTTAGTATTTCTTGGTAGAAAACATTGCTGCAAAACCGAACTCGATTACTTGATTTAATTATGATTTCCTATTTTCGCTTCAACACAATTAGGATCTCTTACTTGAGATATTGTCTAGTAGTGTTTATTAGCCCGCCCAACATATGGTCAGGGGGCTTTCATAAGCTTTAATCAATCATTACACGTGTTTCCACTGAAGAGTGAAGAACCAAGTGTAGTAATTGAAATGTTTTCTTATTGACTAGTGTACGTGCAAGTACTACCCGTAACGTACGCTTATGCGGGTAAGTCTCTCAACCCAACACTCGGACGGCTCAGCTTGCGGCTTTCAACGGTGAACATGTTTATATAAAGTGTGTTTTAATATATGAAAATAAAATGCTACTCTTGATTTATTTTCATACCTAACAAATACGTTAACACATCACGTCAAACCATAACAGAAGCTTTTATTACTATTTATTGTAGTAGGTTATTAAT
The DNA here is from genome assembly GCA_018831715.1 of Matsumurasca onukii. Classification (NCBI taxonomy): domain Eukaryota; kingdom Metazoa; phylum Arthropoda; class Insecta; order Hemiptera; family Cicadellidae; genus Matsumurasca; species Matsumurasca onukii. The sequence goes on from CM032064.1 coordinate 8,248,963, forward strand.
TTATATTGTAAGTATTACGTGACTACTCTGCTATCTCTTGGATTGACGGTCAACTACAGCGCAGTATCGAGTGCACGGTGCTGCGATCTGTGCTCAGACTACTGAACTACTCCACAAGATCAAGTGTATTGATCACTTGTCCTACAAGCTTTTTTGTAGGAGTTCCCTTGAGAGGCATTAGAAGCTATTATACTTTAACGCTCTATTAGAGGCTTTAAATTTAGTTTCCATGTTGTTCATAAATAGTTTACGAGTTGTTCATAAAACAACTCGTATTGTACTCGACGTTTTACAGAACACGTCAGTGGTCAGTATTATAACCTAAATGTGAAAATGGATTTTGATTATAACACGTTAGAACTCTTTAACAGCCTATACAAAGCGACCGTCTATTAAACATTGCAAATGGGGAACACATTTTCATAGTTTACAAACATAATGCTATCATTATTCTTTTAGAAAATGTTTTTTTATTTGTCAATGCATACTTTTATGATTGTGATAAATTAACTTCGTATGCATTGACGGAGTTAATTTAATGCGTTTAGAAACACATTTCGTTAAAGACCAATTTGATAACACCTATCAAATATGTATATCAAAGCTGTATATGGTGATTTTAAACTACCACCTTGTCGTTAGGACATTTTTGTTTTTAGGTCTAAGAGTTTGGTTGTGGGTACTTTCCCGATGTGCATGAATGTAATGTGTAGAATTCTCTACGGCAACAAAACATTTATTTATTTAAAGTTTGTAATTTAAAGTACTATAATTTTGTTAATACACATCAAGATAAATACGAAGTTTTTACTTCAAGTCGTCCTTGAAAAGTGTACATGCCAATTGGGGGCCTTATACAAATAGAAATGGGGATTTGGACAGAACTGATATGATTTTTGGCGTCTTTTAATCCCAGGTAAAGTTTCATCAAATCCTCGGCGAGATTGTTGGCACGCCCTGTATAATTATATACAGTCAGGTTCGGTTGTATTTGGATGGATTGCACTTGCAGTACATTTCACCTAATTTTTGTGTCAAGGTTGACGCTTCATTTAATAGAATAGTCCTGCGTTTTATAAACATGTATTCGCAGTTATGTCACTGAAAGGAGTTACACTATTTTATAATCTCCCTAGTGTTTTGAAACCCCATCTAGAAAGAATTGTAACCCTCAAAGTGTGGTAAGTATTGTCACTGGTGATTGGGTGAATCGTTGGATAAACCGTTGTTTGTTTTAACTGATGACTGATTTCCTAATAAATTTCAGAAAGCCATTATAAATCCAATATTTCAATTTGGTTTTGAATTAAATCGTCTTTACATAGTTATATTCTCTTTCCTCGCAAAAGCGCATTTGGACAAATTGAACCTTGAACCGCTAAATCTGCCCCCTTCACCCCTAAATAGAGCTTGACTTTGAGATTTCAGGGACAGTTTATGTTAGTTTAACCTTTTAGCAGTGACTTTGTAGAGGCCTAATTTAACCTTACTATATAGTCATATAATTTAACAGTAGTCAATGTTTGATGATTTGGATACTTAACATGAAATAATGAATGATCAGCAAGTAAATACCTAAAAGAATGATGTGAGCAGTATTGAGGATTGGTGCTTGGAACGTTTAAGAGGCACATTGCGCAATCAAATGGTTAAAAGCTAACTCAGTACAATGCAACTCGATAGAGGCGCGGTTTTGTTCCTCGAAGCGCCTGAAAATACAGCGCGGCATTTCCCCACACACAGCAGTGAGTCGTCCTCGCCCGTGATTCAGGCGAATTCCGTCATCACTATTTCATTTTTGAACGTGACATCATTGTCTTAAAGTTAAATTGCAACACACAATTTGATCCACCCTGTATTAATTTTATCCATTGTTTAAGTCCTACTGCCTCACTTATACTAGTTGAGCATGTACAAGATTGTTGATGTCCGATAGGGTTTTTATATAGGTACCGAGTGTCCCACGAAGAGGTTTAAACGTTTAATTTTATATTACGTGCCCATTCATGCACCGAACTGTTTAAACTTTACACAGTTTACAAAGTAGGTTATAAAAATATTCTGGGAAAATTTCAGCTCCCTAACCTTTGTAGTAACAAAATGGCGGCAGATTAAAAAACGATACTTTAAAAACAGTCCAAAATTATTATTCAAACTGTAATCCATCCACAGCAACACACTGATAACAGCGCGTATGAAATGATTCGTAAGCTCTTACAAAGAAACTCCGCGGTATCCGGAGAAGTTTCTCTTCTATTGATCGTTTTAGTTCCTCGTCATTATTGAAGCTATGGGTATAAACTTGTTCCTTCAAGTAACCCCATAAAAAGAAGTCACATACAGTTAAATCTGGTGATCGGGGTGGCAAATCTAAAAAATCACTTCCACGACCAATCCAACGGCCATGAAAGTTGTAATTTAGTAATTGCTTGACATGATTTGCGAAATGAGGTTGTACACCATCTTGTTGGAAGATTGCTTAATCCATTTCTGGTACCGTCAAATGGGGCAAGACATTTTCATTTAAAACTCGTGCATAGCCTACCTTTTCCCAGTCATTGTATTGTCTGAAATGTTGTAAGATAACACGTCGTTGCAACTGACACTCGCCCAAACAGTAATTCCTTTTGATTTAATTGGAGTCTCTTCAAGAATGTGGGGATTAACGGTTTTATAATAATTACAATTATGCCTATTTACAACACCATTGCGGTAGAAAGTGGACTTGTCTGAGAAAATGATTTTAGTATGCCAATCAGGATCTGACTCATGGAATTCAATGATACGAGAACAAAATTCCACTCTCCTGTCCGGATCATCTTCAAAAAGTTGATGAACTAGGTGACGTTTGAAAAATTTAATTTCGTTTTTCTTAATCATTCTCCATTCAGAAGACTTCGGAACACCAGTTTCAAGTTCAACCTTCCTTAGTGATTTCGTTTTACCTGGAGATCGGAGCATTAATGCGCACACCAGTTCTTCTCTTTCCTCATTAGATCACTAGAGTAATCTTTGACAACACTACCAGTTTCTAACAAAAGATTTTCCCCTTGGTTATTGTTGGTGGTTATTACTAGGTGGTTCAATTCCTGGGTAGGCAACCTGAAATTGTCTAATTGCTTCAGTGACGTTGCCAAAAGCAATAGACCACGCACAACACTTAACTTTTTCTTCAACGTTAAAAACCATTTCTCGACTCCACTTTCAGAAAAACAGTACCTAAAAAAGTTAGGTTATGTTTTTACGGCTCAAGTGAAATGTTATAATCACCAGCTGTTTTTCAACGATGAGCGTTAGAACCACAACATAGTAAACAAATCAAATAATAACCCATGAAAGTAGTTTTTATAGGAAGCAAATTGGTAAAATTTTCAATATTCCACCATTTTTTTACTACAAAGGTAAAGGTAAAGTTTGTCTTGTTTAACGAGGCAAAGTTAGGACTACAAAGTCCTCTCTACCACTCAACCTCGACCTTTACCTAGCGTCACCGTATAGTCATATTACAAATTGTAAGTGGTGACTGCGGGGATCGTAAGGGACAAAGGCTAGGAAGCTGAAATTTTCCCAGAATATTTTTAGAACCTACTTTGTAAACAGTGCAAAGTTTAAAACAGTTTGGTACATGAATGGGCGTAATATAAAATTAAACGTTTAAACCTCTTCGTTGGACACTCGGTATATTTATTACCACGGCAAACGCCAGTTTACGAGTATATTGGTGTCATATTATATCCGTTGGGAATAAATAAAGCTAAACAAGGAATCTTAACTGCGTTGCTTACATTTAAAACACAAATGGACAGAGTACATGTTATGTAAAGTCAGAAACACTATATAAGATATAACTTATTGATTAATAAATTCTTGAAGCGGTTAATAATTTCCATGTAACTTCGCTTACCTTAAGATGACAGCTTAGCTGTTGAAAGCCTAGTGAATAAATGTCACATTATATTATTTTTTGTATGTTTTAAAACGTACTTGTATTATCGATTAAGGTTTATTTTATTGCCTATCGATTAATGTTTATTTTATTGCCGTTAAAATTATTGATAGCACTCAAACGGTTGTGAAATGCTGTCTGTTTCTAATAACAAATAATACAGATTACAGGCAATCAACTACGTATATACAGGGTGTTTGGTAATTAGTGTAAAACATGTTAGCTGGTGAAAATATATAATACATGGCTATACATGCTACAAAACTGTGCAAAAAAACATATTTTTCACATGTTTATGGACAGTCCTATTTAAAATGGTGGCCATTTAAAGTTTTGATTTACCTATTAAACGTAGAAATATTATGAAGGCGAAGTTCACCTTGTATAGTAGAGTTTTACTTTCTCAACCGATCAAAACAACTCATGTTGCTCTTTTTTAAGCTGTCATATAATTTACTAACCTATGATGCTTCATTGGATACAGAAAGTAAAAGGTACAGTTTGTCTTGTTTAACAAGGCAAAGTGGGTCTACAAAGTTCTCTCTACCACTCAACGTCGACCTTTTACCTAGTGTTACTACAAATGTAAGTGGTGACTGCGGGAATGGTGTATAAAGGAATTTCGTTGAATTTTTGAATAAATAAATGAAAACTTTTCTGTTTTATTGGAAATTTGCTAAGATTCACCGTAGCGCTTTGGGCTAGTCGGCTACGTTTTATTCATCAGTTTGTTCTTCAGTGTAACATGATCAACTCTATAAATGTTGTTGTTAACACTGTGCAATTATACTAAAGTACATTATATTTGTTGTGGGAACAAAACAGCGTAAGTCCAACTGAAAGCCTTGTTCTCTGGTCAAACCTTGAACTTCTAACCCTTGGTATGCTGAACCAGTAAGCAGGACACGAGTCTCTTGTGCCTAGAGCTAGTCAAGCATTGTGTAATATTCTGCAGTTTTTATACAGTCAAAGCGTACAATGAAAATCAAAGTTATCTCACTTTTTCTGACAAATCACCACCGGTCAGAGGTATGCACCCGGTCCTACCAAATCCACTCACAGTTGGTTTTAGTTGGCCTGAAAGACCTGATATCGGGGCCGTGGGTGAAGATGTGTATTTGGGTGTTTTGTTTCTGTGTTTCGTTTATTAAATCATTTTAAACTTAGAAACACTCGACACAAATCGATTTGTAATTTAAAAGTGGTAGATTGGTAAAATGGATTCTTTGCGGGTTCATCAGCCACCCGTTACTCGGAACACATTGAAGAAAAACTTATGTTCACAAATACCCAACTTGTGATATCTCACAGGAAACTGTGAAAATAAAATACAGTAATTGCTTACAGCAGTAAGCAAGAACTTACACTTCTGCTTGGAAACTCTGAAAAATGACAACTTCAAACTAATATAATTATCTTGATGTGAACGGTGTCCTAAAAAGAATTGGTTTTGTTAGACATCAACTGCGCTACATTGAAACTGGCCAGCGACTATATTACGTGGAACAAGAGTGAACAAAAGAGAAAAACATGGTTTAGAACTATTACCGCTGACGTTTAATTTCCACACGCATTAATATACGAGTACTATAAAGCCGTTTGGGTGACTGGTGAACGAGAGAAATGTTTAGGCACTTCCGTAGAGCTACCCCCCTCAACCATATATTCGTTTTCGTTGGTGTGAAACTCGACTTTTTTTAACCCCCGGTGCGGTAGCGGCCGTCAATGGCGTCGGCCGAAAATGGGGTTGCGCAGTGGTTTACTATTTTGACTGTAGCGGCTGAACTAGTGATCGGATCTTTGATTTGACGAAAAAGTGTCAGTGTGGAATGAAATTTTCTACAACCTTTGTATTTGACATTTTATCCTATCTCCAATAGGTAATTTGCTATTTCGCTTTAAAGATAAACTGGTCAAAATTTATTTTTTTCGTGTGTTTGGGCTAATTTAACACGTACCTATATACCTCTTAGGACCACAAAAACCAACTTAAGTTAGAACGACTAAAAAACACTATGGAGGAAAATTTATAAATAAATAAACTTTTGCCATAAAATATCTTAAATACGTACCCTAAGGGCGTACTTTCGTTAGATTTTGATGTTTTTACAATACCACCCGCGGTATAGGTCTTACATTTGGTTGATAACTTTACAATGAACTAAGTTTAGCATTATTTGGGTATAAGTAACTAAAATATATTTGTTCAAAACCTGATGAATAAATTAAAACACTCTTTGTAATTTTCCTAACTAGGTATTTAATACAATAATAAATGTATAATAGCTTGCTTATTGACAATTTTATATGACCACATTTTGGTTGTTTCTATAATAATTCTTGGGATCAGACACATCTATTGCACAGGTTGTTTAAGAAAATCACACTAAACCTACCTTTACTAAACAATCAGACATACGAGTACACTAAAATCTGGAAGAGAAATACAGGTTATATATCTTGATATTGAATCTCCAACCTTTTCAAAAAACCATTATCAGTTGAATATAATTGTAGGTTTATGTAATTAATTACCTTTGTAAGAATAAACTGATTATTGGATTTGAATCAATATTAAAATCATATTACAACTTTCACATACAGTCATGAAAAATGTATATATTTTTTATGTACTTCTACATACACATATGTACAACATTATAAAATGAACCCAACACAACCTATTCAGACTCATGGGGAAGCTGTTTTGTTACTGACTGCAACTAATTTTTTGTCTCCTACAAAGAACTCTTGAGCGAATATTGTGTTTATGTCTACATCTGACAGGATTTCCTGAAAGAAAATAAACACTATTAAGGAAAATATAATATATAAAACATCTTTTCTAGATTCGATTTCTCCTTGATAGCACGTCATAAAACTGTAAATAAGTTAGAAATAATTGGTTACTATTTCTAAGTAGACAAGTCAAAGGTACCATTCAAATTCAGGTGGAAATTCAAATGTACTTAAACTTTGTTTAAAACTAAAACATAAAAATCTTTGTGTTTGGAAAAAAACTTTCAATATTTAGGGCGGTGCCGATTGCTTTGAAAAAACTAAAAACAACTTTCCTATAACTTTCGCAGGTGTGAAAATCTTTCATTTACTTAATTTTTAACATTTCATCGTGTCAACATATTTTTTCATCTCCTACAAGACATAACAATGTGTATTATAAAAACTCTGTATAATTTTGAATTTAGATAATACCCTTATGTAGGAAAAGAATATTGAAAATATCCAACTTCTTATTTTGAAATAGTAATTTTGCTGTTTTTTTATTTTTTGGACTTTTGGCAAAAAAACTAGGAAGAATATCGTTTTATTTTGGTTAATACTTATCTATGGACACAACAATTTTGAGAAATAACTGAGTTAGAGCAGACAACATGATAAAAATGTTATAACTGGTATGTTTTTAGCCAATAGGACCATTTACTTAGTTTCTGACTAAAGGGCCCCATACACTACAGTCCCGGACCGCGGTCCTGGCTTGCCGCAGTCTGGGATCGGTAGGTTTTCACCCCACACATGTATTTATGTCCACAGGCCTGGCCTGTGATTACTTCTCTCCACCCCGTTGCAAAACAGTTGGAAAGATGAGTTTGTCGAAGCAACGTTGGTGGTTATATTTCATCCGCATACAAACCAATTTTGTACTTTGGCAATTTTTTTCTGAAACTGTCCCGAATTCTATCCACTTTTTTTAGTAAACTGGTGTCCGCACTTGTGGGTTTCTCTTTCGTAATTTGAAGCAGACGCTCCCAATCCTCGTCTTTCATTATTTTATTTTATTTGGTTTGAATAGTCCGCACTTTTAACTTTCCACAAACAAGGAACACCCCGGTACTCGATAAACTTAATTAGAAAATAATTAACTACTTAGTTAATTAATGGTTCTTAACTACATACTTTAACGTCAGCCATGGTCCATTGGACAATGAAACAACCTGCTGAAAACCAACCACTCTGAGTCCACGTATAGCTACTGCTAGTGTGAAGACTGTGTGCCCAAGGTGGAGGCAGGGTTGGGGGGGAGTTTGAGAGCCGGTCCCAAACCGTAAAGTACCACACATATGGAAATTGACACATGGTCCGAGACGAGTCGATCCGCGCAGAAGGCACTGACGGTCCCGGCTAGGACTGGACTGTCTTGGATCAGCTCGGCTCGGAACCACCCACAAACTCGGCGGTTTGGGTCTATTTTAACACAAAACGCGCCGGGACCGTGATCCGTAGCTGTAGTGTATGGGGCCCAATGAATCACAAAATATTAAAGGTAATAATTTAGTATAGTATAAAAACATACTGGCAGCTGTTTTAGTTACTGTCGATCTTTCTGGCATTTCTTTTTTTACTAGTCCACTAAAATAATTTCAGAAACATAAAAAAATAAAACATAAGAATGGTTAAAATATAACCAATTTTCAAAAAGAGAAAATAAAGTTAATAAAATACCATATGTATTATTTTTCATACTTCATTCAGCGTAGAAAATTGTTTGTATAGATATATGAACTAAGTTATATTAGTTTAAACTTTAGCAAAGACTTACCAAAGTTCCATTTATGGTTACATTATCATGTTTCTTTATACTACTTCTGTAGGTGTCATCAAACTGTTTCCCATTCAAATGATCAATAGTAACATTTGTCTCGGCATGAACACTGTGTGTGAATCTTTTGCACCCTTCAATCCAAACTGGCCCTTTTCCAGGTTTCACATAGATAAGGTTGTTAGTGGAAAATGATATATCATTAATTTTAGGTGTTGTCACAATTCCTGAAAAATTAATAACAGTTTTAATGTCTTATCTTTTTTAATTTACCTACAAAATTACTCATACAGTATAAACCAATTAGGTTGAGTTTTATTTATTTCATATTTCAATTTAAAAAAACCATTTATAACTAAAAAATTTGTTTGTCAGCAATGCGATTTGAGTATAAATAAATAAATTATAATTATGATTTGTTGCTAGGCAATTAGTTGCACATTTTGGTTCAATTTCTGATTGAGGAAGAATATTTGAATTACTAGTCAATTAACAATAGAAATCATAACGAATTTTCAGTTTGAATTTCATAAATATTGAAAACAAGATTCTGATAAAGTTCTATTAAATAAAAAAATCTTTAATACTCAATTATATTTTAAAAAATGGTTTTGAGTTGACAGTTTACGTTCAACAATGCTACAGTCATAGGTATTTATACCTTCCAAGAAGAGGTTTCCATTGATGTGGAGCAATTGGGTAAATTTCTGGTTTTCTGTGCTATTTATATAAATACAGTCGCTCAAGAAATTTGTTATCTTCAAGTCATTGATCATTCCCACTTGCAAGTTGTTATCCACGTGAAGGCTTTTCACAACGAGGGGAGGCAATTCTGTATCTTTGTCAGATTGAATTTTCACTATATGTTCTGCTTTAACATTATTTATACCTCCTAAAATCATATTGGACACAAATTTAAAAAAAGGAAATAGATAAATGAAGTTAACAACAATGTAAAGATATTATGGATAAGAAAGATTGACTATGAAATGGTAAAAATAACAATACAAATGAATACATGATTGAGTTAGTGCGAACTGCTAAACTACGGTGTGTCTAAAGCTGAGATATAAACTTGGATAGCTTGGATTTAAATTATGAAAAGCTCCCAAAGAAATTTTAAGTTTTCAGCAACCGAGTTCCAGCAACTCTATTCTAACATTAGCTATTTAACAGCTATCTAACAAGAACTGTTTCTCTCGTATTTGGTAGCAATGGTGGGTTTTGCAAAAAATCTCTCGACCTCATTCCAATGGGACCTCTGAGGAAGATTCGGCAATACAGAAAGTTGTATTGATGTATTTACTTATTGTGGTTTCTAGTATATTATAAGTTGTTAAATACCTTTTTCTTATTTAAAAAACTGTTTTATTGTTATGTTAGTTTACATTAGCTATAATAATATTGTATTTATTTTATTTTTTACAATTCAAAGTATGAAAATATTACACAGTATTGTAAATATGACGCCATCCTGTACATTGCACCTTTTGGAATAAAGTATCTTTGACTTTGACTGGCATAGGAACAAACCACAACATCAACCAAGTGTAAATACCAAATGTTAGTAAAGTAAAATTAAATTATAATCTCCACCAATATTTTAGGCAACTAAATGATCACCTGAACTTCTAAGGCTAAATGCTGAAAATCCTTGGAGAAATTTTTTGTGACCGGTTACAACTCTCTTTAGGGCATTTTCTTTGTCTGTATGGCGAATAAGTTTCATATTAATATCAGCAATAGTTTGATTAATTCCCACAAGCCTCCTCAGAACTGTATTCCCCTTCACATACAGGTTTTGACAATTTAGCGAGTCTTTAAATGTTTTTCTGCCAGATAATACCTGGAAAATAAACCACACTGAACACATTTTTAAAGATTAAGTATAGTACAAAAGTAAGCCTTTAAGTGTTAGTACAAAGTTATTTATATTCTTAATGTTTCTAAAGGAAAAAGATACCTGAAAAATGATAATGACAACAAACATTTCTGATTACTTGTTTATTCTTGTGCGACTTTTTAAGTTCCACTATGTAAATAAGAGGTTACATTTCCAAATAGATTGTTAATGCAACATCAGATATTTTGTACTTTGGTGTTATTTTAGTTGCAACAGAAGATCGATAAAGTGTGACAAAAAGTTTGGATTTTAAAAACATTTCATACATTTTATTTTTAACTTTAAGTAGTGTTTTAACACTACTCATCATGCACCTCTCAACGGAATGACAAAATTGTATTGAGAAATGATATTACTTGAGCTTGTAGCTTTATAGTATGGAGTTTTGACTCTTTCAGACAGGGTCATCAAGAAGGGGGAGGCTGGCAGAGGGGAAAATGAACCTTGGGAGGGCCCTGGGGAATATCTAGTTTTAATAGTCATAACCATTGAGCAAATTCGTACTGTTGCCTTTTAAATTCATTCATGGATACTTTTATGTAGTACAATCTCTTTTAAGAGAAGATGTGGGGTGAAAACTACTTAACAGGAAATGAGATGACATAAGACTTCAATCTGAAACCCATCGTACTTCTGAGTGTGAGCAAAGTGAGCCGGAAGGGATATGGGGCTAGCATGTTTGGGAAGGGGGTAAAGATGAACATCCCTTCTACTCTCTAGAAGAATTTTTTGAACATAAGGCAGTGTAGACTGTATGAATGTGTGTAAACATCAAGCCTTTTAATATAAAATTTTTTGTATTATGACTCCATTACAATTCTCCAACGAATTTGTAAATAAAGATATTATTGTATTGTATTATATGACCAAGGTTGAATATCCCCTATCTTTCAAGTATTCTGATTTAGTAGTGTGGTACAGCATTTACCACATGCTGAAGTTCATACTTCACAGCATGAAGTGTGAATAATTTTAAAGAAGTGACTTTTAGGGGTTTGCTTGATAACTGACAATGATTCTGCGCTACTACGGTATTTGATCATCTTACTGATTTGTTACATGAAGGTAAGAACTTATTCTTTCACCGTTAGTCATTGTACTATAGTTTCTATCCGCATCAAATTGTAAACTACAAAATATACCAGTGGCGTACCCAGGATTTTTTTCGGGGGGGTATTCTTAGATCATTACAACCACGTTGGATGCAAGGGGTAGTGGCAGCTCTGGGGCATAGGCACAAGTACAGCCCGCGAGTAACACACACACCTAAAGGGGGGTCCGAGAAAATTTTGAAAAATAAAGCTTAAAAACATTAGTTTTAAAGGCATTTACGTTTAATTTTCAAGTTTGCGTTCACTTTAACTTTCTTACTTTTAGTCTGAAAAAATGTAATAATGTATGTATCAAGTCGGTTTTGAGTTATCAAAATACTGAATTTATTAACTCCCAAAAAAGTACGATCAGGTTTTAAAAATTATTTAAACACTAAAATATTTTAAGATTTATAAAAACTGATCCACTACACAACACTAAACTAAACAACAACAAATTAAATATCCACACAACGAATCAACTCTAAAGGTAACTAAATAAAAATAAATAGAAGGAGGGGTCTGAGAAACTATTATGGAATACTCGCCATGACCAGGGGGAGGGGTCCGGGGGTACTCCTTGTGAAATTTGTTAAGTATTTCGTTAATAGTTTTATCTAAACTATTGATGATGTCTTACCACTGTTTTTTTAATACAACAATTATTTTTTCCCTATGTTTGATACAAAAACTTTTAGTAAATACTAAAAAATTTGCATTATGATCGACTGATCGGTACTTTTTATTCATGGGAAAAGTGTAAACAGCATTATGGGTAGAGCTGGGTTTAGTAATCGTAGAGCTCTAGCGTCGCGCATGTCGCCGCTCACGTCACTATCCAATGGTTTAACCAGTCCAGACATCGACTTTAGACCACAGACAATAGTGGTCGCCGCTACAACATAACGTCACCTGTTGTTTTGTGGTATCATCTCCACAGTTCACAGCATATCCTAACTTTTGGACTGTAATCAATTTGTAAACCTGTTTATTAGTAATAGTTTTACTTTATTTTAATTAATAAGGCTTAAGAAAATAGTAAAAAATTCTTAGAGCAACCAATCAGCAAATTTATCATGCACACAGTTTAGTTGGTGATGGACATTTTGGGAGGGGGTGAATATATCCCCCTGATCCCCCCATCTGCGCATGCCACTGAGTTAACAGAAAAGCTTAAATCAAAGGTAACAGAATATTTAAGGTATGAGAATTTGTAACTGGGTCTTAATACCATTTTACGCTTATAAGTCAAAATAAGATGCAGCTGTATAATGAAAATTCAAGGTCTGATTTAGGAGCCTGCACCCCCTAAGAGTGTGTGCTGACTTTGCTCTTTGCACTTATTTACCCTTTTATTGTTAATAGAATGGCAATATTATAACAGCCTTATAAACTTAAAGCAACCTTACTCCTAAACCATTTTTCACCCACTATCACTCCCCAAAAACCACCCCGTAGTGTAGGCCCCAGACAAATGCCTGAAGTGGTTAGTTGTACTCAGACCCAGAAATCCTCTTGTTGGCCCTGACTTCAGATACCATGTCGTACTTTGGTGGACACATTGTGACATTGAAAAATGAACAATAATTATGTGTTATTGTTATATTTATTAGTTAGATGAAGACATCTTAACTTTCCATTCCCGGTCATAACTTTAGGGCCATCAAATTCCTGACCAATGTGATGATTCATGTGGGCCGGACTCAATAGTTAGTGATACTTTCTGCTTGCTCCTATCATCATACTGCTTGCATCCTTACATCAAGTAAGTAAGTATCATCATTATCAGTGTTGTAAATACTATTTGTTATTGCTTGAAAAGGCTTAGCTACACGACAACTACTTTTTAAAGAGAAATTTAAAGGGCTATCTAGTTATCCAAAAATAATTACAATACTGTTAATTTTTAACATCAGAGAATGTTAAAATTCCATGCTTACCTGTTTCCTTTTGGATTTCATGAGGGAATCTTGAAATATAAATGTAATGTTTTCTCCATTTATATACTGAGTGTTTAGGCGGTGAGTAAATAGTTGTGATATGTAGATATCGCCAGTGATTTCCTGATCTGAAGAGTTGGTTACTGCTGAGTCCAAGATCATCTGAAGCCGGCCGAACTTGGTGTAGGGCCAGTGAGAGTCTCCCGCTACCACTAATGACTTCCAAGCTCTCCTGTCGCTGAACTGCAACCTATCCTCAACCACCTGACAGACAGACACAACCTCCCAATATAAATAGAATAAGGAAGTAACAAATACAAACCTAGGGATAGAGATGGCAACACTATATTAATATATTTGAGTCAATATATATATTAAAAATTAGGAACTTAATAGAACTTTTTTTAGTTCATGAGTATTAATATTTTAAATTTGATATGTATTATCCCAGAAAACTCAAACACAGAGGTGTTATTCAATCAAATTATTATAGGTTATTTTAAAAGGGTGTGTTAAAAGGTTATATTGTTATATCGTTTAAGTTTGTTTTGTTGATGTAACTAACTACAGATAAAAAAGCGTGGTTCCGGTATAAGATTACCGCTACGGGGTGCAATGAGAAGTATTTCAACACCTCTCTGCAATAAAGTCATAGCCAGTATATAAATATATGGGATAGCAACTTGCCCCGTAACATTTGTTTTGTATTAAATTTTCTATTAGCTTCATCTTACTCTAGTCTTCTTAACTTACAAACTAAATATTATCCAGAGGAGTAGTACAAACTCTCAGTCAGGAGAGACCTCAGACCCCCCTATTGGCTCAAGCCCTCCAGATTGTGTTTCTATTTTCTAGGATCCATCCCTGATTGCTAGTCTGGTACACAGTGAATTGAGAAATGGCTGACAGTAAAAAAATCACACAAAAATAGGCAGATCTTGAAATGATCAAATGTTTTACAGTAAATTAGTGAGAATACAAGGGTACCCAAAAATAACGGGAATTTCATTATAAAACCATGTTTTATTACTTTTTTTACTAATTGACATGTATACCTTCAATATAATCCCCATTTAGTGTAATGCATTTGTTCATTCGATGCTCCCATGGTTTAAAGCACCCCTCATACCCCTTAGTCTGAATGGCTACATGCTCCATCCTCTTTTGCCTTTTCAATCCTTCATTTTCGTTATACACTGATCTTTTATGTAATTTTTCATTATGGGGAACATAAAAAAGTCACGTGGGGCAAGATTTGCTGAGTATGGGTCGTGGGGAAAGGGGGTCATGCTGGTATTGGCCAAAAACTAGCGCACTGAGATGGCTACGTGGGCAGGCGCATTGTCATGATGAACGGATCATTCTCCATTCCGCCAAAATTTAGGTCTGGAGTGTGTTGAAATTCGCTAAACTGAATTCCAACACACTCCAAACAGCAAAGAAGCATTCTCAATGGTCCTCCGACGGTCTTCTTGCAATATTGACGGTTTTTCTGAACAATTTCACCAGTCCCAGAATTTGAAGGTCGTCCAGAACGAGGCTTGTCTTCAATCGACATGGCGCCATTTTGAATTCGGGAAAATACTCATTACACTCTGGTTTTACTCAAAACATCGTCTTTATAAGCTTTTTTTAATAATTGCAACCTTTTCTGACGCATTCTCGCCGAGAAAAAGGCAAAAACCTCACTGCTGAACTTTGTCTATTTAATTAAACCATCAAAACAAAACGAGGCAGAACAAAAACTACTTTTAGAAAAATGAACACAGCTCCTCTACACAGCCTCTCAGACTGGCCACAGTGAGTGCACTGAACTCAGTAGGAAGAGTTGCGCTTTCATCCCCTATCAGCCAAAATGTGAACTATGCGCTCCCCACCTCTCCATCGACCGATTCCCGATACTTTTGGGTTCCCCTAGTATATAAGCGTGCCTACGCTAGTAGTGCCTATAGCACTGCAGAAATTAAAAACAGTCCTAATTTTCTTTACCATTTAGTTTCAGTAGCTTAAACATAAAATCCTATCATGGTAAACTTCTCTATGCTTGGCAACTTTACCCTTGGTAGTTGACAGCTATCGAACAACCTGTTTGCAGATATGTTTCCTTCAACTTTTATAGATGAAAACTTCATATTCTTGCTGAAATTTAATTGTTGTTCATCTGTGTATAGAAATCTGGAATTCTCCACTCCATTTATTTCTTTGACATCAGATAAAGAGTCTAAAAAACATTCACATATTTAACAATTAGTTTTGTACATGTTTAATACCGTTAATCTCCAACACATCTCAAGAATTTTCAAAAAATCTGGATGGAAACCTGGTTAAACTGGAATCATTGAGAACACTGAACGCATCCTCAATGCACAAAATTGTCACTCTGTGAGTGGAAGTTGCAGACAAGTTTCAGTTGGCTTAATTATCCTGACATTAATGATTAATTAAGTGATTTTTCCAGCAATTCTGGACAACTGAGTATTGATAGAGGTATTCATACCAGTTTTAAACTAAAAGTCATAAACTTAACAGTTAACGCTTAGACTTTTGCGGCCAGTGTCACAACTATTATTGGTGTTTTGGCCAATGAGTGACGGAAGTTGGTACTCTACAGCAAGACTAAGCTGATTGTAATGATGTTTTGACGTGGTGTGAACCGGGAGAACTAGATAATAATTGTAATACATCATAAGGAAAAAGCTTAAAACTGAAAATTTGTTCTATTCAAAAGTAAGCATCGTAGAGAAAAAGCTTAAAACTAAAATTCACTCTGTTGAAAAGTAAAAAATGTTCAGCTTGGACCTTAGACAATTGTTGGCTTCATACTTAGTGTGTCAAAAGTATGGAACCCCTTTAATAACTTCCAATTTTCCAATTTTAAATATCAATAGATGTACAGAGTGTCGGTGAACTCTCTGGACATACTTTGTAGATATGTTCCTTGGGTCAAAACAATAATACTTTACTGGATATACAGGGGTTTCCAGCGCTTTGTTGTCTGTCTGTATGTGTGGATGTTTTTTTTTACTAAAATAATTATTCCAAAAAAACTAATGCACCAACTTTCACCAAACTTTGGTCAAAAATTTAAAAGTTTAAAAAGTTAAAATTTTATAGTTAGAAAAAAATAACTACTTAATTTTACTCTCAAATTTCAAAGTGGCGGCTGTTCAAATGTTCAAAATAATTGATTAACACAAAAACAAGTACTTTTACAACAAACTATTAGGTAAAATTATTTTTAGTGTGTTTATTCCCTTTCCAAAAAATAATCGGGTTTTCAAAAATTGCCTGGTGCTAGTCAAAAGGTTCATGGTTTCCATGAACATTTTATGTTAAAAAGTAATGCTTTCTATTCATAGTCATATTACTGGTAATGTAATCAGTTATTTTTGATATGGCGAGTTAACACCAGGTCCACTTTAAAACACGTTATTTGATTTGAAATTTCAAAAGTTTTCCGGGACAGCCCTTGGACCCCTCTTGGGTTGGGGGGTACACCCTCCAGTTCCCCTCTGGGGGCACTGACTGCTGTTGAGTCTACTCAAGGGCGCATGCATGCTCGAGCCGCCCCTGGCCATGCATTCCCCCAGTTAGCATTTTGGGGTTAGTTCAATTCGTATGGACATCTGTACAATCAATGATAAGTCGTTTC
Organism: Matsumurasca onukii; assembly: GCA_018831715.1. NCBI lineage: Eukaryota > Metazoa > Arthropoda > Insecta > Hemiptera > Cicadellidae > Matsumurasca > Matsumurasca onukii. The sequence continues at coordinate 8,266,053 of CM032064.1, forward strand.
CGGTTACACTACCGTGTCGAAGGTCGTCATTTTGAACGGCTCTTGCATGAACAAATAAATTAAATTGTATGTCCTCTGTTTTTGAGGAAATTGTCAGAGTAAGAAAATTAGTCAGATCTTTCTAGGGGACTTTGAAGTTACATCATCCTCAAGTACAAACTTTTAGGGGTGATAATTGACTCGAATCTCAATTTTCATGAGCACATTGACTCTGTTCTTAAAAAGCTCAATCGCATTATCTTCCTTCTGAGAAGATTGTCTTTTTTCTCCAATCAAAAACTACTTCTGTTGGCATATTATGGATGTTTTTTCCCTATTTTGAATTATGGTGTTTCCATTTGGGGATTCGATAGCTCAAGGGTTAGGACAGTGTTCAGAGCTCAAAAAAGCTGTTAGAATTGTTTTTGGCCTTGGGACAACCTCTTCCTGTCGTGGTAAATTCCGTGAAAACAAAATGTTGACTTTTCCCTGTCTAGTGTCTTTATATTTTTAGTTGCTTGAATTTTCTAAAAAGTAATTCTAATTTGTTCCCAACTTGCTCTCCTTCAGAGTACAGTCTTCAGCGTTCCAATGTTTTGGCACTACCTCAACACAGAACCACTTTTTATCAGCACCAGACACTGTATAACTCCATTAAAATGTTCAATAACCTTCCAATGACTTTGAAAAATGAATTAAATATTTTAAATTTTAAAAAGCATCTTAAAATGATTCTTATTGAAAAGGAATTTTATAGTCTTGAGGAATTTTTAGTTGTAAGTTTTAGATGTAACATTAGTAAGTAAGAACTTAATTAAATCCATGCTTTGTAAAATTTGACTTTGTCATGCTTGTTTGTTAATCGACAATAAAGAGTTTGAGTTTGGATAAATGGATATTTCAAATGTAAATATCGTTTTATTTATTTGGCATTTCAATGAATTGAACGTTATAAATTAAGTTAACGTTAATTTATAAAAAAGTTCATTAATTGAATGTTGGAGTTCACCTATGGATATTTCTACTCTTTCCAAAACCAAATGGACCTTAAGAAAAGATTTTGAAGCAATATTTTTGTTTAGACACAGTTATTACTGTTAGAAAGTTTCATAATTTTGAAGAAATATAAAACATTATTTACATTTGTAATATCCATTTATCTTCCAAAACAGAGTCAAAATCATGAACAATTTAATTTTTTTGTTCGTGCAAGTGCTGTTCAAAATGACGACTTTCGACACGGTAGCATAACCGGAAACGACTTATCATTGATTGTAGAGATGTCTATAAGACTTGAACAAAATGCAAAATCAAAACAATGTAGTGAGTTCCATTTTTGTTGCAATAGCTGACTGGGGGAATGCATGGCAGGCCTACAATGGTAAGACAGAAATTACAATTACTTTGTTAATTCTCATTCAATTTTTCAAAATTTATACATTTTTGGAAAGGGAATCAGATACCCTAAAAATAGTTATTCTTGTTAATTTATTGTAAATTACTCGTTTTTGAGTTATTCAACTATGAACATTTTAAACAGCCACCACTAATTTGAGAGTAAAATTAAGTAGTTATTTTTACCTAATTACAAAATGACATTTTAAATTTTTGACCAAAGTTTGGTGAAAGTTGAATTAGGTTTTTGTAATAATTATTTTAGTAAAAAACACATCCACACAGACAGCAGACAACAATCCACCGGACACCCCTATTTATCTGGTAAAATATTATTGTTTTGACCCAAGGAACATATCTACAAAGAGTCCAGAGAGTTCACCGACACCCTGTACAACCAAACGATCTTTGAAGGTAGGGTACAACCTACAAGGAACAAGTAGAAAATCTGATAAATTCCATGAGAATATTTTGATTCTTAGTGTGTGCATTCAATGTACACATTGAGAGTAGAAAATTATGGTTCAAATTGTATTAGAAAATGTTAACTTCAAACAAAATGGGGGAGGGGTTTAACTTAAAACCACCATGTCGGATAGAACAATTTTTTCAAGTTTTCTTCTGTGTATGCTTGGTGAAAAGTGGATGGAATTAATAAATTTGACATTTTTTAAACTTTTCACAAATTTTTAATTGAAAGAGCTAGCTTTCGCCGGCTAAGGCATCTTCAGTTTAAACTTTTTAAACTCTTTCAATTAAAAATTTGTGAAAAGTTTAAAAATGTCAAATTTATTAATTTTTTCAAGATAAGTTAGCAGCATTGTTTTCTACTGAGTGAGCTCTTTAATTTGGTCAAAATGGGACTATATCTCTTACTTAAGACAGTGAACATTTAATTTTGTTTACATTGGAACAATAAATGGAAAACCTGTTTAGAATAATGTACTAAGTCTTTATCAACATATGGATAATTAATTTTAATACTGTTATAGGTGTACTTATAATACTTATGGAAAATTATATATCTAAAGTTAAAGTACTGAAGTGCCTCAAGCATGGGAATTTGACTGTACCTTTTATGTAAACAAAAATATTAAACATTGTCATCAAAACACAACTGAGATGGGACTCTGTTTAGATTCTAGCTACCTTGTGGTTATCAGTCACTAGTTCATAAGAGTTCCACTCTTACAAGATGTCCTCTTACACGAAGAAACGTATAACTCTAAGAATCATTTTCATGTTGGCTAGTTATGTAACTTCCCATTTTGACCAACCAAGTTAAAGTTATAGTACTCAAAGTTAATCAGAGTTGCTGAACTTCCTGTTTACCAAGGTTAAAAATAACTTGACTCTACAAGAGATATTATATTATTATTTGAGACTTTCTGAACTTTAGTAAAAAGAAAGAAACAGACTTTTCCTGCCACTTCCGGAGAAAAACTACTCCTAACGTTTCGGGTAGTTAAACTTCACCCGTCTGCAGAGGACTACACTAATCTAGGAACTACATTAATATCTTAACTTAAGATCTAACCTAAGACTATTCCAACCAGTATTTAAAAGTACCGCTACATCATAAAATTGATAGTTTGTCAAAATTACAATTAAAAATATAACCAAGTAAAATGAGGACACGTTATAGGAATAAATCTACATGTTTCTGAACTTACTTATCTTAGCAGTCTTGAAAGAAAAGAACCCTTGTAACAATTGTTCCGTTGAAGTTCTCAGTAAATTATCTGACAAGTCTTCAACTGCTTTGTTGTTTATTTTAGAAACTAACATGTTAAACAGGATGGAAACTTGGGATACAAATCTTTTTTTACCATGAACAACGATTGGTTTATGTTTGTTGACAACCTGAAAAAATTGAAGACAACTTTATCTTGAAAATGTTATACCTCAAATTGTGTGTTAGTAGGTTTTATGGTTAGCAATATTTATAAAGTGAACAAACTAGTTAAGTGACTCTTATTTATATTTTATATTATATATATATATATATACCTAACTCAGTTTTCAATAGAAACATAAGTCTGAAACTGACAAACAGGACCTTTACTAAAACAGAGCAGACACAAACCACAATTTAATAATGGTTGAAGGCTGAAAGGTAAAAGCTATAAATAAATAGTTTTAAGGAAGGTTAAATGAAACTCACCTTATCAAAATCAACAACTTTGTTATTGATCATTTCTACATTCAAAGCATTTGGAAAATGTACACTTCCTGTAATATTCAGGGAGCTATCTCTATTTCCAAGGACTAAAATATGCTTTAAGTTTATTTCTTGAAGGTTGTCCACTTTTAAGTCATTTGCTATAAATTTAACAACATTATTAAATCCACAGGCCCAAGTTTACACTTACAGTTAGAGAGCCAGTAAAAGGCAAACAATACGGTACATATTTTTACCAAGCCCTAATTTTTCACAGTTACTCTCTTCGACCTATCATTTACGATGAAAATCACTAAATTCAGCAGTAGTGCCTAAGGCAACACTGGAGGTTATGAATGCCAAAATATTAAGGAATAAGCTTATTTCTGTTCACTATGTAAAGTATCACAATTCCTTTATCAAAATTTTTAATGATTGCGTTTTATTTGTGAAATTGTTCATTTCTGTTTTGTAAGTTTCCTTTTGCTTCATTGATATTTATTTTATATAATTATGTCATATATCGTTAATTATAATCCTTGAAGCTTTTTATTTTGATGATAAAATAAAGAACTATATTTTTTTGACTAGGTCTTGCTAGTTAAACTGTAAATTACACTTTGTTGTATAACTTGTATTAGCTCTTACAACAATTAAAGATAACTGTTATTATTATTATTAAAACTATGTTTTGTCAATAACTGATCTAATTCCTGTATCTTTGAGTTTTTTTCTTAACTGTTCTGTTTGGAAATTCTTCAGCTTACCATTATTAGTTCTGATTCGGGACAGATCTCTCCCGAATCAGAACTACAGTAGTTTAAATCAGGCAACAGAACAAGTAAATAAAAAATACCTGAAACACTTTCGAAGACGACCTCTTTCAAGTGTATATTTTCATCAACAAAAACTGTTTGCTCAAATGTTTTATTCAAGTCAATGGAGTTAACTAAATTTGAGTCCAAGTTTCCTTGCACTGTTATTTCCACAGCGTTCACATCTAAAAATATGGTAAATATTATTGTTAACAACAGCTAAATAAATAGATGAAAAATGGAAGCAAATGTAATAATTGCTAATGGCGGAGACAGGTTATTTTAACTACAGATATTTTTCTACTGAGACTGAGTATGAACCCATTTCTAAAAATCTACATTTCTAAAATATACCTAATTAATTCAACTATTTATCACTGCACAGATTGAGGACCATTTAATCAAACCATTTAATTCGTATAGCTGTGCTCCAACTCAATATCTTTGATTGATTCTCAGTTCTTTAAAGGTTAAAGAATCCAGTCAAACCGCAGTAATCATTTAATAATTTATTATTTACATTAAATCATTAAATTTCTAACAAATTGAAATTATCAAACTTATATCAAATCACTACTTAAAAGAAACAAGAAGTAAATACTAAATACAAATTTCTTTAGCTTACTATTGACTGTATATTTACCGTATTATTATGATAAATCATTCAATTCCAAATATAAATATATTTTACCCAAGAACGGTATACTTGAATACATACCTACATCAGCAAGTTTAGACGAGGATAAAAGATGTCTAACATCTTCTCCATTGATGTAATCCACATACAAGTCCCTGACAACCAAGTTTTTACTCTGAAACGTTATTTTTATTTATAGAAAACTTACTAAACATTTGCACTCATTTTGTATAAAAATAGTGAGTTAATATAATGTTTGATTTAATTATGATCATTTGAAAAGATGCAGGGACAGAAGTACAGTACAGTCTCCATAATCCGGCCGTTTGCACTCCGACAGATCCAGTAATCCGGCGCTGAGACCGTGTTTTCAACTAGTCACCTGTTTTCAAGTCTTTACTTGTCTGTAAACTGTAAAGTGTGTGACGTATGTCGTATGTATCGATTACTTCAGTTCACTTTAGACAGCCAGAGAAGTGTGTGTTGTTTATTGCTAATCTGTGATTCCGTTCAGTACGAGCCGTAAGATGCCGCAAATTAGCTACTCTATCCAAGGAATTCAACATCGGCAGATCATACACTCACAGACATAATGAAAAAAAAATGTAATAGAATATTTTTTAAGAGTAATGAATCATCTTCGACGTAAGAAAAATTATCCCTGGCCAACTGAGTCTATTTTAGTGAACCTCCACTGATCCGGCCCTTCCGATCCCGATATATAGGGCCGGATTAGTGAGATGTACTGTATTACTGTTGAGATTTTTAATTCTGCTGCGGAAACAGTGTGAAGCAAAGAGACATTGATAACACACGGTAGAGGTATCAAAAGGGAAGATTTCACTTTGTTGAAAACTTTCATAGGTATATTATTATGCCCTGGCGACCACTTAAATTTAAATGATCTTATAATCTTACCATTTCATTTTGTTGTATTAGAAATTAATTTTAAAATGTGTACTTTCTACCTTGCTACATCATCATTGTGAAAGAAAAAAGTTCTACAGTCACAGAACTAAACAAATGAAATATACTTTGATTATTCTACTAAGCTTCACAAACAATATTTTTATTTTATCTATAAACGAAGCAACATTTTCTTACGGGGATTCATATAATCAGATCTATTGCCAATCTTGATTTCAATGCCACATGTCTCAAAAACTTTAATCTAGAGACTGTTTATAAACTTTTATTAGGTACATATTTTGCAATGAGAAATTTTTCTATCGCCAATCTTGATTTCAACGCTTCATGTCTCAAAAACTTTACCTTGATCTACACTGTATATTAATTGTATGTATTACAGTATGTACATTTTTCACAATAAATATTTTTTAGATACCAGTATTATTTCATAGTATGAGTTTCTGTTTACTTCAGACAAAGGCTAAAATGTTCAATAAATATCAAAACAATATTAAAACTTGGTTTAAAACATACCTTGGAGTTGTTATTAAGTTGTTCAATTGGGTCTTGATTTGGTGTAGAAATTATATCACTGTTTGATGACAAAGTGCTGTTTTTGAAAATTATCCGACCAACCTAAAAAAAAGTAAGTGTCAGTTTAAATGTAAAAAATTAGAGACGATTAGTAACATGTATTAACATCAAAACAAGACTGACTTGTTTACTTAAGACAAGTCCAATAAATAATAATAGAACATACAATTTTATAAACAGTAAACAGTTTATCATTGACATCATAGCTAGCAACTAAGATTTGAAGGAATTTGACCTACTACTTACCCTCGTCACTCTCTAAACCCCACAATGCATTCAGCTGTGGCAGTTTACACTCATGAGATTACTGAATACAATTTGAATTGAAATACTATTATATTAAAAATGTATTACCAAATTAAAATTTTAAAACATAACACCTTCTGTCCAACTTTCTTGTTATTTCATCTTTTTTTGTTCTATATTTAAGTCTTTTATAATTACTCACAAATAGCAAACTTGCCTTATATTTTTAAACTTGAACACAAGCGCACAAATATTCAACATTTCAAATGCTCTCTAATTTTAAGTACATAATTTTGAATTATGATTTTTTTTTAAAGATGTTTGTAATTATATTAACACTGATATTTTTACAAAGAGAATAATTGATGGTATGAAAGTGGATCATGTACATACAGATCGGATAGACAATTTGTAAAAGTAAAAGAAACAAGAGCAAGAAGCTAAAAACCAAATGCCTCAGACAGCAAAAGTCATAATCTTTGTGACGACAAGCCCAACTTTTCCTTAAAACATAGTTCAGTATCCAGCATACAGTGGTACTTGGCTACTTGCTGACATTAGATTGAGTTTCAGATTGAAACCCAAATGACCAGGGTTGTTTTCAGAGGCGGCTCGAGGACCCAGCAACTTGGGGGTGCAAGGAAGGCAGCATTTGGGGGCGCCAGGTGCATGCAAATAAAAATTCTTATAGAAAGAAGAGGGTAAAGACTTTTAGAGAATTAATGATACCCAGAACCAAAAGGGAATTGTATTTTATTAATTAACTATGCGAAAGGGTGGACTGCAACAATGCACAGTAGATATGTCATGCAAAGCGTGAGGGGAGTTATTGCGCGCAGCCACAACTTAAGTCAAAACACTCAAACACAACCCGCAGCTGCAGACACTGCCTCAAGGCCCGGCCAACCGCCTATCCTTACTACCCGTCCATCCACGGTTAATCAGCTGTTTACTCTTCAAGTTGTAGCACAAAAAACAATTCCTCATTTTGTTTGTGTTCCTTTCTATCTCAAGAGTTGAGAATTGATTATTCGTTTGAGTTGTGAGTAATTGTGATTGATTTGTGTAAATGTGTTGGTGCCTGGAGGTGTATAGGACAGGGCAATACTGTAACATGAGCTTTTCTAAACCAAGTAGGGCAAAATTTCGGAAAAGGGCGGCTAAAAAGCAACAAGAGGAGGCCATTCTTAAAAAATACCAAAAAATAACAGTTTTTTTAATTGCCTAGTGCTAGTTTCCATAAACGGTTTCCATAAACATTTTATATTAAAAAATAATGCTTTCTATTCATAAACAGGTAAAGGTAAAGTTTGTCTTGTTTAACAAGGCGAAGTTAGGACTACACAGTCCTCTCTACCACTCAACCTCAATCTTTACCTAGCGTTACCGTAGAGTTAATTACAAATGTAAGTGGTGACTGCGGGGATCAAACCCGCGCCAGCGGAGTGATGAGCTCCGGAGTCGCGCACGATTCCAACCCGCCACGGCTCCACTCCCGTAGTCATACTACTGGTAATGTAGTCAGTTATTTTTGTTATGGGGAGTTAACACCAGGCCAACTTTAAAACTCTTAAAAACACGTTATTTAGCTTTGAAATTTCAAAATTGTCCTCAGGTGCCCTCAGACCCTGGGGGGTTGGGGGTGCTGCCATTGAGTCTGCCCAAGGGCACATGCATGCTCGAGCCGCCCCTGGTTGTTTTATATAGTTCAATAAACATGATAAATACAAAAGATTAATTTATACGCAATACCTGTAGATCTCCTAGGACTTTGACCTTGCCAAGACGGATTATGTTACTCTCCTCTCTCATATCTTCTCGCTTCTTCCTATAAACTAAATATTTTGTTGTTATTGACAATTTAAGGTAAATAAATTTAAAAGTAGCTTGTTAAAACTAAAACGAGTTTTTGAAGTTTTTAACGAGCTTGGATAATTGGATTGAGGTCTCCAAATCTCCTTGTTATGACTAAAATCGATCCATCATTGGTTTTCTCACCAAGAGGTCTATAAGATATACACAACAATGGGGCCCACTTCATTGTTCAGGGTTTAAGGGTTATTTACTGATGGCCTGGGATCTTGCTGGGGGTCCAAAGGCTGTCCCCCATAAAAATATAGAAATTTAGAAAAAAATAACAAATTTTTGATTTTGAGGCCTTTTAGGGAGTTTTTGTGTTATTTGAGGGGATGAGGTCGAGAGTCCTCAAATACTCATATTGCACCTACACTCGGGCTCGTTATTTAAATCTTAAACATTTCAACACCTTATGTAATGAATTAAACACTGTGTATAGCTTGTATCACATTTTTTTTATACAGTTCCTGAACGTTAGGTGAATGATGGGTCCATGCCCCAGGGCTTTTGTTGGTACCTGACTTCAGCCGTGGTTTTCCTTACAATAAAGTTAAATTGTTATTAACATACAGTTGTTACCCAAAACTAGTTTGCTTACCTCTAAAGCTATTTGTGGCGGTTGGAAATGGATAGTTGGAGTGTCTGTGCTGATCTTGGTATAATGAGAAATCTTGGAAATTTTCATCACTTGGCGAAATTTCCATGTACGGCAAAATCTCATTTTCTGATCTACTTGTTATCTCACGGTAGAAAAAATCTCTTGCATAAAAACCATGTTTGAAATGTACATTTCCTAAAAAAAAGGTTTTTCATAAATATATAAAATATGTAATAGTTTTATTTGTACAGCATTTTATATTAAGTTCTAAGAGGCAGACAAAAGCAATCTCTCGTTGAGATCTCTGAGTTGCTCTAAAGGTCCTCAAACTCGACAGGCTACACTTGTGCCTTCTGCCCTTGTCCTTCTGCTCATAAGTCTTTGTACTGCCAATCCTATGTTTCCTCTTAAAGTGTTACAGTGATGAAGAAATCTCAACTGAAGGTCCAAATTATTATCTAAACATTTCATCACTAGGTTCTTTCCTTCTTGTACATATCTTTCTGATAAACCGTTTGATCTAAGGAAATGCGGAGATGACACTCTATGTCTGAATTTCCATTCCAAAGTGAAGGTATTAAATTCTCTTGATTCAAAACAAGATCTTCCAACAGGCATCAGCTCTTATCTGGTTTTCTGTGTGTTGCAAAACACCACTTCTTTTTTTCTATTACTGGTGAACTACATTTATTCCTCAATATTTCCCACTCAAATTATCCAGAGTAACTATAAGCTACTATCAACTAGTCGCTTTTACGGCAGTGAAACAAATCTGCACCTATAAACTGCCAAGACCTTGATGGTACATTTTGTTCTAATATACTGTCTTGTAGACTGTGTCATTGAAATTTGTTAGAAACTTTGCAGTATTGAACATAGGTTCCTGGTTCGGTCCTGGGTTTTGGCACCATATCATAACATAAATAAAACTATTAAATTGCATAAGAACTCTTGTACATTAAGTGATTTCATAACACCAACAACACAACAAAACTATTCTTTAAAAGATTAGATTAATATCATATAGTTTATTTAAACCACAGATAGTAATACCACAACACAATTGCTAAAAATGGCAGAGAAGTCACCTTTTTATAAGCAAATATATTGTTTCCAAAACTCTTAATAGCTTGTAAGGTTAAAAAGTTTACCAATTGCCACTGGTTACATCACTCAGTACCACCCCTATAGGTAAAAATAAATTCATTAGGCGTTTGTGAGATCGATATTACTGTAAGAGTGTTTAAAGAGTTTAAAATATCAACTTTTCTGATTTTTTCATGTTTTAAAGAACCCTGACAGCCAAAATAAAATGGAATTTATAACCCTGACCTTGTAAATAAGTTATAATTTTCATACTGAATACTAGTATTTCGGATCACCTAAAAGGTGGCCTGATATACAAAGTAATATTTCAAAGCTATATTATGAGTATGACAAATTAAGCTGTTTTGTTTGTTTGTTTGTTTGAGGATCCCCGCAAAACCTTGAAGCCAAAGGCAGAAAGAAGTTACACCATAAGTGGAGCAAAGTTAGCAAACTTCTTCTGAGGCCATAGGCTGAAATTGGAGAGGGGTGGCAGGGCCACCAGCCAGAAGTAGCAGCTATAAGTATAAACAATTTTTATAAATATATTCAGTAGACCAATCAAAAAGTAAAACAATAAATTAAGTTTTACAATAAGGACTTATTTGTCTGAAATTGCTGATACAGTACAGTCTCTATAATCCGGCCGTTCGCCACTCCGACACATCCAATAATCCGGCGCTGGGATCGCGTCAACTAGTCACCTGTTTTCGAGTCTTGACTTGTCTGTAAAGCGTGTGTATCAATTACTTCAGTTCACTGCAGATAGCCTGAGAAAAGTTCGTTGTTTGTTGCTAATGTGAGATGTCACAAAACGTAAACATGTTACTTTGACAATTGATAAAAAGTACGTGATTTTTAAAAATTTGAAAGTGGTGATACGCTAGCTACTCTATTCAAGGAATTCAATAAACTCACGAGAAAACAATGAAATTGAATAATTTTTTAAGAGTAGTGAATCATCTTCCGACGGAAGAAAGATTTTTCCTGGCAAATTGAGTCTTTTTTAGTGAACCTCCACTAATCCGGCGTTTTCGATAATCCGGCGCTTCCGATCCCGATATAGGGCCGGATTAGTGAGATCGTACTGTATATTATAAATGACCTAGTATTATACATAATATTACCTCTTGGTAAAGCACTAGTTTTATAATATTTTTACAGGACACAACACAAATGAATATTATTGTTGTCCATATGCAAATTTGCTCATTCTCATTTATTTCATATTGCTAGTTTTCCATTTTAATCAAAACTTGTTCTTTACTGATATAGTTTACAACTTACCTTGAACAGTGCTTCTATTTACTGAATTTTGAATGAACAACGAAGCAAGAAGTTGAACCACCAGAGTATTGTTAATCTCATCAACATAAAGATTTTCTATTTCTGTGTTATCTTGAAGTTGCAGGTTCTTCAATTTAACCTTCAACAAAATATTATTTTATGTTGCTGGCCTCGACAGGAAATAATTTTGTTACAATGTAAACCTAAAATGTTTGCCTGCTTTCTTTTTATTTAAAAAAAACAACATATATAAGAGAATTAATGATACCCAGAACAAAAAAAGGAATTTTAGATGAAATGGTTTGTAGTAATTTCATTATGAAGGGGAATTAAAAGTTCATAAGTATGACCTTAATTAAATTACCTGTTTGTTGTTATTGTAATCCTTTGTAAATACATTGATTGCCCTTTTGGTTAAAAGATCTTCTATTTTTATTTTGTTAATTGTTGCTTTCTCCTCTATCTCAATATTATTTGCTGTTATATTAACACACTGAATAGGTACTTCAATAACTGAGTTATTAATTATAAAATCTGTAAAATAGTTAAAGATTAGTTTCTATATTGAAATGTTTAATCATATCTATTAAAAGTAAGCCACCATACTCACTTTACCTAGGTCATCAAATAAAAAGTAGGTACTGAAATAAAGAAATCAAATAATTTAAAATGTTGAATGTACAGTGCCCGCAAAAATAAACAGTACTGGAATTGAAACAGCTGTATTTTTCTTTTCAACCAGCTGTGACAGCTTTTAATTATTGCAACGTCTTCATGTTTATTTTGTCTTTCCCCTTTGTGGTTAGATTAGGGTGAAATGGTGTTGACAACTGCGGAAAAGACTTTTATTGTAGAGCATTATTTCCGCTCATACAGAATTGGGCGTGCTGTTGGGCCAAGTTTGTCCTAAACTGCACTTCGGTTTCAAGCAAATTTTCATAAGAATCTGCCGAGTAATGCTGTTATGACAAATGTCACTCAAAAATTTCGAAGGGCCGCTCTGGCCGCCCTACTACTGTCTGCACAAACGAAAATCACGGAAGAGTGCTATTTCAGGAAGAGACATAATTGGGCCATACTTTGTTGAAGACAATAATGGAAATCCTCTTACTGTGAATCAGGAAAGTTATAGGACTATTCTTGATAGGTTTTTGAGAGATCTTAGAAGATTTTGTGGTCCTCAAAACCTGAATTTTCATTGACAATCATGATTCCAGCAAGATAGTGCAACCAGCCATACTACCATAAACAACATTGCTTTCCTTAAAGAAGCGTTTGTCAACCGCCTCATCTCTTTTAGAACAACTTTTCTTACCCAGTCCACTCGCGGGATCTATTGTCACCTGATGCATACGTCTGGGGAATGTTAAAGGAGAGGATTTTCCACGAGGATCCACCAACTACTGTCAGATCCAGACAACTACAGTGTGAGGAACATGGCATAACCTCTCTTTACGGAAATGACCCAGAATCTCCAAAAATGATATTAATGTTACCCAATAATGGACGGAGGAAATATTGAACATATTCTAACCCGAAGCTAATGGATTTTGATTCATTTTGTATGTTTATATGTTAGGAACCTCATGCAAATAAAATCTAACACTTTCAGTACTGTTTATTTTGGTGGGTACTGTACCATTAAAATATTTACAAATGCAGATGTTCAGAATATAAACATTATGAAATTTACCAATTTTTACACTAAACACTAATACTCAACTATTGTGTTTATCGAAGTCATGAGCTGATGGGTTAGTCCTGAGCAATACTCTATTAATCCTTCACCTTTCATTTGCATTTAAGTTTCATTGTAAACAAGTTATGTACTTAAATGTTAAAATAAATTGATATGTGAGGACTGAGGAGGAAACTTAAACTGGTGACTCTCAGGTTGTAATAAAAAAAATGTCATGCACCATGACACATTTTTTCACACAGAGTTTCTCAACTATTAACTAATCAATACATAAAATAAGTTCTACAAATCAAAATGTAAAAAAATATTAATACATCTTTTTCTAAAAGCCCTGTACCTGTGGTATGCATGATAACTCCCATTTTATTTATAAATTAATCTAACATATTCTATATTGTAATTTGTAAGTACATACAACCAACTCTTTTGAAACTCCTCGACTTGTGTGCCAAGAAAAGAAGATTAGCTCTAGGTATACTGTCTTATTTTTTAGACTCTTACAGAAAATAATTAAAGCATGAAAATTGTAAATTTGGCCCTCAATCTCATTTGCCCATTAAAGAAGTCCGGGAAGAACATGAGCATACAACAAATTGTCTATTATATGGAAGTGAACATTTTGAAATAATTGCAGAATCTTCTGTGTGATTGTGAATAGAGCGGACACAGAAGACCAACTGAAATTAGGTAATTGATTTAACAAGCTTTTTACAACTATTACCGAAGAAACAATGAAAATCAATCCTAATAAATATATAGTTGACAAAAAACCTAAAGGGTGATTTTTAGCACATAATTAATTGAGAATCCTTCAATATCATGTTCTTGGAAATACATTTTAAAACACCTGGGTTTAAGCAAAAGTATGGCAAAAAGGAGGGTAATGACTGGTAAATTGACTTGTTTTTGATAAATCCTTTAAATTGGTTGTTTGTCAAAGAGTTTTAAATACCTAAAAAATCTGCAATTTCAAAACAAGGAATTGGATTATAGACTAGTAATTTTACCTTTACTCACATACAAAAGCATACCAATTCCAAAAACTCGATTAGACCTAAGCTGTATGGGGAGTACAGATTTATTTGCCTAAAAATATAACATGAAATATATGATGAAGAAAGATTTTTGGACAACATTTTAACCTTGATTTTATGGGCCACTCTGAATAAAAGATGAACAATTGGTGCTAGTAATGTTACCTTTTACTGAGGAACTATTTAGTGCCAGCCATGTCACATGTAACTCTTTTGCTTCCAATTTTCTCAGGCGCTGAGGATCATTGTGACCAGGCCGAGATGAATACAAGTATGACTCAGGTTTGAACGATTCATCATTGATCAAAACTGCAGTCAGTGAATTTATCTTTGCCTCGTTTAAACGCACTTTGCCCTTATAATCCAGTTCTCTGGTTTGAGTTTCCGAAATTGTTTCAAGTTTTTTCCAAGAGTGAGTAATTGCAGCTTGAGTGTTGGCCATTGTATCATGAATAATTTGCTTGTGTCTAGCAATATCAAAGTTTGCATAATATGTCAAATTCCATATTTCACCACTTTCTATGTGAGTAATTCCTGAAACTGAAAAAATACATAAGGAACAAAAAAAACTGTTACATTAGGTACTGTATCTTGAATAATTTCAATAAAACTATTAGTTGGTAATGAAGATGAGTATCAAAAAATGTAGCTAGACGAGTCTAGCGGTACAGAGAAATAGGCCAGCTATTGTTTAATTGATTTTATGTTGATTGAATTTTGATTAGCTGTGTTAAATAATTACGTTGAAAAATCAAAACCTGTTATTTTTGGTGTAGTATTTTCCATGTAATAAACATATATTGTACTAAAGTGTCATCAAACCAGAAAATTATGCATATAACATATTATTGTAAAATACTTAGTGTGCCTAAGTATTATGGTAGGGAAGTTTCCTATGAACGTATACCAAAAACTTTAGTCACGGATTTCAATCTCCGTATTTTGGCATGTAAAGGTCATGTTATTCATTGTTCAATTTCCAACATTTTGGAGTAAACAGAACTGAAAATATGGAACTGTTTAACAACAGTGTTTATAGACAGGTTTTTATACGGAACACCCCATATTTTTCCTATAAATGCACCAAAACGTAACGCCAATGGAAGAAAGTGGTTCTAAATTATTTAAGCTTTTCAATGTTACGTTAATGTGTTTATTTTCAATCATTGGTTCACCCCCAAATTTTAGAACATTATTTAGTACGCCGTCTCAATTGTTGCAAACATAAATTCTTAGGCCCAGCACACACGGTGTGACTGTTCTGCAACTAGCGTTGCAAACCAGTTGCGTCTGAAACCAGTTTGCGACTGAAACAAAACATCTGTCCGTACACGGTAAACTAGCAAAGGGCTTGTTGTAAATCAGTTGTAGACGATGTACGAGGATGAAACCACCAGCAAAATCACTGGTGTTTTCTTGTTACGCAACTGCAACCGCGGGCCCACGGGGGTGACTGGTTTCAGACTGGTCTGAGGTTGTCGAAAACCAGTCGTGTCGTGTGCGCCTCTCCACTCCAATACATTACCAAGGTCACAAAACCGTTGTACGCGCAACTGGTTTGTAACACTAGTGTGAGTTGGGCCTTAAAGGTTGACAGCGGCAATACTTTTTACATAAAAGTGGAACATATTTCCCTTAAAGAATATGAAGAGGATAGAAGCTTATAAAGAAAACAATTGACGACCATGGCACCTTGTGCTTCTAGTGGGATCTACAAAGTATAAGTAAGTAAGTATAGAAGCCTATGAGGGTGGACCTCCTTTACACTAGCCTTGGTGATCAAGTGATCAATCCGGCAAAAGTACCAGGCTGACTTTTGGCATACCTGTAACAGAAGTAGAGTTGAGAACCACCTGCTTATCAATATACAAAAGATTTGGGAGGACTGATTTTAACTCTTCAAGTGTTTCTTTAAGATCTGAAATTGAAAGTGAAACCTGATCCAAGCCGGAGTCTAAAGTGTCTGTGCTGGTTTTTGTGTCAAGCTCATCTGAAATATTAAAAAAACTAGTTGTGAACAGGACATATATAAATAGTCACTATTGTATTAGTTAATTATTCACTTAATTTCTAAACAAATAAAACAATTTACAAACACTAGATCAGTAGTTAAGTTCAAGATGACTAGCAAATATTAATTTGTATATGGTTAATCAAGCTTTGTAACATATAATAAAGCATATTTATTAATATGTGCTTCATTAAAGGGTGGATCCAGAGTGACCTGGAGGAGGACATAACAGAAGGTATGGTGGGGGGAGGGGTTAAGAATACTGGGGATACAAAATGGGGTTCTTTACAGGAAATATTAAAGATGACTGCCTCACTCAAACTGACAGTTTTAATTAAGTTTTTGTAATGTGATTTGGCTCATGTTTATACTGTATTTGGATTTTTAAAATCAAATTATTCCAAACCTGGATAATAGTTCATATAATCTTGTATCTCCTATCTTCTAGTCTGATAACAATTCTAAAAGAGTTGTCTCTTCTATAAAAAACTAATTGTTTGAAAATGCTACTACAGTAAAACTCCGTTCAACCGAAACGGATGTGAAATCATTGAAAAAAGCTAAATTAACGCTAAATTGCCCAAGTAAAACCCAAACCATGCGCTGAGGGTGGCCATTATGAGAGATCCTTAACCGGTACTGCCTTCTCGCTGCCTGTGTGCAACATTGACGTTCCTAGAAACTACCCCTCCTCAAACCCTGCACACTCCTATCCTCTTACTTATCAGTTACTCACACTTGTGCTCTTACTCATTTGCTAGCTTGTCATTTCAGTTGGGTTGTGCTATTCAACAAGTAAGCATTGTGACACTAGCAAAAATATAATCATCTCAGTTCTTTAGCTTTTAGTACGGTTATTTAGCCTAATATTGCTTTATTTAAACACACTTAAATTGTTTTTAATGTTGATTGTGAAAATTAACTTTTTTATTTAGAGGTTCTTATAAAGTTACATAAGATCAGTTTTCAAAACAATGGTCGGTAAAAGAAAAAGTGTCGTCATCAACATAGCTGATAAACTGAAAGCCGTTAGACTTGTTGAAAACAGTGCTTTATTATTATGTGTGGCAGCGGAATACAATGTCAGTACATTTAAACGTATACATAAAATAAACGTTTGTACGTTACCTAAATGAGCCAAAAACCATCTAATTCAAATCCAATCAAAATTGTTTATTCATCCAACATGTACATTACACGTATTTTAAGGTGAACATGACTAAGCTACATAAAACTTAGAACTAACAACGTTTGACAAAATGTGTAGTTACAAAATTACAGCCTTCTTATACAAAAAAATACAATATAGAAACACTAAATTTAAAAATTAAATCAAATAAACACAAAAAAGTGGAACTAGGATAGAAAGGTAAAAAAGATCAAGTGTGAAGTTAACACAGGGTTATTACAAATGATGTTCCTCATTTTTGTTATAAATTTTAGTGGGTAAAATTGCTTTTAGACAATTTTAATTGGTACCATTGGAAAGAAAAACTCACAAAGTTTTATTTACACTGGTCTGGGTACGTATTTGCTGTTTTTTAAGTCAACTGTTGTAAGTGTTGTGTAATGCTTGAATATGAAGACAATAAAGCTTGTTAAGTGCTGGATTATCACATTAACCAATATTTTATTAGAGTCCAACCACTTTTTAGTGCCAGGTTTAATGAAAATCCTCTTAGTAACCACTCTATTCATTAGTAGTAATTGAATTTTAAAACAAATGGCCGCATTAGTAAAAATATGTTATTAATGACTGCCTGGGACTGGATTCGGCCCATCATTCAGACCTCCGCGCCCAATTCAGTCCCAAGCAGCCATTAGTAACATCTTTTTACTAATGCGGCCATTTGTTTTAAAAAATTCAATTACTACAAGTGAATAAAGTGGTTACTAAGAGGATTTTCATTAAACCTGGCACTAAAATGGTTGGACACTAATAAAATATTGGTTAATAATCAACACTTAAGCTTTATTGTCCTCAAATTCAGGCATTACACAACACCTACAACAGTTGACATAACAAAACAGCAAATACGTACCCAAACCAGTGTAAATAAAACTTTATGAGTTTTTCTTTCCAATGGTATTAATTAAATTGTCTAAAAGCAATTTTACCCAGTAAAATTTATAGTCAAAATGAGGAACATCATTTGTAATAACCCTGTATTACACTTAAAGAAATTGCAAAAACTTCATTATCATGTCTTAACCGAAAAACTTGATTATCCGAAACAACTCTGCCCCCATTGGTTTGGTTAAATGGGGTTCTACTGTATATATGCACCGTTTTTGCATATTGGCTCAATGAGTTCTTTTAAGGCTGTCACGCTTTTTCTAGACAAAATTCTCTGACTTTACAAGTTTACCAGACCATATTTGTTCTCCAATTATTTTTTAAAAGTGTATCTGAAACTTAGTTTTTATTTTAATTGTGCTTTTGGCAACAAGAAAAAAGGTTGCCCACATTGATGGCTTTTGAACATTTCAGGCCAATCACAGCTTCAAATACAACGAACATGTTTAGCTAAAATATAGTTTTAATTCTTAATGTTTTGGACCATTTTACCCTGGATTAGCACATTGCTTCAGTGCATTAGTCTTGAATACCAACGTTAAAACCAATCAACTGAGTAAATCAACTAATTTTACATTAAAAATGTTTGTTGTTTAAATAGTCTTTAACAATAAAGGCCTTTAACAAAAAATAATTATAATAAACGTTCTGTTACAACTTACCGAAAGAAAAATCTAAATCATAACTGTAGTCAACTTTGAAAATAGAGACTGTAGAATTGTATGCATCATCTGACTTAATCAGAAAATAAATTGTTTCATTTGTAACTTCCATAGTTACTGTTGAAACAGAAAAATCAACAGGCAGAGCCAGTTCTGAAACTTTCAGTATGCTGTCAGCAGCCATTATACAGATGTCTAGAGTAGTCTGTAAATAAAGAAATGGAAATTGCAAAAATTAAAAAAACTTGCCCATCCCTTACGCTAAGGGATTTAAAAATGAATTTTCGTCATTGAATTTACCAATATATTTTCATACAAATTCTGTTTGCCTGTCAGTTCACTATTTTATGGTTTTTGTACATAAAAGTGGTTATCCATTTCCGCTACGGGGAGGCCGGCAAACGTTATTACTACGTAGTTTATTTACACACAAGTAATGTACAGTAGTACTGCACTTTTATTTACACAAAACCTATAAGCTATTGCAATATTTACAATGTATTAGCACAATAATTTAGTATCATGTAACTTAACACAATTTAAGCTAACAATGTCTTTAAAAGCTACTAAACACTACTTAAGTAGACTTCGTATTTACCTTCGCTAACAATAAAAATAATTTGATCACACAGAAACAAACCTGCAAAACCGAAACGGACATAGAAAAGGGACACATTTCAGAGGAAAATTGAGTAGAATACGCTTGCATCCAACTCCAATAATAAGTATAGATTATAATGTGATTCAACCCGTTGATCAAACTAAATTTTTAGGATTATTAGTGGATTAACACCTAACATGGAATAGCCATATTTCTGCAGTAAAAATCAAATTGCATCTGGTCTGTTTGCATTAAGAACTACTGTATGTCTAAATACAGTTCAACCGATGTTTTAAAAATGATATATTTTGCCCACATACATTCACATATATCTTACATAATCGTACTATATGGGGCAACAAGTAATAAAAACCTAGAAGACTTATTAGTTCTCCAAAAAATCTTTAAGATCAATATTAAAACTAAACGATGTAACATCAGTTAAAGAATATTTTCCTAAATTGGGTATTTTAACAGTGTTTGGGTTTTATAGGTATCTTAGAAACTGTAATTAGTCTTAAAGCTGATGAAGACAATATACCAAGGCTGGGTGCAAGGATAACTATCTAACAAGAAATAGAAATGAGTTTGAGACCCAGTCACATTCACTTCAACTCTTTTGGAAAATTCCTAAAAATGCTGGTATAAAATTTTATAGTAAAGTCTCCCACTCAATAAAGACTATAACTTGTTTGGATTCTTTTAAGTCAAAATTCAAAGACTACTTAACAAAAAAGGCTCTTTACTCCTTTGATGAATATATGAATGACTAGTTTTTAGCTTCCTATCTAATTTATTCTGTGAAAGTGTTTCAAAGATTATGTATTATTTTATTTTATTCTGTTAAATTGTAATAATTGAATATAAATTCAGCTTTTGTACAGTATATAGATTTCACTTTTAATAATTACACATTAAAATTATTTTTAAAATAGTTTTATAATTATTTGGTTTATATCTAAGTTTATGTTTTTTGGATCTTAATTTTATTTTGGGCTTTCATGTTTAATTTGTATTTTGTGCTTTCATATTTAACGTGCTTAGGTATATATTGTATATAACAAACTGTAATTAGTTTTGACGAAGCCTTGTTGGATGTACTATCTGTTTTAGGCCAATAAAGATATTTATTACTAAATTATACATTAATGTAACTCTTGAATTAATTGATATTTGGTTTATAATTGAAACCTTGTTGTATTGACACCATTCAATGATTGTTACAAAAATGTGTTACAATTTGTTAAAAAAAATTTTGACTTTGACATAATTCCCAAGAAACTAGTGTTTTACCATAATATTTAACTAGCTTTAACATACAACCAAAGTTACCAAACACAATAATGATAAAACTCATTAAATATCAATCAAGAGTCCTGAATAAATTATAAAACTTACAGGTGTTTGGAAAACGAGAAACGCCATCTGGTTTTGGTGGAATGACTCTGAATTGCCATGGTTGTAAAGTGCAAATACTTTAGTCGATTTTATATTGCCCGTGAAATTAAGTCGCCATCTGACAAATTCTTCTCCTAAAACATGTGTATTAAAAAGAATATTAATACAGTCAAACCTTATTCATTTTCAAGATTAACTAGGTCAAAAAATTATCCAGGGGCCAAAATTCAATTCACCTGGATAATGTAGAAACAGACAATGAAAGTCAAATCGTGTGAGATAACATGAACAGCTTAATAGTCTACTTACCTGACCACCAGTAGAGGGATTTGTCTTGGTTTTGTTGTTCGATGATGATGAAATGTTCACTTTTCTCAACGAAATGAGCAATGGACTCTGCGTTTTCCGAGGGCAAACTTTGAACTCTGAGAATCTCTCCGCTTGGTCTTCGCAGCCATACTTGAGGTAGGTACTTGAAAATAATAAACCATATGGTACTTCAGAGAGGATATGCATACAAGGATATGCCAAACGGTACTTTGTATTAATATGCACCACTTATTGACGAAGAAAGGCAGGTGATCCCAAAAGTGTGCAGCATTTGTTCGATATTTTGGCACAACTTGATCAGCGGTTTAGTCTAATACGGTTTCTTAGCTTCTTGTACGAGTACATTCCATCTTTTAAACTTGTTGCTACTATATTAATTAAGATCCACAGATAGCGTAAGCCATTATTCTGTTACTGAACAGTGCTGCTTTTAACGGTGGCCTGTACAGCAACCTACTTCCGTGAGGTTTCCCGAGTTCACTAATTACCCTTGAGTACTCCTCAATGCATGACACATAACTCGCCCATTAATATTTTTGTATTGTTTTTCTCTTTTCTATCTATGCTTTTGAAATCTATTTGATCACTATCAGCTGTTTCAGTGGTCTAATAACCAGGGATATTATTTTCAATTTAAATGGGAACGTTGAGTTGTTCTAAAGTAAAAACGACTCAGTGGAATTACTCAACTGTTGAAAGATCAAAATGTGATACGTTGTTCTGCCCAGTACTGTTGTTATTGTTAAAGTGTACCTTGCGTACCTCGATATTGCTTTCACCTGAGCAGAGCATCACGATGACTACGTTATCACCATGGTTGAAGAGTGAGATTGACATTGCTGAGGAAGTCATTTGTGGCGTTTTCACATCATCAAGCGAAGTTTTGTCCCATTGATAAATCCTTAGACATACCAAGATAACTAACCTTTATGTTTGTTATTTTTTGTAAATTAAGGGAAAGGTGCTTAAAAGATGACAAGATGCTGCAAAGATGACTAACATTTAAGACAAATAAATGTACAGAAAGAACTATGTTTTTAACTGTCTAAAATCATACTATTCAAGAATTAAGAAAAGTTTTAAACTAATTTATTAGATTTGTTTCAAGATGTTGTATTGTTACAAGACAAAACACCAAATTTTCTTCACTATTCTTGAGGTAATGAACAACTTTGTAAGGCAATTAATGACGAGAAGCTACGCCAGAGTATGGTCCACAAAGAGTTAGAAGGAAATTTATAATGAGAGTATAGGTCATGTGGCACATAAAGGTCAAGTAAATTCTACCCCAGTAAAAATTGTATTTTATTTATTAACATTCACATTTCAAGGAGTGAGGAGAGTGCAATGCTGCGAACCAATATTTAGAAGTTTTTTAAGTTTTCAATTGCTAAAATTTCCATTAGAGTGAATTTCATTAGAGTTTTGAGCTGAGGCTTGTGGCATAGTGATCTACTTACTAAGTCCTTTCATACTACTAAGCCTTACTATCCCATTTATATTCAACTCACTGTATTTGATTCCAAGTTCTAGTATTTTTGTACTGTATTAATTTTATAACCTAGCTAATAAGTTGCCTTTTAATCTTGTCAATGACTGTATAGTATATACTAATTTAAAATTATGACAAAACTATATTTATTTAAAGGATTTCAATAGGTTGACCCTACTCAAAGTTGTATTTATTTGAATATTGGGAACTTCAAACTCGGGAACTCTGTCATTTCGATTAGAGTCAACTTTTGACCTACGTTTGCAGCATTGATATCAACAATATCCAATTTATTATAAAACTATATTTATTTAAAGGTCATTGTAAGAAAAGTACAGAAATTTTTAAACAAATATAGTTTTATCGTGATTTTAAATTAGTAAACAAAATTAGTAAAATCACATTTCTTTACATAAAACCTAATAAGCCTAGTTAGAAATCTTTGCTAAAAATAAAACTAAACATTGTTAGCAAATGTATAGAACAAAATAGATTACTTAAAAGCAGTTGTAGATCCTAATTTTATTGACAATATGTAATAACTGTTGACAGTCTTGCTATGTCTAAAATCATTGCAAAGTCTACCATTGCAAAACCATTCATCTTATTTCTAGTACTGTAGGTAAGAGTTACATTTTTGCAAATAAATAAATAAAAATGTCTTTATTAAAAGCGTTTCTCAATTTTCATTCAATTCTCACCAAGATCATAAATATCCAGATTAATAGCGGTTTGCATTTTTAGAGCAACAAAAATGGGTCTAGAATCAAATTGTCAAAACCCCAATACCAAATATTATTCGTATAACCTTTTTTTGCTAAACTAAAACTTCTTCAATTCTATTACAATTTCCATAAAAATTAAACCATACCTAAATATTAATTGGAAGTATGCAAAATATGCAGACCTGATCTGATGTAATTTCTTGTAAGATTTATTAGTCAAAAATCCTTTTAGTTTATTGATAGAAAATCTTGAATTAATTTAATCTATGTGGAACCCTCATGTTAAGTTGTTATCAATATAAACTCCTAGAAACTGAACTTGATTTGTAATGTTATCTTAATATACAGCCTTAAGCTAAAAATTGTAATTCACGGTTTTTAGAGTTAATTAAATGCAATGCAAACTCTTATCAGCCTTTAATTTGATGTGTCACATGACCTTTGTTATCATTTAAAATGTTCTTATGGCTCCTTGCAAACCATGCGAATAACTTCTGACTGTGGTCACTAATAGCCTTAAAAATTGTTTTATTTTTATTAATAATAGTATGGATAGTTTTTGTTTCTATCTTGCATTATTTAAGTTTAAAAAAGTTTCCATGTCTGAATTATACCTATATGCATCACAATTGAACTAGTAGTAAACTTTATATTTTATTTATTAGTATTCACATTCCAAGCAGTCAGAAAAACATAACAAAAATTGTATGTTTCAATATTTTAAAATTTAATTTCTAATTGACCATAAAATGATTTCTCCAATTTTGTAATGATTTTTTGTTTGAACAACCATAGTTTTTTACAATTTTTTTTCAATGACACTGTGTTTTAAACTAGCTAATACAGTAGACTCTCACTTCAACATACTAATGTGGCGGAAGGGTTGTCTGGATTTTAAAAATCTGGATGAGTGGGAGAGTTGTGATTATTCACTTCCTGTACCACTAGAAACGATAAAAATAGACTCAACATAACAAAATTTGAGCTTCTGAATTGTTGTTTGCATTTAAAAGCTAATATCCTTTGCATTATATCACTATATCGGTACATCACACTGTATCCAGTACTTCACTGAATGCCCATGTTTGGCAAAACAAACAACGCTATGTAAATTGCACACTTTAATGGCTAAAAATTACATTGTTATTGTTGCACAGAATAGGAGGGTACAAAATGTGACGATTTCAGTACTATAACTATTAGGTACAGTATTTTGAAATTTTTTGCTGGCGGGTGGTCCGGATTTTCACGATCCATTCAAGTGAGAGTCTACTGTATAACATTTTCAACTTCAAATGTTCAAACTTATTTCATTTTAATAATGTGTATACAATGCCTTTTAGAGTTTCTGTGAGCTAAATAAACAATCAACACACTACAGTAAACTAACAACTATTCACAAAACAGTTACATTAAAATCAAAACAACTGCAAATATGATGAACTTTCTTATATGATACACATGTTTTCTGTACCTGATGATTGATTTTGTTCTGCTGATTTGAAAGAGCACAAGGAGGTGGAGGTTCTGACTTTGTACAAAGAAGTGAGCCTCAACAGGCAGGCCTGGTGAACTGGATATCGACATGCGAAACACAAACGTCGAGTTCGGGCCCACAGTAAACAGTGAGCATTTGTCTTGGAAGCCGATCAAGAAAAATAATTGTCCACCCCATTCAAAACTCTGAAAGAATTTCATCCAATATTCAAACGTGCTTAGTGGTGTCCTAACAATTAGCTTTATCTTTTATTGCTAGTGCTTTACACCTATAGCAATAGCTTCTGATTTTTATTTATATGATCAATTCCTCCACTTCTATAGCCAGAAAATATTTTAGTGCAGACACAAAATGAAACGTGAATTTCTTGAGTGTGTGGTCTTCCAAAGTTTTTCTTTAGAAAGGCTTGAAATGCAGTTTTAACACTTGGGAAACATCGGTCTTACAAACCGCTAATGAGTTTTTGGTTTTGCTGACCTCCGTACTCCCTCCTACCTTGTCTCCTACTGGTTGATTTCAAAGTCACACTTGTCTGTGACATCTTGTTTAAAATGTTTGGTGGTCACCAATAAGGTGAGACTAGGTGCTTCCTCAAATGTTGCTAAAATTGGTGTTTCTGAATATATAATGTTAATGTATAATGTGATTTAACCTTTTAACACTTTGAACCCTTAAATAAGCCTCTTAAAGTCTAGCACCTAAAACATTTCATTACATCCATTTTCAATTATACAAAGAATAATTTGTATTATTAATGCTAAAATAAAAAAAAACAATTTACAAATCACAATTATATGGGTTTTAAAAACAAATACAGAGTGTTTTTTTTAAACCCAACCCAATGTTCAGACTACTGTATAGTAAGTAATTTTCTACGAACGCTTTATGGTCATAAATTGTATCATTCAATGATACAATTTATAATCATTGGTTTGTTCAGTTCAATATCTATCAGATGGTATGTATTGTTACAGTAATATAGTGGTTTTGGTTTCATAATTTGATGTTATTGTAAAATAAACGCAATCATGGTTTTTAGCAAAGATCAAAGAGTGTTTGTTGTTGAAGAATACTTAACCACAGGATAATTCTTTTTTATAAAGAGGCGTTATGATGAATTATTATGATTAATTCTATTATGCCAGTATTATGCCATATTATATTTAGATATCAACTAGTAATTTTAACCAGTATTATGCCAGATTATATTTAGATTTTAACTAGATCATATGTATTATCTTAAATGTTTTATGGATTATTTTTGAATAATTTAAGTTTGACCATGCCTTATAACATACAAATGTTCATTTGTGGCAATAAAGATTTTGAATTTGAATTTTGAATTTTGTAGTCAAGTTTACAGGTGTTAGTTTTTCAAACAAATATAAAATTCACAAATTTGTTAAAAAGCTTAACGAAACAGATTGTGTAGGGGACACGAAGCATAACAGGGGGTCGGACTGTACTGAATAAAGAAGTGATGGAGGATGTTAGGGTTGGTTAAGAAAATTCTCCTAAAAAACCTTTAACAATTTTAAAACAACAACAAAAATAGTCTACACATGCCTGCAAACTTGATCTCAAAAGCCTCTTGACACAAAAGAAATTATCTCGCTCTTAAGTATTCTTTAACAATAAACACTCTTTGATCTTTGCTAAAAATCATGATTGCGTTTATTTTACAATAACCTTAAATTAGGAAATCAAAACCACTATATTTCTGCAATAATACATACCATCTGATAGATATTGAACTGAACAAACCAATGATACAATTTATGACCATATAGCGTTCGTAAAAAATGACGACTATAGTTTGAACATTGGGTTGCGTTTTTAAAAAAACACCCTGTAGATGTCTTCAAACAGAACTCCTTTAGGGTTTGTTGTCACTTAAATTTTCTCATGTAGCTCAATTAGGTCACTGTAAACACTAAAAAGGATTTGTTCAACATGGAACTCAGGAAAGTTCAATGTGTTTCCCAGGGGCGGCTCGAGCATGCATGCGCCCTTGGGCAAACTCAACGGCAGCGCCCCCAGAGGTGGTCTGGGGGGGACACCCCAGCCCTAGGAAGGGTCCGGGCTCCCCTGGAAAATTTTTGGAATTTCAAAGCAAAATAACGTGTTTTAAAGTGGGCCTAGTGTTAACTTGCCATAACAAAAGTAACTGACTACATTACTAGTAATATGACTATGAATAGGAAGCATGATTTTTTAATATAAATGTTTATGGAATAATTTTGACTAGCAGCACTAGCTGCAATTTAAAAAAGAAAACTGCTTATTTTGTGGACCTTTTTAAGAACGGCCTTCTATTGTTGTTGCTTTTCAGTCGACCTTTTCTAAAATTTTGCCCTACTTGGCTTAGAAAAGCTCATGTTACAGTATTAGCCTGCCCTATACACCTTCAGGCACAAACACGTTAACACAAATCAATCACACAATAACTCAACTCATACGAATAATCACTGCTCGGCTCTTGAAATAGAAAGGAACGTGTCACGAACAAAATGACAAAATGCCAGTCTTTAACCATTTCTGTTTATAAGAATTCTCTTTTTAGCTGCATGCCCCAGCACCCCCCAAAAATGCCTTCCTCCTTGCACCCCTGGGCGGCCGCCCGGGTTGCCGGGTCCTCGGGCCGCCTCTGATGTTTCCCTAAATGTTATGGAGTTTATGTTTCCCTAAGAGTGTTAATATAATATGACACTGCACTGAATTATCTTTTTCCACGGAAGGGGTCTCAGGCTCGTGCTGTGCTGAGGGGTATTCAGCTCAATAGCACTTAGACACTGCCTGCCCTGAATTCCTTCCTTACCTCAAATTTGATTAATGTGTTTAATAGGCTGTCATGCTACTACAGACTATCGTCAATCACCCTCACCTTCCTCTTGGATTAGTAGTTTAGTATAAATAATATTGTATTTTAAGATGAATGTATACAAACTTAATTTATACAAAAACATTTCAATGGGCAGATTTTTGCCTTTGTCAATGATGTTGGTTTTCTGTTTTTTCGAAAAAATATATTAGAGATGTATGGACTAATAATGGAAGACCTAGCAATGCTAAGAAATT
Source organism: Matsumurasca onukii (assembly GCA_018831715.1). Lineage (NCBI taxonomy): Eukaryota > Metazoa > Arthropoda > Insecta > Hemiptera > Cicadellidae > Matsumurasca > Matsumurasca onukii. The sequence goes on from CM032064.1 coordinate 8,294,222, forward strand.
GGTGTCATTGGAACAAAATGTCAATAAATGTAGACAAAACGAAATATGTCAATTTTGATCTGCGAGGCTTTGAATTTCAATCACCAATAATTTATCATGAGAAAGATTGCTCAATGCATTTGTGTAAATGTAATTCAATTGAAAAAGTGAAACATTTCAAGTATTTGGGAATTGTTTTGGGCGCAAAGTTAATGTGGGAAAATCATATTTCAGCTCTTTATACCAAACTTAAATGTAATATTAGAAAATTTTACTTCCTTCGTAACTTTTGTGAACAGCCCTTGCTAAGATCATTTTATTTTGCGTTAGTTCACTCACGGTTACAATACGGAATTGTATGCTGGGGCGGAACTTTTAAATATTTGATAAACAGACTAAGAGTCACCTATATGCGTATCATTTTAAGAAAAAGATTGCGAGATAGTAGTCTTCCATTATACATCCAACTAAATGTAATCCAGTACAAAGTTTATTTAAATTTAAAGTATTGAGATTGTTTTATTTAAGGAGTGGCAACACAGGTACAGAAAATCTGTTTTACAATACAAGAAGTTTTAGTATAAGTTTGTTTAAGAAACCAAAAATAAATAAATTTGTTTTTAAATGTTCTTTTCAATACTTAGGACCTAAGCTTTTGAACTTGTTGCCTTTTTAATTAAAGACCTGTAATACAGTAAAACTACTTTGTAAAAGTGTAAAAAAATTGCTGGCCTTAAATGAAGAGGTAATTTTTTTCAAGGATCTTTGATATTGTGTAATTGTAAATATTTTTAGAAGTAAGTTTGAAAATTAAAGTTTTGTACATATGACTAGACACAGACAGGTTACCCAGTAGATTACTCATTTATATTTTAGAAGTAAGCTTTTGTTAGCTGTAGAATGACATATTGATAAGCCACAGGTTTTGTGTTTCTTATCAGTGAGTGAACGCTGCAGAGACCGGCATTGTTTGTCAGGAATGACTGGACTCTAGTGTTTTTGTTCTGTATGATTTGATAGCAACTACTCGAAATAGCCATCAGTATATTTCCAGACAAATATTGTACTTTTCAATGTGTATTTAAATATTGGAAATAAACTTCATTATTTCATTTAATATTCTTACCTTGGTGAATATCACATGTTGAGGTCGAATAGTTGAAATGTCTACTGCTGCTACCATAGAATATTTTGATTGTTTGATTTTCCATATTTCCAGAATGTCTACCTTGGTCCTGTAAATTGCTAAAGTGTGATCCCCCATACTCTCTATATTGATCAGTCCTTTATCTGTATTGTCAATGTCATCAGGTTTGGGAAATACAAGAATATTTTTCCTGATTAACTTCATGTCAATTTTACTTGATCCTAAAAATAAATTGTACTTTAGTACAGAAAGAATGGTTTCACCTTTAACATGCTGAAAGTGAAATGCAAACCCTGTTCAAATTTGCAGTGATCGATGTTGTTGAGTAAGCACACTATTTAAAAATAAGTGTTTGATCATGCTGGGTGATTGGTGGATTGTAGCACAAAAAAAGTAGCTATTACTTTTTAATTAGTTAAAGTGACAGTGCGTTAGAATTGGAAAGATTATCTGGTGGGAACCACTTACCCCTTGCCAAATGCAATATTAAGTACCGTATATTAAGTAATGGTTACACCTGTACATATGAGAGGGAAATCTCAGCACTATAATACCATGAGGCATGAGGCACAAATGTGCCAAGCTGTCAATGTGAGCTCTCACACTTTTCTGTACATTTATCTTTATTATTTGTTTTGTTAGCAGCTATCAATATAAGAGATATATATGTGTGTAAATAGTATTTTTTAATTACCAGTGCTGGGTAGCAGCAAGCTAAAAGTACTGTGCTATTTTTTTTTTTTAGTTTAGGAAGTAACAGTATTATTTCTTATACAAGTATTAGTTTCAGTGACAGCTTGTTACAATTAGGACCATTATCCAGGATGAATCATGCTGATTCCTTCCGCTAGTTTTCGTGCTGAAATATTCTAAAACAAAACAAATGTGATGCTCCTGTACCACGACAAAGTAAACCAAACAGGTCAGCAGTCATCACAGTCAACAGAACATCATGAGTTTGAGGTTACCATCTGACTCTTGTTCAAAAAGTAATTCTGAAATTAGGGTGAAATTAACTATATTTTTTCTCATTAGCTTTAGCTCACAACTTTTTTTCAAAGCCAGTTTCAGCAACCTAATTCTTTAGAAAAGTAATTTTAATATTAGCAGGCTACCTTTTTAAATTTACGTAGTTTACCCAACACTAAATTTCAATATATTTACTTCTTTCTGTATAAAACAAGCAATTTTGATCAAAAATAAGATGTTCCATTGTTTTTTTTATGGAACCAGCATTATACAGAGTAATCGAAACAGGTGTACGGAAACACAAATTTTAATATAACTAGTAGAATGTTGATTTTTACCTTTAACAGCAAATTTTAATTGTTTTTATGTAATTTTAAAAGTTTCAATGTGAGCTCCACCGTTGCACGACAGACATCTAGCCGATAGTCAACCTCCCGCCCGGTGTTTTGGAACATTTCAGGAGTCACCGTTGAAAGGGCTACATTGATTCTTCTTCACAGGTGCTGTAGATCACGTATTTTCTCAGCATAAACTAAGTTTTTAATGTAACCCCAAAAGAAGAAATCTAAAGGCGTCAAATCAGGACTCCTAGGTGGCCACATAACAGGACCTTTTCTCCCAATCCAACTATCAGGAAATCTGTTGTTGAGAACTTCTTGGACGATTAGACTGTAGTGACATGGAGCTCCATCCTGCTGGAAAATGACATTAATGCCCTTTTCCCTTTCAATATATTAAACTTGAAGGAAGACGTACATTTCTAACATGTCCAAATAATCAATGTAAACATTTCAACGGTGACTCCTGAAATGCTCCAAAACACCTGGTGGGAGCTCAAATTAAAACTTTTTAAATTACATTTTAAAAAATAAGATTTGCTGTAGAAAACAACATTCTACCAATTATATTAAAACTTTTATTTGACTTTCAAATCCCGTACATCTTTTTCGATAACCCTGTACTATGGGTACTGTTTGTAGTATTCCTCAGTCAGAGGATCTAAATGCCCGAACAAAGGGTCAAGCCAAAAATACATTTACCTGAGGAACGGGAATATAATGCCTCTTCCAGTCTCTGCCTAGCATTTAATAATGCACCGGAAAACCCTTCTCTGGAAAGCTGAATGTTTGCTTCTATTATGTTTGACAGTGTACATGTGCAAATTAACAATATCAACTTCCATATCGTTCCATCCTAGAACAAATACCATTTACAGTTCGTAGTTCTAAGACTTAAAACTAATCGGAGGCTTGGAAGCAAAGTGTTGTAACAGCAGAAAACCTTACTATTTCTCAGGAGACGCACCTAAAGATTCCGCACACTTGTTGTTATACTTATTACTTACCAATTTAAAAATAAGTTTTAGTCTTGTAGACTACATTAGATTCTTTTTAGAGGTTAAAAATTATAAAAACTGGTTTGATCAGCAAAACAATTGTATGTACTTACAGAATTATAACAAAAATATTTGGGATCTAACCTTTTTCAACTGAATTTTGGTTGAAGTTGAACCAATCAGCTTCTAAAAGGCAGATATACCTAAATATTCTGATACTTATTTATAATATCAAATATATTTATAATAATGTGTTTAATATTTTTAGTTTATATAAGAGAAAAATGGAAACATTTTGTAATTCAGCGCATGTGTTCATTTTTTATAACTTTTAAGCCTTGGATTGGCAAGGAAAGCCTTTTTGACAATATTCAAAAACAGCCAATGGGAATGGGGGAAAAACACTATTAATACCAAATATAGTATTTAATGTTATTATGTATATTATAGTTCAAACTGATCTGCCAAGAAAATTATTAGGGTCCTCGGATTAGCCCAGAGTCTTGATAACATAGATGCAATAGGGACTATACTGTCACTATTGCTACCAATAAGTATAGTTTTTTATTTTAGTTTTTCTAAAAATTGCAAAGATTAGCTCGGTTAAATTTATATCTATCAAGACGGAGGAAACAATTACAAAAAAACAAATAAAATTTAGTGGAAGCTCTGAGACAAAGAATTTTCATTTGTATTCCAACAACTTCGAATCACTCTTTATATTTTCCAGGAAGGAAAATATAAACTAAAATTACAATCTATAGAATTAACTAAAAAGTATTAATTAAACATTAACACTAAACATGCCATGTATAATCAGACATAACCTTAATTGTACTTACAGGAGAGCCCATGTTGAATACAGTACTTCAGAGCAAAACAGTCCTAAACACTGACATTAACTAAATTTCCATTTGTACAAATAGATGAATATATTGTGACAAAGTTTAAAGGTTTTTACTATTTCAAAGAAACACAGAAGCACACGGAGGTAAATTAGCTTAAACTAGTAATCAAGAAATAACACGCCACACACAGATACACTGATACTCACTGTACAGGGAGACCTAGTGCAACTGAGTTAGCAGGGAGACCTCACCTACTGCATAACAACCATATCTAGCGTTTGCCAAACACTGGTCTCAACTCGAATGAACTTTCTTGCTTGCTCCAAACCTGATGCTACATTTAGCTTGTCTTAACTCTCTTTGCTGAAAAATAAAATGGAGCTTTGTACACGAGAATGTACTTTTTGAACTATTATTTCAAGATTGATTATGTATATTATTAACTGAATTAATGTATACTTTGAAAAAAATTGTACTCTTATATTTACATAGAATGAAATTTTCATGAGATACATTAAAACTATACACTTTTGCATTAAAATTGTGACATTATGACAAACAAATATAACTATAATCATTTCAAACTATTTTTATAGATGCAACTAAAATAAAATCTTTATTTGTAGGTCGAATAGTACATATAAGTAAAATAAGAGGTCTGTACGGTGAACATTAATTGCTTGGAATTGAGCCAAATTAGTTTATTTCGTACTGTGACACTTTTACATGTCATTAGAGCATCTGGAACAAATTTGATTATCAAAGTTTTTTGAGTTTTTAAGAAGTTCCAAAGTAAAATAATCTTTATCTCTCTCGACAAATTTTAAAACTTGAAAATCTGCCTGCAACTATATGTACAACGTTGTTTTTGTGATTTAAAATTTTATTTTTTCGCTCATGTACCATTTTAACATTAGATAAAAATTACACTTATAGTTTTAGGATATATTCATAAACCAACAGTTTATTTAATCAGTAAACATTGTCTTCGTTTAAATCACATGAGTTGACATTTTTACAATTGCAAACAAATGCATTTATTCTATATGGTATTTTTATCCCCCAAGGATTTTAATGAATTGAAATACTATCGGAAAATAATGTTCACAAATTCCTTGTCTCCCTGCTGGTTGAACATAAAGAGGCAATAACTGTCACTGGCTGCTGCTTGATACTTACTTACTTGATAAGTAAGGTCCTCTTCATCGTTGACCGAAGATTTTTGGGTAGATTGCGCCAATTATCTGATAGAATGTACTTATTCCAGAGAATGTTCCTCACTCAGCTCCTGCAGAGAGTACAGCAGTTTCCTCATTAGACATTCTCTCAAGGTGTCATCACGGAGGTTTTTCCCAGGTGTATAATATATTTTTGTTTATAAAGACATGTTCATGTGTGCTGGCAGTGCCGAAGGCTGTCGCACCTTACGAGCCTTTTTCTAGGAACTATCTCACCAACTTTCACTTTCATCCCTCAACCTGAGCCCAAGTCTGGCGCGGCACAAAGATTTCCACCGTATCTCACCGCTTGCGCAACATTAATCCTGGAGTTTAATTCCGTGTGTTATTTCTAGTGATTTACTTTTTGTTACTTTCACTGTTGTTAGTTTGATTATTTGGTAGTTGTTTTTACATTATTATATGGGTATTTTCTAAAAAATGAATGCAACACCAATGCAAAACTAATCAAATTTGAACTTTTATGAGTTTTCAAAGTTTCTTCTTCTTGATACAATATACAGGGTTAGTTAAAAGTCTGGAGACACCCCTTAACTTTTGACAGAGGAAACATTTTGGAAAACCCTTTAAGGAACGTTTTTATAGGGTCCTGAGTTTTGTTTGGCGTACTTTTCGTTACCCACCCCGCACCCAAAAACCGAGGGGAAGGGCCCTCCTAAATTTTTTAAATACAAACCCCCCCCTAGTAGCACTTTATTTGAAAGGGTATAAAAACGCAGACTCATTGATACCATTAAAAAGATTTTACGACGTTCTTGTACAAAATGGCGGCTCAAAACATGTTTCATTTTTTGACCGACTTCAGTGAAACGAGGAGGTTATACAAGTTGACTTTGAACGATTTTTTTTATGTCTGTTCACGAATTACTTTTGAACGCGGGCACCGTTTTACACCCAGTTTGCTTTGATTGGTAGATCTTAACTTCATAGTGGTCCCATTTAAATATCTTTTTGATCGGACTTATATTTCTATATAAAAAAAGTAAAACCTCAAAAAAATCTCAAAAACCCGTGTACTTGTTGCGTATTTTGCGTGGTAAAAACACTATATCAAACCGGAAATGCATTTCTATAGACCTATTTCGATGTAGAATTAAATTTGCAACAAGATAGTAGCCTTAAATTCTTCTAAAACTTGGGCGTTATTGAGATAAACAGATATTTTCGTCTAAAAATACTCCAAAGAATGTCTTTGTTTGTATTTACAGAGTTATAGGAGCCAAACTATACACTTGATCAAAGTTTTGAAGGAACCAAGTGAGGGTCAAATTTAGTTGACTTTAAGAAAATATATATATTTATTATGATTATATTCGAATTTACCGAGCTATGACCTCCTTCTCGCTCAAAAACACGTAATTTTAATTATTTTTTATGTCTGTTCACGAATTACTTTTGAACGCGAGCATCATTTTACACCCAGTTTACGTTGATTGGTAGATCTTTACTCCATTGTCGTCCCATTTAAATATCTTTTTTGATCGGACTTATATTCCTATATAAAAAAGGTAAAAAACCTCAAAAAATCTCGAAATTCCATGGACTTGTTGCGTATTTTGCGTGGTAAAAACACTATTTAGAACCGGACATGGATTTCTATAGCACTATTTCGATGTACAATTTAATTTGCAACAAGGTAGTAGTCTTAAGTTCTTCTAAATCTTGGGTGTTGTTGAGATAAATAGATGTTTTCGTCTATAAATACTCGAAAAAATGTCTTTGTTTGTATTTACAGAGTTCTAGATACCAAAATATACACTTGATCAAAAATTTGAAGGAATTCTGTGAGAGTCAAATTTAATTTTCTTTCAGAAAATATATATATTTGTTATGATTACACTCATATTTACCGAGCTATGGCCTCCTTCTCGCTAAAAAACACGTAATTTTTAGCATTTTGTATTAGTTTCATAGCCATAGAAACTTTATTTTCAATATCATAAACCTGGTTATGATAAGATTCTGTGCATAGCTATGTTCTCAACAAAAACTTATTTTACAAGCTTTAAAACTGTTTATAGATTCTGTAAACAAGTATAAAATGTCCAAAATGTCATGCTGAAATGTGTACTCCATGCGTGCTTAGTGGTATAGGTCTCGCTTTGGAAGGTTATAAAAATAGTTAAGGTACAAGACTAATTAAAATTGAATTTTCTACAACGTGGTTTCCATAAAATGTTTTATGAACTGTTAAAAAACGATACATTTTACGCAAAACAGGGGTTTTTTCCCGAATTTTAAGCTGATGATGTTTTCATTTCGAAGTGATGGATGTATATGATATGATAATGGTACCGTTCTGTCCAGAACATAACTTACTCCAAAATTGTACCCCTGATACGTTTAAAAATACGTATATTTCTGGAGAAAATTTCGAAACAATCAGACACTTTAAGGGTAAGCGTGAACTACTTGTAAATCTGAACTGCATTTGTGTTAGTTTCAACATTAATAAATTATGCACATAACCGTACAAACAACTTTAACTCATAAATAGTTCAGAAAATAGCTCACCTGACATATTTTAAAAACTTTTAAGTTAAAGGAAAGGCAAAGTTAGAAAACACAAAAGTGACAGCAAAATAAATCTCTACTAATTTGAGAGCCTAAGGACGATGCGTTACTATGAGCAATGTAAACGGCTCATAATATAGCAAACTTGCTAAAGGAAGAGCAAACTACTCATAAGTCATAAGGATACGGGCCGAAACCTAACTAAACATGATCTTGTGAGCTGGCAATAAGCAAATGAAAGGCCAGCAACAACGAAGCGTCAATGCGAGTGGAGCGAACCACCTAGTCCTGTTAAGCTTGACCAAGCACCGAAACTACATTTCAGAAGGGAACTACTCCTGCGAGCTTATTATTAGAAAAAGACCTAAGGCTCGTAACCAACGAGCCATAAGCCAAATCGTCACCCTGATGCCCCATACCCGTTCGGCCAAACGCTACATGGCGAAAGCCAATCACTTAATTGATCCTTCGAGCATACCATGGGAAAAGCAAACGGCCTATGATCTGCATTGTTACCATAAGCAAAGGCGTCGAGGCCAAAGGACGATGCGTTACCGTGATCCAGGCGATTCTTTCCACTCCCGTGTGACAGATTTGTGTCTTGAGTGCAGCGGTCTAATTGTCTACCTAGAAGAGTCTAATTGTCTACTCACAGCTATACTCAGTACACATTTACTTCAGTTTGTACTGAAGAAAATTACGTCAAAACAGCGATTGATACAGAGGATGAAGGACTCAACCCTAGGGTCCACTTAGAGGGCTGCTTCCCTCCCAAACTGGCTGAAAGCTTTTTGTAATAAATATTATATCATTCAACTACTTTAATTTCAAGACCTCATGACTTAATTACTAAGTTCGAGATAATATGATTACATTACACTACAAGTACAAAATCATTTAACAGCTTCAAAAATTGAATCAATATTTTCTTTGCCGTTACTGTATTTTGTTTAACCATCTCACCTATTATAAATTTGTCTGATTGGAATTACTTTACCAAAAAACTGACTTCAATTAAAGATTGAAAAAAATAAATATCAAAAATTGTGAAATAAAAACCTTTTAACAAAAAATTGAACCGACTTCAAAAACAATCCAACAGTAAAATGTAAAAGTAAACAGTAAAAAACATTGGAGTCGGTGATGCTTCTTCTTTGATAATATTGCTTCAGCAGCACCGACTTGAATATTTCTTTAAAGTGAATGAAGATTATAACAACTCCTAAATTGTAGTCTACAATATGGCAAATAGTGTGCGCATTTGATGGTATTTTTATATGTATTAGCAAATTAATATTTATTATATTGGTCACCATGAAATGGGTACAGCTGTAATATCTTACTGTAGTGTAATGGATAAATTATTGTTTGTACGCGTAACACATCAGAAACCCATTGTTTATAAATGTATCGTGTAAAGCAATACAGGATTGCATTACCCAATTATTTCACACTTTTTATAGCATTTTACTGTTGGATTGTTTTTGAAGTCGGTTCAATTTTTTGTTAAAAAGGTTTTACTAAGCAGATAAATGGATGCTGTTGCTATATTTTTAAAAAGAATTACAGATATAATTTTTGGGTACTCAAACTAAATTTCGCAAACTTTTGAAAACTGCCCTTTTTTCAAAATTTGTCAATTTTTTAAGTTTGAAAAATGTATCTTGTAACATATGATTTCAAAGCTTTAAGTACCCAAAAACTAAATATGTATTTTTTTCACAGTTTTGAAAAATATAGCGACAGCGTCTATTTTGTCTGCTTAGAAAATGAAAATGTTTTGAGCCGCCATTTTGTACAGGAACGTCGTAACTTTTTTTAATGGTATCAATGAGTTTGTGTTCAAATAAGGTGTCACAAGTGGGGGGGTTCGTATTTAAAAAATGTAGGGGGGCCCTACCCTTAAATATTAACTTAAATATCATTAGGATTTGTATTCTTATTTTAACAGTTGAAATTGTTTACATATTTACCATTACGTCGTAAAACAGTTACAATCGCTAAATTATAACAGGCTGTTATCCAAATTTAGAGTATCCACACTTGAACTAAAACATATTATTTTAGCACAGATGTAAAAAGTAATTTTAACTGTTAATACCCTTGGACATTTGCTGAATAAGCAATTCAAGGTCATATATCTAAAAGTACAATCTATATAAATAAAATAAGACTTTTGATTAATATTGATTAATAAGCAATGTAATATGGCAAATTATAAGCCGTCTTTTCTTTAAATGCAGACTTGTTTTCATTGTGTTTGTGTAATAGAAGAATATATTAGCCGATTGGCAATACCCTGAAATATTAAATAAGACTTTTGTCCGTACATTGCAATTAATCCATCGGTTTTTGGTTATTTGCTGTTTATATACTTTGCAAAGACCGAAACGGGCGTCAAAATAATTCCTGCCTGTTTGTCTGTAATGTTTTTAAGGCATATGGGACTGCTTATAACTCAAAATCTGCTGAAGCTATGGCGATGAGACTTCGTTTAAGGGTTTAGCCCATTACTCAGTGTGTCTTTAGCTATATTTCATATCCATACAACATCTTCAAAATAAATGGCAAGGGACCAAAGTGGGCTTTTAGGCACTAGGCGCTTATAAATCAAAATAGGCTGAAACTATGGCGGTGAAACTTTGTTTGAGTGTTAAGCTAATCACGCAGTGTGTCTGTATCTACATTTAATAACATCCTCAAATAAATTGCAAAAAATCAAAGTGGGTTTTAAAAACGGCCAGAACGGCGGAAGTAACTATAACTCTTGCAAGGTAGCTAACACGTATAAGGTGATTTTCTAAGGATATATAGGAAACCTTTTTTGTTTACTTCAAATTTGCAGTTTTATTAAAATATACACACAGCTACGAGTATGTTAAGAAAGCCCCGAGGCAAAGCTATATATTATTTTTAATAAATGATGACATATCAAATAATGAAAACTAATTTTAAATTTCAAAAAACCATATGTAACATTTTTATTTAGGATAAGGCCTTTCAAAGTAATGTCATATCATCAGTTTCATACAAAAATAAGATTTGTTTACGAACCGGACGATACAAGCATTGCCTTTGAAAATTGTCAAATATATTTAAATGTCAAGCTTGGTTGTGTATTTCAACTTTGAAAAATGGTGTCTGCAAATAAATAAAGTTATTTCAAAGTCTTGTAACTTCTAATAAGAGCTGCATCCCAACATGATAAACAGTAGGTATGTCTTGGTGGTTTTGATCAACATTGACTTCATAAAGTTCCTGGTTTTTACTTTTTAAGACCCTTCAATCTTGCACCACTACACACAGGTGCCAATCTATTCTCATTATTGCAACTTTCAAATTAGCCAAAACAAGTTGGTTTAGGTTACATGTTTTTGAGTAGTTAAGCACAAGTATAAGTGTGATTAAAAATTTAAAAATTTTTAACTTGTTTCCAAAATTTATCTTGAAAATCTCAGTTTTTGTCGATATGGTGTTGAAGGTGGTTCATTCATTATTAAAAGCTGATTAGCAGCACACCTTCTTTTATAATAAAAATGAAATGATTTTTATTATAAAAGAAGGTGTGCTGTCAATCAGCTTTTAATAATTGAAAATCTTAGTAAAATTTGTTATTGTTTGAAAAAGTGTTGATGATGGAAATGAAATCTTAACATGTCTTACATTTTTTTAAATCAATGTTTACTTTTTCTAATATTAAGTTGTTTCATATAAAATGTTCAGATTTGTTACCGTTAAATGTAAATGTTATCATTAAATTTTCATACCAACCATAGATGTGGCATCCTGTTTTTGTCTGTGAATAGATGTGTTACTCTATCGTTGCGCCTACTATGGCACTTTTTCAAGATTAACTTTTGAAAACGTCTTTTGACTGAAGTCCATGCAATAGAGCTCCAAAAGCTAAATCCCACCAGTGGACTAGCAATGACAGATCAAAATTCTCATGCACTGACAAAAACGTGTGAAATTCCTCCCTTAAGCATGCCACTACTATGGGCTGAATGAAAGAGCTATGATGTTGTGTACACATTTTTAATAAAGTATGTTTTAACTGTGGCTTTGCTTATTTGAAACGATGTTTATAAAATAATCATATAACATCTAAAATGTACTAGAGGAAAGGAAGAGTAGGATAATGGTTTCAAAAAATTTTTTTTTAATTACAGATTTTTAATTTTATTAAAGTACCTATGTTTTAAGGGATATTGGTTAACAAACCAAATGTGTAAACTATACATAGTTTTACAAGGGCTTTAATGAAAATATTTAAAAGTTCATCTAGAACAAATAAAATGATATTAAATTCAAAGGCCAGAGTACTAAAACTACAATATAGACATTGTTGAGCACACAGCATATAGCTTTAAACTGAATTCCTAAAACAATTTGAGCGTCTGCAATTTTACAAATTCATTAAAATTGGCTTTTGTACCTTTTCACATCAAATATTTATTGAATATAAAAATTCACACTTTATAATAAAGACAATGTTTCAGAAATCAGAAATCAGCTCTTTACTGTCACATAAATACGTTAATACATAGCTTTGCTATACAAACTGGTGACATTGTCAAAAGTACAATAAGTAAGTTTAATATAAATATTGTCAATCAAATGATAAAACTCATTCAACCTCCCTCCCCCTGCCCACAAAAAAACACAACTAAACAACTTACACTATATTCAATCCTCCCCTCAAAATCTTAAACGCTTAGCAAACATAATTATGAAACAACTTTACAACAACAAAAATAAAACAAGAATATGTTATATACCAAGCTACAAATAAAAATGTCGTTAAGCTTTCAAATCAATAATACACTATATACAAAGTTACAAATCACTGTCGTTAAGGTATTCATTAACATTAAAAAAGAATTGGTAATAGTTTTTTTCTAATAACAATTCTAATATACTACTTTTAAATTTACATGTGTTAATCAAAGTTTTATATTTACTTGGCAATTTGTTAAAAAGCTTCCTTCCCATGTACCTAGGTGTTTTCTCTAAAAGTTTTAAACGATGCTTTGGATACTGAAAATGTGTTTTAAATCTAGTACTGTAATTATGTTCAAAGTTCTCATTAAAATACTGTCATAATTGCTCTGTACAATTAGTAAAATTTTCAGTATATACAGACAAGGGACAGTCATGATTTTAAACTCTTTAAAGATCTGTTTACAAGAAGACCGCCAAGGTGCAAATGACATTATTCTAAGAAATCTTTTTTGGATTATAAAAACTTTTTCTACCTCTGAGGCCAGTCCCCAAAGTTCAATACCATACTGCAGAATTGATTAAAAATAAGCATAATAAATGGTTAATCTGGTTTTGATATCAATAACATTCCTTAATACTAACATTTGAAAAGTAAATGTATTTAGTTTTTTTAGCTATTACCTCCATACAACCATTCCAGGAAAGATTTTGATCTAATTTTATTCCAAGAAAGTTAGAATTCTGTAATACTGGAATTTCTTGTCCTTGAAATGTGATAGTTTCGTTAAAAACTTTCTTATCTTGAAACGTCCGAAAACTAACCAATTGGGTTTTAGCTTGATTTAATTTGAGCCCATTGCTTTCCACTGCTTTCGTCACTATAAAGTTTATTAGTACTAAGTTCATAACAACTATGAATACATAATCATAATTTTATTACTATAAAAGAAAAGAAGTCAGATTACTTACTATCACATACATGATTACATAGAAATATTTTTACTTGCAAAAAATTCATCTACTGTGTATGGACATTTTTGAATAAAATAATTTTTTATTCTAGATTTAAAATGTTTATTGGTAGTTCCCGGCTTCCACTGATAAATTATTAAACAACTTTGCTGTCATATATTGAATGTTTGTCTGACTCTTAGAGTATTTACAAAACACTGTCTGTAAATTGTTTTATTTCTTGTTTCATAATTATGTTGATTGTTTAAATTATTTGAAATATTTTCTAAATTAGTTTTGGTATACAAGTACTTGAAGTATGTAAATTGCGGTAGTGTTAAAATTTTGAAATGTTTGAAATAAGGTTTACATTGAGTTCTAGAACTAACACTGCTTATTAGTCTAATGGCCCTTTTTGTAATATAAACAACTTTTAGTATATGATTGACAACCCCATATTAGTGTTCCATAGCTTAATAAACTATGTATCTGTGCATAATAGACAGTAATCAATATATCTTGTGTTACACAACCTTGCAGTCTTCTTAAACAATATAGACCCTTAGATAATTTAGTTGCTGTTATACTAATATGATCCTTCCAATCTAGTTTTTCATCTAAATGAATTCGAGGAATTTTAGAGGTTTTACATCTTTCAAAAGGGCTGCCTGTTTGAAAAACTAATTTCCAAATCGTGCAATTTATTTAAATTTAGACATAGTCCATTTGCAGTGCACCATTGAGAAATTAACTTTGTAGCATTTTGTAAGATCTGATTCATTTGATATTTAGATTCAGAACACACATTTAAACCCAAGTCATCTGCATAAAGAAAACTGTTCATATTTTCACCCAATAAATTATACGGCAGATCATTAATATAAATATTGAAAAGTAGAGGCCCTAGAGATGACCCTTGAGGAACACCTACATCTATACTTTTTCCGTAAGATAATTTGTTTTGAAAACTAACAAACTGTTCCCTGTTTTTTAAATATGAATTGATTAGTGCAATAGAATTTTCTTGAAAACTGTAAAATTTTAATTTTTCTAGTAATATACAATGATTGACAGTATCAAAAGCTTTTGACATGTCAAAGGACTGAAAGCAAACTAATCTTTTGTTCTCTATATTTTTTACTACATCTATTAACAAACCAGTAACAGCATCATTTGTACTTTTCCCGGAGCGAAACCCAAACTGTCTATTAGTAAAGATCTGATTGTTTTCAAAATAATCATAGATCTGGTTATACATTAGTAGTTCAAATAACTTTGAAATGGTGGGTACAATCGATATGGGTCTGTAGCTTTCATAACTAGTATTCATTATTTTCGGAACTGGAACGACTTTGATTTGTTTGAGTACTTTTGGATAAACTCCCTTCTCTATTATCCTATTAAATATTGTAGTCAATACTTCACAAATGCTTGAAGATGCTTGTTTAAGAATAATTGAGTTTAGTCCATATATATCTAGGCATTTACTTGTGTGTAATTTATTTATAGTTTTAAAAACCTCCACAACCGACACAAATTTAAACTAAAAAAAATGACCTTGATTCACATCTAATTTTTCAAGAAATGAAACAAAATCAGGTTCATTAGCATGCACTTGTATATTTTTAGCAATTTCAGAAGCACTTTCAATAAAAACTGATTGAATCCCTCAGCTGTAAGTTCCGGACGTCCCTAGAGACATCCTTGCATTTCCAGATAATTTTTAATAAGCGACCAAACAGCCCTTGTTTTATTTGCACTTTTGGATATCAAACTGTTATTATATTCTATCTTGGCATTCTTTATTTTCTGTTTGTATATTTTACTTTCAGTGTTGTAGGATTCTTTAATTCTAAGAGATCCTGATTTCCTGTACATTTCATATAACATACAACACTTTTCTTTAGTTTCAAATAGATCCCTTGTAAACCACTTGTCATCTAATTTAGCTTTATTCAACTTTATATTTTTCAATGGAAAATGCTGATTGACCAATCCTAAAAAATTGTTATTAAAGGTTTTAACCATATCGAGAAAGCGTTTTACAATATAAATGATTATTTTTCCTGTGATACTAGTCAAATAAAATTTTAAGCATTTGTGTGTACTTTTTAAATTTAATGTTTAGTGTTGTTAGATATTTTTAAATTTTTTGTCAATATTCTAACTTATTTTAGTGTTAGACTTGTGTTAAATGTAAATGTTGTATTGTAATTTGTTTCAGTACTTAATTTCCATTTGATTATTTAATAAGGCTAAAGTTAAGAGGATTTTAATAAGTAAGCCTAGTATATTTAAACACATAGATATAAAAAATGACTATGTCTATTGCATTGTAAAGTGTTTAATGACAATAAAGTTCTTGATTCTTGATTCTATCATTTATATCAATTTCTGAATATATATTAAACCAATTAAAGTATTGCAAATCCATTATGAACACTTGACATGCATTGACTGAAATGTTACGTGATAAAATACTACTTTTACAGTCATTCTTATTATTTGGGACCTGCAATACAGTTTTAAAATAAATAGCATTATGATCGGAACCTACAGTATAGTGGGAATAGTACTGGCACTAGACATAAAAGAATGAAGGGATGTAAAAACATTATCAATACAAGTAACCTAGATTCACAGTACCAGGGCGAGTTACATCAAATATAATTCTCATTAAACCAAAACTTGTACAAAGTGTAATAAGTTCTAAGTTTTCAGGACAGTTAGAATTTAAATCAACATTGAAATCACCAGCCAAAATAATTGTACATTCTAATTTAGTTAATTCTCTAAGTATGTTTTCTAATAAATCTAAAAATTTTAAAAACTTTTCCCTTTCTTTAGTGTAAGGTCTATACAAGGACAAAACTATTACAGCACAAGATACAAGTTTGACAGCTGAGACCTCACATATCATTTCTAAGGACATTTCGTTTAAACATTTACATTTTAAATCTTCTTGCATAAGGATCATTGTACCTCATCTGTTTTTAAAAGACCTGTAAAAAGAACTGACATTTCTATAAATATATATCTAGTGAGTTAAAAAGAATCTTATCATCTAACTTAACATCAGGAAAACTATAGTTAGGTTTCTTACATCCCAGCTCAGACTTAACAATGGACCAAGCAGCCTTACTTTTATTTTCAGATCCCTTGATCAAATTATAATTACTCATTAGCTTAGCCTCATTACAAACTGATCTAAAGATCTTTTTATATTTTTTAACATAATTGATAAAGTTAAAGTCATTTGATAATTTTGCTTGTCTACTAAGTTCTCTTTTAGTTTTACTTGACAATTTTATTCCCTCAGTTATCCAAGTTTTGTTGTTATTACCAAATTTTTTATTACTAAAAAATCGTAATGGAAATGATTCTTCAAAAGCGATTGAAATTGGCCAGAAAAGTTTGAATAGTTGTCATCAAATGAGTTATTTAATGAAACGGTCCAATTTATGTTATTTAGTCTTTTTATAAAATAATTTGTGTTTTTCTTTGAAAATATCCGTCTCTTAAACTTAGGCTTAGTATTTCCGGAGACACTTGGTTGGTTGGAGGAAATGTCTATAAATAATGCTTTGTGATCAGATATGCCAAGTTCAAGATTCATTGATGTACTCAAAAAGCAGGTTTTAAATGTTAATGATAAAATATTATCAATGCATGACTCTTTCCTTATTTTGTGTTACTCTTGTTGGAAGATTAAAATTAGTTTTAAATCCGTACTATTCTATCAATGATAAAAACTCAAACTTTTCATTAGGATGGGAACTAGTTTCCATTAAATCAACATTGAAGTCTGAGGCTATATAAATATTTTTAACATGATTTATTTTAATTAAATTATTAAATAGAGATTCTAATTTATGAATAAATGTCTTGAAGTTTACAGCATCTGGGATTCTATATATTGAAACTACTATTACTTTTAAACTGATTACTTCAATACAAGAAACTTCAAATACCCTATCTTCGTTATATACACATAAATCATCTCTTACCTTATATTCTAAACTACTATCTATCAATATGCAAGAACCACCATGGTTGCCCTCCTCTCTACATTAATAATGAGCTAGATTGTAACTGGGAATACTATTTAATATAAAAATTTTTCCTTACTTAGCCAATGTTCATTTAGACAAACCATTGCAATGTTTGATTGTTGTAAAATTATTTCCAAATCATTTTTTTTATTAATTAAACCTCCTTGGATATTTAAATGCATTAACCTACAAAACTTTTTATTAAACTTAACCTCTGAACAAATGGGCCACTCAAATTGAGATGTTGGACGTGTACAACCATGATGCTTATTGCAGTAAAAGCAAAAATTAGAAGCTTCTAAGTATTTTTTACAGGGTTTATCTGAAATAGGTTTTTTTGAGTTACACAATTTTCATGGATATGATCTATTACTAGTTGAGACACTGAAGGGGACTGGGGAGTTGGTGAGGTCCGGTAGCATGAGGTTTCGGGAGCTAACATTTGTTGTGTTCAAAGTGAGCGCGTTTTACTTAGTGTTTATTACAATATATTTTTAATTTAGCCAATGAGGTTTTAACATTTATTTATTTATAATACTGTAATCAGTAAAGACATATAAATAAAATTTGCTTATATAACCATCAACAACAAAATGGTAACCAAGAGCTTTAATGTTGCGTGTCTAGCATTTTCAAACTTTTTCCTGCTTTAGTTTAATTCTAATTTTAATTTTGGGTGTTGTTAGGGGTGGGTTAATGACTAAAATATACAACTAAGAAACTTTAATCACACATTAGTCTAGCTACAAGCCATAAAAAGTCAAGCTTTGGACGTCCTATGTCAAAACTAACTTGAGAAATCAAAGTTTTATTATTTTAAGTTTCTTTATATACTAATGTACAAGGTGACATATTTTGTTAAAAATTTAAAGTAAAACTTCAAAAATCTCGAAAAAATTGGGAGTATTCAGCCAAATTACTTTTAAAGTAATTCATTGAAAAAATTTTTAAAACAAAATACTCATCACTGAAAATTGCTGTTCAAATACAGTAAACTAAAAATAAACCATAAAATAACAACATTCTATACTTTCAGTTAAATTTTTTTTGGACGCTCCCCCCTCACCCACAAGACAAGTTGGCCAATTTGTAAAAGCAGGCATTTTATTGAGACACTTCACGCCTACAATTTCCATAAGATATTTTTTAAATACGTTTTATTTGAAAGATAACAATATAATCAATAATGTAATGACTCCGCTGACCACATTTTTTAAAGTTTTATCAGTTTACTGGTAAAAACAAGAAATTCAAATAGAAGGTTTCTTAAATTTTTGGATTTTTGTCACGGTCTTATAAAAGTTAAAATGGAAATTCGGCTCAGCGGAGTCACTAGAACAATTAATACTCTTTAAAACAAAGTTTATTTCATAAAAATCCAATAAAAACTGTAGGCGTGTCCCAATTGAAAATGCATGTGTTTATATTGCTCTTATAAGACAAAATTCAAGATCACAGCCACTACTGCACACTCTTCATTTTGTTAAAATCGCAACTACTCCAATAATGATTTGAGTTATGATACTTAGTTGCATATATTTAGTCTCTAATGAGTTCAACAACACGAAAAATGAAAATAAGTCATTAACTAATACAGCTACAAGTTTGAAAAGTTGGACCCACCATCACAATAACAAAAGCTTACTAGGCCTACAAGATAATGTGAATTGCTATAGACTATAGAGTATAAAATTACTGAAACTACAAGATACATATTTTCAAACAAGTTACTGGTGATACTTTATGCACTATCACTTCCTTCTTAGGTTAAAATAGGAATAAGAATGAACTTAGCAAACTGTAGTTTTTAATTTGGCGCAATAACACTATCTGTCATCTCACCACGTATGGTTACAGTTGTATAAAGAAAACTCGCTCCTGCGGCCTTAGGCCCCAGAACTCCGGGGTCGCTCGAATGAAGTGGCCTCGCTTCGCTCTGCGTTTGTGGTGAAAGGTGTTTCAACCGAACTTCCACCGCCTGTTGCTCTCGTGCCTGCGATCCCTGGGCAGGGCACGAGAGCAACAGGCTGCAGAAGTGGCGGGATCGGGTGATCCTTCAAGCATCATCCTCCTGATACCTGAACTATGCCGAATGACAGGAATAACAGACGAGATGCGGTCAAACTTCAATCTGATGCGAGCCATGGCTACGCACACCAGGATCGGACCCGCCGAAAGGATTGACCGCCTGATGACCATGAACAAGCGACTAAATCAGGAACCGAGGGTAAAGCTGTAATATAAAACATTTTCGAACCTTCTTCGCAGGAAGAAATTTTAAAACTTCCTAGGCCTGAAAAATGCAAATGGATGAAAACACCTGAATGAATTTGCTAAAACCTAAAGACACGTTAAATAAATAAATAAATAAAAATTTTATTGTCATTGAACTTATACAAGCAATAGACAAAGTCAAATATATATATCACTAAACATTTAAAGTAAAATAGACTAAATATAGTATAATTATCCAAATACATATTACAATATCTATAAATAACAACATTTTAGGCATGTAATAATTAAGATAAAATACATTTTCCTTACAATTACCCACACAGCTAAGTAAAACAATACAAGAAATGAAATCTAAGACATCAGGAAATGGGCCTGATGGTATTCCAGCATATATTGTAAAATGTTGTGGTGATGTTCTGGTGGAACCTTTATGTTACCTATTTAATCTGTCGCTGTCATTGTGCGTTTTTCCTAATAAATGGAAGGAGGCTAGGGTTACTTTAATCTTTAAATCTGGAGATAAGAATAAAATTTTAAATTACAGTAGACTCTCGACTATCCGGCTCGCGACCATCCGGCCTCCATACTATCCGGCCTACCATTTTGCAAAAAAATTTTAAAAAATTCATGGCCACAAAGAACGTTAAAAATTGACACATGGTTTTTAACGCCTTCAGTTGTGAAACTGCTGAGTTTGCAATGCATCGCAGCTGACATCATATGCCTAAGAAAATGGCGAGACACTGCGCTGAGGAAAAGGTCAAATACCGAACAGCAACTTTCTATTAAAGACTTTTTCAAAAAGTAATTTTTTGGTTTTTCTTTTGTTTTGTTTTATATTGTAAGGTACTGTTTTAATTTTACTCAATGATTATGATATTACAGTACTGTATGTATAACTTAAATGTTGTACTGTACAGTTTTTGATAAATACAGTTAGTGCATTCATTAAACTTGTAACAAACAATTTTGCATGCACTATTAATTTTCCTTACAAACCATCCCATCACTGTTCCAAATTTGTAAAAGTTATATTAGATCAAAACGAGATAGCTTAATTTAATACAGTACTGTATAACCAGTTAAAACGTTTGATTCAGTTCTTGAAACACGTAAAAATCAATCTAGGTAGGCCCGGAAGTCCAAGTTCAATGAACTCCGGTCTATCCGGCTTTTTCGTTATCCGGCCTACCCTTCCGCCACAAAAGGCCGGATAGTCGAGAGTCTGCTGTATAGACCTATTTGATTATTGAATTATTTTGCTATAATTTATAAGCGTCTTCTATACAAACAAATTTACAATGCAATTAAGTCTAGAATTTGTCCTGAGCAGCATGGATTTTTGCCAAAAAGGTCTTCTGCAACCAATTTAATGGAAATGTCCTTAAATATTTCATCTGAACTAGATGAAGGGGGAAGATTGGACGTTATATATACAGATTTTTCAAAAGCTTTTGACAAGGTTAACCATGATATACTTTTGGAAAAATTATTCAACATAGGATTTTCTGTAGATTCTTGCAGCTTATTGGCGTCTTATCTAAATAACCGATCTCAATTTGTTACAGTGTCAAATATTAACTCTTCCGTTTATATCAGTACTTCTGGCGTTCCCCAAGGATCAAATTTAGGTCCTCCAAATTTAGGTCAAGCTTTACAATCTTCCATTGATCATCTTAACTCTTGGTGTTTAGTAAACAAATTGCATCTTAATGTTCAAAAATGTTTTGCTATGTCATATTCAAGAAAAAAACTGTCGACAGAACCCGTTTATCGTATTGGAAATACTCCGTTAAAAGTAGTTCTTAAAATAAAGGATTTAGGTGTAGTTTTTGATAGTACTTTGAGCTTTAATTATCACGTTAATCTTATAGTAGGTGATTGTTATAAGCTGCTGGGATTTGTCAAGAGAACTACTGGATCTTTTCAAAACATAGATTCTATTTTGAATTTATATCAAAGCCTAATTAGAAGCAAATTAGAATACTGCTCTGTAGTTTGGGATTCTATTCCTAGTACTGAGAGTGATAAGCTGGAAATTCTTCAAAACAAGCTAATGAGATATTTATATTTTAAACAATTCCATCATACTTGTCCTTTTGACTTTCCATCTTCTAACCTAAGAAACATGTATTTGCTACCAAAATTGTCCCTGAGAAGAAAACTGTCGTTAGTGTCTTTTACATATAAAATAATTAATAGCTTGATTGACAGTGAGTTTTTGTTAGGGAATATTTATTTTTACATACCGTATCGTAGCATTAGATCTTTTAATTTATTTTCATTACCTAGATGTAGAACAGTGGCTCATTATAATTTTCCTTTGTTTAAAGCACTAAGATAAGTCAATACTTATGAATCTGATCCACATTTGAAATAGTAGGTTTGCAGATAGATTATAGTCAAGGTTTGTTACCTTGAAAGAGCATTAGTTACTTCCACCGATTTTCTCTTCTTAATTCTTGAGAATTCGGCCTACTGTCATTCTCTTGTCTTGACCATAAAAAACATGCTCTCCCATCCATTTAAAAGAAACACCCCGAAAATTCATTGCTAAAAGAAAATATTTTATTTGAATTAGAGAAAATCACTACTGGCACCTGCCTACTTGGTTGTAGATGGGTATGTACCCCTTGGGACACAACATGAAGTCATGAACACAACTTTTGGTTAAGAAAATAAAGAACTACAGGAGACTTGTACAGGATCAAATTAAACTGTAATTACAAACAACAGTTAACATCACTATTTACATTGAACACATCTGTTCCAATAATCAAAACATAACATGTGTTAAACTATTTTGTACTTATACAGGCTTCCAACACCTCTTCTCATGAATTACGTTTAACACGTTTTGAAAACTCCAAGTTCAGGTCTAAACTTGATGAACGTGTCTTTAGGTTTTAGCACATTCATTCCTTCTTCAGGTGTTTTCATCCATTTGCATTTTTCAGGCCATTTCTTCCCGCGAAGTAGGTTCGAAAATGTTATATATTACAGCTTTACCCTCGGTTCCTGATTCAGTCGCTTGTTCATGGTCATCAGGCGGTCAATCCTTTCGGCGGGTCCGATCCTAGTGTGCGTAGCCATGGCTCGCATCAGATTGAAGTTGGACCGCATCTCGTCTGTGATTCCTGTCATGCGGCATAGTTCAGGTATCAGGAGGATGATGCTCGGATCACCCGATCCCGCCACTTCTACCGCCTGTAGCTCTCGAGCCCTGCCCAGGGATCGCAGGGCACGGGAGCGGGAGCAACAGGCGGCGAAAGTTCGGTTGAAACACCCTTCACCACAAACGCAGAGCGAAGCGAGGCCACTTCATTCAAACAACCCCGGAGTTCTAAGGGGCCTAAGGCCGCAGGAGCGAGTTTTCTTTATACAACTGTAACTATACTATGGTGAGATGACAGATAGTGTTATTGAGCCAAATTAAAAACTACAGTTTGCTAAGTTCATTCTTATTCCTATTTTATCTAAGATGGAAGTGATAGTGCATAAAGTATCACCAGTAACTTGTTTGAAAATATGTATCTTGTAGTTTCAGTAATTTTATACTCTATAGTCTATAGCAATTCACATTATCTTGTAGGCCTAGTAAGCTTTTGTTATTGTGATGGTGGGTCCAACTTTTCAAACTTGTAGCTGTATTAGTTAATGACTTATTTTCATTTTTCGTGTTGTTGAACTCATTAGAGACTAAATATATGCAACTAAGTATCATAACTCAAATCATTATTGGAGTAGTTGCGATTTTAACAAAATGAAGAGTGTGCAGTAGTGGCTGTGATCTTGAATTTTGTCTTATAAGAGCAATATAAACACATGCATTTTCAATTGGGACACGCCTACAGTTTTTATTGGATTTTTATGAAATAAACTTTGTTTTAAAGAGTATTAATTGTTCTAGTGACTCCGCTGAGCCGAATTTCCATTTTAACTTTTATAAGATCTTGACAAAAATGCAAAAATTTAAGAAACTTTCTATTTGAATTTCTTGTTTTTACCAGTAAACTGATAAAACTTTAAAAAATGTGGTCAGCGGAGTCATTACATTATTGATTATATTGTTATCTTTCAAATAAAACGTATTTAAAAAATATCTTATGGAAATTGTAGGCGTGAAGTGTCTCAATAAAATGCCTGCTTTTACAAATTGGCCAACTTGTCTTGTGGGTGAGGGGGGAGCGTCCAAAAAAAATTTAACTGAAAGTATAGAATGTTGTTATTTTATGGTTTATTTTTAGTTTACTGTATTTGAACAACAATTTTCAGTAAGGAGTATTTTGTATTAAAAAATTTTTTCAATGAATTACTTTAAAAGTAATTTGGCTGAATACTCCCAATTTTTTCGAGATTTTTGAAGTTTTACTTTAAATTTTTAACAAAATATGTCACCTTGTACATTAGTATATAAAGAAACTTAAAATAATAAAACTTTGATTTCTCAAGTTAGTTTTGACATATGACGTCCAAAGCTTGACTTTTTATGGCTTGTAGCTAGACTAATGTGTGATTAAAGTTTCTTAGTTGTATATTTTAGTCATTAACCCACCCCTAACAACACCCAAAATTAAAATTAGAATTAAACTAAAGCAGGAAAAAGTTTGAAAATGCTAGACACGCAACATTAAAGCTCTTGGTTACCATTTTGTTGTTGATGGTTATATAAGCAAATTTTATTTATATGTCTTTACTGATTACTGTATTATAAATAAATGTTAAAACCTCATTGGCTAAATTAAAAATATATTGTAATAAACACTAAGTAAAACATTGTCTTTATTAAAGTGTGAATTTTTATATTCAATAAATATTTGATGTGAAAAGGTACAAAAGCCAATTTTAATGAATTTGTAAAACTGCAGACGCTCGAATTGTTTTAGGAATTCAGTTTAAAGCTATACGAGGGCGTACCCAAAAGTATCGGGAATATGTCGATGGCGAGGTGGGGAGCGCATAGTTCACATTTTGGCCGATAGGGGCTGAAAG
Organism: Matsumurasca onukii; assembly: GCA_018831715.1. Taxonomy (NCBI): domain Eukaryota; kingdom Metazoa; phylum Arthropoda; class Insecta; order Hemiptera; family Cicadellidae; genus Matsumurasca; species Matsumurasca onukii. The sequence goes on from CM032064.1 coordinate 8,319,208, forward strand.
CCCAACCCTTCCTGAGTTCAGTGCACTCGGTGTGGTCAGTCTGAGAGGCTGTGAAGAGGAGCTGTGTGCGTTTTTCTAAAAGTAGTTTTTGTTCTGCCTCGTTTTGTTTTGATGGTTTAATTAAATGGAAAAAGTTCAGCAGTGAGGTTTTTGCTTTTTTCTCGGTAAGAACGCATCAGAAACGGTTGGGATTATCAAAAAAGCTTACAAAGACGATGTTTTGAGCAAAACCAGAGTGTAACGAGTATTTTTCTCAAATTCAAGATGGCGCCATGTCGATTGAAGACAAGCCTCCTCCTGGACGACCTTCAAATTCTCGGACTGTTAAAATTGTTCAGAAAAACCGTCAATATTGCAAGAAGACCGTCGGAGGACTTTTTTGCTGTCTGGAGTGTGTTAAAATTCAATTTAGCGAATTTCAACACACTATAGACCTAAATTTTGGCGATATGGAGATTGGTTCTTTCATCGTGACAATGTGCCAGCCCACGTAGCCATCTCAGTGCGCTAGTTTTTGGCCAATACCAGCATGACCACCCTTCCCCACGACCCATACTCGACAAATCTTGTCCCACGCGACTTTTTTATGTTCCCCATAATGAAAAATTACAGAAAAAAATCACCGTTATGGCAAAAATGAAGGAGTGAAAAGGCAAGCGAGGATGGAGCGTGCAGGCATTCGGACTAAGGGGTATGAGGGGTGCTTAAAACCATGGGAGCATCGAATGAACAAATGCATTACACTAAATGGGGAGTATACTGAAGGTATACTTGTAAATTAGTAAAAAAATATATAAAATATGGTTTTTATAATGAAATTCCCGTTATTTTTGGGTACCTCCTCGTATGCTGTGTGCTCAACGATGTCTATATTATAGTTTTAGTACTCTGGCCTTTGAATTTAATATCATTTTATTTGTTCTAGATGAACTTTTACATATTTTCATTAAAGCCCTTGTAAAACTATGTATAGTTTACACATTTGGTTTGTAAACCAATATCCCTTAAAACATAGGTACTTTAATAAAATTAAAAATCTGTAATTAAAAAAAAATTATTTTTTGAAACCATTATCCTACTCTTCCTTTCCTCTAGTACATTTTAGATGTTATATGATTATTTTATAAACATCATTTCAAATCAGCAAAGCCACAGTTAAAACATACTTTATTAAAAATGTGTACACAACATCATAGCTCTTTCATACAGCCCATAGTAGTGGCATGCTTAAGGGAGGAATTTCACACGTTTTTGTCAGTGCATGAGAATTTTGATCTGTCATTGCTAGTCCACTGGTGGGATTTAGCTTTTGGAGCTCTATTGCATGGACTTCAGTCAAAAGACGTTTTCAAAAGTTAATCTTGAAAAAGTGTCATAGTAGGCGTAACGATAGAGTAACACATCTATTCACAGACAAAAACAGGATGCCACATCTATGGTTGGTATGAAAATTTAATGATAACATTTACATTTAACGGTAACAAATTACATAGCTTTTAAGCCTAGTCAGAAATTTAAAATTAAAACCTGCATATAGTAACAGCAACAAATCTGATCATTTTATATGAAACAACTTAATATTGGAAAAAGTAAACATTGATTTAAAAAATGTAAGACATGTTAAGATTTCATTTCCATCATCAACACTTTTTCAAACAATAACAAATTTTACTAAGATTTTCAGTTATTAAAAGCTGATTGACAGCACACCTTCTTTTATAATAAAAATCGTTTCATTTTTAATCGTTTCAGCTTTTAATAATTGAAAATCTTAGTAAAATTTGTTATTGTTTGAAAAAGTGTTGATTTTTTAACAAATCATTTCATTTTTATTATAAAAGAAGGTGTGCTGCCAATCAGCTTTTAATAATGAATGAACCACCTTCAACACCATATCGACAAAAACTGAGATTTTCAAGATACATTTTGGAAACAAGTTAAAAATTTTAAAATTTTTAATCACACTTATACTTGTGCTTAACTACTCAAAAACATGTAACCTAAACCAACTTGTTTTGGCTAATTTGAAAGTTGCAATAATGAGAATAGATTGGCACCTGTGTGTAGTGGTGCAAGATTGAAGGGTCTTAAAAAGTAAAAACCAGGGACTTTATGAAGTCAATGTTGATCAAAACCACCAAGACATACCTACTGTTTATCATGTTGGGATGCAGCTCCTATTAGAAGTTATAAACGTATGTATAAAAAAGTATATATATATAAAAGTATATAAACAGCAAATAACCAAAACCAATGGATTAATTGCAATGTACGGACAAAAGTCTTATTTAATATTTCAGGGTATTGCCAATCGGCTAATATATTCTTCTATTACACAAACACAATGAAAACAAGTCTGCATTTAAAGAAAAGACGGCTTATAATTTGCCATATTACATTGCTTATTAATCAAAAGTCTTATTTTATTTATATAGATTGTACTTTCAGACATATGACCTTGAATTGCTTATTCAGCAAATGTCCAAGGGTATTAACAGTTAAAATTACTTTTTACATCTGTGCTAAAAATAATATGTTTTAGTTCAAGTGTGGATACTCTAAATTTGGATAACAGCCTGTTATAATTTAGCGATTGTAACTGTTTTACGACGTAATGGTAAATATGTAAACCATTTCAACTGTTAAAATAAGAATACAAATCCAAATGATATTTAAGTTAATATTTAAGGGTAGGGCCCCCCTACATTTTTTAAATACGAACCCCCCCACTTGTGACACCTTATTTGAACACAAACTCATTGATACCATTAAAAAATGTTACGACGTTCCTGTACAAAATGGCGGCTCAAAACATTTTCATTTTCTAAGCAGACAAAATAGACGCTGTCGCTATATTTTTCAAAAAAAAATACATGTGAAAAAAATACATATTTAGTTTTTGGGTAGTTAAAGCTTTGAAATCATATGTTACAAGATACATTAAATATAAAGTCTTTTTGTAAAACATTAACGGGCTGAATGTTTTCAAGCTTGAAAGGAATCAAGCTACTCAGGGAAATCTGTCGACCACAAGCTTCAACATTATCAATTTGTATAAAAATTTAGTAATTTAAAACAATAGTAACAGTAACAGGACACATTGCTACTAGTAATGGAACAGCTACTAGTACAGTCATTAACATTTGCATGTACAAATATAATATTAAACATTAAAAACTAATTAGACATCAAAGTGTTATTATTGCTGTTGAATTTTTGTTTCACACTTCTCATTTTACAACTTCTCATACACAGGGACATCCCTGATTAGAAAAGTTTTTGATGAACATAAAGATTAATAGTTTTAAAATATCACTAGACGTAAATTACCAGTCAGTTTTTATGGTTCAAACTTTACTCTAGAGATGTATTACAAAATACTCAAATACTTAATGGCGCCTCTGTGAGGTTTTAAAAACTGTGGGTAGACTAAACAGTATTATTGTACTGTTTGTAAAGAATTTATTATCTATTGATAACTTAGACCAGGAATAATCACACTTTGTAAGATTTATTTAAAACATTATTGAACACAAATGATAGGAAAGACGTAGGGTAATATTCTTATAATTTTAGTCGGTTTAGCAAGTCAGAATGGAAATACAGTGGAAACTCGATAGTTCGACAACTTGTGGACTGAAAGTATGTTAAATTATCCAGTATATATATAGGGTTTTATCACAAAGAAGTATTAAAATTCCACTAAATACTGTTTACTTCAAGAGTGAAGCAGGAAAGGCCAATTGTACTGTATAACATATTGCAGTTGCATCCATCTTAGTTGGATGTCAACAAAATTGTTTTGACTTTATTTATAAGACTGACGTTGCCTATTGCTGTAAACAAAGCAAATGACAATATTGCTGTAATGACAATAAAAATTTCTCATTCTCTCATTTTCATCATTTCTCCAGTACAAATTAGTGTTTAAACTTCTTTGCCTGGCACTTTTGTTATTATTAAGTTACCACGTAAGGTGTCAAACTATAGGGAGTAAAACTATCAAGTGTCTAGCTATCGAGTTTATACAATAGTAGGAAAAAGTTTTGGTTGCAGTAATAAACATTAGTACTGTGCAAAAATACAAAGGTTAACCAGAAAGTAACATAATTTTCGAACCTACTTCGCGGGAAGACATTTTAAAACTTCCTAGGCCTGAAAAATGCAAATGGATGAAAACACCTGAAGAAGGAATGAATTTGCTAAAACCTAAAGACACGTTCATCAAGTTTAAACCTGAACTTGGAGTTTTCAAAACGTGTTTAACGTAGTTCGTGAGAAGAGGTGTTCCAACCTGTAAAGCCTGTAAAGCACAAAATAGTTTAACACATGTTATGTTTTGATTATTGGAACAGATGTGTTCAATGTAAATAGTGATGTTAACTGTTGTTTGTAAATACAGTTTAATTTGTGACCCAAAATGGCGGAGTATGTGACGTCATCAGTTTGCCCCGCGGATCCGCATGGTGAGCACTTGGGGCAAGTTCTTTGACTCAGGGAAGTTGCCGAATGTTTGCAGTTTACATAGTACGTGCGGAAAACACACACAAAACCATTAAAAATACTATAAACACTTAGTTAGCTAGTAAGGGACAAAAATAAAAATGGCAATACACATATATACATCGTCTTCAGGTCTTTGGTTTACTGTAGGTCTTTGTGAAATGCGTCAAAGCACTTGACAGCACAAAGACCTGGGCAAACAGAACATGTACATTACATGTGAACAACACTTATAAAACAAAAAAGTACAACTATAAACAAGTACAAACAATAATAAAATACGCAAACACAATGTGGTAGTCACAAACGTCCGATCCAGAAACGGTTTGCACGAAAATGTTCCGTCAGAACTACGCTACACGCTCACCAAAATTCAAGTGCCCATGTCAAGAGCTGCGCTCGCACTGAATAGCTGTACAGACTGCTGCAGAGCCCCGCGGATCCGCATGGAGCGCACCTGTAGCGCGCCATCTACCCCGCGGTACCGAGGGGCCCGCACTGAACGTGTTAAATGTTTTTTTATGGTCAAGACAAGAGAATGACAGTAGGCCGAATTCTCAAGAATTAAGAAGAGAAAATCGGTGGAAGTAACTAATGCTCTTTCAAGGTAACAAACCTTGACTATAATCTATCTGCAAACCTACTATTTCAAATGTGGTTTAAAAGGACGTAAACCAAATGCTAAAAGTGTTTGTTTACACAGTGCTTTATTTTTGAAACAAAACTTTGTATATAAGTAAAAACAAAGATATTTCTGACTCAGATTGTAGTTTTAAATGTCGACAGCTTTCATTCTTTTTTTTGGAATCCATGCACTAGAGTCCCACTAATCCAAACCCCGCTTATCCGAAAATCTGCCTAATCCAAACACTGTTAAGGGGAAAAAGTCTAAAAACTTTTGAGTTGGTAAAATAAATCAAACTAGTTTTCCAAGTTAAGTCATACTTTATGTGTTTAATAACGGACTAGCCCTCATAATAACGCACTGTACGCGCAGATGTGTGCACAAATACTGTAACAAGCCCTACGGCCACATTCATCTGTGTACTACCTGTCATATCTACGTACGTTACTTCTGCGCTGTTTATTATTGCAGTGTACTACAGATTAAAATACACAATTTCTTACATTTAAATATAAAATATTAGTCCCTCAAAGTCAATATATAACTTTATAAGGTCAATATATAATAAATGCATTATTAAATGCCAAAATTCCGCTTAATACGAATTTTCATTAATCCGAACAGGGTCCGGTCCCAATTAGTTCGGATTAGTGGGACTCTAGTGTACTAGAAAACAGACAAACATTAAATATAAAGTTTTTTTGTAATACATTAACGGGCTGAATGTTTTCAAGCTTGAAAGGATTACTCAGGGAAATCTGTCGACCACAAGCTTCAACATTTAATTTATACATTTTGAAAATTTTGCTTATGGTCCAGTCAAACTTTGATAGTCTTTCCGATGAAAACTTTGATCATGGGTACAATACTAGATATAAAAACAATTTTCAGTACCCCAGACATAGATTAAGAATAGTTGAGAAAACGCCCCGATACATGGGTAGAAAATTGTTTAATAAATTGCCAAATAAATATAAAATTCTTGTTAACTCAGATCTGTTTAGGAACAGCCTTATTCAATTTTTGTTAGACAAGAATTACTATCATGTTAATGAGTTCTTAAATGATGCCGATCTGTAACAATGTATAGTTATTTCTTTGTATATATATTTTATTTATTTGTAAAATTACTGGTATATTATAATTATTTATTCACATTAATGTTATCTGTCTTGTATTCCATTACCATGTCGTATTGTTTGTGTAAAGTCACTGTTCAGTAAGAATTGCAATAGGAATTATTTAAATTTGTTTTATATTACTATGTTTTAAGTATTGTTACGTATTTATCAACTATTTTACATATTATGCATGTTTAAAAAAAATATTAATCTATACCCCCAAACTTTGACAATGTCACCTGTTTTGTAGCAAAGCTATGTATATGAACGTATTGTGACAATAAAGAGTTGATTTCTGATTTCATTATCAATTTGTATAAATATTTAGTAATTTAAAACAATAGTAACAGGACACATTGCTACTAGTAATGGAACAGCTACTAGTACAGTCATTAACATTTGCATGTACAAATATTAAACATTAAAAACTAATTAGACATCAAAGTGTTATTATTGCTGTTGAATTTTTGTTTCACACTTCTCATTTTACAACTTCTCATACACAGGGACATCCCCTGATTAGAAAAGTTTTTGATGAACATAAAGATTAATAGTTTTAAAATATCACTAGACGTAAATTACCAGTCAGTTTTTATGGTTCAAACTTTACTCTAGAGATGTATTACAAAATACTCAAATACTTAATGGCGCCTCTGTGAGGTTTTAAAAACTGTGGGTAGACTAAACAGTATTATTGTACTGTTTGTAAAGAATTTATTATCTATTGATAACTTAGACCAGGAATAATCACACTTTGTAAGATTTATTTAAAACATTATTGAATACAAATGATAGGAAAGACATAGGGTAATATTCTTATAATTTTAGTCGGTTTAGCAAGTCAGAATGGAAATACAGTGGAAACTCGATAGTTCGACAACTTGTGGACTGAAAGTATGTTAAATTATCCAGTATATATATAGGGTTTTATCACAAAGAAGTATTAAAATTCCACTAAATACTGTTTATTTCAAGTGTGAAGTAAGAAAGGCCAATTGTACTGTATAACATATTGCAGTTGCATCCATCTTAGTTGGATGTCAACAAAATTGTTTTGACTTTATTTATAAGACTGACGTTGCCTATTGCTGTAAACAAAGCAAATGACAATATTGCTGTAATGACAATAAAAATTTCTCATTCTCTCATTTTCATCATTATTCCAGTACAAATTATTTTTTAAACTTCTTTGCCTGGCACTTTTGTTATTATTAAGTCACCATGTAAGGTGTCAAACTATAGGGAGTAAAACGATCAAGTGTCTAGCTATCGAGTTTATACAATAGTAGGAAAAAGTTTTGGTTGCAGTAATAAACATTAGTACTGTACACAAATACAAGGGTCATCCAGAAAGTAAAGAACGTTTTGGCAATAATCAAATACAAAATAAAGATATAAACACAAAAGTTTATTTACAAATGCATAGAACCTTCCTCTACTTTTTTACACAGTCCCCATGGATTTCAAGACACTGGTTGTAACGTGGGACCAGTTTTTCCATACCCAAGTTCTACTCATTTGCCACCAAAAACATGAGCCAGAATTTCTTAGCTTCTTGGAGTTCCTCATCGTTAGCAAACTGTTTTTAGCCAAAAAATCCTTAGGCTTTGGGAATAAGTGATAATCACTTGGCACCAAGTCAGGGCTGTAAGGTGGATGACTAAAAATTTCCCAACATAGACGTTTAGGTTTGAGACGCGTTCTTGCAGATGCATGAGGCCGAGCACTGCACTTTGTCTGACAGCATTATTCGTCTTTTTTTTGGATGGTGCGTCGTAGTTGTTGGAGGGTTTCACAGTAGGCTTTTGAGTTGATCTTTTCTTTTCTTGGCATAAATTCGACATGGATTAAGCCCTTTCGGTCCCAACAAACAGTTGCCATGACTTTCCGAGTGTTTATATGTCACACTTTACATTTAGCGGGGTTTTCAATTATCAATGCCATTATTAACAACTGTGAAAACGAGACGCGTAATCACACGGCAACGAACCTACACTCAAACTGAAGAGGAAAAATGTAGCTAGCAGCTGCACGCGAGCTCGTAGTGCGGAGGGTTGTGCACGGCGTGATGCGTAATCGTTCTTTACTTTCTGGATGACCCTCGTACAATGACCTACGAAGAATGTTAAAACTTAAATGCAGTTCAAATGGACATTTTGTTTTTGGTACTAAAATCAGACCCTTTACCAAATGTTAAACAAATACCTTAAAAATCATGGTTCTCATCCTCACTTTAAGATTAGAATTCTTGAACTTTACATAAATATGGCTGCAAAAAGTACACGCTTAAGTAATTCAACTTGTAAGTATAAAACGTCTCATACCTCTTCAAGATTATTCAAATGATCGTGGTTTTTCCTTTGTGGCCATGCCAAGGATTTGTAAAGTATGAAGTTTTAACTGTACATTGATATTAACAGCTGTAAAAAACTGATCAAAGTTAAAGTGGTAACAAACACGAAAGTTTAATTCTGCAGAACCCCGTTTGTCCAGACCTTGTTCATCTGGGTTTTTCTCTTATTTGGATCAATATTTTTACGGTCCATACCAAAGGTATTGGTAATGGAACAATTAGATTTGTGGGAATGCAGTTTAAACTCAAGTATCTACACCAGAGACTGCAACTATCCCACTGAGCTACTAGCTCTAACCTTGAGAAAAGATCTGCACTGCATAGAATAATTCAAATATGTAGTAACATTGTTTATTTTAAATGTTTATTTGTAGATGACAAAGGCTATAAGCCAAAATGGTACCATTTTTAATTTAATTGAATTACAAATTCATCTTCAAATCAAATTACATTTTTTTAGGACTTTTTACTTACAAAATATTTTATTAACCTTATTTAAAAGGTTTGACGTGTACATTTAAAAAGTTAAATTTAAGAGAATCACTCAGCTCAAGAAAACAGACTGTATTGCTATCCTGTCACCGACTTCAAATAAAACAACCTTTCCTATCACAGACATAATGGTGGAAATGGGAAGTGTGGGGAGTGGGGTGTTTTAGCTCTTGAAGTAGGAGAGCATGTTGTTGACGTACGGGTTGGAGCCGAGCATGTACTCTGACACTGTGACGTAGAGTGCAACACTGAGTCCCACGCCGCTAGCCAGCACCGGGCTGTTCTGGAAGATGATACAAGTAGCTACACACAGTCCCAAGTAGGTCAAGTACCGTGTCGTCTGCGAGTACGAGTCCTGGCCTTGAGAATCTGTACAGCAGATAAATATCCAGACAATAACAGTTATGTGCCTCAGTTTATGTGTCTTAGTTGAAATTGCTACCGACAGAAATAGAAATATAATTATTCAACTGAAAGGCTTAGGAGTAGGTAAAAAAAGTCTTACTGAGCTACATTAAAACGGTTAAAACTGAAATCATAGTACCTAATACCAGGTCAATACACAGGTACTTAAGCGCTAAAGCGACGTTGGCGTGACTGCAAAACTTCCTTTGCAATTTGGTACTCTAATTCGCTACAATCACAACCTCACTTCGGCTCTCGGCCTCAGATTTACTACTGAACTATCATGGGTGTAGAAAAACGTACTGTACTTTAGTATTTTTACACTAGTCGGACATACGTTAAGGCTGTCTCAAAAAATTGCCTTTTCCTTGTATTCAGAAATTTTTTTTATCCTTTCAAAATTAGCTATTTGTTGCATCAGCCTACCAGGCTACTTCTTTTTTTTAACACTTTTTGTCTAAATGTGTTTCTTTCATATCAGGGTGTCCAGCGTTCAGAAAAACAAAATTCCCGTATTTTCCCAGATATATTTTGCTGATTTCCCGGATTTAACTACCTTAATAGAGTCATAGTTATTCTCGCCCATTTTGTTATTTTTGTACCGTTTACAATGGTCTCTTGACTCCCGCTCGCACCTACGGCGAAATAACGACTACGATACCGTTCGCGGCGATCTCCTGACTCCCACTAGCGCCCGCGACAAAATCACGACTTTCGTTACCGTTTACAATGTACTCTCAACTCCTGCTAGCACCTATGGCGAAATATGGACTATGATACCGTTCACGGCAATCTCTCAACTCCTGCTAGCGCCTATGGCGAAATATGGACTATGATACCGTTCAATCTCTCAACTCCTGCTAGCACCTATGGCTAAATATGGACTATGATACCGTTCGCAATCTCAACTCCTGCTAGCACCTATGGCGAAATATGGACTATGATACCGTTCACGGCAATCTCTCAACTCCTGCTAGCGCCTATGGCGAAATATGGACTATGATACCGTTCACGGCAATCTCTCAACTCCTGCTAGCGCCTATGGCGAAATATGGACTATGATACCGTTCGCGGCAATCTCTCAACTCCTGCTAGCACCTATGGCGAAATATGGACTATGATACCGTTCACGGCAATCTCTCAACTCCTGCTAGCACCTATGGCGAAATATGGACTATGATACCGTTAATCTCTCAACTCCTGCTAGCTATGGCGAAATATGGACTATGATACCGTTCTCTCTCAACTCCTGCTAGCGCCTATGGCGAAATATGGACTATGATACCGTTCACGGCAATCTCTCAACTCCTGCTAGCGCCTATGGCGAAATATGGACTATGATACCGTTCGGCAATCTCTCAACTCCTGCTAGCCCTATGGCGAAATATGGACTATGATACCGTTCGGCAATCTCTCAACTCCTGCTAGCCCTATGGCGAAATATGGACTATGATACCGTCATGGCAATCTCTCAACTCTGCTAGCACCTATGGCGAAATATGGACTATGATACCGTTCACGGCAATCTCTCAACTCCTGCTAGCGCCTATGGCGAAATATGGACTATGATACCGTTCGCGGCAATCTCTCAACTCCTGCTAGCGCCTATGGTGAAATAACAACTACGATACCAATCGCGGTGATCTCCTGACTCCCGCTAGTGCCCGCGACGAAATCTTAGACTTTCGTTAGCTTTACAAAGGTTTTTGACCTCTGCTAGCGCCTGCGGCAAAAATAACAACTTCGATACCGTTTACGACGATAGCTAGACTCGTCCATGACATAATACCTTTCGCAAAATTTCCCGGCTTAGAGTCCCGTATTTTCCTGTATAATTCCCAGTTTTCCCGAAACTCCCATGTGCTGGACACCCTGTCACAAATGTCTGTTTGAATGATACCTGCCACTTTTAAATTTTCTTTAACTCCCATGATCAGCTTAATTATGAACTTATAAACATAAAACATTAAAAAATCACTGCAGGTCAACTTGTACAAGTTCCTTGTTTGTCTGAAGTCGGTTACAAAGTGACTGGCACCGATACCCACCTATGCACATGTTGTCCTGGAGCATATAGCCGGCAGTACATCTGACACACATGTCCGGCCCGTCCCCAGAACAGCCGTCACATGACGGGTCACAGGCTGCAACACACAACATCACTTTATATTTTCACAAACAAACAATATTCAACCAAACCAATAGTTGCTGGTATGAACTTCTTAAAACAACTAACTTTTTAGTATTGTGTTTATTTATTTTTGTAGTCACTCTTTTAGCATGTTCTACTCTACAGTTAATATACAGGGTCATCGAAAAAGAATGCCAGAATTTCAATTAAATACCAAAAAAAACTATTAAAGATATTTTTGTACAGGGGAAAAGGAAGTTTTTCTTGGTACCTCAGTAAGTTTCAATGTGGGCTCCATTTGTTGCCCGACAGACATGTTTGTGCAGAATGTTTTGAATTGTTGTTTTGGGTATTTGCAGTCCAAGGCTTCTTCAAGCTATTGATTTTTTGGACTCCTAACACAGGACTGGCGGATGTGTTCGACTTTTTCCTCAGAGGTGCTCGCCTGGCCTGTTGAGAGTTTTTTCTCGCCCTTTCCTGTTTCTCAAAACTGGTTGAACCATTGACAAATAGCTTTGTCATCTGAGGTGATTTGTCCTACATAGGTTTGTCTAAAGTGACGCTGAACACTCACGATTGATTTTAAGTCAGCATACCAAATAACGCACTGTGCTTTCTGCTGCACGGTCTACATCGTAATGGCCGACTAGGAGTAGGTGACTCATTGTTGTGAAGCTTCACTGCGCATCAGTTCTGCGCATGTCAAGGTCACGTGGCCGCTGTTTGCCCTCCATCCAACAACGTGTTTATAAAATCCCGGCATTCTTTTTCGATGACCCTGTACTATAAAGCCGTTTGGGTAACTGATTGGTGAACGAGAGAAATGTTTAGGCACTTCACATAGCTACCCCCCTCAACCGTATATTCATTTTAAAGGGCTTGGTGTGAAACCGCCAGGAAAAATCTGAAACTCAACTTTTTTTAACCCCCTGCGCGGTAGCGGCCGTTAATGGCGTCTGCCGAAAATGGGGTTGTGCAGTGGTTTACTATTTTGACTGTAGCGGCTGAACTAGTGATCGGATCTTTGATTTGAGGAATAGTCGTTAGTGTGGAATGAAGTTTTCTACCACTTTTGTATTTGACATTTTATCCTATCTCCAATAGGTAATTTGCTATTTCGGTTTAAAGATAAACTGGTCAAAATTTACTTTTTCCGTGTCTTTGGGCTAATTTAATTTGTACTTATATACCTCTTATATACCTCTTAGGACCACGAAAACCAACTTAAGTTAAAACTACTAAAAAACACTGTGCAGAAAACATTTTAAAAATTAAGTTTTTGCCATAAAATATCTTATAAACGTACCCAAAGAGCGTACTTTCGTTAGATTTTGATGTTTTTACAACGGCTATACAACCGCGGTACAGGTCTTACATCGGCCCAAGTCATACTAAAAGATTAATTTGTAAATTTATGTTCTCAAATAATATAATTAATGAAAGTCGATAGAATGACTAGAAGTACTAAAATATAAAGATAAATGATGTTGTTTTATGGCGTTTTAAGATGATTATTAACATTTCAATTTGTCATAAATACAAATGATTAACGCCAACTTATTAGAAATACCTAGCGAGGCCGCAGGCCGAGCATCGCCATGAGCACAGCAAGTAGCTTTATTTCATCAAGCGAGGCCGCAGGCCAAAGCGGGGCCTGGGGGGCCACTCCCCCCAGCGAGCCCGAAGGGCGAGTAGTGATTTAAAGTTAAATGATACACTTATATTACTATTGCTTGGTTACCTAAACATGAGTAAGAGCCTTCATTGTTGACACAAAATTCATTCTTCTTGCAAGGATCAGTTGAGGAAATACATTCGTCAATATCCAGACAACCTCTTTCAGAGTCCATGATCCACCCATCAGCACATGCTAGACAACCTGCAAACATGATCAACTTCATCATCAATTGTTACATATGCCGACGTTTTATTATGCTTGGGCAAACAAATGTGTTTATGGTTGAAAATACATTTAATTCAGAAATCATTTCATAGAACCGGGAGTTAGAATTAATTCATTACTCTTAGTTTCTAGTGACATTACTGTAAATTTAGAGACCTCATTTCAACTACAGTAACAAATCCAGGCTGACACGCAGCTTAGCACTAATCTGATATATACCCAAAAGTATTAATCTGATAATAAACTAAATGGGAGAAGTTATTAATGCGAGCATCGACAGCTGAATTCGATCGTGAAACAAAACCTTTCAGTTTTGCTTTTTTCCTTAGCTGGAATAGACAGAATAAAGGATAAAAAACTGAAAAAAGTTGAGAAATAATCGATACAACGTTCATTAAAAGCGTCTATTCCTAAGTTCTAAATGAATACGCTATAAAGCAGCATCTACCCAGCGGACCTGGCGCGTTACTGTAACTTACGCGGTTTTAAGTGGGCACACTAGCCGCACATTACTATATAATGGTTTAAGACGCTCAGGGGTTAAGAATAAAATTTGTACAATTGAATTTTACTATGCATATTTTGAGGTCACTTATCAATTTGGTAAAATGGATTAGCTTATTGTCTTTGGCATTAATTAATCACAGCAATACGGCAGCGTACCGCACTGTGTCCTTTAGGCAGCGAAGATGAGTCAGCTGACAGTGCATGAGCAGGGGAAGACAGTGCCAGATTTACCACTAGGCCGACTAGGCCTAGGGCGGCAGGCAAAAAAGGGCCGCAGCTGGGTGAGAAAAACATGTATCACAATCTTTGCATTACTGTACTGTTGTTTTTTAAGTTAAATCAGATGTTAGGTATCTAACAATGAAAATTGAAAATACACTATAAACATCGTATGTTGGAAGGGGTCATGAGAGAGTAACAGAAAAAGTACAAAAAGGGGCCGTTTTGAAAATTCCGGCCTAGGGCCGCGAAAATCCTAAATCCGGCACTGGGGGAAGAAGAGGCAAAATTATGCATGTATGATCTACTTCACTAACGATGCACACAGGTTTCCGATATTTTTCAAATCATCAAGACGAAGAACATTTCTTACTTGGTATCTCAAACATCATGTGTTTAAAACTGTGTGAACCTGAAGTCACCTTTTCAAATGACAGAATACCTTTGTTTCCGGCTTGAGTGCAGGCTCCCTTGCAAGCAGCATGGCACTTGGTACACAGCACTTTGGTCTCGTCTTTGTACGAGGAATAGAAGCCTTCGTCACATTCCTCACAAAACTTTCCCTTGTAGCCAGTGTCACAACTGCAATCTCCATTCCCTTTCCTTGTTCCATTCCCCTGAACACATTGTCAGTCAAATCAAATTAGAGCCGTAACTAATTATCTTGACTAATGGCTGCCTCCCTTCCGAATAGTCTACCTTAATAACATTAGTACTAAAGACAGTCACAAATTTAATAATTATATAAAACAAAATACTAACTAAAATTGTGTAAAGTTTTTGGGGAATTATTTATAGCTACAATAGCAGCCCCTACAAGTCATAAACCGTTTTTGCTACTAATTTCAAGAACCTTTTTAGGTTTACAAAGAAAGATCTCAACATTTAGTTTATTTTCGAACCTTAATCTTAAAAACTTACTTACATTTAATTTAAAATGCCCAACCCTAGGGTGTCAAGCGATCCGTGCCAAGGGGTGTATGGCACAGGGCTAATTGTGTCTCAAACGGAGCCTGCGGGATACCAGGCGACCTCCCGTAGTATCTAGCCTTCCTTGGGTAAGCGGGGCTCTGCCCAAGGTGACCTTTATTTCCTTAGCTACTCGTGGGAACACCATGGAAAAAAACAAAGAAAAAAACAAACCAAATCCATCTTCGCAGACCCAGGTCAAGGAAGATAATCACAACCAAACATTGACAAAATCATCGGAGGCCCTTCAGGCCAAGGATGATTCAAACAAAAAACACATACAAGTGTCTCCGGAGGCCTCGGTCAAGGGAGACACTAACACTAACAAAAACACTACGCAGTCTTCGGAGGTCACTTTGGCCAAGGAAGACTGTAACAGAACAAAATTGGAAGGAGGGCTTGAAGAGGTAGCCGATTCTCTCCTTGAGGGAGAAGAAAGCGACCTTCTTCGGTCCCCCGACCCCACCACACCATTACACAGCGAGATTGACAAGGCAGCTGAGCAACTTGACAAAATCAAAGTAAAAAATCCCAAACTTACCCCGGCCGAACGTAGAGAGCAGGTGAAAGCCAGGCTGGAGGCAAAGGGTATCAAGTGGGACCCAACCAGGTACCGGAAAGACAAACGGGCCAATAGAAATCGAGCTGTAGCCGCGACCCCAGCGGGAAAGCGAGACAGACCGGACTCAAACACTCCCCCATCGGCCGAGACTGATAGAAAGAGGTTGAGGAATAAAGAGGGAGAAGCTGTTGCGTCAACATCAACAACAGTGACTCCCAAGATCTCATACAGGGAAGCAGTAACCGGCTTCAAGGTTGCTATTGTGCTCTCTGCTTTTCCGCAGGCCAAACTGACAGGGGAGCAAGTTGCAGAAGTGGAGGGACTGCTCGCTGAAGGTCTGGCAGCGTACGAACCTCCTCCAGAGGGCGACCTCCCGGAGTTCGAGGGAACCTACCCAGAGTCAGGTGCCCTTATTGTCTCATGTACTAACCTGTCATACAAACAATGGGTGACGGAATTTGCCTCTTCTCTCAAGTTACAGGGAGAGGAGCAGAATCTGGTCGCAGGTGACAAGAAGGACATCCTGAAGGTCACCAAGATCCTGATGAGGCTCCCAGAGAGGCTCCCCAAGAAACCCCCCGACTGGATCCGACACCAGCTGGAGAGGCAAAACAAGACACTCAAGGTGGCGGACTGGAAGCTGCTGTCGCACGCGGAGGGGGCCAAAGGTGGTCACATGGTCTTCCTCGTGGGCGACGAGGCACTCGCCGCCATCAAAGAATCAAGCTTCGTCGCAAGCATCAGCTTGTGGAAAGCCACCATCCGAGTCCTTCCGTGGAGGGAGAGAGCGACGGACAAGGATGGAGAGCAGAATCCTACAAGTAAATCTCCACCACAGTAAGGCGGCCTCGGCCACCTTCTGTAGGACGTTTTCCTCTGGCAGCTACGACCTCGCCCTCGTCCAGGAGCCTTGGCTTCATCGGGGCCAGATAGCAGGATTGGCAGATGCCAGAGGTAAGATAATCTATTACAATGGTGCAAAAAATCCAAGAACCTGTATTGTTGTAAAGAAAGAATGTCAGTGTCTGCCTCTAATGGAATTTGGTTCCAGGGACATGACCACTGTGGAAATTTGCTGGAGTCAGGGGGATGTGAAAAGACTGGTCATCAGCTCTGCATATCTTCCATTTGACTCTAGGGAACCTCCTCCTTCACAAGAGCTACACCAACTTGTGGAGAAGACACAGAGCAGGGGGTGCCATCTCCTAGTGGGCTGCGACGCCAATGCTCATAACCAAATTGGATGGGGCAGCTCCAATACTAACCTTAGGGGTGAGTATCTTATGGAGTTCCTCATGGCAAATAACCTAGAGATAATGAATGTCGGTAACGCTCCCACGTTTGAAACGAAAACTAGAAGCGAAGTAATTGACATAACCTTTTGTTCAGCCTCACTTTCGGATCATAAATACATTCAGTTTAAACTTAACGCAAGTAACCACAAAACATCTTACAGAAATCCTAAAACAACTGACTGGGACCAATACTCTAGTCAGTTGACAGCTATGACTAGATCGATGGCTGGCAGGATTCGGTGTGTTTTGGACTTCGAACACGTAGCCTCATCTCTGAATAAGGCAATGTTAGACTCATTCAATGACAACTGTCCTCTGCAAATCAGGAAAGGTAGATCCACTATTAAATGGTGGACTGCGGATCTAGACAGACAGAGGAGAGATGTCAGAAAAAACTTTAACCGAGCCAAGAGCTATGGTACCTGGGAAGCCTATCATGCTAGCCTTACAAAGTACAGTAAGGCTATCAGGAAGGCAAAATCAGATTCGTGGTTCAAGTTCACCAGCGAGGTGAACGGAATCAAGGAGACAGCAAGGTTGTGCAAGTTCATGGCCTCGGAACCCTCAATTCTCATTGGTTCGCTAAAGAAACCTAGTGGAGAATATACTGAGTCTGCTGGTGATACTCTCGACCTTCTCCTCGAGACTCACTTTCCAGACAGTACTCAGCGCGACTTGCTGGACAATTATGGTTACCTGGATAGCGGTCAAAGCCCGTGGGCCGCTCGAAGGGACTGGAACTTGGCCATCAAAATTGTTACGCTCTCAAAGCTTAAATGGGCTCTAAGTAAATTCAGCCCGTACAAATCACCTGGGGGGGATGGAATATACCCAGCAATGCTACAGCATGCATCTGACCCAGTACTCAAGCTGATATGCGAGCTCTGCAGAGCCAGCGTGGCCTTTGGTCACATACCACTGGCATGGAGGGTAAGCAGGGTGGTCTTTATCCCCAAAAGGGGTAAAACAGACTATAGTCAGGCAAAATCTTTCAGACCTATTAGTCTTTCATCATTCCTTTTGAAAACGGTGGAAAGGCTCGTAGAGAGATACCTCAGGGACAGGGTTCTGCTAGGTCAACCCCTGCATAGAAACCAGCATGCCTACCAATCTGGCAGGTCATGCATTACGGCACTCAATGAATTGGTCAGCAGGGCAGAGAATTCTCTAGACAATAAAGAGCTAGCACTCTGCGCTTTCTTGGACATTGAAGGGGCTTTTGACAGCACCTCACACGAGGTGATCATGGAGAAAGCAAGTAAAAGGGGGGTACCACTAACCTTGAGTAAGTGGATAAAAAATATGCTCGCTACAAGAAGGGTCCAATCCACCTTACTAAATGTCACCAGGGAAGTCTCTACCACAAGAGGTTGTCCGCAGGGAGGGGTTCTGTCCCCGCTCTTGTGGAATCTGGTGGTGGATGATCTCTTAACGCAAGTATCACAAACAGGAACTTTCGTTCAGGGGTACGCTGATGATATAGTTCTCATGGTTCAAGGCAAGTTCATCGACACTGTAGCAGATGTAATGAACAATAGCCTAAGACTAGTTAGTGAATGGTGTAGGAGGGAACAGCTTAAAGTTAATCCGTCCAAAACCGTTATACTTCCAATTACTCGTATTAGGAACCTGACCCCTCTGGCCAGACTAGAGCTCGACGGCGTCCGATTACCACTTTCAGATAGCACGAAGTACCTAGGCCTGACCTTGGATCGTAAACTTACGTGGAACCTACACTTACAGTCGGTACTACACAGAGCAAGCTGGTCGCTCTTAGTAACCAGACGTTTCATAGGGAAAACTTGGGGACTTAAGCCACACATGGCGCTCTGGCTATACAAAGCAGTAATAAGGCCCCAGATCACTTACGCCTCTCTAGTTTGGTGGACGAAAGCCAGGCAGAGTACCGTAAAGACCAAACTAAGCAGATTACAAAGACTGGCATGCTTAGGTATCACCGGAGCATTCACTAGCACCCCCACAGCGCTGGAGGCATTGCTCAATACAACCCCCCTAGACATTTTCATAGAGATGGAGGCTAGGAAATTCGGGTACAAACTCTCTATTTCGGGCCTTTTAAAAGGGGCCGACTCTTTCGGGACATGTGGGAGCCTTAGACTCCTTCCCCAAGGAACCGCTCCTCACTATGAGGTCCGACTATATGGAGGGGCAATACCTCTTTGCTAAACCTTACACAGTCAGCATAGAATCGCGGCTACAGTGGTCAACTGACAAATCTCTTATAACTATTAATAACTGTAGGGTCTGGTACACAGATGGTTCATTGATAGAATGGTTCATTTAGTTAAGAATCCGTCAAGGATACTTACCAAACATCTGACCAGTCTTAGTCGCCAGAACATCAGACTGGTTATATCGTATATCACAGGTCATGGGCACTTTAGAAATCACCTAGCTAAAATGGGTCTCTACACAGGAGATATCAGATGTAGGCTATGTGAGCGTACTCCTGAGTCCGCAAAACACGTTCTTATTGAATGCGAGTCCCTGGAGGCCAGGAGAAGAGGTCTTCTAGGGTCTCGTGAGTGGCAGGAATTACACCCATCAGAATTGGGTAGCGCGATACTCAAGTTTTGTAAGCAAACGGGGGTGGGGCTGCCTAGTTAAAAGAACAGGGAGCCAGCACAATAAACCAAAGGGTTGACGTGCGCGTGGTCTTGAACCACTAATTTTCCCCATCTAATCTATCTATCTAATCTACATTTAAAATACACTACTTGTGGAAATTTGTTCCAGCAACTGTACGCGGACCAAGTAACGTACTTCAAGACTTCTAAGTATTAAAAAATATGGTTTGGCTAAAAATACAACACAAATCTAACTTACTTTACATTTACCGTTGTTGTTACAAATTCTGTGAGGAAAGCCAGGACAGGGTTCACAGTTGGGTCCGAAGTGTCCGACAGGACAGCAATGTTTCACAGTATCGATGCACAGGTACTTCACAAGATCTGGCGTCTGTTTCTGACCCTTTAACCACCAGTCTTCAATGTGCTGTTCCCAAGCTTCTGCTAGCGTGTGACACTGAAAATATTTCTTTATGAATTGTGTATATTCATTCAAATGGAAAACAACTGCAACATTATATAAGTACATCAATAAGTGCAACCTGGAGGTACCAGATCAGGAGGGGCTTACACTATGCTTTGGTTTTAGTAAATTGATTTCCTAACTATTTATACTTCTGTTGATCCTATCCAGATGATCCAAACCGGTAGCCTATTGTATACCTTCTGGTTACCCATTAACAACCGGAACAATAAACCGCTATAAATTAAAGAGTACAAAAAGTAAATATCACAAAAGTACGGATGGATTTGAAGTAATCAGTCACCAATTATTAATATTGAGTAAAGAACAAAAGACAATAAAGTACCCTTTTTATACATTTTTAATACCCACACTACCGGTTTCGGGACTTTGCCCATCATCCTAGGTGTTTAGGTTAATACAAAATATTTTAAACAACAACAAACTTATAACAAACTTCGGGTAAGTCCCGAAACCGGTAGTGTGGGTTTTAAAAAATGATAAAAAGGGTACTTTATTGTCTTTTGTTCTTTACTTATATTACAAGTAGCCCTGTGTGAACAAACCTTTTGAAATATTATTATTGATTTAGTACCATATGCATTATGTGTTTTTTTACTATCTTTGAACTCAGCACTATTGTCAAAATAGTTGTTTACCATTTATGAATAAATCCTTACTTAACTGTATACTGTAGGTCTATAACGTACTTGATCTCTAGCTCTGTTGTCTTCACACAAGTGTTCTTGGATCTCAACAAGCCGCACCTCACTTGTGGCGTGGGATCCTAACTTCTCCTCCTCCCAAGCTGTGTCTCCTCCTCCAAAATGATTTCTAGCAGTCCGTTCCATCCCCTAGACCACATGTTATCAACGTTAAAAGCCATACTGCAATTTAATTAGGGTTCAGTTTTATTTTGAAAAAATTGCACGTAAAGGTAAAACAATACATCTAAAGTTATAAATCTGGTCAAATGTGTACTGAATTGCAGTAGAAACTCATAGTTTGGCTATTTTTAAAGTGGGAAGAAAGAACTTTTTGGTTGCGCTTACTAGACCACAAATCAACGAGTTTTGTTTCAATTAATTTGTTTTAAGATCAAAACAGCGTAGTTCTGTACTATTTTGTCAAAATTATGTTTTTAAAAATTATGTTATGTCAAGAATGTTAAAAGTTTGAAGGTAGAAAAACTATTGGTTTATTTTTTATAAACAACCAATAATAACACTCTCTCAACTGACTGTACAGTCTGCTGTGGATACTGACTTGGAGTCTCAACAGGTATGATGACACATTAATTGATCATCTTTCAAAAGAAGAATCGTTTTGTTGTTAGTTCATCTATACTAATATTTAAAAATGAGATAGTGTGTGTCTGTGTGTCTGTCTGTTCCTCAATCACACAAATACCACTGAGCCAATTTTAATGCAATTTTACAGGGATGTGTGGTTTTTACACCTGGCCAACACATAGGCTATTAACACGTTTGATAATTTTATTATTTCCAAGATGGCGGTCATTTATAAGACCTCATTACATGTGAAAATGTATAAGCCCAATACTGTAGACACCGTAACAGATATTTAAGATTTGACAGCCCTATACGAGCACAGTTAACGGTCCTGAGCACTTTTGCCGTATCTCCAACAATTTGCTCAGAAACCTTGCTTCAGCATGGAGAAACAGGCTCATGATGCGCCAGGTACAAGAATGTATGGCCTGCAGGATTCACCGCCGAACACAAACCACCATTACACGAACATTTCCGATCTTCCACCGCTGCACGCTCAAACTCGGCACTTCCACGGGTTGTACCTCTCCTCAGCGCGTCAGTACGTCCGACCAACAGTGTTTGTTGACCATATTACTTACGATTCATGCTTTACAGCAAGCAAACCAAATAAGAGTGTTGTACTAAAGCCATGTAATTTACCATTTTCAACCAAACAAAATTAGTTTATTTTGGACTTCAAATTATGTGGTTTGTCATGATAAATTAAAACGAACATTGTACTGTAACCATTTAATTTTCTATTTTCATATTTTCAACTAAACAATATTAGTTTATCTTGGATTTCAAACTTATGTAGTTTGTCATGATAAATTAAAATAAAATTTTTGGGTCAACCAGAATACATTAAACATTGTTTTAGATTGTGGTCGAACTAAAAGTATTATTTTAATTTAAATATAGTTTAGTAAAATGGTTTTAATAAATGCATTTAAAATTCAAATGGTTAAATTAAAAAATGCTTTTAATATCACCATGTTAATATGGAAATGACATTAAGAATAAATACCTATCTGTCGGTCTGTAGCGTTTTTGAGTCATCTTGGACCGCTTATAACTCAAAATCGGCTGAAGCTGAGGCAGTGAAACTGCGTTTAAGGGTTAAGCCTATTGTGCAGTATGTTTTTAGTTATATTTTATATACATACAAGATTAACAAAATAAATGGTGAGGGACCAAAGTGGGCACTAAACACGTTTTTACGACATATTAGACCGCTTATAACTGAAAATCGGCTGAAGCTTTAGTGAAACTTTATTTGAGGGTTTAACCCACTACGCAGTGTGTCTTTACCTATATGTTGTATCCATACAACATCCACCAAATAAATGGCGAGGAACCAAACTGGGCTTTGAAAACGTCAGAATGGCGGGATTACTATGACACTTATTTGGTTTCTGTTTATCTATACATTGAAATGAATACATCGGTTTTTGGTTATTAGGTTTTCTTACACTTTGTAAATACTAAAACCTACAGCATAGTTAAGGAAATAGTTAAGAAACGTTTCCTATCTGTCTGTCTGTAAAAACTTTAAGCCATTTTGAAACTCCAGCCAATCCAAATTGGGCTCTGAAAAAGGTTTTTCCCACCGGCACACTCTGCAGTATGTTCGGGGAATTAGTCAACTCACGCAGCGAGTCACGACTGGCAAGGAGTAACTGACAGAAAAAAATCCAGTCCGTCTGTCTGTCTGTAACGTTTTTAAGACGTATGGGACTGCTTATACCTCAAAATCGGCTGAAGCTATGGCGGTGAAACTTTGTTAAGGGTTTAGCCCATTACTCAGTGTGTCTTTAGCTATACTTCATATCCATAAAACATCCACAAAATAAATGGCGAGGGACCAAAGTGGACTCTGAATATGTTTTTAGGCATTTTGGACAGCCTAAAAGTCAAAATCGGCTGAAACTATGGCGGTGAAACTTTTTTTAAGGGTTAAGCTAGTCAAGCTATGTGTCTTTAGAGCTTTACACTTAATGTCCATACAACATCCTCAAAATAAATTGCAAAAAACCAAAGCGGGCTCTTAAAACGGCCGGAACGGCGGAAGTAACTATGGCTCTCACAAGGTAGCTAGCACTTAAGGAGAAGATAGTGAACTAACAGGAAAACTAAATGGTTTTTCTAAGGATGTATAGGAACTTTTTTTGTTTATTTTAAATTTGCAGTTTTATTAAAATATACACACAGCTATGGTGGGTATTCTCAGCTAGTTAGATTAGATTAGATTAAGTAGGGCTGGTTGTGAACCAATTGTACGTCAACCAAAGGTTTATTGTACTGCCCCGGTTATCTTAGCCTGGGAGACCCACCCCCGTGGGACCACAAAGTCTCAAGATGACTCCCCCAAGCTCAGACAAGTGAACTTCATCCCAATTACGTCCCTCTAGAAGACATCTTCTCCTAGTCTCCATAGAGGGACATTCTAATAGGATGTGCCTAGCAGTTTCTTCAGCCTGCTCAAAGTCTACATAGAGTATTACCATTATGTAACCCCAATTTCTGTAGATGATACCTGAAGTGCCCATGTCCAGTTAAGTATGATAATAAGAATCTGATGTCAGCGTTTTAGTCTTAAAATGCTACTGGAGAGCCCTGCTAGGCCCTTTTAGGAGCAGGTTGGCGATTGAGCTTCCTGCGAGGCTTGTCCACTTTTGACAATGTGCCTCATAGGTATTATCCCCAAGGATTTATAAACCAGAGCGGACTTATCCCAACTACCGGTTCCGTCCATTAAAGGCGGACAGTGCTCCCCTCCTTGCAAAGAGGTCTGCCTTCCCATTTCCCAGGAAACCCTGATGTCCTGGGATCCATTCTAGATGAACATTATTTAATCTAGAAAGGGCGAGAGGGCTTGAACACACTCCCAGACCAGCTTAGAGGTGAATTGTCCTTTGTCCAGCCCTAAGGGCTGCCTGGCTATTGGAGAAAATAACAATACGTCTGTTCGTAATACTAGACGTAAGTTCTTGTAGGGTGCATACAAGAATCGCATAGATTTCGCCTGGAATACGGTGCAAAATCTACCAAGGTTTCCGACAGGTTACATCTAGGCTTTGGCTTATGTGCCCGTAGCCTGCTTATTACTTATTAATGAACCGCCTGTGTACCAGACTACCTTGTTAGTACCATTATATGAAAGGGTCCTGTGATCCCAGTCCCACGAGAACCAATGTTGATAGTGTAAGGCCTGACAAACATGAACTGTCCTGACATAAGATCGAGCCCATGAAGAAAAGTGTTTTAGTCTCAGAACTAATTGGAATGGCAAGATGCCCAAAAGTGGCTGGCGATCTGGCCACATCGAAATTAAGTAGCCTGTAGTAAGCTTTGGTAGCCTCCTGAACGATGAAATTGTCCAGAGGAGGAATATTGAGCAGAAGCTCCAGAGCAGCGGTGGATGTAGTGGTAAAGGCTCCCGTTACACACAAACATGCCAGCCGCTGCACACTGTTAAGCTTGTCTTTGACTGTAACCTGTTGGACTTTGGTCCACCAGACTAAAGAAGCATATGTAACCTGAGGTCTAACAACCGCTGTATATAACCAAAGGGCCATACGCGGCTGCAGGCCCCAAGTCCTGCCTATAAAACTTCTGGACGACTTCTCAGCTAGTTATAAATAAGTAAAATATTTTATTCTTGTTCAATATTACAACTCAACGTCTGACTATTACTATTATTATAAATAACTGAAGTAATTACTATCAAACATATTAGGGACCCTACATTATAAAGAACATGCTGTCACGTAAATCCGAGAGACGTTTCTTTTTTATAAAAGGCAAACATCTACACAGTGACACTATATCAGGTTATTGGCCTAGGCTGACTTAAAGGTACTGGGCTGGAGTCCGGGCACATTTTTAAGGTAGGTGGGAGAGAGGGCGTAAGGAAATAGTGCAGTAACAGCTTGTTCTTGGTCCGATACAGCCACCACACCAGTAGCGCTGAGACCAGTAGCACCATAGTGTTAAAACTTACCTTTAGGAAAGAATCAACTACCATTTTGCATGCTTGACACGGAGGAAGTTTAAGACTTAATAGTTGCTTTTCAGAATCTTTTTTGATTTTGTTTTCTCCCTCAGCACTAGTAATTGATATAATGCAAAATAATGTTGTAATGAACACTTTATGGGGTAATGCACTACCTAACATTTCGTATACTAGAAAGGTACCTTTTGAATATACTATAAAATTACAATAACTGATAAAAACCAAAAACACAAGTAAATTTCTTTGGTTTTAATACAAAATTAGGTTTGGCCTAGCCGTACAGTTAATACAAATAATTAAATTAATTAAAAGCTGAGGGCTGAAGAAAGAAAAGGGATTCAAAAACATTAATTCGTAAAAAACACGTGCACACTCTAAACTGTATCTTCTAATTAAACAACCAATGGACATAAAATACGTGTAGCCTAAAAATCAATACTACGAAAGCCCTGAAGGCCAGAGATTTGATGAGTTTTCTTTTTCTTTACTTCGACTTTATTATCGAAGTGATGTTCAGTTCGACTTTAATATCGAAGTTGTAGCTACTTCGACTTTATTATCGAAGGAACGCATGCACAGAGTACCTATATATATATATATATATACGCGTGACTATTTGGCCATGTGTTGTACTGTATGTTTATAGATGTTAGTTCTATAGTACAACGGCTTGATAGCAATAATTTTAAAGTAAATACATCAAAACCCCAACTGATTAAGTTTAACAACATGAGACAAAAGAAAGAAGGTTCAGCTATAACAATCGAAATAAATAATATTAGTTTGCATATTTGCCATATACCGGGAATTATAAGTACTGGGAAATATGCGTAAATTCTGGGTTTAACCGGAAAAATCGACCTTCATATTGAGTCGCGGGCATAATTAGGTCCTCGGAATGTACCACGGGTATGAAACGACCGTCAAACTTGATACTTACTTACTTGATACTTGGGTACGTAGTCGTTGACCAGCAGCAGCCGGATAGACTGTGTCATAGATTTAATAGGACTCACTAACATTGGCAAGATGGTGGCACGAGATTATAAGAAATAATCCCTATCTATCTCATTTAGAGAATACGGAGGTTTGGATGTTACAATCATCTTCAGGGTGACCTCCATCTTGTGTGAGTTCAGAGACTTGATGTGGGCTGGCAGCATGTTGTAGATTCTCACAGCCCTCATAGGATAGCTATTTAGTGTTTTTGTTAGCCTACAGCGAGGAACATTTATATCTGTGCACTGGCGAGTCTGGTGGGTATGAACGCTGCTTCTCAATTATTGAAACTTACCAATGTCATTATTTATTGACAGTAACCTATTAAGACAGTACTGGCTATAAACCGTTAATATACCTATCTCAGAAAACAGCGGCCTACGTGCGGCCAAAACGTGTTGCGCCCGCGAAATGGCGATCGGAACATACCGCGGGTCAGACTCAGAAACTGATTAGCTTTACATATCGCAAACCTAGGCAATCATAATGCACCTTGGCTCTGAAACGATCACAGAACGTATTGCGGGCGTAAAATGGTGGCTGGAACCGATCGCAAGGTATAAACGTCTCTCGTTAAATATCATGGGGGTTTAAACGCGGTCAGAACGAACTGGGTCTAAAACGGCTCTCGGAGTGTACCGCGGGCTTAAAACAGCGATCGAGAAGGGTCGTGGACTATAAGCGTAAAACGGTTCTCTGCAACAATGGAAGTGCACCGGGAAAATGTGTATATTGCCGAGAAAAACAAACCCAATATAAACGCTGAATATGCGTAGACTTTACCAAGCTACTTCTGTGGCCACCCTGATTTATAGAACCTGTCAATGCTATTAGATTTTTGGGATTAATAATTGAAAATTTTAAAGTAATTTTGTTACTTGCAGAAAAATATCAAAATCAATGTAGGTCTTGAGAAGACTCTCAGATATTTATATTTCTTCACTTTTAAACATCGACTATATAATTATATGTCCTCACCTGAAATACAGAATCATTGTTTGGTAAAATCCACTTATACAAAAATTAATATATTTCATCTAGAAAAAATGACATTTCGAGCACATTTTCAAAAATTTTGCATTCAAACCCTCCTGTCGAATGTTCACAATTCTATAAACAAAATGAATCCCTCTTTAGAGATTATAAAATAATGTAACTCTTAATTTTTAAAAAAATCTCAAAAACTCCTAAATATCACTTATTTAAGTTTTTACCAAATTGTTCCTAATACAATATTATTAATTATGAAACATCGGCTCACTTTGGTTTACTAGAATTGTACAAAGTTTAAAGAAAATAAACATAGTACCCAGTTTCGAAAATGTATTTGTTCCCGACCGGTTTTGGCTATACAGCCATCATCTCAGCAAATACATCAAAACAAAATATTATTTTCTTAATATAAACAAAAAGTAGGTATACTCCATATGGTAAAAGAAAATAGAAGCTAGTATAAAAATTGTAAAATAAACAGCTAATAATATTTTTAAAATATTTATCGATGGCTTTATAGTTGCAACCAGTTGCGAGAAAATACATTTTTGAAACTGGGTACTACTGTATATATATTTTCTTTAAACTTTGTATAATATTATTTATTAAAAAGCGATACTATATATAATTAAGTGAGAACTACGACCCTTTACTATTATTTCAACATTATTAAAATAATGTTAATCAAAGGGTTCATAGTTCACTTAAATATTTTTAAATTCATGTATCCAAAATTTTAAATACAATATAATAAATGTCTACAGTCTTTCTGCCTTCCTATTTGAAAACGAAATCTCCTTATCTAAATTAAAAAATGGACTACATAGTTGTTTGACAAATCAAAATTATTATGATATAAGAGAATTTATTGATAGAGAACATTTTGAATGGTTGACATAGATTGGACTAAAATGATGTTTTATGCTTTATTTTAATATTTATTGTTTTATTATTTAAATTCCTCAACCCTTTGGCTGGTATATTTCATGATAGACTTGTGTCAGGAATAGAATTGAAAGGGTTAAATCCCGATTACTACTTCATAGAATATGAGAACTGTCTCCTATTTACACTCAAAAGATGTGTTTTAGAACTTGATGCTATCCAAGTTGGTTTTAATTTATTTTTGAAATTACCCTTCTTTCACTCACTGATTCAATTAGAATATTCACTTACTAAATTACTCGCTAACAACAATGAAAGTATGGGATAAGTAACAGTATTGGAAATAATGATGATGAAGAAAACCGATACTGAAGTATATACCGATCACAACCAGTTTTAAGCGCTATTAATATCTGTTTTTAAAAGGCACTTCAAAATTAAAATAAAAGCAAATTTTAAATTAATTTAAACAAACGAAATATAGGTTGCAAATGGTTTTCAAACTTGTGATATAATCAGCTGGCAGACTTGTTTTACAATAGATAATAATAGACAATAGACAATTTCTTTATTGACATATTCGTTGAGAATTACTTTTTATGATAATTGTTGACTTTTGTTTATGCTTTGAGTTGCACACAATTACAATTAACAATTTCTACTTTTACAGTTTTATATTATTTTACAAAACTCTAAACTAATTTGGCCCCTAAACCCTAGCGGTACCTAAGTCCCAACTTGAAGAAAATGGTGTCAGCGAAATCTCAAACTAACAGCCTCCATGTCGTCGGTCCACCTGGAGAGTAAGGGCAGCTGAAGATCACAAAACAAAAGTAGAAACCAGAATTCCTTGTGGATAACAGCTGCTCTGCTGATAAGTAGTCTACTAGACACTAGTCCAGCTTTGTTGCCACAACAATTAGTGCTAAAATTCACAACTGCGATCAACTGAGGAAGCAAGCAATTCAACCAACAAACCTGAATAACTCTTCTGATGGCTAAATTATGAAATTTAGTACACATTATAGACAAAAGTATGGTATTTGTTATAAATTATATTATTTCTTGCAAAATTTCTTAAACCAACTACTTTTGCTTGATTCTGGTTCATCACCATTGCATATGATACTGGCGGGAGAACCTAACTCTCTAATGGTAACCAAAGTATTGTATAAGCCACAAATTCCCTGACCAAAGGTTAAATTCCCTGACTTTTCCTGGATTTCCCTGTCTGTGGCCACCCTGATAGACACTCACACACAGACTGTGTTAGGTTTCAGCAGGATAAAAAAAATATATTGTTTTGCATGTTATTATATAAACGAATGAATAAATTATTTATTCCACTGCTAAGCAACTAAAGGTTTCATATGGCCCATATGAATAGAATAGAATACACACGCTTTCTCTACACAGCGCATTCTTTAAACAAGAAATCTGAGTTTTGCACGACAATGATGGGTAATAAGAAATTTCAGGTGCACATATTGTATATGTTTAATTTTACATAACATTAAGGTTATTAATATATAAATATAAAATGTTTTACATATAAAGAATTTATCAATTGATAGAATCTGTTTTTGCTCAGTATGTACACATTGTACAAATTAAAAGGCTGTATTATTACAAAAATTGTGTGTATTCTTCTATTAAACTGTCCCTTTCTTCATCCATAGGGCATACCTGAAAAATTAAAAATTAATAACATAATGTTAAAGTAATGGAAATTATTTTTAAACTCCATTAGTTGTTTAATAAAACATTGCAAAATAACACATGTTTTGAAAAGTGTACAGTACGATCTCACTAATCCGGCCCTATAGATCTCACTAATCCGGCCCTATATCGGGATCGAAAGCGGCGGATCAGCGGAAATGCCGGATTAGTGGAGGTTCACTAAAAAAGACTCAATTTGTCAGGAATAATCTGTCTTACATCAAAAGACGAATCACTACTCTTAAGAATGATTCAATTTCATTCTTATTCTTCCTTATGTCTGTGAGTTTTTGATTTGACGATGTTAAGCTATCACTACTTTTTAATATTTTTAAAATCACTTTTAACAACACTTATTTTTAATGTCACAGTAACATGTTTACGTTTTTGCGATATCTCACGACCTGTACTGAACGGAAGCACCGATGAGCAATAAACAACGCACACTTTAGTCACACGCTTTACAGACAAGTAGAGACTTGAAAACAAGTGGCTAAATGACGTGGTCACAGCGCCAAATTACTGGACGTGTCGGAGTGGCAAACGGCTGGATTGTAGAGACTGTACTGTAATTGGTATTTTAAATGGTAGTGTAGGTATTGGACAATACCCTACGTTGCATTATGGACATCTAACGGACGAAAAGAGCATTGTAGCTGGATTGACCCAGCACCAGCAATAGAGACATGACAAAATATAGTTGAACATTCCAGTTTGGCATGATATTAATGTAATGGTAAAAGTGTAAGTAACCGTGCATAATACAGTACTGCACCCAAGTGTTTGCTGAAATAGGCTCTAACTTACTTGCATTTTTCAGCATTGTTTAATATAACAATGATTTAACCATTACCATAGTATGCATTCCACTGCACTAAAATACCACTACCTCCCTCAATTAGATATTTAAACTCTTCTCAGGTGTCAACTAGCACATCAGTGATAGGTAATAATCTACATAAAGTCCTACAGTAGTTGGAGGAATAAAAGTCTCTATGACTTTCATGGTAGCCTATATAAGGAATTTCATGGTGATAGCTTGAAGTTCATGGTAGGCACAGAAAAGAAGCAGCCCGCTGAACTTAATACGCTGTTGTCCCCCATTGTGGCTGTACAGCAAGGTGATCTTTAACCCTTGATATAAGTGACAGAGCAACTTGAGTACTGCTAGTTGGAACAAGTGCATAAATTATTTGGTCTACGGCTCACCGGCATTCTTACACCCACACCCATAGAAAAGAGGCACGATACTTGAAATACTTGTAAAAGTATTAGAAGTAAAAACAGTCAAATGATCTTGGCCTACTATTTGCCATCTTAGCTAAGCCTAAACATTTGAGAATTAAAGCTGAATAATCACTGTACCGTCTAAATGAAATGAAATAAGTCTTTATTTCTGTGGCGAAGTTAGGACTATAAAGTCCTCTCTTCCACTAAATTATGCTAGGCTAAGTACTACCTAGTACCTACTCTGATTTGAGACACCAGCTACTCCTAGAGGGTATTTTAACGTGAATATGGAATGAAGAGTGAGTGTATGAGTGATTTTATGGATGATGAGGTGTAGTCTTGTTACAAACTAGGACCAACTGTTCCCCTGATTTGGTCATGAATTAATAGCCCAACGACCAATGTCTAAACGTAACCATCGTGAAGTTATCACTGCGCCCGGGAATCGAACCCGGGCTGATTTGGTGCGCAGCACGCATTATACCACTGAGCTATGACCACCTCCTAAGCATATTAAAGCGTATTACTGTAAATTAAAGAGTCAAGGAATGGCCTTACATAGGCATAGGAGTCTGTATGAAGTAAGTAATATGCATTAATACAGCCTCAGTTTCCATGTTGCTGGAGGATAATAACAGCGTACACTAGTGCTGTTTAGAAAATTTATTTCTGAAATATCTGTGTTTAATCTGACCAAAAACCCTGATTATTCTGAGAGTTAGCCCTAACTTTCATCCATAAGAACCAGGTTAATTAATTAAAAATAAATGCAGTTTTCCCAGTTACTGAGTCATAATAGTTGTATCGTATTTGATAGCATGGAACTTAGCCATACAGAATATGCTTGGGGTGAAAAATTGACAACGCTATAAAATAAACAAGGCCGCAGGTGTGAAATAGGCTAGGCCAAAGTATCAAAGCCATTCCAGACTTAGGGCTTTTATCTTCAATAAGTAGGCCTAGAAATAATGTAATAATATCTTCTTTACTAATATTGTTAATTAAAGATATCATATCTTACCTGGATGACTCGCTTCAACTGGAAAAGATCAATTGAAATCAATCTGTAGTAAATATAAACAAAAAGGATAGTTGTAAATATTAACATAACCTAAGAGCAATAGAGATAGGCATCGCCGCTATGTCTCCACTTCGATAATAAAGTCGAAGTAAACATCATTCGATAGTAAAGTCGAAGTAAAGAAAAAGAAAACTCATCAAAACTCTGGCCGTTCAGGGCTTTCGTAGTGTTGACTTGTATAGTCTGGTATCTGTCTGCTATGATTTGTTTTCTAACACTATTGTCACAGATTTAAGAGCTCATGAAATACAACTATATTAAGCCATGACTACCTAGATGTCATTTTCCTTTGACCTCCTTGCTTAAAACGGCGTTTGCAGTTTTTACTTTTGGTATGATCGAGAGCCACGTAGTTTACGTTGTCCCTGAAGGGTCACTAAAAATATCAAGAACAGTTTTCTTTACTTCTGAGAGACTTTTTCTCTCAAATATTTCTCCTTCGAGAAAAAATGTGAACATTCTGACTTTTTGTCTAAGGTATTTCTTCTTCAAGAAAAAATGTGGAAATTCTGAGTTAAAATCTCAGAATATTGCGGAGTCCTCTCTGGGTCGGGGGCCGCCTGTGGTCCTTGGAGGGTATTTCAATGCTAATCTCCTTGAGGGGTCGCAGGGTGTGGTTGGCCGGGGTTCTGTCGAGTTTTGGGTTATCCATAGCAATTGATTCACCCACAAGATATGGGTCAAGTACAGACTCATGCATTGATAAATTTTTCACCAACTTAGAGTTTATTCATAACGTAACCATTAATCCTTGTATTTCAGATCATAAGCATAGAAATAGTTACAGACTCTTTTCTTAGTAAGCCAAGTGGTGACACTATTTCTTTCAGAGACCTATCAGATAATAATCTTCAAGAGCTCAAATTCAGATTAAGCAAAGAAAGTTGGGCAGAAGTTCTTAACGAAGAGGATGTTAACGTAAAATACAATAATTTTATTGAAACATTTAAATATAACTTAGAAATTTCTTGTCCGGTTAAAAATAAAAAGTACACAGGTAAGAGAACAGTAAAACTCTCATGTCCTGAAATATCTACCTCTAAAAGTAGGGTAATGGAGGCCCACAACACTTGGAAGGAAAATAAATGTGTAGAGAACAAAATGAGATACAATTTTCTAAAGAAACAGCATGGGAAGTTGATAAAGGACACTAAAGCAAACTTTTATTTCCATAAAATATCATAGTATAAAAATCCCTCCAAAGCATCATTATGTATTAAAATGGGTCAACTCCTATCTTCAGGATAGAAAAAAAATCACTTCAATTGGGGGTCAATGCGCCCTATCCTCCATGTTAACGTATGTCCCTTTATCTCAGAAACTAATACAGATATCTCAGTTCTGTTTTTTTCTCCTGAAAGTACATGTCTTTTTACATATGTGGAAACTCTAAAACATTAATTTAAAACAAAACTTTACCAAAACTAATTTTTTTTTAAATATTTGTTTCAGTTTTTAAAATTATTTTATGTTTTATTTTATAATTAAATTATTTTGACTCTTCTGTGCTATATTAGAGTTTCTATTCATGTAAATAGGTTACCTAAATGTGCACAAAGAATTTCAAACTGATATCTCTTATAGTTTTTGAGAAAACGGGGCATTTACATTAAAAATTAAACTTGCGGGAAACGCTAAAAAACTAAACAACATGCTAAACCAAGTAGTTATCTTACCTTTAGTACATGCCTGGTGCATAGGCAGGTTCTTCTCCCTCTTCTTCTTCAAACTTGTCCTCTAGCTTTCTTTTGAGAAGACTCTGATGTTGTCGGGCCTTTTTTTCTACGAATTGACGAGCTTTTTCCGCTTTCTTCTCTCGCAGGCTATCGAGGCGTTCCATGGCAGTAACCAGATGCTTGCCTGGCTTTAGGCCACATTTTTCAATCAACCTACAGTTACTTATATTGCCATCATTAAAATTACTTACTGCCATGTATACACCAAACCTCAATGTGTTTTGCCTTACAAAAACTGTCTTTGGAACAAATCTCCAAATGGTATTATTTAGTGACTCGTTAGGGTTTTGAGTTTTCCCCATCAAACACTTTTCTAATAAATGTGGGGCACTCAGGTCTCTGAACACAGGTTTGATGAAGGACATGACATCAGGTGGTAAGTGAAAATGTTGGCTGTGGTCATATGGTTCTTTCTTCTGCATTGCGGCCTGATATTTACACCAAGTCCCGTCAGCCTTTGGACACAGGCCGTGGTATGGTTTTTGGTTTCTTGAGAGAAGATGGAAGTACTCAGCCCAAACACCAACTTTCATTTCTTTTACAGAAGTGAGGTTTCTCCTGATAGCCAGACCATAATATTTCTGTATTTGCAAAATGGCTGCATCAGTTAGGCGACCTTTACCACCCAAATTCTTCCCATTTGGTAGTTTTTTGTTTTTCTGCTTCAAAGTACGCAGACGGCTTCCCATCCTTTTCTGGACGTGCCCAATGCACTCTATTTTAGTGATTGTGGAATCTCCATAGGGCTTACTCTCACAGACAGCAGGGTAGGCCTTACTATCCCCGTCTCCGAGATATTCGGTGTAGCGTACTGAATACAAATGTTTTGATCTGTTGAAAATGTTGACAGCGCCTGTAACTTCCATGGACCCACAAGAACCACTAAAGTTTGCAGTACACTTTTCTTCGTGTTTATTATTCATTTTGTCCTTACATTGGCAGTATTTAGATAGAATTTCAATGTCTACAACCTTACCAGTCAGTAGTGATGTGGCAGACACGACGCCGTTCAACGATGTGTAGCCTCTGCGCTGCCAGCTACCATCAATCGCAACAGCAAAATCAGGTGACATGCCATTGATATCTATAGTTTCCAATACAGCTTTCTGCATTGACTCCTTACAAACAGACTCTGCACACTCACTCAGATAGCGCTCATAAAGGAAGTACCTACTGTACGGTGGTCCAACGTTCAAAACGCTGCAAAGTTTTTCCGCAACAATTTTGCCCTTGCCAATTGATCGCAATCCTATTGCCAGCCTAAGGTTTAGTTCATGAAATGTGCATGGTTTGTCATCTATTGGATAAGTAATGCTATCACAATTGGCAAACTGTGCCTTATTGTCACAGGAAATGCATTGAACTACAATTTCACAAGCAAGGCCTACTGCTTTAGTTTTTTTTAGTTTTAGGGAGAAATGACAAAGTTTGCATGAAGAGATTTTGTTGAAATATTTTTCTAGGCTATTTAAATTTACCATAGTGTATTCTGATTCGTCGGTTTTGTATTCTGCATAGGATTCGAGGGTCTTGGCAAGTTTTGATGAATTGGAAGCTGCTGATGTTCTAGGCCTAGGTTCCTGGTTTGTCAAAGTACTTGAAGGGGTTGTTGACGGATTTCTACCAGGCAATTTGCCATGATATTTCCGCTTTTTGAAGAGTCTACTACTTCTAGTCATCACTAAATCTAACTGTAACACTAAAATATTATTTAAAAACTATAATTACTGCTAAATTCACAAACTCAACACTGAAACAACGAAATATGCGCGAGCCGACTACTTACACTAAAAACGTAAACAAAATGCGATCTGAACCATTGTCTTTAAAATATACATACATTTTAAAATCAATGTCTGAACTGTCAAAACTTGAAGATAATCGTTTCCATAACAACAAAGAGTAAAAAGAACCAAAAGAAACTAAAATATTCGTACTATATCAAGCCATTTCAACGCATGTCCAGGCGGGCGAAACAACGCGCTGGCGGGTGCAGTGACAGGACTCAAAATCGACCGTAACGTAATCTTTAAACTTAAAATAATTAATATTAAGCGATTTTTAGTATATTTATGTAATGTACCATTGGATTCAAGATTAAATTTACTATTATTAATTTGTGTAGTATGGAAAGAGAGAAAATGTAATTTGGATCGCAAAATGGCGAAAGCGAAATGGCTGAGGCTAGGCTATGGGTAAGATTGAGATTGTAATTAAATGACTGAAGCGAATTGGCTGTGAAGACTAGAACAAAGAAAGGATTAGTTCTGTAGTATTAAGGAAAAACAGACTCACTGAAAATGCAGTGTCGAGGATATCTGAGATGTTGCACAACAGGTGACGGTGTGGTCTTGTAGTGCGGAGGGGCGCCCCTGAGCGAACTTCTGGTAGAAATGTCTGTGAGGTCTTGCAGAATACAAATGGATTCACACTTATCACTGCCACGCACTCACCTAATGGTGAAAGGGATAAATTAGGGGATTAAAACTGATACTATTGTTCGACATTGAAAAGGGACAATGGAGACGACTTTGTATAATTATGACAGGATGTGTGTAGCAGAGTGAGAGAAGAGAGATGCCGGAAAGGGACAGTGCGGCACTCTTCGAAAACAAAATATACCGGCATTTATGCCAACACACTATTTTACATGGTATTATACTATACTACGTGTCTACTATATGTAACATACCGGCCCCCTTGAACCGATGGAAGGTTCAACAAAAGGTTTTTGGAAACTAAAACTATGTACATTGTGTCTAAGAACTTAAGAACTAAGGTAGTGTTATGGTTAGACTAACTTAATCTACAGGGAGAATAGAGAGGTGGCTGACCAGTTGACAGCGGTTTCAATGGAAGTTAATGAGTTGAAAAGTGAGTTCAAAGCAAGGCCAGAGGAGTGCAAGATTCAATATGCTCCTGAAGATGGTAGCTCGTACTGTCAAGCCCTCAAGAACTCAAGAAAAATGGAAATGGAATCACCACTTATTGAGGATGATACTTTAATCAGTGAAGAAAATTAATTGAACCAGACAAAGGAACCACACATGGATGATTGGAAAATATACCAGAATAAGAAAAAGTATACTCTACCCTTTCAAAATAGTAGACCTAAGCCAAAAAGTGAGGTTTATGTACCAAACAAGCCTATGACAGCAGACAACATGCTTGGAAATAGAAAGACTGGACTCCCAACCATGCAGGAGGAAAATAGGTCTAGAGGTAACCAGGAAATTGGTACTAGGCCTGGTTCTGGTAATAAAAAGGCAAGGGCCAGTGATAGATCACCTTTGAACAAGGTTGTAGGCACTGGTGGATCAAATAGTAAGCTCGCTGCTGTGAAAAAAGCCTGGCTACACCTGGGTAGAATAAGGAAGGACACAACAACAGATGACGTCATAGCCTATGTTAGTGAAACTTTCCCAGGAATAGAGGTATCTGTTGAAAAGCTTGACTCAAGAGGGCCAAACTGTAGTTTTAGGCTCGGTGCAAGTTTTGAGCACAAGGACACCTTGATGGACGGTACGAAGTGGCCAGTAAACTCCGTCATCAAGCGTTTTTTATTTCACCGCCGAAGCGAGGTGAGCGCCCACCTAACGTAAATTCTAAAGGTAGCCCTAACTGTATGATTACCAATGTAAATAGTAGGCCTAGTTCATACGAGTTTACAATTGGTCTCCAAAATGTGCAAAGCTTATCTAATAAAATTGATGTACTGGAAACATTCATAGAGGAATTCTCTGTAGACATGCTGTGCTTGTGTGAGCATTGGTTGACTGAAGATATGGTAACCTCAGGTTTATACAGTAATATTTATGATTTATACAATGTCTCAACTTATTGTAGGACACAACATACCCACGGTGGAGTGGCTATATTCTTGAGAAAAAGTGTAAGGTTTAAGGTTCTGGATCTCAAGCCTTTCTGCACTGAAAAGTTCTGTGAACTTGTAGCAATTGAGTTGATCGATATCAACGCAATTGTTGTTTGCTTCTACCGAACACCCTCTGATTTACAAGAGGAGTTCAAGCGGTCATTTGCAGAACTTGAAAATTGCCTCACTTTCCTGTCCAAGCTCAGAAAGAATTTAATTTTGTGTGGTGATTTTAATGTGGATACTCTTAAGACTGATACTAAAGCCAAACTTTTTCTGGATCTGTTAAGGTCAGTAAACCTTTATCCCTCAGTACTGGTACCCACTAGAGGTAACGCTTGTTTAATCAATGTTATGACGGAACTCACACCTAGTACCTATGACACACAAGTGAAAGCAGGAGTAGCTGATCATGATGCAGTTCTTTTCCGTCTGTTAAAAACTCAAGACCCTAGGGTGACCACAGTACCCTACCGCCTAAAAAGAGATGTCTCTGAAAATCAGTTGACCATTTTTAAGCAATTGCTGGCCAATGCAGACTGGGGTGAGGTCGTTGGCTTGGGTGCAGTGAATGCTGACCTGGCCTTTACCTCCTTCTTTGACAAATTCTGGGCTATTTTTGACACTTGTTTTCCTGCTACTTATTCAAAACCACAATCTAGGCTAAAATTAAAAACCAAAAGTAGAGTTCTTAAAAACTGGTACACAGATGAGCTACATAAAATAAAATCTATGATGTTTTTGTGCTATGATCTTTCCAAAGAAAATGTAACCACAAATTTCTACCGTCATCAGTTTATTAGGTTAAAAAAATTGTACAGGCATAAAATAAGTGAAGCGAAAAAGAAAGCTTACTCTAGCTATATAAGCTCTTCTTCAAACAAGTGCAAAGCTGCCTGGTCCGTAATAAATGACCTCAAACCAAATCCGAACTGTCATAAAATTGAAAATTCACCTGATGAATTCAACACATACTTTCTTGACTCTGTGGCCCAGGTGGTCGACGGTTTGCCTGTCCTGCGTGAGGATGGTTTGGATCTGTTGGCGCATCACCTTCCTAAAGCACCTGCAGGTGAATTCAAATGGACGAACGTGAAATCTACAGATCTAGTCAACTTAGTAAGAACCTTCAAGGACTCTGTCAGCCAGGACTTCTACGGCATGTCTGCAAAACTGCTTAAATCTATAATTAATGAAATAGCTGAACCACTGTCCAGTCTAGTTAACTTCTGCTTGGCCCAAGGTGTTTTTCCTGACTGTCTTAAGATTGCTAAGGTTACACCTATCTTTAAAAAGGGTGACCGGTCCGCTGTCAGTAGCTATCGACCCATCTCTGTGTTACCGATTCTGTCTAAAATAATAGAGACTGTCATGCAGAGACAGTTATCTCAATTTTTTGAATGTAATAATTTCCTAACCGACTCACAGTTTGGCTTTAGAAAAGGGCTCTCCACGGCCAAAGCAGTAAATTCTCTGACTGATATAATCTATGAGGCTTTCGAAAATAAGGAGTTTGTTCTCACGATATTATGCGATATATCGAAGGCATTTGACAGTGTGAACCATGAGTTGCTCCTACGTAAACTTGGTTACTACGGTCTGAGCGAGCCTTCACTCAATGTGCTGTCTGCTTATTTTAAGAACAGGAGGCAGGTTGTGGCAGTGGACGGAGTCTTATCAGCTCCAAGTGTTATTCAGCATGGAGTGCCCCAAGGATCCGTCCTTGGGCCGTTCCTTTTTATCGTACTTATGAACGACCTACCTCAGAGTGTGCTGTGTAAAACTGTTTTATTTGCGGATGACACCACCCTCGCCGTGAGAAACTCGGAAATGGTTGATTTGCTAGCGCAAGGTGTTAAATCCTGGGATGACATAAGGCATTGGTTTGCTGCAAATAAGCTGTCACTTAATGAAGCAAAGACTCAGAAGATAATTTTCAGCTTAAAAGAAGTAAATGCAGAAAGTGAATCCGTAAAGCTACTTGGTTTTAGTCTAGACAGAAAACTGATTTGGGAGAACCATGTAGACTCAATATGTTCTCGGCTATCTAGAGTGTGCTACTTGATTAGCAAACTTGTACACTATGTCCCTTCAATGTACCTGAGATCAGCTTACTTTGCGTTTGTGAATTCCCATCTGGAATATGGAACACTCTTGTGGGGCCATGCGAGCGCTGTCTCTAGACTACTCGTTATACAAAAAAAGATAGTGCGCATTATTTCAAAGGCCAAACCTCTTGATCACTGCAGGCCGCTTTTCATCCAGTGGAGAATTTTAACTGTCACCAATTTATATATTTTTAAAGCACTTGAATCCGTGAAAGAAAATTACAGCCACTACAACCTCCGATCTTCAACACACTCTCACTTCACTAGACAGGCTAAAGACATTGATAACCCGTTTACCAGACTATCCAAAGTAAAAAACTGTTTTCCCTCTACCGGCATTAAATTTTATAACTCTCTGCATCCTTCCGTGAAAAACCTGAGCAACACCAAGTTTAAGACCATCATCCGCAGCTGGCTCACTGAACACCCATTCTACACCTTTGGAGAATTCCAAGAAGAGGCCGCCGGACTTAGAGTCTAGTGAAGAAGGTCAATTGACGCCATCCATGCTGGAATCATCCAGTTTCCGATGAAGAAATCAAGTATTCAAGTAAGTAAGTAAGTAAGAAGGGACAACTTCACTGTGGGTCTTGTGATCAGTCCTGAAGCTGTCTTCACTTCAACCACACGAACTACTTTGTCCTTTCCTGGGTTGACGTTAATGACTCTTCCTCTCCTCCATTGAAGAGGCGGCACGTTGTCTTCTTTCACCAAAACGAGGTCACCGATCTGCAGATTTTTCTGTGAGGTGGTCCATTTTGGCCTGTTTTGTAGAGTGTGTAAGTACTCTTTGTGCCAACGTTGCCAAATATCTTGAAAAGATGATCGTAGTAGTTGTCATCTTCTCAAATGGTTGATGGGTGTGTTCTTATCCTGGATAATTTCAGGTAAAGACACGAGAGGTCCGCCAGTTAAAAAATGTCCGGGTGTTAGAACTTCCAAGTCTGATGGGTCTGAGGACATTGGAGTCAGAGGTCTTGAGTTGAGCATAGCCTCTACACGACAGATCAAGGTATTGAACTCCTCTATGGTCAGGACTTGATCTCCTATAACTCTTCTCATGTGCCTTTTTGCACTTTGTACTGCTCTTTCCCAAAGGCCTCCAAAATGGGGAGCTCTAGGTGGGATGAAATGAAAGGTGATGTTCTCTTGTTCAAAAAAGTGTTTAGTTGAGTTTTGTTTAATTAGAGTTTTTATGGCTTCTCGAATTTGACGAGCAGCACCAGTGAAATTAGTGCCGTTATCTGAATAGAGATTTGTTACTTGACCACGTCTTGCGAGAAATCTAGTCAAACAACCAATGAAACAGTCTGCTGTGAGATCCATGGCTATTTCTAAGTGAACGGCCTTAGTGGATAGGCAGATGAACAGACAAAGATAGATCTTTATGTGTTGTAGTCTTCGAAGATTGTGGAGCTTAGCTGGAAAAGGTCCTGCGAAATCCACGGAAGCAGTAAGAAATGGTTTAGTGGGAGCAACTCTCGGTCCTGGTAAATCAGCCATTTTTGGAGGAGTGAACGTTGGTTTAGTTTTGTAGCAACGGATGCACTTGAAGATGCGTGATCTTATTGCACTTCTGGCAGAAAGGATCCAGTACTTCTGTGCTAGGATTGATTGCAGCTGATGTGCACCACAATGAAGATACAAGCGATGATAATGGTCAATCAGCAGATGTGTTATGTAATGTCGTTTAGGCAGAAGTAGTTGATGTTTAGCATTGTAGTGAAGTAAAGAGTTTGAGAGTCTTCCTCCAACACGCAAAAGTCCTTCTTCAT
This sequence comes from Matsumurasca onukii, assembly GCA_018831715.1. NCBI lineage: Eukaryota > Metazoa > Arthropoda > Insecta > Hemiptera > Cicadellidae > Matsumurasca > Matsumurasca onukii. Next base: position 8,361,033 of record CM032064.1, read on the forward strand.
CCAAGAAGGGAGAAAGGCGGCTGAGTGACGTAGATAGTTGTTTTCCTTTTTTAAGCATTGTCATTTCCTTTTCAAAGCCTTCTTGCTGAACTAAGAGCACCACGAGCTTGGCCGCTTTGTCCAGCTCTTCAAAGGAAAGCTGAGAGTGTTTGGAGATTTCTTCAGCAGATTGCTTTACTGTGTTTTCCTCTTCTGTGGACATCTTCTTACAGCGTCTGATGAAGCGTTGAATGTATGATATGACGTGTATCAATTTTGTCCAAGAAGAAAAGCGGAGTAGAAGGTCAGAAGTTGTAGAGTTCTCAGCGACATGAAGTGCGGCTGGCAAGGCGGTTTTTACTTCTGGAAGAAATTCTGCTTGGAGAGTCTCGAATGTTGGAGAAGGCGGTTGAAGAGGTGAAGTCCTAAGCCAGCCGGGACCCGTCCACCAAAGGGGATGATTGAGCAGAGCAGATGGCATCAGACCTCTTGAGCCGCAGTCAGTGGGATTCTGTTCTGATGGGACATGTCGCCATGTGGTTGGAGTTTTCGTATCTTGTATCTCTGCCACACGATTGGCGACGTACGTTTTAAGCCGATAGGCAGGTGTTTGTATCCATGATAGAGTAATAGTTGAGTCACACCAGGCGTACACATGTTCTATGGTTAGGTAAGATAGTTCGGTTACACAATACTGCAACAGCTTTGAGAGGACATGTGCGCCGCAGAGTTCTAAACGGGGAAGTGAAACTTTCTTCAAAGGAGCGACTCGAGATTTCGAAATTAGCAAGAAAGTTTGAACTTTGTGGTTGTCTTCCTGAACCCTCAGGTAGACCAGAGCGCAATAACCCGATTCACTTGCATCGCAAAAACCATGAAGTTGGATGTTTATGAAGGCAATTGTGCTGATGTGACGAGGAATTCTAATATTTTCAAGCAGAGGTAATTGTTGAGCGAAGGAATCCCATGATGCAGAGAGATCAGAAGGTAATGGATCATCCAATTGTAGATTTTTAGTCCACATGACTTGCAGCAAACTTTTGGCATAAAATACTACTGGAGTTATCCAACCTAACGGATCATACAGGCGAGCAATTGTTGACAAAACCGCTCACTTTGTGGGGGGTAGAGTAGGAATGGATATAGTGTAGGTGAATGTATCTTGTTCAGGTAACCATTTGATCCCCAAAACGTTACAAGATGATTGTTCAGTTGAGAAGAAATGTAGGGGCAAACGTACAGAAAAAACTCAAGGACGCCTTGCCTGGTGCTGCTCTCTGACAGCAGCGTTCTGAACTAAAACCGATAAGTCGACCTTGATATCTAACTAGCACTGCGATCTAGCGGGAATACCATGGAACTACAAGTCGACCTTCAAATCTAGTTTGTGCTGCGACCTCGCGGGAAAAACGTGGAACCTATAAATTCGATCTTGTAGTTGGTGCTGCGATCTAACGGGAAACGGCGTAAACTGAATTTCTGTGATTATGACTTTGTAAGGAACCTGTGCAATTTAAGTGGACTTGAAATAAACAATTAACTTAGTTTCTGCCAGAATCTTCTATTAAAAAAGTCTAATACACTCTTCAAAAACTACTAATTTTGTTTGAAAGTCATAGTAGTTAATTCATTTTCAGTCCAAACCTTCAGAGTTCAATGAACGTTAGTCTTTCCATGTACAGTTCTATTCCACCTTCTCCTCCAAATATCTTCTGTGATTACGATTCTAATGCTTCTAATCCAGACCCATATCACTCAAATATCCGTCCGTTCCCCTTTCATTTGAATTCTCAACCACATTGGTACCCAATCGTAAACTTTCCATTCATGCAAACAGTTCATCATCCTTTTCGAGTTTCTAATAATTGGCAAAGCCAATCCGTTGGCTATCCCGTCGTTAATGGCTATCAATGGCAAAGCCCACCAAATTTCCTACATTCTTGGAACAGTTTTCGCACGGATAGAACTACCTATGCTCAATTTTCTTCTCAAGAAGTTGTGAATAATGATTTCCTAATAGAATCAGTCAACGGTTTAGAAGTTTCTTCTGGCCATTCGCTCGACTCATCTTTCTGTGTTCAAGATAAAACCTTAGTTAATATTGAAAACATTTCCATAGCCTAGTGTGAGCGAATTATCAATTATTGATAAAACCTTTTTAACAAAAAAATTGAACCGACTTCAAAAACTATCCTACAGTAAAATGCTATAAAAAGTGTGAAATAATTGGGTAATGCAATCCTGTATTGCTTTACATGATACATTCATAAACAATAGGTTTCTGGTGTGCTACGCGTACAAACAATAATTTATCCATTACACTACAGAAAGATGTTACAGCTGCACTCATTTCATGGTAATTAATATAATAAATATTAATTTGCTAATACATATAAGAATATACCATCAAAGTCGCACACTGTTTTGAGCGGTTTTGGGTATGATTAGCGGTGTAAATTTATTTGAGAAGAGATTGTACCTTTGGTAATGGCTGAGTGGTGGGTTGCGCAGGTCTAGGAGCTCATTCTGAAATGTAGTTTCGGTGCTTGGTCAAGCCACAAAGGACTAGGTGGTTCGCTCCACTCGCATTGACGCTTCGTTGTTGCTGGCCTTTCATTTGCCTATTGCCAGCTCACAAGATCATGTACCGTTAGGTTTCGGCCCGTATCCTTATGACTTATGAGTAGTTTGCTCTTCTTCTAGAAATTTCGCTATATTAGGAGCCGTTTACATTGCTCATAGTAACGCATCGTCCTTTAGGCTCGCAAATTAGTAGAGATTTATTTTGCTGTCACTTTTGAGTTTTCTAACTTTGGCTTTCCTTTAACTTAAAAGAGTTTAAACAATGTCAGGCGAGCTATTTTCTGAACAATTTATAAGTTTAAGTTGTTTGTACGGCTATAATACATAGTTTATTAATGTCGAAATTAACATAAATGCAGTTTAAATTTACGAGTAGTTCAAGCTTACCCTCAAAATGTCTGATTGTTTCGATTTCTCCAGGGATATACGTATTTTTGAACGTACCAGAGGTACAGTTTTGGAGTAAGTTATGTTCTGGACAGAACGGTACCATTATCATATACACCCATCTCATCGAAATGAAAACATTATCATCTTAAAATACGGGAACAAAGCAGAAGAAAAAAATGGTATAAAAATGGGTAAAATGTATCAGAAGACTTTTATAGGTTTTTAACAGTACTTAAAACATTTGATGGAAACCATGTTGTAGAAATTTTAATTTTAATTAGTCTTGTACCTTTACTACTTTTATAGCCTTGCCGAAGCGAGACCTATACCACTAAGCGCGCAAGGAGCGCGTTTCGGCATGACATTTCGGACATTTTATTCTTGTTTACAGAATCTATAAAGAGTTTTAAAGCTTGTAAAATACCTTTTTTTGTTGAGAACTTAGCTATGCACAGAATCTTGTTATTACCAGATTTATTATATTGAAATTAAAGTTTCTATGGCTATAAAACTTATATGAAGTGCTACAAATTACGTGATTTTAGCGAGAAGGAGGCCATAGCTCGGTAAATACGAGTATAATCACATTAAAAATGTACATTTTCTTAAAGACAAATTAGTTTGACCCTCATTTGGTTCAAAAACGTGATCGGATTTATAGTTTGGTGTCTATAACTCTATAAATACAAACAAAGGAGTGTTTAGAGTATTTTTAGACGAAAATAGCTGTTTATCTCGGCAGCACTCAAATATTTGAAGGACATAAGGCTACTTACCTTGTTGGAAATTTAATTTTACATCAAATAGTGCTATTGAAGTCCTCTTTTAGTTCGAAATAGTGTTTTTACCGCGCAAAATACGCAATATGTAAACGGGTTTTTGAGATTTCTTTGAGGTTTTAAAATTTTTGTATATAGAAACATTAGTCCGATCAAAAAGTTATTTAAATGGGACCACTATGGAGTTAAGATCTACCAATCAACACAAACTGGGTGTAAAACGATGGCTGCGTTCAAAAGTAATTCGTGAACAGATATAAAAAAATAATACAAATTACGTGTTTTTGAGCGAGAAGGAGGTCATAGCTCGGTAAATATGAATATAATCACAATAAGTATGTATATTTTCTTAAAGACAATTAAATTTGGCCCTCACTTGGTTCCTTCGAAACTTTGATCAACAGTTTGGCGTCTATAACTCTGTAAATACAAACAAAGACATTATTTTGAGTACTTTTAGACGAAAATATCTGTTTATCTCAACAACACCCATGTTTTAGGAGAACTTAAGGCTACTACATAGTCATAGTCATAGTCATTTATTGTTGCAAATTTAATTCTACATCGAAATAGTGCTTTAGAAGTCCATTTTCGGTTCGAAATAGTGTGTTTACCAGTACCACGCAAAATACGCAACAAGTACATGGGTTTTTGAGATTTTTTACTTTTTTTATATAGAAATATAAGTCCGATCAAAAAGATATTTTTAAATGGGACCACTACGGAGTTAAGATCTACCAATCAACGCAAACTGGGTGTAAAACGATGCCCACGTTCAAAAGTACTTTGTGAACAGACATAAAAAATAAAAATCGCCCAAGTTCAACTTGTATAATAACCTCCTCGTTTCACTGAAGTCGGTTAAAAAAGGACTTGATTCAGTCGAGACTTTTGCAGCACAGCATTGTTACGCACTGTATATTTGGTATAATTCATTCACGAATACAATACGGTATAACATGTTGGGGTGGAGCATTTAAATATTTAACTGAAAACAATTGAACAACTCAAAAAATATTTTTAAGAATTATCAGTAAAACCGGTACTAGAGAGAGCTCTTTCCCTTTATACGTTGACTGAGTTTTTCCAATACAGGATTTATTTATTTTTAAAGCGCTTAGGCAATTTTGAATTTTAAGTAGCAATAGAGGCTCCACACAACTTTTCTATGAGACTAGAAGCAATAACCATAGGTTTTTTGGAACACCTTAAGTAAACAATTCAATTTGTTGTGTTATCAGTGGTGATAAGCTGTTCACTGCAGTCAGCTGTTGTATTCACTTTATATCAAGATGGTCAGATGGACTGGACTCTCTTTGTTTGTTAACTACATATCTTGTTTTGATGTAGACTCCGAACCACGCATACTGGAAACTGTGGGGAGGTTTATATTCAAAACTGTGTAATATATAACCACTGTATTATTTAAAAGAGGAGTAAATTTCATTATATCATATTAAGTCATTTTTGAGTAAAATATTGTCATTTGATTTTTGAAGCGTTTTCAGTGCTTTGGACGAACATATCGTTCAAAATTTTCGAAGACGCTGGCTATGACCCCCTCCCAATGGTAAGGCCACAGATTCCAGGCCTAAGTCTTTTGCTTAGGATTTGGGACCCCTGGGTAATTTAATTGTCCTGCTAATATTAACACCGGGAAATTGTCGTGCCCTGAGTTTTTACCTTGTAGACATTATTAAAGTCTATGGTTTACCGCCAATTGGACAGTGGATGCGTTGAACCAAGTATCACACCGTTTGATGCTGCATTCTAGCGTCGGTTTCTGAACTAAACACATAGCTGTGATTTCTAGCGCCATCTCGTATCTTTGTGCTGAAGTTTCACACTACAGCGCAAGTTGGTGGGGGAGATCACCCCTCCACACTCCTCCCCCCCTCCTTCCGTGTACAACTCCGCTCCGCGCTGCGCTCACCAACTAGCGCCAGTGTGGCACGCCAGCCAGTCTAGCTATCTACTTTTGTCAGTTCTCAGTCTGATCGGCCTCAATACTCAACTGTACATGTACATTAGCCATCAGTTTTCCTTTGGAATGTATGAAAGTGTCGATTTTTTTTAGTGTTTTGTGTAGCGCGACATCCACTGTGACTAAACTTACCGCTGTACGTTGGATTTGTGGTGTTCCGAGGTGCTGAAGATGTTATAGCCCGTCGCTACACGAGAAGCGACATCATCCATTGTGTTTACCACCACTACCATCGCACGCGTGCATCCAGTATCTTCACAACTCGCATTTTATCGGTGTCCAAGTGTATTGTACAATTATATTTAGCCCCAAAGCCGACTTCGCCGTCCGATCTCTTTGTTCGGCCGGTTTAATTCCGACCACGTCGGTTAGGACTTGGGGATGAATGTGTTTTGGTCGACAAGCTTCTGTCGGTTTCCACGGATAGTTTTATTATGAACTTTTACCGTAGTTTCTTAAAATGTACAGAGTTTATTTCCGCAAAAAGTGGTTCCAGTTAAAGATTTCCGTTATGGATGTGTTTATCTCCTAACTTTGAAACTAACTCCAGTGTTAATTACTACAGTGTGTCGTGAGTGTCAGTGATTTCTGAGAAATTCGACTCAGAATTTAGTTATGTTTATTTTAAATTTTAGTTCCAAACTCTCTGTAACCTGGAATTGGAACGTATAGACGCGTTTGAAGAGAATATCAAGAGAGCTTCGTCGTACCGACTTGTCGGTAAGTTTATTATTCAATTTAAACTATTATTAAACCGGATGATTTGAACTAGTACTAGTTTATTGTTACCATTTTAAATGTTTAGTTGTCTTCAACACTTGTTGTTTTGAATTGTATTGTACGCATAATAAAATATTGCTATGATGGCTGGTGGTGGGTCTCGCGCGCCAGTAGCACTCTGTTCAAGTTAATTACAACATAATTCCTTTTAATAATCAAAATTAGCAACAACCAACAAATTTGCGTAAATTACTTTATTTTTTGCAATTATTATTCATTTTTTTTAACAAAATAGGGTGTTGTGCATATTTCCTACGTATATCAGACTGGAACGTGGGAAAATAGTGCTTTAATTTATTTTAAAGTTAGGATTTTAAATACAGGTACAATAGTCTTCGTTGAATCTTCGCTTCTTTTTGTTTAAAGTTAAGTAACGCTTCAATTGTCTTGTTGTTAGAGTTAGCACATGGTTTTAATTTTTAACGTAAACAGACTTATCCTCCCTAAGTAGCTTTAGAGAGAACGCCCAGTTGGATGAAAATAACATTTTTTTATCAACAATATCCTGTGAGGGCCTCGTACGCATACTGAACGCACAACTATATCAGATTTTGTACAACGAGTATAGTCTGTCGGCAGCTGTGTTCGCAAATCAAGAAATAGCACGTTAATTCTACAATTGTGTCTTCTTTGTTTGATTGCGCGCTGCGTCTCAGCCGGTAGACATTTAGTGGAGAGTTTTCCAGAACAGTCAACTTTGAACTACTAAAGAGAATAAACCAAAGTAAACAAAGATTCCTGATAATCACGTACGGACAGTGTAGCTATATGAACCTCCTCAGAATTTAAAAACAAAATATTATTTAATAAGTGAAATAAATTAAAAAGCTACGGGAATGGGATTTATCGCGTGCAGTAAATGAAGTGACTGTGTAGAAAATTAAGCATTAATACTTTGGTAAACACAATGCAAATTCAAGAAGTATTTGATTTCTCTGGATTATTTTAGCATAATCATGGCGGTGCCATTATAGCTCGCGGTGCCGTCCGTAAGATAATTTCGTTTGATTAAACCCTAGAAATAAAATATGTATAGCATTTTGTTGTTTCAAAAACAATTAATTCTATATTGTTTTCAACGTATGACATTATTGTATCAATTCAATTGGTTTGGTTTGTCACAAAGTTTTACATATCACATTTCGTATAGTAAAGATATCGCACGCCGATTTGTACATTTTACAACAAATTTAATTCATATGACATTTTTATTAGAGAGATAACATCCGTTATATAAATATTGTAACTACTCCCATTTTATCTACTGTATTAAATTTCTCCAAAGGCCGGGTTCGTTTATTTAAGTACATATTCTGTGTTTAAAGGCATATATTATGTATTCTATTTAATTTGATTTGGTCTCTACTAGTTCAAAGTTGTGTGGGAAAGCTGCACAAAAACGTTTTATCAAATATTATCTATTAAACTGTTGAGAAAAAATAAAACTCATATACTATGCAATAACAAATTGAAGGAACACCAGTTTGGATTTAAAATGTCAATCTCTTGATTTACGATCATTGCTGCATTACAAATCCGACTTTAGGCCATAGTAAAAGTCCGACAAAAACATCGACTCTTAACCAACCACCACAGTATAATTTATTATGCAACTATATACGAGTATATATTTGAGTAAATCAGCACTACTAGTGCTTAGAAGCAAGGCAAGGTGTCCGCATGTGGTCGATGTGTACTGTGTAGCCTTCACTTGTAGCCTACGTGATTCTGAGTGTATGTGTCTACTAGTAAGCAAACCACAGGACTAGCCTACTATTATAGGTTGTATTCAACATAGAAGTGTCAGTCCATTTTTCACGTCGGAACTCCAGGCTTGAAACAGACAAAGCACGGATTTTACAGTTTCCGAGGTTTCAAATAGAATTATTTAGCAACGCAACGCCATGCGATGGTTACGTATTGATAAATATATGTTCGTGCCATTTGAAAGCCACGAAACAAAAGCACAGGACGGGACCCGCTTCATCGCTGCAGCAGCTCCGCAAAACCACACATACGCTCACTGTTTTTATGTGAAATTGAACGTTTCGCAACGAACCTCTGGATCGCCGTTTTTCGCCTCTTCTCCGCAGCCATAACACTTGAAAAGCTTATTCATAAACTGAATATTAAAAGCAATATTTGTTCATTTCCTGAGGATATAAAAGGTTTGTTTTATATTTTACTCCCTACTCTCTAGAGAGAAAAAGATCATATCAACGACGAGTTTGGCCTATCAGCTGTTTATTCTAAACTATGTAAACCAGATAGTTATTGAGTTTAAATAGTTTACTTTGAGTTTCTTTAGGTTAAACACTTTATTTGCATCATCACAAAAATGATCGTTCATCACTCGTCCTCAGCTGGCACCCGAACTTGAGCGCTTACCTCTTCACTTCAGACCCTAGAGATGCAATATACTGTCGGAATTCCTCAGAAAACCAGTCGAGTGCTTACGAAAAAGAGGAAAGTCTGATAGCACGATGACAGATAGAGACCCTTCTGTTTGAAAACACATGGCCCTTGTCAGTTGCCACCGGGGAGCGCTTGGTAGCATAAACATGCCGCTCTACTACTAGACTTGCACACTGCATAGAGTCTACTAGTAGCAGTAGTAGTAGGTCTTACCGGCATACCGCTGGACGCCTGCAGGCTGCAGAGACCATCACATTACGTATGGTAAAGCCGTCTATGTCAATCTGTTTGTCATATCAATAAGACTGACAATCACCGGAATCACGACGATATTGAAGGAATTTTACTTTATTCAGAATGTCTTGTCTCAAAATCACCAAATACTACGACAGCAAGTTTGATTTCTACCTGTTTCTAAGTGTATTTTTCTATTTAAACTTGGATTTTTGACTATGTTAGATGAAACAATTACAGTAGGCCAGATTTTAAATTGTGTATTTGTACACAACAAAGGTCTTCACTAATGCATATATACCCTACTATCGTCAACATTCGAAAGCTAACTTAAAATCAAACCAGTCTGTTTCTCAGAATATGTAGAACGATCCCTTGCGTTTGAAAGGCCTCACTTCAATATCAAGGATATTTTATTTTGCTATGCTAATTAAATTTCTTTATCGGTAATAATAAATCCTTTCCCCCTATGGTTCACATTGCAATTCCATTTAAATCACGTTTAACACTACAAACATGGTCGCAAGACGTGTTGATAAAAAGCGTCTATGTATGTGTACTGTGTAGTGTGCTGTGTGTACTGTACTGTATTAACTCCACATTACTTCCAACCACTCAACCGGTTAATCTGCTCAGTGCTCTCACGAAACCACGATCAAAATATTCATCTCCGTGAATTATTTTATAGATCAGTTAATACATTTCTTTATTGTACTATAGACTATTGCATTACTGCTAAAACATTTCGGAATTCACGGACAAACCCCATGTATCAGTGATATTAAGAGGGTATTTGGGGAGAGTGATCATTCAAAAAAAAAATATGTAGGGTGTACAAAAATGAAGTGTACCGCGGGTATGGGACCCCATGCACTAGCTTTAGGTGAAGCAAAAAGAATAAACCAATTAATTCTTTCTTGTCTCAGTAAAACCAGGCGTCCTTTAAAAGGTGATGACGGCGTATTACGGAGTAATCTACCCACACCTTTCCTACGGATTAGCTTTGTGGGGTGGATGCTCAAAATCAAGTTTTGCCAGAGTTTTCATTCTCCAAAAAAAAGCAGTCCGAACCATTGCAAAATTACAATGGAGAGATTCGTGTAGACCAGCATTCAAAAGATTGAAATTGTTGAAACCACCTTGCCTTTATATTTTAGAAACATGTGTACTTTTTCAAATCAAAATGCGGTCTCGTAAGAGGAAGTGACATTCACTCTTATGAAACTAGAGGCAGGGAAAACTACCGAACTGGGAGACACAGAACGGCAGTTTATGAACGTTTACCTTCTCACGTAGGAATTCAACTCCTCAATAGGTTGCCAAATTCAATCAAAAGTGCCCAGGAGCTCAAGGCTTTTAAAACTCATCTAAATAAAGTTTTGGCCGCAGAAGCATTTTATAATACTGACGAGTTCACGGCACATGACTGGGAAAACGCGGAACACACTGAGGGTTAGAGTGGTACAATTCGAATGAATGAGAGAGAGAGTGAATGCCAAAATTGTATGTCTGATTGGGATTTCGATGGTAGAATGTGTGGAAAATTTTAGCTTTTTAAATTACAGTAGTTTGACGATTGCATAACATGTTCAATATTGATGCAATAAACAATTTATTTATTTATATTTATTTAAAGCAGCAAAGCTTCGGGAGAAGGTTCCATTTCTTAAATTAAAGATAGAATCGAGATAATATTTTCGAACAATGGCGGATATCAGCGTACTTTCTTTATAATTTATTATAAACCATCGATTGTGGGGGGCTAAACTAAAGAAACCACAATGTTGAGGCTCACCATGGCCCATGTGTAGTCACTCTCTGATAACGTCCTGGTTTTATTGTGAGCTTACCCGTGTGCCCCAATCCCACTGCGTTTGCGTGAAACCACACTAGAGAAAACACCATCACAATTTCGGATGTCTGTGCCAAAAAAAATTATTCTTGATTTTCTCTTTATTTTGACTCATATAACCTTTTCCAAAAGTCTGGCACTTTACTTATGGGACACTCTGTATTCTTTTTTATTTACTCACCCTTCATGCTTATTGTTCCGTCTTCCTTTGCCAGTGTATTCCGCGTTCTCCCAGTCATTAACTCGTTCACTCTGTAAAGTTTTTGTTACATAGTAAGAACAAGTTTCAAACGCCATCGGCATTGGAGTTTTGATCGCATTAGTAATTAGTTGAGAAATTAAATAACCCGCAGTTCTGCAAGTCTCCCTGTCTACATGGCAATTCGTAGTATACCCTCGATGTTGTCCCGAGGAATTTGATCTAGTATACGCTTTGACCTATCGTCCAACTGAACTGTTGTTGGATTGCCATTTGAGATTTTCTGTCGTAAGTAAAGCATCCTCGTGGATAAACTACCGTGGACAACTTGAAACATTAATCATACACAGAACGTGTGACTGGTAAACTTTAAACACTATTTGCAGCAAATCAGGCTAACCGCGTGACTCACGACAATTTATCATCAATTTCTGTTGCATATACTTAACTATAAACATTTCATCTATATATACCGATGAAGAACAGAACACACTTGGGTTTTTTCAATAATTCGTTCGTTTTGTCTTCATTTTGTCATTTCGTTATGTGTTGGATATAGTCGATGTTTCTGTAAACTATCTGAAGAGGCTATTCTGACAAGAGTTTGGGTGTGCGGACCTTAGATAAAGACGAATTTCTTCTCTGTATTCTCTGGTGCGGACCCGTGGTCACTGGTCAGGAATATTGTACATGCACAATCCAACTGAACTGTTGCACGGTGAATGTTACTGACCTTCGGACGTGCCACTCATAGAGCGACCGACATGTAACAGTAATACTCAGTCACTGACTCTCTACAGTTTACAGGATACACTATTTTACTCACACAGTGCACCCTGGGGATGTAGGGGACACAGTAACACGCAGGGTGCAGCGTACAATGTAGCAACAACTGACAAGCGAGTGTGGAATGTGGTGTAGCGAACACTGAAGGTACGGATAGAGTAGAGTCTGGCTGTGGAAAGGGGCAGGAGGTGTCCTTGGTGATGGGGATGGAGGAACACGGGGATGTAGGGGACACAGTAACACGCAGGGTGCAGCGTACAATGTAGCAACAACTGACAAGCGGAGGTGTGGAATGTGGTGTAGCGAACACTGAAGGTACGGATAGGAGTAGAGAATCTGGCTGTGGAAAGGGGCAGGAGGTGTCCTTGGTGATGGGGATGGAGGAACACAGGGATGTGGGGAACACAATGGATAAAATGGGGTGCAGCGTACAATGTAGCAACAACTGACAAGGAGTGTGGAATGTGGTGTAGGAACACTGAAGGTACGGATAGAGTAGAGTCTGGCTGTGGAAAGGCAGGAGGTGTCCTGGGAGTGATGGGGAATGGAGGAACACGGGGATGTAGGGGACACAGCAACACGCAGGGTGCAGCGTACAATGTAGCAACAACTGACAAGCGAGTGTGGAATGTGGTGTAGCGAACACTGAAGGTACGGATAGAGTAGAGTCTGGCTGTGGAAAGGGGCAGGAGGTGTCCTTGGTGATGGGGATGGAGGAACACGGGGATGTAGGGGACACAGTAACACGCAGGGTGCAGCGTACAATGTAGCAACAACTGACAAGCGAGTGTGGAATGTGGTGTAGCGAACACTGAAGGTACGGATAGAGTAGAGTCTGGCTGTGGAAAGGGGCAGGAGGTGTCCTTGGTTATAGAGCCGCGGCCAAGCCGGTCTCCAGCCTCTGCCGGAGTTCTTCTGTTCCGTTACCTTTCGCTATGTCCTCTGCTCACACACACACACATACCGCAGACCGGCTCCACGCTCACCACCACTCCACACCGCTCCACACATAGCCACAGCTACACCACGCACACTCGCACAGACAGACCCACCACACTCCTCGCTCCTTCGTTCTTCGGCACAATTCCTGCCCGACCGACACCTCTTGCACCTATTTCTTCTCTTGTTTTCATCCGGCTTGCTGCACTGCAACGTTGCAACTGCAATCGTTACTTTTCTCAACACTTTGCTGTAATCCTGCGTCCATGGGATGTAGTGTTGCAATTTCATATAATTTACATACGGCATTTCTATTCCAACTTGGTACATCCCAATTTTTTTAATTTTTAACAGCAGACCCCACATTTTAATCCACATCCAAAATCACGTGTCAAACATTCAACAAAACAATATTTGCACGTTTACTTTAACTACACTTTCTAGCCACTTTATTACTTCATTCAAAAAATTGTGTTGGTGAGGTCACAACAACAAAGCACCAGCACAATAAAAAGCACCAAAGGTCCAAAGCATTATTTCACACAATAGTAACACTGAAACGAAAGAGGCCGTAAAGTCGAATTCGATGACTACTAAACGCACGTATTCACAGTTTCATTAAATTCAAACGCCCCAAGCACGGAATTCCCAAATTAAATTGTATGAACAAAAACGCTAAGAAGAAATATAAAAACTCAGCTGTTCTTAAGTTATGGGGGAAGAAGTTTGAAAGATCTTTAGATCTGATACAACGTTTCTCAGTTATAGTATTACGAAGTCCTTCGTATATGCTTAGCACAGGACTGTCAGCTAGTTCTTTTCTCACATTATCCCACTGAAACGTCGGATCCAATACTTTATTATTATAAAACTACTTATAACAAGGACACATTCCTTAGTATGACGTAATACTTTTAGTGTTTGGAAGTTATTCAGTCTTACTTCACATAAAACGCTTCGCTACGCGTTGCAGTTTCTTCTCGAGTATTCTCTGCAACAATTAAAACCCACTTTCGATGAACGCTCGGCAATTTGTCTTCCAGAAGTGTAATGAATGAAGGTTTTTACGTGAGAAGGTATTAGAGGAGCAGGAGCAAGATGCAAGAAACGCTGGAGGTGGAGGTGCTTTGTTAGGAAAATGTCGATGCTGCTCCGGTGCTTATCTCTTGGCACTCGCCCTTGCACCGTAATGGCACAGTGTTTACCTACCTTACCTAGCTACAGTGTGTACTTGCCACCGTTTCACCTGATTCCTGGCTAAGGGTGCAAGGTCAACGTTTCAGAGCAACCTAGTCGAACGTGACTTTCAAACGAAAAAGGACCTGCAGATTACTTGTAACTCGGTTATCAAGAATTGTAGCTGGTTTATCTGCAAGTGCAGTATTCAACGTTCTTTTTAGGCGAAGGATTTAAAATTATTTACTAAAATTCATTTCATTCACAAATAATTAACACTCAGCCCCGTTTAGCATGGAAGAGCGCTAATAACTGCCGCAAAGCTGATAAACTGACAACAGTTCTTTATATTTTCCAAAAGTCTTCTTTTGAAGCCTAGGATATCTCCCTAACGCAGCATCATGACAAATTCCCATAAAAGATGTTCCATCTTTTGATCAATGGCTGTGATGGCTCATATAGGAAACAATATTTGAGAACATTTCTTTGTTCAACCGAAAATCGTATATGTGGATGTGGTTTCTGACTGATCCTAACCTCGACATGAGCGCATCTAACGTGTGAAATGTGACACGGTTTTTAATAGTGACCATGCGCTCCAAGGCCGTTAGACGTGTCTCGTGCTCACGCGGCAAAGTCAATGCCGAATCAACTGTAGGGATCGATCAAACATTACTTTAATGTTGTCACTAAACCAACTTTCCTCTGTGATTTGAGCATTTTTGCTCGTAAATTGACTTTTATTTAGTTCAAAAAGGATGCGCACTCGAACGCCCGTATGAAACACTTACTTCCACCCTATGTTTGTGTCAGCGAAAAAGTAAATGGTACCTTGCTAATTATCCTATATTGTTTATTTACCATAGCCAGCGCTTTCGTGTTTGTTATTTTCTTACACGAGACATTGAACAATGTTGTTCATGAAGACCAACATAAATGGTTAAATTTTTTGCAAGAATGCTGACTGATCTCACATAACGAATTTCGCTTGGCAGGAATAGGTCCGACGAGGTCCTAATAATTTGTGACCTTGCCAAATGTTATTGAATTACTGTACATACCCCCGTTTCTATTTTTCTAAGTTCGAACCTGTTTATTGATTACAACACCTCTTTCAGTGTTTTATCTCAACTTGAAACCCTCCATCTCCAGAATGCATGTTTTCAATACTTCAATAGTGCGATAAGCTGATAACGATATTACTGCAGAGCCCCCGCTAAATGCAACAGCCCCTTAGTGTTCGTTGATCAAATATCACAATTTGAGGTCCTACCAAGGTAAAACGATGTTTTATCGTTCACATTCCGGCTTGTCTCTATTTGCCAATGTTTACTCGGTCTCTGCAGTTTGGGGGATGTTAATTGGTTGAAAGTGTCAAGTAGAGAGACGGCTTGTGACGTGGGCAGGGTAGGATAGGAGCAAGGAGCCGGAAGCGGATAATGTGTGGAGACAGATGTATCTACAGCTGGTCTCGGAGCCAAGGGACTGGCAGGAGTGTGGAGTGTGGAGACTACAGTCTACAACCAGTACTGGAGAACTGGAACTGGAAGTATCTGTAGACTGAGACAGAGACTCCACTCACTCCAGTGAGGCTCGGGTGGGAGTGAGAGAGAGAGAGGGTCACAGAGTGCATCTCACATCTGTTCTCTTCACTCGGCGCTGCCACAGTACACAGTACTCAGTACGCAATGTAATGCAGGGTTCTCAACTGAACTGTACTGCCTTTTTCTGACGTCAGTATCGGTCTATGGTGGGCTGTGGGTCAAAAGGATTCGGTGAAGAAAGGAGGACTGTGGAGTTACTGGAAAATATAGATTTCAAAGAGTTTTAAACTACAAATGAGATGTGCCAAACGACTGATAAGACTAACTGTGGTATATTAGTTTCATTAGACGAATCGCTAGGTACAAAGTTAACACCAAGTTATACCGATACACCGAAGTTATAAAACCGCTCGTTGCTACTAAAACTCTTAAACCTTCGTTAACTCTAAAACTAATTTCAATTATTACCCAAAGCGGTATGCACATCAGTCGGTCAATCGCTTGAATATTGTGAAATCTTTAATCTCTTTAGGCTTCAACTGCTGGTTCTGGACTCTTTCGCCACTTGTGAATTGTTAACACTCAGCACCATACAGTACAGAATTAGTCATCTGTGGTCAGCACTCAGCACCATACAGTACAGAATTAGTCATCTGTGGTCAGCACTCAGCACCATACAGTACAGAATTAGTCATCTGTGGTCAGCACTCAGCACCATACAGTACAGAATTAGTCACCTGTGGTCAGCACTACAGCACCATACAGTACACCCTGTACAGTACAGAATCAAGCTCTCAGCAGATACAGTACAGAATTAGTCATCTGTGGTCAGCACTCAGCAGCAAACCTAGCACTCTAGTTCGGTCAGCACTCAGCACCATACAGCTCTCACCAACCCAGTGACTGAGAGCACCATACAGTACAGAATTAGATAACTCAGCACCATACAGTACAGAATTAGTCATCTGTGGTCAGCACTCAGCACACAAATACAGAGCAAACAGGGAGTCAAAGTGACTGAGAGGATGACCTGACAAGCTCAATTTCGTCACCATTCATTATCTATTGATCTATTGATACTGTACGGTAGAGTCTTACTACACGAGGGTATCAGAAAAGATCTGCAAAGTATGCTAGCCTGAATTGTAACGTCGAATTTATGAAAATCACATACCTAACTTACTTACAAAGGTATGTAGCATAGGTCCTGTTACAACGATGCCTGAAGGGTAAAAACAAAGTCACATTTCCAAGCTTTGCTTCGAGAAGTGACAAAGCCAAGGTTACAATAATGAGTTTCTGAACATCAGAGGTGTCCAACTGCATGATGCGCTCATTGCGCTGCGTTATTGTTACGGAAAACAAACAAAATATTGTTCCACAGTTAGAAACCGTGCTTGTCAGTTGTCGCTCAACAATAATTGTCCTAAACTCGGCAAAGGCAGACGAATATCATGTTGGCATTTCGTTTACACTTACTTAGTCTGTTGAAAGTGTTGGAATTTGTATAAATAAATTGTTTTTGAGTACGGTAAACTATATTGTATTGTGTGTGCCAGTTTGGGTTGTCTAATAATAGTATACTTTATTGCGTCTACCATTTGTATTAGAACCGGCACATTATTACTTAAAGGAAACTTGCCATACCTTATGAATTCTCAACTCATGATATAAATTATTATTCCTCTTTGGGTGTACGGTATTAGTTGCTGTAACATATTTTGTAAACTCTTAAATTAGTGAATACCACTCGTGACTAGAGTGTTTATAAAAAGGTCCTAAGCCGTGTTAAATGCCTGGTGGGAGACTGGAGACTACCAGTAGACGAGAGAGCCCTACACGGTCGCTGACTCGCCAACATGTGCTGTCCATGCACCGACACAACTCGCAGCCCCCCCCTCCTCACTCCTCAGTCCTCACACACGCACACACATGCACTCTAGCACGATCTTCCCACCTTCCATCTCTACTCCGGCTCTCAGATAAAAACTCTCGTTTCTTTTCCTCCAGATGTTTTACTCGCCTCGATTGATCTCTGCCTTTGTTTCTTCTCGCCCACCGCCCGGCGCGCGGCGCCCAGATATAGCGCGCACTGTGTAGCCCGTAGCGCGTGTTGCCCGGTGTAGCCGCGTGTAGCGGTGTTGCGGCTCGGTCGACGCTCACAGGCTCAGGGCTGGAATCTCAGCGTCGAGTTGCCTTGTAATTAGTCTAGGTGTCACGCTCTATCATTAATACTAGTGTCAAGTGCGGTGTACGGCGCAACGGTATGCACAACTCTGCCTTCGCCCTTCACCTCCGCGCCGATCTCACGTCGTCTCGGAGAACTTGTAGCCTACAAAAGTTGTACACTACAAGTTTTATCGAAAAACCCTATATTAGTAAGTTAGTATGTACGTTAAAATTTGTTTTCAATTCATTCCTCTGCTTATTCCAAATCGTTTCCCCCGACTTGGTTTTATTCGGATTTTACCCCAGTTTTATTAAAAGATTTACTTGTTTCCGGAAGTTGCAAAAGCTAAGTTTGCTCATAATCAGTTCAATTGTGATTACTAATTAAATGATTAGCGATCTGTTGACTGTTGACAAGCCTGTGAGCGAGTGAGCGAAGTGTCGACGGTCAAACAGCTGACAAGGGTTAGCGACAACGGCCGCTGCCGACATTGTACGGATTCGTCTGGTCCGACTTCGTATGCCGTGAAACAAACGCCCGACGCCCTCACAAGGCTTCCTCCAGCTTACCGCTTAGCGCTTAGCATATTGTCAACACTGTGTATAGACATTCAGGCACTCACCGCACTTCCCTACACGCCATCCCCATTCCGGCCGCCACTTCCACGTCCTATCGTATATCATCATCATCAACGTCGTCATCGTCGCAATCATTATGTTGAATGCCTATTTTAATATTACTCATTCTGTTTGAATAAGCTAATACTGTGTAGTATTTTACCATTTTTAGTTTCTAACTGCTGAGTTTAAATCCTATTTAACTGTTATCAAGCAAGTATCATCACAATTGAACTACTGTGTGTAATAGAAAAGGGCAGTTCGGCTAGTTTATTCCAGTCACAAACCCATCAGTGAGATCACAAATGGTATCGGAAACATAATCGGCCTGTTCGAAGGAACAACAGTGTCGTGAAATAAAAACTGATTTGGAATATGATACTTAGGAAGCAAAGTCGTGCTGTGAGGAAAGCAATAATAATAACCAGACTTGGGCTGCTCTTGGGCCTTACAATCTACATACAGTTTCTGATCACGAGACTGTTTTCTTTTATGTTTTCACTAGATAAGTGTTGAAAATGGTACGTTTTATGATTACTTATTGTCTTCGTATAAGGGAAAATTGCGGAAATGGATGGAAGGAAAACTCGGTAACAGAACTCCTAACAAACCCATAAAAGTAAAGTACAACTTTCATCTTTGCAGAAAATATAATTCTTGCAGCAGAATAATGACATATGGGATTTTCTTCTTCGTATTATAAATAAACTCTTGGAATTTGAAACGCATGTCCGTTCTTTGATGGTGAAGGTGGGAAGACACTGTGTACTTGATGCCAAGTGTTGTCTCGGCCTGTGAAAATTGAGGAAGTGGATAAGATCTGGGCCCTGGGCCCGGCCATCCCTAGCCCTAGCCCTTGCCACCAGTGTAGCACGCCATCACCACCATCACTATTAACCATCACCTCAATGATAGCCTGCTCCATCTAGATCCTAGAATCCCAGTACCGACTGTCCAACCCCAACTTCTTTACTGGGATATGTCTTGTCCTCCTCACAAGTTTTTAATACTTCTTGGTTCGTCGTGAGGTTTAAGTTTCTGAAAGGTGGTTAGGAAAACACGGCAAATATTTTCAATAAAGACCTCTCTACGAACAAATAAAAACTTTGGCCTTTAATAATATAAAAATACGATAGTGCACAAATTGTTCAATCTGCGATATCACTGTGAAAAGTTACAGTTGACAGAAACAGACTTGTCTCCACCACAATGACCAAAGCTTTTTAAATATAAATAAAGTCAAAGTAAACTTCCATTATTAGGATATAAAGCACAATAGCAAAAAATACCGGGTTGTTTGAAGTTTACCGGAGGGGTTATCCGGTGCCCTTTTAAAGCATTGTAAGCTTATTCGCGTGAAACATGTTAGTAGTCGTACGTCCCGATGTGAGTCGTACTTGCGACTTGTGTGGGGAGGGACGGCTTGGATCGATTTCGACCATCACGGTTTCGACCTTACGCTCACGGTGAAAGGCAACTCACCCCAATCCTTAAATGGCTATCGGGAAATTGCAAATCGCAAACTTAATTTCCCCGGATAATCAAGCCATTGCTTCCAGTCTTTTCCTGATTCACGTCACTAGATGGTGCAGAATAACTTAGTTTAGTTTTTCGTGGCAAATAAATGTTTTTTATCCTAGTGTATCTACGTTGGCTGTGTTTGGGAAGTAGCACGACTGGGTATACTCGTACTGTTTTCCTTTAATCAGTACGTATTTGGCTCATTCAGTAATCCTACAGCTGTTATTCATTGATAAATGTATCCGTAGTAAATAAAGATTCTTTTATGAACTTTCTGCCAGCACCTCAGAGTCGCAGCACGTCAGGGCAGAGGCGGGAGCTAACGTTAACGTTAACGAGCACAGGGCTGTGAGCACAGTAGGTATACAAGCAAGTGTTACTCGTGAGGTGTGTAGTGCTGATAGGTATGGCTACAGGCTACTTGCTAGCTTTCACTGTGCTTCGTATATGGACAGGTCATGTTGCTAGAAGAGTAGAAGACCACATCCCCGTTTCAGCTGGTTCTTATACTGAGAGCATTGAACAACGACTAAGATCACTTGGGTAACTGTCTGCTTGTGGTAGAGCGGTGCGTTCTCTGATACAAACCCAAGCGGAGCCTACCTGGGTCCTTGGTTCGATCCCTAGCGTCACTGCTCGAATGTTCTACATGCTAACAATTCACTACTGTTCGAAGTGTTCTGTGAACAATTACTTTCATTTGGTTTATTGACTCAGCCCAAGGCTACATACACACTTCTCGATTGGATAAAATCAACAATCTCTGAAAGAGGCAGAGCAGTTCTAAGCTATAGGCGGGGTGCATCTGTCATTTAACTATCTAACTGACTGTTATTCGGTCGAATTCAAAATGCCGTACTGCTGATGTTTACTAACATTTTCCTTCTGAACCTCAGTTATATTCAGAACGGTTCTACAAGTCGCAAACTAATTCCAAAAATAGTAAAGCTTCCGTTATGCCACGGTAGAAAATGAAAGGGTAGAAATGACATTTGAAATAATAAGCGTCTGCACGCTTCGGTCCTTCGACCTAATGATGATGACTGAGTAAGTGGCAAGGAGGCTATCAGTTAATAAATCTGGCGTTATCGGCGCAACGCGGTAAAACACATTGTACTCGACCATTAAAGGAAATAAAAAGTGGTGGAACAGCGGGCTTATCGGGGACCAGAGTGGCAGGAGTGGTACCGGCAATCTAGCGTTGCGTGTTGCCGAGAGGTGGCGCAGGGTGGTGCGACGCAGAGTGGCTACGCTGAGCTATATAATCATAGCAACACCACGACCCACGACTGCGCTAACTATCAAGTACCAACCCCTTGTACACTGCATAGTACTTGCCAGCGCAGGTGGTGCGACGCAGAGCGCTGAGCTATATAATCATAGCAACACCACGACCCACGACTGCGCACTATCAAGTACCAACCCCTTTGTACGTACAGCCAGCGCAGGTGGTGCGACGCAGAGTGGCTACGCTGAGCTATATAATCATAGCAACACCACGACCCACGACTGCGCTAACTATCAAGTACCAACCCCTGTTGCATAGTACTTGTCAGCGCAGGGTGGTGCGACGGAGTGGCTACGCTAGCTAATAATCATAGCAACACCACGACCCACGACTGCGCTAACTATCAAGTACCAACCCCTTGTACCGCATAGTGCCGCAGGTGGTGCGACGCAGAGTGGCTACGCAGCTATATAATCATAGCAACACCACGACCCACGACTGCGCTAACTGGTACACTGCATAGTACTTGTCAGAGTGGCTACGCTGAGCTATATAATCATAGCAACACCACGACCCACGACTGCGCTAACTATCAAGTACCAACCCTTGTACACTGCATAGGTACTTGCCAGCGCAGGCCAGTGGTGGACACCGTGCACAGCAATTTGTGGCGACGCAGAGTGGCTACGCTGAGCTATATAATCATAGCAACACCACGACCCACGACTGCGCTAACTATCAAGTACCAACCCCTTGTACACTGCATAGTACTTGCCAGCGCAGGGTGGTGCGACGCAGAGTGGCTACGCTGAGCTATATAATCATAGCAACACCACGACCCACGACTGCGCTAACTATCAAGTACCAACCCCTGCACAGTACTGCTGCACTTGCCCAGCGCAGGGTGGCCAGTACTTGCCAGCGCAGCGCAGAGGCTACGAGCTATATAATCATAGCAACACCACGCCCAGGACTGCGCTAACTATCAAGTACCAACCCCTTGTACACTGCATAGTACTTGCCAGCGCAGGGTGGTGCGTACGCTGGCTATATAATCATAGCAACACCACGCCCACGACTAACTATCAAGTACCAACCCCTTGTACACTGCATAGTACTTGCCAGCGCAGGGTGGTGCGACGCAGAGTGGCTACGCTGAGCTATATAATCATAGCAACACCACGACCCACGACTAAGTACCAACCCTTGTACACTATAGTACTTTGCCAGCGCGTGGTGCGACGAGTGGCTACGCTGAGCTATAATCATAGCAACACCACGACCCACGACTGCGCTAACTATCAAGTACCAACCCTTGTACACTGCATAGTACTTGCCAGCGCAGGGTGCGACGCAGAGTGGCTACGCTGAGCTATATAATCATAGCAACACCACGACCCACGACTGCGCTAACTATCAAGTACCAACCCTTGTACACTGTACATAGTACTTGCCAACCCTTGCAGGTGGTGCGACGCAGAGAGTGCTGTCGGGCTACAGTACTCATAGCCAGCACCACGACCCACGGGTGGTGCGACTGCAGAGGGCTAACTATCAAGTACCAACCTTGACTGCTACGCATGGTGCGCCAGCGCGAGGGTGGTGCGACGCAGAGTGGCTACGCTGGGCTATATAATCATAGCAACACCACGACCCACGACTGCGCTAACTATCAAGTACCAACCCCTTGTGGCACTGCATGGTGCCCGCTTGGCCGCGAGGGTTGGTTGCGACCTGGAATTATTACCTTCAGCGGGCCTATGCCAATCATAAGCAACACCACGACCCACGACTGCGCTAACTATCAAGGTATTAAACCCAGCAGTACACTGCTGGTGCTTACATGGCCTGGGTGTGGTTGCGACGCAGGTGGCTGCAACTGGGCTAATATAATCATAGCAACACCACGTTTGTTGCGCTAAACTATCAGGGTATAATATGACGCACTGCATGGTATTGTCAGCGCAGTTAGGTGCACGCAGAGTGGCTACGCTGAGCTATATAATCATAGCAACACCACGACCCACGACTGCGCTAACTATCAAGTACCAACCCCTTGTACACTGCATAGTACTTGCCAGCGCAGGGTGGTGCGAGCAGATATGAGCTATATAATCATAGCAACACCACGACCCACGACTGCGCTAACTATCAAGTACCAACCCCTTGTACACTGCATAGTACTTGCCAGCGCAGGGTGGTGCGACGCAGAGTGGCTACGCTGAGCTATATAATCATAGCAACACCACGACCCACGACTGCGCTAACTATCAAGTACCAACCCCTTGTACACTGCATAGTACTTGCCAGCGCAGGGTGGCGACGCAGATGGCTACGCTGAGCTATAAATCATAGCAACACCACGACCCACGACTGCGCTAACTATCAAGTACCAACCCAACATTTACACTGCATGGTACTTGTCAGCGCAGGTGTGTTGTGCGACGCAGAGTGGCTACTATATAATCATAGCAACACCACGACCCACGACTGCGCTAACTAACTATCAAGTACCAACCCTGCATACACCGTGCCAGCCAGCGCAGGTGGTGCACGCAGAGTGGCTAGCTGAGCTATAATCATAGCAACACACACGACCCACGACTGCGCTAACTATCAAGTACCAACCCTTGTACGCTACAGTACTTGCCAGCGCAGGGTGGTGCGACGCAGAGTGGCTACGCTGAAATATAATCATAGCAACACCACGACCCACGACTGCGCTAACTATCAAGGGTACCAACCCCTTGTACACTGCAGTACTTGCCAGCGCAGTGGGCGACGCAGAGTGGCGCTGAGCTATAATCATAGCAACACCACGACCCACGACTGCGCTTTAACTATCAAGTACCAACCCCTTGTACACTGCATGCTTACGCAGGGTGGTGCGACGCAGAGTGGCTATAGCTAATAATCATAGCAACACCACGACCCACGACTGCGCTAACTATCAAGTACCAACCCCTTGCACTACACTGTACTTGCCAGCGCAGGGTGGTGCGACGCAGAGTGGCTACGCTGACTATATAATCATAGCAAACACCACGACCCACGACTGAGCTGTATATACAGCTTCCATCATACGCTGAGCTATATAATCATAGCAACACCACGACCCACGACTGCGCTAACTATCAAGTACCAACCCCTTGTACACTGCATAGTACTTGCCAGCGCAGGGTGGTGCACCACGACCCACGACCCACGACTGCGCTAACTATCAAGTACCAACCCCTGTACACTGCATAGTACTTCCAGCGGGTGGTGCGACGCAGAGTGGCTACGCTGAGCTATATAATCATAGCAACACCACGACCCACGACTGCGCTAACTATCAAGTACCAACCCCTTGTACACTGCATAGTACTTGCCAGCGCAGGGTGGTGCGACGCAGAGTGGCTACGCTGAGCTATATAATCATAGCAACACCACGACCCACGACTGCGCTACACGACCCCCCTTGTACACTGCATAGTACTTGCCAGCGCAGGGTGGTGCGACGCAGAGTGGCTACGCTGAGCTATATAATCATAGCAACACCACGACCCACGACTGCGCTAACTATCAAGTACCAACCCCTTGTACACTGCATAGTACTTGCCAGCGCAGGGTGGTGCGACGCAGAGTGGCTACGCTGAGCTATATAATCATAGCAACACCACGACCCACGACTGCGCTAACTATCAAGTACCAACCCCTTGTACACCGCATAGTACTTGCAGCGCAGGGTGGTGCGACCCCTTGTGAGCTACACTGCATAGTACTTGCCCTGCAGCGCAGCGCAGGGTGGTGCGACGCAGAGTGGCTACGGGTGCAACACCACGACCCACGACTGCGCTAACTATCAAGTACCAACCCCTTGTGCGACGCAGAGTGGCTACGCTGAGCTATATAATCATAGCAACACCACGACCCACGACTGCGCTAACTATCAAGTACCAACCCCTTGTACACTGCATAGTACTTGCCAGCGCAGGGTGGTGCGACGCAGAGTGGCGACGCAACACCACGAGAGTGGCTGCGCAGTACTTGCCAGCGCAGGGTGGTGCGACGCAGAGTGGCTGAGCTATATAATCATAGCAACACCACGACCACGACTGCGCTAACTATCAAGTACCAACCCTTGTACACTGCATAGTACTTGCCAGCGCAGGGTGGTGCGACGCAGAGTGGCTACGCTGAGCTATATAATCATAGCAACACGACCCACGACTGCGCTAACTATCAAGTACCAACCCTTGTACACTGCATAGTCTGCCAGCGCGGTGGTGCGACGCAGAGTGGCTACGCGCTGAGCTATATAATCATAGCAACACCACGACCCACGACTGCGCTAACTATCAGCAACCAACCCCTTGTACACTGCATAGTACTTGCCAGCGCAGGGTGGTGCGACGCAGAGTGGCTACGCTGAGCGCAACACCACGACCCACGACTGGTTTCTCCAACCCCTGTGGACTGTGGCAACTATAGGCAACACCACGGTGCGCTACAAAGATCTTAGTACTTGCCAGCCAGGGTACACTACACTGGATAGAGTACAAAGGCTTGCAGCGCAGGGTGGTGCAGAGTGGCTACGCTGAGCTATATAATCATAGCAACACCACGACCCACGGCGCTATACTCACCCCTTGTACTTGCCTGGCGACGCACTGCCTAGTATGGTGACAGACTTGCGTGGTGCGACGCAGAGTTGTTCTGCTGACTGCTGACCCATAGTTGTCTTGCGCAACCAACACCACGACCCACGACTCGACTCAAGTACCAACCCCGTACACCTGCAGCTCTAGTCTCTACTCCGCCTTCCGCCCCCCTTGCACTGCATCCTTCATCATCTCTAGCAACACCACGACCCACGACTGCGCTCATTCCCCTCACTGCATAGTACACCCCTCACCTTCACGCACACCCGCCCTGCTCACGACTCCAGCATTGTAGGCCAGTACCAGTGTACACTGCATAGAAAGGACACGGTGTTGTAACAGCATGCTCAGCGCAGGGTGATGATGGCTTATGTTAACTATCAAGTACCAACCCCTGAGGCCGCGCAGGGTGGTGCGACGCAGAGTGGCTACGCTGAGCTATATAATCATAGCAACACCACGACCCACGACTGCGCTAACTATCAAGTACCAACCCTTGCACACTCGTATAGTACTTGCCAGCGCAGTACTTGCCAGCGCAGGGTGGTGCGACGCAGAGTGGCTACGCTGACGCTGAGCTATATAATCATAGCAACACCACGACCCACGACTGCGCTAACTATCAAGCACCAAACCCCGTACACCGCATAGTACTTGCCAGCGCAGGGTGGTGCGACGCAGAGTGGCTACGCTGACGCTGAGCTATATAATCATAGCAACACCACGACCCACGACTGCGCTAACTATCAAGCACCAAACCCCGTACACCGCATAGTACTTGCCAGCGCAGGGTGGTGCGACGCAGTGGCTACGCTGAGCTATATAATCATAGCAACACCACGACCCACCGACCTGTGCTTAACTATCAGCGACCCAACCCTTGTACCACTGCATAGTACTTGCCAGCGCAGGGTGGTGCGACGCAGAGTGGCTACGCTGAGCTATATAATCATAGCAACACCACGACCCACGACTGCGCTAACTATCAAGTACCAACCCCTTGTACACTGCATAGTACTTGCCAGCGCAGGGTGGTGCGACGCAGAGTGGCTACGCTGAGCTATATAATCATAGCAACACCACGACCCAGCTGACATCTGCACTTTGTCGCTGGTTTCTCTGTGGACTGTGGCAACTATAGGTGCAGGTTACACTACACGGATACAGACAAAGGCTTGCAGTCCTGTTGTGTATGTGGTGTATGTACTGTATACTCACTTGCCACTTGCCTACTGCCTAGTATGGTGAGACGTTTGTTCTGCTGACTGCTGACCCTTGTCTTGCGCAACTCCGACTCTCTAGCTCTCTAGTCTCTACTCCGCCTTCCGCCCGCACCTTCCTTCATCATCTCTTCATTCCCCTCACCACCCCTCACCTTCACTAGCACACCCGCCCTGCTCACGACTCATTGTAGCATTGTAGGCCAGTACCAGTGGGAAAGGACACGGTGTTGTAACAGCATGCTCAGTGATGATGGGCTTATGTTCTATTGAGGCCGATTGAACTAATAAAGTGTATTTGCAAACTTTCAAACAATTGGCTAAGAATTGCTTTTTTGATCAAAAAGAAGTTTGTTCAGAGTTTGATCCATTCTGCGATGTCCTTTTTCAAACAGCTTAAGATTAATCACCTAATTATGTTGCATCTATGTGCTAACTGTGTTTAAGCCCTGTGTGCGTTAAGCGGGGAACATCGATCGTCTCGCGAGTTTGAAAAACACCACAGCTGTTTTGGTATTTTCCATAGTTTTTCTTGCCCTCTGTAAAAGCCAATAAATCTATATTGCTGTAATCGATAACTGTTTCGACATTCTGTCTACATTTCAAATTATAACGTAAATATTCGTAGTTTATCTTGTCAGATTATTCTTAGTTTATAACCGAAGTAATAGTTCTCCAATACAATTTTAATTTGTAAAAAAACTCTTAAATAATGATCTGGATGTGACACAACGTGTGTGCTGTGGTGCGACGCCTTGTTTCCAGATATAGACAACCTACTGACAAACAAGTCCGATGTTGTGTTAGGTGAACTGTAACCAATTAACTAACGTGTGACGACAACGACAAAGGCTATTTCTGCTTTCCTCGATTCCAGGTAGTCCTATCTTCGGACTTCAGGCAGCACTTTCTCCCTGCTATATATGGCACCAGAGTTCAGAGGCAGTGATTCCGAGGCGCATTCTTCATACCACTCTTTGGATTAGAAAGGTGTTCTTCAGGCATGTTCCCGAGTACTGAAGTACTGTCTCTACACTCTGCCATTCATGAGTTGTTCATAAAAATTCACTCTGGTCGTTTCAGAATCTGAAATGCACGGTGCCTTCCAGAATATTGGTTCTACTCCAGATTCGATAGCCTGTTGAATATGAATGTCCTCGTTCGACTAACGTTTGCCGAGCACTGTAATTCTGGAATTACTAATTTTCTATTAACCTACCCCAGCTATTCTCTACACTTAACGAGCTGTTAGACGTTGTTTAACTATCACGTGTACTTGTAAAATTAACTTTCTCGTAAATCGAATTCACTCCAAAACAGGACAAAGGAGGTAGTTAGTTGTTTTGTGACTAAGACACCCGGCACCGTACTTAACGTGGAAACAATGAATGCAAACTTGAACAAGTGATTGTTGTGTAACAAGCATCTGGCAAGAGTGAAGTCATGGTCAAAACAACGGGTTAGTGAGTAGTGACTGTGCTCAGTGCTGTACTGTACAAGTTACGAAACTGCAGGTGTTTGGTAACTTTGAGGCGCCCCTGCCCCTGCCCCCTGCCCCGCCCCCCCGCCGCGCCCAGGCCACCAGCTCCGCTCTACGATTTGCATTTTTTATAGGCTTAGTTCGTTGTGCCATGCCCTGATGAGTCAAACTCAGCTACTACGAAATGTATCAGCAAGACAATTAGTTGACATTGACAAAGTCTTATTTCAACACCTAAGTTTAAGCCATACAATAGATTAAGTGTTTGAAATTGGTTGAACAGTCTGTCAAAACAACGTACAGTACTGTATACCGGACTTGCCATTCTCTATGCCACATTACAGCGGGCCTTCAATCCCTTTTAAAGGAGATTTCGGTGGACGGACGTGGTGTTGGAGATGCTTTGTCGCTTTCGCTTAAGTGCAGAAAGAAATCTCTCGCCAATGAATGGGTTGTAAATATATTATCGCAAGTTAAAGGCTGTTTATAGATTTGAAAATTGTCAAGTACCTAACAAAGTGACAATGTGAGTGAGGACTGAGGACCCCAAGGATGAGACGAAGTGTGGTTTCCCTGGTGAGCAGGAAGGAGGTGATAGGTCGGACACGTTTTACACAGAGTCCAGGTATTTCATAACACGAGCTGCGCATGCGCCAGAGTTGAAGGTGAAAAGTCGCAGTGAAAGCGCAAAGCGGTGAGCGGCTATGGGCTAAGCGACTACTATCGCATGTTTTATTTTAGTCAGTCGGGTTCGAATCGTTTCTGTGTGCGAACTCACGTTGTAAACTTCTTTGATTAATTGTGCGTTGTTTAATATATCTTTCTTGGAGAATTAAAGATCTAAAAACGAGGGTTTCCGTACAGTTTTACAGAAGTAAATAAAAACAGTTCATTTTAGCCACGCGTGGGTAGTTCACCTGAATAAATTTAGAATGTAAAAAAAATACTAATTACAAAGGGAGTTTTAACATTTTAATAGAATGCTAAAAGCATGGGAATTGTTGTATAACGTACATAAATTGTAGGCTATAGAATACAATTGTGTCATCAGAAGGAAAATTGGCAGTTATTTTATTTTTTAGGTATATTCCTGCAAAATTGTCTTGCTGCAAACCATATGAGTTTAAAAGGCAATTTTTTGTTCACTTTCGTTTAGTTTCCAAAGTAGCAGTTCAAAGTTTAGCGTTCTAAAAATGTGTTATTTTTTGCTTTCCCCCTCTAACAAATATACATAGGCCTATTATGCAGAAAACTCTGCCACGCAACGCAATATATATTACTGAACAAATAAGACAATAATGTGGGTTTAAATGTTATCTCTGATTTGTTCTGACGGACTGTAATGAAAACCCCGATAGTAGTGACTAGTGAGGCAGTGAAAGGTACAGTACGCGATCTTATGTGTGCACAAAGCGCAACTGAGAACGTCTTGAACACAATAAGATCACTGTTCAACACCAACTACTGTACTACGAGTATCACCCACTATGACTATGAAAGGAGAAAAGAACCTCTTCTGTACGTACCTCTTCTCCGGAAGGTAGTCATGCCTCAGTTGTAACTAGAGAGGACAGAAGAAACACTAGAGAGAGTAGACATCCCATGAGCCACTCCAGACCCGCGAGTCAAGGCAAAGGTTAGCTCTCAAAACGCATGAAAACTCCAGTGTGCGTATTTAGTTCCTACAAAGGGTTCAGTTGTTTGGATCATGGTACGTGGGTATTTGTGATATTTCACTGTCTTGTTTACTTCTTTGTTTACAAGTGTGTACCTTGGTTTACTGCTTCGTGCTTACCCTGATGGTGACCGCATCCACGTGAACTTTACAAGTCTCAACTACAGAGTCTGTAACACGTGAATCCACGTGGTCCAAGTAAATGTCTAAATGCTTACTGTTGTTCTTGCTGAAAGGTGTTTTACTAAATGAGCACATTTAAATATGAAGCTGAAACAACATGCGAGAGACCGAGTCGTTAAGAGATTTGAATTTCAAAATTTTTGGGAATAACTTCACTTTTGTTGCACGTGTATTATTATTCCGTTCTCCCCCTGTGTCATCCATTACCCTTGTCTCTCTACCCTTTTCCATTTCCCTTTCCATAAAAATTTGCATTTTTAAACCGCTGGTCGCGAACTTAATCCCTTCTGGTGACCTGACCACCCCATTCCCCACGGCGAAATCCCTCTAGACTAGTAAATAATTTGTAACAAGCCAGCATTCTTAGCATGTTGCAAAACTAATGCTTGGTGGGCATATAGTTGGTTGTAAACCCCAGGTATGAAGAAATTACGTACAGGTACGAAAGTAAATGGATTTTTAATCAAACAAACAGTTTCCGTGCTCGTATACATCTTTAAACAACTACTGTGGATGATTTTCAACTTTTCATTTTGATAATGGCTCGTTTGGACAAGTAAGGGAACAGTAGGCTATAACTTTATGAATATGGGATGGGTTCGTTTGATGAAATATTCCCGACTCAATTCTTGTTCGTTCAATTCAATGTTTTGACAAGGGGAAGCAGTAATTCTGAAATTCAGCGAGGTTCTGCCATCTGCTTCATCTTGGGTACGCCGTATATACACTACGTGTGTGTGGTGTGTGTATGTGTATTTAACATTCCCTGCTGTTGGCTACTAGAGTAACTTTTGATGTGCACACATTTCTGTTAACAGATTGTTCATTAAAAATTTGCTATTAGCGTCACTTCACTTTATAAATACCTCATTAATAAAGTGATAGTTAATACTATCCTTACTAATATATAAAAATGAGATGGTGTGTGTTTGTTCCTCAATCACGCAAATACCACTGAACCAATTTTATTGAAATTTTACAGGAATGTAGCTTATATACCTGGCCAACACATAGGCTATTGACATGCTTGATAATTTAATATGTTCAAGATGACGGTTATTGGGAGTTACTATGACTCTCACAAGGTAGCTAACACTTATCCTTACTAATATATAAAAATGAAATGGTGTGTGTATGTGTGTTTGTTCCTCAATCACGCAAATACCACTGGTCCAAAAAATTTCTGTATATCTGTCTGTAACGTTTTTAAGGCATATTGGACCGCTTATAACTCAAAGTCGGCTGAAACTATAGCGGTGAAACCTTTTTTAAAGGGTTTAGCTTATTACACAATGTGTCTTTACCTATGACTTTTATCAATACAACATCCACAAAATAAATGGGAACCAAAGTGGACTCTGAAATGTTCTAGGCATTTTGGACCACTTATAAGTCAAAATCAGCTGAAACTATGGCAAAGAGATTTTGTTTGGGGGTTAAACTAATCACGCATTGTGTCTTTAGCTACATTTGAAGTCCATATAACATCCTCAAAATAAATTACAAAAAACCAAAGCGGGCTCTAAAAACGGCTGGAACGGCGGAATTAACTATGAATCTCAGAAGGTAGCCAACACTTATAAGGAGAAGATAGTGAACTAACAGGAAAACTAAATGGTTTTTCTAAGAATATATAGGAAACTATTTTTTGTTTACTTTAAATTTGCATTTTTCTTTTTGAAATATACTCACAGCTATGTTAATAAAGCCCCGAGGCGAAGCGCGGGTACTCTTAGCTAGTAGGTTCTAAAGATGTGTTGAAACCTTCACGTGCAAGTATTAAGTTTCCTTGTTTTCATTTTCAAGTTATTTCTTCTTTCTTCTTATCACTAAATAGTCTATATACATATTACACTTCGGTTCATCATTTACATCAAACCAATCGAAACCATGGGGATGTTGTGTCGCGGGTTCATCTTGGGGACGACGCGGGTTCCGCAGGACGCGAACGGTTAACGGGAAGTGTAAATATGTATATAGACATTTAGTGATAAGAAGAAAGGAAGAAGACTTGTCGTCCCAAAATGGGAAACTTATGCCCGAAATGCATCGTGACTATGAAGGTTTTGCTTTAACACATCTTTAGGACCTACAGGCAATGAGGTATTTATAGTACTTAAAGAGGTCCTAAACTGGGATAAATCAATACTTCACTTTACTTATGGGTATGAAAATAGTACAATTAGTAAAGGAGTAATTAGTAAATGTGAATAAGTTAATTACTATCAGGCTACCTTCGCTAAAGATAATGTATTTCTCGTTTTGTTGGGGTTTTGTTGAAATTGTCTTCACTTAATATCAACAAAACAGGCCCTAAAAAATAAGTAATGATTATATAAAACTAAATAAAACTAAACTGAACAATGTATGTTTTCCTATATACCCAATTGCTTTTCTCGGCTTGCATTATGTGAAAATTACAGATGTAATAGCAATGAAAACAATGTTTCAACCCTAGAACTCTTTAACACTCGATTAAATAAAACCTCCTAATAGGGCCTATTGTGTACAAACACTAACCAACACAAATAATCTACAAACGCAACAAGGTCAAAGAAGAATTGTTTTTAGTCTTCAGTGCCGGGAGAAAATAAAGCACTCAGTACTTTTCCTATTTCAGATTAATCTGTGATCTGTTGTGTAAAGAAAAGAGCGTATAAAAGTCTAACGAGATATGATCTGAAGTTAAATTATGCAGTCTGGAAGTTGACAATGCTTGAGTGAGTGGTAGAGTTTTCTCTCTCCCTCTCCCCCCCATATCTCCCACCACCCATCTAGCTGCTTCCTTGTTAACCGTGTCCACGTTTCTACTCATAATCCCGCTTTGTTGGCGCCTCGTTTCGTTACAAAATATAAAAAATAAGGCAATAATCCGAAGAGGAGTTATTAAATTATTTTGTGGCTGAGTAACTTAGAGGGATAACAAATTAAAATATTTCGTGGTCGAGTGGCCGAATCGATCTACCCCAGCGTGCCCGCTACCCCCCCCCTCACCCTACACGCTCCCAGGCCATTTCCCCAGTACGCTGGCGAGCCGCTACGGTTTCAATTTCATTGTTATTATATGCATTTCTGAATTTCCGCATCATTGCCCTAATTTTTTAAATACAGTACTGATTACTTCGATTTTGACGTTGAATCACACCATAAGTTCATCACACCATCCGCAAGAAATGACAGCGAAAAATGTTTGTTATATGTTGTAAGGGTGAAGGAAATCACTAGCGATAACCCATGTAAAACTCCCACAATAGATAAAATATGAATCCTGGTATTAAATATATTTGTATTTTAGCGTTTTCATGAGTTCTAATGATTGTTGGGCTCTTCTAAAAACAACTTTTAGTGCTATAGGTAAGCGCCCCAATATTAATAAACAATATTACTACGGAAAGGTTTGCTGCTAAAGTTATTTATAAGGGTACAGAGACGAGTAAACATTCCATTCATAACTCGTGCGTAGCTTCGAAAATAGTTAAAAATAAATAACGGGAAAAGTATCGGAAAATGGGGAGACAGAGTGTAGGACTGAGTTTGAAATGAATGTTGATAAGGCTAAAGCAAAGCAGATAAGTGACAGTAGGCCATACGCTACGCCTAACCGCGCGATGCTCGGCGCTTGGAAAATACCACCTCTCCACCTCTCCGATACCCAACATCATATTTTCCCGATACATGATTACATATTTAAACCGTAGGAATATCTACTCGCGTTATACCTTCGCTTTGTATCAAACCAATATAAATAAAGAACTCATTTATTGAGTAAACGTAATAACAATATATTATTCCAGCGTCTATTTAATTTAAGTTTAAATTTGTAAAACACAAAATAGCATTCCAACGTACATAACACTTAACATTCATCTTATATATACATATTTTTTAGCATGGCCGCCGTTTTGTAGTAGCTGAACCGGCATACAAAGTCCTTGTTTATATTGATTTTATAATTATTGATTATTTGATTTATTCTATTTGGTCGGCAGAATTATCGATGGTCGGTATATTTCACATAGCTTATCAGCCATGAGGTGATTTTTAGATTATAGCCTACTCAAATTGGCGATAGTTTATTTACCAACCGATTGATTGATGTAAGCAAGTCATCAGCGGTCAGTGGAGCTGCTGTCTTGGAGAGACACACATAGACGACATACACGACTGTACGGGTACAGTGTTTCACTCTGTCTCGTATCACGTATGGAACTCTAACGACCGGAACAATGAACAATTAGTCATGTTTATTACGAAAGGCTAAATGACCCTCCCTGGAGATGCAGCTAATGAAGAAAGCTGCCGGCTTCTAAGTTTAACCAGATACTGGAGCTTCAGCTTCAGCTTCAAAGTGTTCCATGTTTCCTAACTTTTATAAATGGCCGACATTAACGGTGAAGCCGGGCTGAACGTTTCAAGTCTGATTAAGGCTGATCCAACGTTTTGTTTTTCTCCCTCTTCATCTTCACATTCGCTGCTCCGCGCTCCTTCTATTGTTTGTTTGCTGATGTTAATACTTTAGAATGCTTAGATGTATACGTACTTAGGAATCTTCAGTGTTGATCTTGTCAAGTGTACATTTCTAGTACTTGTATTAACAGGGCTGTTATCTACAATAACTATTATTGTTTTTGTGTTGAAATATGCTAATTTACTATATATATCATTAATATTATAAGCTATATAAGTATTGAAGTATCGAACTGTATATCATTTTCTTCTTTTTAACGAAATTCCTGAAATTCATCAATAAACAGCCGGGAACTAATACCCACAAAAACAGTATTCAATGTCATACGGGGTTGAACCCAACTTTGATATGGAAGTCATAAAAATAAATTTAACCGAACAGTTATAGTTGTTGTTGCCAAAATCCTGGTTTCTATTTCTTTGGATATACTTGTCATTGAAATTGACCAATCAGCGATTGGGGGTGGAAAGTCATAATTCAGCCAAGAAAAATAAGAACTGAACCCGGGTTGTTTTAAGTCAAATATACTACCTGCAATTTTCAAAAATAAAGAATGGACCGTTTTGGAACGTGGTTCCAAACGTTGTAAGTGCGTGAGGGCAGTGCGACCAGTCAATAGCTTCAATCAAAGGCAACGTAGCAGTAAAATATATCTTAAACGTTCTGTATTCGACTCTGGACAAAAAACATTTCCGCTAAGAACAAAAAAAGAAGATACAAAACTTGTTGTACAGAGGTCGGGGAGATATTTCTCGGGGCAATCTGAAAACGCAACGACTCCCTGATGATTAAAACTTTGAACGTGCCTTGAATAATTATCCGCCCTTTGTAGGGCTGGCGAGGGTGTGGGGGGGGTCCGGCGCAGACTACACGGTTACACAGTACACACGTTAGCTTTGTGAAAAAGACAATCAAGATTAACCCTAATTAGAAGATCCGTATGCGTTGTGTAGTGTGTAGTGTACATGTGCTGTGTGGTGTCTGTAGGAGCAGAGCAGGGTATGATGTCCACTGAGACCCCTGCCCCTACACCTCCCTGCACCCCTACCACAGCTGCACCCTGAATAAACTCTCGCTAATTCTTCCCCCTGCCTAGATAACCCTAATTACCTCTGGGGCACCGGAACATGCTTGCTCATTTGTATCCAGAGTAGTTAAGAAACACAGCTTAAACATGTGTAGGCTAATTTACTGGCCAGATTTGAAACTCGTTGCGAAATCATTTGTCTCGTTCCGTGGCCAGAGACAGTTGGATAATTATTAAGCATAAAATGCTGTAGCAACGTGCTTAAATTTGGAAAATATAGAATGAAAGCAAAAGAAAAAACTGTTATGTTTGTTTTGTTACAATGTTCTAATGTTTTATGTAAAATATTTAAAGCTGTCCTTGCTTCATTATTATTATTATTTATTATTATTATTACCGCTACTATTATTATTATTTATTATTATTATTATCACCTTCTAAATCTGTAACAGCTTTTTACCTGTAAACAATTATGTTAAATACTGCAATGACTACAAGAAAACATTGGCTTGGAAAATGAAAAGAAATATCATTAGAAACATGATCCATTATCACTGTGTTTAATGCAAAATATAAAAACTACTAGTACCTTTCTCCTAAAATGTATTTGCAATGCTAGTCGATGAAATTGTATTTTAAGTAAACTTCATCACTTTTAAAACTACACATGTCTGGTTCAAAGTTCAAACGTCTTATTACGGCAATACTCTACTCCTGTTTAATGTGCTTTCTGTAACAGATAGATAAAGCTGTATTAGTGGGCGTTTAATACATAATGTAAAGACTCATATACTGTAAAACCAACATTTAAAACTGTTATTCGTGACGAGGACTTTCGAAAGCCGTCTAGTCGATGCACTGCGAAATTTTCTTCTTTTGTTACAATAAATATTACAGTAGATCCACTATTACCTTAACTCTCTCACGCAGGCCTAAAGGTTGGTAATTCTTCCTAATACAAACACAGGGTGTTTTAACAACTTTTTTTTTTAAACGCTACCCAACTTTCAAATATATAAGTAAGTTTTTTTACGAGCGCTATATGGTCATACATTGATCATTGGTTTGTTCACTTCAATATCTATCAGATGGTATGTATTGTTGCAGTAATATAGTGGTTTTTATTTCCTAATTTGATGTTATTGTGAAATAAACGCAATCGTGACTTTTAGCAAAGATCAAAGAGTGTTTATTGTTGAAGAATACTTAAGAGAAAGATATTTTTGTGTCAAAAGGTGATTAAGATCAAGTTTGCAAACACAATTAGGTTATTTGCTTTTGTAATTTCAAAATTCTTAAAGAGTTCTTAGGAGAATTTTCTAAGCTAACCCTAACATCCTCCATCACTTCTTCATTCAGTACAGTCCGCATTCTGTTGTTTTCTGTTCCCTACGGAACCTGTTTCGTTAAACCTTTTAACAAATCTGTGAATTTCAGATTTGTTAGGAATACTTACACCAGTAAACTTGACCCCAAACGTCTCTTGACAAAACAAATTATCTTGCTCCTAAGTGTTCTTCAACAATAAACACGCTCTAATCTTTACTAAATCGATGACTGCGTTTATTTCACAATAATGTCAAATTAGGAAATAAAAACCACTACATTACTGTAACAATACATACCATCTGATAGATATTAAAGTGAACAAACCAATGATACAATGTATGACCATATAGCGGTCGTAAAAATGACTTGCTATAGTTTGAAAGTTGGGTTGCGTTTAAAAAAAAACACCCTGTATATGCACGAAATCTGTAAATATGTGAGGTTTCGAGATGTCATGAATCCTGTAGTCTCGGTTCGGATTGGAAAGAAAACTGTGTTGATAAATGCAAGTCGTCGCGTCGTAACTCGGTTGTCGGGCGAGAAGAGAGCCGCATATTTTAATATTCATATATTATTTGATTTCACTGTGGCTTTGACGGTCTCAGAAGGGACTGGAGACAGCCGACATTGCCAGCACAGCATTCGAGACTCACTGTTCCAATCCCTAGGCACTCTGCGCTCTAAATAAATAAATAAATCATTTATTGCGGAAACATTGACATGTCATGCGATCGTCTATTTTTTTAATATCTAAAACTTTTTACTTATTCTAACTTCAAAACCCGACCAGACATGTTTTTGTTTATTCGCTGTACTTCTACTGTAGTTCTTTTATCAGTCAATGTTTTCCACGTTTTCGCAGTTATGTGCTATAAACTCGTGTGTGTTATAAGACGCTTCTAAAACAAAGCTTTTTTAACGCCTTACAATGCGGTTGACAAGCTAAACTCATGAACTGCCGTTCCGTGTCTTTTGGTCCGGTAGTTTCCCCTGCCTCTTATAAGGAAGCTTTTGATTTAAAAATGAAGGTATGTGTCAAGAATATAGAGGCAAAGTCAATATTTTCAAACTCTTGAACGCCTACATGCAACTCAGTATTCATTGTTCAGCGCTCAGCAAGTAAACTTGGAGCGCATTGAAAAAGATTTACATGACAATATGATCAGTTTACAGTAATTACAAAATTATATTATCAGTTTTTTTGGAAGTGCAAGCCTTGAAGTGGTCAACATAATAAATTATCTCTGGAATTTGTACTCGTACCTAACTAAATGCTCGTCGAGTCAGTTTTCCAATAAATTTCACGATCTACCACAAACTTAACATATTTTCACTGTGCACAATCCAAGCCTTAAGATAGTTATAAAAATTATTGTGGTTAACGTGATAAATACTCTTTAAAATTGCTATCTAGCTCAATGCTCGTCGAAAGCCTGTTCTCCGATAAATTCCACGACCTTCCACAAACTCAGCATATTTTCATTCAGTGTCGGACTTTCACGGTAGTGCACTGTCAGTTCTGTACTACTAGGCTACGACAATACTTAAAGTATTAACGAATAACTTCGATATGAAACTAGATACTGGCTAATACATTATTAAATGAAACAATGAGCTCAGAAGTAATTTTTCGCTTGTTTGAACCAACGACTTGTTCAAACCGGCGAAAAATGACGATAACTTTTGCATTCAACTTAAGTGATAAACTGTTAGTTTAAAACTTTCAGCAGTTTTAACGTTGGTCGAAATTCGCTGTACTGTATAAAGTAATCGCAAAATTGTTACACTAATAGTTTTCAACTACCGATATTAGCGATTACATTGTACGTCACTATAACTTGGCTTCATTATTCTGTGCAGTTCTCTGATTGACAACTACCGATATTAGCGATTACATTGTACGTCACTATAACTTGGCTTCATTATTCTGTGCAGTTCTCTGATTGACAACTACCGATATTAGCGATTACATTGTACGTCACTATAACTTGGCTTCATTATTCTGTGCATATTACATTGTTCTCTTCATTATTCTGATTGACAACTACCGATATTAGCGATTACATTGTACGTCACTATAACTTGGCTTCATTATTCTGTGCAGTTCTCTGATTGACAACTACCGATATTAGCGATTACATTGTACGTCACTATAACTTGGCTTCATTATTCTGTGCAGTTCTCTGATTGACAACTACCGATATTAGCGATTACATTGTACGT
The DNA here is from genome assembly GCA_018831715.1 of Matsumurasca onukii. Taxonomy (NCBI): domain Eukaryota; kingdom Metazoa; phylum Arthropoda; class Insecta; order Hemiptera; family Cicadellidae; genus Matsumurasca; species Matsumurasca onukii. The sequence continues at coordinate 8,400,457 of CM032064.1, forward strand.
CACTATAACTTGGCTTCATTATTCTGTGCAGTTCTCTGATTGACAACTACCGATATTAGCGATTACATTGTACTTCTTCATTATTCTGTCACTATAATAATGGCTTGGCTGGCACTCATTATTCTGTGCAGTTCTCTGATTGACAACTACCGATATTAGCGATTACATTGTACGTCACTATAACTTGGCTTCATTATTCTGTGCAACATACACAATTACGTTCTCTGATTGACAGTTCTCTGACTACCGATATTAGCGATTACATTGTACGTCACTATAACTTGGCTTCATTATTCTGTGCAGTTCTCTGATTGACAACTACCGATATTAGCGATTACATTGTACGTCACTATAACTTGGCTTCATTATTCTGTGCAGTTCTCTGATTGACAACTACCGATATTAGCGATTACATTGTACGTCACTATAACTTGGCTTCATTATTCTGTGCAGTTCTCTGATTGACAACTACCGATATTAGCGATTACATTGTACGTCACTATAACTTGGCTTCATTATTCTGTGCAGTTCTCTGATTGACAACTACCGATATTAGCGATTACATTGTACGTCACTATAACTTGGCTTCATTATTCTGCAGTTCTCTGATTGACAACTACCGATATTAGATTACATTGTACGTCACTATAACTTGGCTTCATTATTCTGTGCAGTTCTCTGATTGACAACTACCGATATTAGCGATTACATTGTACGTCACTATAACTTGGCTTCATTATTCTGTGCAGTTCTCTGATTGACAACTACCGATATTAGCGATTACATTGTACGTCACTATAACTTGGCTTCATTATTCTGTGCAGTTCTCTGATTGACAACTACAGTACCGATATTAGCGATTACATTGTACGTCACTATAACTTGGCTTCATTATTCTGTGCAGTTCTCTGATTGACAACTACCGATATTAGCGATTACATTGTACGTCACTATAACTTACATTGGCTTCATTATTCTGTGCAGTTCTCTGATTGACAACTACCGATATTAGCGATTACATTGTACGTCACTATAACTTGGCTTCATTATTCTGTGCAGTTCTCTGATTGACAACTATATTAGCCGCGGACATTGCGATGTACGTCAAGGCTTCATTATTCTGTGCAGTTCTCTGATTGACAATGACGCAGGAAATGTGAGAGGAGGGGAAATGTTGGAGAGGTGTTCAGTGTTCACCGCGTGCTTCGTCATTTGGTTTACATCGCGGCAGAAATCAACTTAGAACTTGTTCCTCCAGACTCAGTCCAACAGATTCGCGTAACTCAGTCAACTCAATATGATTTCTCGGCACTCGGCAGCGGCAGCGGCAGGAAATCACATTCAACTCTCACATTACATTTCTGTAGCTTTTAAGCCTCATCACTTCCTGACTACTCACTACCAGTACATACTACACTCAGTACATACAGTAACTCACTATTTTCCACTTACTTCCCGTCTACCCCCAAAGCTTACAGCTCCATTACATTTCCGACTTGTACTGTTGACAAACATTCAAAGCGCGGTATTGACTTATGGGCCCTCTAGCCCATGGTGTAATATATTACACCGTGCTCTAGCCTGGTTACGGAGGTAAATTATTTGAAGTAAATGAACACACAATATTTATTATGTATGTACAAATTCATACATTTACTTACTTTTTAATACGAGCATACTTTTCAATGCCGGAACATTTAAACAGGGTTATTTTAAATGTGTAACCTCTTAAATATAAATACACAATAATAAATACCTTATTACCTTCTTCTTTGTCTGTGACTGACCAGGGTCAGATTGACAGCGTCAAATGAGATTTAAAAACTATATACATATATACAAACATACAAGATGGCGGCACGATACGCTTTATCTCAGTGTTATGTGCCGGACATTATCAAAAAATTCCCTGAGAGAGTAGAACGGGTTGGCCAATAGCCATTCTCTCACTTTAGCTTTGAAGGCGTTCACTTCCAGGTTTCCTATCGTCTCATGAAGGGCGTTGAAGAGGCTGATCCCTATTGCTGGAAAGCTGTCTCGCGTTCTTGACAGGCGATACCTGTTAGTGGTCAGTGCTGTTGCAATGGGCTGTGGACTGTTACTCGGCGGTCCATATTTTTTTTGACATACATCAGGCAACTGGTATGTAGTGATTGTAGATGGTAAGAATCCTTAGTTTGATAATACAGTGCTCTTCTCCTGCTGTTTGTTATGGGTACCCTAGATTAGCCCTATTAATTCGTCAGGATTTCCATCACTATAATTATAATCTATTGATATTAAATCCTTGGGAGGTCTAATGACATAATATTAGACCAGTGATGTTTACAGTGTGTTAAGGGTTTGTTTGCTGAACGAGTGTATAAGTTCAAATGAAAAATACTTTTTAGTAGTATTGCTAATGTACAATCTAGAGACAGCATACAGTGCTCACCCCGCAATATAAGATTGTGGCTGTGTGTGCACATGAGGGCGCTTACAGGAGTTAACTTCCCCGCTCTTGTGTGGTGAGTGAGTGTATTAATTGTTGTTTACGTCTATTGGTGTGTACTATGTATACATTTCCTATAGTTTATGCAGTTGGTGGATGGCTGGGGGAAATGTGCGAAACATTGGCGGATGCGGTTTTAATATGCTCGTGTCCAGATTATTTTCGAAATCAATCAAGCAATCGGATCGGGTCGGGCCGGTGTTTATTTGTTGTGATAGACTGAATGGTGAATGTGCGTAGGAGTGACGGGGGTGATATTGAAATGTCGCGTATTGCGGTGCGGGGTTGATACGGACAACTACTACAGTACAGTGTACAGTCCACGCCATGACCAGGCGTGACAGTGTGACAGTCACAGTACACTCTGCTATGTGCACTGTGCACTCTGCTTTCGACAAACAACACAAACCCGTCAATGCCTCCCTCTCTCCCCTCCCCTCCCCTCACTCTCTGTACAGATTTCACTTCCACGCGGTTTTTAACCTGGAAATATAAAATGGACCTTGACGTTTAGTAACTGGTTTGGCGTGAGAGGTGAATCATGTCATCCCTCTCCACCAGGCAACACTTCAATCTTGGAACAGTGAAATGTACTTAAATACCGCAAACCTGTCTTGAAGTTTTAGTGACAAGCCCATAGTTTTTTTGGAACCATTCCTGTATAGGGGGGAAAGGTTTAAGTTTAATTCCCGCATTCAAACGTTTAATTAAAACTCAATTTTAAAGCCAGTGACATTGGCTCATTGTTTGGACTAGGGACAGGGACGCTGTACAGATCATGTCCCCTATATGGTCCACTTCACATTCATACTGTACGCACCTCTCTTTATTGAATTATATTGAGTATTGAATTAATCCCCTCTATACACGAGCCTGGATCCCCTCCCACAAACTCATCACCCCGGTGCCCTTTGTCCACATAACGGGTCGACGGTCGGCCCCCGCCCTGTTAAAAACAAACCCATAAAAGCTTCCGATGTTGTCATATGTTAATTTTGTCATCGACTGGTTATTACGGTGTTGAAAGGTTTTATTTGGGTATAGAATGACTATTGACTTCTGGTCGATTCAGATTTCCTCGATACAGACTGAATGAGCAGTTTTTTAAGGTAAAGTTTGTCTTGATTCACGAGGCGAGGTTTTGATTACAAAGTCCTCTTTGCCACTCAACCTAGCTTTACCGTAAAGTCACTTGAGTGTTATTGATGACTGCGGGAATCGAACCCGCGCCACCGGAGTAGTGAGGTCCAGAGTCGCGCGCTATACCAATCCGTGCGGTAGAAGAGGGAAGGCAGGAGCAGACCCGGTCGGCATATGAATAAACGGTAGTAGTTGCGTAGACCTGTCAAACACACTGGGGATCGGGGATGCTAACATGGTGTAGTAGAGCCTAGAGGTGCATCATCCCTACCCCTCTGATCTATGAAACTTTACAGATCAACAAGCACGTCATGGAGCATCTTGCTTCAAATTGGTTGTATTGTCTTCAGCGGCCCCTGCTCGCAATAATATACCTAACAATAAACATATCGGACCTCTTTAGTCCAATAAAGTAATATTCGGATTCGATGTTCACTGTATCGCATGCGGAATTAGCTCCAGGTGACCAGGTACAAATGTGTGATCGAACTGTGGTACTACCGTGTGTGTGAGGACGGGGTGCGCCACTGCTAACTACAGGGTGGCCGCAAGCGCGCAAGGGAACGTAATGTCATTTGCGGATAGCTTTTAGTCGAGTAATTGGCCCTTTTGTCCCCGGTTTCCCTTTCAGGAAATCGTGATCCTTGCCAAACTAAAACAAACAATTCGGACACTTGCCAAATTCAAGAGCTCACGGCAACTGCTGCTGCTCGGTTAAAACACTTTTGAATTGTGGCCCTTTCACTGTCGCGACAGGGGTGCCAGGACTCTCGGGGCAAATGTGAAATGTTGGTTCTTGTCTTCAATGTAGTCAATTCTGTCTCCATATCAGAGTCAAGTAAACGTTCGCTACAATTGTGTCACGTTTATCTGATTCACCAAATCATATTTTACGGTCAAATTTAATCTATGAAACGAAATGAACCCACTGTACAAGTGGCCACACTAAATAAAATTGTTGTATTAGCCATTATTGATGGTGGCCCCAAATTGATGGGTATAACATTTTAAGATATAATTTTTAATAAGACACAAGTATTTTAATATAAAGGAGGGATTAGACTTGTTTTTCTAAGTGGATTAGACGATATTTTCTAACGCACCATCGTAATAAGACAGAAAACACAAGAAGAATAGGTAGAACCGTTGAGCCGTAATAACACTAAAATGTTCATCTTGTTACTGGACCTTTGAACAGATATTGATCCTTGGAAGGAATATCCATCACGTGTTGGAACTTGGAACTGAAGACTCAATCAGGTATTTCGACAGGGAAGAGAAGGGAAATATTTTAGGGTAAAGAGTAAAGACGAATGACAAAATTCTCCTTCCGGAGATAAATCTCAAATAAACGAATGATCCACTCACTAAGCAGTGCTTTATCTGCTAAAAGTAAAATAGATACCGAGATCCCTTCCTTCCAGCTTGTATCCTTTGCCCCCTGCGCTGTCTGCTCTATTTCCTTCACTTCGGCTTGAGCCCTCCATCATGTTGATGAACCCTGACAGATATGTTCTCTTCGTTTTATGAAACATAATTATCAAATGCCCAACCAAAGCACGTAAAACATTAAAGGATCAAAGTCTTCTTTTCAAATAATCGTAATATTATTACTGTAATAAACGATTCCAAAGTAAATCATGTACGCACAACAATCACTTTATTCCAAACACACACAATTTAATGCATATTTCCTAAACATAATCTAAAGACATTACGTTGCAACGTAACTCTTATAATAAAATAATTTAGCAAAAGATTAATTTTATTTCCGGTCTTATCACCCGCCTGCACCTGCACAATTGAGTGTTACCTCTGGTCGCGCGTTGCCGCGTTGACTGCTGAGCAGTGAGACGGAATGGGCGACAGAGCGACTCAGTGGAGGTGAAATCCTCAGTCAATGGGAGAGGATTCTGGAATGGATTGTCGAGAGAGAAAGGGTTTAAATGCCTTTTGTCAACTGGTGTGATGGACGAAAAGGCTTAACGTCGGGTGTTGGTGTCATCAAAGGTGGACTGAGTGTTATCTGAGAGTTGCACTCGTCGTCCGGAGGCTCGCAGCTCTAGCCACTGGTCAGTGGTCAGGTAGGTCGCCATGTTCATCTCGTCTGTCTTCGATGTCATTACACGTCAAATATCGTTAATTCTACTGTGAATTTTCTTACATTGTCACTGATTGGGAATACAAGTTCAGTTAGATTAATGCTTGATGCCTTGTAATCTAGAGACTAAACAATGGGTATATATTCAGAGCTCTTAGATATAATAGGATTGGTTTTGTAGCTTCTAAAGCCATTACCTCTCTCAGACAGTTGTGCAACTCCATTCTACAAATTTTCTCCCGTACGGTACTTACTAAATCACCGACTTTAGTATACAGTTATTGGCTGTTTTGCATCAAAATTTACTATACTGTATTACAGTTGTTACTGTATTAAGGTTATTAAAAGAAATCCATGCAAAACGGGGAAAGTGTTAAAGATAACATTTAAACATGAAAAGTAAAGAACAAACATGTTACGCAACGTTCAAACAAACTGCTTATTTGCTCGGATTACGACAAAAGCTAATATACAACACATATTTCCTTCATAACGTGAGCAATTTCCAATCCAATTGTCCGACCCTCCGTTGCAATTTTCATCGGAAATAATTTCCATCGTATCCGAAGGTTTACCTTTATCCCTGGAAGAGCGGTCAGTTAGCGGAGTGTATTTAGCTTAGCCCTTGTTTGAGGCCTTAAAAATGCATAAGGGAGGAGCGTTGGCGTAATACCGGGTGATCCTTTTAGCCTCATCTTACCTGTTCCCCGACCTCCCCTCCTGCAGTCCTGCCGCTCATCGACTAGCTCGCTACGCACACTTACTGCTTACGTGCTGTGTATGTACTCGTATGTGTACGTAAGTACGACACCATCCTGTCCCTTGGCATCTGGCACCTGGCCTACCGCAGCCCCTGGTCGCCACGTGAAACAACTTAATTGTCATCGGATTTCACTCCCCTTCCCGTGGCATTGATGACACGCTGCCTCAGTCAAGTGAAAACACATAAGCTCTCCTTCATTAGTGTATGCATCATTCGATCAAGACAACAAAGATGGAGGCTTAAAGCATGTTTATATTTCAAATCAAATTACAGTACTGAAAGTATCGGTCGTTTGTTTTCTTTGAGTCAGAGCTTCCATTGTTCTGTGTCCCTTAATAAATATCTGAAAATAGAATATTTCAAATTTACCGACCGATATTTAATCATTATGATTCGAAATCAGAGTAGAAAAAGTAATTTTTTCCATTTACGATACAACATCTTTTAAAGGGAATAAAATAGAAATATTTTGACCTTTCATATGATATTCGATATTATAATTAATAGATGTCGGGGGATAGTTTAATAGCTTTGTGCTATACTAGCGGGACCCTTTTATGAAACACTTCGGTAGAGCTTTTAAAGCCCATTGTTGAAGCGAAGCAATGTACACGGAGATAGTTCAATAAGGACTGCAGAGGCAACGACCGTAAAGTATTCCTCATGAATGGCTATACATCATGTTCACACTGTTTTGTACAAATCCTTTTTTTATGGCTTGAAAGTTTGACTAATGGATATTAAATGACTTATGTAATATAGTCCTTACGGTTCGCACCGCGTCAAAACATCATTATAATTTGCTGGAAACATTTCGGTCCCGCTGAGGAGTACCATCTTCAGTGACTGTGTTTATAGTGATGTTTGGACGCGGTGTGAACCGGAAGAACTAGATTATAGTTGTGACACCGGCCGCGAAAGCCTAAGGGTTAAATGGCTATTGGTTTGAAAACGACAGTTTTAATACAAGGTTATAATTATCAAACTGTTTTACCTTACATTATTATTGATTACCTTACAGATTAACATAATCTACGTCAAGTAACTTGTACAAATTTGCACGATGGTAAATCTAATATGAAAATGTTATTTAATGAACCAGTTACATTACAACTGAGTTAACAAAATGCGGTGATAAGTGAGTAACAGAACACACAAACGCATGTTTGGGACAGTCCGGGTGAAACGTTGGTAACATGGTGACGTTTGAAACGAATTAATTATTTTATATGACGAGTGTCATTTTTTGCAAGTGCTCCGACTGCCAGGGGAAGCAGTGGAAATTAACTCATTTAGTTTGATGACACAATTTGCACTCTTCACATTTAATTTAGCAGAGGATGTGGTCCACGTTTTAAAACTGCGATTCACTGATTTGCCGGCTAAGATTACGTTTTTGGAATTAAACTACTTTTCACTTTTATATTGTATACAAATATATGTTTTCATTTGAAGGTATCATTACAGTTGTTTACCGCTTAAATTAATGAACCGCCTTGTTTTTAACACGTAAAGGCAAAGAAACACGCCCTCAAGTTACTTGTACTAAGAAGGGTTACAGAGGCGTACTGGTAGATTCTAGAGGCGGCGGAGGTTTGAAAAACAAGTTCGCACGAGCTATGACCGGTCGACACAGCCTAGTTAGGTTAGTCTAGCTGTTCTTATCAAAATCAAACTATCTTACATAATGGAGAATGAAGTTGTATGACAACACATAAGTAGCCTCCAGACAGCTTTTACTAGCAAAAGCCTCGACATTGCCGTCCTTGAAAGTATCCGGCAAAGCATTAAACCAGCTTGAAGGATTTGTAGTAGGACTATCTATGTACTATCTATTATACAGTGATTGAACAATTAAATGAAAAACACAGAATCCTATTTACTTTATCTCCCGTACGTGTACAGTAGTATTCTGCTGACAAGTGACGAGAATACATTCATTGATGTTTTTTATCTTTGCTACAAATAGTTGTAGCCATGTTATATTTGTGTTCGTCTAAAGGCAGCGAAACGTCGGGTTTTGTTCGTCTTGTTGTAGGAGAAATAAAGAAAGGTTCGGTAGCAATTTTATGTGTTTGTGCGTAGCGGAGACTTATATTTGTGCTAACACGGGAAACAGGGCGAGGAGAAGGGACTGAAGAAAGGATTCTGGAGCAAGGGGAGAGCCTAGGGGAGGGGTGAGGGGTGGGGATTTTGGAGAGGGTGTGCGGCTGTGCGTATTTCCCCCTTTTTCGGTTGGCTCGTTAACCGACCTCGACGTGAAATTTTCGACATTTTAGAGGCTTCACGTTATGTTTCAGTCCAAAATTAATGTAAGGTTTATTTCGTCAGTTTGATGGATTGGTCGGAAGTTATTATATAATCACCGGTCATAAATCTGATCATGGGGTTGTTTAAAGATAATTCAACAGGAAGGTTAAACATGCACAGGCTAAACTAACCCTTATGAATCAAACACTCATACCTCCACTCGAGTGATATCAGTTGACCTCTTCGTAAATTAGAAAAACGATTGCGTCAATAATCAAGTATGAGTACTTACCACTAGATTTATATTTAATGCATTACTGTACTTGTTTTTGTGTAGTATGGTTACATACAGTCTTCAAATATTTAAGGAGGATGAATTTACTCGTTTTTAAGCAGATGTCGGTCTATTAATCAACCAGAATTACAACAAACAGAGGTAAACCTACAGTAAACTGTATTGGTATATTTTACGAACCGAGCAGGAGGCTTCAAACCGTGTGGAGAAACACCATTGTCCTGAGCTGTAGCACCTGACGACGAATAGCTACAACAGAGCAAAGGATGAAGTTTGGTGTAAATAAATGGAATATTACCCTAGACTAGAGTGTTCAAAAAGCTTTGGACAAGTTTTAATTAACAAAGTCTTTAATCCGTTTCAAGATTGTTTCCATTCATTCAATACTTTTATCCTCAGTTCCTCCCTCTCGTTCAGTTAGATAAGACCTTCATTTTCCTCGAGGAGTTAACACTGCATTTATAGGATACGACTTAATTATTTTCTAATTAACTTGGACGGATTACTTCAAATGCGACTTTCTTACTAGCGAGACATCTTTATTTAATTTAACTTAAAATTTTATAAAGACGACTTCTTCAGAGTTTCACTTGTAAGAAAGTCGCGCTAAATGTGTTGCTGCAAGAGCTTGAACTAATTATATTAAGTGACGGTTCGGATTCAGACGAATCTACACGTTATATTTCTAAGTAACGGATAAAGTAATGGACGAAACTTACCAAAAATATTAAATAAAGAATAAAGTTTTTAAAGAAACTAGGAGATGACTCCCTGGAAAATAGCAGTTATTTTGGGAACTGCAACGGAGTGGTGTAAGTGTTCACAGTAACAGACTAACAGCAGTTTCCTCTTGGCCCTTGGCTTGCCTCGGTCTAATTGGAACGCTGCTGTCATGTTGTCACCTCCATTGACACGATACCTTTCCTTATCCTTATCCTTTCCGCGATACCGTCTCTGCCTACTCAGTCTCTCACTGTCTTCCGTCCTCCCCCTGAACTGCTTACCTCAACAGTTCTGCCAAAATGTATGGCATTATATAAAAATCATGTTTACCGGATTGCCTATCCCTGGGATTTGGGTAGATTTATTAATTATGAAATAAAAAAGGTCGAGAGTACATAACAGTACGTAAACTCTGATGAATTGATTATCAAAATATTTATACATTGTTCACAATACCCCATATCGCCTAGAGTGCAGAGTGCAGGATGTTCAATGAACAGTATTCAGTCAGCTCGTGGGTTGAACTCCCCATCTCCGCGTCTGTCAATCTCCGGCGACGTCATATACGAGTGCGGACGGTGATAAATCATATCCTAAGTAATTATCGACAAATTGTCGCTCTTCTCGACGTCGCCTCCGACCCCTGCAGTCGAGAGCACTTGTAGCGCACAGCCGTGAGCGGGTAGCACTTTCCTACCGAGGGAAAAGCGGAAATTATTCGTCAAGTGTAAGTTAGAAGTTATGTCTGCCGAGCCTCTGCCATATTGCCTGTCTCTAGTAGGTTACAGACGGCTGACGCAGAGTTCATCTAGGCCTATTTTGTAATCCAAATAAAACGCGTCGTTGAATTTACTTACCTACTCCTGGGGATACACCTCGACCGAGGTCTGACCTGGGAATGCCACGTAGACAGTGTCTGTTCAAAATTAGCCTCAGGCATTTATGATTTGAGGCAACTGTCCGAATACTGCCCAATTCAGGTACTTCAGTTTTCATTCTCCAAAAAAAGCAGTCCGGACCATTGCAAAATTGCAATGGAGAGATTCGTGTAGGCCAGCATTAAAAAAATTAAAATTGTTGACACCACTTGGCCTTTATATTTTAGAAACATGTCTTTTTTCAAATCAAAATGCGGTCTCGTAAGAGGAAGTGGCATTCACTCTTATGAAACTAGAGGCAGGGAAAACTACCGAACTGGGAGACACAGAACGGCAGTTTATGAACGTTTACCTTCTCAGGTAGGAGTTCAACTCGTCAACAGGTTGCCAAATTTGATCAAAAGTGCTCCAGAGCTTAAGGCTTTTAAAACTCGTCTAAAAAGGTTTTGGCCGCAGAAGCATTTTATAATACAGACGAGTTTATGGCACATGACTGGGACAACGCGGAACACACTGAGGGTTAGAGTGGTACAATTCGAATGAAGGAGAGAGAGTGAATGCCAAAAATGTATGTCTGAATGGGATTTCGATGGTAGAATGTGTGGACAATTTGAGCTCTTTAAATTGCAGTAATTTGACGATTGCATAACATATTCAATGTTGACGCAATAAACAATTGATTTATTTACTTGTATTAAAATTTAGCTTTTCACAACAGGAAGTTAACTCTGGATTTGGTTTAGAAGGTGCTTGGGACATTACTCAATTGTTTCTCAATATTGCATTTGCCCATCTTTACAGAGAGCCGGGACATGAAACTCCACTTTGATCTCGGGTTGGAATTGAGGTGAGAACTGCGAATTTGCGAATCTACAAACATTTCTCTCTCAACTGACAAACGACGAAATGAAATGTTCGACTCATGACTTTTAAATGAAACACCGCGCTCCCCCTCGCTCGCTACATTCGGGGTCCGGAACATCCAGGTGTGCCACACGGTGCCACACCGCGACCACTGTATTCCAACTATTTCTAGCAGAGCTTTAGATAATAATATGACAAGGTTTGAATGTTAAACTAAACTGGAACACCTCGAATACACGGTATTCCTTCTTTATGGTAGAAGAAGAATTGATTAAACTGACGTTTGCTTGGGACATAGTCGCTTAGCCCGATCTATAGTCCACAACGTTATACGTGTTTGGAAACGTCCAATTCAATATGATACATATAGTATACCAGATTACGTTGTATACAGTACAGGCAGTTTTCAAAGAAAGTGCAAACTCGATGGCAACAGATGAATCAAACTATGTTCCCACAATATACACGAACAAAGTAAAACGTAGTAGACGGTTCCGAGTGATCCTTAAAATCAAACACGTTGGGTAAAACCATATTTATTCTGAGTTTCTGATGGGACCTGATGATGTGTAAATATAAAATAGAGAATTCTACTGGGTAGTGTTTGTATTCGCCTCCGTGAAACCTAATCTAAGGCTCTCATCGGTTACGCCCCGGGCTTCTGATTTTATTCCGGATTATCCGCTAAATTGGCGTAAACGGTCCACTTCGCTTGGCGCTTGCAGCCATTGTATTTAATTACTGGATTCTCAGAACAAAGCCGAACCTTTTCCACAGTGCGATTCCGTTAATACAGCAACTGTATTGTTTTCGGTTTTAATTCCGCCCTTAAAGCCACAATGCTATTGTTTTACAAACGATCAACGAGATTTCCAAGACGCATAAGTTGCAGATTATTACCCTCGAGAAAGAATTGGCTGAGTTTTTCCTTACTTTGTGCTTTCTGCTTACGGTATAAAGCATTGATTTGTATCCTCACTTTCCTGTTCAATAGATATTACATAAACAACCCCCTTAAATAGACTTTAAACGTACGATCGGTTTAAATCAATCATGTTTTAATTACAAATTTTCATATTTGGTCTAGTTCCTATACTCCTGTATAGGCTACGTAATGGATCCAAGATTCAACAATTCATTGTCAGATATTTTTATAAGCCTCGCGTAGTAAATAAGTTGAAGAATTAAGTTTCTATAGTCTGTGAATTTACCAATCGCCTTCAAGAACATGCACACACAAGATAGGAACGACTGCCAAAAACGAATTAGCCACTATATAAAATCACAGTGCACGATTATCGCTCAAATTCACCGAAATTCAACTGACTGTGTAAATTTGAGGAGCAGTCGATGAAGAAGCTCCTCACAAAATTATTTTAAGAGTGGTCGGTGTCGTAGGGCAATGATTACTAATTTATTGAGTAGATTAGTAATCATTGCGCAGGGGGTAGCGCGATAATATTCTAATCTATTATAGCCTTGAAGCTCATACTCAGTTTGTTAATGATTTAGACATTTAAACCTTTGAATGAACCTAATACAACTAACTGTTAATTTAGTTAAAGAGTATATATCCAATTAGGAAATTAAAATAAACTCATTATCTTGATTTCAATGTTTCGATCATAATTCATTTGCCATATAAATAATTAATTTCTATAACATAATTAATATACGTAATTTCTATAACTATAACAATCATAATTGAGCTAATGACTCAATAAGAGCGCTGTCGTGTTGTGGGTCGTGGGTTGTCGGCGTTGTGGGGTGGGAGGGGTCTGAGGGGGTTCGGAGGAGGTGGGTAGGTTCACTGATAACGAAGAACACCTCAGTCCGTGTTGGGCGCTCCGATGCGGCTCTAGTGAACGGTACTCCGTACTTCATATAGTATACAGTTCACAAGTACACAAGTACACAGGTCTCAACGTGTTCCCGACTCCAGCTGTCCAATGTATACAGGTGAGTAATCAGTGTGTGTTTACTTTTATCTCTGTTGTGTACTGTCGTCTGCTAGTTGTCTAAGTGCGTTTGTACGCGTACTGTGTGAAGACAGGAAGTAGGAATCGTTGGATGAAAAGAGTTTGCAAATATATTTATCAAGGTAGGCTATAAGTTCGAGATATATTTATGAAGTTTTTCGTTCTGGTTATTTCCATCAGCGTTAAAACTTTGGAGATGAAACTACAATCATCGGTGATTGTTCCAAATAGAATTTCAATATAAATAGGTTCAGTTGTGCTAAATTCCTCATCGTAAAATCTAATAAGATGTGTCCAATATCTTGTAAAATATATTTATTAATAATTATACTGCAAGAAGGAGTCGTCGAATGAAAAGAGTTCGAAATATATTTATCATGGTAGAGTCCAGATATATTTTAAAAATTAAATAATTTTATTCTGCTGATTTCCATTGGTGTTAAAAAAACTACGGCATGAAACTACGATTACCGGTTTTTATCCCAAATGTTATTTCAACAGCATCACGGTTCAACCAAATAAAATAAATCTATTTGTGCTAAACCCTTTATCGTAAAATCTGAAAGAATGTCCAAAATCTTGTCAGCAAGTAAAGTATCAGTAAAATAGTACGATTGTTCTTTATTTACTGATTAACACAAACAACAATCATGTCGCAAAACAGTCAACCATTTTAGTTGTGATAATTGTAAATATCACCTACAACACAACAATGTCGGTCATTCCAATATATTTCCACATGTTCTTTGTTGTTGTGTTTAAATTACAATACCAAAATATAACCATTACCAAAATAGAACCTTCGGTCTCTTTGGTGTGTTTAGTTTCAAACCGAAACTTGCATCAAAGGTTTATAATTATACTGCAAGAAGGAGTCGTCGAATGAAAATAGCTCGAAATATATTTATCATGGTAGAGTCGAGATATATTTTAAAAATTAAATAATTTTATTCTGCTGATTTCCATCGGTGTTAAAAAACTACGGCATGAAACTACGATTACCGGTTTTTATCCCAAATGTTATTTCAACAGCATCACGGTTCAACCAAATAAAATAAACCTATTTGTGCTAAACCCTTTATCGTAAAATCTGAAAGAATGTCCAAAATCTTGTCAGCAAGTAAAGTATCAGTAAAATAGTACGATTGTTCTTTATTTACTGATTAACACAAACAACAATCATGTCGCAAAACAGTCAACCATTTTAGTTGTGATAATTGTAAATATCACCTACAACACAACAATGTCGGTCATTCCAATATATTTCCACATGTTCTTTGTTGTTGTGTTTAAATTACAATACCAAAATATAACCATTACCAAAATAGAACCTTCGGTCTCTTTGGTGTGTTTAGTTTCAAACCGAAACTTGCATCAAAGGTTTCAAGGGTTAATTAGTATTTCATTGTTATTACGCTTGGAAAGGTTTTTCGTCGATTTCTAGGATGACCGCAACCTTTTTGATTTGTTCTGTCCCAACGATAATTATATTACTGATCTATATTATATATTAATTATGAGTTGAAGTTATTTCATCGTTATTAGTAGTCCTAAAGTGTACACTGTAATGACTTAATTGCTTGAACGTCACGTTATTCAGTTCAACCATTAAAATGCTTTGTAAAAATCAACATGAACAGTTAGTCATAGCTCGTAATTCAGAAATATTCACATATATTTGAAAATTCAACTATTCCTGTAATATAGGAATTAGTGCCATTTTAAACGGGAAATTTAATTTGAAGATGAGTCCGCCTCAACTACGCGGCGACTCTCAGTGCAAGGGTCTGCAATAATGCAAAATACGCCGACACTGTACAAGTTAAGATTGAGTATCTACATTCATTTTAAAGCCAAAAAACTTACCTTCACGCGTAGAGACTTTTCCTTTAGAAATTACCATTTTTAGTGTGTACAAATGGAGTTGAAAATCACTAAAACATGGACGATTTCAAAATTTATTTGTGAAACTATTAAACCAATTATGAGAAATCGGGCTCCATACACATGTCGGAAATCTCCTATAGTTTTCAATTATGCCTGTATGCGCTCAATTTGACAGCTAGGCCACATCAGTTGAAAGAAGGCCGTTGTTAAGCCACTTACGTGCGCGGTGTCGTGTGTCCTTCTAAGGCGGACCCTTCATTCATCATCAACCAGTAAGCACGGTTAATATCTATCAGTGCTCAACTATTGCGTCACAAATTGAAACATAAATCATGGGACATGAAGTATGAAACAATAATAGCGTCACTTGAACGCAATCAGAAAAGTGAGTGTTCGTCATCGCCGTATGCGGTTGGAACACGATAATTAGTTTAATTATCAGAAGAGGCACTGGATGACTGGATGCGGCCGATGTATGAGTTATCGTTTATTTGACTACAACAAAGAATACAATGAGGCATTGTGTCGTCGTGGAATAAAGGCATGTTGTGTATTGGTACCGCAGCATACGACATTCTCTGTATACTGCTGTGTATTCTGTATATGCTTTAGCATTCTGATTAAAATACAATTCACCCATCAATCAGGTAAGCACGCTGCGGAAAATCGCTCATATAAAAATCTTGCTGTCATATAGGTGACCATTTTATCAGCGCTGGCTGCAGGAATTACTGTTGGAAACTTATCGACAAATACTGGAATTTGAATTTATGAAATTCGATAAACATATCCCTTTCTAGCTGAATTAAAACTTAATATGTCAAACCATCGCATTATGGACGATCTAGAACAGCCGAAAATATGGAAATTGGCGAACAACTTAAAACGTAGTTTACTCAGTATAACCACAAGGGAAATGAGGAACACAAGGTTGACATCGGATCCACGCTAGCAGTTTTCGTCCCATTTAAGAGGATTAGACAATTAAGCAAGAACCCATGTTTACCACTTGGGTAGCGGAGTATTGATTGTTTCTCTCCGGCGGAAGAAGGGTAGGTGGACATCCAAGTTTATCTTCTGTTTCAAAAACCTCGGCTCTAGTAGGGTTGTCTTGTCTGGCTCAGTTCTTTGTAGAGTCGCGCGTGTCGCCGACCTTGCCAGTCAAGAGAAATGGTAGTAGCGATATTCCAACTTTGATCCGCTCACTCAAAAAGTGGCAAAACATGGTTTCGAAGTCCCCTGTTTCCGACGTCATTTATGAACCGAATATTAATGCGGGTTTATATGCTAGGGTAGGAGTGGTTCTATGTTCATAATATACGGAAAAGGCAAAAACTGACTGTGAAAAAATATAATACACTTTTAAAGTTGCCTATTTTTAGCCAACTTTAACATTTTTGGTTAATATTGGTGTAAGATTTTTTAAACCCTTATCTTGAGAGTTGAACAAACCTAGAGACAACCTTTGAGAACATGTAAAACAACCTTTCTAATCCCTACACATAAAAATAGAGTACCAAACGGGAGACTACGAGAGCATGTTTTGAATCACTTTTTCTGTGGTGATACTCTCCGAATTTTCTCTACGGTATATTTCATTCCTCATGCAATTGCTAGGACTGATATAATATACTGAGTGAAAAAAGTCTTCAGATTCAACTCAATCAATTGCATTTGTTGTATGCGTTTGTTTGTATCCCACCTAAACAAGCAAGTTGATTTGAACATTCCTTATTCAGCAGCTCGTGTAAAGAACCGTGACGCAAGTAGGACGAAGTTGACGCATGACTTACCCAGGCACCAAACCCAACATGATTCAAGTTCTAAAATAGGCCTAACTACACAAACCTTGCAGAACCACTTATTGTAATGGCGTTTTACCCAAAGTGACCGCAGTAAAAGTGCACTAAAACAATCCATTTCCTGCCGATACGTAGTTCAAACCGGAAACGTAATGGTATTTTTAGCCGGTTATACAAACCTAGAGCTCAAGGAGAGCAAAACAGTTGAATGCAACTGGACAATAATAAAAGCTGGAAATAGTCCGTCAACTGCGACTCGGACGTACTTGACGCAACTTGACATCGTGTCAAAAAGTGTCCCACGAAGAGGTTTAAACATTTAATTTTATATTACGTGCCCATTCATGCACCTAACTTTTTAAACTTTACCCAGTTTACAAAGTAGGTTCTAAAAATAATCTGGGAAAATTTCAGCTCCCTAACCTTTGTAGAAACAAAATGGCGGCATATTGAAAATGATACTTTAAAACATTATTAAAGGTGTTTTTGGTTTTATAAAATATTTTTATTGTTACATTCTAGGGCAATGTGACTTTTAAATAAAAAAATAGAACATAGCCTAATGAAAAACCTTAAAGTCCAAAATTATTCGAACTGTAACCCATCCACAGCAACACACTGATAACAGCGCTTAAGAAATGATTCGTAAGCTCTTACAAAGAAACTCCGCGGTATCCGGAGAAGTTCCTCTTCTATTGATCGTTTTAGTTCCTCATCATTATTGAAGCTATGGGTATAAACTTGTTCCTTCAAGTAACCCTATAAAAGAAGTCACATACAGTTAAATCTGGTGATCGGGGTGGCCAATCTAAAAAATCACTTCCACGATCAGATAATAACTCATGAAAGTAGTTTTTATAGGAAGCAAATTGGTAAAATTTTCAATATGCCGCCATTTTGTTTCTTTAAAGGTTAAGGAGCTGAAATTTTCCCAGAATATTTTTAGAACCTACTTTGTAAACTGTGCAAAGTTTAAAACAGTTCGGTGCATGAATGGGCACGTAATATAAAATTAAACGTTTAAGCCTCTTCGTGGGACACTCGGTACTATTATATTTGTTTGTACTCTACTATGTGTAGCTGCAACACTCACTAGAACTGAATATGGACTCTGCCTGCACTATACAGTACATTGTAACCAAGTTCAAGTAACATTGGCTGAGTGCTCTCTTGCTTCGCCTTTGACAATTCATGTTGAATGTTATAAACTTCACCCGTGACCATGACATATCTTTTCCTTTGTGAATCCTCGACATTTATCTAAGATAGCAACACCCATGAAGCGTATTCAATATAATAGTTCAGACAATCGGTCTTGTTAAAATAATCTTCCAGATATAATACTATGACACGTAAAAATATAGTAATTTTTTTAAACAACACAATTCCTTTAAAGGAACAGGTTTTGGCCTTAGATCATCTTCGGCCATATAACAGTTACATTAGCATTAAATCTATTGAATTATAATGAGACTTGGTCGGTTTTTACTCGACGGCGTTTCTATTTTTATTATCGTGCATAACATTGAGGCCAGTAAAGCGTGATCCAGTAACATAAACAAGTGCTGAGCAAATTAGTCCCGTATTACTGAACTAAAGCTTTGTTATTTCGGCCACTAGTAATTGTGGGTTATACAGTACAACTATAACAACATTAAATAATTGTTTACTTTCATCCATTCGTTAATTTGGAGTAATGAACACCTGTCCGGAATGTAATTAATATCTCCTCATGAGGTGTTTGCTATTCGTTTTCCTTATAAATTGTTTTCAAATAAATAAATCATTTATTGCGGAAACATTTACATGTCATGCAATCGTCAACTATTATTTTGAATATCTAACATTTTCCATACATACTGACATCGAAGTCCCATTCAAACATACATTTTGTTCATTCACTCGCTCTCTTTCAATCGAATTGTCCACTCTTGCTCTTTTATCAGTTAGTGTTTTCCACGTTCTCCCAGCTATGTGCCATAAACTCGTCTGTGTTGTAAAATGCTTCTGCGACCAAAACTAATTTTAGACGAGTTTCGAACGCCTTAGGCGTTGGAGCACTTTTGATGGAATTTGGTAGCTGGTTGACAAGTTGAAGAGAAGGCAAACGTTCATGAAATGCCGTTCTGTGCCTTACAGTTCGGTAGTTTTCCCTGCCTCTAGTTTTATAAGAGTGAATATCACTTCCTCTTATGGGGTTGCATTTTGATCTAAAATGAAGACAGGTGTCAAGAATATAGAGGCAAGGTAATGTCAACATTTTTAAATTTTTGAATGATGGCCTGCACGACTCTCTTGCTTGAAGTTTCGCGATCGTCCGGACTGATTTTTTGTGCAGAACAAAAATCCTTGAGAAATTTGCATTTGAGCAAGCACCCCACAATAATAAATTCAAAATAAATAATGTACTGTATATTTTAGATTTTAAACTTATGTGGTTTGACATGTAATTGAAATGAAAACTTTTGGATAAACCACAATGAAAATAGTTTTAATTAGTACAAAACGTTTCGGCTATGATGTGATAGCCATCATCAGTTTCACAGAAGAGAAGAATAAAAATAAAATAATTATATACAAAAGTTATTTTAATTATTTTATTTTTCTCTTCTGTGCAACTGATGATGGCTATATAACATCATAGCCGAAACGTTTTGTACTAATTAAAACTATTTTCAATGTGGTTTATCCAAAAGTTTTTATTTCAATGTACTGTATAGTTAAAAACTAAAGTTCTAAGGTTGACGTAAATCGTGACTCCTGTCAACATCATTTTTCAGATTCGAGAATATTTTACGTACATTTACCCGAAATAATGATCAGTTTGGTGGCACGTACTTATTGTGAGCTACTAACCAACAATACTGTATACAATATACAGGACCTATATGAACATTGGCCGACGTTGTAATGCGGCTCATGGAAGCGGAAAGCCAATATAGCATTGTCAGTAGGGAAGGCAGTGTGGGGCCTGTAATCGATGCCTGGAGGTTGAATCCCACGTGCCAGTCTGTATACTGTGTATACAGGGTGTACCGTATGTATACGCGTTACGCTATGTATTGTCTATACTGTATACTGTGTATATTCTGTATAATGTGTGAACTGAAATACATTGGCATATTTGAAATAAAGCTTCAAAAACATATATGGAAATATTGTAATTTGTAGTTTGTTCAAACTTTCGAAAATAAATTAATTAATAATACTAGGAGTCTTGTTACTTATTTTTATAACTTTTTACGTGCTTAGATCATCATTGCTTGTTACATTTCACATCTCGACTTGTCGTTGTAGTTTAGATAATTTATTACTTATTAAAATTGCAAACTATGTTGTTGTTCACGCT
This sequence comes from Matsumurasca onukii, assembly GCA_018831715.1. NCBI lineage: Eukaryota > Metazoa > Arthropoda > Insecta > Hemiptera > Cicadellidae > Matsumurasca > Matsumurasca onukii. The sequence continues at coordinate 8,420,979 of CM032064.1, forward strand.
TCATGCAACTTGTGTATTTTCGTCTGACATCTTGATGCCACCGATCAGACTACCAATAAATGTAAAATGGTGTAAACAGTCTATGTAAAATAAATAAATAAATACTTAATGAGCGTGGTTTAGAAAAACAGCAGACCCAATGACTTCTCACGCTGAAGAATGTGGATTGTTGGCGGAAATCTAGTTGAACCAAAGTTTTAAACGTTCTCCCACAGAGAAGATATTGAAAACCTCAACCTCGCCGAGTTCTTGAGATCTTAATGAATTGATATTGGTCGGAAATTAACTTATCACTCAACTGATTCGAGTTGGCCTATACTTCTTCTTTATGAAGCACTTATTAATTCCAATAGAGAGACGGAATTTAAGCCGCCGCCGCGTCGCTATAAATAATAATAAGGAGAGAACCCTTCTATCCATCGTCTTCTCTTCGCCTTAATTTAAACGTGTTGTGTTTAATTAAAAATGCCTTTAGAAGGGCGAAGCTGGGGGTAGCTTGTTGCGCTTGGCGCTTCGTGAAACGTGCTTCGAGTAAACATTTATTGCTGGTGAAGGGAAACACTTTGTCGGGTTCGATAAGATAATTTTTCACCAGGAGTTCTTGTTACAACCGAGTTTAAATTGTCTCAAAGCATTTTCTCGATTGTCTGAATTGCTTAAGTTTATTTAATTGGTGAATTGGTAAATATACCTTTGAAACACTTCGACAAATTAGATATCTGATTGAGACCTCGATGTCAGAATATGCGGAAAACTTTGGATGAAAATAATAGATAAATTAAACAGTTGGGATAACTTATTCAGGGTGTCCCGTAAGTAAAGTGCCAGATTCTAGGAAAAGGTCATATGGGTCAAAATGAAGAGAAAATCAAGAATACAATTGTTTCCAAAAATGCTTAGTTAACCATATATTTGCCATTTTATATTTTCACTAATTATTTATTATCTCCCACGCCATTTATCGGATTTGACTCTAACTTAACACAAATTTCGTATCTAAGTAAGACCATTTAGGGAAAAAATTACCGGGATGAACTAACTTATCATTTTAAAACGGTGGCTATTTTATGGTAGTTTTAGGGCATTTTTGGCGTTACATCTTAAATAGCGAATACACGTGAGTTTAACGATAAAATGTAAAGAATAACGTTTTGGATTGGATTTTATTACCTATCTATTGACACCAAGGTCATAAAAGTCTATTGGGAAACAACGATGCTTTAGGGGAAACTCTGGATGTAAACCGACACCTTTCCACCTTATTATCTTGATGTTTGCCACAGTTTCCACTGTATCTTTGTAGATTATGAATAGATTCTTTGACCTTGGTGTCAATAGATAGGTAGTAAAGTTCGCTACAAAACGATATTCTTTACATTTTATCGTAAAAATCTCCGTTTATTCACTATTTAAGGTGTAACTCCAAAAATTCCCTAAAAATACCATAAAAATAGCCACCGTTTTAAAATTAAGTTAGATCACGCTGGTACTTTTTTCCATAAATGGCCTTACATAGATACAAATGTATGCTAAGTTTGAGTCAAATCCGATAAGTGGTGTGGGAGATAATAAATAATGAGTGACAAATATAAAATGGCGAATATCTGGTTAACTAAGCGTTTTCGGACAAGTTTTATTCTTAATTTCTCTTTATTTTGACCCATATAACCTTTTCCTAGAGTCTGGCACTTTACTTATGAGACACCCTGTATAAAGTTGAACGTCATAAAACATTCAAGTTAAAAGATACATTAACATAGAAACCTATGTATTTCAACCGGTTATTGTGTCCCCACAAATTGAATTGGAACTTTCCATTTCCCCTTCAGCAGGCTCTTCAAGACAAGAGTTTTCGTTTTCAATAGATCGAACACTGAACAGTTACTTGATGCAAAGAGCTTTGCTTATGTGTACTCGTATGTCGGCCTACTGCTCGTACCTCAAACTATGTTTCTCTTGTTAATGTGAGTCAATTGTAGATGTTATATAGACAGAGTTTTAAACCAATGGTTTGTTAATGATACTAGTTCTTGCTTTGTTGCCAAATTTGTCTATAAGGCAATGTGAACTTTCAACGCAAGCATGATACTATCTACGATAATTATGTGTTAAATGTATAGCATGATTGTTGGAATATTTGGGTGTATTTATTAAAAAAGGTATTCATCTCTTCATTGTCCTTTATAAAGTTGGGAATACTGGCGCGTTGATAGGCCATCGCAAACAACTTTGTTTACCCAAACATGTTTATGCAGTGCTTGCTCCTGAATGTTATTTACTGTATAAATGGCAAAGGTGCATGGATACATATACATTCCTAGATTACGATAATAAGTATTAGTTATAAACTTCGATACTGTTATAATTGTAAGAATTGCAAAACCATACAAAGGAAACTAGCAACGTTAACGAGGAATCAGCAACTTTCATATACATAAAAATAATATTCGGTAGAAAGAATATTAAGTTTTAATATAAAAGTGATTTATGAAGTGTTTACAAAAGAGTAATGTGGTACTCTACGCTCTTTACCACGATACATTATCATTTATCAAACTCAATAGTATAAATAGGCTTTGATACAGTAACCTCAATACGATTCAATTTCATGTTTATCCTGTTTTACTAAGCAAAAGTTAACTATTTTCGAGCCGTGAACGGATTAGGTTTATTGTTTACAGAACGGGGGGATAGTGATAAAACTACTGTTTGCCAAACAAAAGCCACGAAGTGGAATTTTCCCACTTCTTCATGCATCTCGAGGTAGATGTCCTCCTGTTAGTCGAGCGTAGTGTTGACATCGTTAGCGTGTGTACAGTGTACAGTGACGAGGATGAGGACGGTGGAGGTGGCGCGGTGACGCGCTGCCCCCTGAGCGCCGCGACGCTGCGTCCTCTCTGTCCACGGGCTACCACCGCCGGCACGCCGCACACCGCACACCGCATTCACTGAACGGATTTAGGCCGACACTGAACACTGAGGAGCCGGGGCCGAGAGCAGGGCCCCGTGTATTGTAATATGCAGCGTACCTGGACGATTATCGACCCGCTGATGCAGCCGCTCGCGACGTTGCCGGTTCGACTGAAAGCGGCGTTGCCAGTGTGTTCTGGTGTGCGATCATCACACTGCCGAGTCCTGAGTTCACTGTTCTCACTTCTCACTTCTCGGTTCTGTGTTGTGTTGTCCTATCCGCACAGCTCCGGCGCGGTCAACACACCTCACAGGCTCACTCCTCAATACTCAGTACTCAGTCCCACTACCCAGTCCTCAGTGCTAAGTGCTCGTACAGATACACGATTCTGTCTGTCTGTCTGTAACACAAGAACAGGACAGAATGGAAAGTCTGCAAAGCTTAGATCAAACAACCGTCTCTCTCTGTATCAATGAAAACATGTTTACGTAGATGTCCTTATTGCACCGGCTGAACTTGTTATGAACAATGAATACTGGAGTATGATTGGAAAAGTAATCAAACAGAGAAGGCCAATACGATTTATTTGGCTAACACAATCGGCTGAAAGCTGATAGAGCGCTAGATGTTTTCCTTTTGAAATCTAGTCTATGAATATCAAACTCTTTGACACACGTATTAGAACAATTATTAATATAACAGTGATCACTAGTGTTCAACACGTGCAGTGAACTATCCTAGGTTAAAATCACAGAAGAATATGTAAAATTCAGATTGAAGCTTCAAAACACAAATTCTGTGTTTGTACATAAGGGAGTTGTTGTAAGCATTTTGTAAAATCTCAATGTAACATTGACAATACAACTGCCAATAGTAATCCACAATTGAACAGAAACACACTTGTCTAGTTCACTTAGTGTTTTCACTGTACAAGTTAGTGTAACTGGGGTGAACGCAGTTCTGATTGGATGCACTCGGTTCTTGGATAGTACGTGTATTCGGAGCGTATAAGTACAATACTGATGGAACAGGGTGGCCATGTTAAGTGTCCAATGTCCAATAAAGGTTTCAGCGCAAGCTACCCCCACTCACACTCCCAAGTCAGTTGAGTCCAGACGTTGATCCAGGTCGACTCTTAGCTTCAAGGTGTTCCCTGCTACTGTATTTATATTTATCCAACAGAGAACAGAGTCGAGTTAGAAAGGATTCAGTGAGACTTCACACACTCTACAACTCCACAGTCTGCAGTCTGCAGTGAGATGATCAAAGGTGTCGCCTTTGCTATGTCGCGACGTGCGCCGCGTGGCTTCATTAACAAGTTTGGAACTTCACTTGTTAAAGCAGATTTGAACTGAAAGCAATCTCATTATACGAGTGGCAACTGGAGATGCCATTGATCCATCGGGTAGCGAGAAAAGTTGACATTTTTCACGCTACTTGCAACTTAGATATCTTGGGAAACTTTGTCTCCGTCTCAATGTCAAAGCTTTTAAATCACCTCGTCTGAGAAACCGGCTTGATCATCAACAGGATTCGTTATAAAGTATTACATTTCTTGCAGCGTCTTTGATTATTTATTTTAGATCTGCATTCACCTTTGATCAAAAGAAACTTTAAATTAGTTTACTACAACTTTTAGAACCTTTTCTTTGAATTCGGTTAGAAATGGTAACTGATGATTACTGTGTATAACAATACGATCACACAACATTCAAGAAAGTAAAAAAATACTGTGCCTTAAGAACAAACGTAGTTTCACAAACAAAACGAAAAGAAAAATTGTTCAACTTGCAGTAACTACGATCTAGTTGTGTATAGACACTCATGACGCAATACATTGAACTCTTAAACCGTGTGCATGCTATATTTATTATGTACATCGCAATACAAACTGTCTTTCGAGCAACAAATGGCAACGATTAAACAAATATTTCCACTCGAGGAATGAGTTGCAACTACAACTAACTTAACGAACTCTAAGCTATTGCGGTCCTCAAGTTGTTATCAGTATAAAACCTCTCTTAAGATCTTCACAGCTACTCTTCTATTCCACTCAGATGGAAGAATTGAAACTCCGCTATTCAAGTGGTAGAAAGTCTCGACTTACTTGAGAGTTAAACAGAGTATAGTAGTCTCGGGCCTCGTTGGACATTGCCTCCCAATATAGGCGTTCTGTGGAAGAACCAACGTGTTTTTATGAATCTTGAACCACTGGATGTATGTGCCTGCAATTCGAGTTCAAACATAAATCTACCAATTAATTAATTCTATAAATAGTGTAACCGGAGTTAGACAATAATAATTGCATTGCACGATGCGTTTTGACCACGCATATAGACTCGAAGAGCGAGATCCGTTAGCACCAAGAGTTGTTGAAGACACTACAGACAAGTGTACTGAAACAAAGAGCGGCAGAAGGAAAGGATTGACGAAGTAGAGGAGGCGTAGAGGTGGTCAGATAGAACGGCCTTGGATCGTTGCATCGTCGGCGTTCCACAATCGACTCATTCCTACAGTTCACCGTTCCCTGCCTCATGTCATGACTATTCAACCCTTACACTAGCACTGGCTGGCTGCAACGCTACCCCCTGACCTGCTCTGCTCGTACTTGAACTGGGTGAAGTACTGACCTGCACTGCACTAGTGGCTTACAGGCTACTACTGTGTATACATAGAACCGCGTAATGTTAAGTGTGCTAACAAATGGTATGTGTTCGCAGTCCACAGCGGCATAGAGTAATGATGACGGTTCAATACATTCATCAGCAATGTACGGATTCCGTGTATTTGAAGCGCTAGTTAGCTACCTCAAACCTTGTGTGTACTGATTGATAAATACGTTTCCACGTGGTTTAGTGTGTTTTAATTGATGGTAATAGATGCCCATGGCTGGTGTACTCCGATCGTGTAAAGCAAAAGGTAACAGGTCACCACTTTACCAATTATTTATTTTTTCTTTTCCAGGTTTCAGTAGTTGATTGTGCAGCTAGGAGCTAGAAGCCTATCAATAAAGTACTTGTAACCTATTACCGAACAAGCTAAATGTGTACATGACTTGAAATTTTGTGCAATGCTGCTGATTATATCTAGATTTGCATCCTTTCCAGGCATGGCACATATAATATACAACACATGTCTTCAGTGTGTAGAGTGTATTGAGCATAGGGCTTAAAGAGTGTAAAGTGTAGAGAGTATGTAGAGTGTAAAGAGTGTAGAAGAGTTAGAGTGTAGAGTATATAGAGTGTATAGTATAAAAGTGAAGAGAGGTGTAGATTCATGTGTGTAGAGTATATAGAGTGTAGAATGGATAGAGTGGAGATAAGTAGTGAAGGAAGGAGAGAAAGAGTGTAGAGTATAGAGAGTGATAGAGTGACAGAGTGCAGAGTATATAAAGAGTGTAGACAGACAGAAGGATAAAGTGTAGAGGATGAAGAATGGATAGAGTGACAGAGTAGTGTAGAATAAAGAGTGACAGTGTAAGAGGAAGTGGAAGTGAAGAGTGGACAGAGGAAGAGGAGTGGGAATGCAGATGGAATGACACCGGATCGAAATTCCAAGAATCTCTTAGCATGCAAATCAGAAAACCATGTGCATATGCAAAACGGGCTTAAAGCAAATGCAATCATTCCAGTCAATACGCTCTGCGATTTCAATAGTAAACACTTCCTCAGTCGAAGCGCTCATGTATGCTTTCCATTTTATTAGTTAGTCCTTCATTGCACGAGATCTTTCCCGTTGCATTTTTGTATGAATTAGTTCTTCCTAGCCAAAGCAATAAAGAGCAATTGTGTATGACATATGTTTGTAATCGCATGATTCATTATGATAGCAGTATCATTGATATTAATTTCTATGGATTAATGTTGTGTAATATCCCACGTGCATATTACACAACGGGCTCTAATGATGTTGTTGTAGTATAAAACAAGATCCAGATAAGTTTTCGCAATGAACAAGTCAGTAAAAAAGAATGGTTGACAGAGGTTTTAGTGATAAATAACAGTGCATAATTTTAGAAGCGAATCTTAATATTGTTCAATTATGATATATTTAAAATGTGAGTGTACTTAAAGAGTGGGTCTCGAAAGAGGACTCGAATGGAGCTTGCCAGTGGCGCTGTGTGGACTGAAGAGTGGATAGAGCGGGTAGCGGTGCAGACCAGGCGGCCGACCCGGCCAAACCACTTTGATCTCCTCCGACATGATTGCTTACACTTAAAACATGGAAATTAATCATTTTATTAGCGCCGAGTCGTGTAGGCGATAGGCTAGTCCGACCGAGTAGAATACAATCCCTACCTACGCGCGTAAGCTGGGGTCTGAGCTACTGTTCAGTGTGCGGGCACAGTGTATCATGTATGCCGTGCACGCACCTCAGAACTCAGTGTTGTGAACACCTCGTGGCCAAGAAGATCATAAGCTTGAAGAAATAGAAAACAAAACTAAACACGAGTATCTTCGCGCTACGTAAATTACGTAAAATGTCATCAATCTTCTTAAGAATGTCTTCGAGCTAACTGTAGAATAAATACTGTCGTCGAATAACGGACATTATCCAAGCTAAAAAATATAACACTCTGTTTACCTTTACACAATCATAAACATTTAAATCTACTCGTACTTTACCCAATAATGAAACTGATTCTGACCCAAAATACGGTGTGAAAGTGCGAATTATTGCATAAACATCATCTTTGAAGGCAGAATTGTTTTCACAACAAACTATAAAACGCTTGCCGAGTAAAATATTTACCTCGAGAAACATTTTATGTGAACATTTAGCTTGAGTTTCCTCTAAAGTGCACTTATATGAAGCCAATATACGCAGATCAACTCCACCTAGAAGATTCCTTACTTGATGTACCTTTAGCTACTTGTAGCTAATTTTACAGTTTAAATCTTTCAACGTTTTCAAACTGGTATGTCTGCTACCGTTGACGATTTAAATACAACTGTATTGTACACAAAATAAAATATTGATTTACTTAATCCTGTCTACCATTTAAGTTTGGGAAACATGGATTTTAATTAATTGATTGAGATTTGTATACGGCTGGCAATGGCGTCTATAAATTGCCCTTTTAAAAGAGTCCTCCGCACCCTCTGAATAATTAACATGGGCCTACCGTTCTTTTATCCCATTATTTATTATTTTTCAAGAGATTAATTACTTAGCTTGAATTCTAACTATTATTATAAAATGAAGAGTGCAATACAGTATGTCGATCACAATTAGGGAATTAATTATTTTTATCCCCAAAAATATTTTACTGTCTTAATTTTTGTGTAATATTGCACACATTAGAAATAAACCATTAGTCTCAATTGTCTAATTTGCACAAGAGCCCAACATGTGGCTTAGCGGTAGCTTACGTCTCCAAAAACAAAACAATTTCGTCTCATCATCCTAGCCCAAAGTTAAGATACACGGCGAAATAATCAATAATACCCACAAGTCTGTTTAAAACATCCCTCAAGTGGAAAGTCAATATGTCGAGACTATCAGTTAGCTACTTCGAGCAAGTTGCTAGCCAAGTAGCCAGATAGGCTAAAATTAAACTTGTGCAAACTTAGGAGTTTATACGTGGGTGGGACAGAGGACTGATGCATTGTGATACAGTAGTTGATGTGCTCTGTCAACTGAACGGTAAATAAGAAGACTTGACAAGTTGATTTTCAACTGCTGGAACTAGACAGTTCACAGTTTACAGTTCTCAGTACTGAGTGACGTAAAAGCTCTCATAGAACTTCAAACTTCACACTTGTAGAAGTACAAACTCTCAGTCTCAGTGCTCGTCAACAAGATGCGATGCCGCCTGCTCACTATCGCTCACTACCCTACTCTACTCTCTACGTACGGTACCTACTTGGAAACTCTTAACTCTCTTAGTTTACTTTTATGGAACGCAGTTCGCTAAGTTTCTCACATTTTGAAAGCACTTTAGTCTTTTATCACAATACAATAAGTGTTTTGCCGACTATATGGGTCTTTCTTGACGAACAAGGGTACCTACTGCTACTAACTTTTCGTACTTTTATGTAGAAGTTTATGTTTGCGTGGCTTAAGGTTCTGTATGTGTTTGCATAAGGCTTTTACGGTATCAAACACGAATTTTGCATAATCGATGTTATCTTCTTTTAACGAGGATAATTGATAGTTATTATTCGAATCCTCAATACGCTTGTCTTGTAGCGAAGCGCCTGCCCATGTTCTGTCAGTACCTGGTTGCCTGCTGGCTAGTGGTAGGCCTCCTCTCTCTCTCTCTCTCACACCCCGTAGGGTCTTCATTGACGCCAGGTGTTTTGAGGCCTCCCCTCGGCCATTCTTCTACTTCTACCCTCCTCCATTCTTCACTCACTCTCTCTCTCCTCTTTGTATCGCGTTACGGTTCTTGACACTGTCACAATGTAGGATCTAGCTTGACATGTGATTACCTCTTAATTTGTGTCCTCGACACTTTATTGCTTGAAGGACGCGCGCGAGGTCTATTATCCGAACCCCGAATTATTCTACGCTTGTTCGGTTATGTAATATAGTTTGAGTTTGGCGTTTAACAATGTGAATTGCATATGTTGTAAGGCAGCCCAGATATTTTACTGCTGCCTTGGTTTCAAGAGACCTTACAGTCCAGGTAATGTACTGTGTCTAGGGTGTAACTGTCCAATTGCAATTCTCAACCATCATGTGTACAATAATCGTAGACTTGTACACATAGCGGATTCGTGGCGGATTGGTATCGCACGCGACTCCGGAGCTCATCAATCCGGTGGCGCGGGTTCGATCCCCGCAGTCACCACTTACAATTTGTAATGTGACTAATACGGTGACGCTAGGTAAAGGTAGAGGTTGAGTGGTAGAGAGGACTTTGTAGTCCTAACTTCGCCTCGTTAAACAAGACAAACTTTACCTTTTTTTACGTGATCCTACGCAGCATTGCAATATCATTATTCTCTGGCATATGGTCCTGCATTAGAGTGGCTTTTTATCTCTAAACATATCCCATGATACATTTCGCCGTAAGTTAGTTTTGAGTGGTCACTTTATATCATGGTTTGAAGGTGGTCGTGACTCAAATATAACAAAATTCAAAACTGACTGTATTTCGGCGCCAAGTATGTCTGTACGACATTTGACGTTTCTTCTTCAACCCCGTGTGCTGTTGGTACAAGTCATGGTGAACTATAACATCGGAATCCCTATGTCCAAAGATGAAGGGAGTAGAGAGATAGTAAGCAGAGAACAAGGATCAGTGAGCAGTGAGCAGTGAGAGGTCTAGTTGCTGAGTTGCTGAGATGCTGAGAGCTGAACACAATGCAATTAGTTAGCAAACGTCAGTTCACAGTTTCAGTTAACACTTAACATTGTTAGTCGCATTGCACGCTGACATATGACAGTTGCCAGCTAACTTACACTCCCACATCCACGCCACTCGGCACTCGGCACTCGCCATATCTTATCCCATCGTCCGGCACCGTCAAGCACCGTGTACGAGTGCTTAACCAAAACATCGTCTGTATAACTTCTGAAATTATTGTACCATTTATTTAACGGGAAGGTTTGAAATCCAAACTTGAACGTTAAAATCAGGTGCAAAACGACACCTGTGTCTTGTGCAAATAAAAGTACGTAAAGCCCTTAACGCAGTTCAGTGTCCGGTGTCGGAATGTCTGCAATTTGCAGTCCTGAGTGTTGTGTTCGGCTTAAAACGTGTCGTATTTTATTCTTCTTATCAGCGTTTTAACCCCTTTATCGACCCTGTTATTTCGATTCCATTACGTGTCAGGACTCAGGAGTGGTCCTGGCCGGCGTCCGGCGAGCACTCAACTCTGGTCCTTGGCATGCGCCGCCCGCAACGGACAACCTGCACTTGAGATTGTTTATTGCTGAATAACAGAAAATTCTGGTTTCACCCATGTGTTGACATATATAAACGTGTATTCGTTGTAACAGCATAAAATAAAACATGTTATGTCTATCAAGTTTGTCACGTAAATTGCAGTCAACAACCATAAGCTTACTTGTAGATGACTACTGCCATTCTACTGCTAAAGATTTTTCAACAAAAATCAATGTCTTTACAATATATTCAAAGTGTAACTAAACCTTTATCAATTCAATTTCTTTTCAATTTGCATTTTTGTTTTATAATACAATCAGCCATTCCCAACCTTTCTAAACCCAATAAATACACCATTTCTCAGAACATTTTAGGGTTAGCAGAGGAATAGGGCAACTGGAGAGAGTGAGAAGAGTCTCGTGGAGGCCTCTCTTTGTCGACAAGTGACAAATTTGATTTGCGCGAGCAGAGCAATGTGAGCCTGTATGACATTGTGGGAACGAAGTTAAGGCACTTAGTGGACTCTTTGATGTGTTTATAGTAGCACTCAAAGGTCTATTACTGTAACCCACCGCTGTTCAGTGCACAGCGCACATCGCACACTGATGTACGACTGTACGACGTGCGTGTACGCACATCGAACACTGATGTACGACTGTACGACGTGCGTGTACGCACATCGAACACTGATGTACGACTGTACGACGTGCGTGTACGCACATCGAACACTGATGTACGACTGTACGACGTGATGTACGACTGTACGACACACATCGAACACTGATGTACGACTGTACGACGTGCGTGTACGCACATCGAACACTGATGTACGACTGTACGACGTGCGTGTACGCACATCGAACACTGATGTACGACTGTACGACGTGCGTGTACGCACATCGAACACTGATGTACGACTGTACGTGCACGCACAGCGTACTATGCAGGACACATCGTGATGACGACGTTTGAACATGATGACCATAAACGTGTTGAAAACCTGAGTATGCAATGAATTATTTATATGTATATTTATTTTATTGCCTTGACAGCAGTGCGCCATCCACGTGTATCTGGTCCGTAGAAAAACAAAACAGTAAATATACAAAATGTAATATTTTTTCAGCTTTTTGTTTTCGATTGTAAATTTGATTCAGAACACTTTTTTCGACATTTAATTTTGACCTAGAATTTTTTATTTTGTCTAACGTGAACTACCCTACCGCCCGGTGACCGAACAGTACACAAGACAGCGCATGTCCTCACTGCCAGGTATACCTCAAAGTAAAACAATATTTCCTTTTAATATAATATTAAATCCTATGTACTGTCGGTTTTACATTCAACCGTAGTTGACCGCACATCAGATAATGCAGGTAAGAGCGGGAACGGGGACATGGCGGGAACCATGTTACGTTATCGGCCAATGTGAACACTGAACTAAACGCTGGACTGTAACCGAGTTAACCGGTGGCGTGGTGGTGGCGGCCACTGCCTCGGTGTCCACACTGTCCACCACTTTGCCACTACTCTAACTAGATTTCGTGTTCGTCTCTCATATTCACCTATGTGCTATGTGCTATGTGCAATGCTGACCCCGCCATAACGCCTGTTGTCGATACAACGCCCACACTCACGACTCACCGCTCAACCGCAGGTCACAAGTGCAATGCAACATAAACATATGTAAGATTTCTTTGTCAGGTGTCAACAACAAATATCCGTTTTGTGGAATATGCCCAAACATTAGTGGAAAGAATAGCCCTGGCTTCCAGCCTACCGGCTACCGATGAATTCAATAGCTATTTTACCCGCATCACTAGTTTCGACCCAAAGTTACTTTTTATGAACTGTTATACACTTTTCAAAACACCTCTATCAGTATAATTAAAGTCGTAATACGTAAGTGAATTGTTTCCTGGTTCAGATATCTTGTTTCCTTACGCATACAGTATTCAAACTGTGTTCAAAATGCCCGAAAGCGATTGTTTTGCAAACTGATTACTTTAGCTTTTCTCATTATAAGAACAAACAGTGTAACTATTAGCTAATAATTATTCTGTAAATTAGAATACTCGTTGACTCAGATACCCAACTCCCCACAGAAGCAGTAACCTAGTATTTACCGAACACTGTATCTCAGAAAGCAATAGTTTCAGGAGCGTTAATTACATAATATACAAACACGAAGCAATTCAGTTGTAAAACACGCTCCGTAGCTTCCGCTATAAAACCGCATAGTTAACTTTAACTAAACATTCCAGAGAATGAGTTAACAGGTGAAATACAATGAACGGAAAAATAAAGCTGAACTGTATAATAACAAACATTAAACTGAGAACCAGCAATAAGTCACTTTTCCTGTTTGTTGTTGCCGGCGCGGCGTGGCGTGGTGCCGTGGTGGCGTGGCGTGGCGGTGTGGCGGTATTAAATAAATAAATACTTTTTTTTAGACGAGCTTTGAATGCCTTGGGCAATTGTGCGTTTTAAACGAATTTGGTAATCTGTTGATGAGATGAACACCTTCCTGAGAAGGTAAGCGCTCATGAACTACTGTCCTGTGTCTCCCAGTTCGGTAGTTGTCCCTGCCTCTGGTTTCATAAGAGTGTGTGTCGTAACCTCTTACGGTATTACATTTTGTTTTGAAAAAGAGACATGTCTCTAGAATGTAGAGGCAAGAGAGTGTCAACAGCTTGAGGTTTTTGAATGCTTGCCTGCACGACTCTCTCCAGCGCAATTTTGCGATGGTTTGAACTGATTGTTTTTGAAGGATGAAAATTCTTGAAAAGCTTGCGTTTGCGCAACCTCCCCACAAAGTCAATCCGTAAGATAGATGTGGGTAGATTACTCCATAATACGCCGTCATCAGTACCTGAGTCGGGCAGTATTCGGACAGTTTCCTCAAAACGTAAATTCCTGAGGCTAGTTTTGAGCAAACGTGGTCTACGTGGACGTTCCAAGTCAACCCTCGGTCGATCTCAGTTTCATCCAACATTACTGTGGGACTTACTGAGTCTTTACCTCGCAAGCAAAAGTGAATGAAGTTTGATTTTGAAGAGTAAATAATTGAGTAATAATAAATTGAGTAAATAAACCTGGTAATCCGTCAAGCTTTGTCGTTATCGAGTTATTACACGTGAATTCCTTACTCGGATCACTATCAACTGTTATTGCATCTTTATTTCCCACAAGAAGTCATCAAATATTTCACTTTGATTTTATATAGCTACCGTCGGTTTGATTGTCGGGCTAGGAAACTGATGTTTAATAATTTGTCCACTTTCAATCAATTAGACAATTGGTTTTTGTAGATTTTACTTGAAATTATTATGCACTTTATATATGTAAGTTAGAAATGGAAAATATTAATCCGTAAGATTCCAATTGTACTCTGTATTAACGATTTCTTAATCCTGTCACACTGACTGTGGAAAAGGAACCTGTACTTCCTTACTTACTATTACAGTTTATAACAGTTACATATTACTTTTACAACTTTATGGCCTCCAAAACCTTGGAAACCGTGCGAGTTGTTGCTCACTGAGTTATAAAGACTCTCGAGATAGTTGATCGAACAAAGGAGTGATAGGTTACATTTTGCCGGGGTACCTTCCAGAGCTATAAAGTTATTTCGAGAAAAGGAGTGTTCGGGCCGAATCGGGATAAGTGATTACAGATTACAGTAGATCCGGGTTTCTCACCGAGAGTAAGGTGTTTCAACCCCGAGCTAAAGTAATGTGAACCGAGAAAACGTGCCTCGCAAGCGGCAAGTCCCTGGTCCGCGTGAGGGTTTCGACAGTTCATTATTTCGGAATGCGTAGCCGTAACTTGTCCCTTTGTGTGGCGTGCGGCCGCGGATTCGCACTCGGTTGCAGAAATCACACATAAACCAAGCGAGCCAGCGTCGTGATATGTGTTGCAGGCGCCGCATCCCGCATACCGCACTTAACGCACCCCGTGTCCCGCGTCCGTGTGTCCGTGAATTCGGGATAAACATAAACAAGAAAGCTGTGAAGAGCGGGGAGAATATAGCCGGCTGAAGGGATTTGAAGGTGTGTATGAAGGAGGGGGAGAGGCAAGACGGAAAGAAGAAAGTCAAAGGTCAAGAGCCGGTCGCGAGCGCGAGCTGGAATCCTCAGATTCAGTACTGTATCTAACACTTGCATTACAGACTACACAGTCACAGTCCACGGACACGGACCGACGGGCGCCGCTACAGCCGCTACAGTTCATATGCCGGTTGCCCAGTTCCTCCTCAGAATGCCCTTTAAAATTAGTTTGCCGATGATACAAAATATAACTTTGGTTTACAACGCAGAAGGTGCATTGTAAACCCAAGGAAATTGGGCAAATACGCTATTCACACTGAAACGTTCTGTTTGTTACATTTTTAATTAGGTGTATAATATAAAAAATACAGTATTGAATTGTCAGACGAAAATGAACTTTTTACTTCGTGTACGCTTCCAGTAATAGTTTATCAATCGTCTCCAATGGCGAATCATCTTTAACTAGGAATTCTAGTGACAGAAAATATTATTTGTCCTATTAAAAAAGTGAAATCAACACAGTTAACATAGACTAGAGATGATACTTTACAGAAATACAAGAACACGATAAAGAGGTTAAATGGTAGAGCAAAGAAAAGTGAGAGACGAATTTTTATAGTTTGATTTCAAAGGAAAATGTAACCTCTCCAATAGAGGTTTATCGCGTACATTCATTCTGAAAGGACGAACGCAAAATAGGATCGCCGGTCAAAGGATGTATTGATTCGCCTTCTATCTGGATCTAATCGGTCTAGAAATCTATCTGAAATACGTCCATTCAACTGTTTCAATCTTGTTTTTATTTCTTCGTTTTACTATAAACTTTACAAGATTGTCGCTTAACAGTTTATTGCTTTTACGTTAGTTAGATGATTTAGAACTTGTTGTTCTAACAGTTTGGATTTAGTTGCGTGTGATATATTTAAACGGCAGAATGAAAGTGCACGAATAAACCGAATGCAAATAATATTATACAGGGAAATATGTATAGAACTATAATTCGTTATAAATATCTGAGAAAATTAGAATATTTTACTTGATATGTGATATGTGATACATTAGTGTTGACAGCAATATTTCATTGGGTTTGTACTGCAAGTATCATGTGCTGAAATGTATAGAAATATTTATGCAGAATTTTCTAAAATATCAAACCGATACGGGCAACGGCAAACACGCACAAGTCGCGGTGTTTCTGGAACACACTGTATTCACATCAGTTCACGACAACTCGATCACAACTTTCGATCGAGTAGTGAATTCATTCCCAAACTGGTGTACCGTACGGTATAAGAAAAATGAGCGATAAACAATTTACGTGTCTCATTTTCCTCAGCCAAGCTCTAGAATAACGGAATATGCATAACGCGAATATTGCACAAGGAGGGATGCATTATCATATTCAGATTTGACCCATGAATATTTCAGATCATGATACTCCAAAACTAAAGGTTTGACCTTTTTACTGTAATTGCGCTCTCGAGCGAAGTCAGGTCGGCGACTAGCCTGCGGCAGTGACGTCAAACACATGTTAACCTCACGGTAATTTTATCTTGGCTTGTTATAAATTGGTTTTGGGGATCATTTATATCAGGTTTGTCGAAGTTTTAAACTTTACAAAGCGTGTTCTCGAACGATGTTACACACTATTTCTCCGGGCTAGAACTAACATAGTTTCTGCTATGAACATCGTTCAACAGTTTTACATATTATATATATGTCATTCCTTGCTTAAAAGACCACCGGTACGGTACGGCGGTACCAGTGCTATTGTGCTATGCAGTGAAGTGTGCAACACTTCCTATTGTAGACCTCGATTCGTTTAGCACGCACAATTCGTGATGGAATACCGCGGCCTATTTACTGCGGTGCATTTCTCTAATTGCGCTATACTGTATAGGACAACTATAACATTTGTATTACTTTCCTGATTTTCTAGAGTACATAAGAATCCCATCACGTATAGTATTTTGTCACATGATCTAGCACGAAATATATTTAGCTGGTGTACATCGAAATGATAAATAAATCTAACAAAGGACAATAAAAAATATAACACATTTTTTCGAGGACTTATTCTCTGATCAGGCTCTAAGAAGCCTGGGAGGTTCTCTTTTTGTCAGTTTTAGAAAATAATCATTATCATATTAGATATGTGTAAGCAATGTTCTATGTAAACGTAAATCAGACTGTAACTCGATGATTTGTGTTTTTGTATTAATAGGAAAAATATGAATAAAATATATTATTAGTAGGTCGTAAATGTAATTTCATCTCGCTGAACTGAAGACACAGATCCAGCATTTAACCTGGTTTTAGTTGTTCGTGTTTATTTATCTATTGCGGTTTTAGTTACTGAAGATGTGTTCAAACGAATGAATTTTAAAGCTGGACCCTACAGCGACTTGCGTAGGTCTATTTACTCACTGTAGTCGATTTTCTGTAGCATTGATATGTCTGATCTAATTTGGAGCCGAAGCAAGTTTGGGGTTAATAAAGCACAAATGGAATAAACAGAGTCGGGTTAACCGCAGTGTACCTGCAGAGCTCGCCTCGTACCTTAACCCATGGTGTAATAAGTACTTATTACACCATGCCTTAACCTACTAGTGGACATCGCACAGCGTAGGACAACACCGTACAGGCGTACCTACTCATCGGCGTACCCACATCTTCCCTAAACATCATATGGCTTTCACACAATAATTGTGATAAGAACAGTAATTCGGCTACGTTTACGTACTTCGTAAATAAGCCTCGGTAATATGGATCCTTGGATTATCCGGATTGATTTTTTGTAAAATGTTGTCTACGTCCAGAGAAAATACCATACTTTTAAAGGCTATAAACTAAGAAATGCTTACCCAGATTCCAGTGGTTAATCCAGGCTAAAATCACTAGACAGTGATAGAAAACCCGTTACTGTATACCGAATAATACCGCAGTGGGATTTAAGTGGGAACAGTATCCGTGGTCTGATGAGTTTAATTGGTGCTCGCGTCCCGAGAAACATCAGAAACTGACTGAAAGACAGCGCATTGAATGCCTCTGTTCGTCCTCCTTTTAGTCCCCTTAACTTTTTCCGTGCTAATTGGTATTTAATTCCCGTAATTTCGTTGATCTATACTTTGATATATTGTCATTACTGGATAGGTACGGATTGCGGCTAGGATATTGGTCTGGAGACGACGCAACAATTTCGAGTGTCAACAAGAATTTGAAATAGGTAATCCGACGGACGGGCTATTTAGGCAGGTTCATTTAGACTATTTCTCAATAACTAATGTTGTAACTAATGAATGTGTAATGTGATGTTGCAGGTGGAGGAGGGTCGACCATGCTGCGGCTCTGGCTCTGCACCTTGCTTGTAGCCCTGCCCCTCATCCCCACGGGCAACGGACTGGCTCGCAACAATCTAGGTGAGTCTTCAGAGTCTTCACTCTTCATCTACTTACCCTATACATATTGTCAGTGTTTTTAGTGCTTCTTGTATCTTCTTCGACCACAAAAGAACATTGTCGAACGAATTAAACTTGTAGTCGATTGTCTGAACTAAAAGCCAATACTAGGTGTTCAAAACCCCCTCCACCTTAACTTTTGACAGAGGAAACATTTTGAAAAGTCCTTTAGGGAATGTTTTTATAGGGGACTATTTTCCCTCAGAGTATTTTGCAGAAATATTTGTCACCCAAAGAAATTGTACGTGAAATGTGACATTTTGAACCTGACAGATTATATTCTTTAAACAAGTATAACCTAAATAAGAGCTGAGATCAAAACAAGTCTTTGTGTCGTTGAATTTGTGTAAAAATGTCCTGTCTTTTGAGATGCCACAAAGCGGGTTTGAATTTATAATATTAAGAAGCCCTTCCCCAGATTTTTGAGTGGAGATGGGTGACGCAAAATACTCTATACAAACTTCCCCAAAGGGGTTTCCTCAGTCAAAAGTTAAGGTGGGGAGGGACTTTTAACACCTTGTATCTCGCCACTAGTTCAAGTAGGTTTTCTTGACGTTTCTATGAACGTGTCCACTTTTTCTAGACGACTTTTAAGAACTTGCTGAATCATCTGTACTGTGAAAATCCATATTTCAATACGTCGGCGATGCCACTTCTTCTTCGCTGCTGATGGTTTCTTCTTCGTAGTTTGACAGCTGCGAAGAACGCTTGCTAGTTTGTGTGCTTATTCAAGGCGTAGTGGAACAACCGTGCGTTGGTTTGCACAGTATGTTATTTTCCTCTTTAAAACTACGGACATTTCAAAAATAAAACTCAATGTCTCATTCAATTCATTTAAAAAATATCTATTACAGGGTGTCCCATAAGTAAAGTTCCAGACTCTAGGAAAAGGTTGTATGGGTGAAAATAAAGAGAAAATTAAGAAAAAAAATTCCGAAAACGCTTAGTTAACCAGATATTTGCCATTTTATATTTGACACTAATTATTTATTATCTCCCATACCACTTATCGGATTTGACTCAAACCTAGCATACATTTGTATCTAAGTAAGACCATTCATGGAAAAATTACCAGCATGATCTAACTTATATTTTAAAACGGTGGCTGTTTTATGGTATTTTTAGGGCATTTTGGAGTTACACCTTAAATAGTGAATAAACTGTGAGTTTTACGATAAAATGTAAAGAATACCGTTTTGTAGCGAACTTTACTACCTATCTATTGACAACAAAGTCAAAATCTATTCATAATCAACAAAGATACAGTGGAAACCGTGGCAAACATCAAGACAATAAGGTGTAAAGTTGTCTGTTTTCATCCAGAGTTTCCCTTAAAGCTTCGTTGTTTCCCAATAGATTTTTATGGCCTTGGTGTCAATAGGTAGGTAAAGGAATTCACTTCAAAACGTTATTCTATACATTTTATCGTTAAACTCACCTATTTAATGTGTAACGCCAAAAATGTCCTAAATTTCCAAAAAATAGCCACCGTTTTAAAATGACAAGTTAGTTCATTCCGGTAATTTTGTCCATAAATGGTCTTACTTAGATACAAATTTATGTTAAGTTTGAGTCAAATCCGATAAATGATGTGGGAGATAATAAATAATTAGTGAAAAATATAAAATGGCGAATATCTGGTTAACTAAGCGTTTTAGGAAAAAATTGTATTCTTGTTTTCTCTTTATTTTGACCCATATAACCTTTTCCTAGAGTCTGGCACTTGGGGGGCATATGGGACACCCTGTTTAAGTACAAGCATCCATTAAATTAGTTTGTCTGTTGCCGTGAGTGTACTGTTATTTACATTTTGGAAACATTTGGTGTTATACAAAACTATTAACCCCAAACGCTAACAAACTCTCATGTCATGGAGGTCTCGCTAAAATAAAACACGAAGATATTTAACAGTCCTAATGCTGTATACTGAATGCGAATCATGAAGTGAATGTTGTACGTCCCAAGCCCAAGTGTAATGTCGATAGTGTTGTGTAATTACATTGATTATGAAGTGGAGACTACAAGTACAAGCAATAGCAGGGCTGAGCACTGAGCACTGACAAGGGCAGTGCGGCAGTTCTGTACTTTCTATTCCGTTCAATACCTTTCCAAAGCCTTGTGCTTTTTCAAAAGGCGGCATTCCTGCGGCGCACGCTTTCAATGAACATTCCTCGGGGTCCGTTTTTAACTCGCGTGTTCTTTTATTCTCCTTTTAGTGCGAAATCTTAAAACTGTGGTGTTTTTAATAGACGTATAACTACAAACTCCCTGCAAATGAATTTGATATATTTCGTGAGATTTGAGTATTTTCCTGCCTAAGCGCGACTGTTGAAATGTATGCACTATTTCAGCGGTTCCCAACCCGTGGGCCGCGGATGCTGGGCAAAACTCAAGACAAAATATTAAAATAGTGCAAAAATAAGTGCGGTATAAATAAATTGGTCGTCGTGATGAAATATATGTTTAAGCATTCTCTGATAAAATCATTCTCTTAAACTATCAAGTGTAAAATCAAATAAACCAATATCGACATCTTTTCCAAAAATATCAATATTGGTTTATTTGATTTTTAATTCCAATATTTCTCATCCTTCAAGATTGATTAAGTTCGTTCAGTCACGTAGTTTTGACATCTGAGAGAAACTGATGGGCTGGATGCTGGGTAATCGCCATTCGGGCAGTGAACATTGCATCTGTAGTTAAAGGTTTGGACGAGTAGAGAAACCCTGAAGATTCAGTGAAAATTGTTAATTTTATCAAAGGGCAAAAAAACTCGAGACTGTTCGGTGTTTTGTGTGATTAAATGATTCTCAGGATCTCAAGATAAGCTTTTAAACGACTCCATCGATCCCTTTTTTGGATAAAAGTGAAAAATAATATCCCACAATGAGCAAAATTGCACTGAGGCAGTTTATGGGATTTTCAACAACTTATCTGTGTGAAAAAGTCTTGTCTACTTTCGTTTATTACTAAGAAAATAAGTACAGAAACAAGTTGAACGTTGAGAGTGATTTGAGACTGAAATGGTCAAATTTTGATCCCGATATAGATTCTCTAGTAGGGGATAAACAGTGTCAGAAATCTCATTAAGTTTGGACAGTAATGTAAATAAACATATAAATATATATTAAAATTATATATGTATTTTGTTATGTATTGGTTTGACAATGGTGAATCCGAAATATTCCAAAATTAGAATATTTGCAACTGTAGGTTATTTGTACTATTTATACAACTTTTGGTACGATTTAAAATTCATATACCTATACGTATGTAAAATCGGGGTGGGCCTCGAAGTTTGAGAACAAATATTACTGAGCCCGCAAGCTAAAAAGGTTGGGAACCGCTGCACTAGGCTATACATGCACTATCCACTACATATTCTGGATATTTGCTTTTGTACACGTCCAGTAAGAACTCGCTAATTATTATTCACTATTTACATCGAACCTGTAAAAGCAATATCGGTATTGCTGTATCCGCAATTCGTTTTGAATTGTTCAATTGTAATTATTTCCTGTTTAAGACAAACGTTGGTTTATTTAAATAACTTTCTTTTGTTTTTAATTCTGTCGACTGCGATTCAATCCTGCATGGCACGCTGCTAGCGTGATCGAAGCTAATTTCCTTTGCAATTTGTCACTATAATACGCTATTTGTAACTATAAATCGCTGCACTCACAGAAATTTAAACAAATAACAAATACTTTTCTGTGGCACTAAGTTAGGCTGAACCCTAAATTAGAATCGTAAAGTGAAATAAATGACGCGCGTACAGAAAAAGGGTGTAGTTTTAGACTAAATTTGACTAAGTATAATTTAGTGGGAACAAGTGAAATGTCAAATGCGAGTAAATGCGAGTAGAAGACAGGCTACAGGGATGAATGGTTTGTAGGGCAGGCCGCAACTCTAGAGTCTAGTGATAGGGATAGACAACAGACAATTGAGGAAGAATGTTTCAGATTTCACAATTCACAGCCGATGCTGTGTTCAGAATATTAAAGTCAGCTTAACTGATCTGTTGTCAGTTGTCGAGTGGCGACAAACGAACTTTTCATTCTCCCATACAGAGAGCACAAGTTCTCTGTTCTCCTCCGACCGAACTATCTCCGTCTCACCCTGTATCTCTAACATTAGTATCTATAAGCTAAATAACATATCTCAATCTGTAGCCCAACAACCCTACTGTAGTTCAAAAACTTCTTTGTTATTCAGCTTCCATGGGTAAACTTTAAAAATACATATTTTTGAAACCTTTTATTCATGGATGGGTCAATTATTAGCACTGTAATGTTTTCAGGGAATCCGGGAAACAAAGGTATTAAGACGTGATAGGACATTTGAACATTTAAAGGTTCTGGGAATATTTGGACACGTATAAGCTTTAAAATGCGTGCTTTAACCACCTTAGCCGGAAAAACATGTACAATAACTCTGTAACTGCCTATCCAATACAGTACATACGATGTACAATTATAAGAAATTAAAACATCTTCTAAGTAGGTTCTAAGTGAAACCTCGAAGCCTTTGCACGTTGGACCCGCGTCTGACTGTCTGGAAGCTGTCTACAACCTATATGCACTTAGGTCATGAATCATATAAACAGTTGCATATGTGTTTGAAGTTTGAGGCGAAATACTGCGAGGCTCATTACTGCGAAATATCAACAGATTGGTCGATTCCAATAACGCAAAAAACGATAAAAAACTCTAATTTCGTTTATTTAGTTTGGTCAAACCAGCAATTACAACTAATTCTCGGTTAAAAATCGTGAACTGCACGCTCGCTCACGCCTGTCTGCAGCCGGTGGGATTGCAACGTGTGTAATAATATACAGGACATTTTCGATAAATGTCAACGTAACGGCTGAAGCTATGGTAGTGAAACTTTGTTTAAGGGGTTAAGCCATTACGCAGTGTGTCTTTAGTTATATTTTGTATCCATATAACATCCACAAAATCAATGGCTCCAAACTGGAACCAAACTGGGCTCTGAAAACGTCGGAATGACAGGATTACTACGACTCTCACAAGGTAGCCAAACATCGATGAACACTTACTTTGGTTTCCGTTTCTCTGTACATTGAAATGAATCCATCGGCGTTTGGTTGGTTTTCTTACGCTTTGTAAAGACTAAAACTGACGTTAAGAAAATTCCTGTCTGTAAGTATGTAAAACTTTTAAGCCATTTTGGAACTCCAGTCAATCCAAATTGGGCTCTGAAAAGGTGTTTTCCCACAGGCACACTCTGCGGTGTGTCCGGAAAATTAGTACCCCACTTCCACTCACGCGGCCGCGGTGGCGAGACGTAACTGACTGAAAAAAATCCTGCCCGTCTGCCTGTCTGTAACTTTTTTAAGGCATATGGGACTGATTACACCTCAAAATCGGCTGAAGCTTTAGCGGTGAAACTAGCGGGGTTTAGCCTATTACTCAGCGTGTCTTTAGCTATATGTTATATCCATACAACATCCACAAAATAAATAGCAAGGGACCAAAGTGGACTCTGAAAATGTTTTAGGCATTTTGGACCGCTTATAAGTCAAAATCGTATGAAACTTTGGTGGTGAAAATTAGTTTAAGGGTTAAGCTAATCACACAGTGTGTCTTAAGCTAAATTTGATGTGCATATAACATCCTCAAAATAAATTGCAAAAGGCGCCAAAACGGCCGGAACGGCGGAATAACTATGACTCTCACAAGGTAACTTACACTTATAAGGAGGAGATGGTGAACTAACAGGCAAACTAAATGGGTTTTAAGGATATATAGGAAAATTTTTGTTTACTTTAAATTTGCAGTTTTATTAAAATATACACATAGCTATGTCAAGAAAGCCCCGAGACGAAGCGCGGGTACTCTCAGCTAGTTTTCGATAAATGTCAACGTAAACGATGTTTGAAATAGAACGAGGTGCGCACGAAGGTGGGTTGACTTTGCACAATGGGTCGCTACTTGCTGAACAATGGGAGCGATCTCGTCGTCAGAATACCCGTAGTTCATATTACACATTACACACAGGGAAGCTTACACACAAGTTCAACTTTGCTGGAGATCGCAGTGAGGTGTGCATTCACAGAACTTTGTCGGACGGAGGGGCTTTTTACAGGAATTGTATTGGGAACTGCAGCTGCTATCTCGCAATACTGAAATTCGTTATTTATTTGTTATGAACGATAAATATTCTGCGATGACAAAAATATTCTCCTTTCGAGTTTTGTTGTTGACGGTGGTAAACTTTCTGAAGTTGAAATATTATTACGGACGTTTTCATAGTTTGTTTTTTTTGTGAAGAACAAGAAAACGACGAACATTTTTTTAGCGGATCCGTGGCGGATTGGTATCGCACGCGAAATCGGTGGCGCGGGTTCGATCCCCGCAGTCACCACTTACATTTGTAATGTGACTAATACGGTGACGCTAGGTAAAGGTCGAGGTTGAGTGGTAGAGAGGACTTTGTAGTCCTAACTTCGCCTCGTTAAACAAGACAAACTTTACCTTTTACCTTTAACACAAAGAAAACGAGAAATCTGAAATCTGATCCCGTCTTCAAGTGAAAAGTAACCTAAAACAGCCTAACCCAAAAAGTAGGAAATCATCTAGTCTAAAAGTTATCATTTTTTTCTTTTGTTTTATTTTTTCCCAAACTTATTTAAATTTAAAACAACTATGGTCTAAAACCATAAGACATGTACAAAAACATCCAGAAATAAAAAAGGACAATTAAAGAAACCAAGCACGGCCAGTGACAACTACCCACCGTCTGATTGGCTGGGAACAGCGGACGACCAATCACATACGTGTCTCAGACTAACCAATTATGACAGAGCACACAAACTACCGGGTTATTCACAGATAATGGAGGGGATGAAGTTCTTTAGAGTTTTGACGAATGAGTCAATTCTTCCTAACAAATGAGTTAAAATTACTAACGTAATTTAAGTTCTCTATACGAAATAGGCTAACGGAATGTTAGGTTTATTAACTTTGGGCATCCCATACATGTGTGGGATTTTAGAACGTCCCGTCTTACAATTAGTTCAGATTGTTCAGTTGTCTGTGGTCTGTTTCGAGTACTAAATACCATGCTTTGAGTTTTTTGTGTGCTACTTCAACGTAGTAGTTAGAAACTGTCGTGTTCTTGTTCACTAAAATACGATGATAAACGTCCGTAATACTTTTCGACCTCAGAAATTCTACCACCGTCAACAACAAACTTCAAAAAATGAAGAGATCTTATTTTGTAAAAAAAAACAAGTTTGACAGTTTTTTTCAAAACTTATTGTGTCAATGCAGACAAATAAGAATAATGAGTCTTATTTTTAAGAACCTAAACCTAGGTGTGAGTTTCTGCGTGAATACGCGGATTGATTTCGACGCCGTAATAAGCGTGACGCAGAGAGAGGCTCTAGAGTCTAGACTCCAGACTCTCGTAGATGTCGTGTTATTGCTTGTGCGAAGCGAGAACCCTGGATCGATAACACTAGTGCTCCATTGCTCCGGCGTTCTGATGAGTCATGCTCCTGGAGTGTTGTGTGCTGCTGCCTGCTAGCGCCGAAACATTCACAGTACGTGGCTACGTGGCTACGTGCACAGGTTATGTAAGTGCGACAATTAGTGCTTACAATGTGGCATCGCGTGTCGAACACCTATACACTACAGCATTTACTGTGCAGTTAGTTACCCGGACACTCGGCAATCATTTACTTACAAATAGCGTTCGACCTGTGTTTACAGAAATTGTGCCACGTCAAGTGTCAACTTTCAACAACAAGTGTGACAGGTGCACCTAACGAAAATATACTTTGTACGGTTTATTTATTTATATACGGAATATATGCCTTTTTACGAGATAGGGTAAAAATAATAATGAAACATTAAGCTGAAAAGAGAAGCGTGATACATACGAAGAAAAAGATGTGTAGAGAGGTCCGTTTCTTCCAACCCACCCCGACTTGGATGGCACTATATCTTTTGTACTGCTTTTAGATGTTTGTAGTAACAATATATGGGGAACTAGTTACATGGGGAACGGTTTGTACATTAAAGATCAAGAAGAGATGTATAACATATAAAATATGTTACTGTTTATAATGAATATTACAGCACGTATGAATATTCTGTGTAAATATAATTATAAGATAAATATTTTACTCCGTAAAGCTCCTGTGTAATAAAACACGTTAGCAAAATAAAAAGCAAGACGATAAACACTAAACACTGTACGGCATTAACGGTAATTGCAGTTGAAAGAAACTGCTCCAGCGTGGTTCCAGTGAATCAGTGATAGGTGTAAAGTCTGCAGCCAGACAGTGCTGCACAGGGTACAGTTTACAGTCAGAGTCAGTACTTGTAGTTAGTTACCTTACTTTAATTAGTGTCCGCGTAACGAGCTAGAAGTCACCACTACTCGCTAAACCATTTGCACCTCAACGCCTAACCTCAAACCTATATCTTCTCCACTTCTCCACTTCTACACCAGAGTCCAGTGCTTAGAATTCAAGCCTCAGTAGTTCCTGGTTGAAATTATCAATTAGTTTAACGATCAATTATGGTCGTAGTAAGAGACTATTGCAAGAAAAGTTCGAATTGGCTTACATTAATTGGCTTTAATACTGATATTCTATGTAGAAGATTAAAGCTTTGTATTAGTGTATTCAATTAAAAGTGATGTATTTATTGGTTCATGTGTTTAAAACACGTGTTTTTCGCAAATGCAATTGCTCTGCAATCAATACATAATCTTGATGTAAAATGGGATTTTGGGAGTTCGGAATACCTTATGAAAAGTTTACACAGTGAGGTGCCAACTTTTGTGTTTTTGAACACAAAGAAAGATTTATTCTGATTCTGCATGATTTATACAAGTCTAAATACATTCAAGTGTCATGTCCTAGCTCACAGTATTTTAGTACACTTCCTGGAATGTTTCATCCCACGCGTGTAATATTTCAGTGGAATGGTGTACTTATATACATTTAAAATTTGATTGTAAACACAATAATGAACAAGTAAGCACAGTAACATTTTAAACCTGTTAAAACGTCCTAGACTGTTATCGATGAAGCATGTGGGAGTACTACGAGGAGGTGTTTAAGCAAAGTTAAATTAAACACAACCCGAATTGCATTTTTCAGCACACAGCGGTGGTTTACCTAAACTAACCGTTGCCACCCTCATTTAGCTCGGTACTTCGTTTCCACTAATTTAAATTTAAATTACTCGAGTCACTTCTGAACTGTCGTTATCGGAACAAAAGAGTCGAGTTTCCAACTCTATTTCATCGGTGGCGTCCTCCCACCCCCGACAGCAACAAATAAAGCCCTAACTGAGCTCATAAATAATGCACGGTTCATCGGCACAGTGCGCGTAAGTAAAGCGGACAATCGCGAGCTGTGTGATAATTCTCACGACGCGACGCGCGGTAGAGACCGAGGACGGCATCATCGCATCAACCGCTCAGGGCAGGCTGGGCAGCATTGTGAGGGGTAGCAGGCAGCAGGCTGTATTGTACAGTGTCTGGCTGTAATGTCTCAATGGCCCAGTGCACAATGCCTGCTCTCACCACCCTCGCCCCTATCTGTATACGTGTGTACCCTCCTAGTCGACCTTGCCTTGTTAAGCACTCACTATCACTACAATACCATCTCGCCTCTACAATATCTGCATTACTCCTATAGTGTTACAGTGTCATAACTAGGAATAAATGTGGCTTTATTACCTCTAGAAGTATCGAGATGAGTGTGAGCTTTGTCAGACCCGGGTGCATCAAGGGGATGCATACAGTGTGTGAACGTGGCGTCGCTGCAGTTTTCTACAGCTCAGCACAGCACAGTACAGTATATTATAGCCCGCGGCTGGCCTCGGTCTGTCTTTGTTTCATGTTTCAGCGCTCCAGAAATTATTCTTGTGTCTGAATACGTCGCTCTCAGCGCTACACCCCAGACCCCAGCTCCAACCCAGATATTACTTTCTCCCGGGAAAAGTATGATTAAAACTCTTTCCATTCATAGTCATAGAAACTGTTAAAATTACTGACAGCACATTAGCGAGCGTTCTGTTTTGTTTTGACACTGTGGCCGGGGGCGTCGGGATTTCTCATTTCGTGTTTGTTCTTACATGTTACGGTACCTGATACTAATTTTTAAACACGTTAGAGTTATTCTCAGATTGTAAAACTTCGAAATGCTTAACCTGTATCACTAGTTATTGCTCTTAAATATTGAGTTAAAACGCACATCCTATATTAAGAATATCCAAACAAGCCTTAAATACTATATTTTTCAATACCGACTAGTGTAAATTTACGACAGTAAAATACTACACCACATCTAACGTCGTACAATTTGGGATCGATAGTGTACAAATATTTAACCCCGGGGTTCACTACAAGAAAGTAGAAACTAGCACGGTGTTGGTGTCAGAACTCAGAAGGATTGCACATTGCACAATGACGATGCGAGGGGAAAGGGGAGCAGGGACCAAGGACGCGAGCTGCGAGCACTGAATGGAATGGTGGAATGGGGGCTGAGTGTTAGTGCAGATAGAGGTTATGGAGATATTGGCAACGTAGGATCAGGAATCGATTATTGTGTGGTGAAGCCGCCCTTCTAATCCTTCATTACACCCATTCAATATTAGCGGGTCAGGCGAGGCCGGGCGGGCATGGCTTTACCCTAGACCCTTGTCCGTCCCGTCCCGTCCCAGTCTGCACCGTCAGGG
The DNA here is from genome assembly GCA_018831715.1 of Matsumurasca onukii. Taxonomy (NCBI): domain Eukaryota; kingdom Metazoa; phylum Arthropoda; class Insecta; order Hemiptera; family Cicadellidae; genus Matsumurasca; species Matsumurasca onukii. Next base: position 8,449,955 of record CM032064.1, read on the forward strand.
TGCCGAATTTTCGGTAAAATTTATTCCTCGCCTTTTTTCCATACTAGAGCCTTCTCTAGTTGTTGGTTTTAGTTTAGAGTGTAGTTATTTGCCGAAGTTCCTGATTTCCATCAACATACTCTCGAATTACTGTATATGCACTGTCCATTATCAACTCATATGACGTAGCCGTGTTGAAATGTGTCTGAGATTTCACGAAGTAAAGAATACAATATAACGAAATAAACCACCTGGCTCCCAAAATGGAAATACGAACTTATGTTTGTGTAGTTGTTGATAGCTAAAGCGTGTGGATAAAGATGTTACATTTCTCTCTGTAAAGCTTTAGTATCTCGTTAATAATATCATTATATTCTAAACTAATATATGCTCAGTTCCACTTAATTCATTTACTAATCCATTTACCAAATACAGGTGTTTTTTTAAACGCAACCCAACTTTCAAACTTTAATAAGTCATTCTTTACGAGCGCTATAAGGTCGTAATTTGTATCATTGGTTTGTTTACTTCAATATCTATCAGATGGTATGTATTGTTGCAGTAATATAGAAGTCTTGATTTGCTAGTTTTAAGTTATTGTAAAATAAACGCAATCATGGTTTTAGCAAAGATCAAAGAGTGCTTATTGTTGAATAACACTTAAGAGAAAGATAATATTTTTTGTCAAGATGCGTTTAAGATCAAGTATCCAGGTGTTAGTGAGCTGTTTGCTTTTGTTGTTTCAAAATTTTGAAAGATTTCTTAGGAGAATTTCCTAATCCAACCCTAACATTGCCTGTCATCTCTTCAATCAGTACAGTCCGCCCTCTGTTATGTTTTCCGTTCCCTACATAACCTATTTTGTTAAACTTTTTTTACAAATCTGTGAATTTTAGATTTGTTTGGAATATTCACACCAGTAAACTTGACACCAAATTCCTCTTGACAAAAAGAAATTATCTTCTTCTTAAGAGTTCTTCAACAGTAAGCACTGTTTGATCTTTGCTAAAAACCGTGATTGCGTTTATTTTACAATAACATCAAATTAGCAAATCAAAACCACTATATTACTGCAAAAATACATACCATCTGATAGATATTAAAGTGAACAAAAAAGTTGGGTTGCGTTTAAAAAAACACCCTGTATATCTGCAGCTGGCAGTGTTCAGTTTATGTCCGCTCATTGCAATGATTTAAACCAAACGTCAGATCTTCAGACATATTCTAAACCAATACATTTCTCGTGCGCGATCTATCGGACAGTTCCTGAAAACAATTCTAACGTCAAGCATACGAGTACGCGTTGATTGACATTCAATTTCATCGACTCTCTGAATAAGAATCATTCCCACGTATCCTCCGTCAGTAAATGCAATCAGTGTTTTCTGTCAAACAGAACCACCCTTCCGTTATTTCCTTAAAACACACAAACACGTCGAGCTTCAGTTTTGATGAACAGTTCATTATTTTACAAAGATAATATTTCATATTTGTATACCGTCGTGCATTCATAACGGAAATTGATTTTACTGTTATGGCAAATGTTTAACAATCATATACCAGATTTTCATTTACTTTTCTACTGAAGTGTCTGAAAAGGACCGAGGTAAAGTATTTTACAAGATCTCCGCCTCTATTGTTAACTTTCAATCCAACAAATCACAGACCCGTACGTCAAGAAGAAAACACATTCGATATTGCTTTTTAACGACGCAGTTCTTGAGCCTGGAATAGAAACAGTGGAAGTACCGTGACACCGGCAACACCAATCTCTCTGTGGGTTTTGTGTCAATGCGATTGTGAACGGTACCAATGTGAACCGGAACAAACCAGCAAACCCGTGGCCGAGACGCGTTGAGCCGGCGCCAGCAGCACTCGGTACTCAGCACACAGTACTCAGCACATAGTATTCAGCACTCACACACAGCCCTCAGTACTCATCACACAGCACCTAGTACTCAGCACATAGTATTCAGTACTCAGAACTCAACACACAGCACTCAGTACCCAGCACATAGCAACAAGAACCCAGCACTCAACACTCAGTACTTAGCATTCAACACTCGTACTCAGTACTCAGCACTCAGCACTCAGTACTCAACGCCAGCTCAGTACTCAGCACTCAGTACACTCAGTACTCAGCTCACAGCACTCAGTACTCAGTTAGTACTCAGTCAGTACTCAGTACTCAGTACTCAGCACTGCTCACTCAGCACACTTCAGTACTCAGCACTCAGTACTCAGCACAAGCACTCAACTCAGCTCACTCAGTCAGCACTCAGCACTCAGCACTTCAGCTCAGCACTCAACTCAGCACTCAGTACTCAGCACTCAGCACACTTCAGTACTCAGCACTCAACTCAGCACTCACTCAGCTCAGCACTCACTCAGCACTCAGTACTCAGCACTCACCACACAGTACTCAGCACTAGTACTCAGCACTCATTACTCAGCACTCAGAACTCAGCATTCAACACTCAGCTCTCAGTACTCAGGCATTCAACACTCAGTACTCAGCACTCAGCATCAACATGGATTATAGAGCCGAATAAGAGGAATGGATATACAGTAACCACTCCTCTAGCAGTTCAATACACAGTGTAGCTTTGCTCCTAAATCAAGTGTCGATGGAGTTTTAAAGTTTAACATGGTGGGGCGATGGCACAGCATGATGAAGAAACACATTCCTCACATGAACTGAACTTCAAATACAGTTCTTTATTCAGTTGAGAGGTACAGTAGTCGCCGAGTCATTTCAGCCACAGCCATCGCTAATGTTGTGTACAGACTGGAGTCAAAGCAAATTAGCCGAAACTTAGTAGGTGTGGCGTAGGGCCAATTCTTCCACCGTCTCGAGTTCATGCCGGGAACCATGGGATGTACTCAGGAGCTGGTAATGTAACATCAATGTGATTATTCCAGATTTCTCATCTTAGTACAGAAACTCTTGGAACGTCCAGGTAACAATCAAGTAACAACCCACAACGAGTGAGCTATGCCCCATACATTAGTGAAGTTAGTACATGTACATGGAAACTGTAAAAACCTTCCAAGTACTTATTATTAGTAATTAAAACTATACAAGAAATGAAAGGTTAACATTCGTCATTATAAAATTAGCTAAAAACATATGGGCTGTAAAGATGTGATTTGATAGTTAATGGATTAAGAAACAAAGAATATACGTAGATTGGTGCTCAGGTATGTAAGTCCTCTGTGCACAAATCAAATGATAATAGTTTTAAAATCAAAATACAGTATTATCATAGGTAAGGTTTCGTTCTGTTTCATTTCATACTTACATTCTGCTGTAGTATTTAATTTTAATTGTAGAAAAGGTATTATAAATGGGGTATTATAAATAGTATTAAAGAAAAGGAATTTTAACCAGCCAAAATTTGGATGGTCCTATATTACGAGTAGAACATGTTTGTAGTGTCTTGCGTTATCGATTATTGTATTTACCTCAACATAAGACACCTTATATTCTTTTGTTGCATCGACAATTAATTCAGAAACAGAATATTGTTTTATTACTTAAGTGACAAGATGTTTACTACATATAAATACGTCATTCTGCCAGCCTGGGGTTTATTTTTTACCCTTGTCAATGTCAAAACAGCTGACAGGTTTCACCAATCTGTGGAATCGTACGAAATATTTATTTTCACAAACCTGATAAGTTATATCATCGGTTTTATCGGTTGTATCAGATAAATACTTTTTTCATCGTGACAACGTCTCTGTATTACAACTTCACAAGCGTATACACGTCATTGAACAAACAATTGAATAGTAATATAATTTCTTAAAACTGCATTAATTACGCAATTGCTTAATGCGGGGTTTTAAGGCTGTATTTCTACAGTAAGACGTATTTTTATGATGAAAATCATCGCAGAGATGCCACTGCAAAGGGTTTAGCATAAATATTATGTGAGTCATTTGAATAATTACAGGGTGCATACAATGTAAATATACTACTCGTACTCATACTGTTTTCTACTGACTAAAAATACGGTACTTGTCCATACAATGATGAGACGTATTCCGTGTATAAAGAGACGTGATACGTTCTCCTTTACACGATACCATGTCCATTGTTAAGAAATACAAACTGTAGTCACCACGGCTGATGGATATTTACGAAACCAACGTCCCAAGCCCAGTTATGAAAATGTAAGCCGCGTGCGTGATAGCTTGAAAAGTCCGTCAGAATGTTTTATGTAAATGCGAAGCTGAGTGAAAAGTGATTTAGAAATGTGGGAACAGTGGAACGTTTCTGGTGCCTGGTGACGGCCGATTCTGTAAAGGACCAAAGTTTGTTGGTTGATGTACAGATGTGTTCGTCACGCATTCAAATCAGCCTGTGTCGCACACATACACACAAACGCAAAACACACGCCTCTGGCTGAGCTAAGCCGAGCTGAGCTATTGATTCCCCATCACCTCCACGCCACGCTTAGCTGCCAGTGCCAACTGCTGTGCTAACCCATCGCCAACCTTAGCCTCTTCACTCTTCTCTCATCTCTTATACACCATACCCATCCGGCCATACCTCCTCTCAGGCTCCATCCTCTCACTCAACAGTGAACACACGCCTCTGGCTGAGCTGAGCCGAGCTGATATTGATTCTATTGATTCCCCATCACCTCCACGCCACGCTTAGCTGCCAGTGCCAACTGCTGTGCTAACCCATCGCCAACCTTAGCCTCTCACTCTCCATCTCTTATACACCATACCCATCCGGCCATACCTCCAGGCTCCATCCCTCACACAGTGAACACACGCCTCTGGCTGAGCTAGCTGAGCCCCATCACCTCCACGCCAGCTGAGCCAACTGCTGTGCTATTGATTCCCCATCACCTCCACGCCACCTCTCACTCAACAGTGAACTTGGCTGAGCTGCCAGTGCCAACTGCTGTGCTAACCCATCGCCAACCTTAGCCTCTTCACTCTTCTCTCATCTCTCTATACACCATACTCCATCCGGCCATACCTCCAGGCTCCATCCTCTCACTCAACAGTGAACACACGCCTCTGGCTGAGCTAGCTAGCCGCCAGCTGAGCTATCGCCAACCTGATTCCCCATCACCTCCGCCACCTCCAGCTCCATACTCAACAGTGAACACACGCCTGCCAGTGCTATTGATTCCCCATCACTGCTGTGCTAACCATCGCCAACCTTAGCCTCTTCACTCTTCTCTCATCTCTTATACACCATACTCCATCCGGCCATACCTCCAGGCTCCATCCTCTCACTCAACAGTGAACACACGCCTCTGGCTGAGCTAAGCCGAGCTGAGCTATTGATTCCCCATCACCTCCACGCCACGCTTAGCTGCCAGTGCCAACTGCTGTGCTAACCCATCGCCAACCTTAGCCTCTTCACTCTTCTCTCATCTCTATACACCATACTCCATCCGGCCATACCTCCAGGCTCCATCCTCTCACTCAACAGTGAACACACGCCTCTGGCTGAGCTAAGCCGAGCTGAGCTATTGATTCCCCATCACCTCCACGCCACGCTTAGCTGCCAGTGCCAACTGCTGTGCTAACCCATCGCCAACCTTAGCCTCTTCACTCTTCTCTCATCTCTTATACACCATACTCCATCCGGCCATACCTCCAGGCTCCATCCTCTCACTCAACAGTGAACACACGCCTCTGGCTGAGCTAAGCCGAGCTGAGCTATTGATTCCCCATCACCTCCACGCCACGCTTAGCTGCCAGTGCCAACTGCTGTGCTAACCCATCGCCAACCTTAGCCTCTTCACTCTTCTCTCATCTCTTATACACCATACTCCATCCGGCCATACCTCCAGGCTCCATCCTCTCACTCAACAGTGAACACACGCCTCTGGCTGAGCTGAGCCGAGCTGAGCTATTGATTCCCCATCACCTCCACGCCACGCTTAGCTGCCAGTGCCAACTGCTGTGCTAACCCATCGCCAACCTTAGCCTCTTCACTCTTCTCTCATCTCTTATACACCATACTCCATCCGGCCATACCTCCAGGCTATTGATTCCATCCTCTCACTCAACAGCCAACCTGAACACACGCCTCTGGCTCCATCCTCTCACTCAACAGAGCTCTGGCTGAAGCCGAGCTGAGCTATTGATTCCCCATCACCTCCACGCCACGCTTAGCTGCCAGTGCCAACTGCTGTGCTAACCCATCGCCAACCTTAGCCTCTTCACTCTTCTCTCATCTCTTATACACCATACTCCATCCGGCCATACCTCCAGGCTCCATCCTCTCACTCAACAGTGAACACACGCCTCTGGCTGAGCTAAGCCGAGCTGAGCTATTGATTCCCCATCACCTCCACGCCACGCTTAGCTGCCAGTGCCAACTGCTGTGCTAACCCATCGCCAACCTTAGCCTCTTCACTCTTCTCTCATCTCTTATACACCATACCCATCCAACCATACCTCCAGGCTCCATCCTCTCACTCAACAGTGAACACACGCCTCTGGCTGAGCTAAGCCGAGCTGAGCTATTGATTCCCCATCACCTCCACGCCACGCTTAGCTGCCAGTGCCAACTGCTGTGCTAACCCATCGCCAACCTTAGCCTCTTCACTCTTCTCTCATCTCTTATACACCATACCCATCCGGCCATACCTCCAGGCTCCATCCTCTCACTCAACAGTGAACACACGCCTCTGGCTGAGCTAGCTAGCCGAGCTGAGCTATTGATTCCCCATCACCTCCACGCCACGCTTAGCTGCCAGTGCCAACTGCTGTGCTAACCCATCGCCAACCTTAGCCTCTTCACTCTTCTCTCATCTCTTATACACCATACCCATCCGGCCATACCTCCAGGCTCCATCCTCTCACTCAACAGTGAACACACGCCTCTGGCTGAGCTTGCCGAGCTGAGCTATTGATTCCCCATCACCTCCACGCCACGCTTAGCTGCCAGTGCCAACTGCTGTGCTAACCCATCGCCAACCTTAGCCTCTTCACTCTTCTCTCATCTCTTATACACCATACTCCATCCGGCCATACCTCCAGGCTCCATCCTCTCACTCAACAGTGAACACACGCCTCTGGCTGAGCTGCCGAGCTGAGCTATTGATTCCCCATCACCTCCACGCCACGCTTAGCTGCCAGTGCCAACTGCTGTGCTAACCCATCGCCAACCTTAGCCTCTTCACTCTTCTCTCATCTCTTATACACCATACTCCATCCGGCCATACCTCCAGGCTCCATCCTCTCACTCAACAGTGAACACACGCCTCTGGCTGAGCTAAGCCGAGCTGAGCTATTGATTCCCCATCACCTCCACGCCACGCTTAGCTGCCAGTGCCAACTGCTGTGCTAACCCATCGCCAACCTTAGCCTCTTCACTCTTCTCTCATCTCTTATACACCATACTCCATCCGGCCATACCTCCAGGCTCCATCCTCTCACTCAACAGTGAACACACGCCTCTGGCTGAGCTGCCGAGCTGAGCTATTGATTCCCCATCACCTCCACGCCACGCTTAGCTGCCAGTGCCAACTGCTGTGCTAACCCATCGCCAACCTTAGCCTCTTCACTCTTCTCTCATCTCTTATACACCATACTCCATCCGGCCATACCTCCAGGCTCCATCCTCTCACTCAACAGTGAACACACGCCTCTGGCTGAGCTAAGCCGAGCTGAGCTATTGATTCCCCATCACCTCCACGCCACGCTTAGCTGCCAGTGCCAACTGCTGTGCTAACCCATCGCCAACCTTAGCCTCTTCACTCTTCTCTCATCTCTTATACACCATACTCCATCCGGCCATACCTCCAGGCTCCATCCTCTCACTCAACAGTGAACACACGCCTCTGGCTGAGCTAAGCCGAGCTGAGCTATTGATTCCCCATCACCTCCACGCCACGCTTAGCTGCCAGTGCCAACTGCTGTGCTAACCCATCGCCAACCTTAGCCTCTTCACTCTTCTCTCATCTCTTATACACCATACTCCATCCGGCCATACCTCCAGGCTCCATCCTCTCACTCAACAGTGAACACACGCCTCTGGCTGAGCTAAGCCGAGCTGAGCTATTGATTCCCCATCACCTCCACGCCACGCTTAGCTGCCAGTGCCAACTGCTGTGCTAACCCATCGCCAACCTTAGCCTCTTCACTCTTCTCTCATCTCTTATACACCATACTCCATCCGGCCATACCTCCAGGCTCCATCCTCTCACTCAACAGTGAACACACGCCTCTGGCTGAGCTAAGCCGAGCTGAGCTATTGATTCCCCATCACCTCCACGCCACGCTTAGCTGCCAGTGCCAACTGCTGTGCTAACCCATCGCCAACCTTAGCCTCTTCACTCTTCTCTCATCTCTTATACACCATACTCCATCCGGCCATACCTCCAGGCTCCATCCTCTCACTCAACAGTGAACACACGCCTCTGGCTGAGCTAAGCCGAGCTGAGCTATTGATTCCCCATCACCTCCACGCCACGCTTAGCTGCCAGTGCCAACTGCTGTGCTAACCCATCGCCAACCTTAGCCTCTTCACTCTTCTCTCATCTCTTATACACCATACTCCATCCGGCCATACCTCCAGGCTCCATCCTCTCACTCAACAGTGAACACACGCCTCTGGCTGAGCTGCCGAGCTGAGCTATTGATTCCCCATCACCTCCACGCCACGCTTAGCTGCCAGTGCCAACTGCTGTGCTAACCCATCGCCAACCTTAGCCTCTTCACTCTTCTCTCATCTCTTATACACCATACTCCATCCGGCCATACCTCCAGGCTCCATCCTCTCACTCAACAGTGAACACACGCCTCTGGCTGAGCTGCCGAGCTGAGCTATTGATTCCCCATCACCTCCACGCCACGCTTAGCTGCCAGTGCCAACTGCTGTGCTAACCCATCGCCAACCTTAGCCTCTTCACTCTTCTCTCATCTCTTATACACCATACTCCATCCGGCCATACCTCCAGGCTCCATCCTCTCACTCAACAGTGAACACGCCTCTGGCTGAGCTGCCGAGCTGAGCTATTGATTCCCCATCACCTCCACGCCACGCTTAGCTGCCAGTGCCAACTGCTGTGCTAACCCATCGCCAACCTTAGCCTCTTCACTCTTCTCTCATCTCTTATACACCATACTCCATCCGGCCATACCTCCAGGCTCCATCCTCTCACTCAACAGTGAACACACGCCTCTGGCTGAGCTGAGCTATTGATTCCCCATCACCTCCACGCCACGCTTAGCTGCCAGTGCCAACTGCTGTGCTAACCCATCGCCAACCTTAGCCTCTTCACTCTTCTCTCATCTCTTATACACCATACTCCATCCGGCCATACCTCCAGGCTCCATCCTCTCACTCAACAGCACACGCCTCTGGCTGAGCTGAGCTGAGCTATTGATTCCCCATCACCTCCACGCCACAGCTGCCAGTGCCAACTGCTGTGCTAACCCATCGCCAACCTTAGCCTCTTCACTCTTCTCTCATCTCTTATACACCATACTCCATCCGGCCATACCTCCAGGCTCCATCCTCTCACTCAACAGTGAACACACGCCTCTGGCTGAGCTGAGCTATTGATTCCCCATCACCTCCACGCCACGCTTAGCTGCCAGTGCCAACTGCTGTGCTAACCCATCGCCAACCTTAGCCTCTTCACTCTTCTCTCATCTCCTATACACCATACTCCATCCGGCCATACCTCCAGGCTCCATCCTCTCACTCAACAGTGAACACACGCCTCTGGCTGAGCTGCCGAGCTGAGCGATTCCCCATCACCTCCACGCCACGCTTAGCTGCCAGTGCTAACTGCTGTGCTAACCCATCGCCAACCTTAGCCTCTTCACTCTTCTCTCATCTCTTATACACCATACCCATCCGGCCATACCTCCAGGCTCCATCCTCTCACTCAACAGTGAACACACGCCTCTGGCTGAGCTAGCCGAGCTGAGCTATTGATTCCCCATCACCTCCACGCCACGCTTAGCTGCCAGTGCCAACTGCTGTGCTAACCCATCGCCAACCTTAGCCTCTTCACTCTTCTCTCATCTCTTATACACCATCCAACCATACCTCCAGGCTCCATCCTCTCACTCAACAGTGAACACACGCCTCTGGCTGAGCTAAGCCGAGCTGAGCTATTGATTCCCCATCACCTCCACGCCACGCTTAGCTGCCAGTGCCAACTGCTGTGCTAACCCATCGCCAACCTTAGCCTCTTCACTCTTCTCTCATCTCTTATACACCATACTCCATCCGGCCATACCTCCAGGCTCCATCCTCTCACTCAACAGTGAACACACGCCTCTGGCTGAGCTAAGCCGAGCTGAGCTTTGATTCCCCATCACCTCCACGCCACGCTTAGCTGCCAGTGCCAACTGCTGTGCTAACCCATCGCCAACCTTAGCCTCTTCACTCTTCTCTCATCTCTTATACACCATACTCCATCCTCTCACTCAACAGTGAACACACGCCTCTGGCTGACTATTGATTCCCCATCACCTCCACGCCACGCTTAGCTGCCAGTGCCAACTGCTGTGCTAACCCATCGCCAACCTTAGCCTCTTCACTCTTCTCTCATCTCTTATACACCATACTCCATCCGGCCATACCTCCAGGCTCCATCCTCTCACTCAACAGTGAACACACGCCTCTGGCTGAGCTAAGCCGAGCTGAGCTATTGATTCCCCATCACCTCCACGCCACGCTTAGCTGCCAGTGCCAACTGCTGTGCTAACCCATCGCCAACCTTAGCCTCTTCACTCTTCTCTCATCTCTTATACACCATACTCCATCCGGCCATACCTCCAGGCTCCATCCTCTCACTCAACAGTGAACACACGCCTCTGGCTGAGCTAAGCCGAGCTGAGCTATTGATTCCCCATCACCTCCACGCCACGCTTAGCTGCCAGTGCCAACTGCTGTGCTAACCCATCGCCAACCTTAGCCTCTTCACTCTTCTCTCATCTCTTATACACCATACTCCATCCGGCCATACCTCCAGGCTCCATCCTCTCACTCAACAGTGAACACGCCTCTGGCTGAGCTGCCGAGCTGAGCTATTGATTCCCCATCACCTCCACGCCACGCTTAGCTGCCAGTGCCAACTGCTGTGCTAACCCATCGCCAACCTTAGCCTCTTCACTCTTCTCTCATCTCTTATACACCATACTCCATCCGGCCATACCTCCAGGCTCCATCCTCTCACTCAACAGTGAACACACGCCTCTGGCTGAGCTAAGCCGAGCTGAGCTATTGATTCCCCATCACCTCCACGCCACGCTTAGCTGCCAGTGCCAACTGCTGTGCTAACCCATCGCCAACCTTAGCCTCTTCACTCTTCTCTCATCTCTTATACCTCCAGGCTCCATCCTCTCACACAGTGAACATACTCCATGGCTGAGCTAAGGCCATACCTCCAGGCTCCATGCCTCTCACTCAACAGTGAACTAACCCATCGCCAACCTTAGCCTCTTCAGCCATACCTCCAGCTCCATCCTCTCACTCAACAGTGAACACACGCTCTGGCTGAGCTTGATTCCCCATCACCTCCACGCCACGCTTAGCTGCCAGTGCCAACTGCTGTGCTAACCCATCGCCAACCTTAGCCTCTTCACTCTTCTCTCATCTCCTATACACCATAATTCCATCCAGCCATACCTCCAGGGTATTACTAAGTGGTAATACAGCATCAAACTACTAGTCTGGGTATTGTAGGAAATTATAAACAAATCGTCACAAAATAACTACAACTATAGGTGTTATTTCTTTAGCAGCGGGGTCCCTAGTAGATGTGTGTGGAGGGTTTCGACAGAAGTTCAATAGTCCTACGCCATGTTTTGTACAGTTCATACCCGGACTTTTCTGGTTGTTACTTTTTACAGTCAGTTTGTATAGATAGGGGTAAACCGTTAATTTCTTGTGTCTGAGCTTAAATATCACCAAGATAGCAACAAACACTACACACTGACACTGAAAAGCAATACGTAACACGTTATCAGAGCCTAGAGAGTAGAGCCGGAGCGACCGGAGCCTGGATGAGAGGTAGGAGATGCCGGCGGGTGAGGGGGGAGAGGTTTAGGCTTCTCCCGCAAGAATGATTGTTCACTTAGCCGCTAAGAACGTTAAACATTTCCACCGTGATGATATTTATGGCCCGAGGTCTATCTCGAACCCGGTCCCACTTCCATATTACTAAAAAGCCCTCGGGAAAATTTATAGGCGCTCGATTTCAAAATCAATTCGACATTTAAAAGCTCTTGTAACGCATTACCACTCGAAACTCGATACAGCGTCTATGAGGTCCCCGACTCCCGGTATGAATAATGTCGGGTGATTTTTAAGACGACCGGTTCTTGACGCCCGTGAAACGCTATAGGTAATTAACAAGCGTAGGCAACCTGTGAGTTTGAATCCCACTGCTACATTCTAATATTATTTATTATGTGGGTGCACTTATAGCGGTTCTCTGGTTTGAAATGAAGAAACGACTGGCAAACAACGTAGCCGGCAACCGTACGTACTAGAGTGGTTTAGAGTCTTAAGTGAAAGATCAACCTATTGGATTACCGCGCTTTGTAAGCAGACTTTTCAAATGTATTTTCGTTTCAAAAATTGTGAACTTGAAAATTCTAAAAATACAGAACTTTAAGAAATTTTAAAATAAGACAAGGTGTTTATAAGCGACGTGAGTCTAACACTTCTAAATTGATAAAATATAAAGTACAAAGAAATTCATAACATGGCTGCGTGGTTAGTAAAACTGCCAACTTTTTTAAAGAGCATTTTACTCCCATTACACAAGACTTTTAACTTAATTCTAGTGTACAAAGTTGACGCGAAGTTTTCAGCAGCTCCTTATAGTAATTACTGCGCTCAAACTGCGTAGCCTCGAGGATTTGGATTTAACAATGAAATTAATATTTAAATATTGCTTAAGCACCGTTGAAAACGGCAATCTAATTATATAAACACAATACGTTAATCTATTATGCAACAATATTGATCAGAATAGGAAATCACAATAGTTTCATCAGTAAGTTGTTTTTAATACGTCTAACTATTACATTAGGTCATGTCTCATACGATTAGCTATGCGTTGTTCAAGAGTGCACAGTACCTGTAGGCCATTTTGTTTTTTGTTCCATTTGAACGATGTAAAAACAACTGCAGTGTCTCCGCCGAGCACTTTTTTGAAAATTGTATTAGTTTACTAGTAAAAATAAAAATTTCAAATACAAAGTTTCATCGATTTTTGGATTTATTTCACGGTATTGTAAATTATAAAATGAGAATTCGGCTCAGCGGAGTCACTAAATCATTTAACGTCCTCTTAAAGGTAAGTGATTTAGGTACGAGTATGATGAAGCAGGAGGGGCACGGGGCAGAGCAGGGAGCGGTGGGTCCGGCACCGATACAAATGGCACTCGTTAATCTCAGCGAAATGAGTATTTAGACAGATACACGGGAAGTCGCTTGGGTAAATGTGTCCGTCGTCACTGCACACATACACGTACACACGCCGCGCACACTGTGCACACACACACACACACACATTGCGTACAACTTTGCAACGTTATAATCACGTCGCAGCACTGTTTACAGTTTAGTCTCGTTCAAAAGTGTAAATATGGTCGGCAAGTGTGGTGTTTGTTTTATTTTTGTAAGTAGTCACCATGGATCTTCAACAAATATTTGTGGATAATTGAGTCGTATGAAAATCAAACAACTTTCAAAGCTCCACAATTTTTCTGCGTTGGCGATGTTATTTAGATGTTTTACTGTTCCCAAACAACCGTTTTAACCTTCTCCCAATGAGCGATTATGTGAACTCCTCAATTTTTCTCGGATCTCAGCTGGCATTTGCAGGCGGAGAAGCCAAGTTCAGCGTAGTAAAGCAAAGTAGAAGGGGCGTGTCCATACTCCCTAATACTGTAATCCGAAACCATATTAAGATCTGCACCGAGGTCCCTTCATGTTTGATGTCGTGTCTGTAGTTTATAAGAACACCGAAGGGTGTCATCATCCTACAGAGATGACTGATTTCTGGCGTCGTGCTGTAACTCGTCAAAGCTTAAGTGTGAATGCAACCATCTCTAAACCGTGTAACAGATTTTCTCATTCCACCGATTACACACACGGGCTAGAGACTTACCGTACTCCAAGGGGGGCTACGCAGAGGGTCGTCTCAGTAGACGATATCATACCACTGATAATAGTATGTGGCTCTTTCAATTAACATGAGCGAGTGTTAGTGGCAGTGCGTAAACCTAACGTTTCTTGCGGTGTAGAGGGCAGAGGGGTGTACTTGCACCGGTAGCAGCTGACCGCATGCCACATGGTACGTACCAGGTAGCTGTGTGTGTGAGTGAGCGAGGGGACATGAGCGAGAGCGAGAGCGACCACGGTCAGTGACGACATATCCCTCTGCGCTTCAACTATTTACATCATCAATCCATAACTAGTCCATTACACCGGCATTAATACACAATGCACGGCCAGTTTGCTTTAATGGTAGCTGGTCTCAAACAGTCCAGAACAGCCAACAGCCGCGTTGTGTTACAGTCACTACTCACGGCATAACACACGGCCACTACTAGAAGAAACCTTCACTTAAACATATTCAAACCGTTAGATTTTATCTAAAAATTATTTATCAGCTTAACAAGGTTTGACGAACTCACGATCGATGACCTTTGGACAGTGGACATTCAGGAGCTCAGGAGGAGTTACTTGGCATACTAACCTTTTATACAAGCTTCTTCCTTTCCCTAACAGTTCTCATCTAATCGACGATTTATTTTACACGGAAGGTCCTTAAGAATAATCCTTGACATTTCTATGGACGGCATTAATACATATGCACAACACTGCAGTTTTGGACAGTTTGCTTTATTTGGTAGCTGGTCTCAAACAATCTGGACGATGGTGCATTAATGCGCCATAACGTGGCTTTGGTACATAATGCGCTATTCCTATAACACTTCGTATTAAAAAAAGAAAATTTATTTAGAACCGCAACGAAAACTTCAGATGTCGCTTTGAAGATTTGGACACACAGTGTGGTATAAATCTTTCATTAAAAACAAATCTATATAAATAAAATACAACTTTTGTCTGTACATTGCAAAGAATTCATCGGCTTTTGGTTATTTGGTGTTTATATACTTTGCATAGACCGAAACTGGCGTCAAAAAAATTCCTGTCCGTCTGTAACGTTTTTAATGCTTCTTGGACCGCTTATAACTCAGGATCGACTGAAGTGGTGAAACTACGTTTAAGACGCTCAGACCATTACACAGTGTATCTTTACCTAGCTGTTCTTACTTTAGTTGGATAGGAATCATATTAATACATAGCCATATATATATATGTATGGTATACAGTTGGTGACTTGAGTGTTGAGTTTGACTGCGCGATGCGGCGACATACGACACACGATCCCCTGAGCAGTGAACACAGGCAGTGAACACAAGGCGAACAAGAATGTTGCATGAACTCAGACACTGACACTGATCAGCTATTATGTATCCACTATCCAGTGCCACTGGCAGGCTGGCTGGCTGGCTGGCTGGCAGGCTGGCAGGCTGGCTGGCTGGCTGGCTGGCTGGCTGGCTGGCTGGCGACCTTTAACTGCAAACCAGGACCAGCTGCTCTCACACTCCTGACACTGACACTGAGGAAAACTCCAAACACAGTAGACCGACTCCTAGCACGTGCTTTCTGTAAGAAAAGAAGTTGTGGTTGGCTGTGGCAAATTATGATTTTCAGACGTAAACAGCCAGGAAAGTTAGTTTCTAGAACAAATCGAGCTAAAAGGCGTGCTATGAAGTCGTCAGAAAAGAACCAGGATGTAACTGGTGACAAGGCACACACTGCTTCTTTGTTGACAACAGGAGATGTCACCATCACAGACGAGGAGGTAATTGAAGCGATTGAGTAGGGCATTAGGCTATACGCTGAGTGGCTATATGTAATCATCACCTTTATACTTTTGTTCAAACTAAATCAACTATTTAGTTTATCGCAGCAATAATTTGAAAATGGCTTGCGGTCTAATGAAATACCATAGTCTGTAATTACTAGTTTTTACATTTATGCTCGTCTAATAGTAAAAACGGCAGTATTCATCTTTGTAATGGAAAATTAAAAATGTCTTGCATTTAGTTTGTTCTTGATGAGACATAACGTTAGCTCGGAGAAGCGGTTGTTATGTTAGTTATCGAGACATTTTCAACAATGATCCATCTTTTCTAGACGCTGATGTCAAGAGTTTGATAGACGTCTATAGTCTATAGCTACCTTTCGTGAGGCAGACCTAAATTGTATACAACTGCTGCTGCATGTAAATGGGTTCCAGTTGACCTCGTTTTGGGGTGATTTCCTTTGAATTATTTTAATATTATTATAATCAGTAGTTACATTTTCCAGCTGATGAATAGACAAGTAGAACACCGATAACTCTTTCTGACATATATATTATGTTTCCCGTTTCCGTGTGGTGTTAACTGTATATTGTTACATATAATAGTGTACTTCTTGGGTTGATACAGTTTTTCCAGGTTAAGCGTGTTCCTCAAATCTAGATTAAGTTAAATTACAATTACTATGGCGTGAATAGCGAACGAATATCATGTTAGCTATACGATCTAAGGCTGAGGTTACGGTTCATATTCAGTTGCACAGTTTCTGCTTGAAAGTCTTCCAAATGAACCAAAGGCAGTTTATTGGATTTGTCGTCATTTGAGTCTGTCAAGCTTGAATCAAGATCGAGATGCGAGGATATTTTTCACGAGAATATTGCCTCTTCTCATGTCGGTAACTGATCAATAAATATAATCCAATTCCACCAGAAATCAACTTTACTGTTTGTGTGGCTCAAATTCACCGTATTTCTTGCGTTGTAGGTCTACCAATGAAGTATGGTTGTCAAATCGATCCAGTAAAACATTTTACAACCGCGTGCCAATTACAATTTCGTTCGCAGCTCGTTCTCAAATGGATTCTCGGAAAGTGGTTGGCTGATGGAAATGCTCTTAAATAATCCTCAACGCATTAACGTTCCGCAAAGTTCATACTGTATTGAACACATAAAACTAAGCCCCGATCGCTAGTATTATTTTTACCTTACCTCCAGTATAATCCAAAACCTTTTAACCGTCACCGTGCACCGTCGAACAAGTCAAACATTAAACAATTGCATTAAGCAGAATTTCTCCCGAGGAAAACATGCTGGGAATACGTACAGTAAATATGTAAAGTGTGTTTGAGTGTTGCGATGTAAATTAGTCAGAGGAGATCCGTGGCGGTGGTGGCGGTAGTGGTGGTGGTGGAGGTGGTGGAGGTGGAGGTGGTGGCGGTGGCTCGAGGAAGAGGGGGTTGGTAGACGGGGTGTCGACACCTTGTGTATGTATGTATATGTGTTGACAATGTGCACTTTGTCTATTTACATAATACCTCTCTACCGTGTGCTCGTGATGCGCGATGCCTCTACTCACCACTGCACCCCTGCACATACTGCACATACTGCACATACTGCACTGCACATACTGCACACATGTAGTCATCCTCGTACTCTTTCATCTCTCAACCTACTTCATGTTTATAAATCCAAGACAATACAGTTACAGTAGCTTCTAACGTCAAAAGTCTCACTGACGCAACATTCTGTCGGCTTGTATTATGTTAGTGTTATTCTATAAAATCATAGTATACCGAGACGTTGACCAGTACGCGTTGAGAAACTTAATATATCAACGTAATAATACTTTCAATTTAAAATCCGTGAACGCCATAATACAATTAAAATGCACACTGTAATAATACATGTGGTAAAATAAAACAATAATCAAAGTATACTGTTTACAGTCTTCCCACTACATTTATATTTAAGGTATACAAACTCCACATAAAATCAATAGTTTTGTCAAATTATGACGTATTTTATATACCGTACGTCACCATAACACGACAAAATAATATCCACAAACAGAGCCTTCAAGTACATAAGACATTTTTATTTTGGTAGTAATGTATGTAATATATATATAGTTTGTTTTAGCCTAAAATGTTTATGCTAATCTTACTGTAAAGCCTAGTTTGAACACCATAAAGTATTTGTTACAGTTTAATTATAATTAGATGTGTGTACGCACAGCCAAATCACTGATGGTGTAATAGACCAGAGTAGACAGAGGCTCCAGTTTAATTAGAGTACCCTGTGTAATCCCCTGTGCTGTGTGCACTGTAGTGTGTAGACTGTAGTCCAGGAGGCCCTCCGGTGTCCTGCATGCACCCTGTCCACCATCCAGGCCACTCAGTACCTTGTAGCTCGTGTACGTCATCATTGAATCATTGATCACTCAACTCTTGGCAAGGTCGATTATGAAATTTTAACACCAATTAAACAAATAAATATTTTATTGCATACACATTTTCCGATGTATAACCGTCGTCAATTTATGTCAGTACAATTTTCCAACCCTACACAGCTAAATCTCTTTCAGACATAGATCTAGAACATCTTTCAAACACCCCTTGAATTCGAATTTCTCCCTCCCCCCGCCCTTAAGTCGGTGTTCAGTCGTCTGTCACGGTATTTCTTAAATATGTGCTATATACTAGGTTATACTGTAACAAGCTTTCTCGACCAAGATAGTTTTCAAGCGAGTTTTAAATGCTTTGATCATTCAGGCACAATTTATCGAATTTGGTAAAAAGTTGAGCTACCGCTCTGTCACTCACGGTTCGGTAGTAATCCCTGTCTCTAGTTTCATCAGAGTGTATATTCTCTCTACCTTTTATACAATCACATTTGCCTTTGCAAAGAAATGCAATACATACAGATAGAAGAAGGTAGGATATAGAAGAAGGTAGCGTCACTAATTTCAAGTATTTTACAAATTGATTAGTGCTGAAAGATGTGAGGAGGCTTCATCGCGGAGTGAAAAGAACGACAGGAAAATTCCGTTACAAACTAGCAGATTCAAACTGTGCCTAGGTTCAAGCAATCTCTTAAATCCTAATCGATTCAGTCTGGTACGACTACGAGCGATAAACTAACTTGTAAAGAGGACATAAAATTCCTCACGATCTTGGGTGTGTAAACATCGTTTAACACCTCAACCTTACCTCCTACTGGACCAATGGCATTCCGCACTATACAGTACACTCATATGCGAGAGAACATACTAGTATCAATACAAGGTCGAAACATTTTTCACTCTGTTATTCAATGCTGCACAAATTGTAGGTACAATGAAACGAAATATTGCATAAACATCTAACAAACAAAATATACAGAGTGTCCCATAAGTAAAGTGCCAGACTCTGGGAAAAGGTTATAGGGGTCAAAATAAAGAGGAAATTACGAAACAATATTTATTCTTGATTTTCTCTTTATTTTGACCCATATAACCTTTTCCCAGTGTTTGGCACTTTACTTATGGGACACCTGTATATTAGGTAAACTAACCATATTGCTAAACGGTTCGTTGACGTAATTTCTTTGTATGATGCCATAGAATACCTGTATGGTCGAGTGTATTACCTTACGATTATTGTTTCATTCGTCTGTACATTTGTAAAATTGGAGATTTTACTCCCGAAAAGACTTTGCACAGTTGAAAGGGCAGTTCAAGTGCTTTCCCCCAACGTAGTTTTGTTTTGAAATAAAATTTTGTCGGTGTCAAATTCTAAATAATCGTCTTCATTTTATTGGTATACATTATAGAATGGTACGCACTACGCAGTTGAGAGTGAAGACTGAAGAGTCGTCGAGGACTTGAAGGATAACATCATCCCTCGGGACTGAGGTCTAATGGAGAAGAGACTCGCCACCGTTTACCACTCTTGTAAGAGACAATCTAATATAAGCGTCAATCGTGTTACGTCAACTCTCCTGTCTCCAGTCTGCCTTTCTCTACAAACTCACCCTACTATTGTGTATATTGTGTGTACTGTATGGTATTCATCGGCCCCCAGCTGACTAGCTGACTAGCTCAGTCTATTCACAATCCTCCTGAAACCAACACATGAGAGGTGAGTGCGCGAGGTGGAGGCACCTCTGTACTCTGTAAGGTACTATACGGGTTCGACTCAGTAGGGTATGTGTAACTGGAGGCTGAGTTTTGTCCTGGTTATCGGGGTAGATAGAGAGTGGAGTCAGGGAGAATGGTTATACTTTCCAACGAATTGTTCATGATAAAAAAGATAGCCTTTGTTATAAGCGTACTTTGAAAGTGAACCGACAGCATTTACTTACTTGCTGCAATGAATCTGGCAGATATTTATTTAAAGTATACTTAACATATATTTAAAACGTGTATTAGTAAAGAGGCAGGGCGAAGCTTCTATAAACCTAGGATTCGTTTTGGGCCGTACACACACGAGATAAAACAAGGGTTGGAAGGAGTGTTGAATATTTTCGGAAAGTTGAGCTGGTTTTGCTTATCGTGTTTTTTTAACTACGTGGTGATCGGTAATTATTCTAACGATCAACTGCTAGTTTACTGTTCCTGTTGGGTTGTGCTGGTAGACAAAGTGCCGTTAAACTATAGCTTTTCAGGGCCTTTGATTATGGGTGGTGTCTTCGATCAATACAAAGTACTAATATCAACAAAGTTTGAACAGTAAGATAGAAAACAACCTTTGAGCTTGATTATATTAGGATCTTAGACGTAGGTAGCTCCAGATTTCTCACATATAACGCAAGTGTATTGATCACCTTAGCAATCTAATAATTCTTCACGGAATATCAGAATTTCGTATTTGGAAATCCATTATAAGTTCCGGGTCTAGGAAGCGAAGCTGGAAATGTATGATATAAGTATCTATCCAAAGGATACCGTTGGAGATCAAAGCAGGCCAACGTAACATTTTATGCATAGACACAAAATAGAAAACATCGTAAAAAGAAAAGAAAATAAGGGAAAAGAAAGATGAAGAAGTTCTTAGTGAGCTGTTGCCAGTAAACTCTTTGACGTTGAAGAGGTGAGGTCTCCTCTCCTGTGAAGTGATTCATCTCTAGTCATTAGTTATGACACCTTGATGGCTTTGACAGTAGTTTATATGTGTTCTCTGTGTAAAATGGGCAATTTGATTTGGTATACTTTGATCTCCTACAAAATCCTTAGGGTGGATACTTTAAATCGTGCATTTTGAGCTTGGCTCCCTAGACCCAAAACTGATAATGGATTTGCGAATCCGAAAACGGGATAATATGTGATTCGTGAGATAAGGTGAGTCAATTTGCAAATATTATATTGGATAAACCTTGAAGCCTGTGCAAGCCAAGTAGACCATTCTGTCATACGTCTGGAGATAATACATAGGCTTTCCGCAAAAGAAATGTAAAAACCCTAAAGTTCCTCAGAAGTATGAATTAAAAAGAGCTAAATTAGTTTGAAAACATTCTTACAAATTCCGCGTGTTATAAATCTATCCAGTCTTTAATTTATGAATAAAAACAATTCAAGTGCTAGAATCCAGCATTCGTCAAAAAATAAAAGGCTTATCGCATCTCGTCCTCACAGAAGCTGTAAAAGAAACAGTAAAGTCGTAGTAAAAATTGATCGTAGCCTCATAAAATGTTTATCTCGGTCCCTTACCTTAGTGATCTGTGGGAATATAGGTTTAAGGGTACGTAATAAACACGTAGAAACTAGAACAGGACTTACAATGTCTGTTAATGGTAGCTATTACAGTCTGTCAGTCTCTTGCCAGATGCTTGCCTCTTGGAGGGGATGGGAGAAAGTTATACTTGTCATTTGACTGTACAACTGTACAGTAATGGACCCTTTTACTTTTTGGGTGCACCCCATTGCTTGTTGTGTGTGTTTAGATGAACTGGTTGATACAGAAATTGATTTATTTAGCAATGGTAAAAAATATAAAGGTTTAGGTAAAGGTAAGTTTGTCTTGTTTAACGAGGCGAAGTTAGGACGACAAAGTCCTCTCTACCACTCAACCTCGACCATTACCTAGCGTAACCGTATTAGTCACATTACAAATTGTAGGTGATGATTGCGGGGATCGAACCCGCGCCACCGGAGTGATGAGCTCCGGAGTCGCGCGCGATACCAATCCGCCGAGGATCCGCTAATAGATGAGTAAAAAATAAATTTATAAAATGTATAGGAAGTATAAGAAATTCAAAGACAAAATAATTTTAAATTGCTCATTTTCTGTAATTTATATGATTAAAATATTGTTAGTGATTTTACTAAAACAAATTTTTTACTATGACTAACCAACCACGCAAATTTAAAAATGATAATAATTTGATATATCATTTAAATATTTGTACAGTCAGAATATAGAATAATGTTCCCTTTAAAGTAAACACACGGTGTTTATCAAAACGAAATTTGAAAACATTAAATGTAAATATTTATTAAAATTAAGGCAAAATCTGCATTGAATGGCAATTATGGCCGTGTAATAGACTGGGATGTATACACTAGACTAGAGTATAAACAGTAGAGAAGTGAATCTGATATTTATTATTAGACGAGTAATGCCGAACGTTACACGCTTCCCGTAATGCAGAATCTTAATTTACCTCAATTCCCACTAATGAGATAAATCATCGGTAAGCCCCGTACTTTGGTCGACGCCATCTAAATCCCAATTAATATTCTCCTGACATTTATGTGTAATTTCTTCCTATATCTTCCTCCTGGATTTTTAACTCTCTGCAATGTGTTACTATAATTATTTATTATTGTTGAGCTTTTACATAGGGTTTTATGGCGGGAGGTTTTATTTGTTATATTAAGCGACGCAAAAATTATGCTAGGCTAAATTCTGGTAGACGATAATCTCAACAAAACAACCATGTTTGAAATGTTGGAATTCTCATTTTATTATAATTGCCTCAAGTGACGCATTTGGTTTGGGACCGGCATGAAAACGTTTAGTTGCATAGTAAAACTATAAATTAAAATTCAGTTTTTAGGTTTATGTTACGGTCTTATAAATGAGAACATGGAAATTCGTCAAAGCGAAGTAAACAAAACATTGAATACACTTTAAAAAACCAAAAGTTTACTCAATAAACAATCAGATGAAAACTGTAGGCGTGAGGTATCCCAAGAAAATTCATGATTTTATTCTTATGTGACGAAATTCGAGCTGACGGCCACCGCTGCGTACTCTCAAGATTGAGTGATAACTTTGGGTCAAAGCTAGTGCAGCAGGCCCTATGAGAAGTTTGAGTTTGACACGTCTTGGCGAGACTCGGTGATTGGCTTTGAGTGGTCGGTGTGGTGGCGTATGCAACTGTACATGCGGTACGGTGCCCTGGTGTGCTCAACTGCTGATGAAGTGCTGAGCCACTGACGCTGACACTGACAGCTAGGTTTGCAGGCTTGCGGTCTCCTCCAGTCTCAGCATCTTATCAGCACAAAGCAGCAGGCTATAAGCAGCTGATTAAAACCACATAATGGCTCCATACGTGCTTGTGCTGTACCGAACAGTAGATAACCTCAGGATAGGTTGTCTTTGAATATACTCTCCAATATATTATCAGTTGCTTGTTGCTTGTTCCGCCCTGGAAGCGTCTGTGTGTAATATATGTCTCAACTCGAGTCAAAGGGAACCCATTCTGCGTCTTTGGACTTTTAAATTAATTTTTATTGAACCTCGTTCCATTGGAGAGTAGTTTTTGTGTCATGGCATCAACCGTAAATATCACCATTGTCCATTAATCATCCTTTACAATTAGCATGCAGGATGTTTAAATATTCATCATTCGCAATCAAGCCGAGTTTATGGTATTATGATCACGAATGTATTATTAAGAATAGTTTGTTTAGAATATAACAATCATCTAAACATAAAAATGCATCATCTCTAAATATATTTCGCAATTTTTTCCGTTTTATTTTTAAGCCTTGCCACGCGAAACACGATTATATTTAAATTTCATTTATTCATTCAAGATTAACCAAAGTTAAAGGCATACAGGATGGCTTAAGAGTGACTTACGCAACCTTTTTGTTCGCTAAGACTGTCGATGGCGCAACATTTGGTTCATTATTAAGAATGTTCCGTAGTTGATATATAGTGGTTCGGATATCACTTGATTATTATTATCAAACAATTGAACCAGTTTAAAGATAATGTAACGCATAATTCGGCTCAATATCGCCATTCTAGCTTTATTTATTTATTTAAATGTTCGTGAACTTACTACTAAATATGGTTGCCAACGCTTAATTTTACGATATATCGGGAAAATAACTGCAGATACGTGTTTGCTTAGGATGATATGCCACTCGAGCGAGGCTTGGCTAAAATAAAAAACCGACAGTTTTCAATCTACGGCATTTCATTGTTTTCAAAACCTATTGAGTGGCATATCATTGCAAAGCCCTAAAAGCACACTTGCAAAATACGAATAAATTAAAGTACTGTAGTATCAAAAAATAAATATGGACTAGTCAAACTTTGAATTAAACACTTACACCTTCTACTATCACTAAAAATCGTCGGCTTCAACCACCCAACTTTACCCAGACATCACCTTCGTGTATTACCTTTCCAACTGCAGACACTTTACCAAGTTAAGTTTTACTCACACTCATTTCTCACCGAGGGATTAAGGGGAGAGGGGAGGGGAGGGTGATCCTAATCACGTTCGCACAACGGAGTTGAAGGCAGTTTAATAACTCCGCACAACAGTCCGGAATGTATAGTTGTAGGGCAAGATTAAGTGGTGTGGTAAGGGGTCACTAGCCGGCAGTAAGTACCGTAAGCTCTAATGTCTCGGAAAGGGAAGGACACAATTTGTAGCTACAGAGCAGTGAGTACAGACACAGGCGGCGTATTCAGCTTTAGATCGCCATTTAGATCGAAAGTGGGGCTGTGGGGTAGCCGCCATAACGTGCACTTGGCGTGCTTTCTTAACTCACTAGTTCAGCTCTCTTTTCCACCACTTTACGCTAGAAAAACGGGTGATTTTTAACTCGGCAACAATTGTTGATTTTCTTGATGTTATGTCCATTTACGCTGTGGTATTCATTAATGAATAACGAAAGCATACTTGCACTTTAAAACAAAAAAGTAAATAAAGCTTAAGTGGGTTTAAAGTACAAAATGCTTTCATAATTCAATTATTGGTTAGTTTGAACACAGAAGTCAGTAACTTTATTTTACTGTATGGGACAATTCTTGTTAACTTTTAAGGATGCTTTGTTTGCCTCAAACGTATTCCTTTGAACATTTTAATAAGTATATAATATTTTTTAAATTGGCAATTATATTAACGTCGTAAACACAAAACACAACACACATATCAGGTTAAATACATGATAAAAGAGAAGGAATTACATGAGCAATTTCTTTTTTGCGAAAAATGACAATTTGCAATAGTTTACAAAACAGTGTGACAGTGACAGTCAATTTGAAGGCGAACCACGGAAAACTCTCGGACTGGATATGGTACGTCTAGCGGACCCATGGTCGATTGGTATCGCGCGCGACTCCGGAGCTCATCACTCCAGTGGCGCGGGTTCGATCACTTGACTACGCAATAACAATAGGTAAAGGTCGATGGTGAGTGGTACAGATAACTCTGTAGTCCTAACATCGCCTCGAGAAACTCTACCTTTAGCTTTGTACGTGGGTACCGGCTCGGCACGTTGAAGCGGCAGTGACTTGTGACTACTAGTACTAGTAGTGGACTAGTAGCCAGGCCGCGGCCGCGGTGGACTAGATAGTAGATGCAGCACAGACGCACATTTACCGAGTTATAAATAATGAAACAGCGATTCTCACGGGTCAGTCATCGCCGCACCCGCCGTCCACGCCATCTTCGCACACGGTACATTCCCTCATCGCATCCTCGCCTCCTCGCCTCACTTCATCACTCATTCACTCATTACACATCCCCACACTCCACAACCGACACTTCCAAAACAATTGTTATTAGTCTCAAATTGGAATTTCAACTCGCCGACTAACGAGTCCAAACGCCACATTCGGTCACCCTGTTCGTTTGATTGCAGACGTCGAGCCACCGTTATATAGCCACCGGTTTCCACATAGATTCTACTCTTTGTTGGAAGAATCATACTGATACCATCTGTACAAAACTCTCAAGAGTTCTGCATCTGCTGCGTAAGCTGAGACATATTGTCACCCCTCAGTACCTTGTTTCTGTGTATTATGCCCTTATTCATAGCCACCTAAACTATGGTTTGGTTTGGTGGGGACATTCGCCCGGCGCCAGGAGAATCCTGATTATTCAAAAGAAGGCCGTTAGGCTCATCGCCTCTTCTGGACATAGGGACCACTGCAGGCCTCTGTTCCGACTAACTGGCATTCCTACCATCTTTAGCCAATACAGTCTGAACTCCCTGCTAGCCATTAACAAGGACATTAACAAACTCCAAATGAGATGCAATATGCACAACCACAATACCAGACACTGTCGAGATATTGACATCCCTAGATGCAGGCTCTCCAAAACCCAAAACAGTTTTCCAATTAGAGGAATCAGGCTATACAACGCACTGCCAGCTAATCTCTGGATAAATGACTCCAACAAATAAAAGTTGCTCTTAGGA
Source organism: Matsumurasca onukii (assembly GCA_018831715.1). Lineage (NCBI taxonomy): Eukaryota > Metazoa > Arthropoda > Insecta > Hemiptera > Cicadellidae > Matsumurasca > Matsumurasca onukii. Next base: position 8,476,472 of record CM032064.1, read on the forward strand.
AAATCTTCAGCGATAAACCTGTTTACACGCTGAATGAGGTTGACAGCAACTACTTCCTCTAGTCCATCGCCATCTTGTAAATCAAAATAAGAGAGTTAAAATATCAGTTTTAGTTTTATTTTAAATTGACGCAGTCTATCTGGCATTAGCTGGGCATCGACAAAGACAATAAGTATCAAGTAAGTTAGTTACCTCTGAATTCAGGTTTTACTCAATATTACATCCGGTTATTCCATTGTGGATTATTACGTTTTACCGGGACTACTGCTTAAACTTACAGGATAAAATCCACATACATGTTCCGTTTTCTAGAGTTACACTATTTTGGAACAGCGATTCCTCAAATGTTTTCTCATCTACTGGTATTGACTACCTTTAGGAATAAATTCTAGAAACCCAATTCCTCAGCCTTTTCGAGTTGGTGTTTAAGTGGAAAATCCAAAGTCGTACGTGTATCCTGGGCTTCACTTCATGTAGGACTCCAGTGGAAAAGATACTGATCCGCCATCCTGCGGAATGTTGTACTACAGTTTTCTTGTATGCCACATTTGTTTAAAGTTTGTCTTGTTTAACGAGGCGAAGTTAGGACTACAAAGTTCTCTACCACTCAACCTCGACCTTAACCTAGCGTCACCGTATTACATTACAACTTGTAAGTGGTGACTGCGGGGATCGAACCCGTGCCACCGGATTGATGAGCTCCGGAGTCGCGTGCGATTCCAATCCGCCACGGATCCGCTTGTGTCGTTTATATTCAACTACCGGATGCACAAAACGTGCTTGTATTTGAATTGTTTATTATAAGTTAAATAGAATGTCGAAATAACAGCAAAAAATATTCCACACATGTTTTGTTATACCTACAAGTGTTTTTGTTAATTATACAATTCACATGTTTGTTGTTGTTTTTGTAATTGACTTTTGTTACTGCTTACTGATAATTGAATCTTGTTACAGGTATGTTTCAATCATGGTTATGTGATCTCAACTAAGGTAACTTTAGGATTAAACGTATCTGCAATAAAACTACAGTTGGAATAATACTAAATTTCAATCACGAAAAGTAAACACTGTACTAAAATGTGCAGTCAATAAAAGATAATCGTGATTTTGAAACCAACTGCAACACAGTAAATTGATTAACTTATTGGTTTTTAAATGTTCTTTTAAAGTTTACTATGATGGTAGTACTTAATTCCGTCAAATTCAAGAAAAACAACTCTTTTGTCTCAACTCAAAATGGTGAACACATTGTGTTTTCTAATCACAATTTACAATGATTCAATTCGTTCGCAGTAACCACATTAAAATCGTTGGATCGTATTGCATGTTTTACCAACTGCAAATATCAGTGGTTAAAATGTTAATAGTGGCAGTAAAGTAATCGTTGTTATCAAATACGAGAGGGCAGAGTTTATGAAATTGTAACAAATGTAATGTTATCAGTAATAGATTGTGATGCATGCACCGCTACCCCCGCTACCACCGCTACCACCCTACCACCGCTGTTCTGTAGCGGTGTAGCCTACATAGCCTACATGTTCCATGCAATGCTGTACGCTGCTCGTGTTTCCGACATTTGTTTCAGTGGTCAAGGAAGACTTCATTGGACAAGTTCGGTGGTGGAAGAATCTATGAATTATTAAGGGTGCGCATTAGAGGCCGTGGCCTTGAATTTCGATCCATAAGAGCAATGTAAAACCATGATTTTCCTTGGGACGCTTGCATTTTTCATCGGATTTTTATGAAATGAACTTTGTTTAAATAAAATTAAATGTTTAGTGACTCCACTGAGCAAAATTTCCGCTTTTTTTCTCTATCGGACCGTGATATAAATCCAAAATTTGAAGACACTTTGAATTTCTTGTTTTTACAAATAGAATAATGCAGTTTTCAAAAACGTGGCCAGCGTAGGCACGGCAGTACATTGTTGTCTTTCAAATAAAACTTATTTCAAAAGGATTACGAAAATTGTGGGCGTGAGGTGTCTCGAGAAATTGATTTTTTTACATTGTTAATATGGGAAAAAACAAAATGGCCGACAGGAACTGTGCACTCTTAAGTTGATTACAAAAATTTCTCCCTGTGTATTGTAAACTTGTTCCTTTTTCGATTCGAAAATGTACCGTGACCTAAAGTGACCAAGTCTTGTGACTTAATGGTCATAAAGTCTTCTTTTTCTTGTTGAAAGGACGTGAGAAAAGAAAATCTTTAGGGAAATCTTTGAATCGCGAAATTTGATGCAAGGAAATTAAAACTTGACTAGTTCAAACTAAAATGTAATCAAAGAAGTGTCAAACTATTTTTTTTATTCGTTGCATATACCTGGGCATTATGATACAATTGGTAAAGCTATCGAATTATAATCAATTAGACTCATTTAAGCAGAACATATGACTTTATAGTAGGGGAGATTCAGATTTTAATTATTTCAGGTTTACTCAAATAACAACAAGTACTCTAACGTGTTTGTGTTTTCGTAAGAACGCCTACACACAACCTTTTGAATTTCCTTGTTTGCGTGGTATCAGAGCATATACAAAAGAGATCTTACTCTACTAAGCTCTCGTACAAAGGTTAAATCCGTCAAAGGAAGCTCAAGCACACTCAAACAATCCTGTCTTCAAAAGAAAAGTTGTGCATCAAGACGTTTTATTTAATCCCAGCTTTATAGAACAATTCCATCTATTTACTTACAATACAACATTTTCTTACGTAAGTATCATGAATCGTTTACCTCCTAGTTGGTTTCAAAATATATTAAAAAGAATTGTAAATAGTGAATACAATCTAGTGATGCATTATTGCTGATTCAGTTGAATGAAATGTTATCGATATGGATTGCTTAGCATTTTCGAATTTAAATTTGCCGGTGAAGTTGTCTATGAAATGATGAACTGACAGTGATCAACAGTATAATTTACCAAACTATACTAACATTGAAATTGTTTGAAAATATGTTGGTAAATTAAATCACGACAATTTATTTTTAAAATCCCGTAGCGTAGCACGGGACTTAGTTCAGTAAAACTTTGATTTGAACCGGCCACTCCAAGAGGGTATTTTAAGGTGAATATGGAATGAATGGTGAATGTGATGAGTGTTTTGATGGATGATGAGGTGCTTTTTACAAATAAGGGCCGACTGTTCCCCAGATTGGGTTATTAATTAATAGCCCGACGGTCAATCCAAGACCAGGTCGTGAGTTTTCAATCCCAATAGGCAAGACAACTAATATGTAGATACTACTAGATAGGCCTCATGCGTTGATGGTCGAGTGCAACATAGTTCCGACGTTGAATAGACTAGACATGTTCATGTTGAATTTCACCTGTCGGTCTAGCTGCTAGTACATACTTCACATAGTGCATATACATGTTCAGAGGAATTGATACACTGACACACAGGTACATATACAAGGTGAGTTTAACGTACTGGATACACACTGTTAAATTTTATATAGATAAAGATAGAAAAATGAAACTCAGGATGCATTTATAGGGCATAAAAATAAACATTTCAGTCACTACTACAACTTTGCCCATTTCTTCAAAATGGAATTTTCGGGGGAACTCAAAATTTTAAAAGTTAAGACCTCGTGAGTGACATCTAGTTTAAAGTGGAACCTAAGCTTTCTATCTCAACTCAGTACAAAATGGCAGATCGTTGAAATTAAGTAAGACCTAATGGAGGCTCATTTTGTACTGGGTTGACATAGAAAGCTCTGATTTCCACCGTTCTATAACCAAGACCTTCAAAATGAGGTGACTCAATTTAATGGGTCTCACCAATTAAAAGGTTTGAACCGCCCTCCAAAATTCCTATTTTTGGGGAATGGGTAAAGTTAATAGATACTAAAAAGTTTACTTTTATTAAGCTATAAAGGTATCCTGAGTTTAATTGTTCAATGTTTATCTATTTAAAATTTAACAGGGAGTATCCATACTTTGAACTCGCCGTGTATAGATACAGATAAACAGATACACAGTGACACACAGACGCACACAGATACACACATACACATACTGGTAGTGTGTTCAGTGTTCACTGTCGACTGTTGAGAGGAAGCTGCAATAAAGCAACGGCCAGCTCGGCTTCAAGTTTATCGGCCACATTGCTGAGCCAGTGTTCAATGAGAGATATCCGTTCTACGACCAACTTTTATTTGACCGCTTCAACCGATTGTGCTTTGTGCTTTTACATTATACATCGTGTCACCGATGACAATCACTCGAACCCGTCCAGTTTTCATGCCGTTTGTTGGTATTGCGTTACTATTGGTTACGTGTTGTTCGTTTCGAAATACGTTTATTGTTCTAGATTGGTAGTTCTGATCTGAAAACGTGATAGGTTTGCATAAATTATTCCTAAGAATTCGATCGATAGCTATGAACAGCTACAGAATCGCTTGTTCTGAATAATAAAACCCGTAATAACATTTAAACGCATTTAATACAGCAATAACTCTAGTTATTACTTTGGTTCTGGAATGTTTCGGCAAACACGACAGATTCGAAGTTGAGAAATTATTTCTGCATTAGTAATGTTGGAAAATGTTTGCCGGGGAAACAAAAGGAATGGTGGTCGAGCACGCTATATACCACCAAACATGATGATATATGTACACCTCCAGCCTAGTTCACCACCTACATCGCACCGATAACTGAATCCACGTTCGTAATTTCAAGAATATGCTCAAATTGGAAGTAATGTTAATAGTGATTTTGGTCGGCAATAGAGAGTTTAAAATACGGAAAATTTAACTTGCCCGCAGTCAATAAGTAGAAAAAGTATAATACTTTCGGGACAATCTGGCCCTTTACAAGAGTAGAACATCTCTCATCGTTCCAAAGGCAAATTTGTCAGTTGAAAAGTTATTTCGAAACGTGAAAACGTGCTGCATAAACCTTTTCAAGCGTTCGGTCAGACAGGCTGCATCAGTTGAAAGAAAACTCCTTGTAGGCCGTTGTTATACGAGTACATGCGCGTGTCGTGTGTTCCCTGTGCAGATAAATTCATGCTTTTATTGAGATGCCCACCGATGGGGCCTCTAGTTTTTATAATTATTGTGCTGTTTGTTGCTAGCTATGTATCGTTGCAGTTGCCTTTCCCTTGACTTGTACAGAACAGAACTACCAATGCTGCACTACCAGTGCACTGCCGTGTCCGATGTGTACAGAACAGAACTACCAATGCTGCACTACCAGTGCACTGCCGTGTCCGATGTGTACAGAACAGAACTACCAATGCTGCACTACCAGTGCACTGCCGTGTCCGATGTGTACAGATGGACTACAGAGAGTGTGAGGCGTGGAGTCCTGAGCATGCAGTCAGGACTCAGGAGCGTGTTGTACCCGTCCCGCTTGATTATGCATTTCATTGAGTCAGATATAGTTGTCACTCCCGGCACGAACTCATCCACTGGTCCGTATGTCGTACCTTGTGTCGTCACGTTCTTCGATCAACTCCTGATTCCCTGATCCGTGTTCTTAGCCGTCTCATTACCCAGGGCTCGTCGCTCGTGTCTCCCCTCACCTTTGGTTTAATTAAACCCGGACCTGCACCTCTTGCACCACCTGCACCTCCTGCATCTCTTGCACCTCTTGCATCTCCTGTACCTCCTGCATCTCTTGCACCTCTTGCATCTCCTGCACATCTTGCACCTCCTGCACCTCTTGCATCTCCTGCACCTCCTGCATCTCTTGCACCTCTGCCTCCTGCCTCCTGCATCTCTTGCACCTCTTGCATCTCCTGCACCTCTTGCATCTCCTGTACCTCCTGCATCTCTGCATCTCCTGCACCTCCTGTACCTCCTGCACCACTTGCATCTCCTGCATCTCTTGCACCTCCAGTACCTCTTGCACCTCTTGCATTTCCTGTCCCTCTTGCACTTCTTGCACTTCTTGCATCTCTTGCACTCATCAGTACCGAGTACCGTTCTTCTTCTCTCTGCACCGTGCTGATTGATACCCAGCGCTTCTTCTTTCCTCCTCCGCTAAGATACGAGCAGTTTGTCTAACAATATTAAATGGTTCAGCGTTTACTGGGACTAGAACTCGTGTTGCAAAATTCTATACGTACTACCAATAATCGTCACACGTTATGATGCCCAGAATGATCTTTCATTATTGGAAGCGGGTCGGGCAAGTATCGATTCAACACGGGCAGGTTATTAGTGATTTCGGAGGGTCAGAGTGGGCTAAAGGTTTGTAAAAATGAGTAATGTGAGTGTGAGGGAGGAAATGGGCGCCTGGGGAGAGAGTGGGTCCTCAGCGGGCGTCGCCGGCCTATACCAGATTAAATCCGACCTGAGATCTCTACAGTGTACCGGTACATGCTATCTGTACTCTATACACGTATACATATGTACTTGCACACTACTATCGCAGTTTTTATTACAGTCAGTTGGATTCAAAACGCTGTTGTCAAGGCAAATCAAGAGATAAACAATTTAAACTCGCGTTGTTGTCTTCTTTGTTCAATTGTGTATTGCGTCATATATGAATGATTTTGCTCTCGACCGATTTGTATTTTTAGACGATTAGAAAAATAAAAAACAATGTTTTCGTACAGTTTTATAGAACACACAACTTTGATCTTCTGCAGATACTAAACCAAAATAAATCAACACAAAAACTTCATAGTGACCACTCGTAGAAAATGTACTCACATAAACGCACCTAGTCTTTGTCAATATTGTATTTTATTCCCAAGAAATAATCAATACAATGAAAGCAATTTGTGCGTATTTTAGTGACAATGAAATACAATGATTATGAAATAATGATTTCAGGTTTACGTAGTAGTTGTTGAGTTTAAAATAACATTTACATACATATTAAATATAACCGTGGAAACAAAGCAATAATCATTCAAAGTTTAAACAAAATATTTTCTAAATATAATACGTTTATCAGACCACAGGCATAGTTTCAAGTCGTATACTACACGAGTTCATATATAAGGCTTTAACGGTGCTGGAAGACTAGAACATTGGTTGAGTTCAGGCTGGACTGAGAGTGTTCGAAACAAATATTTCCGGTGCGTTTCCATCTTCCATTCAAGTCACGGTGCCCAAACACTTCACAAACAATCCCCTGCTAAGTCGTAACGGTTTCCATCCACGATTTAACAAACATTAACAACTTCGAATACAAACTTCTTAAAAATAAAATAGGTGTAATTAAAATTCATCACGATGTGAGTGCTGTTAGCCTTTTCATTGCCGACACTTGACACCCTTGATTCATTTTGATCGAAAAATACCAAAATCATTTCTTATTACAAATACTGTATAATATTCAGTAATTTGGGGCTCACCTCAAACTATTTTTGCACGATTGGTTTATGTTTGTACACCAATCTTTTGAACCGTTTCTTCAATATTATAAATTTAATAAAACTATTGTGTCGTAATGGATTTACTATGGATTTTAGAATTTACAGTACATTTTCAAAACCGTGAACTTCCAGTGCTCAAGATTTGCCGGAACAGTAGAACTCAACACAACTACAGTATCCTCAACTAACGGATCCGTGGCGGATTGGTATCGGACGCGACTGCGGAGCTCATCACTCCGTTGGCGCGGGTCGAGTCACCACTTACATTTGTAATGTGACTAATATGGCGGCGCTAGGTAAAAATCGAGGTTGATTGGTAGAGAGGACTTTGTAGTCCTAACTTCGCCTCGTTAAACAAGACAAACTTTACCTTTTTTATCCTCAAGATCCGCATGCAGCATAAATCCTGCTCTAGCAGTGTGTGTGTAGAAGTGGTGGAAGTGTCGAGTGTTGTGAGAAATATATACTGGGAGGTAAGTGGCAAGAGGCAAGAGGCAAGAGGCAAGAGGCAAGTGGCAAGTGGCGAGTAGACAGTTGTCGCAAGGGCATACTACTCGTACTTGTAACTTACAGTAGAGGCGTATACTGGCGTATTGTTGCCTCCGCCGAGTGGTCCGCAAATTGCTTAATTGTCACCTCAGGGCCAAAGAAAGAGGCTAGACCGAGTTAAGAGCTCGGCCAAAAGCTGTTCTCTTCTCTCACACTCACCCTTTCTTCCCCCCTGCGATCTTCCACTTGCTCTCTTACCAACCCTTCGTACATTACATGTTTGTGTAGGTACTGCTAGAAGTTCACCGCGTGCGAAGTTATTCTTTAAGATTCTTTAGTTTCATTTTAAGTACAGTACAACTTTCGTTGACTTAAGAGGATTATAGATTACAACACACCTTGAAGGTGCAATGGACATAAAAGATACACATTGTTTTAACGCTATTCTGTTATTCGCAGTTGTTTGGACATACAAGTCTTCAGATTGACATTGCCACTGTAAATCAATATACAAAAATAACTTGGTTGTGAAACACGGTTTCTACTTCACTAAACCATTTTACTTTTCAAAATAATTATACTTTTTTATTATAAGCCTGATAAAGTGCAGACAAAATAAATTTTGTTTCACTTTAAACTCGTTTAAAATCTAATTCATCCGTACTGATGTTTCGGTGACTAAACATATCCGTCTTTAATTGTAATTGATTTATGTATGTGTGAATTATTCTTCTAGAATCTAGATAGAGCATCTGTACGTTCAACGTTGAACTTACAAAGATCTCACTCACGCCAGATAAGATCTAGCTTGAGTTGGAGAATGTACCACATAAATGTCATTCTCAATAGACCACATCTATCAAATATCCTTGGCTACCAGGGTGGGTGGGGGCATTGACATCTCCATGTATGAAACCATTGATGTCAAGTTGTTGTTGCCGATGTTCATTTCTTTAGCGGTCGTTCGGTTTCATGCATTAGAATGCACTGAATGTTCTTCAATCAATGAACAGCTTCCCGCTCGATTGTATTTTATTCACAAATAAGCTACTTAAATTAATAAAGTAATGTATGGTGTTTATTATTCTAGCTCGTAGAAAAACAGTAATAAATTGCACGTTTAATACCATCCAAGCAAGAACTCATGTTTACCACTGAAAAAGCAGAGTATTCATTATTTCTCTCTCACAATGGCCGGTGGACGAGGGGTAGGTGGAAATCTAAGTTTATCTTCTGTTTGAAAAACATCGGCTCTAGTAGGGTTTCTTGACTGGCTCAGTTCTTTGAAGGTACGCGCGTGCCGCCGACTTTGCCAGTCAAAAGAAATGGTAGTAGCGATATTCCAACTATGCTCCGCTCACTCAAAAAGTGGCATGAAATGGTTTCCTCTTAAACGCTCAATCCTCTTAAACGATTAGATCAAGATAACATAGTTTTATATTCATTGTGTGTCTCATTTCGTATTTTACTATTTAGTAGTCCAGTGTTATCAATAGTTTATTTCTTACATTTCACTTAGTGCTTTTATCCAGTGCCACTTGTGATCAGCATGAAATATTCATGTTATTATTCGTTATTACCGAACCGTGAGTGTATTATTATTAGTACACTTGCTAAGAATTACTGTACGTACAAGTTACAGCGTGAATGCTGATGTACAGTAAGGGGTGTTATATTCTACGAAACAGCTCCCGACTGTGGATTCCAAAAGCTCGCACAAACAAATGATTTTATTTTCACGCTTCTCCAGCGCATCTCCGTCCCGGCTAAACCAAGATTCATGTTTATGGAAATTGCTTTTCAAGCTTACTTTTCTCCACCTTGTACCTTGTAGGATTGTTCGACTCTACTCTCGGCTGTAGCTGTACTCTCTCAGTCGCTCAACGCACGTCACACCGTCAAACCTCCTGCTATCTCCCTACGGATCCCGTCTGTCAACGGTACATGTTTGGTTGTCGCAAGATTATTGCCACTCTAACTTTAAAATAAACAACCTACTGTATTACTAATGTTTTTTATGAATTTAAATACTGAACTTTACATGTTTGAAACCGGAAACTTGTCAAACACATCGATCTTATTTTTAAATCCACATATAATCTGATACGGCCAACAACCTACTCTATGATGAGTAGTGGCAAAGTTATGTTGGAAAATTGTGTTTGAAACCCACCGACAGCTTTATGTTTTTGTTCCTGGCTGTGACTTACAGGCCATTTCGCTTTATCAATATTATTTTTAGGGGGAATATTTTTCAGCTGACACCCTGCTGTGTCTGATATCATGTGGGGTGTGCGTTTACGAAATTTAGGAATAAACATTGGAAACGGCAGTACAGTGTCACTTAGAATTTTGATTAGTTTAGCCTAAAGAAGTTGGCTGCTGAACATAATATTTTGGCTCATCTTCTCAAGCTACAAAACGGATTGAATATATACAGCATTAATGGTACTGTGCAACCTCCTTGTATTACTCGTGAACTTACCCAAAGCACAAAAGCTACGAATCCCACCGCCCATCAAATCAAGTTCATGAATAACGGTTGATCGTCTCATCGGCGACTTTACTGCGTCATAAACCGAAGTCCATATTGAACTGAATATACCATAAGGCATAACGCTGTCGACGGCCGTTAGCTAAACACTATAAATCGGATCAAAAGTGGGTTCAACGATTTGGCTTCCGTCCTACAGACTGAGTGTTGGCACGGGCTGCACACCGCGTCTAAACTTTCTACACCGTTGTCATAACTTGGGCCGGCTCCGGCAAATGCGTTGTTTTGACAGCGCTAATGCTCCCTTACAGTCGCGAACCGCCTAAATCTTCCACACAGACACAGAAACAGCACTGTACAGTGTAAATTCTTATTTCCTAGTTCCGCTCAGAATCTCAGATACACCTCCTTGTGAACACATTCTCACTTGCTATCTGGTGAGGCTGAGATGAAGATAGGTAACAATATCAGTTTGATCGGTGCGATCCTTTCTCGTTCTTTTGTGAGCGGTTTCTTCAGAGTGCGCAGTAAGGGCTGTGAGCAAGGGGACCTTGAATTTCGTCCCATAAGAGCAAAGTAAAACATGCATTTTATTTTTATGAAATTCCGCTGAGCCGAATTTCTTTGTTCTCCCTCGTAAAACCGTGACATGAGTCCAAAGATTGAAGACATTTTGTATTTGGAAGGAGAAGATGGTGAACTAACAGACAAACTCAATGGTTATATAGGAAACTTGGTTACTAGGAAAATATACACAAAGCTATGTTAAGAAAGCGCCGAGACGAAGCGCGGGTACTCTCAGCTAGTTAAACTTATTTAGAAAAGATCTGATGGATGCAAATTGTAGACCTGAGGTGTCTAAATAAAATAATGTAAATAAATAAATAATTTATTGCATAATTACATTATACATGCATCGCAATCGTCAGTTATTAGTAGCTAAAATTTTCCACTCACACACATCTAGATCTCTTTCAGACATACAGAATTTCCAATCACACGATGCATTCATTCGAATTTTCCCCACTTTAGCCCCGTGGTTGAATTAGTCGTTTTCTAATGTGTTCTCCCAGTCGTGTGCCTTAAACTCGTCGGTGCTATAAAATGCTTTTGCGATCAAAACTTTTTGAGACGAGCTTTAAATGCCTTAGGCATTGGGGCACTTTTAATCGAATTTGGCAACTTGTTGACGAGTTGAACTCCTGCCTGAGAAGGCAAACGTTCATGAACTACCGTTCTGTGTCTCCCAGTTCGGTAGTTCTCCTGCATCTAGTTTCGTAAGAGTGTATATCTATACCTCTTACGAGATCGCATTTACTTTTGAAAAAAAGACGTTTCCAAAATGTAGAGGAAGGGTAGTGTCAACATTTTTAATTTGTTGAATGCTGGTCTGCACGACTCTCTCCACTGTAGCTTTGCAATTGTTCGAACTGCTGGTTTTGCAGAATGAACAGCCTAGAAAAGTTTACATTTGTGCAACCCCCCCACAACGCCAGTCCGTAGGACAAGTGTGGGTAGATTAGTCCATAATATGCCGTCATCAGTACCTGAGTCGGGCAATATTTGGCTAGTTGTCTCAAAACATAAATGCCTGAGGCTAATTTTGAACAGACACTGTCTACGTGACAATCCCACGTCAACCCTCTGTCTAGGTGTATTCCGAGGAATTTTGTCGAGTAGACTTCTTCAATCTCAGTCTCATCCAACATAACTATTGGACTACAATCTGAGACTGTCTGTCGAAGGCAAAAATGAATGAAAGATGATTTCTTTGGTAAAAGTATTAAAAAGAAGTAAATTTAAGTAAAAAAATGCTTGTTTTTACATTGTTCTGTTCGTACAAAACATAATGGCCGACAGATACGGCAGATACTGGGCACTCTTAATAGGTGGCTGGATAGAGCCCGAGAAGCCTCTAACCGGGATAGTGAATTTAACCTGGTAAAATTCGCAAATGGTGTTTTAAGTAGGTTAATGTACTAAAACGTTGAAAGCTTTTCTCTGGAAGCATAAATCCATTAGTGATGGAACAATGAAAACAAACACGTTGACTTTTGTTTTAAAATATAATATTGTTTTGTGCAATTGTGTATTGTTTATTGACAAATATAAAAAATTTCAAAATTTTGAGTACTATGTTTTTTTTTAAAAATCGAGTTTTACATTTTGAAAATTTTATTTGATAACGAAAGTACTAGACTAAGGGTTTTTATCCAGCAGTCATAATAGCTTACAGAGAGTAATTTTAACATTAAAGTAAATTTACTAGCTTAAAACATCGTTTTGTAGTTTTTACTCCATGTTATAAGCGGGGGCCAGAGTTGGACCCGCGGTGGCTATATCCGGCCGCCTCTAAATGCTCAATAGAATTACTAGCTTAGTATATTGCATATTTTCAGGTTAGTGTTGATTAAGATTGGATTTATTTTTACATCATCACGGAATTAAATAGCTCAATCATTTTTCCATCTAATTTGTGCAGCACCGTTTACTCAAGCGAAATTAAGAGTTCAAAATGGTTATCTAGCTCGGTTTTGAAGTATTGTCAAAGACAATTCCTATATTTATTGTCTTTAGTACTGTATATAAAACTAAAATTCTTCAAGAAATATACTTAATAAGTTCGGATAAGTCCCCATACTTTCTCAAACTATCACTAGCTCGTGGAATTCACGGATTTAAGAAAGCATAGTGACTTGCAACACAACATAACTTGCAAACAACAAATTAAATGACTTCCCTCAATCCTAACTCTAGGCTAAACAATCGAGATAATGTAGGGAACGAAGTTGAATTTGAAATATACAACTTTGATAAGTGCTAAAGAACGCCTCATTATTCACAGTGGATTACGCGGAAATGGTGTTTCAAAAGAGGACTTAATTTACAAGACTGCTTCAGCAGTTTAAACGGATTACTTTCCTATCCATAGTTTTAGCAATCAAGTTCCCCCCTTACCGAGACTAGCTTATTTTCCTTCTCAGTGAAAGTTTGTGATCTTACATTATTTTGATTTAAAGATAATATGGAAATTCGGCTCAGTGCAGGCACTAAAACAATTAATGCACTTTAAAACAAAGTTTATTTCATAAAAATCGGATGAAAACTGTAAACGTGAAGTGTCCCAAGAAAATGCTGTTTTTACATTGTCCTTATGGAACGAAAAACAAAATGGCCTACAGGTACTGTCGTTAATTATCGCATGGATTGCGCCGTGGACAATTAAATAGCATTTAATTATGTTACACGCTATAAAATATTTATAGACCTAAATATACCATAAACGTATACTAACAACGTAATATTATATTGCTTCCTCGATAGTTAGAACCATTCAAGCGAATAACACATACAAGATATAGCAAAGCACTGTCGTCATTTAAATGTTAAAGTTTGTGAAAAATGGAGGGGTTACGGTAGCTTAGAGAAAATTATTAATGGAGGCCATTATACATCTGGTATCTCTGAGTTTATAAGCTTGGACAGTTTCATTAAAACCTATCACATAAATCACAGTGTTCGGCATTGACCCTTTTCTTTAAACCTCCCCTAGCATTATTAGCTCTGGATGAATATACATTGCATTGCTCCTGGTATTTGATTGCAACCTCTACACTCGATCCTCTTTATCCCCTGAGTATACAGGTCAGGTGATTATCGAGTGATGAGGATTTGATAAGAACTCTTAACTAAAAATCATATTTATATATTTTCAGTTAGACGAATGTAAGTACGAATACAATCCGATTTTTAACGGAATGCCAATGAATACGTATGTTTGGGTGGGCGACTGTTTAGGATGGAATTATAAAACAATGTAAATAAGAGCAAAAGTTAAATAAATATAAATCAGCTATTTATGAAAATATAATCAAGCTCAATATCTCAGTTGAAAGATAATTTCATCGTTTAGTGGCTTTGCTTTTTGTATCTATTTAAACTGTAAATATGGCAAATACAAAATTGTGAAATTGAAACATTTTTGGTAATTAGTGTACACTATATTTTAAAAGGTTACAAGCAAAGCCACTAAGCAAGAAGATCGTCTTTACATTGAAATATGAAGCGTTTTATATTTTAATTAGTGGCTTGGTTATAATGGAATTTGCGTTTACATTGTTCTGAAGAGAGTACATCCAAGATGACCGCCCACTCCTTCGCCTCATAAAGGTTGAACCCACAAAATGCTTCAATAAATTCGATGGAATAAGATGTTACCAAAACTTCGGGATTTCAGTTAGAGTTGAACTTGACTGATTTACTTTATTTCCTTACAAATCTGTGCGACGAGTTTCTGATATCATTAGTCCTAACTAATTAAAGGATACATCTTTTGTAAGATGTCGAATAGAAATCTACTTCGTTTCATCTTGTCTTCGCATTTTAATTATTTTATTTTCAAAGTAAAGTTTAACGTCGTTATTAATTAACTAATAACTGTACCCCAAAGTAAGTTTGTCAGGAAAAGCAACGTTAAAATGAGCTCTGCCTCGATAATAGTTTGCCTCTGGACTATCTTTGATTAGTTTGTTTCCAGTCAAAATCAAAGTTAATTGGATTAGTAAACAATACTCTTGTGGAACAAGAACCGCATTTGTATTCTGAATACTATTTCGGAATGAAGTCGGTTAAAGGGGCATAGAGAGGTCACAAGAGACCAGTAACACAAGTAGTTAGATTAGTTTGAACTATGTTTGTTCTCGTTTTCAGAGAGTCAAGCTAGAAGCCGGGACATCGTATCATAAATAGACTATTTCATTACTGATACGTTTGAATTTGAAATAAATGAAACGTTCAACTAAGGTTTAATGGTTGAATTTAGCATGTTCAGTCGTCCTTTTTACTAATTCTGTAACGTGTCTTAGGCTAAGGTATGCATTAGTATAGATTGTATTGTAGTGTGTACTAGTACGCACGGATTTTAAATAAATGTATTCTCTCTCAAAGTAAGCTGACCACACAAACCTAGCCTACGTTTTGAATTTAAACCGCCGGTACAAATAGAGCCACTTGGGAAACATTTGGATAGAGCGCGGCCGCGGAACCCACTCTGGGCACCGTTTATTACATGGAGTCAAAACTGCAAACGATGTTTCAAACTGGTTAACGTACTCAAATAAAAAAATGTTTTAATGGAAGCTTAAAACTATTGTGGCTGTTGCATGTAAACTCTAAAGTCTAAAACGTGTACTATCGTCTAAGAATAAATTATTAATTAGGTTGATAAAACTTAATTTTCCCATAAGAACATAGACCTCGAATCCTCGTAAAAAAATTTTGTTTGGCAATGAAGTTAAACGTTTATGATTTAATATCCTGTAACACTAATGACTCTATGCGTCTTTTAAACACTTTTCCCATTTAAGTACGTTAATCTACTGAAAATCGTTTGCAAACTTTCCCGATAGAGCCGCTCGGGTATCTAAACCACAGAACACTAAGCTCGGGGCAACGTGAGCTTATTGTATGGCCATGAAGGGTGTTAGTAGATAACGAGGGCCTTCCATTGAAGAAAGGTGGAACTGTCGCTAATAAGATGAAGTGTGAGCAGTGAACAGTAAGCAGCAAGCTGTACAACTTTGTGCAATATTGCGAACTTAGCACGGTGGCGGAGACATTGTTAACTTTCACTTTGAACTTCGGAGATGTAGCGTGGACTGTGATTGTGTAGTCTCAGATCCTTCTGTCCTTCTGTGCCAATACCGTCTCCAAGACGACCCGAGACACAGACCACAACCACGTAGCGCACCACACTGCTCCACGCGCAACACCTCGCAAAACTCCACACCATCACCATGCAGTTACTGCTAGTGGCAGATCACTCCTCTGGGCCCCAATTATAATGAAACTCTATTCATTCGTTACACAAAGGCTTCTGCTTTTAATAACGAGCTTATTTGTTCTTCACTCTTTGTCGTCCGTCCGTTCTTTGTTTCACGGTCGATTGATCCGGCGACGTTCAGTGTTTGGATTATGTTTTCTCTATGTGTTGTACGGTATGTGTGTATCGAAATTGAGCAGGAACAATCCGGTATGAGTCGAGGTCAACAGAATAGACCGACCTTGGAAGAATTTTAACCTTCGACTCCATTATTCACCTTAGGTTTCTGCATTGATTGGTTTACTGAACATTAAGCATAATGGACGATAGTTCAATTAAAATGTTGTTTTGTTAGTGTTTGAACTCTAAATAACAAGTGATTGTATTAACAAAGATTTCTGGTTTTTAAATTTTAAATTAACCTCCATCTTAGAAGAAAATTAAAAAATAATGAGAACTTCTTTTTTGAAATGCATTTTAGTTCAATTTAGAAGGTAACATGTAGTAAATAAAGGTGTCATGTAGTGTCTAATATAATTTCAGTATTGTTGATTCATGCTCATCATTCATGAGTATGATTTTATTTTGTTAGCGTGTGGTCCTAGTAGTGGGATCATTATAGATTCCACAGCTATGAATATAGTTTTAATTACAGCGTGGAAATTAACACTCTTTCGGCTTGATTTTTCTTCTTTAAAATTACTAAGTGTGACAAGAATTGCTAAAAATAGTAAATAAAATAATTTTAAACTGTAGCGCTTATTTAACACGCTGTCAGCTAGTCCTCACCCTCGTGTAGTTTAGTCAATTTTCAATTATACCAAATATGAGAAACAACAGGACGGAAACTATACCAAATATGAGAAACAACAGGACGGAAACTATACCAAATATGAGAAACAACAGGACGGAAACTATACCAAATATGAGAAACAACAGGACGGAAACTATACCAAATATGAGAAACAACAGGACGGAAACTATACCAAATATGAGAAACAACAGGACGGAAACTATACCAAATATGAGAAACAACAGGACGGAAACTATACCAAATATGAGAAACAACAGGACGGAAACTATACCAAATATGAGAAACAACAGGACGGAAACTATACAAATTTGCAATACATAAACACTGTAGTATTTTGTTGGAATTAATTTTGCTTGCCATAAATTAAGTAAAACTGGGACAAACCTGGATGCCAACTACGAGGACAGGATAAAGCAGAAAGCAGTTGAATCAGAATGCTTTGCAATTCAAATCTGACCACGATTCTTTCATTTCACATCCAGTCCGGCCAAATATTGTCCCTAGATTTAAAACATCAGGTTCTAAATATTCGGGGACGCTTCTCTTTAACTCTTCAACCTGACTTTTAACGCAACGAAAACTTGTTTCAACGAAATATATTCACCGAAGATAGACTGAGATTGGTGCGTAGCGTAAACGTTTCTATTCGATTGCTGGATATTTCGCATGTTAAACAAAGGCATGTTAAACAAATATAAGGTATACAGTAGTAAGTACTTGTTTCGGTCGTACACTGATTGAATAATGAAATTTACCTACGAAATTCCTACGTAATCAACGTAATTCCTATACAAAATCACCCGAACCGTACTTAGTTGTCACCCTCGTAACTTAGATATTAGGCATGGGTCGTACATGGACTTGGAAGTCCCGGCATGTCAACCGAAGCTCACTATGCAGTGTGTACCCCTACAGTAGTTATAGTGGAAGACCTATGTCAGTACCTTCAATTGGGTTACAACTGTCTTCTGATCCTAACGTCTGTCTCGTCACCTAGCTATGCATTACCCGATTGCTCGTGCCTGTGTCTTAATGGTATGTACAGTTTTCGATTTACAGTATTGCTATACAACGATGTTTGGTCTTTTTCAAACATAAATAAAAACAACGACTAACGGTGCTCCTAGTCGTGAATCTGACTTTCGACCATGAGTCAACAATATAAGTTCGACCGTGTGATTCTGGACGATGTACGAGTAGTCGAACTGTATGCTGTATTGTACTCAGTAGCCTACTACGTGTATCCCCTGGCGGATTGGTATCGCCAGTTCATCGCACAATTCATAAGATACTTTGAGGTACGCTAGGTAAAGGTCGATGTTGTGTGGGAGAGACGTCTTTGCAGTCCTAACTAATCCTCGTTAAACAAGACATATTTTACCTGTACCGTTGAACGTGTTTGATTGTGTGCAGTGTGCAGTATACGAGTATGTGAGCTGTGCGGCTACGGCGTGATGGGCATGGGCCACGACCCGCACCCCGCACCCACCAAACGTGTAATCATTTTAACACTCTCCAGTCATTATTCGTGGGTGGTCGTTTTTTACTGTCGGCTCACACTGTATATAATTATTATTAATTAAGCCAACTCCGGTGCTCTGTTCAGCGGATATGGAGTACTACGGAGCGCAGGCCTAGTGTATACTGGATAGTGTATACTGGATAGTAGCTGCCTAGCTGGTCGAGGCTCGGGTAGCTCGCACTTAGTTTCCGGTCTTTGATTGTGTCCGGCTCGGCAGTAGGCCCCAGGACAATGCTTGCGCACGCGTGGCCCAAGTCCTGATCCTGATCCTGATCCTGCCACACGTTCTTCTCACATCATTCGGTCCTAGTCACGATTGAAGTATACGTATTTTAAATCATAATACACTGGAAAGGTAATCAATGACGCTTGTTTAATTAGTTTGCACAGTTCGCGTTTTGATTGATAAATAAATATGTTTTCTTATTATTTGTTTGTTGTGTAATAAATCTTCAGTTCTAGAAGCCGTTAACAGTCTATGGAGAGTATATTATTGTAAATCATATATATTTGTACCTAATCCCCTTATACGATTTATGTATGGAAGGAAGCATTGAATAGGCGTGATAATTTTCGCATCAAGGTTTATATTCCTTTCACTTTTTATGTAACTTCTAAATCTCAATGATGCTTCTTAATTTACATTTGATGCTTCTTTTTGTGCTAAGTTACAATGAAACGCTTACCTACTTCTTGTGTAAAGCTGCATTGTCACTGGTGCGGCTGGAACGTCTATCTTTCAACGTCAGTCGTTGGACGTTTATCGTAGAGCGCCTGCTTTGTATTGTTTTTATGGTGCCATTGTCACTCACACGGCCGCCGCTAGAGTCGTTAACTATCGTAGAGGTCTGCTCCTGGAGCAGTCATTGCACGATTTTTGGCGTATACACATAAAGTTTCGTGAAAATGCGTAGTGTTCTTTGGCGATGTCAACCAAAATACCTCACAAATTATGTTTCACATCCAAGGAAGACGAAAAGCTATCGAGGCGATTTCCTCCCACCCTGCTATTTACGATTTGAAACATCCTCTTTATAGGGACCAAAGAAGGACAATATTTGGGTGGTATCTGAGGAAATAGGAAAATGAAGTTTCATCCAACTCCTACTACGACAACAATGCACATTTTTCATACACGGAGATTAGATTTTATACGTTATCAGGTGTATTATTTAATTTGAACTAACTTCTCCTGATTATTATAGAAATAATTGTTAAATTTACGTAATTGTAAATTACAAATTGCTTAGTCGTGGTGTACTTATCATTTCTAAAGTTTCTTCATCTTCTATATCTTCAATCAACAAATAACTAATAAGATTTTTTTAAATTCATCATGGAACTCACCGACAGTCAAGAAGCAACTGAGCTACCGACTACCGTGAGAAAATCGCATCAGCGACAACAACGACTACAACGATAATCTCCGAGCGGTAATCTTCCAACGACTGACGTTGAACGATAGACTTTCCAGCCGCACCAGTGACAATCTGACGCAGTGACGCTAGAGTGTGCAATGTGCAGTTGTAGCTTTAGGCCGTGCAAGTAAGTGCACATTTAATGTCATAATCTACATGCGGCTACTAGCCACTTGCCACTAGCCGGGCCTGCGCACTCGCACGGATATGTTATGAAGTCTAAGCACCGGTTAGGAAATAATACGTCGCACATTAACGTACGGACTGATTATTGAAAATGATACGTTAGACATGGCCACTGCTACCAGCATTCGATCCTCAGTGCCGTTCACCGTGCACCGTGCACCGTTGCAGTACGCACCTTCAGTACTCAGTACTCACCAGTATTCAGTACTTATCTACTGTAAGTAGTCTGCGCCTGCGGGTACAGTAAATTATAAACACATCCCACGTTTTATCGCCGTAACTTCCTAAAGAGATCTCTTACAGTAATAATTACTTGATAAAATAAGGGTACCTTACAAATAAAATAATACGCGCATTTTTGCATCCCGTCACGTTTGGTTTCAAGTTTTGCAAGCTTATTTTCGAGGGCTGCGCGTTTCTTATGAAATAATAAATAAATAAATTGTTTATTGCGTTAACATTGAACATGTTATGCAATTGTCAAATTACTGCAATTTAAAAAGCTAAAACCTTCCACACATTCTACCATTGAAATCCCATTCAGACATACATTTTTGGCATTCACTCTCTCATTCATTCGAATTGTACTGTAACAACTTCGGTTTTGCTCAGTCTATATATGGGTGTGGGTCTAGAGGTAAATTGTCGATACCAAAAATCAATAAAACTCTTGACTGTTTTAAGAAGGGACTTGTTTTCACCGGTAAGGGTTAGGACCAGAACAAGGAAAAGGTCCGTTACTGAATTGCGATGAGGTATGCCTATTGACCAAATGAAAATAATAAATCTAATTACGTGACCCTAAATTTTTAAACAAAATACTGGTAAATAAATTAAACCAGTAAATTATTGTGTATTCTGATTTATTCGAGCAAAAGTTTAGCTCTGATATTTCAATGAACAACTGATTCCCAGTAGTGACCTTAATAAATTCAGGTCATTATTTTAACCTCTTAAATGTATAAAATACCAATACACAATATCCTCTTAAATGTACAAAATACCAATACACAATATACAATCTTACTCTTACATGCTGCCCAATGTGAACCGAGCCTTAAGTAAGAAATGCATGGAATCTATAGTGCACTATAGCCCTATACAGTACGGTGTTTTGTATTGTATTTACAAGTAGTATTGCCACGAAGAAGTAGATACAGTACCCACCCAGTGTCTCGTAACTTTGCTAGGTACATCTTTTTCTTTACGAGGAAGTCGATTTCGTTCTAACTGAAGGATATCAAGACGGTTTGGATTTGTATAACACAAGACTGCGCGAGTACGTGATTGTATAGCAGTGCTACAAACAGAATATGAAAACGCGAAACTACTTTTAAGACAATGATAATAAGGAATTTGGGTTTTGATGGATTGGAATCAGGTCAAAGTCTCCAAGTCAAAGAATTGGAACTATTAGCATTCATTGAGCTCAACAGCACAATCCAGCACTTCAACGAGCTCAACCTCAAAACCAACCCAAAGAAATCTATCTTCTTTCACCCAATTCTGTTTACGTCAGACATACTCAGATCATACTCCAACTGTCATGTTGGATGAGACTGAGATTGAAGAAGTCTACACAACAAATTTCCTCGGGATACACCTCGATCGAGGTTTGACCTGAGATTTTCATGTCTGCTCCAAAATTTCCTCAGGCATTTATGTTTTGAGACAGCTATTCGAATATTGCCCAACTCAGGTACTGATGACGGCATATTATGGAGTAGTCTTTTCTCACCTCTCCTACGGTGTAGCTCTGTGGGGAGGCTGCAAAAGCGAAAACTTTTCCAGAATTTTTATTCTCCAAAAACAAGCAGTCAGAACAAAAGCAAAGCTGCAATGGGGAGAGTCGTGCAGGTCAGCTTTCAAAAATTCGAAACTGTTGACATTACCCTGCCTCTAAATTTTGGAAACCTGCCTTTTTTCAGACAAAAATGCGACCCCGTAAGTGATATCCCGGGGTGATATCCACTCTTACGTAACCAGGGGCAGGGAGAACTACCGAACTGGGAGACACAGAACGGTAGCTCCTGAACGTTTGCCTTCACAGGCAGGATTTCAACTAGTCAATTCGATTGAAAGTGCACATATGCCAAAGGCATTCGAAACTTGCTTGAAAAAATGTTGGTCGCAGAAGCATTCTATAATATAAACGAGTTTAAGGCACACGACTGGGGCTCCGCGTAAACAGACCACGGGCCAAGGGGCTAGAGTGGATCAAATTCGGGTGAATGAGAATTGGGTGATTGCAAATACTGTATGTTTGAATGGGATTTCGATGTGTATGAATGCAAAATTTTAGACACTTAACACTTATGACGGTTGCATGACATGTATATGTTAACGCAATAAGAGATTTATATATCAGGTGTCAGTTGACAGTTTGAGCAGTTTCTGGAAACTGCCACATGGGGCGGCGACGTGTTTTCGCGACGCCTAACTTTAATGCACGTAAATGCAGTAGTGAGGTTGACTTTAAACTTTTCACTCAGCGCTTTTTGTGATCGCTTTATTACCGCACTCTGTGTTGTTCCAACTTGGCTTTCCGTATAATGCTCTTAGATGACAAAACTCCTCATAGTTCTGTTGTCAGTCAACACTGAACTCTCTACACTTGTTTCTTCTGTTAACGACTTTGGTGTTTACCTCGCACGCTGTTTGAGTTTGATTTTCAACCTGTCAGCATAGCTACGTAGATTAAACTTAGTTTCAGCTAATGTGTTGAAATGTTGTCTATTTCCTTAGTTTTCAGAATTTGCGAGTTAGTGTTTTCGGCCCGATAATAACTGATGAATTTAATATTCTACTTATTTTAATAGTTATACGAGTAAAGCTTGATAACAACATGATAAAGAGACCTAACTTCGGTGTAATTAACTTTGGTGTAAACATCATATAGCCTCTGAACTGTTTTACTAGGCTATAAATAGGTAATTTACCTGCCAACAGTCAATATGTAACGTAGATTGCAAACATCACACATTGAACTGTTGACGCAAGCAAATACAATACCCATTTTTAGTACCATATTCCAACCTTTCTTTTCTGCAAATTATCCCGCACACTGGCTAGATAGGGTCACTGCATCAACAACTCTAGTTAATATTTAACCCAGGCTTTCGTAATTACGTTTTTTATTACAGTAATGGTTGAGGTTTGCTTATTTGTTATTTGTTTAAAATAAAATGTCCCAAAGTAGAATTTGCATTAACATTTCGTGATACAGTTGCACTGAATCAAAATTCATCTTAACTGCTATGCCTTTGAAACATGTTTTAAGTAATAGGAACCCATGTCATAATTTAAAATGAATTGTATAGCTGTGTTATCCGTGGAAATAAATAAAACAAACTGGGGACGTTTAAGGAAACCCGAGTAAAATAATCTAGCGTCGATACAAATATCACAAACCACACGTTCAATACACCTGTATGAATGTAGAAATATCACCCTCTGAATTTGGGATTGGCCAAAACGTGTCAAATGTATGCACACTGGGGTTTAATCCGATTGTTCTCTATGTAGCGCAGTTTCTTTTATTGTATTTGTTTGAGTTACAATACGAGTCGCTTAGTTTGAATGTTGCAAATGCACAGTATCCATCGATCTGATCGAGAAGCGTAGATTCAGATTAGGCCATTAAGAGTGCGCTGCAGTGACCGTGACCTTGAATCGTCCTACAACAGTAATGTAAAACATCAATTTTCTTGGGACACCTCACGCCTACAGTTTTCATCGGATTTGTATGAAACAAACTTTGTTTTAGAGCGCATTAAATATTTTAGTGGTTCAGCGAATTTCCATTTACTCGTTTATCAAACTGTGACATAAATGCAAAACATAATAAACAGTTATACTAAAATTTTTGTTTTTACGTTCAAACTAATAAAGTTGTCAATAAAAGTGGTCAGTACAATACCATATTTCAAAAAAAAGTTATTTCAAAAGGATCTGATGAAAATTGTGAGCGTGAAGTGTCTCAAGAAAATGTTCATTTTCACATTGTTCTTATGAGAAAAAAACAAAAGGCCGGCAGGTACTTTGCTGTTAACTTGCAGCTGTTTTATAAGTTGCAAGTAGACCAGTGACGGGTGAAAGGTGACGGGTGTAGGCTACAGTCTAAGTAGTAAGTAGTAAGTACAGAGTACCGGCAACTCTACTGAACACGCGGCACGCAATTCGGGAATAAAAGCTGCCAGTAAATCACTCTCGAACCTCGTGAAACGTAGGCCTAATCAACAAGGATCGATAAGAAAAATGTACTGTATCAGGTTGCCGCGCGTGAACCGGGTCAAGGAAACTCAATCCTGTGTTAACATTATTCTACAAATGTTATCGTCGGTCAATTAACCACTTAAACGTCAACATAGTCAACATATTGCTTGAGAAGCCCTTCTTGATTATAATGCCGAATTTCCATTTCTACTTTATACTCGGCCGCCTAGCGTCTTCTTGTTAGAAAGCTCGTTCTGTCTCTTGACTGAAGGGTAGTCTACGGTCGTACAAAATGACATGTTTGTGGCTAGAAAGTACGAATCATCGCGTCAACTTTGCACAATTGTTTTGTAGTTAGCAATTGCAACTTATTAAAAATTGAAAAATATGCTTTAATTCTGCACTAAAAAATATATTGATCTTCCAACTAAAAGTTAAAATTCGCAATTACAATTTTCATAACGATAGCGTTTGTTGGACTGCAATCCTCTAAATCGTCACTTTTCCCGTCAGTACGGCGTAAAGCTTTGACTCCAAATAATAAAAATACATCTAATAGAGAACTAGAGCATGATCAACACACTCATTAAATCATTGGCACTAATGTATGTAGCCAACTAGCTATCAAAGAGCGGTCTGCGGTCGCCGATGCTTGTGTGAGAGTGCTGTGTGATGAAAAAGTGCAAGGTCCCTGGTCCCAGAATGTTGATGTAACTAAGTTCATTTCCTAGTACTGTAGGCTATGTGTTATCTCAGCGATAACCGTTCTGCTGTTGCTCGGGTCAACTGTTTCGTGGCTCCTTCATATCTAGAAGCAAAAACACATTCGATAACATATCTCGGGTTCAACATAACACAAACCCATTTACTCTAGTAATCCGACTTTCATCACAATTCGTTATTAAAAGTGTTTGAAAAAGCCCGACACGATACAAGATTTCATTTGTTTTTAACTAACCGCCATCGAGCCAAAGTGTTCTTAACACTAATAGCACACTATTTGTATTACAATTCATACAATCTTAGTTAATAAATAACCGATTTTAAGACAAGTGCGTAGTCGTGGACTACAGAATTACATAGAATCTTTTTCTTCACATAATTGATCGTGCGTGTTTAATTGTTAAGAGACCAAATGCTCCTTGATCGAGCCTGCCATCCTCCATGAAATGACAGAGGTAAGCTCTGGAACCTGTGAGGCCAAACAACAATATTGATCTTTACGGATTCACGACCTCCAGCTAAATACTGGATGTCCAAAAACTCTCTCGCAGGAGCGTGAGTTTTTTTGAGGGGGAGAGCTTTTCGACTGAGAGTGCCCTGTCAAAAGTTGATAACTCTCATACATTTGTATTAAAAGAGTTGTAAAATCATGAAGGTCCACCATTGTTACGAATTTGAAAACCCAATGTCAGCCAAAGTTTGTTTGGCATTCCTAATAATATTTTATAGAATAATTAAAAGATTTAGAAAGATATCCAGCATAAATGATCCCGCGCGAACGCTTGCTACAAGAAATACGCTGTGGTTTGTAATGGAATCACGATAGATCTTTTGAGCTATTATATTTCCCAAGTGATACGTTTTATGGATTCATAACGCCACGGCCCTTTAGCTCTGAGTGATAAATTGCTCAGTTTAAATGAGTGTTGGAGTCAAAAGTGAACGAAATTGGTAGCAAACGCGAAATGGAAGTGATTACATTTAGTTGCCATCAGCGCATCAGCTCGACAGCGGCGCTCCGACACGGGAAATTGTGTTTGGCAACCAACCCCCCGACCCCCATCCCTTCAGAACCTAACCAGCCTAACCAGCTACTCTTCGGCAGAACCTATCACTGTAGCTGGGCAGCTAGGCTTGACCCCCATCCCTTCAGAACCTAACCAGCCTAACCAGCTACTCTTCGGCAGAACCTATCACTGTAGCTGGGCAGCTAGGCTTGACCCCATCCCTTCAGAACCTAACCAGCCTAACCAGCTACTCTTCGGCAGAACCTATCACTGTAGCTGGGCAGCTAGGCTTGACCCCCATCCCTTCAGAACCTAACCAGCCTAACCAGCTACTCTTCGGCAGAACCTATCACTGTAGCTGGGCAGCTAGGCTTGACCCCCATCCCTTCAGAACCTAACCAGCCTAACCAGCTACTCTTCGGCAGAACCTATCACTGTAGCTGGGCAGCTAGGCTTGACCCCCATCCCTTCAGAACCTAACCAGCCTAACCAGCTACTCTTCGGCAGAACCTATCACTGTAGCTGGGCAGCTAGGCTTGACCCCCATCCCTTCAGAACCTAACCAGCCTAACCAGCTACTCTTCGGCAGAACCTATCACTGTAGCTGGGCAGCTAGGCTTGACCCCATCCCTTCAGAACCTAACCAGCCTAACCAGCTACTCTTCGGCAGAACCTATCACTGTAGCTGGGCAGCTAGGCTTGACCCCCATCCCTTCAGAACCTAACCAGCCTAACCAGCTACTCTTCGGCAGAACCTATCACTGTAGCTGGGCAGCTAGGCTTGACCCCCATCCCTTCAGAACCTAACCAGCCTAACCAGCTACTCTTCGGCAGAACCTATCACTGTAGCTGGGCAGCTAGGCTTGACCCCCATCCCTTCAGAACCTAACCAGCCTAACCAGCTACTCTTCGGCAGAACCTATCACTGTAGCTGGGCAGCTAGGCTTGACCCCCATCCCTTCAGAACCTAACCAGCCTAACCAGCTACTCTTCGGCAGAACCTATCACTGTAGCTGGGCAGCTAGGCTTGACCCCCATCCCTTCAGAACCTAACCAGCCTAACCAGCTACTCTTCGGCAGAACCTATCACTGTAGCTGGGCAGCTAGGCTTGACCCCCATCCCTTCAGAACCTAACCAGCCTAACCAGCTACTCTTCGGCAGAACCTATCACTGTAGCTGGGCAGCTAGGCTTGACCCCCATCCCTTCAGAACCTAACCAGCCTAACCAGGGCAGAACCTATCACTGTAGCTGGGCAGCCTTGACCCCCATCCCTTCAGAACCTAACCAGCCTAACCAGCTAGGCAGAACCTATCACTGTAGCTGGGCAGCTAGGCTTGACCCCAATCCCTTCAGAACCTAACCAGCCTAACCAGCTACTAACCAATACTGAAAGGCAGGCCAAATACGTAATAGTAGTTCTACCACTCAACCTCGACCTATACCTAGCGTTACCGTATAATCACATTACAAATGTAGGCCTAAGTGGTGACTGCGGGGATCGAACCCGCGCCAGCGGAGTGATTAGCCATTGGTTATTGATTGCTATTTATACATAAATTATTTGTTGTATCCTCGAGAGTCTCTACAAGTGTGATGTTATTATTGTAAATAGGCGATTGCCGTATGTATTGAAATAAATAAATAAAAAATTAGTTCTGGAGTCGCGCACGATTCCAACCCGCCACGCGTCCGCTCTGTGTGGAATTTGCTATCGTCAACCGAATACTTAATCTACGTAACGTATCTTCGTTCTTTGTGTGAATAGTTAATTATTTTCTTTGAAGAAGATAATCTTGTTTTTATGTTTAATTGATCAAATTTGATTATTTGCATTGTTTTTGTTGCAGGTAAGCTTCCCAGGACAATTACAGTATGTGTTTCGTTGCGAGAGGAGAGGTAAGGTTCCTACTGTAGTTTCTCAATGAATTAATTATGTAAAGTACTGTATGTACTGTATTGTGACATTGTGTTCTTTTCTCAATATAAATACACTGTTCTCTGGATCAGTATTAGCGAGTTGCGATTCAAAGTACATAACAAGATGTTCTACTTTTTCTCCGTGTGGTTCCTTAATACTCATTTTACAACCTGACAACCCATCACTGGAAAGCACTTTACTGTTCTCACGGGTTATAGTTATGTTATTCCTTATGCGTTATCACCAGTTCCCCACCAGAGGCTGTTATGGGGTTTCAACATCGTAACTTAGGAAGAAGGCGTTGACACCTCCGAGGAACTACACTCTCGCTGTAAACAGTGTTCGCGGTAAACCCCAGTTTAATATTTATCTCGTCGAATGAAGCAGTTTTATACAGTGTTAGTGTTCATTGATGGCTAGTTTGTTTATCTGGTATGGTAAAGATAAACCTACCAAATGTGTCTGATCGCTTGAAAATAGTTCACGCTTGTGTAAAATGTGATTTAGCATTTATTCCACGATTAAATGAACCTAAGGCATTCAAAGCTAGTCTTAAAACAATTCTGATTTCTCAAGCATTTTATGATACAGACGAGTTTATGGCATTCAATTGGGAGACCCTATGATTCGCTGACTGAATAGGGACTAGAGTAGCTACATTCGAGAGCATGGGAAGGAGTGAGTGTAAGAATGCAAGGAAAACTTTAGATACTCAAACATTTGACGATTGCGATACATTTATTGTAAATGTCCAATATGCAATAAAACATTTATTTACGCGGGTAGTCATTGATGAAACAAGACAAGTACACATAGAATAACTCTAAGGCTTTCGCGGACGATGTGACAGCTATAATCTAGTTTTTACGCGTCAATACATCATTATAATTAGCTTGAAATATTTCCGTATCGCTGTGGAGTACTGGTTCAGTGTACATTAGCGATACTAACAGATTACAAAACACAGCTATAACACAAAACATGCAATAGAATTTGACAAAGCCAAATTATTTGCAAAATGTTACATTACTTCCTGAAAGTCATCCGAGAAACCAATGAAATAATTGAAAATGATAGTAACTTACACATCGTCAACCACAAATTTTTGCGGATCCGTGGCGGATTGGTATCGCGCGCGACTCCGGGGCTCATCACTCTGGTGGTGCGGGTTCGATCCCCGCGGTCACCACTTACAATTTGAAATGTGACTATACGGTGACGCTAGGTAAAGGTCGAGGTTGAGTGGTAGAGAGGACTTTGTAGTCCTAACTTCGCCTCGTTAAACAAGACAAACTTTACCTTTTACCTTTAACTTAAACAAAGAAGACAGCATTAAACTTTCAAGAAGCTGGAAACGACTCCTGAAGAAGTCTTTTCGATATTTTCTTAGCCAATGAGAACACTGGTATTTGGCATCCCGGCTCCAATGGACGGTTGGCAGCCGTATGCCCAGTACGATACAGTAGACAGCAAGTATCTCAGTTTCAGCCAATCAAGGACTGAAGATGGTACTCCACAGCGAGACCGAAATATTTTAAGCTTATTATAATGATATTTTGACGCGGTGTGAACCAGAAGAACTATATTATAGTTATACATACGATTGTATGTATGAATGAGATCTCGATGTAAGTATGAGTGCTAAAATTGTATAGCTTTCAAAATAATTGACGATTCCAATGCAATGTAGGGCCTATGTTGTTTATGGAATAAAACATGTATTTATTTATTGTTTGCAATGTTGGCTAGCCTGAATTATGTCAGGCCCTGTAGTTGCACCGCAGCGTATACTATATACTGTACACTGTACACACTACGCGTACGCTGCTACGCACAAAGCGTGAGTTTGCGTGACCTAGGCGAGCACGCGACCTGCACACACGCACGCACTCACATCACTCATCACTCATCAGTCACCAGTCAGTAGTCAGCACATATCAGTACATTGTTCTCAGTTCCAGATACATGCCAACACGTGCCAATTCAAACAAGTTCAACAAGTAAACATTACACTATTTTGCAACATTTACTTAACGTGAAATCATGCTGGAAAATGCTATTGAGGTTATAGTTATGTTTAAAATATTTAAGCTGAACAGTAAAATCGAAATAAACGTGGAATGCAAAATATTAGATTTGCGCATAAAATTAATACAAGATTAGTGCTGCACGCAGTGTATATTTTGTAATCAACCGACCGGACTAAATTGGGCCCCACCCCCATTACGGGTGGATGGCTGGAGGCTACTTGCCAATAACCGTTGATGAAAGTTGAAGATTACGAGAGAGAGAGAGAGATCTCACTTTACCTTACCTGTACCGGTGCACCAAGGCACCAACCCCTCGCCTACTTGTAATCTCGGCTCTCTCGAGTAAAGTAGAAACCCGCATTAACCCTTTTTTTATTAAAACATCATCCTCGAGTTGAAAACTCGACATATAAATATACAGATTTGAAATTCGTAGAGTCGGGGCAATTTCTCATCTGTATTAAGCGGAGCTTGACTGAAAGTTTAAAATCCTTGCCAATATTTCTCGGTTATTGCTAGCGCCAGGGTGGATTTCATTTGCCTCGGTCTCAGTTTGCGTTTGCTCAAGATCGAGCATTTGACCGCCCATCACTCCTTTCCTTTTCCCATTATATTTCTTCGAGATATTCGATTACTTAGTATTATTACGGATTATATTTTGAGTTTTAGTTGACATTTGTGACATTGATAATCCAATTATATTCTAAGTCTGTATACTCAAAAGTTGGTAAATCAATGTCTTCGTCAGTCAGTTGAAAGATGTTACCAGTAAAATGTGGGAATCTCGCCCTACACTAATAAAACAGAAACGGATGTTGAACACTCTGTGTTCGACATTAGGGCAATTCACGATGGACATAAAACTAAAACTAACACCGTAATTGACAGTAGGAATCCAACCCCTTCGTAAAAGAAACAATCATTAATTCAAATCATAAACTTCCTCATCCAGTTCCTCACACAAAATACCGCATAAAAACCCTCACAGGAAACGTAGAGCTTGTGAAGCCTACTTGAGTAATATGAGAGAACGAATGTAATGTGTTTTTCTTTAAGGACACAGTTATAAAAGTCTATAAATCCTCCTACAGTATTGCAATATGTTTGGTCGGAAGTGGCAAACCCTGTGCCATGGTCCTGGTCATTCCATCTGATGAGGTGACGACTGGTTTCACATCTCAGGTGGTGTCTATGTCCACCGGTCACTTCACTCACTCGTCGTCTGTCACTCAGCACTCAGTCACTCAGCCGGCAGGCCCAGATGGCCCTCTGAGGTAAGAGCAAAGTGTCGGTCATCAGTTACGAAACAGGAAGATATTCCAATTGCACTCGCCGGATTGTATATGACTTTCACGAGATAAGTCAAGTGAGATATGACTTCGACGAGCCGCTTAGCCGCTTTCACCGGCGCTTCCATAGTCGGCCACTAAATGCAATAAGCGACAACTCGCGGCTCGTGGTTACCCAACACCCAGACGTACCCGACAACGCGCAGGCGCAGACGCAGGGAGCTCATTAATACAGATACCGAGTGTTAGTGTTAGTTGTGATAGTAGAATCGTTAGCACCAGAAGGCAAACTGGGATATAGGACTTGCAGCTGGCAACAGAATGAAGGTCGAAGACATAAGTACTGCAGAGAGCAGTGTGTGAGCGTGTCACGCCGAGGAGTTTTAGCATACAACATATGGTTAGGCGACATATTATAGTGGACAACATACATACACGGATCGTAAAGGATATCAAATTTGAGACCCCTATTGGTTTTGCACATTTTTATTCGTATGAAATCGTAGTTTTAGTGACACTTAACACTTTTTGAAAGGAAATTTATACTTCTGTAAACTGCTGAATGTTGGGATATTTAAACGAAACATCACAATCGAATTAGTGAATGAAAAACTACCACTTTTGACTACTTAACTCAGAAATGTTAAGAACAGGTCCTGGAGGTAAGATACGGTATTATGGTTTATGAGTTGAAAGAAACGAAAGGATGACTTCTTTGAACATTGTGGCCCCAGTTTTTAAATACTATTCAATAAAATGGCTTGCGTTCAGAAAAACTGCAAAAGAAGTGCGTGTGCCCAAGCACATTAACCAGTCAAAGTCAAATAGTTTATTGCCATTAAATACCATGGTAAATGGGCACACGTCAAAATGTATACACTATTCAAATAGGTGGTACTGAGTTTTTCTAGCTTACTCAGTCTCTACCATTCATGGTCCAGAAACTCACTGACTTTATAGAAGGCATGGTCTAGCCTCAAGGTTTAGTTGCCTTTTGAATGAGTTGTTGTTAGGTTCTTGTTTAAGAGAGACAGGAAGAGCATTAAAAAGTCGCACTCCACACTGCAGAAGATGGAGTTTAGAAAAGGTTGTCCGGTGTCTTGGTATTGGGAGATTGCTTCTGTTACGTAAATTGAGATTGGGATTTACTGAGGGTATAGGAAACAGGGAAGGGGTTTTTGACGAAAGTTAGTGTTTCTAGGATGTAAATTGACGGAAGTGTTAGGATTTTGTGACTTCGGCACAACTCTCTACAATGATCACGGCTCTTTAAGTGGAAAATTGTGCGTATTGCTCTTTTTTGAGGGATAAAAAGATGATCTGTCCTGGACGAACTGAATCCAGTACTTTGTAGAATAGAATTGAATAGCCACAGGTGTGACAAACTGAATGTCTCGCATGTAAAGTGAATAGCTCAAGTAGGACGTAGGTGGTGTTGAGATTGAGTTGTGAAGATGCTACCGGAGACTCGAGACAGTGGCATAGATCTCTATACATGTACAGTATAGAGATCTATGGACAGTGGACAGTGGTGGTGAGTGTAGTGGGGAGTAGGCCTACAGTGTAGACTGTGGAGGTAAAGTGGTGTCTGTGGCGTTGCTAATAGGTAGTGGTGGTTTAATGAAGTTCCACTGTGGCAAATCACTTGTCAAGCACATACAGTATAACAACACATCACACATCTGACACTACTGACACTGGCAGTGCCAATACAGAACTGTACTTGAGCTCCTCCCTACAGTCTTCAGTAAACACAGTTTATTTGGTTACTAACTAATTTCGAACCTAACATATTAGCTGAGCGGATTCGTATCCGCTGCAAGTTTACTTTGTGTCCAATTTCAACCTCAAAACATCTGTTTGCTCGACATGTGTCGCTTTTAATCAAACTTGGTGAGTATATTTCCATCCGAGTACAGAAGTGGGTGATTAACTCAGTCGAAATTAAAGCTGCAATGAAAATGTGTTTTGTAAGTCGGTACAACCCTGCTTCATAGACAAAATAGTAATCTCGTCCTTTTATCCGATCCTTTTGTTTATATTTTGTTTATTAATTAATGTATCTGACAAACAGTGCATCTAGCGCCACTATTCACACATTACTTCTGAAAATATTAATTAGGTTAGTAACATGTTACCTAGAACTGCTTACGTCAATAATTTTCAATCATGCTGTGGTGTCACCACAGTATCATTGTTGGGCTCCATTCAGTGACTGTTTGAGTTATCAACGTGCAATAGTTCCTTCCGTAGCAGAATTAATTTGATTTCCATTTAAATCATTCAGCAAACAACCCCTCATTCGAGTACAAGATTCAGACAACCAAGAACAAGATTCGAGTAGCAACCAAACCCTCATTAATGTCTTCGATCAGTTGCTTTCTCAACACCAGCAGGGGCTGTAGGCCGTGTCTTTACCTACGGCTTGATCGACGAAAGAGATCCTCTGTCACAAAGTTGCTGTCAGAGTTGCAAGAAACGGAGATAAAGCGGTAAACTTTAACCCCATTATTGAGTTAACTAGTGGAAATACACTGCAGTAAGTGGAGTTTCTAAATGCCAAGGTGTACTGGTATTATGCAGCAAGACTGGGTCGTCACTACAGAGTTCAGATGGCGAGGTGAGCGCGCGTAGAGTGTGCAGGAGCGGTGTAGAGGGTGTTCTCGTGGCCGGCACACCGAGTTGATGCCAGATGAAGTGTTGGCGGATTGCAATCCCGCTGCATTACACAGCCCGAGAGGCTGAGAGGCTGAGAGGCGGTCCAGGAAGCCATACAGAGTGTTGAGTCAGAACAAGCAAACCCCACAAGCACGCTCGTCGCTCACGTACCATTGAACACAACTAAATAATACTTGTGTTTGTCTATGAAAATACTATGACTCTATATACATATAAATACTACATATATACACAATGCTACTGCTTTGTCATCGGTAGGGGGTGTTGTCAATGCCTCTCTATCTTGAAATGAATGATATCATCTTGCTTTTAGTTGGATATAAAACTGAAAGGGAGCACAGTGTATATGCCTTTTTCTAAGAAAATGTTCTTAAAATTATTATTTTACTTTCTAGTCACAATGGACAATTTTATTTGTCATAATTTTATTCAAGGGTTCCCTGCAAGGCTGTACGTGGCTGCAGCACGATATAGGTAGCCGTCAACGATTTCATACCATACCTATACGAGCCTGAGTAATGGAAAAATCCTCAGGAAAAGCCGTGTATGTAAAAATCGCCTTAAAGAATAAAAGTTATGGGATGACCTGTGTATTGGCTTTCTCAAATCGCTTTTCCGTGACGTTTCCTCCCATCGTCTTTAAACCCTTTTTACATTTACTCTGGAGACCAAATTGTAATAATCCCCAGCAAAATGTTAGGCCTATGCTTTTGGCATGACGAAAGTGTCGAAATGTACTTGCACAACGAAGAAGCTAGAGGCCCGGGAAGACGCGGGCGGGCACCCGGGCAGGTGAGAAGATTCGGCGCTGGCGGGTGTGAGTGGGGGACACCTAACACACACACACACACACACACATACTCAGACACCTGCCCCTGCTGCTACATCTACTCACTACCAGCTACTCACTACTACATCCACAACACCAGTCCTCAACCGGAGTACTACCATTACGCGACCACACCTATACTTAAACACCCTTTTTGTGTGGTCTCTCATATCCCAGCCGCTAATTACGGAAAGCCCACTGAAACCACCACCTGTTCCTCTTAATATAACTATTAATAACCCTTAATTTGTCAATAAAAAAGTCATTTGTTATTCACGCTCTTGTGTTGTGCGTGCGGCCGGGTGGCGCGTCGTGGATGTACGCATGTGAGGTAGTTGATTGTCGTAATCAATTCTCTGGATCGATCTAGCTTCGTAGTGGTCCAAGTTAAAGCGCTTGTGACATTTATGAGGATCAGTGAGAATTGTCCTTTCAGTAGTTGGTAAAGCAGTTGAGTTATTAATTTGAAAAATTCTACAAAAGCCGAAGAGGCGAGCTATAAATATCAAATACGCATAACCTCCTTCTAGCGCTAATCATGAAGCCCATCAGTATTTTCAATACTTTCCCCCCAACCTAAACGTACTAGGTCACGGTTCCCCGACAGTGCTGTTCTCTTGGAATTTTGAAAACATTATTTAGGCCTACATCTATTATGATGTTTTGTTCTAACACGTAACAATACTGACTTTCCTACACGTTAATGAATATTATAACATTATGCTTATCGATGACTCACTCCTTAGCAGCAGGTATAGAATGTACAAACCTTTTCAGTTTATCTTTAATGTACAGATATAGCCTTAAATTGGCTCATGCAAAGAACCGTGGACCAACGACTTGGACTTCATTCATTGACAATGAAGCCAATTCATCGCTGTGTAGTGTGTACGTGCGATGAACCTATTGAGCCCCCAGCTTTACTCACAATCTGTCCTTGTGCCCTGTACTGTACAGTAGGCCTGCACACACAATTCGACGATTCTCATGAAAATAAATCAATCGGAATCTTTGTACTCTCATGATTATGTGATTAGCAGTTTATTCCAGTTTTTACACTAATAGAGCTTTTAGAAACTAAACAACCCGAAGTTTGGACTTTGCGCTTCAATTATACTTAAGACGATACATATAAATTGCCTTTGTTTATACCCTCGCTGCCTCGCAGTCCACTCCTATTAGTAGTAGCGCATCCTGGTAACGAACACAGGTGTCGGGTTCACAGCGAACTTATCACTCGTCTTATTCAAACACCGCCTAGTCGTGTGGTCCTACGGAGCTTATATATATGAAAATTATTTTTATATTAACTTTTTCTCTGTACAGGAAATTACAGTATGTAAAACGTATGACTAAATTGTGATTCTTAGCCTGTGGTACAAATACAAATTTACTTTTGTGCGACGTGAATTTTCGGTGAAGCATTTTGGTAAAATGTAGGTTTTTGCAATCAATTGTTGTATTCGGCCACGGACGGTAGAGTGAGCACGACGAGAAGGAATGAGGGCTGAGGCAACGCTGGCAAGAGCAGTGTGCACTGTGGACTGTAGAGTGTGGAGGTTGATGGTAGCCTACAGGCATGGTGAGGCAGTGAGGCAGGCGGATCACATAACACCTCTAGACTCCAGAGTCCATGAACTATCCCCCTCCCTGTCCCTGGACTCCAGGAGTAACCTCGCCTCTCTCTGTCTCTCCCGGCTCGGGCTGTAGCTGTAGCTGTAGCTGACTCATTACAATTATAAATATATCATTAGCACTTGGCAAGCTGGAGGATCGACTGTGGAACTTGCTGGGTCACCTCGGACCTTGCCAGTTGCCAGTCTCCCTGGTGGGCAATGTCGCTGGCATTCCTCTCTGCTCGCTACATCGCACACGCACACCGCGCACACCCACAAATCCGTGCACACGGTGTCAGTGAGTGACATCACCCGTACAACTGTGTGCCCAGCGCCAATTGACCATTTTGTTTGATGTCACATAGGAACAATGTAAAAACAAGCATTTAACGAGAAACTTCATGCTTACAATTATTGTTATCGTATCTTTTTGAAGTACTGTAAGTTTTGTTTACAATTGTTTACTTTATTTTTAAATCATGCTTGTTACAAAGGAAAACAAGAAATTAAAATAAGATATTTCTTCAAATTTTGGACTTATATTACGCACGGTCTTGAAAATGAGAAAATGCACATTCAGCTCAGCGTAGTCACTGAAACATTTCAGTTAAATTTAAAACAAAGTTTGTTTCATACAGATACGGTGGAATATGATGGCATGAGATGTTTACGTTTTACACGGTTCTTATGTACCGAAACTCAATGTCACAGCCAATACTTCCCACTCTTGAAATCAGTCAGTTACAGTCTTAAAATCGGACGATAAGAACGATCCTCAGAGCAACTCCAATAGACGAGAAATGTATCCTATATTGAGTCCTTGATGTGTTTTAATACAAAGAAAACTTAAAGGTTTGCGCTCAGAGGTATTTTGTGAGTATCTTTAAAAAGAAAAGTAAAAGAACTATATCCATTTCATGTTAAAACCCTAGAAAACCCCTTGTTTACCTGAGATCAATTTCACATAGGGTATCCACAGAATGTTTAGAGCTAACCAAAAAGCTAAAGACAAAGTCCAGTTGCCCATCGACCATCTAAACTCTTAAGCTAATGTTAGACTTAATTTCACATAGGGTATCCACAGAATGTTTATAGCTAACCAAAAAGCTAAAGACAAAGTCCAGTTGCCCATCGACCATCTAAACTCTTAAGCTAATGTTAGACTTAATTTCACCGAATGTTTATAGCTAACCAAAAGCTAAAGACAAAGTCCAGTTGCCCATCGACCATCTAAACTCTTAAGCTAATGTTAGACTTAATTTCACATTGCTTAAAGACAAAGTCCAGTTGCCCATCGACCATCTAAACTCTTAAGCTAATGTTAGACTTAATTTCACATAGTATCCACAGAATGTTTATAGCTAACCAAAAGCTAAAGACAAAGTCCATCGACCATGCTAATGTTCATAGTTGTATCACAATTCACATTGTGATTGTGTTCACTGTTCATCTATATCATTTCTCACTTCTCAGTGACGCGTTGAATTGGAAGTTATTTCGAGTCATTCACAACCATTATTCCGCTGAGAGGTCGCGATCACTACTCATACTTATAATATCTTTCTGGGGTAGTGTAACCATTTTTCTTCCATTCCGATAAAACACCCTTTCGAGTATGATATCAACCTTCTTTGTAGGTGCTGGGATATTTCGTAGTTTTACAGTTTACTTTTAGGGAGCTCTTTAGGGCCTATTGACTAGTATTTAGGCTTTTGTCTGAACACATTTAGTTTTAAATCTAGTGACTAAGTTCAATCTACTGTATCCGAAGAGTGCACCTGAGTAGACAACTCGCTTAAGATTGATTTGTCAATCCATGAAATTTTAAATCATTGGCGAATTCCATAGTTAAAAATTGCAATCGTTGCTCGTAGAACTCATTATAAATATTTCAAATGCATCCAAGTATATAACAAACATCAGGTTTTATGTTTCTACAAACACAAGTTCAAAGAGTCTTTTACTTTGAAACATGAACTAATTTGTCATGTTGGCAACAACTTAAGCTTCTTAAACTAAGCCGTCATCACATGGATCGTCTGTGCATGTTTCTGGGATCACATTCGTCCCTTCATGCTGTTATTACTTATTTCCAGGCTTGAAAGACAAAGGGCTTGTTCGAGTCGGTCCCGAGGCGGGCAGAGGCACTTACCTACTTTCCTAACTACGCAGAATTACGAACGGCAGAGCTATCTTTCGAAAGTAGTGAGGGAGAGAAAACGCTCAGGGGGCATTTTAAATTGATTGAACGGAAACCCTTTGTAGAATTGGTCTCTGTCGTATTGAAATCCGAAACCTTTTAGGGATTATAGCCGCATTTACATATGAGTCAAGCGTATGGGAGTTGCAAATGTATTTTCCAGCAAGACTTTAGTCGTCGCTTATTTTAAGTTATTATAGTGTAGGGACCCTAAGGGCTCTGTATTGTTTCGTTCT
Organism: Matsumurasca onukii; assembly: GCA_018831715.1. Lineage (NCBI taxonomy): Eukaryota > Metazoa > Arthropoda > Insecta > Hemiptera > Cicadellidae > Matsumurasca > Matsumurasca onukii. The sequence continues at coordinate 8,515,301 of CM032064.1, forward strand.
GACTTTGGTAACGCTTAAGTCGACGATGTTTTCCCTACTTAATCTTTTCCTACGTTCTTCTCGTCTATAGAGTATCATGGATTTTAAAGTTTTCCAGTTTAGTTTTGTTCGTATACTAACCAAAAAGATTTAGTTGATCAGAGAAGTAAAAACAGAGTTAGTCGCATAAATATTCCTGTACGGTTTGGGAAGGAAGCTGGCCATTTAATACCATAGGGGTAAAAATAAGACGTATTCAATTTACGAAAGATCGAGTTTTATAAATTGTCAAATCGAGACATAAATGTTTCAATAATCTTCTGATTCACAGCTCGAGTTAGTTCTCTTCTAGAGCTCTACTCGCTGGGCTACACTACTAGTTGCTCGTGTCAACCAATAGACAGAGGAGAAGACTATTTCCGAGTGCATTCCGGACCACCGGCGCATTAATCAGATAGAAAGAAAAGCAGTGTTGCCACTTGCCTGTCCCGAGACGATGGGCGGCTCTACTAGTAGCACTCTAGAGGTTCTAGAGTCATCCGGTTGTAGCTTAGTAAACTACTGTAGCAGCAATGTCGTCAAAGCCACATTTGTTTATGACTTCAAAACAGATTTATTAATTTTAGAGCCAATTTCCAATGCAGACAGAGACTCACAGCGTCGTAACGTCATGGTCAAAACAGTGATGGTGGGCTCTCCCGAAAATAAATCATAATTTGGAAACAGGGGATTTTATTCACGATTATTTCTACGAGCTATCAACTTTAGTAACCATCAATGTAAAAGAGCGATGATACATAGTTTTAAATCAAAATTTTGTGAACACAGATTAGTGATTTTTCTAGTTCTTCTAGTACTTTAGGTACTGCGAACGGTCAAACTTATTATTGACGTTTTTCCTATATACAAGACGTCCCCAACCATATGACAGTTTTTGAACAGATGTCTTTCAACAAAAGAATCGCATAAGAACGAAAATGGATATTGTGGCAGCGAGGATAATTTAGTGCTGTGTATCGATTGTGCAGGTCAACGGACCTCTTTCGTTGTTGGAGTTGCAAGTGAATTGAACAGTGAACTTACCGTTATACAACTTCTGTCACACGATACCAATCGAGCAATGTGCTGTGTTACTTTCTTTGCGAATGAATGAAAGACAACCAGTGTTTATTAGGAAACTGAACATTGTCCTCGAGGAATGGATCATTAAATCGTATATACAACAATCCCCCAAGTTTGCAGTAGTATTGATACTTATGTTTCATCCGTGCAATTGTTCCAAGCTAAAGCTTTCATGCGGTAAAATCCTTATTGAAGAGAGAACTCTATATATAAGTTTTCAGTTTTGAGCTTCAAAGTTTTGCCTAGAAGTGATTGATGAAGTTTTCCAACTTCTCGGTGTCAATGCTCTCCATTGGATAATTAGAATTCCGACCAAAATAAGGAGAGAATTGCGCTCTTGGTGCGTATATGGTTGGTTGTATTAGCAAAGGAAGGGGATCACGATCTTGTCTTAGTTTAAATAGTCCGTATGCATTCTTTAGTACTAAAACTTTAAGACTTTTTAAAGGAACCTCAAAACGAGCTTTTGTCCGCTGAGACCGTAATATTTTCTCAACAAAATTGGTATTTTCATGTTCTTAAAACAGTTATTAATATTCCACGCGTCGTACTTAGTTGTAAGAACAGAGACTCTTGTTTCTTTTGCATTATCGGTGTACACAACTATCGCACATTTATTGGAAAAATAAAATCATTCTTACTCTGAAATAGGTTTTAATGCTATGAAATGTTTACAGAAAACTACGATTTAATTTCTAAAATTTTGTTAAATTGAACTTAAGCTCAAATTACACAGAAGAGGGGAAAACGAAAGTTATCTCTTCACGATTACGGCTCAGCTCACTAAGAACTATTGAGCCGTAACCATCAATGGATTTAGCAAAGCTATGCCAGGCCCTTAGAATGAATAAATCTGTAGTCGAGTACATTTAACACTGGGAGCGGTACCGGCCTACCGAGGCAAAAGAAGAGGAAAGAATTCCGGGCTTGAAGCCAAAGCCCGAGTCGAGAAGTGAATGGACGCGCTTGCCGGTTGCCGCTCAGTGCTCACACGCGCACGCACACGCACTCGCGCACACATGCTGCGTGCGTTCTATTCTGGCCCAGACAAAAAATTGAATTAATAGCCAAAACAACATGTAAGTGTCGTGTAGCTGTAGCATGAACCGTGAGTCGTTGCCAGTGCCAGCTGCTTCTGCCAGACTGTCGCTCTGTGCTCTCTGCTCTGCGCGCACACAACACCGTGCCCTTTCCCCTATCTCTGCGTCTCCACAGTCCACAGTCCGCTAGCCTGCCAGGTCCTGTCTAAATAAATAAATACAACGTTTATTGCGTACACGTAATATACATTAGTATCTGAATCGTCATCTAGTCACTAAGCTAGAACTATTCCTTCATTCTGGCACCAAAGTCTCTTTCGAACATACAATATTCACGCTCGCATTCATTCGAATCATGTCACTTTAGCGCGATGGTCAGTCAGTTAATACACGGCCTCCCAGTCGTAAAAAGCGTGTGCGATCTAAACACGTTTGAGACGGGTTTTAAATGTTTTCGGCGTCGGAGCACTTTATCGAGTTTGGCAACCTGTCGACAAAATTAACTAGCGCCTGTGAAGGCAGACGTTCGTGAGCTACCGGCCTGTATTGCCCACTTCGGTAGTTATCCCTGCCTCTAGTCTCATAAGACTGAACCTCACTTCTATGCATAAGCAGACTAACTCAGGTAACTCAAGTTCAAATAGGCATCGCTATTTAATTACTGTGAACTCTACACTATCACCAATCACCATTATTTAGTATTGACTATGATCACAATACAGATTTACTCTAAACCTATAAATAGATGCTAAACCGTTTCCTTTGATTACTAAACAAACAATTGTTTTAGATTTACGAACAGACTGAAATTGAATTTCCAAGTTAAAGTTCGTTAAACTATTTGCTTAAGTTATTGCCGTTTTACATCTCTGAGTTTCTGAAAACTTGGCCGCACGGGGTACTGTACTACTACAAACCACCGAAGTCTATCAACGTCACCTAGATTGAATACACTTATCGTGAACGAGATTGGAAAATGATTACTCGTGCTTAGTAGTTTCAATTATCTTGCGACTCGCTAATGTTTGGTTCATTATAATTACACTCAATTACTGACACCGATATGAAAGCAACCATCACATTATTAACCTCGTAGCTTCGTATAATGCATTTCTCTGTTATTCAAAAGTATCGCCGTCGTATTATTATGACAACTTGTTCGTTTCAGTTCAGTAAGCACAACTTGATGAGAATAACATCAAAAGAAATGAACTCATATTTTCACGCTATAAAGCGTGCTATGAATAATATATTTCACACCGAGAACAGCGAGAATTCCAATAAAACATTTTGCACCGTGCGGATATCAAAATCAACAATCTTTGTGCGGTGATAGTACGAGTACTATATTGAATCGCTTTGATTCTGCATCTAGGCTATATTCTTACGAACAAAAGCCTTATACAGCCCCTATTCGCTTTCAAACTCGAGACCTGCAAGAGGGTTCTTTAGAAGGTTTGTTTCCCTCTTTGTCTGGTGAAATCTGTTTTACGCTGTGAGAAATCCGGAATAATCCGAAAGCGACGCATTATCTAGTGGGGAATATAAGCCATAAATCCAGGAGGCAGGACCCAAGGTTTGCAGGAGCGTAGCGCCGGGGTGATACTCTCGCGAGGAAGGCTGTAAGAGGGTGCAAGACCGGGCCAAGCTGTGAGGTGGGGGAGTTAAGCCAGGGGATTACACATGTAGCTAGCGGTTCCCCTGAAATGCAAGCTGAATAATGAGATCCATGCCTTATTCACAGAGGAGTCCTCAGCGCGTGTCCCTGCTCCTACCTTCACCTTCACCTTCATCCCTGCCGTGTCGGCGTGTCCCTGTGTCACGCCTCTAAAAATGTAAAAGGTAAAGTTTGTCTTTTTAACGAGGCGAAGTTAGGACTACAAAGGCCTCTCTACCACTCAAACCTAGCGTCACCGTATTAGTCACATTACAAATGTAAGTGGTGACTGCGGGGATCGAACCCGCGCCACCGGTGTGATGAGCTCCGGCGTCGCGTGCGATACCAATCCGCCACGGATCCGCTAAAAGGTATAGCCTTTTTTAGCTCAAATATGTATTTAGGACTCTACCCTAATATTTGTTTCAAAACTGTAATTTCGGAACAAGTATTTTCTCTACAAATCTGATCTCACTTTTTTACTTCGATTTTAAATAATTATCCGCAAAATATCTTGGACATAATAACAGAGAGTTTAGTACAGTAGAGATTACGATATTGTAGCCTAATACCATCACCTGTGTTGCGCCAATATGAAACTGCTCGGAATGAAGGTGAAGGACTGAACGAGTGAAGGGAAGGGAATACTGGAGACCGGCGATATTCTGGGTGCGGGATTGCAGATCATACATCACAATGGTATCCTCGCTCTCTACAAACTGTGTATCGGTATTCCGTCTCCATCTGCAGAATGCTAGACATTTCTTGATACCAAGTCTCACCTCACCTGTGAGTGTGAGTGTGACTGTGAGTGTGAGTGTGACTGTGAGTGTGACTGTGAGTGTGACTGTGAGTGTGACTGTGAGTGTGACTGTGAGTGACTGTGAGTGTGACTGTGAGTGTGAGATCACCTCATCTCTAGTCTCTACTCCCTAGCTGTACGAGTGTTCGTTTACTCGCTTGCTTATTGCCAATATTTGGCAACTCCAGTTTATCATCACCCAGATCAATAAGTGTAAGTGAATAAATATTCCGTATCCCTAGTTTCGTGGACAACCTAGATCATACAATCAAGACCAGTGTCTATCTACAACTAGTATACGTCGAGTTTGTATAATTCAAATATTATTTATGTATACTAAAGAAAAGATACATGAGATTGCTTCACGATCTAGGCAGAGTACACCAGCAAGTTACGTAGCCAAGTAAGTTTCATTCGCAACAATAGTTAAGTGTGTTGAGGCTTGTTTAGTAATTAATAGCGGATGCAAGAATTTCTATAAACTTTCCACGACACACATGACTTTGCGTAGACTACTTTAAAGTAACATTTTTACATTTTATTTCCCAGTTGTGCCCCCATTACATCATTGGCGGCTCTTGATGCTTTGTTCCAGACTAGTTGTGTACCCGTGCTTCACAACGGGAGATCTACGAATTAATTCAAAACGCCTTTATTAGTTAGTAATACTTGCAAAGTTTTAGTGGTCCTTTTGTCAAAACGACATCATTTAAAAAAAATCCCATCGTCAATGTTTGTGGGCAAATAGGTAAAATACATCTCCAAAGTATCTGTAACTAAGTATGAAAAATACTAATTACTATAAAGTAAATATCAGAAATACGGTTCAAGAAACACCCCACGAGTTACAGAATTTTAACTGACTCTATACTTATTTATTTATTTTTGTTATAGCCATAGGCACATATAGTGCATAGACTTTACAAAAAAGAGGTTATAATAAAAAATCATAAATATAAAAATATTAAGACAGGCTCACAGATAAATTTAAATAGTATCTTCTAAAAAGTGCTTGATGCTGTAATAAGATTTTTGTACTAAAAAGGTTTTGAATGTTCGTTTGAATTTTATGATGTTGTCTTCTTTCTTGATGTTAAATGGTACCTTGTAAAGTTTTAAATTTTTTTTAAAGCTTGTATTGAATTTTGATATTACTAAATTTTCTAAATTTCTTAAATTAGGTTGATTTTGAAGATTTTGAACGGTTTTGAATTTAAATTGGATTTTTTATACAATACTGCGCATTTTAGGATATACATTGAAAAACATGTTAATAAGTTGTAACTTTTGAAGTAAGGTTTGCAGCTTTCTCTTCTCTTTAGATTAGGAATGTTCCTGATGACCTTTTTTTGTAAAACAAAAAGATACTTCGTCCTGAAATTTGCGTGGTCCCATATTGGTATTCCATATTTAAAATGTGAATACATATAAGAGCATAGTAAATATTCATGTTTATTTTTAGGGGTATTATGATACATTTTGAAGTATAAATATGCCAGTTGATAGCTTTTTTTATTATCTTCTAAACTTCTTCTCTTTTATTATCTTCTTTTTTTAACTTCTATAGTGTGTGTGGCGAAACCACTAGCTAAGGCACTTACTGAGCAAAGTTACAGTAATGTGGACAGACCTCGTTTGTGTAATCTTTTGTTCTTTCCTAAACAAAATACATAAAAATTACTAAATTTCAAGCAGGTCAAGTTGGACTTACCGTCACTAAAAATGATTCTAAATTGTATTTGCCTCCTAAATTAAACATTTAGCATAGTGGGACAAACATTTAGACTACTTCATACGTAAGTGATATCAGTTTGTGTGTGGTGTAGATTAGGCAATGTCCTTGGTTTCCATGGTAACAGTGGGAATCCTCCAGCTGGTTTGTGATTAGCCGATGTTCGTTCCAAGGCAAAGAGCTCACAACTCCCTTGATGTAATATTCAGGCACCGACTGTGTGTATTCCAAGCGGCAGACATGATTGTAGACTAGCCCAATTTCCCGGGAACAAGAGGCATAACGACTCAACGAAACTTTTAACCGGGCATTCTCATGTATAATTTAGTCCTCTTCTTACTTGATATCGACACAGCCCGGCCCTGCCGAAGTTTTATACTTGCTTCCTTTTTACGTGGCAGATCTACTATTTCTATCTTATATGACGACGGTCTCTTTTTTATTAGAATTGTTGAGTTATCGTTTAGTAATGAAAAAGAACTATGTCCATACAAATATTTAAATATCTTCTTAATTATTGTATCATTCTTAATTATTGGTTCATTTGCATTATCGTAGAATTGGTGAAACAGCCGGGAATGTTGATATATTTTTCATTTAAGAGTCAATTTTTGAAAAATTTATTAGGTGATTTTGAGAGGAATATTCTTATAGCATCCTTCGCATACCATTCTAGCTCTACGAGCTTGAGATTGAGAGGCTCTGTAATTCTCTGTTTCAAGAGGCGGCCGGATAGAGCGGCCGCAGGTCCAACTCAGAGTACCGCTTGTAGTCTAACATTGAGTAAAACTACAAACAACGTTTTAAACAAGTTAATTTACTTAAATGTGAAACCTTTTTCTATGAAATCGTAGATCTATTGAAGCTGCTTCATATAAAAAAGAAAAACTTTACTTTTTTCATCAAATAGATTCTGTACTTCTGAACTAAAAACTGGATTTGTCTAGAAGAACGTAGTACTCGAAATTCAGTACTTAAAATTCTATTTTATAATCGAACTCAATTTTTCCTTTTTATACACAGCAGCACTAATGACTTTATGCTTCCAGAGAAATACTATCCACGTTCACTAACCTACCTAAAACACCGTTTGGAAATTTTCCCATGTTAAATTTCCTATCCCATGAGAACGCCGCTCGGGCTATATCCGGCCACCAGGGGTTGACGGTGGATGTTTAGCAGCTATTCCAACTTGTTTATAAAACCGTGCCGAATTTCGAACAATACAACTGGCACTTAAAATGGAGGGGGTTAAAACTTTGGGCGCAAAAATGTCCGAGAGTAAAGATACATCATACAGCTGAGTCGGCGATAAAGCGCAGATGTTTATGACGGAGTGCCGTACAAACTTAAACTTTGTGTCGGTCATTCATTACGAGAACGGTTCCGCCGTTTCACGCCGAAGGTGTGTTCTACCTTAACAGAATTGCCGAGGAAAACACTGAGGGGCGATAAATTTGTTTTACTGCAGGATAAGTGACGTTTACTTGTTTTTTGCGGACTGTAGGTCTACAGGATGCGTGGTTGGAGCGGGAGGGTAAGTGCAGAGTGCACAGGGAGGACACATGCACACCGCTTCACACGAACGTAGAACTGATGCTGACCTTCTCCGGCCGGTCACTCCCTGACCGCCTGACCGATAACTAACTCGACGTTACGCGTTACGCGTATCCCAGGGCAGAGGTTCCGCGAAACCGCCGAGGTCGATATGCAATCTCCGCCGTCCCAATCCTCCTCCCGCATCCGCCCCGCGCGATCGCTCCTCGGTAATAAAGTTGGAAACATTATTTTGACAGACTACTCGAAACCCCTATCAGCCTGTATTGTAAAGTACAACGGTGCACGTTGTCCGATTGATTTACGGCAAATGTGGTATTGTCCGTGTGCAGTACGCAGTGCGCAGTGCGCGTATACTGTACGCACATCAGTCTCAAATGTGAGGTGAGGGTGTAAATCAGCAAATCCAGCACGATTAACCAGAACCTAATCAATTCTCACGACCACTGTGACGTTTACGACTCACGGCTAAAACACTAATCATATGTTCTTTATCGAGGACACTCAATACAAAAATTTACAAGCGCTATAACATACGCTATAAAAATCTCAACATAGGATAGGACTGAGTGTCTTGTCATATACTTCTTGATCCGATTTTATGACAGTTTAACTATAACACATTTTACTCTTTATTATGTAACACATTTTCTCATTACAACCGTGTGTGTAGTTTAGTCTATAGCTCTCTGAAGTTAAAGCCAATGTTGTTCTTCGTATGAGCTTTAATCAGAACCTTGAAGGGCTGCTTCTTGTTTAATATGGGTATAAAAATAAATAAATAAAATAACCGACGTGGAATCCAAAAGTATCGGCGGTTTATTAAAGGAAATCTTAAACAGCAACCGATAAAATAAAACTAAACTCAGATTTTCTTTTTGGGTGAAACCAATGGGGGTGGTCATAGCTCAGTGGTATAGTGTGTGCTTCGCATCAAATTAGCCCGGGTTCGATTCCCGGGCGCAGTGATATCTTTTCACGATAGCCACTCCCCGTGGTTCGGAAGTCACGCTAAGCCGTTGGTCCTTTCCATTAGTCGTTGGGCTATTAATTAATGACCCAATCTGGGGAACAGTCGGCCCTAGTTTAACAAGACTACATCTCATCATCCATCAAAAACACTCATCACACTCACCCTTCATTCCATATTCACCTCAAAATACCATCTAAGAGTGGTCGGTGTCTCACACCATAAGTATAAAAAAAGTAATGTAATTATTTACACTTTGCTGTATAAATTTTATAGTTTTTCATACATCTCCACGGTGACACCGTTGAATCGGCCACCTTGCATATTAATTAGACTCTAGTATTTTTATATTTAGCTGTATGTACTCGTCATTATTCGTATATACTTGAAACAGGTCAAACAAACTATGTACATAATTCGATACATAAGATAAACTATCAGTGTGCCCAAATTGTTTTCAATTAGTTAATATGTTTCGTACAAACGGATGAATTGAGCAAACGCTACTGGCAAATGAACAAAACACATTGAGCGGCTGCGGATTATAAACAAACATGCATTGAAGTGGCGCTTAACTTAGCCTAATGTGCTGTACCGGGGCAGAAGAGCTTAGTTCAGTGTTCAGTGTTCAGTACTCGTCTGTTCAGTGTTCAGTTGCTTCCGGAAACCATTGACACAGCGAGTGTATGGTGCTTATGGTGTATATAGTGCAGGTGTGTTGTAGAGTGCAGAAATCCAACTATTTTTCTCAGCGCCGCGACCGCATTTCAAATCCTATTGTAGATTCATACACAACCTTTCTCTATGTTGAGTACTTTTCGAATAAACAATTAGCTTCCGAGTTCATAACATTTTAGTTTACTTTTACCTTTTCGGTGTTCCTCTGCAAGGTAATAATACAGTCCAGTTAGTGAATTCCATTTGCGAGTTACGATTAACTCTTATGTATTGTTTGTTTGAAGTTTGTTGTCGACGATGGAACAAATTCTGAGGTTGAAATATTATTCCGGACGTTCTCCATCGTTTTTGAGTGAACAAAAATAACACGACGTTTCGGGATGTGGATCTGATCCCGTCTTCAGGTGAAAAGTAACCTAACACATAACACAAAATATAAGGAAATGAGCTGGTCTAAAGGTAATCAGTGCAAGCTGACCAGTTAGTTACCCACTACCAAATGACATTAGTTTTTGGCAACACTTTTGGTTACTTTTCACCTGAACTTCGTGCTCTTTGTGTTCACTCGAAACTATGGAACACTCCGTAATAATATTTCAACCAGTATTGTGTATTAATGTACGTTGTACACTAAACAACTTATGTTCCTTATGCCCTATGTGAGATAGTGCTAAGGACGTCATCTATTGTCACAAGGCTTGGAAAGAGATAATTTGAAAGAGAGGTTCTTTTAAGTTGGGAATAGGATTGGTTTCCAGCTGGAGATCGATAGATTAGCCTAAAACTGTTACCATTCTTCTTCGAAGGTCTGGGCTTAAGATAAAGTGACCATTAGGAAACTCCCAGACAGTGATAGGTTTTGGAAACATATTTTACGTGCCTTCCTCATTTAAAACCTGTTTTGGTGAGACGAGAGATAGTTAATACACACAGTTCACTAATGTTATTCAACTATTTTATTAATTAGCAAACTGAAAGGTTGTGCGATTATTTATTCGTGTTTCGATTAACGCTTTGAAGGCTACTATCCGAGCTATGTAATATTTATGGAAAACATCGAAGGGCTTTCAAAAGGTTTATTCGGTCGAAGATTGGAATTTTCAGCTTTACCATTCCGTGAATTCCCTTTGTATGATGGCTCAGGTATTTTATTCTATAGTTCTTTCTGCAAACAACTTCAAATAACTATTCTTCCTATCTTTGATAAAGTATTCTGATAAAAGTTGCTCTAATCAGGAGTAAAGATAATTGAATCGGAAACTTAACACAAAAACGGTAATTAGATCAACGAAAACTTTTCAATTAAAATCCAAATTTGTGAAATCGAAATAAAGTTTTGCATTACGCTTTCCAAGCAGATCTGTGCACATGTGTGCTTACTGCTTAGTAAGTAAACACAGAGGTGTTATCAATTAGTAAGAATCACGTTAGATTTAGTTTAGGTTTATTTAAACTTAGCGCATGCTAAATACTGTATCCTACATGTGTGTCCAAGTCTGTTTAATACGTACGCGAATGCCAGTTTCCACGGAGTTGTTGTTCTTCTTTGTTATGTTTGTGAAGTGAGGAGTGGATTACGACTGCGCGGGCGACACCACCGTGCCGTCGTGAGAAGAAGCGTCAAGCGCTCAAGCCAAGCAACGTGGAAACACTGAGACAATTCAAGGTATCGAGGTCATACCGTTCGTGTCCTCGGAGTAACGGGTCTGAAAATGCGTTATTCTTTCACCCGAGTGTGACTACTCATTCAACTCAATTTGCGTCAATGACGAGATTGTACGGAATGAAATTAAAACTTCTGTGTCGGAGGCAAAGTTTGGATTATCGCCTAGCTAATTATTTTCACCTCTTCGAGCATCGCACGCGGCTCTGGGAGTCACAAGTTAAATTAATCAATCGTGGAATCAATTACTTAACACAAACAGCCAATTTCAAATTTCTGATCACAAACAAGCACTTACTAAACCGTCCGGAACCAGTTTCTAAATTAGTTTGATTGAAATTAAATTGTTCGAGGGGTTGAGCATGATTCACAGTTGAGGTTTGACAGTTTTGACGTAGAAGTGAGATAACCCAGAATTGCACGACTTCAATGCACAATGCACAGATTAATGATGGACTCTGAGTTCTGAGGGTTACTGAGTTACCACGGTTTCTTTCGTGAATTGCCATTCAGTATAATTGTTACGATATAAGTACAGTATACAGCACATTGATGAAGTTGTAATTCCAACACAAACTGCTTTAGAAAAGGTTAGTGGTGATTTTTGCGAAATCCATAAAAAAGTCGTGTGTGGATGTAGTATGTGCGCTGTACGTGTTTGAGTGTACATGACTGTGTCATCTGCACTCCCCCCAGTCACCCCTCCCCACACACCCCCTCACCAAGTCACCATAACCCTATCCTGCTCCTGCACAGTGTTGTGTTGTGTGTCAGATAAAACAAACAATGGATGTAGGATTGGCCCGGTTTTGGGGGTTGATGCCACCTCCTCCCTCATCCAGCACTCCCCATCACCACTACGCGCTCACACCTCGCTGCTGGCAGCTTATCTCTCGCCATTTCACTCGATAAACCATTTACCTTTCAACCCTTCATTGTCTGTCATTACTTGCTGCGGCATCTACTGAGGCACGAGCAAGAGCATGATGTAGTTTGTATGTATTTTATATTTTCCTGGGTTTAAAATGTGTCTTTTTTGTTTCAGGTGAGTAAAAATACTACCTACTCCAAAGGATGGTAATATCTATTCATACTGCATACAACAAGGTAAAAGTGAACAAATAGGGTGGGCTCGGGGAAAATATGTCTGACAAAATACAATATGACGTCAGCATTACGTCGAAATGTAATTAGTATTGTGATAATTTTGAAATATAAAATTAAATTATATATTATCAAAAACAAATAAAATAAAAAATAATGTCCTGGAAGAGGTTTAAATTTTCCATTCAAATTTTCATTCAATTGGCCTTAAACTCAATTAATTTTCCATTGATGTTTTAATTTACGGGCTAAGGTCATCGCAGGGCGCGCACTGCGCAGGACGGTAAAATATGACGATATTATCTGACCAATCTATGTAGTCCATCACGGGCGAGTTTTCGAGTTTTGTTCCCGCGCTTTTAGTCCCTTTGGGATTTGCAGTTATACCAACCCAACTACACACTCATGTGATGAATTTCTTTGAAGTTTTACCGACTGTAGAAGAGGTAACCTTACGACAGCCGACGTTTTATCTTTTACCTTAAATTAATTAATATCTTTCCCATTTTAAAGTGCACAGTTTTTTAATACTTTTGCTTTGAGACACCGACCACTCTTAGATGGTATTTTAAGGTGAATATGGAATGAAGGGTGAGTGTGAGTGTTTTTGATGGATGATGAGATGTAATCTTGTTACAAACTAGGGCCGACTGTTCCCCAGACTGGGTCATTAATTAATAGCCCAACGATTAATGGAAAGGACCAACGGATTAACGTGACTTCCGAACCACGGGGAGTGGCCATCGTGAAAAGTTATCACTGCGCCCGGTAATCGAACCCGGGCTAATTTGATGCGAAGCACACACTATACCACTGAGCTATGACCACCCCCAAAGTTCTCAAAGTTGAAAATGAATTTGAAAATCGACGCCCAAGTGTGCCTATGAAATACATTTACTTTATATTTGAAACTTTAAAATTGAACTTTGACAACGAAGCCGTTTCGAAAGCTGTAAACCTATACGGTATATCGCCGCTATTTTGAGCCGTACTTCGCAGCCTTGCAATAACCGCTTAACAACATTATGTTCGGCGTGATTATAACTGCAGATGAAACAATAATGTTACTACATAGACTATAGAATGAACATCTTAGGTGAATAGGTGATGTGATATCTTGATGCAACACTCAAAGCGGAGAAGAAGAAGCAAGAAGCGGCAGCGCCTGCAAATCGACGGCCTATGATAAACTGAGTTTCCCATGAATCGATAAACGGATCCATCGAATTGTTTCAATCACCTCACTTCGTCTCAACTCATGTATAAATCACAAACATCGCTCCACTCTTTGATAACACAGGGCCCTCACTCACATCCGCGCACGCGCACACGCGCACAGTCGTCACTCGCTCAGAGCTCAGATCCTAAATTCTGTTTACTCGTTTCTAGTTTGAAAGTTTTGCAAGTGAAATCCTTGTTGATATACAAATACACACGTAGATCGTTAGTTGAACACCATTCAAAAATACTGTTTACAACATCAAATCACGAAATAAATGCAAAGAATTAAAAGGGGTTTAAACTTTAAAATGTTTAACATGATTTTTTTTCAACTGATAGTTTGTTGAGTGTTGCGTTTGTGCTACAATACGTTCCTTTAAATCTTGAAAACCCTAAATAAACGGGCCGAATAAAAAACTTGGTACATACAGATTACTGAAGCTGTATTGAAATTGTCATTATTACCAGTAATATCGCCGAATATTATCTTACAATATTGTGTAAACAATGTTAATGACTTTGTGACTGCATACAATTAAAAAAACATAAAAATTATTACTTACGATTATACAGGCTGCATAATTTGTATGGGTTTCGATACCTTATTTTTAATTTAAATTGTAAATACATATCTAATGCATAACTTCGCTGCTGTATTAGTGAACATAATTTGTGATGGTTTACTGAACAAACCACACACGTAATTACAATGCTAATTAAAATTTTCTGCTTGAGATAATAATTTACATGACTTGTTTAGCGGTTAGCTTGACACAATTCCAAAATTGTCAATCGTGAACTCTAAATGTGTGTATAAAAAACACAACTTTCATATAGTTTTTCCTCGGGGTTACTTTAATCAATGATCACACTTAATTTATGTATTTCTTTCCAAACTCTCTTGCGCAAAATCAACATAACGCCTACTGAAAGTGTAATTCACCGTGACCAGAGGTTAACGAGGTAAACGTTAGCGTTGTGGCGGTGGGGGTTGCAGGGGAGGGGTTGAGTTGTTTATCTCTTGTGACTACTGCAGAGGCAGGGAAGTGTTGACGGGTACACTGTATATAGTGTATGTAGATGTTTACTTTCGTCCTGTTTCCAGACACCCCGCACCTCCCCCCACACGCTCTCACCCCCTCGCGCGGCGTGTGCTGACACTCCGGAGACGTTTCGATCCTTGATATTGTAAACAACGTTTAAAACAGTAGAGCTCACTTTGCCATATGTCAACCGTACCCCCCCACAACCACCGTACCCTCCCGGCGCGCCGCTACCCACTCACACTACTTAGCTACTTTATTATGAGTCTGCTCTCTTGTGGGCGGATACAGATGGTTGCAAGTGTCTGCAGGTTTACATCCTCAGGTCGAACACATACAGGGTGTATCGAAACTGTACCATTGTCTGGTGGCTGTCGTCGTAATTGGAAATATCTAAATTTCAAAGTTAACCTAACAATCCAATAAAAAATATTTACTAGCCTAAAGCTTGTCATGAACTATGTTCATATCATTAGTCTAGACCTTCTAATGACATGCACATAGTTGATAAAAAGTTTATATTTCTGTTTATTGGACTGTTTGATTAAATTTTAAATATATATTTTACTAGTTCTACTGATCGATGGCAAAAGGTTTGTGATAACAAGTACTCGGACTTTTCCGGCCATTTCAGAACAAAAGTAGGCCTACTCTTATGTTTCGGGCAGTTGGTAAGCATGTTGTTCTTAGGGTTTCAGGCGTTGCTCGACCTTCAACATTTATTCTATAAAATCTATTAAATTTGTCATCAAATCTGTACAGCTGCTATAAAATTGCACCGTTATATAATTTTCATAGTTTTCCGCTTTATAGAAAAAAACTGTGATACTTTCTGAAATTTGATTTTTTAACGGGGCGATTTTTTATATTACTTCAAATATAGCTTAGTGAATATGTATTTTATAATTTACAGAATTTAATTTTGATCAACATTCAACGCG
Organism: Matsumurasca onukii; assembly: GCA_018831715.1. Taxonomy (NCBI): domain Eukaryota; kingdom Metazoa; phylum Arthropoda; class Insecta; order Hemiptera; family Cicadellidae; genus Matsumurasca; species Matsumurasca onukii. The sequence goes on from CM032064.1 coordinate 8,530,810, forward strand.
ACTTCGAGATTAGCGAGGTTTACGTTAGGTACACAATATGACGGTTGTAATAGTCTTCCCATACTATGGTCAACAATAGCAATAGCAATTTGTGCTTGTGGATACATTTCTAGATTGTACTTGATTACCGATAACTCTCGAAACATAGTTATGAACAAAATTAAAGGCCCGGAGTAGACCTAGTGTAGATAGGTTGTAAGGTTGGATAGGTTGGAGGTCTGCCGTCTGAGACGGAATTAACATGACTAACTTTGTGTAAACAGTACGGAGCAGAAGCGGGGCCCAAGTGTCGGGTGGCTGGCGTTGCAGTTATTATTGTAATGGAAACGCCGCCGCCGGCTTTCGCTGAATAATTTGCTAATAACAAGCAAATTTCTAGATTGGTGCAAAATTTATTCGCTCTTGCAGCCCTTAGCTTGTTAACACCCGAAACAAAGCTGCTGAATCTTAATATTCTGAATACGACAACTTTCTCCGTATTTCGTATTTAACTTTTGTTAACATACATTTCTTTCTCAGGGTATCCCTCTTAATGTTATCGGTTCTCTTTCATAAGATAAGTATAAAACAGGTTACACGTATTTTAATGTTTGTTACCGGTGTTTATCTTGGAGTCGTCCAAAGTACGTCTCTTTTCAATTAAAAAGAAAGTGATTACAAATTACTATTTAATATCGCATACAACAAATCTGTTATACCTTGAATAGTGTTGATCCCATGCATGCAAGACTTAAGGATTCCCAATGCTCTGAAGTGGATTGTTTGCTTACCTGTCCGGCTTATGCTTGCATGTTTTATTCTTCTCCTCCCAATCCCTCGGTTTTTAAGTCACAAGTTGTTTCCTCCCATCGGTAAACATCGTTTTTGTCCTTCCACTAATACATCGGGATGGAGACCAGAGAGGTTATTTCTACTAGCTGGTAAGACTAAGATGGCTCAGCGATGAGTTTCGGGAATGATGTGGATGTGGTGGAGTGTGAGGTGTCGACAGAAGACCGTAATGACAGGTTCATGGTTCTGCTAATGATCTGACTTCACTCTTCCTGGTACATTGCCAATACGTAACCCATCACCCATCGCATCCGCGTCCTCCCCCATGGCACGGTACTTGCTGACCGAGACCACAACGACGCGTAAGGGAAGCTTTCCTCTTGTGAGAGTTCGGGATGCCCTATGGAGAGCTTTCGGATAGGTTTCAAACACGATTTTAATTTATGAGGGACACTTTGTATACGGAAAAGCTACAGATGACTTGTATTTGTAATAACCAAAGGGCGTAAGATGTTTCACTTTCTCCAGTTAAATAACAGAGAAGTGTACTTTTCTGTACTATATGTGTGAAATGTACTTGGTTGTTGGTGTCTGCAAACTATGTCATCAGTTCAAAACCACGTCAACTCCACTTTAATTCAGTTTACCGTAGTTATGGAGAAGGAAAATTATTGCTTTAAAAAGAAAACGTGGAATATGTAAATAGCTGTAATTAAGTGACTTAGTTTTAATAGTGTAAATAGTGACTAAGTGTACCTACTGATGATGCAGCACAAGCGCTGCGAAACACGTGTCTAGGCTACAACCTGCACCGTAGAATCTACAGGCACCACAACCAAGGTAACTGTAATAAAACAAGGTCCTGCAACTGGGAAAATAGAAATTTATTAAACAGAACACGATTTTCAAAGTGTGTTTGTAAAAGCTAAAAGGTTTTGATTTCAAAGTATGCTGCATATAGGGAACCGATAACTGAACTAATTGAGTTTTAACAGTTCAACTGATTGGCAATTGTTCAACCAACCAATTCGGTAACTTTACCTGCAATCTATGGATGATTTGAGAACACTTGTAAACAATGCTAAGCTTCCAAATCATTTTATTCGTTCGTTATTTCTTTTTATTTGAAGAGTCAACTACCCTTGGATTGAAAACGACCTGAACCACCGTGCTCATTTAAACGTTACGTCCTGTCATCTAATCGACCTATACTTAAGCATAGGTACCTGGATAGTATAAGACATATTGCTCATATTGCTCTGAGAAACTTGGGATTTAGTAAAGTTATCGATGTGCTTACACAGTACGAGTACACAGTACACAGTACACAGTCCACTCTTTGTACAGCGTCGTGGCTTATCACATGTGAGTTATCTCGAGAAAACGTGTGATATGCTCCTACAGTCCTACACAGATACATGAAACTGTTGACTAAACCGTTGATAACACTCTGAGTCACCCATACCTACTTGTAACCATGCACTGCGTGATTCACGCATGTAGGTACACGTCGTGCAGACAGCATATTGGCAATGAATATAATCACACTTACACAATCGTAAACCGCTAGTAGTCAACTCTGTGTTAGGCAGAAACTTGTTACTTTGCCGAAAAATAATTTAAAAGAAGGAGCATCGGACGAATAAAGCTTAAATAAATAAAGGAGTTCTGATTTACTTAGTGATTCCTGTCTGTACACTTGGAATTCACTACATATAAAGTCTTTTGCATAAATGTCAAGGTAGCAGCTTGGCAAATATTCTTCAATATTCTTCAATTTGTGCATAGATATCGCCATATACGAGTAATATCAGACTGTCATTCTACAATTGATTTGTGACCTACTTGTAGTGTATCATATTCACATAACGGGAAATGTAGTTTATCAAAGAATATTGTTATCGGCTGAACACGGCAACATGCAGCCAAAGCACGGGACTGCACGGATTGCTATGCTAACCTAATCCACAGAGTATGCTGTATGCTGTTGCACCTATTCTGCGGCTTAATCGCATTACATATCAGTTATGCTGTGGCTATCCCACATCCCACATCCCATGCTGCGTCACTGATTGCAATAAAGGTGACCATAGCCTATTTACAATGTGCATTCCGCACTCTGTAGCTCTGTACGAATTAAATCCGAATCAGATAAAGTTTGAAATTGATGCGGTCGTCAAAACTATTGACCTTAATGATCGTAGAAAACGACTCAAACTTCCTCGCGTTGTCTAAAAATCCTCGGTGATAAATCATTCCTCTAGATTTACCCTTCCGATCGGTTAGCTGGCGCAAAGTTGCGGTTCTTTCTGTACTGTTTGTTGTAAGTTCCCGACTACTGTGATACTCGTACACTTGTGTAAACCGCTATTTTATTACCGCCTCCGTGGCGACGGCGACGACGCTGTAACGTTTTATTTCAGATATTGCTCGTAATGTGGGATTCATACGCACGGCGATGACTTTCTGTAGTATTGCATGTCTTGTTGAAGTTGCAGTGTTACACAATATAACATACATTGAAGTTAAGAGTGAGAAAGTTACACGATTTACAATCACACGGAGAGCGCATGCGGTTTTATTGAGGCCAAATGGTGATTGAAGGTGTATTCTCTATTACACAGCTTCGGATGTCTATAACATTTTGCAATCATAGTTAATAGTTTATAACCCACAAAAGGCGGTTACATTTTTAGACTAATTTTCTATGCAATTAGAAGAAATATTTCACACATTTAATTCAATGTTGACAAAATAAATGCACATTCCAAATTGACGAAGCTTTTGAATACTTTAACTTGTCAATTTTAAGTTATTGAAACTCTTTGACATGATAAACGATACAAGGTATGTGCCCTGTAACATGCGCGCATAACGCTTACGGATTACTTCACAAAATACCTATTACTTTTAATACATTCAAAATATTAGAACCTAAATTTGAACGGCATATTACAGATTCAGTCTGTGTTTTTATCACATCAACTCTTAAAATACTCGAATAAGCGTCAGATTGTTGGGAGACAGTTCCAAAAACTCATTTTTGCATTATAATCAAAGATTTTGTCAAGCCAGAAGCCATGAAACCTCGTTTAAGGGTTAAGCCCATTACGCAGTGTGTCTTTAACTATATTTTATACGCATACAACATCCAAAAAATAAATGGCGAGGGACCAAAGTGGGCTCTTAGCACGTTTTTAAGGCATCTTAGACCGCTTATAACTCGAAATCCGCTGAAGCTGTGGCGGTGAAACTTCATTTGAGGGTTAAGCCCATCACGCAGTGTGTCTTTAGCTATATTTCATATCCAAACAACACCCACAAAATAAATAGCAAGGGACCAAAGTCCAAATTTTAGGCATTTTGGACCGCTTTTAAGTCAAAATCGGCTATGGCAATGAAACTATGTTTGAGTTATACCAATTTGTACAATCTATGACCATATAGCCTACCGCTCGTAAAAAATGACTTTCTAAAGTTTGAGTATTAGGTTGCGTTTAAATAAACAGCCTGTACGTTGAAGACTGAGCTGCGAGGACTAGTGTCAGTGTCGTGAAACCAACATTTTTGCCCAGAAAAATTGTAAAAGGTGGAATGAAAGCCGATGAGAAACTGGCAACACAGACTGCCTACAGTGGGGGTTGGGGTACGGCTATTACACAGTAAAGATGACAGATACGCGCCTTGACAATTATACACGGACAGTTTTACTATTGACTTGCACCATAAACACACTAAACACTGTAATCACGCTTTCCTCAAACACCGATATTTTCCACGCCATTTCTCACCGTTCACACGTTTTTGGTTCAGTTTTTTTTCCGTTGGAATCATACATTTTGATGCCGACGAACGTTTGGGAAAAGGCATCTTGTATGATTCGTTTCCTTAAACTAAACACTACCGCGTAGGGAAGTTTTAGTAGTAAAGTTTTGGAAACGTGAATAGTTTTCCTGTTTTTTACATGGCTACAAAATAGTTTGAAGTTTGAGAAGTCAGATAAAATCTATGTGATGAAATACTTATTTATTGTACGGTGTTTTGTGCATTATACAACGTGTAAGTTCTGTACGTAAATAAACAACCGCATTGGTGTTCAAACTTAAATGCACTAAAAAAAGAAGAAACAGTTTGATTTCTAAGTATTAAGAAACAAATAGTACCTACTGTAAAAACCTGATTTTAACTGACATTCCGACGAAAGTTTTGATTAAGCACACTCTTTATGGGTTGCTATGCTAAATCACATAGTTCTAGGCATATTTTATACAAAGAATAATTATTTTATCAAAATGCACGCGGGAAAATGCATGACACCGCTGGCAGTACGTTTATTAGTAACAGAACAGCACTACAGTCACTATAGCAGGAACGTCACAAGTTGACATGTGGGCGTGCGGTGGCCAGCTATGAGCATTGAGCAGCTAGCAGACAGATTACACCATATTACAGTGCACCATCAATATCCCAGATTATTGTCGCCAACGCCGCATAATAGTCAGTTTAGTCGTGCGATTAGTTGATTTCAGCTTAATTCCGATATTAGTTCGTCCGATTACTAAGCCTGATTCGGGATTAAAGCATTATGACAGACAACCTGTGCATTGTGTACGCCCGGACGTCAGTTTTGTATTTGAATTGCTCGATTGTACACATTACACGTTACACGTGTATTCTTTTACTTTTACATCGAGATGGAGATTTACATTGAGTTGTTATTTCCAACACGTTTGAACGAACTATATCTCTCTGGTTCTTTAGGTTGTAGTGATTTTACACGTTTCAACATAGGAAAACTGTTGACCATGATTGTGTTTCCGTACCTAACCTTACTGTGGAAATAATCGGTGATTATTCCATTTAATTTCATGACAGGATTATTGAATTTAATAGATAAGTGAGTAATTTTGTATCGAAATGTACCGAAAAACGAATTTAACTGGCAACCTTTAAACCTTGAAAATCACTCGAATTTAGACAGAATATTGAGCTATATTTTCCTATTATATAACGCGGTCAAGACTAATCTAGAATAAACCTAATTTAGCCGTTCAACTAGGATTGATAAATCCCGCAATCAGAGTGCAAGGTTGTGTAAAAATTGCTAATAGATAAAGCTCTATTAATCCAGCTAATTATCATCCAGGCTTAATTAAACAATTAAAGTCGCTGTATTGCTATTCTATTGAACTGACGGGCACAGCGGTTGTTTATTAGTTTAGTTAAAAACCGGCTGTAATGGTCCACTGTACAGTGCGCTTGAGCCAATTACTGTACGAGTGCACGCTGGAGTGTCCACGTTACCACGCTGCCACGCTGCCACCCTGTGAGCTATGAGCCACTAATGCACTTCGCGCTCTCATCTGCTGGTTTATTAGTTATTAGTGTACTAATCACGCTGCACATCTAACCGCTGCATAACTACATGGAAATCCCAGCTCGCTGATTGGCCATCTGTCATTACATACGATTCTAAAGCGATCCATTTTGCGTTTAACTGAGTAAACTGTAATAAATAAATAGTCTATTGCGGAAACACATTAACATGTTATGCAATCGTCATTTTTTTACTAAAATAGTCAGTGCATTCTGCCATTGAAGTCTCATTCGAACATACATTTTGTTCATTCACTCTCTCCCATTCATTCGAATTATTCCACTCTAGTCCTATTGTAAGTAGGTGGTTTCTGCGGTCTCCCAGTTATGTGCCATAAACTCGTCTTAATGTAAAACGCCTTTGTGACGAAGATTTGTTTTAAACCAGCTTTGAACGCCTTCGGCATTTGGGCACTTTTTATCGAATTTGGCAACCGGTTGACTAGTTGAACGGCAAATGTTCACGAACTATCGTTCTGTGTCTCCCAGTTCGGTAGACATGTATTTTCACGTGTTGGCCGCCGTCTTAGTTTCTGAGCTCTTCATAACGTATCTGAGAAAATTTGATACTTTGCCATTGTTTGCTTTGGGAATACGCCATAAACATGTGAATACTTATTCTACGAAACAATGTGCCACTTTTCATGCTCGTCTATAAGTTGTACAGTTTTCCGTAGATAAACAAGGTAATAACTCACTAGTTCTGGCATCGTTCCAAAACTAAACAATTTTGAACGGATTTCTGTTTCAATACAGAAAATGTTTATCGTTCATCTGTATAGCCAGCTTTTAACACCTCACTGTAAAGTTATAAAATCATCTGCAAAACACTGTGAAATGTTTACTTCCACCTATCATCTCACGGGACATGTGCAAATCACAGATTCAATTGAAACCGGCATGCATCCAGTTTATTAGTGCCCTGGGGAGACAATGCACTAAATGAAAGGCTAGATCTATTTTGATGCAGGTTGTCAAACCCGATAACCCGTGATCCGATGCCCACCTCGCTTAAAACTACAGTATTTGAATACCACAAACTTTTTACAGTAGGCTACTAGAGTCTTTGGCTTATGACTGGGAGGACGAGTAGTAACTAACTGGCTATGGGGCTATAGTGGAATTAGTTGAGACAAATGAATGTGAGCTTCAGTCACGCAATGTATGTTTGACAGTGATTTCGATGTCAGAATGAATGTAAAATTCAGCTTAAAACCTGAATATTGATGTTCATGAAATAAGTTATATTAACCACTCGTCCCGATTCGCACACTAATCGCGTGGATTTTATTTATTTCAATGATATCCATTAAAAATACTTGTTTAATAATGTATATAAGGTTGGGGTAGTAGGTGGAGGATAGACTGCAGAGTCGGAGTGCATCATGCGGCGGCACGAAGACGTAGCCTACTGCGTACGGTGCACGGCGGGCCACCTATCTCCGATTCGCCACCGCCGCCGCCTCCCAGTCAGATTACGGTCCAGGGGCTACTTAATTACAGTGATCCTCCGTGGAATCCGTGAACTGGACAGTACTGAGCTTGACTCCACCTACTCACCTCTCCGTACACCGCCTGCGCCTGCGCCTTCTAATAACGCGCGGGAATCACAGAATCACTTCCACTTGCACGATTCCGCTCCAACACGATGTCGTTGTCATTTGAATCGGCATCGAGCGTACCGGTACGCAAAATTATCGAATCCCTCCTGGATCGATTCCTCTTATTATCCAGGAAATCTTAGATCACAGTAGAGCATTTCTCTGGCCCAGGGCGAGTGACTGCTGGTCCAAAATGCTACACCCGTGAAGTCACGTGTTGGCTGGTTGTGTAAAATATAATAGCAAACCGCACTTACATATAGAGAATGAAGAACACCACACCCACTCTCCAAAAACAAATCGAACTCCTTGAGAAAATTGCAGAACAAGTAGGTCAGATCTCGTTAGTGAAAACAGAATTCACGAGCAATCTCAAATCTGCCCCTAAGTTTTTGAACTCTAAATGCTGTAAAATTAGGAGTTCAATTTAAAAAGTAGGCATCACATGTTAAGTACCTACAGGCATTTAAAAGCAGCAATTATCACACGAACGGAGATTTATAATAGAAACACATTTAGACCAAATGTTGAAAGCATGTAGCATAAACTGAAGAAGGGAAAAGAGCTCATTCCGAAAGGATGAAACTGAAGCAAGTCTGTGCACAAAGAAAGACCAACTTTTCAAAACGGCGTTAACGTACTTCGCGTGGTCCAAAACGTGAATAACAATAATGTGGCTGCTCACATTAGGCTGCTCAAGTGTAGAGGAATGGTACACAATAGGAAATACTCACCAAGTAGAGCTCCCCACTCCAACCAGTGCTCTTCACTCTTCAATCTCTAGTTTGTCTCTGTACCGTCAACGGTCGAGACCATTGATGCAGAACACACTACAGTCAACTCAGAACACTCTACAGCTACAGTCTACCCAAGCCATTCATGTTGCAAGATAGTTGTCCGATAACTTGATCAAAGGTTTCTTGGTCCTGCTCGTCCTTTGATCATTAGTCAGGAATCTCAGCTATCGACCAAACATGAAAGGCTGAGTGAGGAGTTTTGTAATTTCTTGCGAATCAATACCGCTATTGGTTACAGACGGTTGAAAATCTCTACTCTTGTGTTGTAGTGGGTTACCTTGTTATACATTTTAAAGGCTAAAATTTATGACGCACGTGGACATTATATTTTATTTTATACACTTAATCGGTTTGTTGTATGCTATAAATTTCTCTTTCAACTGTCTATCTCTCAATAAAGGACAGAAGGCCTAAATAATTTCTAAAAAATATTACAAACGGCAAAACTACTTTGTGAAATTAAATTAATAGTGAATTGGCGTAGAAAAGGCATCTTTAATGTCAATCAAGTTAAGCTTATAAACTTCTCAGAATGTCAACGAATCAGCTTTACAAAAGAGTAAGAAATTGAAAGTACTTGTATTGCGCTCCAAGCTCTTTAGCACGGAACAAAGACAAATAAAGGTGAATCCGTTTTAGTAATTTACCCACGCCGGAGTCTGTCCACCTCGGAAAAGTCGGAAAACAACTCATCCCACTTAGTTTGTCTACTGATTACTACGGCTCATCGGAACCCCTGTTTCAATTCAAACAAAAACAGGAAGAAACACTTGAATTAAAAATTATTAGGACAGAAGGCCTAGTTGTATTACTAGTAGTGAGTGCAGTTACTATGCCATGATGCCGTACTTTCCCGAGCCGGTGAGAGTTGCGGTCTGCTGTCTGTCATCCCATCAAGTCATCAACGCCGGAGCGTGTAGTGGTGCGGTGGTGCGGTAGTGCCTGATGCGACCTCGGCGACAATGCTCCTCAGTCCTCACTGCTCACTCCTCTGCCCTGTGCTCGTGAAAGTAATCAACTTTTGATTGGAAAATTGTCACAGTCGTGACACCGCTGCTTCCACCACTGTCTACGTTTCCCGTCTACTTTCTGCACTCGGACCTCCCGCAACCTTACCTCCTTGCTCTACACTCTACAGTGCAGGAACATGGCCAGTTTAATAGCTGTGGGCTTATTCAAGCATTTTTAGTAGAACTTTAATATTGTTATTCAAAAGAAACCTCAGTAAAGTCTTAACCCGAAAGGAAGCGATCCTACCATCATTCATGTTGTATTTCTATGAATCTATACAGCACAGTCCACACAACTAGCTGAAGTATATTAATTCCCAAGTGTTCATTAAAATAACTACTCCTTGCGCGATCAATTTCTAATTCCTCACAACCGCCTGCCGCCAGCAGTCAAAAAGCTGTAGGAGGGGGTAAGGTGTTGCAATCAAAGGTCGAAGTCTAGAATCAGACCACAACGTGTCAACTAAGTTAGATTACATTTCTTAAAGGCTTCAAATTGAAAGCTACTTCAACATATCATGTTGGTAGATCCAACGAAAAGAGAGAACAGGAATAACTAATACAGAGAATAATTGGGATTGCACGAACAATGGTTAAACTGCAGACATTTGTCCACAAATAAAGGTTGATCAATGCATGTCAATTAGTCTAGGACTCAAATTATCGGAACTGCTTACCTCACTCTGTCTTTCAGTAACAACCGAACATTCCCTCCTAGTTCGGTGAGCTCAAAGTTGCCATCATAAGTAATGTGAATCAAGCGAACCTCTGATGTCAATCAAAGACACCAGGAACTCGGGAAGTGTAGCGTGAGGTAATGAATGCATAACATAGAGGCAAGAGAATACGTTGATTTAGGTCCACGGCTGAACGGGCTAAGATTTCTCGAGGGATTCAGGTCTGGTGACTTATGCAGGTCTCCCATGCCCCCTCCCCGCGCAACATACAGTACTACTCGCAAGCAATATTACATATTTTTGTTCAATATCAGGTACCAATGTTGCACTTACTATTTTGCCCTAGTTGTTTTTCAACATTATTTTAGGAGTCAATTTCAAACGTCATTTTGATATATCAGTGATACCTCCTCGTAGGAGAAAAAAAATGAAGTGCTAAATTCAACGAACTATTCTAAGCGTATTCAACATACAGTACTTCTAGGTTAAAAACTAAATTTATTTAACTAAAGGGACGTTCTACAGCAAATACTTTTTTCGACGTTACCGAAACTATTTGCTCTATTTTTAACGCTAACACGTTTTAACTTTCGTAAATCGCTATAGGTGGAAATCTGGGCAAATGCCACTCTTGTAATTTTATGCTATTTACTAATGGTGCAGGGAACCATGGAATACGTAGTCTCTATAAGCATGATCTAAAGGCTAGAAACTTTCTCCAAGAGTCGTAAATATCTAAGTCGTATATAATGTTGCGTTTGTTTAAATAAATATACCATGTGCTAAGTTTTACATGATATTCATTAAGTATTTGTTTTGATCTTTGATAAAAAAAGCTCATATTTGTTTATGACTTCCAGCCATTGATGGTCGGTGTGTCTGGCCACGAATATAGTGAATACTGTACCATCATGGCAACAGGAAAACCAAATCCAAATTTACAACAATAACTATATTTTACTTAAAATTTAGTACAATCACTTGTTTACTATCTTTACCCCAACTTTCAAACTTACGGAAAGCCATTCAGGCTTCAAACTACCACAATTCGAATTTCCAGTGGTAGTATTTGTTTTGATCTTTGATAAAAAAGCTCATATTTGTTTATGACTTCCAGCCATTGATGGTCGGTGTGTCTGGCCACGAATATAGTGAATACTGTACCATCATGGCAACAGAAAACCAAATCCAAATTTACAACAATAACTATATTTTACTTAAAATTTAGTACAATCACTTGTTTACTATCTTTACCCCAACTTTCAAACTTACGGAAAGCCATTCAGGCTTCAAACTACCACAATTCGAATTTCCAGTTTCGACCAAAGTATACTGAGTCTAAGAGAGTGTTGTTTGTCCAATACGAGTATGTACGACAAAAGTTACTTTGAACTGATAAATCTTAATGTAGCTTGCTGCTTGCTGCTTGCCGGGGAGCAATTAGAAGATCCCAGGATAGTTTTTAGTTCACGGACATTAGAGGTGATGCATTGCAGCAGTTTGCTGTTAAATTTTTAGCTACTGCGACTTTTCAGCGCCACAAGTTAAAACTCGGAATTTATTTATTTGTCACCTTGTATTTCTTCCACTTCTTTCCTCGTTGACTTTCCTCGTGGAATTACAGTTATCCCTTGTTTCTATCTCTACTGTAGCATCATTACACGTTATACTGTGTTCAACACGTTGACTAGAACCCTATTTATTTATTTATTTATTTCCACGGCATTCGCCACTTTACAATATATGAGTTTAAATTACATGCCTTAACAGATTGTCTTACAAACTAAATAACTAAATAAATAACTCACTATGAAATAACATTAATAAACTATCTAATTATAACAAGAAACGACCCTAATTTGTTAAAACACCTTACTGTACTACTGTACTACTCTCATTTGTAATATTTTAAACCCTAATTAAAACACCGATAGGAAAGGGAGGACGTCTATTTTCGGCATCTAAACGAGAATTTGTGGGTATTACAATTACAGCTGCATTTGGTGGTGGGTGATTGGTCAACTCGCGCTGATTACCTTTAGGGCTAGCTCATTTCATTTTGTGTTATGTTTTAGGTAACTTTTCACCTGAAGACGGGGTCAGATTCTAGATCCCGCAACGTCGTGTAGATCGTGTAAAGGGTCCATTCTTGGACCTATTTTATTCATTATATACTCGTATGTTAACAAATGCAAAGAATTACATTAGGCAAAAGCAACTGCAATATTATCCAGTATGCTGACGATACGACACTTAGGGGAAACAGCTCATCTTCAAAAACTTGCCGTTGACGTAACTAACAATTGCGTTGAGTACTTCAAAAATCTTGATTTGAGTACCAACTTTAATAAAACATACTACATTAATTTTGGATTCAATCAAAATAGCCATAAATTAAATTTCAAAATAAATAATAGTTCCCTTCAAGAAACTGACTGCGTCAAATTCTTGGGTCTATGCACGGATAAAAAATTGTCATTGGGATCAACACATAGACACAGTTTGTAATAAAGTGTCTAAAAGCTTATTTTTACCAAGGAGGCTGTCATTTTATTGTACTCAAAATGTTTTAAAATTAGCATATTTTGGAATCATTCGTCTCCATATTTCTTATGGAGTCTCATTGTGGGGTAACTGCTCTGAAACAAAAATGCAAAGAGTTTTGTTTTGCAAACGTCAGCAATGAGAATTTTATCTCGTCTTAATTATCGTGATTCCTGCAAAGAATCATTTAAAACTTTATCAATTTTACCTTTACCGTCTCAATACATTTTTGACACGGTATTGTTATTTGTATCAACATTTTCCTTTGACCAGCAACCAAATTATACATACGATATTAAAAACCAATCAATTAGGCCAAATTATCACACACTCCATATTTATGATAAGCTTCCTATCGAAGCCGGCCGAAAATTATTCAATAAATTACCTGACATTATGAAAAACTGCAATGTAGATACAATCAAAAACATTAAAAAATATTTAATTCAAAAATCGTTTTGTAGCGTACACGAATTTTTGGATAGCTGATTGAAAATTATTTAAATTACACTTCCCTTCCAAGGTCTTACCAGTGGTCGTAGGATTTTCTTGTAAACATTGTTTTGTCTTTGTTGTTTGGTTTAACTTTCTTTTTTTCTTGTCATATAAACGATTTATATTGTGAAAAATGTGACAATAAATGTATTATTATTATTTGTTCACTCAAAAACGATGGAACACGTCCGTAATAATATTTCAACCTTAGACATCGTACTATCGTCAACAACATACTTCAAACAAAGAGCTGCATTAATATCGAACATTGGTACCTTTTTCATAATGAAAACAATGTTGCGTGTTTTATTGTCACTCGTGTCCTAAACATATGGATTGTTTTCCATTTACACCTCTTCATCTCTCTTCCCACACATTCTGCTAACATTTCAAGTCGTGTGTACGAATAAGTTCGTAAGGTCATCCTACGATTTGCCTCTTCGACAAACACATTTCCTCTCGGTCAAATCAATTTAATCAGTTGAAGAGCTATCGAGCTGTGATAACGAATCAACTGACTCCATCATTAGCGTCACTACTCAATGTTCATTTCTTCTTCTTTTCCTCGACTCAATCCCCAATCACTTCACAGGTACTTCAGTTTTCAACAGGCAGTTAATACTCAATTAATTTCCTTAATTCCTCACTGTGTCCTCTCAACAGCACTTATTTCCTTATTACAACTAACAATGTTGTAAGTATCGAACTCGTTGTTGCGTTTTGTAGTTATTCATTAATTGTCCAGTAGACCAATTTACTAGTGTTGAACTGTACATACCTCGCCGTTATTTTAATCTACACTTGCCGACGTGAATGTCAAAATTAGTAGAATTCAATATAATTTTCCGACAGCAGTAAATTGGTCGACACCAAATCGAGACAAATTGCCTTGTTTACGTTTGCGTTTACAAAATGCGGCCGCGTAAATGGGTTTAGATGGATTGAAACGAATTTCTCTCTAAACAAACATTTGATGCTGCTTCACGAATAACCTGTGTGTTTGGAAACACTCGGCTTTCAATACTTCAATATCGACACTTTGGCCTAATAACGTTTGCATTTAACAGTTCGTTTGCGCGAGTGTTGAATACACACTTGATTCAGTTCGATATTAATACTAAAGTAAACAAGGAAGAAAATGGGTTTAAAATAGCGCAAAGAGGAAACTGCAGTCAGATTTACTTTTGTAACTAATTGAACTCGGCGGAAAGAATAATTTCGTTAGGATACTGTTACTGTGTGCATTGTGCAAACTATTTCGTTGACTAAAGCTACGTATTATTGGATGCGTGTGTAAAGTGTTTACAGAAGCTCGTTTTCAATTTATTTATCGTTGGAGTTTCGCTCAAAATTGCGAATTAGTTTCCTAAAAAGGTCGGAAATAAGTATATACAGAATCCATTCTCATGATAATTTATTTTTCATACAATATAGCGTGATAATCTTGCATAGCTGTTACAGTGGCGACGTTCAATTATAAGAGTGAGAGACTGAGTGAATGCAAAAACCTGAAAGGATGGTTTGAGTAAATAACACTGCAGCTCAACTCGTCATTGATATTTGCGAGGCAACAAAAAACAGCAAAGAAAGAGAATGTTTTGTTATCAACAAGTTAATAGAAGTTAGTTTCCGAATTGTTCTTCCAAGTTAAGATGAAGGAAAGATGAGAGAGAGCTAACGCACAAGTGGGAGCTTTCCCAGAACTTCCTGGTCGAGTTAGTAAACAATCTAGCTTAGTTTTGTACGGATTAAAGTTGTATATGAGATTCATTTCATGCACATTTTCTATGAACTCTCGTGGAAAAAACGCAGCACTACGTTACGTCGTGCACTAAGAGAGTCGTGTAGGCCAGCCTTTAAACATTTGAAATTGTTGACTTTACCTTGCCTCTACACTATTCAAACTTGTCTTCTTTTCAAATGAAAATGGGACCCCGTGAGAGAAAGTGACATTCACTCTTACGAAACAAAGGGCAGGGAGTACTACCAAACTGGGAGACACAGAACGATGGTTCATGAACGTTTGCCTTCTCAGGCAGGAGTTCAACTAGTCAACCGGTTGCCAAATTCGATTAAAAGTGCGCAAATTCCGAAGGCGTTCAAAGCTCGTCTAAAACAAATCTTGGTCACAAACACAGTACAGACGAGTTTATGGCACATAACTGGGAGACTGCAGAACCTACCGACGTACAATAGGGCTAGAGTGGAACAAATCGAATGAAATAGAGAGAGAGACAGAGAATAAACAAACTGTATGTTTGAATGGGACCTCGATGTCAGAATGCATGGACAATTTTAGCTCAATCCATCAATGACGATTGCATAACATGTATTGTTTCCGCAATAAACTATTGATTGATTTATTTTTATTTATTTATTTATGTTAGCGTAGAGTAGACGTGCCTTTTCACAATATCCGTATATTTTAAAGACCACGGGTTGCACGCACTGTCTAGTTATAAGCCATTTGGATATTAATTCGAGCCATGTAATTCGTAATACAGTATTTTAAACATGTTTTATATTCCCAGTTGCAGGATCTTCAACGAAATGATTCTTACCTTTTCGTATAAATATGTAAGAATCATTTCGTAATATGTAGCCTATGTAAAGAAGTGTATTCGACAACTGAGAGCGTAGCGGCGTGTTGTGTAAACGTGTCACGTGACGGTGTGTATCTGATGATTGCCGGAGCGGGGTAGGCAGGATGATGGGCAGCCTGGCAGGGTGTGTGTGGTGAGCGGGCGGGTCTACTCGACTTGACGAATGTTTCACTCCTCCAGCTCGCTCCTAAAATACTGTCCGTGGCTCCGAGCTTCCCCTTCGTCGCTCTTCCGCGTTCTCGATGGAAATAGTTCTCGTTCGTCGCTCGTATTTGTCCTTTCGTAACATAAAGTGAAAACAACTGTTCAGAAACCGCCTCACTGCCTCAGTGCCACGGCGACGCCCGGTGCAAGGATCTGCAAGAGGCCAAAATACATTGATCTTAAAGCCTAGGGATTATCTACGCATTTATCGCATTTAGAGCTCTTTTCCCGAAGTTTACCTACCGAGATGGCTGAACGGATGTTGATGATTTTTTTGTTCCCATGTTGTGTACGGTTAAATAAAGGTTTATTATTTTCTGAGAAATTGTATCATAAAATATAGTTGTTATAGCATAAGCCTCATTTTAAAGGGAAAACGCCCTACCAAATTGGCACTTCCGGTGTAAATTATCCCTCCGTTGCAAAAAAAATCGCTTGGATTCATGATAGCGCTTGTGGCCAAGCGTCGGCAATGTTCTACATAAATTTTAACTAATTTAACCAATTTTTAACTAATTGCATTTTGTTTTATTTTCACGAATGAATATCTCGATAGTTCATCCCACAGTAATGGTCAGGGACTAGCGATGTATAGTTTTAATTTATGACCTATGCCAAAACACGTAGATAGGCTACGTTCTGTACGCACAATATTTACGACTGCCATCGACTGTCACAACAAAACTCATCACGCATCTTGGTTTTATCGCTAGCCAGTCGTAAATTAGTGTCATCAATATTGAAGCCCATTATTAATTCATGTAACATAGCCGATACCTTAAGGACTTAGCAAAATTGTTCTGTGCATAAAATATTAAGTACCTTCAATCGAATCCCGGTACGATCAATTTGTTAATGGGTGTTGACACGACTTGTGAGGACTAACGTACCTCTACTGATGCGTCCATGGCACCAGGTACGGTATTACAGAAACGTACATTGGTAAGTGATGTCTGTGAGGGTTTCATTAATATTAACGTCCTGTATCTGATGGCTCGGATTAAACAATTGGTAATCAAAGAACACAAATGGGTTTGAAATCTATTCACAGATGAGGTCGAGAACATTGTTTCTTTATCCGGGTCACAACGTTTTTACTTGGAATCCGTTGTGATGCACACAAATCAAAGGTTGCGTTCACCATGGTACCGACCGACAAATCGTAATAATCTAGCTTCTAGAAACACTATCTGATGTCCCGGCGTCCAAACTAATTATAGGTAAATATCGAAGCCGCTGCTTCAATATGAATGTGTCATACGTTATTCCGGCAGTAATTTCATCGGTCCGGACAGGGAGTACTGACCGTGCACTCAGACAACGACTCTGGGGCCTCTGGTCAGCACTGGTGCTCTCTTGTATACTCCGCATACGCGCGCATGTAGGACGTACTAGGTAGGTCCGCTCCCTCACCGCCCCGAGGCTCTAACGGAGGCAGGCCCACACACAAACGTACCGAACTCCTAACTGAATAACAAAGCGTTTACATGCACTGTACGCCTATCTTTTCACTATCTGAACAGTGTAAGGTCGAGCGAGTTGTTTCAGAAATCTTAATTGCGATGAAATAAAGGAAACCGAAGCCGTGCAGTAATTACTACAAGAACGAGCGCCTCTATGACTCGGCTTGAGTCTTATAGGAACTCTTGTTTATTTGTGCTTGGATGCAATTATATTAAATATACATCTAGTACGTGTGGACTGTGGACTGCAGCTGGAGAGGATAGAGTATGATGTGGCAGGGTGTGGTTGGAGAAGTATCCCTGTATCGCTGTCATCAGGAAGATCAGGTGTCCACATTCAACACCCTCTTTCCCCTCTCTCTCACTCCGCAGTTCATAGACAATGGGAACATGATCCCCGCAGCACAGATCCTCGTCGACCTTGCTTCTGCAGCAATCCTTCATCTCAGTCTTCATTCCATTGTAGAAATCATCCGTATCCGTATCCGATACCTCATCTTACACCTCACACCTTACACCACGCCTTGGTTTGCGGAATCTGCTACCTCCACTGATATCCAACCCTTACCCGCTACCTTGAACACTCACTGGCACTTCCTGTGTAGAACAATGGATCGGCCCATCACCAATAATGACTGATGAGTAGGTGTAATTCTAGACTGAGTGTGATTCAGGTTCTTGGATTTGTATCATTCAATTGAACTGCATATGTAAGCATCTTATGTCCTAAAATAGTACGAAGTAATGTGTACTCTTTCTTATCAATGGATGGTTTTGGTAGTTAAAAACATAGGTTGCTGAAACGTTGGCCTGAAACTCACAACAGGTGCTACTCCATCTCGTACATGTTCGCCCGGCGTCTTCTAGGTTGGAATTGATTCTCTGTCGTTTCGTGAAATATAGAATTCCAGTCCCGCTGATTTAGTACCTAGAGAAAGATTCCAAATTATGGCTGATTACAAACAAGCCTTTAGTGAAATGCACAACTGAAAATTTCAAAAGTTTCACTAAAATATACTCGAGTTTCGGTGCGACGGTGAAGTGTTCTACCCTAGAAAATGCTAACCAACTGTGTTGAACAGTAGGTTCTCCAAACACAATACACCAATGGGCCACTTGAGAAGGGTTTCACATGGCTCAATGGTTGTACAACTCCCATTCATGCAGGTATACATCCGGCATTGGGCGTAGTCTATATCACTCCACGAGTTCAAGACGATTTAACAACACAAGTTGCTTATATCGAACTTAGTTGCATAGAACGTTTTCATTGGAAGATTTACCTTTGCGTGGTGCCTCTTTATCCTACAGGTGTTGGTTTCTTCTTAACGGACGCGCGTTTCGGGGCAGTTGTGCCCCATCGTCAGCTTCGCACTGTGGTTCTTATACTAAACAATATTTACATAATGTACACGCGCAATACACTCGCGGTACGCGCACTGTGTTGTTACGGTGGGAGGGCGGCGGTGGCGGAGACCAAACATTTTGTGCACACGCGGGTGGATGGAAGTTTTCATTGGCTCATACATTTGCCGTCCAGTCATTCATTAGTACAGTATATTTGCTTGTTACACATTGCTCAACTAGAAAACCACTAATAAAGTTTGAATTGGACTGATTTCAAAAAGAAAGAAACAATTAGCGCTTAGTTTTACAGTTGTCATGGTCATAGACGTCTAAAGGAGAGGGGGGCTAAACCCCAAAAATGTAAGAGAAAAATCTGTACTGTATTACCTTTTCTTCTCGAACTCGTACAACAGCGTTATTTTAATTCCATCCCCCAAATCCCTCCGATTCATGACAAATCAAATTTTTTATAGCATGGTACTTTTCTGAGGAAGGATTTGTGATGTACAATTTACTACATAGTCATACTCAAATATGTTACTGTACTAGTACAGTAGAATGTGAGCAGTTGATTTGTGTAAACTCCTAACTCTAATTCTTCTGATTTCAGAAGAGCTTCATAACCTGTTTTAGCTCCTAACAAAAACTAATTGTTTGTAGAGTTACTGTGCGCTGATTAACAAATTCTTAATGGTCAGTTTTCACCGTTAGTTGTGTTCACCCAATATACAAATCAGCACTAATTTTGAGCTTTTCAACGAATACGAAAAGATGATACTAAACATCAATAAAATGTATATAGAACATTGTTGTTGTTTCACACAATGATTAGGTAGGTCTAAAACTAAGTCATTTGTGGTTTTATAGGATTCAATCTATAATTTTGTACAGTGTGGACATGGAAAATGTGATATAAAGAGCGTTAAAATTCATAGTTTTGCATCGTACTTCTTTGTAACTACTGAAGAGTTCCGTAACCCCCAGACCCCCACCTAGAATATTCAGCTCAGAGCCACCTATGTGCATGGTCAGTGTTGTCTTTTTTGTTCAATACAATTTTAAAAACATTGTAAAACGGGATATTGGCTCCAAACTTTTAATTACTGAATCAATCGAACAGGTTTCATTATTGTGACAGGGAAATTAAAGTGAGTACGGTTTGCGCTTCATTCATCCTGAGTGTCACATTGATTGATGATTGATCCGAATGATGCGACTGATGTGACTGTTTGTTTGCCGGTTCAGGCTCAGGTTTCAGCGTTGTGTGCGCGTCAGCGGCAGCGTCAGCGCTCAGCGCTGTGTTGATGACGCCATTGTTGGACCCGGCGTTTGTTCAGTGCAATGAAAAGCCCTTGTGTTCACAGTTCGACCTCGAGGTTCCCAGGAAATCAATCCAGTGACCAGTGTTGAACAAGGGGTCGGCGTCAACAGTCAACCTCGTCAAATGTCGATACAGCACTCTGCACTTCACAACATTTCTGGACACACGGGGAAAAGCGCGCAAACAATTCGTACCATGCTTATAGGGCTTGGGAAATGTTGGTTTGAGCACGTTCCAAGAAAGAAGAAAGCTTGTCCATTCAGAAAGGATTTCTCAAACAAAGCTGTGTATAGGGAAAGCCTTCTGTGTCCGCGAGCCTCAAAGTAAAGATCAAAGCAACGTAAGACGCAAGGAGTTGGTCTCGGGCTTGAGGTAGACCTCGACGATAAAATATAAGCTCCAGAAGACGTTTGTAGTAACGCCCCTGTCCCTGCCCCTGCCCTTCCCGCACTCTGTCCTTTGATGTGTGGACTATTGTCAGTTTTGGCGTGTTTTTGTGTCCAAACCTTGTATACTTAATAACATCGTAAATACTTTTATTAATTAGTTATATCTCATAATCAACTCATCGAACACGTAAATAAACACAATGTTTGCAGAGAGTTTACGATTATGCATTTCTTTCATCTACCTTGTTTTTAAGTAGTTTTTACAATATAAGTTAATCACTTGTTAAAGGAATAAGTTTGTCTTCTTTAACGAGGCGAAGTTAGCCTACAAAGTCCTCTTTACCCATACCACTCAACCTCAACCTTTACCTTACGTTACGAATTGTTAGTGGTGACTGTGGGTATCGAACCCGCGCCAGCGGAGTGATGAGGTCCGGAGTCGCGCGTGATTCCACCCCGCCACGGATCCGCTTAGACATTTTCTTAATAATTGCATTGCTAACTCTGTTATTATCTATCTGTTCTATTCTAATCATGTCAACTATAATTTTCACCAATTACGCGTTTATTTAATTGTGAACAGGAAATGCAAGTCGACACAATGTAGACGAAATGTATACACAGTAGCCTCGCCCTACAGCATAGTGAGCCCTGAGTGGGTGCAAGGGTAGCTTTCTCCGAGGAATACACAGTAGCCTCGCCCTACAGCATAGTGAGCCCTGAGTGGGTGCAAGGGTAGCTTTCTCCGAGGAATACACAGTAGCCTCGCCCTACAGCATAGTGAGCCCTGAGTGGGTGCAAGGGTAGCTTTCTCCGAGGAATACACAGTAGCCTCGCCCTACAGCATAGTGAGCCCTGAGTGGGTGCAAGGGTAGCTTTCTCCGAGGAATACACAGTAGCCTCGCCCTACAGCATAGTGAGCCTGAGTGGGTGCAAGGGTAGCTTTCTCCGAGGAATACACAGTAGCACAGCATAGTGAGCCCTGAGTGGGTGCAAGGGTAGCTTCTCCGAGGAATACACAGTAGCCTCGCCCTACAGCATAGTGAGCCCTGAGTGGGTGCAAGGGTAGCTTTCTCCGAGGAATACACAGTAGCCTACGCCCTACAGCATAGTGAGCCCTGAGTGGGTGCAAGGGTAGCTTTCTCCGAGGAATACACAGTAGCCTACGCCCTACAGCATAGTGAGCCCTGAGTGGGTGCAAGGGTAGCTTTCTCCGAGGAATACACAGTAGCCTACGCCCTACAGCATAGTGAGCCCTGAGTGGGTGCAAGGGTAGCTTTCTCCGAGGAATACACGGAGCGTCTGCGGCCGGTATAATAACAGTTGACAACAAACTTTCACCGGCGTATTTGACATTTCGTACAAGCACGCAAGTCGCAATTGGCGTTTCGGCAACCGCAAATGAACCTTTAACCCTGCCGGCTGTTTGTGTTCGGCTAAATATAATTTTAGCCGAAACAACAACGCTGAGGCAGTAAAGATTAATAAAGCGTGGCTGCGGGCCGGAGAAGACGAGGTACTACGCGATACGCTAGGCTGCGCGTAGCTGTAGACTGTAAACTGTAAACTGCAGACTGGTGCAGCTGGTGTCGGGTCGGGATTATACCTTCCAAAACTGTTATCGAAACCGATCCTCGAAAATGTCCAGTCGTTATATTTTTACGGCGCAGTACATGAATATTATCAGGCAGAAGGTAAAGTCTCCAGAAGACGTGTTTCGGAGCAACGCTGTCAATAAATTTCAGCCAGTTCAACAACAACGGAGACAATGATTTCCGTGGTGTCACTGTCTTTTTTGCGGCTATCAATCCTGGACTATCTCCGGCACTAGTGTATCATCTCCGTTTGAGTTCAAAGGATTACTTTATTTTACTATTAATCCTGAACTGTAATAAATATTACGTTCTTTCATGCAGCCGGCTCTTGGCATATATTTCATGTTATAAAGTACTGTACGAGTGTACGTATCTTATAACTATTAGCCGTTCCATCGAACCGAGTAATGAGCTGCCGGTGTACACTTTCAAAACAACATGACACAGCAGTAACATTCTCTGAAGCGTCAAAACCCTTGCTGGAGCAAAGAATCTTTTCCGAGATAAATGGTCTTTTATAGTGGTTTACTTCAAACGAATTAAAAGTAAACGCGGAGAAGACTAGCTTGATTGTGTTTTCTATAAATAACAGAGGTAATGATGGTTTGTCAAGTCTTCTTGAAGAGGCGGAGGTCAACTCTGAGGACTCCACTAAGTATCTTGGCCTTGTCATCGACAAACACCTTAGATTTTCAGACCATGTAGACAAAGTAGCGAGATCTGTTAGCTCAGCAATTTTCGTTCTGAGAAGATTGTCAGATCAACTCAATACCGAAAATCTCCTCAAAGTTTACTACGGTATTGTCGTTCCACATCTGTCGTACGGCATTCCTCTTTGGGGTTTCAGTTCGTCCAGGACAGATCATCTTTTTATCATTCAAAAAAGAGCAATACGAACAATTTTCCATTAAAGAGTCGTGATAATTGTCGAGAGTTGTTCCGAAGTCACAAAATCCTAATACTTCCGTCAATTTACATCCTAGAAACACTAACTTTCGTCAAAAACCCCCTTCCCTGTTTCCTATACCCTCAGTAAATCCCAATCTCAATTTACGTAACAGAAGCAATCTCCCAATATCAAGACACCGGACAACCTTTTCTAAACTCCATCTTCTGCAGTGTGGAGTGCGACTTTTTAACGCTCTTCCTGTCTCTCTTAAACAAGAACCTAACAACAACTCATTCAAAAGGCAACTAAACCTTGAGGCTAGACCATGCCTTCTATAAAGTCATTGTGTTCTGGACCATGAATGGTAGAGACTGAGTAAGCTAGAAAAACTCAGTACCACCTATTTGAATAGTGTATACATTTTGACGTGTGCCCATGTACCATAGTATTTAATGGCAATAAACGATTTGACTTTGACTTTGAACATCGTTCTGTAGGAAAACATGGGTGTCGTGGGACCCTGTTTTCCTGCTAAGCTAGTGTACTCAGAAAATAAATTAAATGATTTATATTAGCGGCATTTCTACGGAAAGAATAAAGATAAATACTGTAGATTCGTCGCGGGCACTGTCACCACGCAAAGAAAGTACTCGCATTTCCGAACCTTTGATTGAATCACAGAGAATAAAGCGTCTGAGGTAGATTGTTTATCCAGAAGCGACTGATCGACTGAGGTGCATCAACAGCATCACCAGACACTTCTACTAGTACTAGTAGTGTCTCGGAGCCGGTCTGCCCGTCTGTGTCAACAGTTGCATCAGCCTTGCCTTGTTTGTTCAAGTGATAGCGTGTTTTCACTTAAGCAGATAAACGATAAACCGCTGCACTATCTGACTCCGTTGTTTGATTTCTGAACAGCGCTGTCAATAAATTTCAGCCAGTTCAACAACAAGTAAACATGTTTCCATATTTTCATACGAAACGTGTTTTGTAGTACAGGGTCATCGAAAAAGGTGTACGGTATTTGAAAGTGAAATAAAAATGTTAATATAATTGGTAGAATTTTAATTTTTACATAAAAAGACACAGCAAATCTTAAACTTTTTTATGTAATAACTTTTTTTAATGTTTTTTTTATGTCTCAGGAGTCACCGTTGAAATGGCTACGTTGATTCTTCTTCTTATCTGTTCCCTCAAGTTGAAGAAATTGAATGGGGAAAGGGCATTAATGTCATTTTCCAGCAGGATGGAGCTCCATGTCACTACAGTCTTATCGTCCAAGAAGCTCTCAACAACAGATTTCCTGATCGTTGCATTGGGAGGAATGGTCCTGTTTTGTGGCCACCTAGGAGTTCTGATTTAACGCCTTTAGATTTCTTCTTTAGTGGTTACATTTAACACTTAGTTTATGCTGAGAAAATACGTGATCTACAGCACCTGAGAAGAAGAATCAACGTAGCCATTTCAACGGTGACTCCTGAAATGCTCCAAAACACCTGGTGGAAGGTTAACTATCGGCTAGATGTCTGTCGTGCAACGGGGGGAGCTCACATTGAAACCTTTTTAAATACATTAAAAAATTTAAGATTTGCTGTGTCTTTTATATAAAAATCAAAATTCTACCAATTATATTAAAATTTTATTTCACTTTCAAATCCCGTACACCTTTTTCGATGACCCTGTATTATAATGAACGAATACAGTAGTTGTTTAGCAATTAGTATTTACTTGTTATTTTTATAGTTTTTCTTTGGCAGAGCATCGAAGTGCACATGCACAATCAACCGGTGCGCACGAATAATGGCGTTCGATAAGTGTCCTCCTGGAAGATACTAAAGTGAAAATTTAGGTTGACTTTCAATATGGTTAAACATTTTATCCAAACCTGCGAAATCGGACCGGGGTTCAAATTTTAGCCGGCTCTCCTCATCTCGACGGCCAACTATAGTAGCGCGTACTGTCCTGGCCTGTCAGGCGCTTAGGCCCTACTGCTTTAAATAGTTATACACTATTAAATAGAGTTTAATCTACCGTATTTCCGATAAAAGAAATGTATAAGCGCCTTGCTGGTCCTTTACTAGCACTTTTGAACAAATGTACAGGATCTCATGAATCTGCATCAGTGTACTTGTAGTAGTGTGGAGACTAACTCCTGTACATGCTCCTGGGCTATCTATGCATTATATCTTACTTAAAGACCAGTCCGGCGACGCCATGGCTTAACTCAGCTCCAACTACTGTATAAGCCCGTGAGTTATGTACTCACTAGTCACTATACATCACTGCTACCTAACTCCCCGCGGGCTGGGGACATGGAGAACTCTTTTCTGTAATGTGCTTCAAGTTGAACAAAAACTCTTCATATTCCTAGTTACTACAAGAGAGTTGTGTCCGGGTCGCTTTCTTCTAGTAAAGAAAACATCAATACCTTATCTGAGCAATTTTCACGTTGTTTATTACGTTCTGTGGTATAAAGCTTTCATCCGTCATTAGA
This sequence comes from Matsumurasca onukii, assembly GCA_018831715.1. Lineage (NCBI taxonomy): Eukaryota > Metazoa > Arthropoda > Insecta > Hemiptera > Cicadellidae > Matsumurasca > Matsumurasca onukii. The sequence goes on from CM032064.1 coordinate 8,556,386, forward strand.
GTTTCAAACTACGTGCACTCGTAATCCTCCTTTTGTTGTTACGACCTTAAAGACGTCTAAGCCTCTTAAACAGTAGACATGCAGATATTATATTCTATTCACGGCTCTCTAACTCATCTACTTGCTCAAGCTATGCTGCTAGCAAATACCCATCTCACACTAGTGTGTGATAAACCCGTTGAATCAGATTTTGACTTTAAAGAGAATTTTTTCCGAAACACCAGCGAAGAACTCTCCAGACTGCGAGAGAGTGACACTGAACTATATATCCGGTTCGCTTTTTTCTTCAATTATTCTACTGTCCACTCTGCTTTCAAGGCGGGATGATTATTAAAAACGAAGGATAAATATTGTGTTGTAGTTTTCCTCTGTAAAGAATAAACCAAGCCAATTTCTCTGCAGATTTGTATTTAGTTTTAAATAATGAACGCTTGTGAGTTTAAATATTGTTCATTTATTTCATAATATGCTATACATTTATTTTTACTTGACCATTACTATGAATTTGTGTTCACCTTTGTACTCACTAACAATCGTTTCTTTTGTTTACAGGTAATGCAGACACATCTGACTACACTTTTGGTATGGAAAAAATACGAATTTTATTTTCAACTTCAGTATTGAGGTTAACTATTTGTTTCTGGTAGGAAAGTAGAGTGGAATATATTTCATATGTGATTTATTTCATCGGAAGCACATTTTCCGCGTCCGATCCAATTAAAATCACAAATAGTGAAACGTCAGCAAACGCTTGTTAGGTTGACAGTAGAATGCAGAAATATAACATTCATGGAATGTGGACAGGGTTGAGGGTTGATGGTTGAGGGTGGAATTGGACAAAGCAGAACTGAAGCTACGATGCGTGTAACGTGTGACCGTGTAACGCACGACAGCAGTGAGCCTAGGCCATGACAAATGTTTCCATAACACAATCATACACCAACACTGTACACTCTAAATCATCTGCACTCACTTTCCGTAGTCAAATCATTGAGCTCTGGCGCCTCAGTACTTTGCAGCCTTTTGTCATTTGGGCTACGATTTTGTGGTTGGTTTTCATGCTTTGTGGCTTGTTAGTAATTATAACATTTGATAGTTTCGCCTTGTGAATACGAATAGTGAGAACAATGTCTTTTTCCCCTCGGGGATTTTCAGAAAAATCACGGAATGCACAATGAAATAGATATGACAGTGTTGGCATACAAAGTAGGACTAATTTAATTCGCAGTGCGCTTTAAACCTACGTTCGTGAGCAACATATTAGTTTTATTGATATTTGTATGGGCTCTATTCAAATTAGCCTTGTCAAAGTGATTTCACTGTTTAAAGAATTGCGAATGATTAGACATATTTTCATCTTAATTGATTGAAAATAAATAGAATATCATGTTTAGTGGATCATATGAAGCGTGGAATGAATTTGACATATTTTATTAGAAAGCGCTGATTTGTTATTGAAAGAGTTCTGATTATAGTGACCATTTCTAAAGCTTCTCTCACATCGACAGCTTGGGCTAGCCATACCTGTCCTTTGAACATGTTTCATGAACTGCACACTAAGTTGTTCTCACGTTTGAGAGGAATGCCTCGCCAATTCAATAGAGATTCCATCCTCAGTGTAGCTTCCCAACTACTTTTTGTTTAGAGCTTTCTTTAGTTTCTAAATTACGACTAAATTATACAACTCCTTAACTTATAACAAAAAGACCAATCTTTGTTATTTCAATCTTCCTCTTAAATAAACACCCGATCCTCCTCTCTTTCAGTAAAGGAAGTTTTTATCAGACCAAGGTTTAATCAGACTGTTAAATAAAAGAACGGAGTGTTCAAACAAAACTGAGTGTATTCAAAATGAAGTTATCACAGGGCAAAGGGTCCTTGATGATCATCCAGTTTGTTGAATGTTTGATGGGTTCGTCGGACATTGTAAACTAAGAATGTGTTGTGCTCAGTGAACTGAAAGTAAATCTAGTTCACGGTTGTCCTCTGTTCTATGGCGGAAAAGAGTTGTGAAGAGACTGCTGGAGCTTAGAGTGTATACCCCTGCTGGGGCCTAGGGTTTGTCCCACGGGCTACGTCCTGGGTCCACAGGTATACCCTCAGAACCAGTAAGGGGGTTATACACTTCTTTTGAGCAATAATAAAGTCATGTAAATGACTTTATCCAGTTAGATCTGCGGAAGTTAACAAAATAAGCGAATGCTAGTGGTGAGCTATATAACACTGCTAATATATGTATTAGCTAACCAGCCAACCAAACCTCACAACATGGTTTTATCACATACTGCCAATTCTAATATCGCTAGAAATTTAGCTGTAGGTTATGTTCGTAAGTATTCAGGGGAGTTATGTGGCAACAGTGTACACATACTGTGTAAGTGTGTAGCACTGCAGCAGGGCAGGAGGGCAGGAGGGCAGGGAGCCCGGGAATGTGAGGGAGGCCCTCTGCACTCTCAGGGTGCACAAGTGTCAAGTTACCGGCTCCACGGCTCCAGTCTTAGCCAAACAGCCCCACAATGGCCACAATGCCGCTTCCTCCGACCATAAACATTTAAAGGATGTGAATACCGTGAAATTAAACGACTCTTGTCCGCTTATACAACAAACACGGTTCTCAGTTTTCACGCTACCTCCCCTCTCCCTCACAACCGCTCTGACCCATTCTCCACTTCTCAGACCTGGACTCCCCAGACAACAATCATCGCAGTTCTGTTGTTTCACTAATCACCTTTGTTTACAAGCCATTACACTTTTAATATTGTCACAACTTTTTTTCCAACATTTTAAATTAGATGTCAACAAAGTTTTACATTGATTATCTCACGATCAGCTCTGCGAAAAAGTGCCAGAATCACTAATAGGTCATAACATAAGTCCTCTTTTGTAAATATTATGATGTACCAGATGATAATGCAATAAAGTAGTTGTATGTGTACATGAATGGGGGGAAGGGGGCAGAATATTCCATATGGACGTACAGACAGACTGAATGAGTACTTGCAGCAACTGGCTATCAGCTGATCAGCATACACGCTACTCGACAAACACGTCAGCATCGAGATTAGCACTCAGCAGTTAGGAGTAGTTTCCGTGGATCCTTCCTTGGTGCTGCTGCTGATGCTACGCAGAAAAATACTCCGTAATTTACCCATAAATTATTTGCAGTTTGAATTTCATCACCCCTCTTCACTTTAGCCCAAGTTGAATCTTCTCATAAACAATAGGAGGCGTTACTGATGGTTGAGAATATTTTCCTTCTTAATGTGGAAAGTTAGATTTATAAGAAGAACTTGTCAATAACATATCCTACAGACGCTGGGACAAGACAAAGCACTCGAGTTTACTTTGAGAGTGACGCGCTGCGGCAATCACAATTATTTAAGTTGACATACGTACGAACAGTGGAGACGTCACGTGACATGTCAGCATAGCTCGTGATTTTAGTTACGTTGATGGTCAGCTAAAGTAATATTTTAAATGTGGCGATCTCTTGTTAAAATTATGCAGTTGTACGTACAACTTACCTGTATTTGGCAAGAAGGGAATCTTCATACTTTGAGCTAAAGGCGTAAGCCAACACCGAATTCGACATATAGACAGGCAAATAGTAAATAACATACGGTAGAGAGTTGCAGTATGTACACGGGGTGTGCATACGAGGTCGGGTGGGAGGCGGGGAAAGCATTTCGTATTTCAGAGTTTACTTTATTTGTATAACCTACTTGGCGTGATGCTTACTTACTCGCATCGACCCGGCTATATGCCGATTACGCGGCCGGGGTCCGTCAATAAGGATATCGACATCAGACACCAGACAGCAGACAGGGCCGAGCCCAGGCAACTCCCGACTCCCGGCAAATGTCTACTTTGCACGACCTCCAGCCTTGTCCTAGCCACGGCTGCCCGGCAAGCTATGATTCCTTATCAAACCGTCCTTATCACGCGTCTCGATGAATCGTGCTCAAACATTGTTCTAGAAAAGATTGTCCAATAACATACAGTATAACTATCATTTGGGAATGTATAGGTTTAGGATCAGCAAGACCGTATTTTTATGGTCTGGTGAAGAGTGATGGGCGAATAAAGGTCACCACAGGGCATGGACGGTTGGACCTAACCGGACAAATGATGATGGTCCGAGTAAATTTAAGTGTATATTTTGATACACAATCCGGGCAATATATTTGCGGTCCCAACCCTTTAGCATACAATCACAGACAAATTAACTCTACCACAATGCTCTACTTGCTGCGTCTCATTGGAATCAAGCTCGGAGTTCTTGTAGGTATAATTCAGTTTATACTTGTAATCTATGTAGCAACATGTAGTAACATTTATAAAAAAAGGATGTGTATACAGGGTTGGTCGAATATTTTTTAAGACTTTTCCTTGACCATGTGTATGTAAACAATATATACACGTTTTTTTAATCTTGGTGTTTAGTTTCAATGATCCGCGATTTGCGATGTCCAGTACAGTTCGTTAGGTATATATAGCATGACCGGTGGCCTTGAGATTTCCTGCTGGTCGCTTATGGCCCTATAGCCCATCTGACCGGCCATGCTAAACCTGACGAACTGTAACTTTGCTCTCGCTTAGTAGAAATACCAAAAGTATTTGGTTCTTTATTTAATCAATGACGAGGAATTCGGAACTATGACGGTCTTTCTAAACCAGATTCACAAGCTGTTTGCGAACATAAAACCGGAAAGAAAACTCACTCGCCTGGCCGATCAATAATGTTTGCCACGCACTACGGCACTAAAGCACTAAAAGCATACCTAGCACAGCGACTAGCGCCAGAACACTAACACTGAGACGCAGAACAATGCTGTAACATCACACTCACACTCACAGCATAATTGTTACTGCAGAGTGCTGTTGATTAAATTACTACTTTAATTGTCAAGTTGATATCGGCAGACGGTAGAGTGGTAGAGTGCAAGTGCTGATGTCTGCACTCAGCACCTACGTCAGCAGTACTGCGCCTGATGTCATCTCGCTAAAAGAAAGTGCACTGTGCAACATTGATAATAGAAGCGACCGTCAGTCAGGCAACCTCGTTGCCACGGGTAGAGCCACTGAAGGAATGTTTTATCCTGTATCACAAAATCTTTCGGTTCGTCCGCTATAGTTACGAATTTGTTACAATTAAACAAGTTGTATAGAATCACACGTCCCACCAAGTAGCTATTTAAAAGAGCTGTGGTTACGGATGAATTCTATTATATTTTGTTAATTCAACCATAGTTAAAACTGTGTAAATTTATCTAGTTGGTTTCAATTAATAAATTTATCATAGTTGTCGTAATCTTCGTGAACAAATAATAATTGAAAATCGTAGCTTACTGCTTGGTAAGTAGTTTTTTAAACAATAAATTTTAATCTATTGAAACTCTAGCCAACGGCAATTGCGTCTGTTATGTTGGCAAACTAACGCAATAACCGCATGGAATTACCTAAGAAAGGAGAGACTCTTATTGCTCGTAAAGCTTTATACAGGGTGTCTCGATCACCCGTATCACATGAACAGTATATCTTAAGCACGGTTTGACCTATTTCGTTGAAATGAACAAATACCACGTTAAAATGACATTCAGGACAAGGGAAAATTAATTGCGACTTTCAAATTGACCTATACAGAGTGTTCCAAAACCCGATGGTCATTGGTTCTCATCTCGCCTCTTTCAGGTGTATGGGGGGGGTGTCATGTTGAAATAGCATTCTGAGAAGATTGGTGAACAAAATCTTGTATAAATCGTGAAAAAGGTGATAATCTTCAGCCGTTTGCAAATGGCGTAAAACCTAAAAATAACTTGCCCTTGAATATCTTGAAAACTATATATCTTAAAACCATGATTTATAAACAAATTTTCGTATTTGAAAATATTTTACCCTTAGAAAACATGGGAAAAAATGGCCGTGGGCCATATCGTTGGAAGGCGTGCCTTGTTTTACATTCTTGGATTAGATTAACTTCAAGCAAATGCAATGAGGTTAAAGAACGTTCCGTAAATATAATGAATTTTTGCATGTTTGGCCACCATTTTGGAACGGCTAACCACAATTTTCCAATTCCTTTTCACCAATCTTTTCAGAATTAACAAGACATTAAAATTATATTCAACATGACCACCCATTTTTAATTGAATGTAAAGTGGTTCAAACTTATAATCCTCGGTTTTCAAAATCCGCTGTATACTTGAGACTCGAAATTCATTTTCCCTTGTTCTTTGAGTTGTTTTAACATCGATTTTTATTTCACTGAAATAGTTCAAACCGTCATCGATCTTTACATGTGATATGGGTGGGCTGAAATACTTTATGAGAGTTGATTCAAAATTGCTTGCATACATGTTTGTAAAATAAATAAAATTATTTTCAAAAGTATAGCTAAGCATACAACAGAACCCACTTAGTAAATAGGACATGACTTGATACATTGTATCATTACGCTAGATGTAATATAACGGGAAAGTGTCGTTATACATATTAACTTTGAATGTGTAATGAAATACAGTACAATGGAAAAGCGTCGTTGTTATAAGTGTTTTTAGTTTGTTGTACCTAGAAAATGCGAACACAGCAGTTTAATTAGTGAAAACATCAGACAGTCTCGAGCTTCTATACTCGTGACACGTTGTTGCGAGGCTGTTGATGAAGTAACCGGGTAAGAAAATAACATACCTATGATCAGGAATCAATATCCAAGCAACTTGTCATAATTTCATACTTTGCAAGCTAACCCTTGTTCTCAGAAGTGCTAAAAAATTCAAATACGTTGCAATCAAAGTTGTTTATTTACTCTACTGACATCACACCACGGACAGTAAGGGAGATATTTAAATTTGGGTTTACTGTGTAAAATATACGATAAAATTAACAAATTTGTGTTCACGTTCGCGCAACTTTCTCATAACCCGACACTTCTCACGAAGATTTTCTACATGGTCAAATTGACAGTCACGCCTTTTCATCAGTTTCAGCTCGGTTGCTGAATTACATCTACTTATCCCTCATAGTTTAGTCCTTTCTCCACGGCTATTGTTAGCTTTCTCCATTTATTCTTAACTTGCCTGGTGAAACCCAGCGTGTTGTTCATAAAATTAGCACTTTGTAGGCTTATAAGTAAATTGATTCAACCATCAATGGGGCCTTACACGGTTCGTACTACTAAAAGCGCCTGCAGGCGCGCTGGGTGCCCTAGACCTCCTTTCCTCCTTTTGGCAGTAGCTTTGAAGTAGTGGCCTAGCATTGCTCGTTGCTCTTAGAGAGCTAGTATTATTCCTCGGGTCCGATAACATTTTCATTATCTAATCCTAATTGTTCCACGGGTCTTATCCCGGCCCTGAAAATCAGCCGCTACATTCTCCTTGTACAGCTTGCTACAGCCTGCTACTCGTACAGCTTGCTACTCGTACAGCCTGCTGCTCGTACAGCCTGCTAATACAGCCTGATCGTACAGCTTGTTGCTCCGTACGGCTTGCTACTGTTGTCACAGCCTGCTACTCGTACAGCCTGCTGCTCGTACAGCTGCTACTCGTACAGCCTGCTACTTGTACAGCCAGCTTGCTACTCGTTGTGCCTGTTGTCGTATTTGCAACTTCCGTACAGCTTGCTGCTTGTACAGCCTGCTTACTCGTAGCCTGTTACTCGTGCTTTGCTACAGCCTGCGGCTACTTGTATTAGCCTGTTGCGTTGTGTTCGTATTAGCCTGCTGCCGTACACAGCCTGCTGCTCGTTTGTACAGCTGTTCTACTCGTTGTCGTAGCCTGTTGCTCGTACAGCCTGCTGCTATGTACAGCTTGTTAATTGTTCATAGCCTGCTACTTGTACAGCCTGCTTGTATTGTCGAGTTACATTTGCCACTTATCTGTACAGCTTTGCTCTGCACAGATCAGCCCGTCCACAGCCTGGCTTTGCTGCTACTCGTGCTTGTTACTGCGGCACATATTTGCCTCTGGCTTGCTCACAGCTTGTTACTCGTACCCGCGCTGCCTCAGCCAGCTATCTGTACGTGCTTGTAACAGCCTGCTTGCTTTAATAGCCTGTTTGTATGATTGTACAGCTAATCTGTAATACAGGCCAGTTCTGTGGTCGCCTGTTGCTCGTTTACCTGTTGCTACTGCCAGTAACAGCCTGTATGCTGAGCCTGCCTGTTACTGTAATAGCAGCTACCTGTAATTGTAGCGTAGCCGTATAGCATAGCTCTGCTTGCCTGTACAAATACAGCCTGTTGAACAGCTATAACAGCTTAGCCCGCCAGCTTGTTGTACAGCAGCCACTATCAGACAGTAAGCTACAGCTTGCCACTGGCTGTTCGTACTCAGCTTGCTACCTCGCAATACAGCTGCCCCTTGTTAATTGTACCTTGTGTTTAAGTCTCGTAATTAACACTGGTTTGCTACTTGTAACAGCCGTAATTTGACCCAGCCATCTGCTCATCACATTGCACAGGCCGGTTACTTCGTACAGCTTCTGCCACTCGTACAGTTTGCTACTGGCCAGTTGTTATAACAGCTGCTCGGCGCTTGTTATTGTACCTACTCGTATAGCTTGCCACTGCATAGTACAGCAATGCTCTCCACACAGCTTGAATATTGTTTGTTTGTATTCAGGCTGTTTTGTTAATTGGGCCTGTTCTGTAATAGTGACGCGTACAGCCCCACAGCTTGATAAACTGTAGCAGCCTGACCTCTGTTGTTCTGCAGCTGGCTTTTACGCTCTGTTGCATAGCCACTACCAGTTGTTGCTCGTGCTTGCTCGTAACAGCTTGTGCCTGTTAATTGCACAGCTGCAAGGCAGCCTGCCGTAATAGCTGCTGTACCGCAACAGTTTGCCCAGTTGGTACAGTTACCGCTATTGCTCAGTACAGCTTGCTTTACAGCATGCTTGGTACCTAATACTGTTGTGCCTGTAATAGCTTGTTACTCAAACAGTTTGCTTAATTCGTACAGCTTGTTACCGCTGTGCAGCCAGCCGTGCTCGTACTGCTGCTCTGTACAGCCTGCCACAACCTACAGCCTACTGTGCAACACCCTGCTTTGTACAGCCTGCTGCTCGTACAGCTTGCTACTCGGCTGCTGGTTACTGGACAGCCTGTGTTGCACTACAGCCTGTTGCTGCACAGCTTGCTACTCGTACAGCTTGCTACTCGTACAGCCTGCTACTCGCGTGGCTGCACGAGCGGGACCGGCAATGGTACTGCTACAGTTGTATTGTGGATGCTGGATGCAAGGTGTGCGAGACAGCGAGAGAGAGAGTGTATGTGTAGTGACTAGTGAGCGAGATCGCTGACCTTTGCTGTCCTGCACTCTGCCTCCGCGGTCCCGGTCCTGTATGCTGCACAGAGACAGAGGCTCAGATCACATTATATACTGTACTGTAGTACTTCTGCTGCAACTGTCTTCTACCCTGGACACTGGACAGTACACTCCTAGGATACGTGCCACATACACTCACATTCACAGATAAATAATGACACACGAGTTGTATTGAGATGCGACACAGAGAAAAGTCCGTTTCTTCAAAGGGCGGACACTGATAAGTGCAAGTATGTGTACAGATTTTTCAGTTGGGAGCGTCTTTAAAAATCTTCGACTGTTTCCAATTCTAATTTTTATGTTATTCGTATCTATACTCTATATCGCTTGTTGATTTTTGACGAATATCGTAGGGGCTTTTCCTTGAGCCAAACTATCACATAAGACCATTGCTTTCCCAGGTCAACGAGAGCCATTTTCAAGACAGAGGCCGTCCCATAAATTCACCGTTTACCGCAAATTACATGTTCAGCAAAACCGTTCCATCAAAGTTTGCTACACACTTCATCAATCTGTATTTGACATTTTTTGTTTCTTCCGACATTATAAACCCCCCGCATCTTCATAAGATCGGCACTGTTCAAAGGAACATGCTGTGGTACGCCATTTAGAAGGTGTTATGGTAACCTTGGCCGAAGTTCACAGGTTTGGGGGAGAGTAATCAGAAGGACCGAACACGTAAATAAGCTTGCACGACGGCATACTGAGTCTTGTACTCGATTGTAGACAGGAAGCTGTCTGCTGACTGCTGTCTGCTGTCGGGCAGAGGCAGGGCAGGGTGCGAGGAAGTGCCGAGTACACGCTGTCACGCGATCAACGGTGTGTAGAGTGTAGAGAAGAACAAACCCCCGGGGCCAGGGCTCGCCGAAATGCAGAATCAGAATCCGCAAAAGATCGACACTGAAAAGCCGTACAACTGTAATTGAATAACATTTGTTTCCTGATTTGCACAGAACACGAGAACCCGTATTTTGGACTTATCGAGCGGCAGTTTCAAGTTATGCGGGGAACACTTATAGGCCGAGTCATGCACAGCTCATTGTGCACACGCCATCGGTCGTTGTCCGGCTCGTTTTTAACTGTCCCGATAATTTCGAGCTATTTACGGTCGCTCATTGCCGAGACGGTTACAAAGTGCCGGTGACAACAATAACCGGTTTAACGCGAGTCTGGCTAATTGCTTCTCATTAAACAACAGTACTGTATAATACAATCTACATAATTAAGTTTACCCGACTCGAGTGATGGAAACTGCTGATGTTGGATACTGTCAACGACAACAACGCACTTAGTTGATGTCACCCTCTCCCTCAAGTCCAGTCTCTTCACTCTTGTAACTACTGTACTGTAGTTTCCTCTGCCCTGAGCCCCCTGACACTTCTTCAGTGATGGAAACTGCTGATGTTGGATACTGTCAACGACAACAACGCACTTAGTTGATGTCACCCTCTCCCTCAAGTCCAGTCTCTTCACTCTTGTAACTACTGTACTGTAGTTTCCTCTGCCCTGAGCCCCTGACACTTCTTCAGTGATGGAAACTGCTGATGTTGGATACTGTCAACGACAACAACGCACTTAGTTGATGTCACCCTCTCCCTCAAGTCTCTCTCCTGTAACTCTTCACTGCTTGTTGAACTACTGTTGATGTCTGTCCAGTCTCTTCACTCTTGTAACTACTGTACTGAGTTTCCCTGCCCTGACCCCTGACACTTCTTCAGTGATGGAAACTGCTGATGTTGGATACTGTCAACGACAACAACGCACTTAGTTGATGTCACCCTCTCCCTCAAGTCCAGTCTCTTCACTCTTGTAACTACTGTACTGTAGTTTCCTCTGCCCTGAGCCCCTGACACTTCTTCAGTGATGGAAACTGCTGATGTTGGATACTGTCAACGACAACAACGCACTTAGTTGATGTCACCCTCTCCCTCAAGTCCAGTCTCTTCACTCTTGTAACTACTGTACTGTAGTTTCCTCTGCCCTGAGCCCCTGACACTTCTTCAGTGATGGAAACTGCTGATGTTGGATACTGTCACGACAACAACGCACTTAGTTGATGTCACCCTCTCCCTCAAGTCCAGTCTCTTCACTCTTGTAACTACTGTACTGTAGTTTCCTCTGCCCTGAGCCCCCTGACACTTCTTCAGTGATGGAAACTGCTGATGTTGGATACTGTCAACGACAACAACGCACTTAGTTGATGTCACCCTCTCCCTCAAGTCCAGTCTCTTCACTCTTGTAACTACTGTACTGTAGTTTCCTCTGCCCTGAGCCCCTGACACTTCTTCAGTGATGGAAACTGCTGATGTTGGATACTGTCAACGACAACAACGCACTTAGTTGATGTCACCCTCTCCCTCAAGTCCAGTCTCTTCACTCTTGTAACTACTGTACTGTAGTTTCCTCTGCCCTGAGCACCCTGACACTTCTTCAGTGATGGAAACTGCTGATGTTGGATACTGTCAACGACAACAACGCACTTAGTTGATGTCACCCTCTCCCTCAAGTCCAGTCTCTTCACTCTTGTAACTACTGTACTGTAGTTTCCTCTGCCCTGAGCCCCCTGACACTTCTTCAGTGATGGAAACTGCTGATGTTGGATACTGTCAACGACAACAACGCACTTAGTTGATGTCACCCTCTCCCTCAAGTCCAGTCTCTTCACTCTTGTAACTACTGTACTGTAGTTTCCTCTGCCCTGAGCCCCTGACACTTCTTCAGTGATGGAAACTGCTGATGTTGGATACTGTCAACGACAACAACGCACTTAGTTGATGTCACCCTCTCCCTCAAGTCCAGTCTCTTCACTCTTGTAACTACTGTACTGTAGTTTCCTCTGCCCTGAGCCCCTGACACTTCTTCAGTGATGGAAACTGCTGATGTTGGATACTGTCAACGACAACAACGCACTTAGTTGATGTCACCCTCTCCCTCAAGTCCAGTCTCTTCACTCTTGTAACTACTGTACTGTAGTTTCCTCTGCCCTGAGCCCCTGACACTTCTTCAGTGATGGAAACTGCTGATGTTGGATACTGTCAACGACAACAACGCACTTAGTTGATGTCACCCTCTCCCTCAAGTCCAGTCTCTTCACTCTTGTAACTACTGTACTGTAGTTTCCTCTGCCCTGAGCCCCTGACACTTCTTCAGTGATGGAAACTGCTGATGTTGGATACTGTCAACGACAACAACGCACTTAGTTGATGTCACCCTCTCCCTCAAGTCCAGTCTCTTCACTCTTGTAACTACTGTACTGTAGTTTCCTCTGCCCTGAGCCCCTGACACTTCTTCAGTGATGGAAACTGCTGATGTTGGATACTGTCAACGACAACAACGCACTTAGTTGATGTCACCCTCTCCCTCAAGTCCAGTCTCTTCACTCTTGTAACTACTGTACTGTAGTTTCCTCTGCCCTGAGCCCCTGACACTTCTTCAGTGATGGAAACTGCTGATGTTGGATACTGTCAACGACAACAACGCACTTAGTTGATGTCACCCTCTCCCTCAAGTCCAGTCTCTTCACTCTTGTAACTACTGTACTGTAGTTTCCTCTGCCCTGAGCCCCCTGACACTTCTTCAGTGATGGAAACTGCTGATGTTGGATACTGTCAACGACAACAACGCACTTAGTTGATGTCACCCTCTCCCTCAAGTCCAGTCTCTTCACTCTTGTAACTACTGTACTGTAGTTTCCTCTGCCCTGAGTGACTGCTGATGTTGGATACTGTCAACGACAACAACGCACTTAGTTGATGTCTCTCCCTCAAGTCCAGTCTCTTCACTCTTGTAACTACTGTACTGTAGTTTCCTCTGCCCTGAGCCCCCTGACACTTCTTCATAGGTTAGTTCGCATCTGTCAACACACGGACCTTGTGCCTTGCCTTGCATTGCCTTCAAAATACTTTTTGAGGCCGTTTTCAATATGAACACACATAAAGACCCAACATAGAAAGAAGAAACTAATTCCAACAATTATCGACTCAAGAAACCCGCATAGAGCCAGTGATACTGAAACATATTTCTTTCTTGACTCGGTGGAAAGTAGAGAAACTATCTTCTACTTTTATGCTGATTGCGATAGTTCTGAAAATACATTGCTAAGAATTAATTTCGTATTACGGAACAGCTAAGATCAACAGTTGATCGAATCAATGGATCAAGTAACTTCATCTCGATCAAGCTGACTCGGCATTACTTTACTGCAACAACTAAGTCGACAATGGTAGTTTTATTATTTCTTATATAAATGTTTAAGAAGTTTTCATGTACTATCTTTCAGTGAGAAAATCGAGGATTGACACTTCATTCCTGAACAACAGTTTTGAAGACAACGAAGTTGTCTTTAAAGACAAACTTAACGTAGACTAATTAAAATCAGTTCATGAAACTTACACCAGTAAACCACTAAATAACATAGACATGTTGAAATCAAATTAGGAGATGAATACCGAATATTTACATATTGTATTTCAAGCAATTTCGACACACTTTTTTGTACGAGTAACGGAGTAAGGACTGAAGAAAAGGTTCAAAGATATTCTAAAACGAGATGAATAATTAACTGCTTTATTGAAGTGATGATTTAAAGCAGAATGTCATCCAACATTGAAGGTGTTTTATCCCATCTTAAACACCATCCAACAATTGTGATACAAATTATGCCGTGGTCTCTAGTATCATAAGAGGCAAAGTCACTATTTCTCCCAAACTTACTTAATTCAAACCGAAAAAATCTAGACATTATTCTAAAACATAGGGCAAAGGAGTGTCAGTATTTTCTTTGAATGTTGTATACGCTCCATGATACCGGCCGCGTTCGCGATTGTAAAACAAATATATTATCTAAGTTAGTTAAGCGTATTATGTATAAAATGGTTTAGTGGGAATAAAATTCAGGTTTTGATTAAAAAATAGTCCAATAAAAGCTTTGTAATGGCGAGGCCTTTCATCACCTTCAAAAAGTATCTTTAGAATAACAACAATTCAACAACGAAATTGAGTTCGATAAATAAATACGTATTTCATTTATAAACACTGTGTTGATGTGTAGGGTCTCTAACGTGTAGTTTATAGAATAGATGTAGATGTAGAATGTAGCAATGTAAGAGCATGATGTAGACTGGGTCAAGGCGGAGCTAGAATCCGCACCGGCACGCCAACCTTTATTCTATTTATGCACTATACACCATTACAGTAAAGTAAAGACAATCGAAGCCATCCATCTATCCATCCACAGTATAGTATAATGTACAACATTGTACAGTATGGTATAATCGAGTCGAGCTGAGTCGAGCCACAAGTAACGGCGGCATAGCACGCCACAACCCCAGCCAGGCCCAGGCCGGAGCGCGCTAGCACTGATCAGTCTCTGAACACTGAGCAGACCATCACTGAATCACGTTACCCTGTACCCACATGTGACATGTAATTTTATGTTACTACTGGCAAGCAATGTTGTTGGACTGTATCTACCGGAGTAGTTTTTCCAAGTGGTGTGATCTGTGATATTCCAGTCACTGATCACTAAATCACTATTTGAGATGCCACTCTCATGAGAGTATTTTAACTTTTTAAGGCAAATATGTGGTGAAGGATCAGTGTGATGAGTGGTAGTAATGAGTTATGAGGTGTAGTCTTGTTACAAACTAAGGCAGACTCTTCCTTAGAATGGGTCATTTTATTAATAGCCCAATGACCAATGAAAAATACAAGGACCAACGGCTTAAACGTGACTTCCGAACCACGAAGGTGATGGTTTGATATGTCTAAACGATGGTGGGAATTGATGCGGGTATCGTCAGGTGATCACTGAGACTATCTGAGCCGCTTAAGACCTATATCATCCTCAAAACCTGACCTCCATGAAGCTGGATTACAGGACCACGCCACGAGTCCCAGTCCTTCTTAGCGCTAAATTCTTCCAAGTCTCGTGTAGAAATGCAAACGATGTCTATTACCTGCAGCATAATGGACTAATTTGTTTGCA
This sequence comes from Matsumurasca onukii, assembly GCA_018831715.1. Classification (NCBI taxonomy): domain Eukaryota; kingdom Metazoa; phylum Arthropoda; class Insecta; order Hemiptera; family Cicadellidae; genus Matsumurasca; species Matsumurasca onukii. The sequence goes on from CM032064.1 coordinate 8,571,695, forward strand.
GTGTAAATGGATCTTAGCTCTTTACATGCAAATAATGGAGATGTGTGTAAAAACTACAAGTCTCAAAATAAAATTAGCTCCCTTTGTAATTATATTTAAGAAGTATTCTTAAGCAAAGCATAACTATTGCCAAACGCCTTTACATACCACCCGAATCCTGCACTTATTTGGTGGAGAGGGAATTTTCCATTTCTCATTGAGCTAAGCCGAGCTCTTCAGTCGGTGAAATGTTTAGGGAACAATATTTTAGAAGGAACAGACGATCACCTAAATCAAAATCATCCTGCAATTAAAACGTATTACTATGGCGGTTTCCTCTCACGCCTGACGCCTCACCGTGGGTGAGAAGGTCGGTAATGTAACCGGTGTTGGGCGTAATGTTGCGGAATAAGAGTTATCAAGGTCGTGGAGACCTTTGGTGCAGCGGGCAGCCATCACCACAGGCACAGCTTCAGCGTCTAGCCTTGAGAGTCTAGCTGTGCACCGTCTATTATCTAGGTCTACTCAGTACTGAGTACTCAGTAATGTGGGGTTACGCAACCCACCACAGTCCCACAACTCTGACCAGTTACTGCTGTAACCTTCTGCTCGATCTCGATACAGCAGTTCCCATGGTTCGACTGGACAGAACTCCTATTATAGGATGTGGACACTGGACTTGCACCTCCTAACGCAGATGATGTTGCTGTTGTGTCACCCTCTGTCACCTTCTGTTGCCGTTCAAATTGATATGAACATGAAGAACCTCTCGGCTTAATTTGTTCGTCTCTTAGTGGAGTAAATAGGAAGCTACAGTAGACCCGCACAGGGTGGAGCGGGACAGGTGCAAGTGTGCGCTCCACAGTGAGGTGCACTTGTTGGCAAATGCTTGTACTCGGTGATGGAATCGATGACTGATCTAGTGTTTAATATATAACGAAGAATTGTACGTTTGTAGTGTGTCTTTTGTCTGTGTCCTACGTAAACGTGTATCAGTAGATGTATCCACGTCCTCCTGGTTGCTCTTTAGCTCTCTCTCTCTTTTCTCTCCACTGGTGTTTTCTCTGCGGCGTACTCCATTTTTAAGCTAATAGTTGTTCTGCGTGTCTTTCAGTTCATTTATTGTAGGCCTTCGTTGTCTTACAACGGAAATGTTTCATCGATGCAGCTAATCTATTGACTTATCCTAACGGCATTTATTTTACGTATGCACCAGATACTACTGATAAAAACTTGGCGAAGTTGTCGAGTGACTTTTCCAAACTGTTACGAGTACATCGTCGCTGTCTCCTCTTAATTATCAAGTGAGTAACTCTTTGCTTTCCGTTGAACGTTATTTTGTTTAGTTTTCAATTGATTTACAACTCAATTTTGATGTTTCCCTTTCATCTTAATAATACTAGACTATTACTCTATCTTGCGTGATTGGTATCGTATCACTGTACAATCGTTACCAGGCTATAAGTTGCCTTTTTCACTCAACTAGCAATACATATACATGGGTAATTTTTAAAGCTTTCTACTTATTTGGAGCCAGCTGGACAAATAATGAGTACCTGACTACTCAAACCCGTGTACATACGAGTATTTATTTTCATTCGATACGTAGTGCATGATGTGGTGAATTTTTTAAAACGTGATAACGTTGTTAGTTGAGTGGTGGCAGTATCACCAAGAACGTCTCCTACCCCTCACCACTCACCCCACACCTCCCTGCTCCTGCCACAGTGCCACCCCGCAGGCTTCCTCATTAGTTATACCGATTTAATACAAACATCCCCCATCAACTCCTTTTCTTACTTTTCCTTCCTCCGTGAACATGCATTTTCAAACTGTTCACAACACCCACAGCTCAAAACATATAAATAAGCCACTTTACACCGAGGCTCACGCGACCTCGTAAATACGTGCAACTAACTGTTAATTACCGCATGCAATGATGGCTGGATAAAAATGTACGGCGAGAGTTTAATAGCTTCGTGTATATATGCTTGACTCGAGTCTTACAATACAATTTGTAGTCGTCGTCGGATATATACTCGTACTTTATTCGACCAGGTGACAGAGCTTTTATCGTTTACGGTTTTGTTTGGTTTCGTTTTATCTTTATGGCTTACATTAACCCTTTGTTTCAAAGCCATCCTTATGCTTGTAAATTGAGATACAATTATTTACGCTTGGCTTAGCTGTAAACTATGGCAATAAAAAAACGTCCATAACCTCAAATCATCTGTTATTCTAATTTAAAGCAAGGTACTTCCTAATAAATTATGTGGTTGTATGTATTTCTTTCCACAGTAGTTTTGGAATTGTATACCCCATACCGATCTTATGTCTTCCTCTTTGGCGCTACAGACTTTGGTCGGCTTTGGCCTCCATCACAATTCTCCTCCACTCCTCTCTAATTCATCCTTCTTCCTTCTTCATCCTCTCACACCCCTCCCGACCAAGTCAGCTTCCACGCCATCCTGCCATATCAGACGTGGTCGTTCGTCCCCTTCTTCTTCTAACTCCATGAACCTGTGTTCCCAGACTCTTCTTGCGTGCCTTTCTTCTGCCATCCTTGCTAGATGACCCTACCATCTGAGCTTCTGAACCCTTATAAACCTGACAATGTCTTGTCCTCTTATGAGATTTTTGAGTTTCTCGTTTTTTCTAATAGGAAATCCAGTTTTCTTGAGTTGGGCCAAATATTCTTCTTAGAACTCTCCTTTCGAAGCACTCGATTGCATTGGCTTCCAATGTTGATAGCGTCCAACATTCACATCCATAGGTAACAACGTCTTATTAAAGTTTTATATTTCGATCTAAAGTTAAAATAAAAAGTTAAGATCGCGAATCCCGCTCTTCAGTCGAAAAGTTTAGATCGGACTCTATAATCTGCTAAAATTATCAACATTCCACTATAAAACATTGCACAAGTTTTAGAAGATATTTCTGAAACAATAGAAGTACAGCTGTATTGGAATCAGGTCATTATTCCAGAGCGCCGGTCCCCCAATCCGATATCCCTTTCCGATTGACAGAAACAACTCATTTCCATCATTGGATTCTGTCCCCCTCCACCGCAACCCTACACAACCATGCTACCAGAATTCTTTCTGCATTTCCTCACCCATGACTTTGATAGATACTATCTCTCTTTTTTTTCATTCTCGCTGCTCACTACACCGAATGAATGAAATGAGGATTTGTTTAAATCACTCAAAATTGTTCCGATGATTTCAATCGAACAGAAAACAAATCCTAATTGCTTTGGGAGTGAGGTTTCAATTCCTCCAATTTGAGAAGTTTTCCCAAACAAATGCCGATAAATGACACGACAGGTTTGTTTACCAAACGGTAGTTTAACAACAGTATGCCGTCGACTTTATGTATAAATTATTGTATTTTATAAAGTAAAAATTGTTAATGTAGATGTTAAGTAGACAGGTGATATATTTGGAGTTTTAATTGACGCATTATCAACAATATTTATACAACAGTACAGGGTGTCCCATAAGTAAAGTGCCAGACTCTAGAAAAAGGTTATATGGGTCAAAATAAAGAGAAAATTAAGAATAAAATTTTTCCGAAAACGCTTAGTTAACCAGATATTCGCCGTTTTATATTTTTACCTAATTATTTATTATCTCCCACACCACTTATCGGATTTGACTCAAACTTAGCATACATTTGTATCTAAGTAAGACCATTTATGGAAAAAATTACCAGCATGATCGAACTTATCATTTTAAAACGGTGGCTATTTTATGGTATTTTTAGGGCATTTTTGGAGGTACACCTTAAATAGTGAATAAACGGTGAGTTTTACGATAGAATGTATAGAATACCGTTTTGTAGCGAATTTTACTACCTATCTATTGACACCAAGGCCAAAACCAATTCATAATCAACAAAGTTACAGTAGAAACCGTGGCAAACATCAAGATAATAAGTTATGAACTTGGTGCCAATAGATAGGTAATAAAATTCATTCCAAATCCAAAACGTTATTCTAAGTAACGGCGCGTAAATAAAGGCTTTTTCGTTTCATTTTATTTCATTCTCTACATTTTATCGTAAAACTCACCGTTTATTCGCTATTTAAGGTGTAACGCCAAAAATTCCCTAAAATTACCATAAATTAGCCACCGTTTTAAAATGACTGGTTAGTTCATCCCGGTAATTTCTTCCATAAATGGTCTTACTTAGATACAAATTTATGATAAGTTTGAGTCAAATCCGCTAAATGGTGTGGGATATAGTAAATAAGTAGTGAAACATATAAAATGGCAAATATCTGGTTAACTAAGCGTTTTTGGGAAAAAATAATTATTCTTGATTTTATTTCTATTTTGACCCATATAACCTTTTCCCAGAGTCTGGCACTTTACTTATGGGACACCCTGTATATCAAGACAAGTATATTTTTCCGAAACTAAGGGTGTACTGTAAGTCTGACGGATATCTTCGATTTGAAGCTTTACAGTGTGCGAATCCAAAGATGCCAGAACCAGAAGTCAGGATGTTCGTGGAGGAGGAAACAAGTAGGGGTCTCGGGGTACAATTGAATCTTTCTGGTCAGACCTAAGTGTATAGAATCCAATATCTAAGAGAAGATTTTTTGTTTCGGATCTTTCGTCGCTATGGATTTGACTTTCGAATCCGAACTGAATATTTTTAAATGCGGATTTGATGGACGAATACAAAAAATATGTGATTTTCTAACTACATGCACACGTCTAAAAGTCTATTTAACCTAAATGAATCGAATCTCCTCTGATATTCACTACTGATCTGCGGTGTATGCGTCAAACCGGTGTGTAGATACTCGTACATACAGTACAGGTGCATAGATGGCGTATACCGATGCTAACACTGTACACGGGCAAGTGTAACGATACTGACGGCATTGCTTGCCAACTGTTTGATCTCGCTATTGTTTGGAATCTTCCAGTTTCCAGGGCACTGATTCCATTGTCACTGTCAGTGTGTGATCAGTGATCACGATAAATGTGTTCCTACCTCTGCTCCGCCATCGCCCATCGCCATATGTTCAGGCGTTCAGCACAGCTCTACGACCTTGTATGCAATCAAGATTTTATAAATCAGCAAAATATTGTATCATCTGGCTTTGTTATAAAGTCCGACATTATGTGAGATACGTTATACGCTAGAACTGTGGGGAATATATAGTATTGTAAATTAGAGATATTGATTTGTAGAATTATCAACCCTCTCACTCTCAAGCTAGCAAGCTTTATTCACCGTAGATTATGGTGAACTGTGTACAACACACAAATATAGTTGAAATTAATAATCACGCGTTACTGAGTCAAATATTTTAACAGGTTTTCTGACTTATGGACATAGGTATTTTAAAAATCAACAGATATTACTGCTCTATAGGGTTTTCTTCAATCATCTAAATGATCCCGAAAATGAGTTTTGTGTTTGGTTGTAAAGTGACATGCGATTTAAAATACTCCAAGCGATAGGAAATCATACCTTTGCTGATAATTTAATAAATAGTTACTTTTTCGTTCTCTTGTACAGTGCCCGCCAAAATAAACAGTACTGAAGTTGAAACAGCTGTACCTTTCTTTTCAACCAGCTGTGACAGCTTTCAACTGTTGCAACGTCTTCGTGTTTATTTTATCTTTCCGCTTTGAGGTTAGATTAGGCTGAAATGGTGTTGACAACTGCGAAAAAGACTTATTGTTGAACATTATTTCTGCTCATACGGAATTGAGCGTGCAGGTGGGTCAAGTTTGTCCCACACTGCACTTCGGTTTCCAGCGAATTTTCATAAAAATTCCCCGAGTAATGCCGTTATGATAAGTGTCATTCAAACATTTCAAAGAACCGGTAGTGTTTTGACTCAGCAGAAGGGGTTTCGTTTACAATGGTTTAGGCAAGATGGCGCAACCAGCCATACTGCCATAAACAACATCGCTTTTCTTAAAGAAGCGTTTGGCAACCGCCTCATCTCTCTTAGAACAACCTTTCCTTATCAGCCCACTAGCCGGATCTAACATCACCTGATGCATACGTCTGGGGAATATAAAGGAAAGGATTTTCCGCGAGATCCACCAACTACGATTGTCCAAAGTCCAAGCTACGATCGTCGTGAGGAACATGGCAAAACCTCTCTTTACGGAAAGGACCCAAAACCTCCAAAAATGATATGAATGTTGCCTAATAAAAGACGGAGGACATATTGAACATATTCTAACTCGAACTTAATGGATATTTCTTCATTTAGTAGGTTTAATTGTTTTCAGTACTGTTTATTTTGGCGGGTACTGTAATTTGACCATACTTACGCATAAGGCTAATAGCTTTTTACACCATTGTTAAATATCTGTCACGCAATCTCTTAGAATAACAGTCAGACCTGAGGGCTAGTAACCGATAAGTGATACGGTAGTGAAGTTAGCTAACTGCATAACCTGACTGGTGACTGGTCAGCGGTCATCTCCTCTTGACCACACAAGAGAGGCACTTGAACTAATCTAGAAGCTGATCTCAAAGAACGCTGAACGCTGAATCTTTACGCTGCTCCCCTCCATTTCACCTTTCTCCCTTTGTTCGCCGCAGAATGGACTTCTTATAAAAGCACTTGAGTTAAAAGTTTCCACTTCAAGTGTCCTTGTGCCACAGTGTTTTATTTACAATATTATCTGATAAAAGTCTGCAAATGCTTTTGCACCGGCTTGTCATGTGTTTTGGACAATTCATGAAAACGTAGCTATTCAACAGTTATAACTATTAGTTAAGCGATCATAAAAGCTTCTTTCCTATTCAAAAATACACACTATCTTTCAAGAGCCGCATACGTTGAACGTTGGAACGAAAGTTAAATCTACTTTCATGATTAGTTTGAACAGCATTCGTATACACATATTTTCATGTGTGTCTGTCCTGATATTTTGTCTTTGTGTATGTTATAAGTTGAATAAAACCATTTATACGTTTATTGTAGGTATGGCTTTCTTGATTTTCTGGTTTTAAGTGAAGCAAACATTAGTTGAACGGGGAATTATTGGAGAATAAGTAAGTATAAGTACTAAACAGGCCTAAGTGTAACAACTTCCTCACTGATCACTGATGAGTAGACAGTAGTGAGCGAGTAGCAACTCTCACCATATGAAACAGAGAGTAAGCTGGGTGTCGGAGCTTGAGTCAGTACTGCAATCTAGATCTCTCTCCGTGATGATTTTCATTTCAGCTCGCTAGTGCGTCATATTTCCTCTCAAATATTACCCTTTCTCATTTTCGGTTCCTTTTCACTTAGACTCACCGTCTCCGCTTCCACCTCCTCACTCCTCACTCTACTTAACCTCGTGGTCCCGGGTCCGTCCCTCCATTCCATTCCTCGAAACTTCTTAATTCTTTACTCCGTTCTATCTTACTCACTCACTCACCTCTCTCGTCTCTTTCCGTTAAGCCAAGACTCGAGATGTTATTTTCATATAAGGAATCATAAATATGTATTTTGTTTCTGAATAAGTGTTTTCGATAGTGTCACAGCCAATGAGAACATCGACAGTTGGCGTCCCTGCTCCAGTGGACGAATATGATAGCAGACATCAAGTATCTCAGTTTCAGCCAATCAGTGACTGAAGATGGTAATCCACAGCGAGACCAAAATATTTCAAGCTAATCATCATTATGTTTTGACGTGGTGTGAACCGGAAGAACTAGATAGTTATGTATTTTGTTGTTCAAAAACAGGGTGTCCCATAAGTAAAGTTCCAAACTCTGGGAAAATGGTATATGGGTCAAAATAAAGAGAAAATCAAGAATAAATGTTTTGTCCAAAACGCTTGTTAAACTAGATCTTGCATGGCTGAAAAAAACACGCGCCATCCCACACCATTGAGTATTAACAATCTCTTGTATCCTTATGAGTCATAGTTACTCCCGCCGTTCCATATTTATTCCTTATCGGCCATAGTGTTACCGGTCCAAAATGCCTACACTTTGGTCCCTTGCCAATTTTGTGGGTGTTGTATGGATATGAAATATAGCGTGTGATGGGTTTAACCCTTAAACAAAGTTTCAATAGAGCGGATAATAGTTATAAGCGGTCTAAGATGCCTTAAAACGTAAAAGTCATTTATTTTGTGGACAAAGACACACTGCGTAATGGGCTCAACCCTTAAACGAAGTTTCACCGCCATAGCTTCAGTCGATTCTGAGTTATAATCGGTTCAAGATGCCTAATTATTCACTAGTTTCAGTCTATGCACACAAAAAATACAAAAACTGCAATGTACAGACAAAAGTCTTATTTTATTTATATAGATGTTGCCAAGTTGATTACTTTGTGTGTTCTTTATTTTCTTCTTTGCAACGAAATTTCGTATCGCTTTGCAGTAAAGCATTTATTTAGGTATTAATCGATATTATGATCGTTGTTGTAAGAAATCTATTCTTAAGAAACCCCATTATTCCTCTCGGCAGTTAACCTAACAAAACAGTGTTTTAGAGAAAGATAGTAATTTAAACATGGTCCAATTAAACTTCAATATGCACGCACTGCCTCGGTCAAAATAGAACAAAACGCCGGGGAAGATTTCCCGTTGATTGTTTTGAATATTCATCATTGTATAAATCGCTGCTTTAATGGTTCTGCGTCGTTTACCCAAACTATATTGTTAAGACGGCATTATTCATAAATAGAGTACGAAGAAGTTTTCTGTTACCAACAGCTGTGGTTTCATGCATCGTTTGTGACGTGAAATCGTTGTAAAACGTGTTGCGTTTATGGCGACACAAAGTAAACGTTGAAAATGTTCACATAAATATTGAACGTTTATTTTGCATTAAAGCAAACGAACACGTTTTCTTTTAATTTATCAAAGAGCCGGTCCTAATAAAACACACAAATAATGGCTTAAAACATTTGCATTTACTAAACGATGTTTGGTTTTACTGTATACTGATCAATTGTTTAAATTGATGTATCAAACTAAATTATTTTAGCATAACTATTGAGATAGATTTTTAAACCCCGTATGTGTAAATCTGCTTTATTATGACCTTGTGACTATGATTTTATAAAAATAAAGCTGCGAGAGGCACTAATGGCGCATGGCGTAGAAAATATGCCTCTTACACAGTTTCCAAGAGGCTGTAGTGCTTGGCGTGAAAGGGTGTGGGCCGTGGGTGTCGAGAGAGCGTGGGATTCCTTACAGCCCTTTACCGTGCTTGGCCATGTTCAGTGTTCACTCTTTAGAAGCAGAACTCAAGAGTCAAGAGGCAGTTTAGAACTTCTCGTCACTGCCCATACTCTACCCACGTACTCCAAACCCATTCCAGGCGCCTTACGCAGTCACGCTCCTCTCAACCACTAGCATAGGCTAACCTAACCTGGACGTATTTCAACCCTAGTAGTTTGAAATATGTACCGGGTGTCCACAAAGTCCTTGACGGATTATACAATGTTATAAAATGAAAACTAATGATGTCAGATATTTGCACTTTTATTTACATGATAAAATGATGAATAAACTTTTATTTACATATAAAACATTATAAGCAGACCTCCACCTCGTTGGTGGCCCGAAGAATATCAAGGCGATATTCTATGTTTCTCTAAGTGTTCGATAGCATGTCTCTTGTTACTGTCGACATTGCTTCAGTGATTATTGTCCTTAAAGTGAGCATGACTGGAATAGGAGAAGCATACACAATATCTTTTATGTAGCCCCAGAAGAAAAAGTCCAAGGGTGTTATGTCAGGTGAGCGGGGAAGCCAGGATGTTGGTCCATCACGGCCAATCCAGCGGTTGGGAAAGGTTTAGTCTAGATACTCTCTAACTTGTGTCAACCAATGCGGTGGCGCCCAGCCTTGTTGAAAAACTACCCAAAACTACTTTTGATGGTATAAATGGCTGGTGGATCTCTTCTAAATCGTCTTCTGAAAAGTCTTTGAACTGTTATTGGAGAGTTGGATTCATGAAACCAAAGAACACGTTGAACTTGTTCTTGTTTTGTTGTCATTTTGAAAATTTGAAAATGAATCACTAATTGTTGTTTAGTTAACAAATGGATTAGAATACAAATGCTACTAATCTATGTAAGTAGAACTTTAAGAAATCAGCTGTTTAATGATTTATAAAACATCTACTATTACCAGCCGAAACCCGTAGTAGTTTACTTTTTTTATCCGTCAAGGACTTTGTGGACACCCGGTATTACGATTCACGATGGCCATTTCCCGTGGTTAGGAAGTCACTTTAAGCCGTTGGTCCATTTCCATCGGTTGGGCTTAGTTATTAGTAACCTAACCTGAGGAACAATCCTAGTTTGTATCAAGACTTCACCTCGCGATCCATCAAAACACTCACTTATCATCCAAACACCCTCTAACAGTTTCTGAGGTTAAAATATTATTACGGACGTTTTCCATAGTTTTGAGTGAACTAAAAGTACACGAAGTTTCGGGATCTGGAATCTGACCCCGTCATCAGGTGAAAAGTTACCTAAAACATAACACAAACCATAAAGTAATCAGCGCAACCAGACCAGTCACCCACCACCAAATAACCATAATTTTTTCCTTAAACTTGTCAATTTTATAACACCTTGCCAAAAAAGGTAGATTCGCATATAGTAGGATCAATAGACATACAAATCCGTCAACTTAATGTGAATCCGACAAGGTTAAAAATTCGCGTGGATTACCAATCTACCATTGGTTTCAAGTCTGTCAGGAAAATCCCCGTAAAACTGAAGTTTAATTGACGAGTTTAAGAGTGCGCGGTAGTGCCCTTGACCTTTAATTTCGTCCCATAAAAGCCAACGTAAAAACATGCATTTTCTTGGAGCACTTCACACCTACAGTTTTCGGAAGAATTTTATGAAAACTTTGTTGTAAATATTTTAGTGACTCCGCTGAGCCGAATTTTTATTTTTGCATTCATAACTTCCTGTTGTCACTAGTAATTTAATAAACTTTAAAAAAAGCGCTCAGTGGGGCCACTGCAGTACATTGTTATCTTTCAAATAAAACTTAGTCCAACAAGATCTGATGAAAATTGTAAGCGTGAAGTGTCTCAAGAAAATGCTCTTTTAAATTGCTCTTATGGGACAAAAAACAAAATGGCCGACAGGTAGGCTACAAGGGCTACTATCAAAGACAATGTGTATGTATTGTCTTTGCTACTATGCACTCTCAACTAACAAACTCGTATGTGTCGGTGTATATGTCGCTTTCACGGTTTTCTTGAATATTGGACAGTGTCGATATATTAACAACTGAACGTGTTTTTCTGTTGCAGGTGAGCTGACAAGTCCGCTTGTACGGGAACCCCTACAGTTAAGTCCATCTAAAGGTAAATATCCGCTCTAACCACCATTTCTAGACCTCTTCACTTTGGTACTGAGCTATGTTATCCTTCAGTAGGCTAATCTTCCCAAGTATGCTATACAGGGTCAGGCGAAAGTGTGGAAACGCCATTATAACTTTTTAACCAGTTTTTTTAGCGCAACCGAACTCGGTAAATTTTATTAGTGGAACCAAAATTACCTTTTAGTGCATACTGACACTTTGTCCCAGTTTTCAAAATGGGAGATTGGGGGGATAGCCCCATGATTTTTATAAGGAAGCGCCATCGAGCGACACCTCATTTTGAAGGTCTTAGAAAATGTTGATAAATGCTGAAAACTAGAAGTCTCTATCTTAACCCAGAAAGAAATGACGTCGATTTTAAGTTACACAGGTTTGTATAATGCGAAAGTGTCAAAATCTATGTAACTCAAAATGGACCCCATTTCTTTCTGGGTTAAGATAGAGACGTCTAGTTTTCAGCATTCATCAACATTTTCTATAACCTTCAATATGAGGTGTCACTCGATGGGGCTTCCCTATGAAAAGTAGGGCTACCCCCTCCCAATCCCCCATTTTGAAAACTGGGGCAAATTGTCAGTATGCATTAAAAGGTACTTTTGTTTCCTCTAATAAAATGTACCGATTTCGGTTGCGCTGAAAAAACTGGTTAAAAAGTTATAAAGGTGTTTCCACACTTTTGCCTGGCCCTGTATTTTCAATCTCACGAGAACAAAGAAAGCTTTTCGGTTACTCTCTAACGGTTTTAGAGTGCAGAATTTAGAAACTATTTCGGGGGAAGGGGTCTTCGAATATCAGCATTTTAGGAATTTGTTCTGGTGACATTTTGGTTTAAAATGTCAATCCTTTCGTAAATGACGTTTGTAAACGTAAATATTATGGTATTTTTCGTATCGGCCGAATAATGTTCAATTGCTTTGACGATATCTCAAATAACCATATTAAGAAACTGTTACCGTTCAAAAATACATACACATAATGACCCGAACTTATTTCGTTATGACCCTAGATTAGGTTATATTCCACATACACGTGTATTTGATTTCAATTTATTGAGCTCTTTGGATACAATTTAGTGAGGAACACTTTGTTTCATCAACTGTGTTCTCCCAGTTACATTGTAACGCATAACCTGGTCCACTCTGTATGATGGAAACTACTTTTACGTCTCATTATTAAATGATACGCACTAAAAAAACTCTAAATATTCTAAGCGGTTTTAATATCTGTTTTTACATTTAACGATGCGCAATCAAAATACTTAAAAAAATGAATGACGAATTTCCACATGATAAATTCCCCATTAGGCAACGATAATTGCTCCTATCGGTAATTGACAGTTAATCAACCCAAAAGGTTTTAAATATACTTGAATGCGAGTGTTCAATCTGCCCGAATAAATAAGCTCATAAAGTAGTTTAATTTGCGGAAATAATTACTTCTATCTCCAATCCCCCATTTTCATATTTTAGGAGGTAAGTTTTGTCTGAATTGTGGCTATTAATTTATCATTCGTTATGGTTTTTGCAAACTGCGGCGAATCACTTACTTCTCTTACTTATTTCTTGGAAACCCCATCCTCTTCGCAAAATGTTTTAAACGATATTACTACATATGCATGTTTGTAGCTATTCAAACAGTTGTATTTCGACTACTTGTTAAACTTATATAAAAACCATTAATTTACTGTAGCGCAGTTTTAAACTTTGGATTATTTAAACAACCCCAAATTTAGCCCCATGTTCTAGGTTTGTTTTTAGACTAGGAAATGATGATACAAGTTTGTAAGAAAACAAACTATATTAATTTTTCGGAGTAAACGATTAAAAATGTGTTGACTAAATTCAAGTGTAATATAGGCTTAAACAGTGCATTCGGGTATTACATTAATTACAAGGGCCCACCGGCCGACCGCATTACATCGCCAAAGCAGTATTGAATATTCTCGTGTGACGTTTAATGTCACGGTCACGCTTATAGCTAGCAGTGGAAGAACCGCCACTGGACCACCCTGTCTACTATGATTTAACAAACAGTCGCCACAGCCCACAGTGTAGTACAACGTTAGGATTCATTAAATTGTTTGAAATGTGAGTAAAAATTCGTAGAAGGGTCGAGACATTCCCAGCCGATGTTTATCAATTTGGCGAAAAAGGTCGAGTTTGGAATCTTGATTGAAACAAGAGGCAAGAGTGAGACGCGGCCGCGTGGCGGTGTGCGCGCAGGCGCAGTCGGTTGCCCTCATATACAGTACAGTATATATGCGTATTTTACATATTGTGACGAAGCTTTTGAATTTTATCACATCAAAGAAGAGTTATTGTATGAAATTCATATTTTGCACAATGATTCCATGCGTACCAAACTATTATTAATATTTTAGAGGTGGGTATGCGCCAAATTGTGTTAGAAGAGTTTATATTAAAAGCTAAATTTCCACCAGGCACTTCTACACATCCTTATCTGGAAGCTCTATGTTAGAGTATAGTGTGTTATTAGAGCCAGTAAGAGCAACTCAATTTAACGGAAAAACAAAATATTGGTTATTGACTGGTTATTTATCAAACCAATACAATACAGCATAAGAATAGGTTCGGTGGACTTCTTTTAACTTTGAAAGTCATTGATACCAGGGTGACTTGTGCAAAATCGATGTTTGCTTAGTCATACGCCCATACAATGACGAGGCTTTATTTAGAAACGAGAACTTGCGGATTGCCGCTGTGCATGGCTGGTTGCGGAAGGGGTGAGAGGGGGAGGGAGGCAGGGAGAGGTTGTGGGGTCAAACATTCAAACTTAGTTATCACTGAGTTTTCCCCTTCCGATTGTTGATTGTCATTTTCTTACAACTTTACTCGTTCCCTTATACAACCCTCCAATCTTTTCTTTTCATCCCTCTGTATTATCCACCCCTTTATTCTTAATCTATTACTTGTCCAAACTTTCCGTTCATATTTTTTGTCGGAATTAAAACAAACTTTCGGAAAACCGAATTTACTTTGTTTATTACTTTGAGGGTTCAATTTCCCAGATTTGAGCTCAGTCAGTATGTCTGTGTCACCCGCAACAGACAGAGGCTTTCTTCGCGTTTTGAGATCGTGAAGACGGATCAACAGAGTACTAAACACGTTTATAGAGGGGGCACATTTTCAACGCAAGCATGTGAAAAGTGCAGAGTTCAGCATACAAATATAACGTATTTCTGTGTGTGTGTACTGTATACAATTTACGCGGAAAGACGTGTAATGTCACGCTACTTTGTGACAGCTCCAATGTCGCTTAATTACCCGGATCTGGGCGGCCTGTCGGCTTGCCACGCGCGACCAACAACTATGTTTTAGTTTTTAAATCCAGGGTCAATTCAAGGTACTTTATTGTCGTCCTGGTTTCGAGCCGCGGTCGGGAAATATTTGGGATACCTGTATAGTGTATAGTGTATCGGTGCTCGGCAACTGGCAAGGCGACTTGGCGAGATGACGGCGGAGCGTGCTGGGCGTATGCGTATGCGTATGCTGGTGCGGGTCCACGTGTGTTCCCTAGACGCGTAGAGGGCTCCTAGCATAGTGTATTACTTATGTAGGCCACGATACATTCGCATACTCAACCGGTAGCAGGGTAATTCTCACATAACAACGTAGCAAACAATACCATCGTACAGTTTATCAGAAAATGCTTGATCACAATATACCCAAAAATACCTTGCACAATCCCAAGTTCCAGTGTATCGATTCAACAATACTTTCCCAATATATATCAAACAGAGCTTCCCGCACATGTATCAAACAATACTGTCTTAATCACAGTCAGCAATACCAGTATTCAATGTATCCGAAAATATTTTCTCACAAAGAACCGGGACTTTGCTACAGTGATGAAAGCGGACATGTTTTCCCTCTATACTCGTCCGTACTTTCTCCGATGTAACTGAGACTTAAAAAACTTAAAATATATTCGATTATTCTATGTATCGGGTAATATACAGTTTAAACTTGTGCTTTAAACTGACGTGCCAATCACTGTAGATTATACGCTTTGCTAATGTTAAAATCATCAAGGATACCAAACTGCGAAAAACTGATATTTTTTTAACGTAAGCATTAACATACTTATGTTATAAGGAGCACATCATATTAGCTCTAAGATCATGAAAATTAGTACAATTAATACAGTGTAATTTCACTGTTTTATGATATTATTTAACATTCCGAGGACACGGGTTTGATGCACAGTATAATTCACAGCAAACTTGACTGAATAAGAAAACGTTGTTTTCATGCTGTGCAAGCTATCATACTCGTACCAATATCTTTTGCAGTCAGGATACAATCCTTTTCAGTCCATTGTCAGGCTGCTCTTTTCAATTCAGTTTTTAAATTAAATTTCCCTCTATAACAATAAAGTCAAACGTTTGTTTGACTAAGAATAAAAATTGAGTTTTCCTCTACGACAATGACGTCAAAGCTTTGATTATTTATAATCGCGTTTCAAAGCAAAATATATTTTCGCGCTATTGTCTAGAGTGTCTTTGTCATTCATATCCTCAGTAATCTAGCAAATAAACGCGATTAAAACACAACTGTTATGGTACAATTGTTGACAAAAGTAAATTTAATTGTTTTATTTAGCTTATCGTCACCTACATTGTTTAAGTTATACGGTTCTTTACAAAATGTATAAATTAAACTTATTTTAGCGTACGCAGCCTTTGCGGAAACACCTGAATATTCTGATTCTTGGTTCTGCACTTATTAATTTCGCAGCAATTAAATTCATCTCATCAGCTCATAAACTGAACAACTAACATCCCGTTAACATGGAATTTCATATCCATTATGTTTGAAGTTTTTCTATCGTTTCATCTCTAGTTTGTTTTCGTTGTAAAGATTGCTTGAAAATTGTTTTAGCGTACGTAGCTTTTGTGGAAACACCTGAAGAATATTTCTGCACTAATTAATTTCGCAGCAACGCTTACACAATAGGCTCACATTCGAGATAAAAGTATTGCGATAACATATTTACTTCAACTTTAAAAAGATAATAATTGTAGCATCTGAAAATCAGCCCAACCCTATTACTTTTTAAGTTAGAGTAGGTACTCAATAAGTTTATACAATTTCGTTTTACTCTTCCCGTAATGACATAAAGCCTGACCAATCATTTCCAGATAAAAAACCATTCCAAATATGATGCAAAACTAGGAGTAGGTCTACAGCTTTGTACCTTACATATAAGTATCAATTGTACAAATAATTTATAGTGCACATTGCAAAACGCACATTGGGGTGTCATTGTTTTTCCCAGTTTTCAGTACGTCAATCGCTCTTGACATGTTGATAATTATTCAAACTCAGTTCCTAGAATCAGTTTTACATTATGTCCATTTCAGCTTGTTTATGTTTAACCACTCTGCAAAACTTGACCGAAGCCGAAGCCGTGTCCACTATAAAACGTATTAAACATTTTCCAACTAAATCTTTTTTTACAAGACAATAATACGAACTGTTCAGCCACTTCAGGAGAAAACTACTCCCTACGTGTTCAAGGGCCTAACCTAATTAATATACATTATTCTAACCAAACTTAGCCTAAGAACCTAGACTGAAGAAATCCAAACATAACTTAAACTTTGGTTAGGTTAATTCATTTTAATGCTTTCCGATATCCAGTTGAGTTTTTGAGCGTTGATATTTCTCTTTAGCCACGTCAAATTTTCCCGCAATACCACTAGATTTTCTGAAGTTTACCCATGCTGCACACACTATATTCAAATCAACTTAGATCATCTAAACTTAATACAGGTCGGCATACCGTCAACTAAGGAACTTCGACGAGACTACATTCGCAATCGATTCCACAGAATGTAGGCAAAGTAAGCAGAATGCAAATTCCCTCATTGAATATAACATTGAACAGAGTAACTGGCTGAGCCGTGCAATTAAAGCAGGACAGTAAACTGCATCTTCATTGTGTTTGTGACGGACATAGGAGCAATCAGGAAACTACTACATGGGCAATGGGTAGTGGGTACCGGTACTGTACGAGTGTATGAGTTTGCAGACTCGGGTCGGGTATCAGGGTATAGACTATAAAGGACATAAAACCCGCATTGTTGCCGAGCAAATACTTGAGACGTGCCGAAACAAAAGCTTTTGCTCCGCACTGTTCTCACACTCGCTACATTCGCTGCAACCTGCAACTTTGTCTACACTCTACAGAGTACACTCAACTGGAAGCAACATCGACTGCATTATACAGGGTCAGGCAAAAGTGTGGAAACGCCTTTATAACTTTTTAACCAGTTTTTTCAGTGCAACCGAAATTGCTACCTTTTATAAGAGGAAACGAAAGTACCTTTAAATGCAAACTGACACTTTGCCCCAGCCTTCAAAATGGGTGATGGGGAGGCCACATAATTTTCATAGGGAAGCCCCATCGAGTGACACTTCATTTTGAAGGTCTTAAAAAATGTTGATGAATGCTGAAAACTAGACGTCTCTATGTTAACCCAAAAAGAAATGGTGTCCATTTTAAGTTACACATATTTTTATTATGGGAAAGTGTGGAAACGCATTTATAACTTTTAACCAGTTTTTTCAGCTTAACCAAACTTGGCACATATTATTAAAGTAATCAAAAGTATATTTTAATGCGTACTGACACTTTGCCCCAGTTTTCAAGATGGGGGATGGGGGGGTAGACTCAAAACTCTGTGTAACTTAAAATCAACGCCATTTCTTTCTGGGTTAAGCTAGAGACTTCTAATTATCAACATTCATCAATATTTTCTAAGACCTTCAAAATGATGGGGCTTCCCTATGAAAATTATGGGGCTCTCCCTCCCAATCCCCCAATTTTAAAACTGGGGCAAAGTGTCAGTAAGCATTAAAAGGTACTTTTGGTTCCACTAATCAAATCTACCGAGTTCGGTTTCGCTGGTAAAACCGGCTGAAAGGTTATAAAGGCGTTTTCACACTTTCGCATAATACAAATCTGTGTATCTTAAAATCGACGCCATTTCTTTCTGGGTTAAGATAGAGACTTCTAGTTTTCAGCATTCATCAAAATTTTCTAAGACCTTCAAAATGAAGTGTCACTCGATGGGGCTTCCCTTTGAAAATTATGCTCCCCATTTTTAAAACTGGGGCAAAGTGTCAGTATGCATTAAAAGGTACTTTTGGTTCCTCTAATAAAATGTACCGAGTCGGTTGCGCTGAAAAAACTGGTTAAAAGGTTATAAAGGCGTTTCCACACTTTTTCCTGACCCTGTACAGTATGCAGTAGTACATGTATACTCTGTGAGTACACGAACTCCTTTCTGCCAACTTTGACCGACCAGCGTATCATAAATGACTCACATACATCGGCTTCAATTAGCTAGCTATTCATGAACTGTTCGTAATTACCTGGATAGTCGTGAGAGCAGTAGGTTAGTGTAAATTTCACCTTTGAAAGTATTTAATAAAACATTCTTATTGTCCACAGTAACAACAGTTACAAACAAATAATTATGTAGGTATTCATTGACTATTTGGATTGGTTCAAAATGTGTTCGCTATGGTACGAGTATAATGTAGAACAGATTTGGCATTTATAGCACAGGAGGGGCGTAAATTGTGTATGTTAATTGGCTTTGAACGAATAAAGTTAGCACATTGATTATGACAAAAGGATTTGATTAGTTCTGAGTTGCATTTTTGTGTCAGTGTTAAACAGGAATAGTATTAGGTATTATCACACCCGACTGCCCGAGTACGAGCTAAATGTGACTCTTGAGTCATTATTTTGCAAATGTGAAAAGTTTCCTCTCTGCAGACTGCAGACTGTAGGTCAACTTTGAACGTCCGTCGTCTAGAGCCGACCCGGTCGACCACTCCTAACCACTCGAGTTCATTTGATCCACCACAAATATTTAACGCAATCAGCCAGTGCAAATTTCTTTCTGTTGATTCTCTCGCCTTTGTCCCTCTTCCACTTACACTAACCAAACTTCGCATCGCGATGGAATCTTCATTTCAAGCTTTAAGACAATTATTGCTCATTAGTATGTAATATTAAATATTAGTATATTTTATTTGAAAGGATCAGTTCACGACTAAGGGTTACTTGTTAAATTATTAGAATACACAATAAAACATTAAAATATTGTGGTCGTGTAAAATTAAAATATTATCAGGGTACTTCCATGTTTTATTATGTATTCTATAGTATATTTTAGTATATAAGTATTATTAATGTGAAAAAGGAAGGATCCACTAATAAGGAATACTGTATATGTGATGAAAATTAAATACGACAAAGTATCCTTGCAAAAACATTTATTTCCACGACCGGTTTCGTAGGATTACCTCATCGTCGGGTGGTGTGTACAAAGAAAATAGTTTTCAATATTTGTAAACAAAATATGCCAAATTACAAATTAATCATATGGAAACATAAAATTGTTGAGAATAGTTTTGGAAAAATCATTTGGAATGGTGTTATATATATTTTAAACATTTTTCAACTTTGCAATGTAATCAAAAATTGGGTTCTTGTAGTTCAAATGAGTGCTGTTGAGTAACCCAGCCTCATTTATTTTCTTATTTAAATAGATGTGAAGGTCTTCCTTGCTGTCCATGGATTCTCCCTTTTTCTCAAATTCAATTATCTTCATATTGTTTTCTAAGTTTGTAAAGGAATGATTCGAATCCAAAAGGTGTTCTGCATAGGAAGACTTCATCGTGGTTATATATATAGTCTTTGTACACACCACCCGACGATGAGGTAATCCTACGAAACCGGTCGTGGTAATAAATGTTTTTGCAAGAATACTTAGTTATTTATTTAATTTTCATCAAGCATTATTAAATATGTAATATAATAAACGTTATACTACAGTAAGGTCAGGCAGTAAGGTATAACTCAAATTGATCAAATCCCCCGTGATTTCTTTAAAGGACTAAACTTTATAAAACCACTTTAAGGAGAATTTTAAGGTAGAAACCCTCAAAGAAGAAAAGGAAAATAAAAGAACAAGGCCTGTACAACTTGAAACTGTACGAACGTGAACCTCTACAACTTGAAGATAACCTTTAAAGTAGAATTTTACTCATGGAAACCTTTATAACTCGAACCTACTTGTTGATATTGAGAACTTGAGAAGTTCACTAGTTCAAGTATTCCGTTACGTCGTATAAAGGTTGAACTCATAAAATTCGAGATTTATAAATAACTACTACAATAATTGTATTAAAAAGTAAAACCCTGAATCTTAACAGGTAGACATTTTTGAAGGCTCTACTTTGATAACGGGAAAACCTGCCTACTATAAAACGTACAATTACTCAAATTGTCAACCATCCTCATTTAACTTCGAAGTATCGAAGCCCACTGTATTTAGTTATCGTTTGCGTCGAATATTTTAAGCATATAAGCATAGTAAATTGTATGTGTGCTATCAACTAAACCAACCGTCGAGAGGTTGAAAGTTGATCTGTACACACTAAACCAACTGGACACTGGATATTGGACGCTGGAATGCTGGATGCTGGATGCTGGATGTACGATTATATAGCCCACTTAGCTTACAGGTCTATAAAGTAAATGGATCGGCTTGAAACAATACCGTGACACCAGGCTATTCACGGGAGCATTACTATTACTTCCAACAAATAGAGCCGCTTTATTGATTCTTGCGGATGGAAACCTATCAAAACGATTTCAACCACGACCATAAACTTCATCATCCCTTGCATCATCATCATCATGGATCGTTCTTTGACTAGTGAATGCGTACGCTCAAGCCTCTATTCATACGCGAGCTAGGAGTACTTCATTATATGGGATATATTCCTGCATTCCGTGTTATCTTTGCTAATGCAGTCGGCTTACACACACTATTAAAATGACATTTTTATGGACTTGATTGGTTGAGTTTGAACTACAGTTTTTTAACTGAAGCGGTGAAGGTCTTGAAATTTGTTTCCTGAGGATTGGCTTGTTGGCGACCATACACGACCATGGATATACAATGCTCATCTCATGTTTAAACACCAAAATCCAGTGTACCAGGCAAAGAGATTGGAGTGTAACATCATCGTATACCTATCGAACGCTCGGACAGACTTTTGTTCCCTCAACAAACACCAAGTTTATACGATAGTGAATTTCACTTTTGGAAGTTCCCTAGTTTTGACTGTGGGAGTTGCAAAACGCTCCTGAAGACTTTCCGGTGCCAAGATCTGTCATGACGCGATGCGGGTGACCTCATAACAATATGGCCTATAACGCAGGGCCTCGATTGGATTAATTGATGGAATACTGCCCCCTGCAGTTGTGAAACGGGGCGTTAAACAGGCAAACGAGGATATATTGTTCAGAGGGTTGATGTTGTAACGTTCTTCGTACATGTCGTACGAAAATCAAATCGTACTGCGCAATCTCCTGTGTTACCGAAGGTGATGTTTAAAATGTATCTTTTACACCATTTGTTTTACAAACCGAATAATTATCTTGTTCTCCTAAAAGACTATTCTTCCATCAAGTCTTATAACACTTTGCGTTTACAAGTTTTCAGTATTTTAATATTGGAAATCATTTAGCTACAAACAGGTCAGCTTTGGGAAGGTGCATGTTTTATTTGTGGAATCCAAAAATAGCAATGTTGAAATCACATTATCGCAGCCACATTGTAGGCATTTTAATTTCAAGAGTGGTCGGTAGCCGACAGTAGAACAGATCCCGGACACAACCATGGATATTTTGTACAAACAATGATGGTGATTGAATGGTTTTATCGCATATTGAACATGTTCAACCCCCGTGATGCAAATTGCTGTCAACACAATGTTTCAAGACTCATTCCATTTGCTAACACAATTCATATTTTAAGCTGTCAAATTGTATCTGAGGACTTGAATGTTTTTGTTAATAGTTTTTAACTTCTTATTGATCTCAATAGTTGTTCTTAATGGTTTAAAACCAAGAAGTTTTCAGTATGCTGTCTTTTCACGCCGAAATTCAAAATTAGAAAAACAATTAGTTCCAGACTAATTACATACAGTAGTCTATAGTAAAGTATTTAAAGCATTTTAATCTATCATTGTCAATGATGAGTACAACGACTGAGCACCAGCTGACCGCAACCCTCATGCAACTGACAAACGAACTATAGAATCCGTTAGTCTATGCTCACAGTGTAGGCCTACTGTTCTACAGTCTACACTGACCTACAGTGAATCGAGGCCAGCCGGCCCGGGCCTAACCCAATCCATGGCGACTAGATTTTGCAATTAACTAACCAAGTTATCCACGGTCCGACTGTTACCCTCCTCTCTTCCTCCTCTGCATTGGTTCCAATCCATCAATATATCAATAGATCAATCTGACAATCTCACCGCCACAGCCACACAATCTCACAGCTCACAGCTCGCTTTCACACGTCTCAATCCAACAATCCAACAATCCAACAATCCACTGCAGGCTCGTGTCAACGGCGTTGATGGATAAAGTGTTTCACCGACCTGCCCGACCATCAAGTGCAGCGACCGATAAGTCTTCACCAAACATTTCTTTGTAAACGTGAACAAAATACAAAGCTTTGAGAAAAATGCACAGTTAAAAATATAAATAACTTGTATGACATCCAAACTCCCTGTATAAAGTTGACGTGGGGTTTTGAAGTGTCTACCCGCTTGAAAACATGCACGCTTTGATGCCCGTGGACTACGTACATTGATTGGTTAGATTACATGGCAAGTTTTACCCACCAGTCTGCGCACCCTTAATATATTATGCCACTTTAAGATGCACAAAATTAATACCAATACTTGAAGCCTCCCTTGTTTTATATGTGGTATTTGATAATATTCAATTTGGAAGTGTACTCGAATAATGTGAAGTTAAAAGAAACTGAAATGTAAAAATTATCTACCTCGTTGAGGGCGTCTATAGTTGACATACAGTAAATTTCTCATGTGTATGTAGTTATGTTTAACTACGCACATACACATCATGTTGGCGTCCCTCACAAGCACCTTGTAGGGCTGTAGGCGATTAGACCCCCCTGAAATAGCGATTATTCCCCTCAGAAATGACGATTTCGAATCCACGTGTTCAGCCTATTCTGCTCTTAGATTTTGAAGTGTTGCCTTTAAAATGGAATTACGTAGGTCACCTTTGTTAAAAGAGAAAATTTTATACAGTGTTTATGAGCGGGGGGAACATCATCGTAACTCTTATGTAAACTAAAGTTTACCTTTTTTCCAACCCCTTACTTAGCGAAATTACAAACAGTTCTACCATATTACTCTTACCTGTTTACATACCTAATTAGTCACATAGTAGACAGTTATTTCTTTATTTGCTCAATTGTAGGGAATACAGGTCCGCACTCCCCATCCCAGCAAATAATGAGACAAAGCAGAGGGTCATGAGAAAGTGTAATTTATGCAGCAAATCCTGCCGCCACAAACATACATGAAAGCCGACCCGCCAACTCAGAATGGATTCTGATCATTTCCCGTATTTATAGAAAGGTCACTGCAACGAGATTAAAACATATTTGCTTTGGGAGAGGTTTCACGCCGAACGCTTCAGTGTTTGTTTATGGAATCCTATTGTATGGAACGGTTCATTGTTTTGTTTCGATTCCTTAGTCCTGTGGAATAAATTCTCATCGTGTACGTAACTCGTTGATTAAAATGGATAATTGACTCAAATTGATAATAACTTGTGTGAAAAACGTGTATTAACTACCGTACTATTGCAAAACTTGAGTAATATTTGACTGGGCTACGTAGCATTATGTTTGGGTTTTAAACAGTTCAAGTAGTATGTTCTACAGTATTACGTTTAAGTATTGTTTCACCCATATGACGCACATGTACATTTGAGCTCTTCTCTTTAAGATCCTCGTGATAATAACCGAAGAAATATAAAACTGTTTGCTTGCGAATTAGTGTAGTTACTAGTTTTAGGAATGTGACTTAGCCTAAGTATGACGTGTGGGTGGTTTGTTTGCAGAGCAACACCGGTACGACACTGCGTACGCATGTGAAGGCAAGACTCTGAAGATCGAGTGCAAGGATGGAGAGTTGATCAACTTGATCCGAGCCAACTACGGTCGCTTCTCCATCACCATCTGCAACGACCATGGCAACACCGAGTGGTCGGTCAATTGCATGTCGCCCAAGTCTCTTCGCGTCCTTCACAGCAAGTAAGTATCTGTTATCCGCATATAGTACTGTTATACTTATTCTATGGTACTACCGACACGTATCCGCTCCTAGTAAATCTGGCATTTCCTACTTGCAAAGAACACCACATCAAAACCAACATTCCAAACACACCCTGCCCAAGACTCCTCATGGCGAAAAGTAGTAATCTATTTACAGAATGTTCTAAGAAAAACGTCCTGTTTGACATTGTGTGAGTTAAGTAGGCTCTGCATTGTCGGAGTTATGCAATTCAAACTTAAGGGTCCGCCTCAGTGGAAAGCTCGGAGGAAGCTAAAATTCGTCTGCACAAGGAACACAGGACACCGCGCACGTGACAACTGGCAAAACGACAAGCCTTCTTTCAACTAATGTGGCCTAACTGTCAAACCAAGTGCTTGCACGTAGTTTACGCGATGCATTTTTCGTTTTCACCTTTCAAAGCAGTTTTCAACTAACAAGTTTAATATTGTTTGAAACTAGAAGAGACTTTCAGCTCTTGTATAGGGCCTGATTTTCGATCACTATTATACAATTTCTACAAAATGACTTAGAACAAGTTAGATTTTCCGAGGTCTTATCCTAAGTTTTAGGCTATATGAGTACAATTTCAAGAAAAGATTTTTATTTTAGCGCCGATAATTTTCTTGGCTATATGATGGGTGTAAATACACAGTTTTAGCTTTTAAAGTGAAGTCGGTATATTTTAGCCTCTTGCATCGGGCATCGTCGCGGCACTGAGGCGGCCCCTTCCAATTCTGAGTTTTACCTGTACATACGATCAACTGCATATTCTCCATATTTATATTCACAGCGATAAAACAACCCCACCACACATTTCCTTCGCAGTGCATCCTGATTCCCAACCTGCAGTAACATCTAGTCACTAGTGTATACACAGTAGCACGTCTTCCGTGTAAAGTAACACATTATTTTACCGATTACCTATTGAATGTTTCTAATTCAATCAAAGTCATCCACAAGACTCGGCACGTTACTGGGTGTCCAGCAGTAAGTCAGTTTGTCTGACATGTTTCATTGTTTGAAGTGATTTAAGCCTTATTAGCAGTCACATCGAGAGCCGAGGGATGGTGGTTGAGTATTGGAGGCAAGGTTTACGCTTTGCGGCTGTGGCAGGCAGTTACGAGATGTCAGTTAATATGCAGTAAATTGTTAGTGGGCTGCTACACTGTTGTTAACTTCTGCCTTCTGCCTGCTGCATGATCGACTGCTGGTGTTACCATGATTGACGGTGACGGCTCACGGCCAGTAGGTGTGGTAACTCCCTCATCCTCATCCCTCTTCAGACTCTTCCACCATCCAAGCCACAGCCACGTCATGTTTCTGTTCCTCAACTTATTTCATTATTTCGGAAAATAATTATAACATTTAACATCTCCACTTACCATGATCTTAATTTTTCAAGTCGAATACAAATGTGTTTGAAAAAAGTACATATACATTTTCAATTCAATATTTTTCCATTCCAATTTTATCCCAAACAACTGTTTATAAACTTAGAAATTCCTGATTGGAAATAGTTTTTTTGGTCTACTCACCCTGACTGCAATAGTTCTAAGACTAGATCAAGCAGATCAGGAAATACAATCCTTTATTGAGTCATATGAGCCACTGCCACACTAGATTTGTAAAGTTAGAACTTTGCCCAACAACAGCAAAAAACTGGCTTTTTTAATCCAACTGCAATGAAAAATACTAAACGTCCTTTTATATGTGTGAATGTGGAATAAAACAAGACGATTCTTTTATATTAGATACTCTTTCATTCTACTCTACTATTCTGTTCTTGACGTTAGGGTCACTAGTTTCATGTACACACTGTCCCTTTCTGTTAAATCATTACAAATATCTCGAGACTGAGGGTTGATACTCCACCCCCTGCCTGCTTTGTGGGTGCACTGCAAGATCACTGCTTTCACTGGAAATTGATAAGAAGCAATTTAACACTTTACACCAACATATTTCGGTATCTACTTTACACCAATAACCATCGGTTAAGAAATATCTGCCCTATCGTAAGGTACACACCGTTTCTCATGCTGGTACCACCTTCCGTTTCTATAGGTGTTGTTTGTTTTCCGACAATCTAAAATCCATTTTATAATCAGACCTGAAGTGAAGACAGATTTGTTCAAAGTAATGTGTCCACGATTCCTTGCAATGTTGGGTTCGATGGGATGGGCAAGTACAAGTACAAGAGAGACTGGTGGCAGCGGGCAGGTGGTGGTTGCCTGGTTGGAATAAGTCTATGTGGGGGCAAGGGTGTACTTCTCCTCCCCCTCACTATACTTAAAGTACCAGCCCACCTTCCACCTTGAGTGCCCTCTTCCCTCTTTCCCTCTTTCCCCTCTAACACTTCTTTTCCTCTTTTCTTCTTTTAAAATCCACTTTTGATTTCCATGTCAACTGTTTTCTCATTGTTTTGCTTCTGAAACTTCTTTGTTTGAATTTTGTACTTGATGGAAATGTGGGAAGAATGTCATGCCAACTTTCAGAGGCAGTTGTCAATGATGAGCGTTTCAAATCTTGTTCCTGAAATTTTCTTTGGCCTTGTGAACAAATTTTAATTCAACTGTACCTACATAAGCTAGTATGAATTCTAATAACTATTGTTTCAAAAGTGCAGATTATCCTAATAATTCAAAAATCCAAAATAAACCTGACAAACTAAACATTTTAAGGTTCAGACATTTTTGGTTTGGTATAGTTGTTAGAATATGCATTCTTTTGAAAAATAATAAGCAATAAAATCATAGGCAGTAAAATAATTACCTGTTGAAATGAGATATCAAACTCGATTTTATCTTAATAAGTGACTGAGTTATATAGATTCTGGCTTACATTGTTATTATGGGAGTTTAATTGTATTTTATATTTCATGAGAAGTTTCTAACTGTGGGTTACTTGAAAAACTAATCAAAATATATAAACTATGATTAATATTGTTGTAAAATGAATGAAATAACGTTTAAAAAAAGTTTATATTCATGATGGTACTGTATTGAAGCAACATAGAACATAATGAAGAATCACACAGTCACTCTAAGTGAGCTAATCACAATGTGTCAGAGTTGGTTTCTGGGTTTGATTCATTAGCATGAAATGTTCATCTATCCTTCATATGGGACATGGGTCGTCCCAGCCCACCCACACTGTAGAGTGTAGACTATACTGACGTTATTGAGCACTAAGGCTTTGATTGTTAAATATAGTGGGCTACATAGACTTTTAATGAACACTTTCTTAGTTTGAAAACAGTGGATTGTGTATTATAGAACTGTGTATTAAATAAATAAATAAATAATCCATTTATTTTGTACCGATTCCTGAACTGGGGCCATCCACAGATCATGACAGTTTGCCATATTAATGTTATACATCATTGACAAAGTCACATCTTAGCCTAACAATGTATTATTAAGACTATGTCGTGCTTTAATTTACCATTAAAAAAATATAGATTTACTATAGATTTTTAAAATCACTTTTGTACCAAGAAAAACTACTGGATTACACACTAGAAGAAAATAAAAACAACCTCTTATAGTAAACACACAAGCCATGCTGACCAGCAAGAAAATAAAAACCAACCCTTCTATACTCTTTAAAAATCAATTTTTGAAATACAAAACAATTCCTTCAATTTGTATAATGGGTTCTTTAAGAGCCAATGATAAAGTGTATGTTTAAAATGATTTAAGCTATATTTATTGATTACTGGTTCAAACATATTATACATCTTTAATGATAACATAATATGACTATTGAGAGTTTTGCTTGGACAGTGAAAATCAATTGAAACTGTATTTTTACTACGCGTATTGTAATTAATTATGTATGTTGTTTCTTTGTACTAAAAATTCAGGTTTATTTAGTGTATAAACAACTATGAAATGCAACAACTATCGTAAATGTACAAATTTATTACGGTCAGAATTTCCAACTGTATAAAAATTGGCCTACCGTGCCTATTACAGTCAGAGTTTATCATAGGTCTCAGTGCTTTTTTTTAAGAATTAATACTTTATCAACTTGTGAGCAATTTCCCCACATAGTCAATCCATATATGTACCTTAAAACATATTGGAAATAAGCAGAATAAGCTGTCCTTACATACATATGTTTCCGGGACAAAGTTACTAAGTCTTCTTAAAAGAAAAATAATTCGAGATAATCTTGTACTGATGTAATCTACATGGGAGTTCCAAGTTAATTGACTATCAATATTAATACCTAAAAATTTAGTACTTTGTGGTATCTCCTTAAATGGAACAATTGCGGAGATTAAATAACACATTGATAGTTTTTTTTCTCATTAAGTAGAAAACCGTTAGAGCTGAACTAGTTTTGAGCATCTAATAGGGAACCTTTAACTAATGTACTTAATTCCTTAATATCGGAGCTGGAATTGAAGAATATAGTATCATCCGCATAGAGAAATGTTCCTGGATGAGTTGAGAAAGGCAGATCATTTATATAAATCAAAAACAATTTATGATTGTGTGTGTTTAACTAATTATGCAACATATTTCAAGATTGATCTCTTTTCAGATGCACTCAGCACCAGAACTGCAGCATCCAGGCCAGCACGAGTCTGTTTGCTGACCCCTGCCCAGGCACTCTCAAGTACCTCGAGGCTCACTACCAATGTATGCCAGGTGTGTAAACTGCAATATCACAGCCTACAGCCTGCACTTCATAACCATTGTCTGCATCACAGCTCCCCGAAGAACTCTTCTAAGCTTAGCAAAAAATGCATAAAATGCAGTCTTGTGTACTGAAGAGCCTTCTATGAGGGATCAAATCCATTAGGGATCAAGACTTTCGAGGGGATATCTAGGGAATAGGCTCTACAACCTTATTTGTATTCAATCCTCATTCCTAACTATCCAGTTGTTATTGTCTTGAATAAAATAATATTTATGAAGTAACTTCAACATTCATGCAAAGTGTTTGTATAATATTAGAGATCAAAATGTTAAGAAGTAAGACAAACTAACTAGCAATAAAACTTAAAATGTTTGAAACAGTAAGGAAGCTCTTTACTGTTAACTTGAAGAGTTTTACAGCTTAAAGAAAACTTTCTGTGGCATGCAGTAGTTACTTCCTCACTGCTTTAGTGGGTAAAGTCAACCATTGTAAAGTAAAACCTTGCAAGTTTTTCAGATAGTTTACTTTAACTAGTAAATCTAGTTATATTGTGTATTATTATACAGTAGATGCTTCTTTTCACCAGTTGACATAATTTGTGTTGTACACTTTCTTGAATTTTTATTTATAGATACACCAAGATTAAACATATTTTATACTACTAGTATAAATACACATATTTCAAATTATACAACTCCTAAAAAAATTAAATTACAATCTATATAAATAAAATAAGACTTTTGTCTGTACATAGCAATGAATCCATCGGTTTTTGGTTATTTGGTATTTATATACTTTGCAAAGACCGAAACTGGTGTAAACAAATTTCCTGCCTGTCGGTCTGTCTGTCTGTAACGTTTTTAAGGCATCTTGGACAGCTTATAACTCAATACGGTGAAACTTCCTTTAAGAGTTTGACCTATTACGCAGTAAGTCTTTAGCTATACTTTATACCCATACAACATCTACAAAATAAATGGCGAAGGACCAAAGTGGGCACAGAACACATTTTTAAGGCATATTGGACTGCTTATAACTGAAAATCGACTGAAGCTAAGGTAGTGAAACTTTGTTTAAGGGTTTAAACCATTAGGGAGGGTTTTTAGCTATATTTTGTATCCATACAACGTCCACAAAATAAGTGGTAAGAGATCAAAGTGGGCACTGAACACGTTTGTAAGGCATTATGGACCGCTTATAACTGAAAATCGGCTGAAGCTATGGTAGTGAAACTTTGTTGAAGGATTTAATCCATTAAGCAGTGTGCCTCTAGCTATATTTTGTATTCATACAACATCAACAAAATAAATGGTGAGGAACCAAACTGTGATCTGAAAACGTGGGAATGGCAGGAATACTATGATTTTTACAAGGTAGCCAAACACCCGTAAACACTTATTTGGTTTCCGTTTGTCTGTACATTGAAATGAATCCAACGGTTTTTAATTATTACGTTTCCTTACACTTTGTAAAAACCACAACTGGCGTATAACATTAAACACAACCGTGCGAGGGACAGGTACGTCAGCTGGGAAACTTAAAGCTCACTTTCAATATTAAGGAACAAGTGTAAGGAACAATAGTTTGATGCCAGTACCTGAGTTACAGCCTGCCTTTGTACAAAAATACTTTAAAGTCATGATACTATAATATTTTATCCGTGGCGAAGTATGGATACACAGCTAGTACACTACTAAATTTGTATTTGAAGTGATTTAATTGTCTAAGTTATCTCTTGGGATGGTTTGCAACAACATTTTGTCATGTCCATTTCTTCACCTTGAGCCACTGAGCAGTGAGCAATCTGGTGAACTTGGTTTGTGCCTTTTAGTTAGCGGGAAACCAATGTCCAGGCTGGTAAGGGTCAAAGAACAGTCAAATTCCAGGGGATTAGAACTTAGTTTTAAGCTGTAAATATATCCAGGCCCCTTTCGGATCAAATCTGGGTGTGTTGTCCGAAGTAATATCAAACAGAGGCTTTAAGCCTTAGTGCTCTCAGATGGTGGGTGTGCTTTTGCAACAGATACAGACATTCATCTTCTCTTGGCTACCACCCTGTGAAATATACCATTTTCTATTCATCCTGTTAGTTTGCCAAGGAATCAGCCCTAACATGTGTATGTGTGTCGGTTTCAGCTGCAATGACAACGACGACGACACGTCCGAGTCCGCCGTGGCTGATGACCTCTCAGCCGAGTGTGTGGAGTACTGCCAAGCCGGTGACAGTGAGGCCGGGGCCACCACCCCCGGCCCCCATCGTGCAGTTCTCCCCGGCTACCGCTCTGCCGCCCCAGCCCCCCGCCATACCCCCCCTTACTGAACCTGAGGACCACAACACTGCAGTCATCGACCAGGACCAGGAGTCTGATGATATCACCACACTCTCTCCCACAATCATCCCTTCCTCGCCGACTCTCCCTTCTACAATAGGTAAGTCCAGTTTCTACCTATGGCGTAGTAGGTTGCCTCACTGCTTTCAGTATTAGAGGTAATGAGTTTGCTTACTGTGGAGAGTCCAGGCCATTGAATAATTAATTTTGTAACTTTAAGCTGAAGGAAATGGAAATAAAAGAACTAAAAAACTATAAAAAAGTGATGCTTTTTGCAGATGTTTTTTGAGCTAGTTATCAAAAAACTAATCAAAAATATGTTTCAGAAGGTTAATAAATGCAATATTATTTAGGATTAAGAAGACAAACAATCATATGTCATCAGTCTCGTGTACTGTATTAGAAATTTAACTTGATAATATAGTCTTTTCCTGGCTTTTAACTTTAAAATCTGACATTCTCAATGAATGTAATGTTTGGATAATAAACTGTTTATTTATTATTATATGTCAATATTCTAAATGCCAAATTCTCTAACTTTGCTGACAGAACAAACCACAAATAGTAAAAATATCAACTTTACTGTACTTTGATAGTGATTTTCTGGAAGATTTATCTAGAATAAAGAGATTCCTTAGCAGTTCCACCATTATCAATCAAGTCTGAGGTAATGATGAAACACTGTTTGATTTGTTTGAAGGTGAAGTGTTAATTGGTTTTGATTGTGAGCAAGACGTTGCATTCAGTGTTTATCAATACATATTGTTCTTAATTCTCTGCTGTTATGAATAACAAAACCCATCGGGGAACTTCTGATTGCAAAATCTGCAGAAGTTAAACACAATGAAAGTAATCATCTGAATAAGTTAAGACTAATTATACCTGGATTTTCAATTAGTTATGTATATTATTTAATCACTATTATTTAAAATTGAATTTTTCAAATTTGTTGCTTTTAATGATACAGTTAAAGTCATCTGGGCTGTTTATAGCTCTTTATAGAATTTTTGATGTACTAAATTGGTGGCATTTTAGGGAACGCTTTTCAGGGTCATAAACTGGTTCCTTTAGTATTTCTCTAACTATAATGATTGTTGTTTCAGGGGAGATGATAGGTCTGGGTAGTGGAAATGGGCCAGGGGAGAAGGTATTGAGAGGTGAATTGTGTCCTCCAACGTCTGCTCGTGGCTTGTACTGGAACTGGACGCAGGTGGGGGATCTGAGTGCGCAGCCATGCCCTGGTGGCGCCACGGGGCTTGCGCACTGGCGCTGCGTGATGGGTAGTGACCCTGCGCAACCTCCGCACCGCCATCCTGCCTCCCCCGACCTCAGCGAGTGCCGCAGTGTCTGGCTCACCAACCTTGATAGTCGCATCACTGAGGGTGACACTATCATCAGCATAGCCAACGACCTCTGTTCAGTAAGTGATCTAATGTTATTTTCATCTAAAATAAATTTTGCGAAAATTCTCTGCGATTTATGTAAAGTTTGGGTTTTATTCAGTAGCAAAATACCTTCAAACCTTTATTCTATTACTAACAACATACATATACATCTACTAAATCTAAATTAGATTCACTTCACTATACTGAACATTTTTTTTAGTTTTTTACAAATTAAACGTAAAATAACTTGTTTCAGGTAACAGAAAGTAAGACACTGTACGGAGGCGATATGATGACGACAACCAAGATCATCAAGAAAATGGCACAGAAGATGTCCATTGATATAGCTACATTCCCGGACCCGCGGCAGCGAGAGGCGATTGTGACAGAGTTGTTGTTGGGAGTGGTGAAGACCAGTAGCAACCTGCTGGACAGTGCTCAGCTCGCCTCCTGGCGAGACCTCACACACAAGGAGCAGATGAGGGTGGCCACCTCACTGCTTGTGGGACTGGAGGAGAACGCTTTTCTGCTAGCTGACACTGTCATGCGCGAGAAGACTGTCACTCAGTCTGTCAAAAATATCAGTGAGTTCAAGGCTTATCCAGTTTGTTTGTACCAAAATTAATTAGTGTAAAGCCACTCTCAAATTTATGTTAAGAGTGCATTGTAGTGCCTGTGACCTTGAATTTCGTCCCATAAGAGCAATGTAAAAACATGCATTTTCTCAGACACTTCACACCTTCAGTTTTCATCGGATTTGTATGAAATAAGCTTTGTTTCAAAGTGCATTAAATGTTATGGTGGCTCCCCTCAGCCGACTTTATATTTTCTCATTTATAAGATCGTGCCATAAATTAAAAAATTAAGGAACGTTTGTATTTGAATTTCTTGATTTTACTAGTAAAATAATTAAATTTTCAAAAATGTTGTCAGCGGAGTCACTGCAGTACATCTTTTTTTCGTATCTTTCAAATAAAACCTATTTCAAAAAGATGCAATGAAAACTGTAGGCATTGTCTTTCTTTGATCAATCATGGTTACATATTATAGGTAATATTAAATTTCTAGATTTTTATGATAGTTTTATCAAGAAAGGCTGAATACAATGTTTAGATGTGTGTCATTTTATTTTTAAAAACATTCCTAACATGTTGTGTATTTAAGAACTTTTCCATCAACAGTATTTTTATTTATTCCTCTGCAAAAGTTTTAAGCAATATGTTTAAGGAAATAAATCTATACATCAGTATACCTACAACATTAATATTTTAGCATAAACAAAATGAAAATACACACACAAAAAGTACATTAAAAGAGAGCAAAGTATTAAGAAAAGGTTTGCAGCTTGAGTTAAGGCTTATTTGTACATGTCTTGACCATGTTCATTCTTTTTTCATCACACTTTTCTACTGAATGAAAAGGTTTGTTTACATCAAAATCAGCAAAAACTGAAGTTGTTGAAAATGTACCAAAATTACAATACTGTGTTTTATTTCTGCAGTGCTGAGTGTGAGGGTACTGGAGATAAGAAATGTGGGAGCAGAAGTGTTCCCTTCACCAGGAGCTGTGGACCAGTGGGGCTCAGCCGGGGGAATGACGACGGCAGGCAACTGGATCAGGCTGGAGCAGGAGTCGCTGATAGAGAACAGCGAGGCGGGGCTGGTGCGGATGGTGTTCGTGGCGTTCGATAGACTGGAGGACATCCTGCAAGTGGAGGCACCCAATACTACCAGACTGATCAACAGTAAAGTGATCTCAGCGAGTCTGGGCAAAGGACGACACATCCAACTCTCCAACCCAGTCACCGTCTGTCTCAGGCACATCCATACTGAAAATGTTACCAACCCCACCTGTGTCTTCTGGGACTATACGATGAGGTCAGTGTCAGTTCATTTAGACGTATTCAAATATTTTAGGTATTTGAGGAAAGTTGTTACTAAATTTGCATTTTAAACTCGAAAAATCCAGCGTGGTCACACTTTTAAAAGTAGGTCTTTAGTAAGTAACAGGTCTCTAGATATTGTTCAAGTTCCCTAAATGTTTTAAATTGTGTAAGTTGAAAAAATTAATGCACACTTATCACTTGAAAAAACACATTATTTCAAATAATTTGTTTTCCATAACCCCCATAAATTTATTTCGTGGTAAGACCCACAACAATTTCTTGATCAGCAGACATGCTAAATCCATGGGATAGGGTATGGAAAATCATTGCTATCATGTTATTTGAGGTTTTAATAAATGAAGAACTATCTTATTAAATAATTTAGCAACTACAACAAATGGTTTTAAACTAATTGTTGTTGTGTTGCAGCTCATGGTCAGAAGAAGGGTGTCAGGTTGATATGACAAATCTGACTCACACAATCTGCAAATGCAAGCACCTGACCAACTTTGCCATCCTGATGGATGTACAAGCCACGTACTTGCCTCCCAGTCACGCCATCGCACTGCAGATCATCACTTACATCGGATGCATCATCTCTGTTGTCTGCCTGGTCCTCGCAATCATCACATTCCAGCTCTTCAGAGGACTCAAGGTATCACCATTATTCTCCCTCAGAATTGCTCTTCCTAGTTAGACGAATTTTAAATACAGTACGATCTACATAATGTACACAGTACACTAATCTGGCCCTGTATCGGGATCGGAAGCGCCGGATTATCGAAAATGCCGGATTAGTGGAGGTTCACTAAAAAAGACTCAATTTGCCAGGAAAAATCTTTCTTACGTTGGAAAATGATTCACTACTCTTAAAAAATTATTCAATTTCATTTTTTTTGTGAGTTGATTGAATTCCTTGAATAGAGTAGCTAGCTATCACCACTTTCAAATTTTTTTAAAATCACGTACTTTTTATCAATTGTCAAAGTAACATGTTTACGTTTTTGCGACATCTCACGGTCCGTACTGAACGGGCGCACAGATTAGCAACAAACAACAAACCTTTCTCAGGCTGTCTGCAGTGAACTGAAGTAATCGATACATACGACACACGCTTCACAGACAAGTCGAGACTTGAAAACAGGTGACTAAATGACACGATCCCAGTGCCGGATTACTGGATGTGTCGGAGTGGCAAACGGCCAGATTATAGAGACTGTACTGTACATTCTTGAAAAGTATTTGCACAAATTTGATATTAAAATTGTCTTTACCAGTTAGCTCTCTCGTTCACTGTGAGAGAGTTTCGGTTGAATCTTTCAAGAGCAGTTGTTACTAGTGACAACAAGTATTTGAGAATAATGCCCATTTTTTTGGGAACGTAAATAAAATCCAGTGTTATATTGTTTCAGTCTGATAGAACAACTATCCACAAGAACCTGTGTGTCTGTCTTCTGGTAGCAGAGATCCTGTTTCTCGCTGGTATCGGCCAGACAGACCAGCCCCTGGTCTGTGGCATTGTTGCTGGACTCCTCCACTTCTTTTTCCTTTGCGCTTTTGCTTGGATGTTCTTAGAAGGTACATACATTATCTTTGGGTAAAGTACACTTAAAAATAAACTGAGTAAAAGCAACACATTGTTTATAGCTGTATAAACACTCCATAAAGTTAAAATCACTTAGAATTTATAATTTTAAGGATTTTTACACTTCAATTGATATTAGTGAGTGGTACTTAGTATGTGTTAGTTGGCCCTACTTGAAACACAACAAAGGCGGTTAATTTTAGGCTATATCAAAATAACTTTTTATTCAGAAGTATTTAATATGTTCTGATTACAGTCAAAGTCCTTCAACCAAAGTTTTCCATTCTAGTTACAAACTTGTGATTTGATTTTCTGAATATAATGTCGGCTCAAGCTAAAATTATAGTGATGTAGTTCTCAGAATTACTTGGCACGAAGGTATCATTATTTGCAACAAAGTTTCAAGTGCCTCAATTATTATTTTGTTGTTTACCAAACATGCGAAATTCTCCTGGCAGAGTTTACAATAATTAACTTTTGATTACACAGTACTTCCAAGTTTAACACATTGCTTTATTTAACGGACATTTAGCAAGCATATCATGTCAGACCAGATATTAGATTATTTACAGGATCCAAGTTTCACAGTACTTGCTACTTTATTATTTAAAAGTTAAAACTAGTCGTGAAACATATGAAAGTACAAATTAAACTAACAAAAGATTTATGATTTAAGTCATTTAAATTAAGCTACTCTTTAATGAAACTGAGATATAGTTTTTGTTTGTATCAATCAGAAGATTGTAAGGTCTTAGTATTGATGTTGGATCGATTCATCTCATAAATATTCAACTAAACACGATTGAGGTTGTTAGAGGAATTTTATTTACAACAGTAGACTATTTGGATCAAACAACGACATTGAGATAGATGATGTCCTTACGTTGAAATATCACTCAAAACTATCATGTATTCCCTTGGAAGGGAAAAATATCACCAAAACAGATGTTTCATTTTAAGGACAAGTGCAACTTTAACTTAGCACTTTATTAATTTGGTCAAAAACAGTGTTTAAGAGTACAATAGCAATAAAATAGGAATGTTTGCGAACAATATAACAAATTTAGACATCGCAAACCATTTTATTGGAACTTTTAATACTTACGGAGTAAGTTGTTATTTCTCCTGTTGCTTGTTGAATGTCTTCACTAATTTAACATAACTGGGATGTCGTTTGTCTATATGAGTTTTGTGACAACATATGTCTGTGTTTACAGGTTTCCAGTTGTATGTAATGCTGATAGAAGTGTTTGAGGCAGAAAAGTCGCGCATTCGGTGGTACTACCTGTTCGCCTACGGTGCACCTCTCATCATAGTAGCTGTCTCATGCTTCATAGATCCGTACAGTTACGGCACCGACCGATATTGCTGGCTTAGAGCTGACAACTTCTTCATTTTCAGCTTTGTAGGCCCAGTTATTGCTGTGATACTTGTAAGTATCTGTCTCTCACTTTCTTTATGATGTCAACTGATCCATTACAAATTGTTTTTTAGGCACTGAACCTTAAAGAAAATCTCTGCTACTGTTGATTTTATGTTACCAAACTGGTTAGATCTATTTTTGTTAAATTTGAAATAATCTGACCGAAAGAAAACTCAGGTTGTGGTTGACTGTTTAATTTGATTACTTATGCGTTTTGGACTTTGAGGTCCCACTATTTGCTTATGGAATGTAAGCATTGGAGCATAGCCCTGTTACCTTATTAATGGATAGTCTTTATCCCTCAAAAGTTAACATGGGAGCATCTAAGTAGTAGGCTGACTGGTTACTGAGACATAGTAATTTTTTATGGAAATTTAAGTAATCTGTAAGGTACAGCAAGTTTTTATCTACGAACAACAATGTTCCCTCTCCATAACCTTTTTAATTTTACCTTCACCAATTGAAGTATATGATCCCCAAATATATATTCATCGTAATGCTAGGGTATCTAGTAGTGAATATCATATCAACTGATATCGCTTATTGAAATGAGAAGTGTACAACTTAGTAACCTCCATAGTTCTAAACTAAAATTCTACTCTAGCAACCTGCCTGATTCTGAGTTAGCTGCATGATAAAATTTGAACGTAATCATCTCTTATGGTTCAATTGTCGTGGAGGAATTGATTTACATTTCCACAGTAATACCATTTTAACAATATAGTATGCTGATGAAATGTGTGATATAGTATAACATAAAATGATTTGAGGAAAAATATAATATAATATTAAGTTGTAGTTTAATTTCTTATTCCTTTACATTATTTTAACAACTGATATTATCTGTTCCAGGCCAATCTAGTCTTTTTAACAATGGCAATCTACATGATGTGCCGGCATGCAAATGCTTCTGTGTCGATGAAGAGCAAAGAGCACTCACGTTTGGCCAGTGCGAGGTCAGTATTCAGACTCTGAACTGTTTGTTGTCTTGCTTACATCCCCGGTTTAACCTCCCTCCACCTGCGTGACTTCCCAACCTACCCAATCTATTTGCACCTTTCATTTGCGCTCTCACTCAACGATAGTCTCCTACACTGTTATTTACTCCCTACCTGACTTGTATGGTACTTGAAGAAATACTAAAATGCTGAAAGAATGTTTGATACTAAATAACATCTCGATACTTTGTAAATTTATTTTGCAGCAACATATTAACACAACATTTGATTTGACTTATTGTAATACAGTACGGATATTATGTACATTGAGTAAGTGTGGTTGAAATTTAAATTATGTATAAATTTAAAGTACTTTTCATCTTTTCCTAAAGCCAAACTAAATGTGTGAGATTCTACTCTGTAAAGCACTTACAAATCAAGGGAAAATGGTCTGTTGAGTACTCACAAGGCACTAACATATTTACAAAAGAAAAAGTAAATTTGGAGACAAGCTAAACTATAAAATAATTTAGCAAATATTCATCAAAGACAACTTTAAAAATAAATAAAAAATAATTGTGTTTTGTTTTAGTACAGAATACTTCTGATGGTTATGCATGATCTGTATTTTTGACCAAAAATATTTACCAATAGGCAATAACATATCGATTGACACAGTACTTTAACTAAAGCCTTCAATACTTTGCAGCATCCAAAACCGTAAAAGTTATTTTTATTGTATCTAGACTGAGTATTTAATGCATTCTTCTATTGATTTTAGAGACATTCCCTCACATGTCAATTTCAAGCCTTTGTGTATCATCTGTTTCTTAAGTAAGATCAACACTTAATTTAATACACATACATTTCCTGTAAATCCTTGCTAACTAGTGCAAAAGAATATGGTGTAAAAATAGCTTTACTGCAGAATTGCAAGTGACTTGTTCATAAGTCAGAAATTAAATTTTAGTGTACAGGTGTAACTGTAAACAACAACAATCATTTTTGTTATAACTCATTAGTTAAACTAACTGCAAACTGTTAATACTTTGATGATACTTTTCCAAGTCTGCTAGCAACTAATCGAAATTATATTTAACCTCTGTTTCTTATTTTAGGTCTAATATAAAGGTATACACAAAATGTATGTGATTAAATAACCGATTGAGCTTAATGGGTTATATTATCAACACTGTATACCTAAAAACTGCTAATGTTTTTATTAGGTAGTATTAAACTAAATTTTGGGTGGGTAAAAGCGGTTACTGGTTTATGAAAATGTCAGGTTTTATACGGTAATTACTGTATACAATAGCTTTTGGTTAAAATGGTAGATTTCGAACATGTCGGTACTTTTATATAATTTAGATGGACCTTTGAAGTGTTGGTGATCTAGGAGCTCAAAAAGGCAGAGCACTATGATAATTTTGAAAACGACTTATATTGACAAGTATTGACTTGTTCTGATTTGTTCCAATGAAGAGTTTTATGAATTTCGGGTGATTAACACCTCCTGTTGTTTCTCTTGCATGCCATAGTGGCGAGGAGGAAAATGCTCTTCAGAACAAATTGCTATCACACCTGTAAGAAGATAAACTTGTCCGTTAATTTTCTCCTGTCGTAGCAGTATGTCGTAGCTAGCTTGAATGTTTAGAGTAGTAGCAGCTCAATCAGCAAAAGCGTTAGAAGCTAATTCAAACTCTTATGTTTAATTTACTCATGTATGTAGTAGGGCCAGCATTTCTGATAGTAATATGCAAGATATAGACCAGTTTTCTCTCAGCATATGCACAACTGATGAAAGGGTCAGAACATTTGTATTAATCCTTAATTGTTTCCACTGTTGACCTGTTTTGTTAGTTTTCATCCTTGTAGAACTCATCAGTACCTAACCACTGTACACCAAACACAGGCCTGGTTTCTCTCTATGAGAAGTCATCAGGAGCAAAGCCTTTTACATCAGTGATGAAATGGAAATGATGAAAATTAACCTAAGATAATAAACCAATTAAAGACCTGTTTATAACTGTTTTAAGAATTCTTATATAAGTTCATTTACATAAAATAACAAATAACTGAAAATCAGGTCTAATTTATTAAGTGAAACCAAAATAATAAAGAAACTATATGGCATACTAACCTCTGTAGGCTGTATTAACCCTTTCTGATCGCAAGGCTGGCAGGGCCTTTTATACAAAATTACTACATAATTTTTTAAAGTTTAGTTTTTGATGTACTGTATAAGTATACATTTTTAGACAATATGCAAGTTAAGTGTAAAAAATCATCTTGAAATTAAATGAGATCTAAAAGGGTTAAAACAGTGATTTCACTATGTTCCGCCAAAAATCTAATTGAAAATACCAACACCACTGCTTTTTTAAGTTGTAAGTAAAATAACTAATGAGCTTCTAAACATGTAAGAATTAGTTTAAAGTCATGTACATCAAATTACAATACTGCTGTTAACAAACCAAAGCATTTCTCTACTTTTCAGGCATGTTCATTTAATGGTATTTTGAATGCTCTGAATCATCTCATTTAAAATTTATTTTCATGTTCATAGCATGTTAAATTTCATCAGTAAACTTTGGGGTAGACCATTATTCTATCATAATTGTGACACCTACCTTAGTTCTATAAATGGTATTAAATTCACAGTTTAGCATCAATGTTTAAACCTAAAGTATGAAATAGTTTATGAGTTTTGAAGATTAGGGCAAAAGTTGCTTCCAAACCCATTAAATACTTTGATTATATCAGCCATATTTTAGACTTTTTTCTTAGCTTTAAAGACAACAATTAATATAAAAATAGTTGCTTGGCGATATGGGTTTGAAACATTTATGGTTTAATTTAAAATTTAGATAGGTACTATTAAATGCATACCAGAATAGACACTATAACAAGGTCATCACATTATACACACATATTTATGAAATAAACATATTTTAAAATTCATTGATTAATTACGAACCACTACTTTTCTTTGTATAACTTTTTATGTACATTTTGAATTATATTCCAAAGTAGAATTAGTATGCTTTTGGTGTTCAATATACGCACTTTGCACTACTTTTGTTTAAAGCAGCTTACTTTGATTTTAACTGACAATAGATTATAAACAAGGTTTTTTTGCTATAGAAAAAGTGGCTTTAGCAGTTCTTCATGTCGATAGATTGTACCTTTGTTCACAACGTTTTCTCATAACTTTTTGTGTAAAGAGCAAGTACTGATTTTCTTTGTGGAAAAACATATACTTACGCCTTTGTTAGTTATAAGTAATTCAAACATTGTATGTTGCTTATTAAAGTTTTGGATAAGCACTCAAATAAAGTTAAGATAAAGTAAAATTATTTTTTTATGCTCAGAAGTATCTCTTTTGACAAATTTCAGTTCAAATAAACCCAATAGAAGTTATAACATTAAGAAAAAACACATTTTTACAAAAAATATGCAAGTAAATTTGTATGAGAATCATAATACAGTAACTTAAATTTATTTAAACTTATCACTTGCCGATAGCAAGGTTACTCTCTTTACAAGCTAGATATGGCATGGTTAACGCTAACTAGGTTGAAGCGTGACTTGCGCATGCGCGCAGATCACTCTTCCTCTCCACTGCTTAGTACAGTCGGTGACAAGCAAACCTCGCTGTAGCTGTCACAACAAATACAAATAATAATTATAACCTCATCTTTTTGTTTGTCTGCTTTTGAAACAGAAGTTTGGATTTAGCTTTAACACTTATTGCAAAACAACTGTTAAAAATAATAAAACAGAATCAACCAAGTTGAATTCAAACCTTCAAAATAAATAATTATTTATGTTAAAGAGACGAGATAATTTAAATATTTGCTGTTTCTAAACAAACCGCCATCTTGCATTCTATTGGAACGGACTATACTAAGCCGCTTGAGGGGAAAAGTGGTGGGGAGCTACGTCACAGCTGTTTATACTCCCATCTCCGGGATTCATCCTAATTGGCGCGGTCTGTACATAATTGTAGTTTGATTTATTTAGGATCAAACTAAATATGTCAAAGATAATTTATTTAAACACTGAATATGTAGCTCCTTGAATTGTTTTCTTCTCTCTCCTTAAATGTTTAGTTTTTCTTAAATTTGATGACTTCCATGATGGTAAAATTTTTTAACAAGCTAGGAAGTAAAATTTAACCCAACCAAAATACAGTTTTCAAGAAAACCTCAATTTAGTTTTGCTCTTAAAAATATTAACTAAACAAAATCAAATCAATAGTGGAACAAATCATTGCTGTTTATGAACATATAGTTCTATTTGATTAAAATGTTCAACTTAAATAATACTTGTTAACACTTAAACTTCAAAGTGTTATGGGACAACCGTACACTGGTCACTGCTGCTGCTGCTACCGCTGACGATGATGTTATAAACAATAATGGATCGTCGTCTGTTACAGGGCCTGGCTGAGAGGAGCGATCGTCCTGGTCTTTCTGCTAGGACTCACTTGGACGTTTGGCCTCCTCTACCTCAATGAAGAGTCTGTCTTCATGGCTTACATTTTCACTGTGCTGAATAGCTTACAAGGACTCTTTATATTTGTGTTCCATTGTGTTCAAAATGAAAAGGTAAGACGACTCATCGGACTGGGCCACACTACTACGCTCTTGTAGATGATCTGTTAGCACTTAGGTTATTTAAATGTTGGGAAGTATTTATTTATATGTAAATGGAAAGTTGCAGATTGTACTAGATTTTTATATGAATGGTCAATAAATGATATGATCGACTCTCCTTCGTCGTTTTTCAACCGTTTATTTAGAGATTTTTAAAAATATGGATACCCTTTGAGTGCATCGAATGACATTTGAGGCTTTTTACTTATCTAGGCTGTTGAGTAAACATTTCTATAACTATTTGCTTGCGTTTTGGTGCTTTGTACATTTAAATAATTGCTTACTCCTTGGGACTAAAACTATTCGCAACTTTTGCTTTGGTTTAACTTTAAATTTATTAAACCCCTTCCCCCCAAATGCTGTGGTACATAAGTTACGGTTAAAGTTGATGCAAAATAATATTTCTTTTATTTAGTCTAGATATTTCATTCAAGAAAAAATCAAAGTTCTCTATCTTCTTACATATTATATTAAATTGTGTTATCAATACAATACTAAAAAATACGCATTTTTACTTTAAGTAATAAAGTTCAGAGTGGGGGGAGGCTTTCTTCTAGAAAAAATGTATTCCAACTTAATAAATAAATATATTGGAACTGTTGAAAAATAAATTTTACTGGCCAACCGAAGTGATGCATTTTCCAGAGTTTTATGGTGACACCTTAGTAACCGTAAAACCCCATGGATATTTTCCTTATAACGGAACAATCTAGTGTTATTTTGATGGCTACCAACTCCCCAGAATAATGTCTTCTTCTAAAGTGATCTTCCGTGCCCCCTGGTTTGTCAGATTACCCCAACTCCCTTAAATATTTGGCAATTTCTCAGCTCAAGAAGCATCTTTTGGCTACATGGTTCCATTAGCAATACTCCGGTTTCTGTAGTTACATCAGCAGCAACTTTTTATTTGGCAGGTACTAAAGCTGCGTTTTGGTGTGTTCCTCCTGAAATAGAATATTGCAAGTAAATATATTACCAATCCCGTATCCACTGAGAATAAAGGAAGTTGAGAGGAAACTCAAATACGTGAAACTACAAAGAGGGCATTAACTGTCATCGTTTAGTGAGCAGAATTTTAGTTCTGTATTCCAATTGCTGGAAGCATTACCTTTTAAGGGATATATTCATCTCTACAGAAAGCTTTATTCCCTCTCTAGGAGGGTGCTACGGTTTCTTACATGCTTTCGGGACTAAATAGCATTGAGACTGAGCAATGAGCAGTTTTGCTGTTATTTCCCTTGATTCGAGACCTGCCCCAGCAGACACTAGTTTGGTAGTAAAATTCCTACACAATTGTGCAGAAAAAAGTATTGTATTTAGTGCGTCGATGCATTATTCTACAGTTAACACAATTTCTTGCGACAAAAAACTCACCTTAAGTCAAATTTTGACATTTTTATTACT
This sequence comes from Matsumurasca onukii, assembly GCA_018831715.1. Lineage (NCBI taxonomy): Eukaryota > Metazoa > Arthropoda > Insecta > Hemiptera > Cicadellidae > Matsumurasca > Matsumurasca onukii. The sequence continues at coordinate 8,616,486 of CM032064.1, forward strand.
TATCTATTTCAAAATTGTCTTAGCAATCTGAATTCAACTTAAGATTACCTTAACACCTGGATTATGTTTTCCCATCTAGTTAACTTCATTGACAATCACACACTGTACATGCCATCTTGATAAACAAATTGTAATCAATGTTTTATGTTCAGATATTTAACATAATTTTTTTTCTGAATTCGTCCAACTAAAACATACACAAGACCTTTAATTTACATTCAAAGACATTTGTTTTTACTTGTGCTTCTACAAAACAAATTTAAAAAAAGGTTAGGTACTTAAAAAAAACACTTACTAACTTATTCAGTTCAATTTGAAAGTCATCTGCAGGGTATTTATTGATTTGTTTTTTGCATCATTACTGTTTCCTGTTTCTTTAACTTCTTCCGAGAACTCATCACAAATTCAAACCCACATTAGCTAAGAACTGATTGTCTAAACTTCCAAGTAAGGAACTTTATATTTAACTGTGCTCAGCCATGTAAAAAAAAGTGGGACGAAGTCACTCAAAGTTCAATTAACTCAAAAACAAACTGCAGTTTGTTTACTGCTAACTTACGGTAAACAAACTTTTAGTGTTTTCAAAAATCAAAATAATCTAAAAACAAGTGCTGCAACATTTGAAAAATGTGCTGAAATCAGAAACCATTAACTCACTTCTAGTGGTAATCATAAGTTTACAGGAACGTTGAATTAAGATATTCTATTACAAAATGTAGTAGTACTACCTAATTTCAGATTGTATCAATACATAATCATCTGACCACAATCTTCTAAATGACCAACTTCTTTCAAACTCTGAAAAATTTCAGCTTTATAGTTCAATGTATTAAATGATATCTATACTCTGAATCACTGAGTATAACAATTCCCCATCAAAATATAGCCCTAACACTTTCCAAAGATTTTACTGACTATCTAAAAATAACAATAAAACTACACTAATTGCAACAATCTGATGGAAAGTGTGTGAATTCGCGACACTAGGCATTTGAAACTTTGCACAATGGGGCAGACCAGGTTAGATTGTGAGTGAAGAACGGTAATGGGGCTGAGATTTCAGTTTTCAAAGCATATACCATAATCATTACACATTATTAACAAAAACTCACCATCAGTTTTGAATTTTTTGGCTAAAAATATAGGACTTAAGTTTGTTAAAAAAAAACATTGTTCTTAATCTGAATGAAACTTTATTCAAGAATTTCCCCCTTACAAGAAAATTGTATTCATTCCTAGGCAATCAAAAACACATAACTGGGTGTTAGTAGGGTGAAGTGCTAGTTGCGTTTTGGTCAGGGTCTACGAACTGAGTGTTTTTAGGGATATTCATGCTAGCATTTCTCTTGTATTCCATGCCGCTCATTTTACTTAACCGCTTCATTCATGAATAAGGTAAGATCTTTACCTTTTCTGCATTCTTTAAAATTCATTTTCCTGTATATTTTAATGTATAAACTTAAATAGATATCAATAGATTTGCAAAGTCCATCTACTGTTTATGCTAAAAACACCATCAATGCATCATCATTTGTTTAGAATCTGTTAACCCTTGCAGCCTAGACCCATTTCACCATTGCATCATAAATTTAAAATCGGATCTTGGATACTTAACATATGTAATTAAACGACTCAACTCTTTGAGCCACTTTAAAGATGGAATATTTAGTCATTTGTCAATAAATATTACAACTAGGTTTGACCAAATAACTTTATAACTGTTATAAACCCAAAAATAACAAGCCTAAATCATTTTAAACTTTTGTGTATAGCTTTTAATTTTTGCGGTATGTTGACTTAATATTTAAATTACCGTCATGTTTACTAGCATGAATAGACTAATTTAAATTCTTTTCACTTTTCTCTATTAGTAAAAATTGCTTTGTAAATGCTTTAAAATGTGTTTACAATTTGTTACCTTAAAGTAAATTTCAAGACATCTACTACTTTTTGCAAAACAGTATTATATTCTTGTCTGTTTCTGACCATCCTCATTACATGATTGCTACAGGGGAATGCTTCATCTATTTAATCACAATTTTCTATGTAGTTCATTAGGTAGTCTTTAAAATGCTTGGATCACAGCATGTTTCTTACCATAAAAGCATAGAACTATTCTTTACTTGTTTATTTATTCAATTCTATATGCGTGAATGGTCTTTTTGTAACATTCAATGTAGTCAGTCAAAAGAGAAAGTTTTAATTACTTCAGTTAGCAGTTCATGGTAGTGATTTGTTTACTATTTTAAAGTATTCTTTCATGTAAACTTTTCCCAGATGTTCCTCCATAATACCTCATATGTGAAACACTTCCATATAACCATTAGTTTTGTACTCTTCTCGCAAATATTACATCATCAACAAAAATTTGATATTCGCAAGGACATTATTCACAAGGAATATGACATTTTCTTTTTAAATAGTTACCCTATAGATTTTTGGGCGATATTAAAAATAGTTTTGGCAGAAAATTGTTCACAAGAAGGAAACCTAATAGCAGCGGCTTAAACCAGTTTTAAATTAGGCATAGTTCCAGGTTACAATAAGATGAGGGCATGGATGGAGAAAGAGGAAAATCTCAACAACTGGGTTTCATTGGTTAGCATGCATCAATTAATGAGTTTTAAACGTTAAAATTTCAAAATGTTCCAATTTTTATTTATATTTTTCTGTGCTTCAGCTTTAAAGAGTTTATTTTATAAATTGAACAGGGGCATGGCTAGCTTGCCTGAGTGAGAGAAGTAAGAAAGCAACTAAGAAATAAGGTCACAAATTCTCTTCTTGTGGTACTCAACGAAAAACTTATAGTAGTACACTTATAGGATTAATATGTAGACCTAGCTAAATATATTTGACTATAAATGTTCAGGTATTCTTCTTCATAGTAAAAGACAATATTTACTATTTACAATATTTCATGTTTTTTAATAGTGGGACAATATTTAATTTTGTTTAAATCAGGAACAATACTAGACTAAAGGTGGACTTTCTTCCTTTCATAAATATTGAATAATATGCTAAGGGAAGGGAAAATCTACCTGGGGTAGTTTTACTCATGTTGATGATAAAAGTTGTTGCCTTCATGTTTAAAATAGATTATCTACATTCTTTTACTATGAATTCAAATATCTAGGTTAGAGTTAAGGTTCTTCTGGCTAGCGTTTCTGTAGTAAATATGCCATTATACAGCTTTAGCTTTGTATGTTTATAGCAAAGCTGGAACCAATGTAAATACTATGATAACTGCACCTTTAAAATTAGTGTGATTGCTATAATTTTAATAACTAGCATTTCCAATTATTTATTTGGCTGATTTTGCATTAATTAATTAATTAGAAATTTCTATATGACCCTTACTGTGACTATATTTTTCAAAGATGACCATTATTCTCTATGTGTTTTTCTTTGAGCTTTGAAAAATAATTTATTTTTCAAACCAAAGTTAGATTTGTTGTAGTGCCTTCTGTATTGGTATGGCTTCTAAACATTAACAAATTAATTATAGTGACAGATGAACGGTTCGGATACTTTAGATACCCATTAGAACTGGCATTACATTTCAATATGGTCTTATTAAGTAATAAATTTATTTTAAATTGGTTACTTGACATTGTAGAACCCACTACAAAAATATTGTTTGATATGAAATGATAACTCAATAGGGAGAACAACCCCAGGCAATATAACTAGCAGTAACATTGGTTTTAAAGGTTTCAATAACATTTTTCTTCTAAAGCTTAGGTTGAGTTATTATCTCACTAATCTTACCATCTCAAAGGTTTGAATATTGAGTTTTTTAAATAATCCAGTTAGGTTTCATTTAACCATGTAAACAGCCTGAGTGAGCTCAAATGAAAACATTGCAGTTTTATGTTATAAGTGATACTAACACGTTGAGCATTTGCTACTCAATTAAAAAACAGAAAGTATTTTGTGATTGTTCTTTTTTTGAAAAATCATGTAGGGTTATTATCTATTTAAGAGATTTTAGTTTATGAGCGACATTTTACTAATCGAGGCTTCTAATATGTAAAAAGGGACAAAATGAGAGCACTTTAAAATCTTCAGAAAAAGGTTGGAGAATTTTTTGACAATATAATTTAGTACAAATTTAAATCCCATGTTTTAAAGCACTAGCATACATTTGAATCTGATTGTACCAAATTTACATGAAATGTTTTTACTGTGTCACAGGTTCAAAAAGAGTATAGGAAAATGTTAAGGCGGCAGCCGTGGCTAGTGAAGTGCCTAGGCTGTGTAGGAGAGAGCAGTTCGACGACCAACACGAGTGGCAGTGGCAGTGGCAAGGAGCGGCGGTCTAGTCTGTACACCGGCAGCAACGGCAACCCGTCGTCAACACATGTTCACACGCACGTGCATACACGTGCACACACACCTCAGCACGCTACGCATCCCGACGCTCATGGAACTAGTGTGGGTACATGTCCCCTCCCCCCAGCCCCCCATCAAGGTACAAACATTGATTAGGCCTTGCTACTAACGCTCTAACCATCAATGCGGGGGCTGGGCCTCATTTCATGCTTGCACAGTTCATTTTTCTAAATTTCAATACAAGTTTGAACAATTCCTAACTTTGTCCCTGTGGTTACGGTTCTATATTTACTTTCTTCCCTATTTTGTTAGCTTTTAAATCGAGGTTTAAATATACCAGTTAAGTAGCATTACTAATAACTAGAAACATGCACTGTATAAAAACATAAAACTTTGTGAAATGTAAATCTTTGAGTTATACACTAATATGCATTCAGTAAATTGTTTAGAAAAAAGTCGTATCAAGCATAGTATTGTAATTAATGTTCAACTTATCACCTGTTTTGAATTTATTTGATTACTCGACAAATTTTTTGGTAGGGTCAGATACATCTCACAAATAATTAGTTTTTAATCAAGGAAAAATATCCCGATAAATCCTAACATAGACAAGCTCAATTTCAATTCAAAAATATTTTAACTCTAGATCTAGATCCTGAATTTTTGAATATTAATCTAGTTCAAAATAACTAGCCAGACTATAGGGTACTGGGTAAATTTGAACAAAATTGATGTTATGGTAGTGGTTGTCTGCTGTCAATATTAATTATTTCAAATTATTTGCCACTGAAAACAGCAAGCTTAATCACCATTGTATTGGACAGTTAACCTACCCCTCTCTCAACTAATTTTTCAACTTCTATAACTCCAGAAAAGTGGGGAATTTTTCACAGTCTTGTGAAGTGATCAATTTTATGGGTGCATCATAATTAAAACAAATATATTTGGCTTGAGGTTGATGCAAATGGTGAATCGTAATATGTAGGCTTGAGTGGCCGGAGTCATAACTATATTCTAGGCTTCCTGTCTCATAATGACTAATTTACGACGCGGTACGATACCGGAAGCCTAGAATTACTTGTTGGTGAAGACCATTAGCGGACCCGTGGCATGTTGGAATCATACGCGACTCCGGAGCTTATCACTCCATCCGGTAACATTAGGTAAATGTCGAGGTTAAGTGGAAGAGAAGACTTTGTAGTCCTAACTTAGCCTCGTTAAACAAGAGAAACTTGTTTACCATTCACTGCAACTGAAAACCATCTGTTTCTCCATAGCTATAAAATATTGGCATATTTTAATAGGAATAGAACCAAGGAAAGGTTCAAAAGTTTAAATTTGTCTGCTTTCAGCAGTAACAAAAATTCATATGGAAGAAGACATGATCATAGAGCCGTAACCTAGAAAAACTATGTAACAGAAAAAAACTTTGAATGTGTACTCAATTTCCTTTATTATTAGTTTATTCGTAGTTTCACATCACTTCCCAAACTAGTTTTATTTCGAGTGAACCAAAACTACTTAGAAAAAAAATGTGTATTTATAAGCACTACAACTGTTTGCACGGACTATTACACCTGTATTTTTAGCCACTGCTTTCTATAATATGGTCTGTTAAATTTGTAAAAGATGTCAAGTTTGATTGTTAGGTAAATTGATGTTAGCCATCCAACTAACAATTTCAATTGTTTCACTGTAATTTAGCCATTAAATAATTAACACTGCACACAAGAAATAGTTTTTAGACTGAATATGGATATGGGGTTGTTTAGACGCCTTTGCTCAAGACAATTTTGTTGTATCAGTTGCCCAGCCAACAATTTACTTGACTCAACTTGTTTATGATTAGTGCAATTTAAAAAAACAATGCAATACAAACTGTGACTGACACAAATCACTGCTATTTGATCTTTAGTTTTTAACAGGCTTTGATTTCATCTTCCGGGTGAAAAATAAGAAAAAATGGGTTTTCCTGAGGGGTTATGAAATAAAACCCTAAATGGCTTTTTAAAGACACACATTTAAAAATGTGAAGGTTATAATTTAGATAGGTTAAAACTTAAAGCCAATAAACTAGAAAAGTAGCATTATCTTGTCCAAAGTCCACTTCTATAATTATACCCATTTTTAACAGACACGTAGTGGGTTGGTATCACACACGACTCCGGAGCTCAATCAGCTCATCCTCGAGGTTGAATGCTAAAGAGGACTTAAAATCCTAACTTTGCCTCACTAGACAAGACAAACTTTACCTCATCTTATAAAAGCAAATTTAAATTATATTTAGCTTTATTAGCTATATAAAGCTTTATTTACCACTTTAGTATGAATCTTTGTACAATGAACAGCATCAAATAATTTAACATACAAAATAACCGTTTCATATTAGCATGAAACCATTATTGTTTAATACAATCTAATATTTTGGAAATATATTCAAATGTAAATAATTAAATACGGTAAATAATAATTTCAAAGACATGTCACATCAAAAAATTCTACCACAGGACCAGTCAGTAAAATAATTCTGTAGTTGAACTTTTTACTATCATCATCTTTTAGGCTTTAAAGGACGAAAACAGTAGTTAAAATGCCGGTTTGGGGAGTGATGTGAATAGTGTGTACAATGGCTTGGGGCTGATTGCGTTATCGGGTCTGTTTTCAGTATTTCCTGGAGCGTGGGTGGAGTGCACGCAACTCGAACCCCGCAGTCGCCACCTTGCCCTATGTCCGGTCCTACGCTCACCCCGCACCCCACACTCCCACCCCTCGCTCACACTCCCCTCAACCCCTAGCTCACCCCCACCCCCACCCTCTGCCCTCCTCCACTTCCACCATACCCAAGTCAGCCACTACGACATGGGACCAGCTTCATAAACCTTTCATGTGGAAGGTGAGACCACTCACTCACTGCTTCTTGCTTGCCCACTTCTTCACTTTCTATTTCTATATCTGTTTCTCATTGGTTACTATCTCCTAATTTTCATTTGCTTTTCTCCTGGTGTTGGAAAGTTCCATTTAAACAACTAGTAAATCATATTAGTTTAGTACATTTAAGAACATTGTTTTAAGCTTAGTAGTCCAGCATATGGGAATTCCGGGAATTATGAAGGAATTTTTGATATACGGGAAAACCGGGAATTATGCGGGAATTTTGTCCCTAAACCGGGAAATTTTGCAAAAGGAATCGCGAAAGTGGTGATTATGTCAAGGACGAGTCGAGATAATGTTGCAAACGGTATCAAAGTGGTGATTTGTGATTTCGTTGCGGGCGCTAGCAAGAGTTAGGAGATTGTTTTTAACGGTAACGTAAGCCGTGATTTTGTCCCGGGCACTAGTGGGAGTCAATAGATTGTCGTGAACGGTATCGAAGTTGTTATTTCGCCGCAGGCGCTATCAAGAGTCAAGAGATTGGTTTTAACTGTAACAAAAGTCGTGATTTCGTCGCCAGGGCTAGCGAGAGTCAAGAGGTTGTTTTTAATGGTAAAGAAAGTCGTGATTTCGTCGAGGGCGCTAGCAGGAGTCAAGACATTGTGGCGAACGGTAACGAAAGTCGTGATTTCGCAGCGGGCGCTAGCGAGTCAAGAGATTGTTGTAACGGAACGAAAGTGGTGATTTCGTCGAGGGCGTTAGCGGGAGTTAGGAGATCGCCGTGAACAGTATCAAAGCCATTATTTCACCGCAGGCACTAGTGGGAGTCATGACTTCGTTATTGTCGGAGTCAGGAGATTGTTGTGAACGGTATCAAAGTCGTTAGTTTGACGCAGGCGCTAGCAGGATTGAACGATGATGAAGCCGTGATTTCGTCGCAAATGCTGAAACAAATTGTGGTTTTGACAAAATAACCGAAATCGGCGGGATTAACTATGACTCTCTTTTCATAGCTAAATACAGGAAATCAGCAAAATTTACTCGGGAAATACGAGAATTATACAGAAATTTTGTTTTTCTTGAACCCTGGACACCCTGTGAATGGAGAGTTATTGTTTTGCAATAATTGTGCTTTTGAAAGTTCTATAGAGGAGTACGTTAATAAAAATCTTCTTGGTGTAATCCATAAGTCAATTGTATTTTTTTTGTTACAGAACATTTCTTTTAAAACGTACAGTAGAGATTCTGGCCACGGAATGTCGGACAAAGAACAATCTCCGAGGGGACACTGCAGTACACTGGGGACTAGAGGTCACTACCCACCCCACCACCTTGCTCCCCCTTCTCACCGCCGAGCAGCTAGTCCATGGAACCACACCTACACCGAGATAAGGGAGCAACAAGCCAACGCCCAGGGAGCTCGTGACGACGACCCAGTGTACGAGGAGATAGAGCGTGAACGAGAGCGTGAGCGTGAACGGCACGAGATAAGTGTGAGCGACATGAGTGATGAGGACGGCAGGCGGCAGAGTGACATGAGTCGACAGTCGTCACGTAGTTACGGAGATCATCGGCCTCTGATTCCGTACTCTCCGCCTCACCTGTCTCCGGCACCGGACTTCCACGCGGCACTGGACGCAGCGCTACGCCACCGCTTGGAGCAGGCACAGTGCGTCGCAGTGCTAGACGGCGAGACAGTGGTGTGCCACCTCACCCCCGACACTCACCCGCATGCACACTCACACGCACACATCTACTCGTGCCGGACTCAGCCTTACAGTGAGTGTTAACACTCCACACACGATAGATACTAAATTTATTTATTTAATGTACAGCATGAAGAGTACCACCTTAAAGACAAATATTTTAGGTACTTTATGTTGATAATGTACATACATAGATGTATAAAAGATAAGTTTATTTGCTGTGAATATATGTAAAATGTGTCAAAACTGTAATTTTGTACGAACAATGTAAGACACAGCTTGACTTAAAATAAAAATACCTGTGATGAGGCCATGTAGTATGTAGACCTTTACCCTTTAGACTGTTTGTATATAGCGTAAGTTTAATAAGTTAAGACTTAATGTTTGCACCGTCAAATTGCAAATGCTAATCAAAGGTGTTTTACTGTTGATATTTCTGTGATTACTTAATTTATTATGTCAAAGTGTTGTATATCTCTTTCGTATTTAACTTCTGAAACTGCTGACTGTTCTACACATGTGATTGACTAGAGTATAAATATTTTACAGTGGATGTGTTTATTGTTATTATTGTTTTGATTTAATTAAAATAAAAAATTGAAGTATTTGCAATACTTGTTTTCTAAAAAATGTTGTATTAAAACTAATTTTATTAAAATGCAGGAGTGACATTATGTTTTTACTATGTTTTAATTACTAGACAAGATAATATGTTTTAAATAGGACATCTTAAGAGCCAAATTTTCTAATGGGCTTTCTATTTGTATCACATTTTTTTATTGCTGTTTACTTTTGCTAAAATTAGTTTTATTCTTAAATTATTAACTAATTTTATCTGTAGCAACATTTGCTTTTCTTTTTAAATATAACTGAGTATTATTTTAAAAACTATCTAAGTGGAATACATTTTCACAGTGCAACTAAAAGGCAAAAATACTTAAAATAGTCAACAAATTCTAGACCAATTTTAATATTGCTAACTGTTTGTCATGATCTGTGGATCATGACGTCACTGATTTGATAGGTACGCGGCCAGCACGACCAATCACAGACCGCCGTATATAAAGCAAAGTTCACATCAACTGCCCTCTCCCACGCACGCCGCGCCGGTAAGGGAACGAGTGTGTGATTGAGAGCCAAGACGAGTGGACGGTGCCCGAGTAGGGATACTTCTTCAACCCCGCAGGATAAGTACTCCGTTATGCATTGTTAATTTTTAAGAAAGGGGCCTTAAGCCTCTAGCGAACATGTCACATCTCAATTTAATTTATCCGTTACGACACGATCCAGCCGCTATTATGCACGTTTAGTAAAATGTTAGGGTACCAGCTTTTGTATACTCGTTTCTTACTAAATTGTAAATTAAAAGGGTGTGCACACATAATTAGATACTCATTTAATATATTTATGATGCTCATAAAGCTGGCTAGTCGATGTTTAGTGTTAAAGTCCAGGGGTTCAGCAATGCTTCCACTATTTTAAATGTCCATGTGTTTAATTGTAATCTGTATCATATTTAATAATTCTGGCCCCAGGTCAGGAATCGGTACATGACGTCATGATCCACAGATCATGACAGCCACCCTCCCCGGGGGGTGTGATGATGTTAAAGACTTGTATATAATGGGCGTCGGAAGCGACCACATCGCCCACCAGCTTGATAGTGATGCGGACTTGAGAGTCATCAGAGTCTTTAACATCATCACAACCCCCGGGGAGGGTGGCTGTCATGATCTGTGGATCATGACGTCACTGATACGTAGGTACGCGGCGTGCGTGGGAGAGGCCAGTTGATGTGAACTTTGCTTTATATACGGCGGTCTGTGATTGGTCGTCGTGCTGGCCGCGTACCTAAGTATCAGTGACGTCATGATCCACAGATCATGACAGCCACCCTCCCCGGGGGTTGTGATGATGTTAAAGACTTGTATGCGTACTCTGATGACTCTCAAGTCCGCATCACTATCAAGCTGGTGGGCGATGTGGTCGCTTCCGACGCCCATTATATACAAGTCTTTAACATCATCATGTGTTTAATTGTAATCTGTATCATATTCAATAATTCTGGCCCCAGGTCAGGAATCGGTACATGACGTCATGATCCACAGATCATGACAGCCACCCTCCCCGGGGGGTGTGATGATGTTAAAGACTTGTATATAATGGGCGCCGGAAGCACCACATCGCCCACCAGCTTGATAGTGATGCGGACTTGTGAGTCATCAGAGTCTTTAACATCATCACAACCCCGGGGTGGCTGTCATGATCTGTGGATCATGACGTCACTGATAATGTAGGTGCGGCGTCGTGGGGAGAGGCCAGTTGATGTGAACTTTGCTTTATATACGGTCTGTGATTGGTCGTGTGCTACAGTATCAGTGACGTCATGATCCGCAGATCATGACAGCCACCTCCCGGGGTTGTGATGATGATTAAAGACTTGACACATCTGATGACTCATGACAAGTCGCATCACTATCAAGATGTGGTATTATATACAAGTCTTTAACATCATCACACCCCCCGGGGAGGGTGGCTGTCATGATCTGTGGATCATGACGTCATGTACTGATTCCTGACCTGGGGCCAGAATTATTAAATATGATACAGATTACAATTAAACACATGATGATGTTAAAGACTTGTATATAATGGGCGTCGGAAGCGACCACATCGCCCACCAGCTTGATAGTGATGCGGACTTGTGAGTCATCAGAGTACGCATACAAGTCTTTAACATCATTACAACCCCCGGGGAGGGTGGCTGTCATGATCTGCGGATCATGACGTCACTGATACTTAGGTACGCGGCCAGCACGACGACCAATCACAGACCGCCGTATATAAAGCAAAGTTCACATCAACTGGCCTCTCCCACGCATGCCGCGTACCTACGTATCAGTGACGTCATGATCCACAGATCATGACAGCCACCCTCCCCGGGGGTTGTGATGATGTTAAAGACTCTGATGACTCTCAAGTCCGCATCACTATCAAGCTGGTGGGCGATGTGGTCGCTTCTGACGCCCATTATATACAAGTCTTTAACATCATCACACCCCCCGGGGAGGGTGGCTGTCATGTACCGATTCCTGACCTGGGGCCAGAATTATTAAATATGATACAGATTACAATTAAACACATGGACATTTAAAATAGTGGAAGCATTGCTGAACCCCTGGACCTTAACACTAAACATCGACTAGCCAGCTTTATGAGCATTATAAATATATTAAATGAGTATCTAATTATGTGTGCACACCCTTTTAATTTACAATTTAGTAAGAAACGAGTATACAAAAGCTGGTACCCTAAAATTTTACTAAACGTGCATAATAGCGGCTGGAGCATGTCGTAACGGATAATTTTCCTATAATTAACAGAGACCTTGGCAAATATCAATCAATCAATCAAAATTCTTTATTTGTAAATTGACAATCATATATAAATTGTATTACAAACGTCATAAATAATAAAACATAAGCAGAAGCTTATAACAATTTGGTTATACTAACTTATTCTAACATAGGCTTATTTAAGAAAAACAACAAAACCGTTCTTTTAGTTACATTGCGAGGAACTCATTTACAGAGTAACAAGCTTTTTCCAATAAAAACTTACTTAGTAAAATTTTGAATTTATTCATATTGCATCCAGATTATATTTAATATTATTGCAATATTTATATCGGATGTTAACGTAATTTGAGATGTGACATGTTCGCTAGAGGCTTAAGGCCCCTTACTTAAAAATTAACAATGCATAACGGAGTACTTATCCTGCGGGGTTGAAGAAGTATCCCTACTCGGGCACCGTCCACTCGTCTTGGCTCTCAATCACACACTCGTTCCCTTACCGGCGCGGCGTGCGTGGGAGAGGGCAGTTGATGTGAACTTTGCTTTATATACGGCGGTCTGTGATTGGTCGTGCTGGCCGCGTACCTACATATCAGTGATACGTGGATCATGATCCACAGATACATGTTTCTGACAAAAAATGAAATTACAAAATGAATAAAAATTAACAAAAATAAAGGCTTAATTTAATGTTTTAATATACAACATCAAAAATATACCATGAATACATTATTTTGCTTGATTTAAGATGTTTTTAAATATCAATTTAGCTTAAATTGTAGCCAGAACAAACCACTCTCAAATTTAGTTGCTTGAATTTAACGTTATTACATTGGATGTCTAATGTAAAAAACTTTAATGAACAAAATCAGTTACAAAATTATGATACCGGTACTTTTGTATTTATGTGTCATAACCAAATTAATTGGGTCTGGTAGGATCAGGTTCATTTGATCTTGATGACAAACAGGTCTGCCAAGTGTCCACACCACTTTCTTTGTTTTCACTGGTATTATAATATTGTTGGCTAAGTTCATATTGCATCCAGATTATATTTAATATTATTGCAATATTTATTTCTGTTAAAAAAGTGTCTTATTGGCTTGTTCATTTATGATTTTATTTAATATGCAAAGTTTTATTTTGTTTCCAATTTTAATAATAATACTTTACCGTAAACATGTTGACCATTCATAGTTTTGATCATTGAATGGATTCTTTATTCCTGTAGAACTTTAACCAGGCTTATTTTTGCAACTTGCTTGACAATGTTACGTTCAGTAACAACACAACAGTATAAACAGCAACAAAATCTTTAGAACAAAAATGAAAAACTCATCACTAAGAAATAGTGATTTTTCAGCAAACACAAGGTTGACTGTTTCTTATGTGTAAGTCAAATATTTCCTTGCCTCCTAGTTATGGGACTCATATCCCTTTCAATTTCTATCTTATACTCCATTTCTCTCTCAGATAGCACCACTGGTTTACTTTCACCTTTTACTATTCAACTTAAAAATATTATATTTTCTAAAAATTTAAAGAGAAAATAAGTTATTTTCTATGCCAAACTTAATGAAACAAGCTGATTAACGTGTTCTTGAAAATGGATGCCTTTTCTGCTAGAGTCTTTTGATTTTTATTCACTTTTTATTCTAAAATGTCTTATACCGTCAGCCAATAGAGCCGATATCATGTGTCATCATAGAAATTGAAATAAAACTTTATTTGTACTCAGTTTTGCTAGTTACTCTATGGAATATGACTGTCAGACTCTTATATGATAAGAAAATGTCAATCTAATTTTGCTGATAAAAATTAATAAAAAAATAAAATTCCAGGAAATGAAAACAATACAACTAGGGCGGTTAGCCAAAACTTTCATGGTGGCTACTACTGTACTTTCGAATAACATGTTAAGACTTAAGAGTGTGCAATAGTGCTGTGACCTTGAATTTTGTCCAATAAAAGCAATGTAAAAACATGAATTTCTTTGGGACACTTCGCGCCTACAGTTTCCATAAGATTTTTATTAAATAAATTTGTTTAAAGTGTATTTAATGTTCTAGTGGCTTCGCTGAGCTGAATTTCCATTTTCTCCCTCATAGCACTGTGACATAAATCCAAAAGTTGAAGAAATTTAGAATTTGAATGTCTTGTTTTTACTATGAAACTAGTTGAGTTTTTCAAAAAGTAGTCAGCGGAGTCACTGCAGTACATTGTCATCTTTTAAAAGAAACTTATTTCAAAAATATCTAGGATGTAGGCGTGAGGTGTCTCAAGAAAATGTGTGTTTTTACATTGTTCTTATGGGATAAAAAACAAAATGGCCGACATGTACCGTGCACTCTTAAATAGGTTTTATATGCTGTCATCTGAGAAGCTAAATATAGACAAGTGCGCACCTGTTGAAAATAAGTGATTGTTGCTATTTCAGCTAGTAAAAATGTGAAACAATATATTCCCATGAAATAGGGATGTGTCCACTTTTACGCAAAAGTCTTTATTTCAATGCCAATGCTTTATAAAGCCTTATCTTACACTTAACTTTAATATAATTCACTTTTAACTTAAGAATTGAATGAGTAAAGGACACTTTATTCTGTCTACAGTTATGTACATTATATTCCCAAAAAAGATATGTCAAGTTAGTTCATTCAAAATGCAATTCAGAGCTGATCAGTCTTCATGCAGCATGGTTTTGATATGTGTTGACTAATCTCACCTCCACTGTAAAATAAGGAAGATGACAGAAAGAGTGCCTAGTTTCCTAGGATAGAAAAGATGATTTTTACATTTAGACACTTGTGGTCCTTGTATTTATAACGTACGGTAAATGTCACCTTTCAACATAAAAGATTGTATTGTAAATAATAAGTAAGATGTATATGTGTACAAATAAATGTCCAGTTCACTTGTACAAATATACCCTATGATAAATAAATATTATTTTGAAACATGATCTGGTGTTTTCTTATACTCGTACTGAAATGTTACCAATATGAGAGTTAAAACTATTCCCCTCAGTCTCACAGTACCTATGTAATTGAAAGAACTGTTTAGTTACAGTTGTTCCCAATTTTATTGTGTATTCTGCGTCAAGTTAACTTCAGACATGAGCTTTTCTTTGCATTTACAAACAAATCTTAAGGTTATCAACAAATCTACCTGCAGTTGGCGAAGAAACCTAACTCCTCATGAGAAGCGTTTTACAGACATTTGGTGTATGAGACATCAATATTTTAGCTGACAGAATAGTAGCCGCTTGTATGCAGAAATTAGAATTATTCCTTCTTCCCCATAAATGTCCCATACTCCTCATTATTGAAGATGAGCAATGTAATCTATACCGATTCCAATGAATCAAAATACTAACTAACAGCTATTCTTAACAAACCTATATAAGAGGCAAGGAACTTTTGTGCGTAAGGTCCATGTCAATAATAAAATCATGATTGTCACATAACATTTTGAAAAAAAGCAAAGGTAAAAAACAGATGACACTGTCTAAGTACTGTAACTACAAGCTACAACTTTTCTTTATTTCTTCATTTTCCCATATTAATATTTTACTAAAACTACGTTCATCCTTTCCCAAGCTCATAGCTCTACCAGTCCATCTCCGATACCAGAAACCAGCACCCGCTCGTCTGGACAACTTCCTTTCTCATGGTGTAACAGTAGCCCTTTAGACCTTCTTAGAACAATCATTCTAAACCATGAGAACAATCAATAGTCGATGTCAGCAAGAAGAATCTGCGACACGCAGTCCACGTGGACTATCGGCTATTGTTTGAGCAAATTAAAATCACATCTATTAGCATAGTCGCCTACTTAGACCTGATTGGCGGAAGTGGTCAGAGGTGTCCAGCGGACTTTTTCCATCAATTCTCCACAAGTCTAGGAACTGTCAACTCTGCTGCCTCCGTGGTGTGTTCACCCTGTGTTGTTAAACAAATTTTAAAATGGTTATTACTTAATAAATATTTGATATTCTCTTAACAATGTGGAATCTGTTAAATACTCATTATTTACACTGTAATAATTTTACTTAATACAATCGAAATAAGGTTGCTTTTAATATATTTTGTATTGATAAAAACTACATTGCTAATTTGTTTAATAATCTTTTGCCCATTTTCGTAAGAGTTTTTACGATCAGAGGTAGCCGATTTTCAGGGTATTGAAGTTTTGTTTTGGTCTGGTACTAAAGAATTGGTAACACAATACAAAAATCTGTAACTAATTTACTTCTTTTTATGGTAAAATAAAGTATTGTATGACGTAGTAATAATTTGTTAAGGCTAGGATGTTACTTTGTCGATGACGTATAACATTAATATGGCAAATAAATGGATTATTTATTTAAAAGTTTACCAACTTCCATGATGGTCTAATAACAAAAAATGACAAGCAAAAAAGCTTTAAAATATTACTGTAGTAATGATGTATGCAGTAAAATTGGGTTTTCTTACCTTGTTACACTTTATCAGAAAATCATTACCGCAGTATTGGTCCAAATACAATGGTTTACAATACAGCGCTACATTCTAAAATAATACATTGCTTAATAACTAAAACAAATGAATAACACAAGTGCAATACTGCATAACAATAACAAATTTAATATAATCGGCCTCCATTTCACTTTCCATAACTGGAACTCTACTGAAGTGAACTCTTACTTACAGGCAAAATATCTTTGTAGAAGTTGGACACTTGCTCAATAAATCCCTTCAGGCAGCGAAGCTACTGGCATGATCGCTTATTATTATTAGAACGTCTATCACACCAGGAAATAGTCATGCTTTTAAGTCTTTTATGATATTATCTAGCAAGGAGATATAGATAGTCCTGCAATAATATTCTCAGGGTCTTTTGCTGACACATTTTCCCCACCATTCTAGACATCTTGATATATCTGTGTCTAGGTTTGTAGCAAAGTCACATATCTTAGAAAAGATTATACTAAAGTTCTAGGAGGCATGTTCTGTGTTTCCGGATAGAACTGGTGGGTGTCTTCTATGTACCCTATTGCTAGTATAAGTCCACTGATGGATTCTAAAGATGTCCGCTCAAACCCATTGTAGTCCAGAAAGAATACACACACACACATTTGGTAACATTTGTTCAAAAGGTTAAACAACAAAAATTAACATCATAGGTTGAGTATACAGTGTGGAAAAAAGTCTGGAAATGCTTTGATATTTTCTGAACAGGAAGACAAGACTAATGAAAACTTGACCTCGTTCAAAAAATCCAATTTGCTGAAAATTTCATGGTATTTTCAATGTTTTTCAGCACGTGGGGGACGTCTCGTCCAGGGGTTGGTATGAAATCTTAATTGTAAGCCTATATCGAGTTTGGTATCAAAATAAAGCTGTATTTAATTGGAATTGAATGCCACAAATTTGACTTTAAAAGGTTGACCCTGTTCAAAGTTTTGGACGTTTTACATTATTAAAAAACTGAATTGATGAAACAATTGTAAACATGGGTGTATTAGACCTTGCTGAGTTTTGCTGGATTTTATCCATAGTTCCCATTCAAATTTTAATTACTCTTGCTGTTCAGAAGTAAAGAGTCTTCTTGCATTTGAGTGAAAAGGTACATTATTATGTAAAACCAATATTTATGTGTAACTAAAAATGTGATTGTATTGTAAATAGTGGACTGTATTATCTAATTTTTTAGAGTTTTCTTATCAGATTAGATTTGCAGCAACATTCCTTCTTCAACTTGTCCTTTGTTAGGTTAGGCTGTCCATTCTTGCTGTTTATTTAGAACTTTACAAATCTTACTAACCAGGCATGTTTTAATTCTTGTATAAATCAGTCATAAATCAACTAATGAATAAAAAAATTTAAACTTATTACCAGGTTTAAAATTTTTTCTGCAATCATACTTTATTACATTTGCCGATTCACTATGTTACATGATTTATTTTTAAAAGTGTATTAAAATGTTTTTACTTTAAGATCAAACGTTCATAACTTTGGACAGGGTCAACCTTTTAAAGTCTAATTTGCGGCATTCAATTCTGCTTAAGTAGAGCTTTATTTTGTTACCTAAATTGACATAGGGTTACATTTAAGATTTCATACCAACCCTGGGACGGGATGTCCCTCACGCACTGAAAACCTATGAAAATGTCATACAGTTGTCAGAAAATTTTATTTTGAATGAGGTGCAAGGTTTCATTGGTCTACGTCTTCCTGTTCAGAAAATATCAAAGCGTTTCAAGATTTCTTTTCCACACTGTATGTAACTTCCAACGATTCCTATTATATTATCAAAGATTAACGAAACTGTCCTATGAGTTATACTGCAACGTAAGTACTGAATTACATTTAATATATTGGCTATACATAAATATTTGACAAACATAATTTAAGTAAAGTGTTTTAAAACAACTAAAATGAGAGTGTGAAACCTCTATACACTCACTAACCCATATAACCAGTACAATTTGGAAAGTGGCATCATGTTAAATAATTTAAAGATTGATGGACAGTTTTTAGTGTAAAATTTTGAAAGTTGAAATATTGTTCTACAGAAATTACCGTAGTTTTCCTTCCTCATATAACACACATTATAGATTCAGAACAGAGGTCAATTATTTTAAACCTTTGAAACATGTTTATCTATTTGAAATTTGATTGATTGCATGTACACAAATTGTATTGTTGAAGATGATTACAACATCATAATGCAAGTTCGTAATGGTTTATGGTAATGGCGCTAACTAAGTAAGTCAGAGAGATAAACTGGAGCCACAAGAAAGTTTGGACATTGAACTTCAAAGTGGTTGGTAATGGGCAGTTTCTTCTAATGCTGTCTTAGGATCCTGCTACTTAGGGATTTTTTGCAGAGCTGTACAGATTTTTCATAAATTATAGAGTCTCCCTGGAATGAATAAAGAGATGATCTGTCTCTCATACCACTCCAACCAGCAAGATCTTTTGCACAATCCTTAAAGTGACCCCTTCAACTCCTTTTTGAGAACCACATGCCTATTGGTGGACATATTGAGAAAAGCCATAACTTTCTACAACGTAGCTGTGGCATTCTTGCAGACTATGACTTTCATTGAAAGTTCTAATTTAGGAGTTATACTTTAATACTTGACTTAAAGACACCGACTACTTTAGATTGTATCTTAATTAAGGTGAATATGGTATGAATTGTGATTTGTAAGTATGATGAGTGTCTTAAATGGATAGTGAGGAGTAGTCTTGGACCAAATTAGGGCCGACTGTTCCTCAGATTGAGTAATTGAGTCGTTAACAGCCTATAACCGGGGACCGGCTATGGTAAAAAGTTGTCATTGCAGCACTGGGTTATTAATAACAATAAATAAGTAAATAAATAATTTTATTATATCCAGTTTCAAGGCCTATATCAATTAATATAGTAAATACCTGGTGGGTCATCAGCCCACCGGGGGTGTCAGCCGGACCGCGACGGCAAAGTGACTAGTTTTAAGTATAGTGTAAATAGGTGTGTAAAAAGTGCTTATGTAAACAGTAACCCCCAGAAGATGCGACAAACGTTGCAAAATGTACATCGGGACTTCTAAATCTCTCAACAAGGTCTACAGGCACCCAACAGGTATTTACTATATTAAATAAATAATGTTTTTACTGTCGTAAAACATACATATGCATTGACAAAGTCACAATATACAGACATAGTATCACTATTTGAGATGCCGACCACTGTCATGAGGGTATTTTAAGGCAAATTTTTGGTAAAGGATGAGTGTGACGAGTGTTAGTAATGAGTTATGAGGTGCAGTCGTGTTACGAACTAAGGCCGATTCTTTCTTAGACCCATTCTAAGAGATAGAAATACAAGGACCAATCGTGTTTTGATGGTCTGATATGTCTAATCTTCAACAGATGATTGAAGAAAGATATAGATCAAAATTTAAAAACATCATCTGGTATCGTTACATCATGGGTAGCATTATAATACAAATATATTTGTAGTCTTTCTTCATGCACTTTCAAAATTGACACACTAAATATTGTATAATTAACAGCGGATATGAAAATAAATTCACTATAAATTAATATTACAAAGCAGTTATAAATATACAACAGGAAATTTACTTTACATCAATAATTTACTCATGACACTAAATTTAGACAGTAAATACAATTTAACAAACAATAAATATAGACATGCAGCAATTGAAATGAGCTCTAAGTCTGGGCTTGGCCGTTCTGATCCCGAATAACCAAGGACCGGAGAAGTAAGCCCAAAGCCAACAAATCAAAACTCCCACAATCACTCAGTTTGCAACCATCCTTCTAAAATGTATCACGGTTGATGACTGAAATACATCCACATCTTGAGGCAGAGCATTATATAAGTGCATCATTATGTTAATTGGTGAATTTGCACCCAAAGTGAGGAGTAAAAGAACTCTGACTCTGGACGAAGGCCGGAATCAAAAGTTGAGCCTTGCAAGCATGTCACTACAATCAACCTCCCAGTTATTATTTTTCTTAAAAACATAACAATCCCACCGATCTACGGTGACAAACTTTGAATTTCAAATGCCAATAATTCAGTATAGGGAACAAGGTAAGTAAAAATTCCAAATGCTTTGAAATATAAAAAACTTAAATTGTAATTGTTTTATCAATTCAATTAAATAAGATTGAAACGGATGCCAGATGATGAAACCAAACTCAAGTTTTAATCTTATTAAGGAAAAATAAACCAATTTAAATGTATAAATATTTTTAAAAAAGCTACCTGTTCTCCTTAAAAGTCCTATTGTTCTATAGGCAGACTTACAAGTTTCGATTATATGAAAAGAAAACCAGAACTTCTCATCAAAAAGTATACCTAAATCTTTAAACTTAGATTTTACTGTCAAAAAACTTCATCTATTTTGTAGTTATACAGGGTAAAGTTTTGCATCTTTCTGGTATATCTCACTACAACACATTTATCAGCATTAAACCCAGTATGACTCCACTCTACTAATGGGTCCAGGTCTTCTTGGAGTAGCTTACAGTCATTCAAGCATTTTATTTCTCGAAATATTTTCATGTCGTCTGCATACAACAAGACTTTACTGTGCTTAACACAATTGATAATGTCGTTTATAAATAAAATAAATAGTAAAGGACCAAGATTCGAGCCTTGAGGTACACCAGATTAAACACCAAATTCATTAGAACAATGCCCATTAAAATGTACTATTTGCTTTCTATTTATAAAGATATGAAGAGATAAGCTTGATTCCATTATCTGAAAGTCCGAAATAATTCAATTTCTTCAATAGTACCGAATGATTGACTTTATCGAATGCTTTAGAAAAATCTGTATAAACTACATCGACTTGCCCTCCCCTGTCCAAAACAGTCGAGCAAAAATCCGTAAAACATAAAAGGTTTGTGTTTATCGACCTTCCTGAAAAAAAAAAACATGTTGATGAGGTGTAACGTAATTCTTAACGTGAGTAAAAATTCTATTAAATAAAATTTATTCAAATAGCTTTGCTGGCGTAGACAAAATAGCAAATAGGTCTTTAGTTTTAATGTCATTTTTGAACCTTTCTTAAAAATAGGAATAACCTTGGTTAATTTCCAGCAATCAGGAAAAGAGTTAAATTGCAATGAAATGTTAAATAAATGCTTCAGAGGTTTAACTAAAAATTCTGAACAACCTTTAAACAAAGAGGAGGGCAAGCCATCAGGGCCAAACAATCGTTTTGATTTGAGCTTTTTTGAGCTTGCAAAATCTCAATGTCAGTGATGGGATGGAAGGAGAGGCAAGGAATGCCGGAGTGGACAGGTGAGGCGAGCGCTTGAGCGGCCAGCTGATCACAATCAAGAGCGGATGCATCGTACACAGACTTGAAGTACTGGGCAAAGGCCTCCGCAATAGCAGCACTGCCCTCCACCTCCGTCCAGAGTCATTGTTGTACACCTGTTATAAGTTGACCTCAACCTCTTCACTACACCCCAGAAAGATAAAGGATTACTTACTACGCTGTCTTCCAGATGAGAAGCAAAATTTAAATAATCAGTTTTTATTAATCGTTTTGTTTCAGACCTAATTTGTTTAAATTCATCCATCAAAAATCCATACTTAAATTTCTTGTACTGCTTACGCACTCTTTCTTTCCTTTTTATAACGTTAATCGTATTATGTGAAAGCCAATGTGGGTAGTTTGATCTATTGACCTTAATTAATGGAATATGCAAGTCTAGTTTAGAATACAATAAATCATAAAACATTTTAACCCCTTCGTTCACTTCAAAACATTTTTCAACACAATCCCAATTATACTTTTTAATGAATTATATAAATCTAAGTAATTGCCTTTCTCATAATTATAACTATTACTTTGCAATTCAATTGATTGGTTTTTAATTTTGGTAGTAGATACAACTTTAAAGCAAATTTCTTAAGCAGGGTGGTAACAATCCAATTTTACAACAGGATAATCTTCTGAAACATTTAAGTTATCTATATCAGTAAAAACCAAATCAAGTGTTTTTCCACAGAAGTTTAAAATATTATTTTTAGATTTAAGACCAAACATTTCTATAAAAAATGACAATTGTTTACTCCTCCCCCTTCAGTTAAATTAAACAAAACACCAGTTATTTGTAAATTAAAATCACCCAAAATTTACACATTTTCCTTGTCAAATTTATATTTTTCAAGTTGTTCAAAAAATGACTTATATGCATGCAAACGTGACAACTGAAAAGGACTTACAACAAGTTATTTTCACCCAAATATTTTCCCCATCATCGTCTAAATCAACAAGCCTACGAGAACTAATATTACGTTCAACAGCAAGCAATACTCCCCCACCTAATACATTGTCCCCTCCTCTATCCTTCCTATATACATTGTAATTGTCACCGAATAATTCAGAGTTGTTAATTGTACTATTAATCCAAGTCTCTGTAAGAGCAATAATTAGAAAACTATTATTCATGACTCCTAACTTAAAGGGTAATGTTTTAGTCCTAAGACCTCTTACATTTTGATAATATAAGCTAATATCACTAAAAACTGTTTTTGTTAAATAATGTATAGAATAAAGACAATATAATAAATAACAAATTCAAATAATTTGAAACAGAGTGAATCACTAAAACAAAGCCCATAATCTGTTAAATATTGTATTACATACATAGGAAAAGATAACAAGCTTGTGTGCAGACTGAAGTTTAGTCCTTGGAGACGTGTCCACTTGTAGGTTTCGAGGTGCGAGTGTTGACAGTTGAGCCGGCCGGTGTCTTGTTGTTTGTCCTCGCTGGTCCAGGCGCAGATTTTGTTCCCAGACGATCCAGGTTCGACTGGTCTTCGATCAGTATAGGCGGATCCCCTTCAGATTTGCGGAGGAAAATTTTACCAGCAGCAGTCATCCAAACGAACTTCCAGTTCAGATCTTCCTTCATCTTTCGGGCACTCATCTACAAACTCCTGGTTTCACGAGTCATAGATAAGTTCAAATATACTGTGTGCTCACTGGAAAGTCCTAAGTTTGACACCGAAAATCCCCTCTTCTTAATAGCCAGGTGCCTCACTTGCTCCATGTCGAAACGACGACAAAATTTGACAATTATGTTCCTCGGCCCAGATCTGCCAGGGATAGCAGCCAGGCGATGAGCAGCATCAACCATTGATGGAACCATTTTGAAGCCCAATACATCAGCAACTGCTATCACTACATCCACAATATTCTCCGTTCGGGTTTCTGGCACTCCTTGGATTTCCAAACAGTTGCTTCTCAAGTATTGAGCACTGGAGTTTAGCTTCTTCTTCAGCAATGTTACCTCTTGTCTAAGAAAGCTGTTTTCACTTTTTATCAACTCAATTTCACTGTCTTGTTTGCAAAGTGACGAAAGGATGACTTAAATGTCCCCAGATTCAGATTGGCTAAAAATGTCAAATCCTTCAGGTATGGCTCATTTAAACTGTTTAACAGTCTAAGACCTGCAACCTTGCACAGTTCAAGAACAAAATCAAGAAAGTGTTAGTTGAGGAGGCTTTCTACTCGATAGAAGAGTTCGATGAGTTTATGGTGAGCAGATTTTCAAGCCAGCCACACCGCCAATAAGTTAAGTAAAAGTCTCCTTTCTGTGTGCGCGTGTGCTCCAAAATAGTTTTTTTGACAAGGCCCATTCCAGTCAACTGGTCAACGGCTGCTCTCATCAAGGTAAGTGTACTTTTAGCTTCATTCAACTCAACTTTAAAATCATCAAATTGATCGGTGTAAAACTGTAATGTTTTACATCGTCTACATACCTCTGGCAAAGGTTCTGTATATTATTTGTAATGCTCTTATTTCATCAAGGGGTCAAAATTCGCTAAGGCCTAGATTGAGGCGACCTCTGACTAGCTTTAGACAGGCCTAAGCCCGATTAAGGTAGAGCAGGCTCTATGTTTGGCAAACCTTACATAGTAGGACCACTGCTTGGAACCCAGCAGACCTAGGACTAACACATTTAGCCCATGCAGGCTAGCCTAGGCTCTGCTAGCTATTTCTCACTAAGGATTACCCTGATTACTGTGCTACTTACACGTCCTCCCCAGCCTTGGGAGAAGTTTTAGTAGTAATTCTGTGAGTAGATATTGCCTTGGACATGTTGGAAACGACTAAGCCTAGCCCACAAACTACCACCTCAGCCTAGATTTGGCGTGTAATGCACTGACACTGTTGTACTCAATGACAACCACTGCAGGCAGCTCACGACACTGGCCTACCTTATTGCCCACATATTCACGGAATATAACGGCATTTAACACCTAAAAGCTCTCATACTTGGCCTGAGCAACAAGTGGTCGGCGATGTCTGTTTACAAACACTGGTCGCCGCCATGACAGTCCCGCAAGACAGCAGAAACCACAGAGTACCTAAATATATGTGTAATACAGAGAGGTAACTTAATAGTATTCCTCTGTGCCAGCGATAGTGCTGCCGTCTTTAGTGACGGACCCCAAACTAATCCACGCCATGGCGGAAAACGTGATTTCCTTTTCCGCTTTCCTAGTTGGCGGGCATTTCAAATGTGTTTATTTATTCTATTCATTCTAATATCTCAATGTTTTAAATGTTTATTTTTTTGCAACATTCAAGTTTGAACGTTTAGTAATGATATACACAATATATTCTGTTGATTATTAGTCTTGTTGAACATTCAAGAACATTTAAATTTGTCTTGGGATTTCAAAACATTGTGTTAATACAGATACTTCAAAAAATCAAAGTTTAGCCTATGTAAAATACTACTTTACCAGATCAATATCTAATAACCTTGTTGATTCAATCCATCCATGTACATAATCATTCCGTCTTATGTGTTCTTTGTAAATAGATTATTTCTTATCAAGGCAGTATCTTATATAATCAATAATTTACCCAACTACCAGGCCCCCTTACAAGGCATACTTTTTTATGTCTTGTACATGCATAATTCTTTTTTAGACTGGCCATTCCAATCATTACATATTGATATATCAATATTTATATGATAACCTATATAATATATAACAAAAACAATTAGTATAGTGTCAAACTTACAATATAGTTTTATTTTTAATATTTATTATCCTAAATACTACAAATAAGACTCTAGCCCAATAAAACAATTTGGTTATAGAACTTTTACCTGTCTAATAAGTAATAACTCTTTAATGGTATAAAACAAATTTTGGACAAGATAATTTTGAAGTTAGTGAAGTTAGTTCTGAATTGGTTTGAAAAACAACATTGTTAGAAAGTTTACTAAATAATTACTATTCCGGTTTCAATAGCAAGTTTATTAAATAACTGATGCCTATGGTAGTTTGGTGGGATATAATTTTGATTTCGAGTGTTGTACCGATTATTTTGATAGTTGTTCACTTTAATAGAACATGCAAATCGGACAAAAACTGCATACCTGTAGAGAGTACACACACATATACATATGTATATAAAGTGTGAAAAAATGCTCAAAACTGATTCTGGGGGTCAGGATCAGCGCTCATTTCATGGTCCCGAGTCTGGGTCTTACCATGCTGACGGCATGAATATCTCATTTTTTCAAAGGAAATTCAATAAAACTACATCTTTGTATTATTAAAGAAATTCAAAACATTCATTATTAATCTTCAACTAATGTTACCTTTTTAATTTACTCAGTCTTTATTTCTTATGGTTCCTTTTTCTTGTTGATTCAGCGTTAGCACGATTCATTTTCTTGCACCACCATGGTAATCATATCATTACTACACTTTTTATTGTGTGGTCTTTTACAAAATCTTTATGTTCTTGGCAACATAAGCTAAGCCATTCAAAGAAAACTTGTTGGTTTATATTTTTGGACACAAGGGCAAACATATTGTCTTTGAAAAAGTTGTCCTTCGACAAGTTTTCAAGAAGTTTAGAGCTAAGATCTACTACCACTATTAATAGTGGTTTAAACCTTGGCTTGGATAAGTTAGTCGAGGCTAATCGTCAAACTCTTTAAACATAAACCCTGGGTTGCAGAACTGATGACTGATGAGGGTTGAGATTTGAAAGTCCCTGCCTATATGCCTGGCATTTTGATTTGGAAAGAACTCTGTTAGCAATGTACCCACTTACATAAGGAACACCTGAAAGGTCTTTAGGGGCATTTGCTAAGTCTGTAACTTCAAAGGAGGATTCATTATTAAGTGGAGATGGAGAAGAAAGAGAACTCTCTTGAGGCTCCTGTCTCCTGATCTGTCCTGGCCAGCAAAGTTTGAAGGTTGGTCAGAATTGTTCCTCCGCCTTCTAACTTCTTCACAATTCATTTCTTCTTTAGCTTCTTGATAAGCAAGCCTGTTAATGATGCTTGTTTTGGTTGCCCGTTAATGAAGGCACCAACAAATTGTCCAACATTAGGGGTTGTATTGGAGCCACAGTGTGATCTGATGGCCCAAAAGTATTTTCTAAAGGGTCTTGGTTAATGTATGAATGTATTTTAATTGAAGATTTGTGTTGATTTTTGAACCTTTTTCTTGATTTTATCTTCTATTAGTGGAATAAAAATATTACTAAGATTTAGAGAAGGCTGTGAAATACAATTGTGTTTGGCCATACAAGAACCATCTTGGACAAAACTAAACAAAATTTAAAGTGCATGCATGGCCATTTATAAAGAGGATCGTATTTCACAGCCTTCTCTAAATTTTAGTAGTATTTTTATTCCACTAAAAGAAGACAAAATCAAGAAAAAGGTTCAAAATTCAACACAAATTGTCAATTAAAATCTATTGTATTCACTATAGTATTAAAGGACTTTTAAAAACTATTTTCGGCTGAACTTTGTGTGTTTTAAGTCTAGTTGTTATTTTAATACGGATGTCTTGTGTTTACAACTGATGATGCCTTAACCGCAAAAGCGCTCTTGCTTTTTAAATTAAATGATTTTTTTAAATGAGTAATTATTTAAAGTTTTTAATATAGTTTATTTTGCTCAAGTACATAATTTCTTAAGCAATGTTATACTTATTTGGGGAAATTAATCTTTCAGTGTTAGATTATTTATGTTAATAATTTATATAGTTTCATATATTATGTTATGTTTAAGTGTAGATGAGTTTTTAAATGATGTTTTTTAAAATGTGTTGTGTTAATGTTATGTTTTGTTATGTTTTTTAATGTTAATGTTTGTTATGTCCATATAACTAAATTACTGTAAATTTACCACGTTTTAGATATAATTTAATATTTTCTGGTCTTTATGGCTTGTATTTATAACTCTGGTATTTTTAATGCTAGTACATGCTATGTTAGATGAATTGACAATGTCACCTGTTATGTAGCTTTTGCTATTTTGTAACGTATTTATGTGACAATAAAGGATTTTGAATTGAATTGAGTTCATGAAAAGATAACTGTCTAGTAAGATATTGTAAGTCAGTCATTTTTCATTTTGTTGATGTCAATGGTATATATTCATGATTGAGGTAGAAAGGGTAATAAATAATGCGCTTTTGTCATGAATGTAAAACATATATTTTATTTTATTGTATTCATTCAAATAATTATTATCTAGCATAGTGAGGACAAAAAAGGGGAACATCTTACATTAAAAACAAGTGTTAGATTAATATGTGGTCTTCCTGAATGTGCCCCCTGTAAACTAAGTTTTGTTCAGTTAGGCATTATGACTGTTGATTAATTTGATAACTGTCTACCACGTATACAGTAATTGTAGTTAGCGGATGGTTGGCTGTAGTGTTCTATATTTTACAATAAAAAGCTATTATCCTGCACTTAGTTTTGAATGGGTACTAAAACAGATGTAAATAAGCAGAAAGCACTGATCTAGCTTTAACATGGGTTTTGTTAAATGACAGTACATAGCAATGCAAATAACACTGGACTTGGGTTTTTAACTGGCTTAAGCCTAGGTGGCTAAGCACAAAGCAAACTGCAAGAAAATCCAACTCAATGAATACTTTGGTAGTTTGGTTTGAGACACAAACTATTTTTGGAGGGTATTTTAAGGTGATTATGGGAAGAATGGTGAGAGTGACAAATGTGAGTGATGGATGATGCAGATTTGGTCATTAACTAATACCCCAATGACCAGTGGAATGGATCCACAGTTCAATGCAAGATACACACAAGTATAAGATATGACAGATTTATGTAAATAATGATAGGTCATATAATAATAAACTATTTAAATTGTTCATAGGCCTTCTAAACAATTACCTTGCGAGATTTGTTGGAAAATGACAAAATTTAACTTTTTGTATGGGTTCATCATTACGTTCAAAATATTTACACTACATGACTTCCATTTGTAAGGCATTGTAAAGAAATCTTGAGGATAGGAAATGGATAATTTTAGGAACTAGAAACAATATGTAATTTAATCCAAACTAATCAAAACATTGCACAGCCACAGTCCGCTATGTTGGATTCTTCTTCGGCAGCAAGAACATTTTTCTAAATTACCATGGTAACCAGGTCACGTGACTTGTCCAGAAATCGACACTAGCGTTCCTACAGGGACCGATTCCGAACTAAAAATTGGGAACGGTAGGTCCCATAAGAGATAAACGGGCCTGGCAGAAACGCTCAGCTGTCAGGGTAGTTTATTCGAGGGGCCACCAGAGGCGACTCTGTTCCTTTTTTTTCCCAAACGAAGGGAGACCTTATACACTGTTTCATTTATATTAAGGATCATGTTTCGTTCAAGTTATCATAGTTGTAGCACTATACACTTCCTCAACTGCATGTAAAACCATCTATTGTACCATTCGTATATTGGCGATTGCCGTTTGTAATAAATAAATGAGACCGACACCCGACAGTTCTTCACCGACCTCCGAAGCATTGATTTTAAATGCATATTTAAAGTCAATGTCCGAAGGGTCCGCTTGCGTTTCGAGCTACGCTCTGCTGCGGGCAGTGACCGCACATTACCGACGTGGTACACATATGGCCTGACGACGTGAGACACGTATAGCACCTCGCCTACTACAGGTACTGTACTAGTGTTATTAGACAGGTTCTATAATATTTTAACGTTTTCTGCCCTCTTTGCAGTCGATATTATTTCACTTTTTTCACAACTTTGTTAGAACCTGTCAGGCCACCTGTAGAGACCCGAACTAAGACCTTGCTTTCTTGGTATCATTTTTAATTGTCTCTCGGCCTTTTTACTACACGCTAAACGGGAGAGCCTAGTTTAGGGTTGGATTGAGCTTTTGCGGGTAAAACCCCGACTTTTTGGTTTATCGCAGACCAAGTTATTACTTATTACCACCTAAGTGACTTAGACTTCTACAGCCTCTAGAGAGCTGGCCTCTGGGAACTACAGCTCATTAGGTGTAGCATGGCCAGTGGCCTTGAGATTATCTGCTGGCCGCTTATGGCCCTATAGGCCATCTCACCGGCCATGCTAAACCTGACGAACTGTAGTTGTGCCTTACTGTTAATTCTGGATAAATTCCACGACTCTCAGCCCGTTATAGCGTATGTCTGCAGCGTCTAAATATTTAAATTCTTTCACTTTTCTAAATTCACGCTGCAGAGGTAGGAAATTGCGGCTACCTACCGAACGATAAATTAGTTTTTATTCCAAATTCGCCGCTAACCCAACAATAATTACGAGAGACGGTGATGAGAGCTTGAGGGCCTGACCTCTATTAGCCTGAGTCCCTCAAAATAAAACCAAACCATTGACTTTAAATATACAAAATCAATGACCAAACTAATAGTGTCGAACACCCAGTTTGACCTGAAACCCTGGAACGACCCGGCTCGACTGAGATCTTTCGAGCAGTAGTGTGATTTTCCTGTACACTAGGTCCCCTTTGGAGAATTATTTTCTCCCCGCGGAAAATCCATTACATATTATATACAAGTCAACGCTGGACACGAAAAATGCTTAAACGTGATTTTTGGAAAAGTTATCTGTGTAAAGTCATACTGACAGAAAGCCAGACAGACAAGACGTCCTACGAAAAAAAACTTAAAACTCGTCATAACATCAAAATGATGCCGTTTTAACTTTGGCATATTTAATTTGCAAATGTTGATATTCATTAAAGCTAACTCTTATTTATTCATATAAATTAAGAATATATATTCAGCTCTGTCTTTGGGGATCAAAATTGTTAGTTTCGGTAAAATTTACAAATTATGACGATAATACAGTCTCTTACGAAAGACTCCCTCACTTGTAAGTGACATTTTTCTTATTCTACTAATTCTAAGATTGATTTGTGACTTACGGCTACTGATCTATCGTTGTAAGCTAATGATAGTAATGTTATGTTTATAAAGTATCATATCGTTGATTGATTATTATATTTTGAATAATCGTCTACCTATTTATAAACTATACTCGGCTATAGGCTCGTTAGGGATATATTCTTTTGTTTTCCGGTTAGTTAACTTAATCATTTTTATTTTCTTAAGAAGTAATTTTAATAATAGTGATTTTTGTAGTATAATCTTGGTAATTATTATAATGATGGCTCGAGCCTTTCTTGAGTTTGTCAACTTTAACAAGGCATTTGATTGTCTCTAAAGATCTTGGATATATTCCTCCCCTATCTTAGCAACAGGTGTTAAGTTATTGTAGTTGACCAATCATAGTCATTAGACATACAATAATTATTAGTGGACATATTCAGTGCTACCGATTGATTGGGAACATTGGTGATTGATCATTACTAGTTACTAGCTTATGCTACAAAGTCTTTCAAATATGGCTAAAACGTCTAATTTACTTTTACTTTGTGTATAACTAAAACATTAGACTCAGCAGACAACAGATCACTGATCGGTGGACTATTAGCGTTCAACACTATTGCACATAAACCAGGCCGTGTTGAGTATTTTTGCGAACCAGTCACTATTTTTCTTACCAGGCCAAATAACGTGACGTCACACCCCTCACTGTCGCTGAACACACCCAGTCAAGGTGTTCTATATGTCTCTAAGTGTGCGGGTTTGTCTTGGTTTGAATGGTCATCAAACTTACTCAGCTCATAATCTTCTAAAAGAATCGGCAGATATATGATGGAAAATTTGAGATTTACAAATAAGGCCAATACAGGCTAAAATTTTTTATTGAACAAGCCTGACGATGATGTCTTGTACGTCAAAAGCACTAGTTCAATAAAAAATTTAACCTGTGTTGGCCTTATTTGTAAATATAATATTATCCATTGCTCTGCTCAGAAACATGTGTGCAGTAAATTTTGCCAATGACACTACTCTTTAGTCAACATCAATACTGTACCTGAATACTTTACTTTCACATTAATTGGTTGTTCCACTAGGGTTTCAAACTCTGAAATCCTCTCATTGTGAACAAAAAACTTTAAACAAAGAATGAAAAAGTTGAATATGCAAGAAGTTCTCTTCACTCACTGGAAGCAGAAGGTCAAAGCATTTCATCAGAGGCTGTGAGATGGTAGGTTAGGTGTGTGATAGGAACAGTAAAGGAGGTTAACTTTGAACTAAATGGAATGCAACTCTTCAATCCTACTTGAGTGAGCGGAGCCAAGTTGTCACTGTTCGGGGAGCATCATCTCAAGTTCGCTCGATAGCGCATGGCGTTCCACAGGGCTCCATACTTGGACCGCTTGTCTTTTTGATCTTAGTGAATGACCTTAACACCAGGGGAATGAATGCCCTTCTGTACGCTGACAATACAACACTAATTACTACCGGACGTGACTTGGATCATCTTGTTGAGGAGGCCTCAAGCAGCCTGCAAAGAGCCAAGAACTGGTTTGAGTTAAATAACTTAAAGCTAAACAAGGAGAAAACACAGAAGCTGTTCTGCAGTCTTTGGAGTAGGCCCACTAAGGATGTGTTAAATGAATTACCAGAAAACCAGGTTAAACTTTTGGCTGTGTTTATCGACTCTAAACTGAACTGGCACAGTCATGGTGAGCAAGTCTGTGTAAAATTGTCACGGGTGATCTATCTTATCAGAAAATTAAAAATGCTTGTAACCAGATTTTCTTCTCAAAGTATACTACGGATTACTCCATAGTCACATCAACTACGCCATCATCTTGTGGGGACATGCTCCGTGTTGTGATCGTGTCTTCATAATGCAAAAGACAGCCATCAGACTAATAACCTCCAGTGAGCGATTAGCACATTGCAGGCCACTGTTTCAACATCTGAAGGTTCTCACTGTCTACTCTCAGTATATTCTCAACTGTATTCTGCATCTCAAGACTTATACTCCACTTTCAGAACTAACTCGAGACAAGATTCACGATCACAACACCAGGGGCAGGAAGAACCTGGACTTACCACAGTGTAGGCTGAGCAAAGTGAAGGATAGTTACCCGGTTCTGGCGTACAGAATGTTCAACAGGCTGCCGATAGAAGTGAGAAATCTTAAGCTCAACCAGCTAAAAGCTAGGCTATCATCTTGGTTAGAGAAGAGGAGTTTCTACTCGCTGCAGGAGTTCTTTGAGGAATCAGTCGAAGATATTTAGTCTTTGTAACGTCTCACCTGCCGCCTAGAACTTGCCTGTTATGTAAATAGTGTATATATTATTTGTGTTTTTGTTTAAATTGACAACTTCTATCCAGACTTCCTGGTCAAAGAATGCTGCTTGGTAATAAGGTAATAAGGAGAGGCAGGTGGCTGACATTGGTGTTTAGGGAGCATTGGATTACCAATTTACTTTGCTTATGGTGGAAG
The DNA here is from genome assembly GCA_018831715.1 of Matsumurasca onukii. Lineage (NCBI taxonomy): Eukaryota > Metazoa > Arthropoda > Insecta > Hemiptera > Cicadellidae > Matsumurasca > Matsumurasca onukii. The sequence goes on from CM032064.1 coordinate 8,649,939, forward strand.
AAAGGTACTCATAAGTTATAACAGAGCATAGTTCAGTTTGGAATCTAATTAATCATTGGGCTAGTAATACTTCGGATTACTCAAAACGTTTGGAACACAGGATTTTCAATTTAATCCAAGCTTAATATTGTAGTTGAAGTCAATAATACAACTAGTAATTATTTACTGTATAATAAAAGTAAGAAATTCAAAATTTTATTGCATTGAATTTGAGCAACACATTTTGACAGTAATTTTACCCTACCGTTTCAACGAGTAAGCTCCTTGAATTACACAGAACCTCGTATTACCAAGGCTCGTAATATAATGACTGTTGCAATTAGACAATGTTCCAAAAAATACTTGTAGACAAGCATTACATAGCTGCAGTTTTTATATTTGGACCAATATTTTTTTCTCTGACTGCTTTCAACTTGGAATATTTCTACAGCTAGTAAAGTTGACTAACGTAAAAAATAATTATTATTGGTTTGATATACAGCTTCCGGTCCCAAGATGGGAGAGCTGTTTAGAAAGTTGTGCATAGCAATCCTGAAATTTTCTGTTTCTTTCTTTAACACCAAGTCCTACTTGTTCCTATATCTGTCTTAGCTATCTATAACACTTTCAAAGCAACTGGGTTTGTTGAATAAACTTCATAAATATTCTTCCCATCAAATGACATTCTTTATTCGAATCATGTACTAAATCAGGGTGAGCCTCTACTAAGGGCTGGTTTCCCCAACGTCAGTTAACTGAGATCGGCCGTTTAAACCGCGGTTAATCTCGAAGAGGTGTTTCTCCAAAATTTGTACCGTCAATTTGGCCGGAACAAACCGATTATTCTACTCACTGAAATATGGAACACAAAATGTAGAATAACAATTTTTCTAACCCCACTTGTTAAGCTGCAATTACCGATTTGAAGCGTTTTTAAAATTGCCTGTAGTAGCTTCACTAAACCTTGCTTAGCAAATAAAATAAAATTACTGTACAGTATTTTAATTAAAACCAATGAAAAGGACGTTAAAAATGACGTTAAAAAACCAATGAACTTCCTACAAGACTACTGTAACATCATTTAAGTTACACAAAATCCTACTTTTAATCCTTTTAAAACTTGTATAACATGAAAAAAGTATTTTGTAATAATTTCTTTAAAACTTCAAAGTGGTGCTTCAGCTACTAACACAATGCGTTTTTTTGTCAAATTACATGGAAAACTACCGCATTTAATAACCTCTTAAATTATGTATACCCATAAAATAATACTTCATAATAAAATCGAAAAATTGGGTGAAAACTGTGTCAAGGTCAGTTCTTTTAGAATCAAAACATTGGACCAAATTTAATATCTGTCATTAATATCTGGGTATTTTTTTCCGAAGGGGTCTGGCTGTATGAGCTACATAAAATAAGGCACATAATCCTAAACTGACATATTACATATTACTAGAAGCAAAACTGGCAAGCAATGGCAACTGGCGGCACAATTCGTACATGCCCAGTTCGCATATGTCTTGTGATACGGTGAGTTTTGCTTATACAATGCAAAACAGCGGTTACAGACACCATATATTGATATAATAACTTCTAAAATATGTAGATTTAAACTATTTATGTTGACTTAAACTAGTATTATTAGCCACTAGCTTTTTTTACCTAAACTTCATCTGAAGTAGTTATGTTGTGGACTAACTTTTGAACTGTGAAAGTGACAGAACTCTTTGTGGAAAAAAGATTTCTTACAGATAAGAAATTACATTAACTAAAAAAAATCCTATAAGGCTTGAATTCTGGTTTTCGAATCAAAGTAAGACCATGGTGTCCACCATGATAAATTGACATACACCATTTCATCTAAAACATGTGTGGATTCATTTCTGAAAGTTTTAAAAATTAATCAGCCTTTACTCGTAACTTTAATTAAACTTTATAACACTTTCATAGTTCAAGAGTCAGTTCACAACATAACTTCAGATGAATCTTTGGTTTTAGGAGGGTCGTCCAGAAAGTAACCTCCGTTTTGAATTAATAACTAAACCAGTTCAGATACAACAATTTTATTATAACAATTGGAATCTGAGATTTAAGATTCGTTGATGACCTGTTGATGCCAGATTTTCCTCTGACACTTTTGAAACCCAAGATGTTTCGCCGATGCTTTCTTGTTACGCTGGAATCGCCAAAGCGCAATTAAAAAGAAAAGTAATTGCCATCAATCTGAAAGCCTCTTTTGCATTGAGGGAGGCGGATAAAAAATTGTCTGCCTGGGAGCGGGGAATACATAAATCCGTCCCTGGTTTCATGTACGGTACAGTACTGTTTGTACAGATGTATGTTAAAAAACTGTTGGGATCAGTTTTTCCTTGTTAGCGTGAGTTTTACAACACTACTACAATCTGGATTTCTAAGTAGACAATAGACAACATTCTTTATTCACATATTCATGGAGAACAGTACATGCGTCAAAATGATTTTAAGAAAAAATATGTTATACAATGCAATATATGTATTCGTCATGTGTTGCTGTTCTGGAGTGGTAGAGTTCTGGTGGTCAGGAAGTCTTTCTCTGAGTAGAAGGGTCTCTCCTGGAGCCACAAAGTCAGTTGTCTCTTGAGATGTTGTGGGTCTTGGGCTTTCAAGTATTCAGGAAGGTGGTTGAAGAAGAGAGCTCCTTTGTAAGATGGTTTCATTTTGAAGAGGCTCAGGTGATGAGGTGGCAAGGAGAAGTCTGTAGCGTGTCTAGTGTTGTGTTGGTGTTGATTGAAGTTGCTGAACCTTGGTTAAGTTGCTGAACCTTCCACTATAGGAGTCTTGAACTCAGGTTTCCCTGCGATGAAACAGGGCAAAGTAAGGTGGTGGTTCTTGATTGAATTCCATGATGTCAATACAGGTTCTGGTGCTAAGCCATGCGCCATACCGCCAACCTTGTCACAGATCAAGCTTGTAACTGTTTTTTGTTGTAGCCCTTTACTTGGAGGAGTTGCATTCCTTTGATAACACTGGTGTTCGGAGCTGCATTCGACAGCTTTTGCATTTTGATTTAAATTTTAAGTCTTACCTCCTACAATATAATTATTGACCCAGTATTTCTTCTTTTTAGTGTGACATGAATTTTGTTCAAAGTTAGTTGCCAAGAAGCTAATATGGATAGTCATGATAATGATGATCAAGGATCAACATTTTGGAAAAAGAGCACTAAACCTGTTCCTGGAAGGTAAGTTTTGTCGTTCATTTTAAAACTATTGTAGTTTATTGTGCCTGTTTGAAAAAATGAAACCAAACCAAACATAAGGGGATCACATTAGAAAAAAAAGTTCAGTGTGTTCTGCGACATTGAAAATTTGACTCCATCATTCAATTACATCCTGAACACTGCAGAATTTAGAAATAGAAACATGTGTTGAACTATAAAGTTTCTATTGTACCATTTTGTATAGGCGTAAAAAATTCCTCATTGATCCCTAATTCCAGTGCAGAAGGTTTTAACAGATATGACTAGTGGGAGAGAAACGTACCTACGTGTGCATATATTTTCCCACTTTAACAACATTGTAGTGAAAACAGTTACCAACTCCTCTTAGATGATTACTAGTGTCCAATATGTTCTGCATTAATGATGCTACCTCTGATCACATAACAAAGTAAGTCATATATCAGCTTAGCTGGCCCCTTAGCCATGCCAGCGTAATAAGTTGCTTAATCAATCATTAATTTGATCTGAAATTGAGTAGTTTGCATATTTTATTTCCTACAATAAATGCATGGTTTATATTTTTAGGCCCAGTCCCAGGAAAGAAGTAAGAAGCAACTCGCAACAAAACTCAAGCTCCACCTCATTTCAGGACTTCCAAGAAAGTGTTAGTGATGCTTGGGACATTGGTGACGATGAGTTCTGCAATATTTTGGGTAATTTGAACAAGTACTAAAACATAACTCTCTTGTTTATAGTGGGTTATGTTTTCATCAGTTTGTATTTAAACAAGTGTTAAGCCTATATTACAACTATCTATTCTGTATCAATATTGATTTAATGAGGCCAATTTTTATTGTTGCAAATTTACTACTAGTTTTGGTTGTAACAAAGTAAGAATTTTCCCAAATCTTTTCATTGACTTTGCTTGTCAGTTCATCAGTCCCAGTTCTACACCTACCAGATTGGTCTTCATCATGAACATTTCTGCGGCTATCAATACACCACTGCCTCTCTTTACAAATTTGGCAACAAATCTCAATAGGTTTGTGATTTCTCACCAAGAAAACCCGAGTTACTGAAAACACTTCACAACTGGCATGATTTTCTATCACAGTGCACATTCTTAACTGAAGTCTTTGCAGGTGTCTTTGCTATAATTTACTCTAACGACAGTTGTAAATAAAATATTATTAAAATAATTAAGTTGTTTGTAACTAACAAATTATTATTTCATTGATGTAAGGAAGAACTTGACGCCATTTTGTATTTGTATATGTAAACCTGTGCAAATGATGAATAAAGGTTGTTTTGACTTTGATTTTGAAGTAGTAAGCAGAGTAAAAGCGTCACAGACCTTACGCCACAACAGCTGGATGCGCACTTAGTGTAGGCGTGTAGGGGAGAGACGGACAAAGTGGCCGTTGCGGGCAGAGTGGCCGCAGGTCTAGTGAACTAGACCGCAGCCGGACGCAGGAAACAAATATTTTTGTGTTTTTTGAGTTCTGTGTTTTTGTGAAGCCTGAGTTCTGGTTAACAGCAAATATTTATGATTATAGCATTGTTGTTGGATTATTGACTATAGTCGTGTTAATTTGTATTGAATCAGGCTTGAGAACGATGTGTGTTTGAATGTACCAACATTAGAGTTAGGTCACATTAGTTCCTACATAAATAACGCCTGGCCACTTTACCCAACCTAGGGGGCAAAGTGGCCATTTTGTACTTTTTATTAACTTTAAATAATAAAAAAGAAGTGAGAACTAAATTTTTCGTGTAACTTAACTTATTATAGAATGCATTGATCTTGGTTTGAGCTAAGTTAGTAATGTTGTGACAAGTGTAAAAATTACAAAGACAAAGTGGCCACTTTGCCCGCCCTTCCCCTACTGGCACCAAGACGGCGGCTCCAGCCCCGCCCACAGCGATGTTTGGCCAAATCGTCTGCTACTTTCTGAACAGCCCTCTTACATTTTGCCTTTCTTCATCAGTAAAATGTACTACATATTAACAGTGTAAAGGCTTAAGTTATTATACAATATCTCGGATGTGCCCTCTTTTCACAGGCCTTCTTTTTGGCTACTGAACCGTACCTGTCATGAAAACACTAGGTCGGACTGTATAATTCGTTAACTTGGAGGGACACTTTAATTTGTCACTACACTAACTGATGTGCCATTCCACGCATGGAGTGGATCTTACTCTCCACTGTAGCGTTCGACATATGCACTTTAATAATGTGCACTTAGTATCTGTGTGACATTCTGTATGAATGTTTTAGATATGAAGATATCCAAGCAGGTGGTTCAGTCTACAGCTTTAAGTGTCATCAACAGTCATCGCAGTAAAACTGCTGCACAATCTCTCTCAGACACTCACAGCCAATCCGCTTCTAAGACAGGTTAGTATGCTTTAGGAATTACTTGAGCCGAATTTATGAAGTTTTTGCTGAAATCAACAAGTGATTTATTTATTACAAACGGCAATCGCCAATATATACATGGTACAATAGATGGTTTTACATGCGATCAAAGGAAGTGTAGTACTTCAACTATGATAACTTGATTGAGACATGATACATAATATAAATGAAACTGTGTAGTAGAATATGATAATAACAATGAAATAAATATGTGTGACGAATGAAATAATAATGTGATAAAATTTAACAGTTGATAACAATAGATAACTAATTGAGGTAAAAACATTGCTGACAGTTATACGAATGGTGCAGTTTGATGAAGTAGCAATAACAACAGTGATTTGTAACAATGATTTGAATAATAACAATATGATAACATATAACAGTTGATAACAATTGATAAATATTTGTACTTTGTAGATTTAACGAATAAATAATAACATTACTATATATCACATAAGGATTGCGACTTGGTTACATGCAAAATAATATTAATCAAGCGAAATGCTGTGCCTGAAACATATAAAAAGAGGATTAGTAAGATACATTGTCTTTGAACTGAATTTTGATTTTGGCTGGCTTGCCTATCATGCTCACATTCATTACTGACATTCGCGTGATTAATTATAAATACATTTTCTGGCCTGTAGATCTTAAGAGTAGTTGGTATGAGTGCAGTTATATTAGGATCTACAGGCCAGAAAATGTATATTTTATTATACTGAAAAAAGGTCCTAAATGAGAAAACATAAAATGTTAAGTGACTTAACTGATGGTTTTGTTCAAGAGGCGACCGGAGAGAGCCCAAGCCACGTTACATGGGATAGGGAATTTAACATGAGAAAATGTGCAAACAATGTTTTAGGTAGGTTAATGAACTAAAACTTGAAAAGTTTTCTCTGGAAGCATAGTCATTAGTGCTGCTGCATATAAAAATTGAAACATTTAGTTTGGTTATGAAATATAATTTCAACTACGGAATTTCAAGTACTATGTTCTTATGGAAAAATCAAGTTTATATTTTAAAATTCATATGATGACAAAAGTAAAAATTTGAGTGTTTATATGCAGCAGCATCAATAGATGTATCTTTCAAAAGAAAATATTTCCACATTTCAGTAAATTAACTTGCTTAAATGTTGTTTGTAGCTTTTACTCCACGTTATTAGTGGAACTCGGAGGTGTACCTGCGGCCGCCTCATAAGTCAAAGGACATCTAGTAATAAGTTTGAATAACTATTAATACAAAGCCTTGCCTAATACGTAGAGATTTGCACAAGAATGTGACTACAAAAATAATGAAGTGCTAGTTCAAATACAGTGTTATTAATTTATTTAAACAATACTCGTTTGATTTCCCACCAAATAAATTCTTAACTGCCCTGTACATTGAAGCCATTATATCTGTTTTCAGTATTACGGACAAAATCTATTACTTGAGCTAAATAGATTTTTGGAACAATCAAGTTATTAAACTAATAAATTTACGAATGGTAATACTAATGTTCTTGTTCAATAAAACATTCCACCATACTGGCAAAGAACCAGCAAGAACTAGATCTAAACAGTGACAGATGCAACTGTGACTCTTTTGAGGAAGTCGAGAAAAGCCGCCAGCAATAAAGGAAGGTGTGAAATTGCTGCTGACGATGACGGGAAAGCCCTTGAATGCCACAGTCGAGGTGTTTGTAGTCAGTATCCAAACAAACGTACCAATATTGTAGCCAATCCTTTGTATTTTAGTATGTCTACCATTCAACACATACGCAGGCAGGTTTATTCTTCCACTCTACATTTTTTGATACAACACTTTTTGATTTTATTTTGTTATGAATACAAGACAAATGCTTCAAACCAGAAATTATTAATTTTATGACATCTTTTATTACTGTTTTACTTAATTATTTGTTTTAGAAGCAGCCAAAAAGAATGCTCAAGATGAATATCTGGTTCACAATTCGTCAGTGAGCCAGCCTAATAATACTCATCGCTCACTTACTAAGCTCCATGCTGCTGTTGGTATGTTGACATATTTTAAGCTAATCGGGTTGAACTATTGGGAGTTATGTTTTAAGTGCCTTTATTGAAGGGGTCTATCCCTTCAAATATATTCAATTAAAAGCTAATATTTGAGAACGTTTTTCAATTTTAAAAGTTTTTTTTCCAAAGCCATTCATGCTTCTGAAATGACCATTTACTTTGTTTGAAAGAGTTTTCAGCTTGAAACATACAAACAAGCTTAACAAGTCGTTTGCACGATTCTTATCTATACATCTATTTTATCTATCTATATAAATAAAATAAAGAGTTTTGTGTATGCATTGCTTGGATGATTTAACTTAGAATAAGATGATTTTTGTTGTATTTAGTTGTTTGTGCTTTGCAAAACCCCAAAGCTGACGTTAGAAGACTTTCTGTCCCATTCTTTTACCCACACTTTAAAACTTCCCGGCTCCAGTCTGCGAACACTCTCGGGCAAAGCATTTTAGGATTTCAACCCGATTGAGGGGAAAATATCTCTGGTTTGGGACAATGTCCATCTAATGACGTCAAGCTGTGACGCATTTCTCACGTTGTGGTTATGAACTTGTTGCCGCGTACTCCATCTGCTGATGTTCTCATTTACGTAAAGGAGACAGCTCAATATGAACTGATTAAAGACGGTAAAAATGTTGAGTGTGATGAAGTGCGGTTTACAGTGTTCCTTTCTTTGAATTGGTCATGTTACATTAAAGCAGCCTTCGCAAAGTTAAGCACGGGTACATAACTAATTTCATATGTTAAGCGAAACTTAGTGTGAGCGAATGCTGGGTTCACTATAACTGCTCATAAAAACATGTACCAGAATCAATCTATTGTGGGTAGGCCCTATTATGTTGTTAAATAGAAGTGGAACTCCCGGATAAGCAAAATCGCGGTTAATCAACAAAACTCAAAACTAATGTACAATAAGATATATAAAGACGAAAACAACTAAAAATGAGAATAACAGATTCCAGTGAGCGGTGCATGTGAACGCCGTCAATAGTTCTCATGTATTTTAGCACCGCACGTCTCAAACCTTGGACGCACGCTACCATGTGTACATAGCCTTACGTTAGCCTTGGTTCCACGGTTTTAGTTAGCTACTGAGCGGTCAGCAGCGCTAGCGTTGAACTCTTGACAGGTCACGTGACTTGGTTACCACAGCAACCAGAAAATGGTGACAAGATGGCTACAGAGTATTGTTAGTGTTTATTTTGTTACTATTACCTTACTTTCGTAGATCACCGTGACACCGTTGTATCACCAATGTTCTACTGGTTGCACATTTGTTTACTTTTGAACCACGATCAATGTTTTGCACTATGTTGAGTTTTGCTGTATTGTCAATAAGACCCGTTTGCGTTTAGTAGACATCGTTTTGCAACCACCAATAACCATTCCAATAAGAAAAACAACTCCTGCTACAGCACTTCAGAAAAGTATATGCCCTCTCATACCACTGTCGAAAACTTAAAATATTTAGTCAGATTTATCGACGTGGCGGATAGATAATTCTGGTAGATGAGGAGAATTGCTAGTTTTGGACCAATATTGTAAGGTGAGTCAGAGAGAACAAGTCAAGGTCACGCGGGACACTAATATAGTCTGTTTTGTGAGGGATGGCATCATTGTATTTTTCTCCATTCAGTGTTGCGGTTAATCTGCAACGCGGTTAATCCGATTACGGTTAATCGGGAGTTGACTGTAGTGTGCAATTTGAAATCGCAAAAATGAAGGAATGATTTAATTTCAGGTGTGGACAGTGAAACGATGGTCAGCAAACTGGCCAAGTTCCGAAGCATTCTGGAGACTCACTTGCTCAACTTGGATGACTTGAGGCATCTGAGCTGGTCAGGGATCCCAGTAGAGGTGCGACCGATCTCTTGGAGGCTGTTAGCGGTAAGTCTACTCTACTCTCACAAACTACTGTCAGATTTAGCAAACATTACATAATTTACTGAATGGAGAGAAAAATATGAAAACCATGTACCACTTATGTTGTGGTGGAAATGAGAATACAGAACACAATTTGTACTGGGTGTGTGGTAGTGTTAATTATTATCCGCTGTGAGGTCATAACTTTTCCCTCAATGTTAACCAAGGCTCAGATCTATATTATCAGAATCAGATCAGTATAATTATATGAAGACTCCGCTGATATATTTGATGTACTTTTCAAGAAAGAGTTGATATTGTAGTTAAAGGTTTTTTAAGAATAGTTAGAAACACTATGGCATTAAGGCCTTGATATCGAGTAATATTCTATGAAAGCTTCACATCTGCTACTTGTAAAGTTATTATCATCTTGACCTGTAAAAAAGTAAAAGAACTGTTATAGCCTAACAATAAAAAAATCTGGAAAAAGCCTTTCTAAAACATACAATTTAAGTTTATTTTAAAATACTGTTGTTTCTCTTGTTCTGTATTGAACAATTTAATAACTGGAATACAACAAGAACTCTGCTTTGAAATAGTTTCTGCTCAATCTCATCCTAAGGTTGTTTTTAAATATTGCTTTGCCTTGTCTTGATCTTAAAATTCCTGCACCATAACACCTTTTAAATCCATACTAGACAGTAAGAACATAATATCAACTAAAATTCATTGTTTGTTTTAATGATAAAACATGTTTAATCTCCCGACCGGTTGACCATACTTTACTCAACTTTCACAATTAAATACATAAATAATTATAATCTAGTTCTTCTGGTTCACACCGTGTCAAAACATCATGGTAATTGGTTTGAAATATTTCGGTCTCACTTTGTAGTACCATCTTCAGTCACTGATTGGCTGAAACTGAGCTACTTGCTGTCTCCTATCGGAGCTGCCAACCATACATTGGAGTAGGGATCCCGGATGCCAGACAGCAAGTAGCTCAGTTTCAGCCAATCAGTGACTGAATGGTACTCCATAACGAGGAAATATTTCAAACCAATGATTATATTGAACGGATGCGATGTGAACCGGAAAAACCAGATTATAGTTGTGACACCGGTTGTGAATGCTTAAGAGTTAAGTATACATAAATATAATGGTATGGTGTTTTCTACTTGTTTTCCAGGGTTATTTACCAGCTAGCTTAGAACGAAGGCAGGCTGTGATGGAAAGAAAAAGACTTGATTATTGGAACCTTGTCAAACAGTACTTTGACACAGAAAGAGATGAGACATACCAAGACACATACAGACAGGTGTGTTTTCTCAATCGAAGTTATCAATAAAATCAACTTACTTTTGTTTTGCTTTGGATTAAAAAAGTATCTTCCGCTTGCGACTCTTGGTTACAAATTTCACAAATTTAAAGTATCCTTTTGAATTCTTACAAATATTTTTTGAGATTTGATAACCTTACATATACTTTGTTCTATTTAGTTTTCTGAATTAAGTTTAGTTTACCATGTTTAATTGATTTCATTTAAATTTTATAGATTCACATAGACATTCCTAGAATGAGTCCACTGATAGCCCTCTTCCAACAAAAGACGGTGCAAGAGATGTTTGAACGGATCTTGTTCATTTGGGCAATACGACATCCGGCCTCTGGTTACGTCCAAGGTATCAACGACCTAGTAACTCCGTTTTACGTTGTCTTTCTGCAAGAATTCATCCCTTCAGGTAATTACAGACTCATTTTTCTGACAAACTGCATGAGTTTTATGTTAACTTGGTTTGCGAGAACAAGTGAAACTTTAGATTCTTCTTTAAGGCAAAAGAAAACACTTGAAGCCGCCAAAATTGTGACTAATTACTGCAAATATCAAAATAAATAATTAAGTTTAAGTTCATAATTTTTCAGTAGTACTAACTTGACTGCCGCTAATATCTAGCGCTAGTGGCGGGTAATTGACAAGTCTGCGATTAACACTTAGTATGTAGTGTTAGTGGCGATAAGTTTTGGCCAATATGGAGGAATATTTTATAAAAATTTAAGGGAGTATTATCTTAAACTTTAAAATGATAAATAAAGTATTAAAGCAAAATATATCTATAAACCCCTTATACACAGGCAAAAACAATGTTCAATATACCCTCGGTGAAAAAGGAGACCCCTGGCATAGACTATTAAACAACTTTGGTCATGTAATTTGTCTTAAATTTCATATTTTTTAACATTCAATGAATTATGTGGATCTATAGGCAAAATTCGTCACAAAGTATGTATATTAAAAAAAGGAACAATTTGAAACCAAGCATATCACGCAAAAGTTGTCTTATGTGAAATTCATACAACTAAATATTTTTCAGGAAAAGATCTAGATACATTAGAAGTGAATTCCCTCCCGAAAGAGCATCAAGATATCATTGAAGCTGATTCATTTTGGTGCCTTTCAAAGTTTCTTGATGGAATCCAAGACAACTACATTTTTGCTCAGTTGGGTATTCAGCATAAAGTTAAACAGTTGAAGGAACTCATTCAGAGGATAGATGGTAAGTATAGCAGGGGAGGAGATAATGACGAGATAATTTGACTGGGACTTGTGGCGTGGTCCTGTAATCCAGCTTCATGGAGGTCAGGTTTTGAGTAATTTAAAAGTATTTGGCAATTTAAACTATTATTGGGGATACTCCACCATAACCTTCTTTTCCGTCTTGGACTTCACTCCATCTTGGTTATGCCTTTAGACCCAAGCACTGTCTGCTCGGTAGCCTGAAAATCCTGGCTACAGTCCTACCTACTTATAGGTTTTAGTCATGTGGACAAAAAAAATGATTATTCAGTTTTCATAAGATTCAAATGAAGCTAAATACGTTTTCAGGGGGTTCAAATTACAACATTTTATGGGGACCCCCTGCTTATTAAGGAATCTATTCCATCAGACCATCCTGTACCTGGAGGTCAGGTTTTGAGGATGATATTGGTCTAAAGAATAGTCTCAGTGATCATCTGGTCATACCGCATCAACTCCCACCATCGTTTAGTATCAGACCATCACCTGCCCGTTGATCCTTGTATTTCCATTGGTCATTGGGCTATTAAATAATGACCCATTCTAAGGAAGAGTCAGCCTTAGTTTGTAACAAGACTACACCTCATAACTACCACTCATCCTTCACCACATATTTGTCTTAAAATACCATCATGAGAGTGGTTGGCATCTCAAATAGTGATTTAGTGAATGTTTAAGCCTCGAATTTCCAGACACACCACTGATGTATCTTTATTATAGACAAATAAAGTTTAGATGCACATAGGATAACAAAAGGGTTCTAACTAATTGATATTGTTAGTTTGAAAATTCATAATAGTGGCGGTGAGCAATTTAGTAAAATTGATATTAGTCATAGTTTTAAACTGTGGCAACATTTTGAATTTTTGTTTCATACTCTGTAAAGCTTTAAAAGTTTAGATTTTGTGCGTGTTTTATTATTTCTGAGTGGTGATATCTTGCTTTGCAGGCACACTACACAAGCACTTACAAAGACATGGAATCGACTACTTGCAGTTTTCGTTTCGGTGGATGAACAACTTGTTGACCAGGGAGATTCCACTGAGATGTTCTATAAGACTGTGGGACACGTACCTAGCAGAGTCGGACAGTTTCGCTTCATTCCAGCTCTACGTTTGTGCCGCCTTCCTTCTACACTGGCGGCAGGAACTGCTCTTGGAACGAGACTTTCAGGTACAACTAGAGTAGACGTTGTGAGTGGTTAATCTCTTGCAGACAGTAAACCTTAGTCACTCCGGGTCTGGTATAATGGTTACAGTTTGGACCTATCTGTTTAAGGACGAGGAGAGAGTTAAAACTTTTCATCACAGGCTAAATTTTTATGAGAGCATGCCTTTACAAGCAGGCACCAGATTTTTAAATACACTGCCTGCATTGATCAAGTCTACAATCCATTAACCTGTTGAATTATGCATCTTTTCTTTTTATACAGTAGAATCATGATAGTTAAACACTTGATAGTTTGACACCTTCCATGGTGACTTTATATGAGGCGTGTTTTTTAAGTAAGTACCATATTTAAATAAAACAATAACAAGGAGAGATTTCATAATAATTTTTATTTTAAATGAAAGCCTGTACTTTAAACTATTTTTCTATATAATTGCCACCAATATTGAGGCACTTATCATATCGTCCAACTAGCTTTTGAGTTCCGATGTCATAGAACTCTGCCGCCTGACTTAACAAAAATCCAGCGCAGCCGTTTTGACTTCGTGTCGTAGCACACGCCGCCGAGGTGCTTCTTCAATTAAAGGAACATGTGAAAGTCGCTCGGGGCTAGATCTGGACTGTAGGGAGGGTGTTCAAATTGTTCCCTACAAATTTTCGCATCATATCTTGGGTTCTGTTTGTGAAATGTAGGCGGGCACTGTCGTGAAGCAAAATGACAGGTCTCTGAATTGATTGTGTTCCCACGAGGCAAAAACTCCACCAACAACACCCTTCCTGTCCCAAAGCACTGTGCACATGATTTTTCGGGCAGACATTGTTTATTTTACATTGTAGAACAACTTTCCTGGGCGAGGTCGAATGTCGCCATTCCATAGACTGCTGCTTAGATTCTGATGTACATCTAAAAGTAAAAAAAATGTTGAATTTGAACTTCTTGTTTTTACTATGAAACTAGTTGGGTTTTCAAAAATGTGGTCAGCAAAGTCACTGCAGAACATTGTCATCTTTCAAATAAATCTTATTTCAAACAGATCTGATGAAAATTGTAGGCGTGAGATGTCTCAAAGAAATGGGTGTTTTTACATTGCTCTTATAGAACAAAAATGCAGACGGGTACTGTGCACTCTTAATGTTTTATTGTGTTTCAGTTTCATAGTTAATATTAATAACTAAACGTTTGTAGCTGCAAAACAGACTGAACTTATTGCACACTGTGCTCTGTGTAGGGGCTGATGTTGATGCTGCAGAATCTACCGACACAGAACTGGACAGACTCTGACATCGGAGTGCTCGTCGCAGAAGCTTACCGACTCAAGTTCACGTTTGCAGACGCTCCCAACCACCTCCACAGCAGTGAGAACAGATGACCTACACTCAATCTGTAACCGATATCATCCTAGATGTGGCAGTTACGTGTTCAATGTGACCCCTTGTTATCATTTCGGCTCACATCCACAATGTTAGTGCCCTTTGCTGTGCTAAATCCATGTATACACCAGATTTTGTATTTAAAGTCTTTGAAAAACAAGTTTACTACTCCAATGTAACTAAGACAAATAAATGGTGGTTAAATTTTATTTATCAGAAGCATTAAACGTTCAAAGATCAATCCCAGTCCAAAACAATTATCATAAAAGTTGTACCTAGGATAGTAGGCTAGACAAATGTAAGGCTTATGCTTTTTCATTATAAATGTTCTATCTGCGAGGAGAGTACATAAAATGTACTAAATTGTCTTATGTTGCCACTGGTTATCAAATACTCTTTTATAAAGCGAGAGCATTGATTATCAGTTAAAATTTAGTTACAGTGATAATGAGTTTCAGGCTAGCACAGGGACAATTTGAGTTTCAGTTACCTTTCAGTCCCAAAGTTTCTGGTAGCCTCTGGAAGATTCAGTGATTAATGTAAACAGCCTATGTAATTATATATTTTTGAATGCCAATGTGTTAAGTTTTCTGAACAAATTTTAGGTATGCATGTTCATGTACTTTGGTTACAGATGACAAAAGTCTTTAAATAATTTTAAAAATATTTATTTCAAATAAACAATCTTACGTTCAACAAATGTGTTTTCTATTCCATAACATTTAGGAAGATTAAAGAAAAAAGTTTAAGACACATTCATTTCTTAATTTTGTTGCTAGCAGATTGTTCTAACCTTTCTAGCGTCCTGATCAGCTGAGGCCCAGCACAAGGGGAGTTTCATCTTATCTTACATTTGCTACTTCACCCCAGTCATGACCTTGAAGCTGATAACAATAGAAATACCCCTCAATCTAAGACATTCAAACATTATTTGAGACTAAAGACTTGTTACTGATCAGTAATAAATCATCCAATAATGAAAACAATTTTTTTTACAAAACAAATATGTTTTTAATTTTGTTGATCATTTCATGTAATAATAATTGTTTATAATCACACTATGAATAAAATATTGCATATAATGTGCACAGTGGACCAGTTCTTATTATACATGGTCCTTGACATATTGTTTACAACTATAGTATAATTGTAATTCAAAGAAAAGATGAACATTGTAGTCTCAGAGCTGACAAAACGGAGATTGAAGAATTAGAAGCCTAGAACGAGGCAGGCGTGCAACAGGCGTTGTCTAGTATGTTGAAAATGGTTAATTCCAGCCTAGTTTAGTGGGGCCAAGAGATTTCCCAGATATTGTGTACTAAAACATATTACTAGTTATACAGCAGTAAATAATTTATAATAAATAAAAAATACTTATATCATACTCCAACCACATTGTTACTAATCATTGGTGTTATTTAAATGTTCAAAGTTAGTGGAACATCACAGGTGTATTTGAGAGTTGCCATATCTAGGGATATCTTGTATTATTAAAGTATCGTCATTTGTTAATCATATGGCACAATGTACAAAATTCTATAAATAGTATTTTAAATCTTCTCAATTTGTCATTGGTCAATGTTACATTTTAAATTTGTCAAGTTACAAGTGTCAACTAATTATATTGTTAAACCCTTTGTTCAGTGTGATTCTTGTATTAATTCAAAATTATCTTTTTATACAGAGTGACAAAAATGTTACGGATCGGCTCAATAACTTTAAACATTGCAATAGAGAGACCATATATGCTACACCGTTACTGGTGATAGTGAAATACTTTTTATGGCAATTACTGACAGGAAGTCACTTTAGAGGTACAATCCCCAAGGAGTCGAAAGATAATCTTTGATGAGAGAATGTGTCACGGTCATAGAATGGCACTTCAAAATAAAGGTTGTTGTACAAAGAGGAAATGCTGTAAACCAGATCTGATTACACCCTATCCAAAATGGCGGCGATTTGAAGTTTAAAAACATGAAACTTTATAGCGCTGCCATTTCTGAAGTCACCCCTTAGAAATCTGGTTTCCGACATTGTGATGTACTGACAAATACCCTAAATTTTGTCTACAACTCAACCTTGTCTCTCCCAATAACCATTTTTGGCTTCCACCTAGAACTTGGATTGTTAGGAACCAAGTTGTGATGTTCAGTTAGTATATAACAACGCCATTAACTGGAACCAAAAAGGTTGACTCTTACAGAAATGGCAGTGTTTTTTTTAAAGTTCTCAAACTCTGAAGAACCACTGTTTATGGCAGGATCAACATGATAAAATCCAATTTGGGTTGTTATAATATACTAACAACCTTTATTTTGGTGAGTCACTATGACCTATGCTCTCATTAAAGATTTTCCTCTGACTTCTAGCGATCCGTACCTTAGTATGGACTTCTCGTCACTAGTTACCATGAAGGCCCATGAGGAGTTTTTGTCATTCTGCATAGTAACCATTTATAACACAAGAGAGGTGATGTTTCTCAACAGGGTTTGCATGCATAATCCTGTTTCTTTATAAGTGTTAAATGACAAATTTGTATATTACCCAAAGTACTAATAATAATAAAAATTGTATGTATCAATAAATGTGAGAGATTTATTTATAGATGTTATTCAATAAATGCCAGTTTATTCAATAAATGTTAGTTTATTCAATTGATGTAACTGAATTTGTCAAAATTATATCTATTGACTATTTTATTAATTTGAGTGTTTTTTTTACCTTTCCTGAAAGAAGTTTTATGAGTGAAATCTGCGAACAGGTGCATTTTACTCGCCAGATCTTTTATTTGTTCAAGTTCAAGATTTCCTACCTTTTGATTTCTACAACTCTCTAAACTTTGAGATTAGTTTTTATGGAGGTTTTGGTATAATCTGTATAAAAATACAGTATTACAGTACACAAAAATTATATTAAAGTAGAGAAATACAGTATGGTTTTGTTGAAAATTGCATTTGAATTGTCCACACCTCACAGTTATATGTTTAACCTATCTCTTTTTCGGTGAAATGTTACGAACTTTGGAAAATAATTATATTTTTATACAAAGGTATTTATAGAAAGAAATTTTAAATAGAATAAACCAATATTTAAAATTTTAATACATGAGGCCTTTTGATTAGGAAAGCTGTCTTCGTTAGATAACCTCAACAATTTTTGATTATTTGTTTTACAATTTCCTTCTATAACAATCCAATATTCGAGCTTGTACTTCAAAAAAATTATTTATATTTAATATTGATCAAAGCCCTTGAAACTTGGTTAATCTATACTAATATATAAAAATGAGATGGTGTGTGTCTCAATCACGCAAATACCACTGGACCAATTTTAATGAAAATTTACATGAATGTGGTTTATATATGGTTAACACATAGGCTATTAACATGTTTGATAATTTTACTTTTTCAAGATGGCGGTCATTAATAAGACCTCACTACATGTGAAAATTTATAACCCCAAAACTGTCATGTGAAACTCTAGAAAACCCGTAATAGATACTTAATTTTTGACAGCCTATACGAGCTTTAAAATTTAATGCTCTACAAAAACGGTCCTGAACATTTTTGTCGTATCTTCAACCGTTTGCTCGGAAAGCTTGCTTCAGTGTGGAGAAACAGGCATCATGTTACGCCAGTCGCTCCCCACTACACGTCCGCAGTCGTCCTCTGGACCTGGTTCAGTGGTACGGCAAGTCTGCAGTTTATTTTTCCATTGGAATTATAACTCTGTCCCATACCTACCTATCTATTCCTCACATCATTACATTATTCATCGGCTTATTAACCTCGCCTTCATCCACTGTCGTGTGTTTTGTGGCTGGTCTGTGAGTGGCGTGTAGCGTTGCTCTGTCGCATAGGTTGCCATTGCTGGACTACACACACTATAGCTGGTACTCCGTGGGCCAGGTCTACAACGTTTGGGTTCTTGCGTTATATTTAAACGCAGGCTAAGTAACGGTGGACGTTGGTTTTGATTAAACTGTTTATATTGCCGGTTTTGTTTGATTATTTTTTTTAGTATAGGCTTACCTTTTGGTCACTCACAGCGTTGTAGCTATACCGATTCTTTAACCTTCTTCTGTTACCGAGGCTTCTTTTAAGTAAATCATTAAATTTTTCATTTTTTACTTTTAAACTTAGTACAAAAATTTTTTTAACTTTTTATCTTTGTGATTTTATTTTAAACTTTATAATTTCTTTCCGTCATGCCAAATTGAAAAAAACAATCTGCAAGAGCTACACAATCCTCTCAAGAACGTGAGGCTGGCTGTTAACTGATAGAATCAGGCATGCCTGCAAAGAGCTAATGAAACTCCTGATGTACACCAGGACCGGCTGTGTGCTGACAGAATTAGGCACGCCTCACAGAGAGATAGTGCGGCTCCTGATTTACACCAGGATCGACTGAAAAATGACAGAATCAGGCATGCCTCACTCACAAAGAGCCTCTGACACACCGGATGAACGGGATGCTCAATAGGCCAATACCAGCAGAATGGCAAACATCTCTGCCTTGAGGTGGCAGATACTTAATACGTCCCTTGGTTATACTCTTTAATAGGAAATGCCAATAGGATTTATATTATTTAAAAGAAGGATGAAAGAAAAGAAAAATTGGGTGTTACAGAACAATTCTATATTTTGTTTTAAGAAAAATTCTTCAAGAGAGGAAAGGTGGAAATATTTCATTAAAATAATAACATTCTACTGTTAACAAAATGAAAATATTTGAACACAATGCCATAGAACGCCTGCAACACATTACAAAATACAAACCGCAAAATTAATGCAAACGCATGGTTTTTTGGAATCTTTGCACTTTTTGTCTCAGTGGGATGATGGGAAGGACGGATAAGAGAGAATATTGTAAAAACTACAATACACTTTTGGAAGTAGTAATAGTTAACAATGCTTTGAAAATGGTGATGCTAAGCCATGTAATTCTTTGATAATTCAATAATCAGGTAAAAATCCACTGATTTCATGTACTTGTAAAGAAGTCGTGTACTGCTGGATAAGTATCGAACCTGTTTCCATATCTCCTGCTTGGTTGAGCCCTACCAAACCAAGCCCAGTGTCAACAATGACAAATGCATTCTCTGGTTATACATGGGCAAATATTATAAAAGTCACAGGTGGAATAGTGTAGTCTCTGTTGTCCCTTTGAATTGTGTTGAATAAGTTAATTTTCGGAAGGAAATAAATAAACCAAGCATCATAACTAAACCTAGAACTTAAAACTGAGAGTATACATGCCCGTGGATTTAAAAAAAGGTTGGATTTACAAGGGTTTAAAAATTAAAACAAAATTACATTTTTTGAACTTAACATAATGAATTACAAGCAAATCTACACCCTTCAAAATTGGATTTAGGGACTACATTGTAATTTTGGTTAACTATTTTTAATTTTAAGAAAAAAAACAAATGTATACAAAATTACGTTGATCTGTGGCCTGATTTCCATAGTAAATTATTCACTATCACTCCATTTGATCATAACTATAATGAAAACATTCGTAGGCCTACATATTTATCACAGATTGGGAATGTTCGGCAAGACTCTGAGGTGTGAATCAACAAATCATCCTTCGTCCTGGTCTCTCGGGGGTCTTACGTCACTGTTGCGTTTTATACAGTCCACCAGCCATCGTATGCCTTCATCGATACCGTCCCTGGAAAAAGGTTGCTTATAACTGAAGTTGTAGATGCCCTTATACAGGGTTAGGCAAACCCTACTACAATTTCAAGACACAAGGAGTAAAAGTGAAACCATCTCTCGTCCCCTTTATTGTAATTACAAGAGATTCAACTGTACTTTGTGGGAAAAAGTGCTTACTGATAAGCAGGAAACATGTCTACAAAACTTGTGATAAGTTATTTTTTATTTAAAATTGAAATGTTTTCTTCAGTTCTAATTATACATAGTATAGATTTAATCTGTATTAAATCAGTTGTGTTTATCTGAAGAAAAGACTTTAAATCCTAGCATTGCCAACAATAAAGACAATTTTCATTTAATTTCAATTATTTATTAGGCATTTGTCTCATTATATCAGAGTCCCGCTAATCCAAAAATCCAACTAATTTGAACAGGGTCTAGAGTAAAAATAACTGTGTTTTGCTACCTTAATAGATTTCAAAGTTGTAGAAATAAAACGAAAACCAATACTTATAATCATTTAAATTGAGAGTCATAGTTACTTCTGCCGTATGTCATGGTCACGCTTTTAAGCCATTGCGGGAGCTCAATAACAGCCGAATATCCCTTTCAAGTCAATACCACAGAATATTTGTCGATAATTCCGCAAGTCCGAACTATTCACTAATTCAAACAGAGGTCAGTCCCACTTATTTTGGATTAGCGATGCTCTATTGTGCAATCGAGGGTACATTCTGTATCCAGAATTACATTAAATTTGCTAATTTTAGCGTTAGGCTCATTACAGTATGTAGGAAATCAACACGGTTTTTTACCCATTTAGAGCTGAAACTGGCATGACCATACAATCTCTTCTGCCAATGAGATGAGCATTTTTGTTGAAAATGGGCTTTACTTCTCGCACTCCCATGCACTCTGGGATGTCCTGTTTATTTGCCAAAACCAGTAGCGGCACTCCTATCAAGTTCTCACTGGATATCATCTTATCTGAAACAAAACGTCAGCAAAAAGTGGAAAAATACTACTTAAGTGTATAACAAAATTCTAATTTGAAAATTTTTTGTCAAGTAACAAGGTTTTTTTAAAAAATCACTTAGTTTTAGCTCACGAGCAGTTGGTAATGTCTTAAAATACTTGTGAAAGCACCGGTCGCAGAACTAATTACTCTGACTGCAGCGCTGTACTCTGGCCTTTTACACTCAAAAGCTTTGTTCACTTAATAGGCTCAACATTGTTGGAGGAAGTGCTCAACCTAATTTCAGGCCAAAGCGGCACTGGCAAGAGTAAAGCAAATTTCCATTGCAATTCGTTACTCTAATTCGCTGTGCTCACAGCCTGGCTTCGGGCTCAGGTTTGTCTTGTGTATTACCATGGACGTTGCGAGGGTGTAAAGTATAATCAAAATACCCTCCACATTTCCAAAAGTCAGAGATTTAATTTTCAATTTCTAAGTGTACAGCTTGATTGGGTGCTGTTGAGGTAAAATATGTATTAACCAAACTTGTGATCAAATTAAAACCTCTTTATTTGTTATGCATTTACATACATATAAATAGTGTCATTAACTATACTTATTATTATAGTAAATATTATTACAATGTATTCTTTACAATCTCAAACAAAAGAGACATTTTTGAAATTTTAAATAGTAGTTTTGAAGAAAACAATAATTACTGATTACATTGAATTAATAATTTAATTGGCATGCAGAGTTATAAAAGACCATAACAAGTTTAATTCAATATATCATTGAAAATAACAAATATTTTACAAATAAATTTTGTTTTAAGTTCACAAGCTAAAAACCAGTCTCATTTATCTGAAAAAAATTAATCTAACAAATATTAGGTTTTTTTTAATAAGTACTTGTTTAACATTTTTCTGAAACGAGTTTTCCCTATATTAAGTTTTAGATTAACTGGTAGATTATTTAAAAACTTTGAACCCATGTAAGTTGCCTTTTTTGTATAAGCACTTAAATTATGCTGAGGTAGATCGATTTGATTTCTATTACAGTTGTTATAGGAATGGAATGTATTACGTAAATCTAAAGTTTGGAACTGATTGTTTACTAACATAATTTTGTCATTATATACTGATTGTAAACTGTCAAAATACCAGTTCTGAGAATTGTTCTTTTACTGAATCTAGGGTGTGGAGGTTTAATATAATTCTAAAAGCACTCTTTTTTGAAGTATTAGAATTCTATCCAGGTTACTTTTGGTTGTTCCCCATAAATTGAGTCACTTATGAAATATGTGTGAATACATATGAGCAAAATAAATGGATTTCAGAGTTTCCAAATTACATAAAAATGACATTCTACTCAATACATATAGACCAGAACACATTTTATTTGATATTTTTCTATTTGGCAGTCCCAACTAAGGTTACAATCTATTTCTATCCTAAGAATTTTGTGTTACTAATCTTGTTTATGTGTTTTTGATCTATTGAAACAGCTAGTTCTGTTAAAATTTTACTTTGTTTAGTGGAAAAAATCATTAGTTTTGTCAATATTCAAAAAAAAGATTATTTGTTATGACAAGTTTTGAAAACATTTTAATTGGTCTCTTCAGGCTAGTTCTAGGTCATTATAATCTTTAGATGACAGTAAAAGATTAGATTCGTCAGCATACAGAACTGAATTATTAGTTCATGTATATTACCTTGAAATTCAAGTTAGAAGTTATGTGGACTTTGTTTGTCGCTGACAGCTGGTTACAAAAATTCAGCTATTGTTAAAAGTTTTAGTCCTTTAACCCTTTGGCAACCCGAAACTGTGCGACGACATGGGCCCACTCTGTAGTGTCACATACAGACTTCATTTGTGATCAATACAATTCTGGTTTAGTCTATGAAATATAACGTTTGTGGATGCCCCTGCTACCTAGCGGGAGTTTTTCTAACCTCTTGGAAACAGTTAAAATATTGATCCGCTAGATTGTAGCTGCTGTTTACCCGCTGGGTTTGGTTGCCTGACATTGTTTCATGTCTGCCGATTATTTCATATATATATTTATAAGACATCTGGTAAACTGACAGCTGATTTGTTTTACTTTGTTTCTTGAGTGTTTATTACTATTCATTGTGTTTGCGGGAAAGTTATAAACAGTTGTTTATAGCAGTTTTTACTTATATTTGATTTAGTTTCACTAACTATTTAGTTCTATTTTGAGAGCGTTTTATTATTGTCTCTTTCTAACAAGCAAATAGCGGTAATTTTCATGAACGATTAAAATTAATGTGAAAGTGAAAGAAAGGCAGCATTGGCGTGGCTAACCTGGCTGGTTTAATCAAAAGCAAAACTCACCAAATGTTTCTTTGGAGACAGGAATACGTTCTCTGTCGGAAGAATCAACAATGTATATCAATGCATGTGACTCAGCATAGTACTGAAACATATCAACTACCTATTAGGTAACTCCGCTAACATCGATTTTGTACTTGACTTGTAATATTTAAAAAATGTACCTTTAGTAGTATAAAATAAATTTTAAAAACTACTTTAAAATAGGAACTTTGCCTCTAACCAGGTCAATGAGATGAAAGGTTAACTTAACTGTACAGACAACATTCTGACAGGATTGAGTTTTTCTCTTTTCAATTGTAACAGTAACTATAAGATACAATTTGTATGGAAAAGAAGATTGATAAATATTCACCATGGGCCATGGCAGCCGACTCAGCCACCACGCCGACAGTCGAGTGATTTCTGTACAACCTTTTACAATAATGCTCTTTGATAGTAAGTTTTACATGTTAAATTGAAGAACAAAAATTATGTTAATTTTATACATAAACTTTATAACTTTACAATTGGTTGTAGTTACCGGGAGACCCGGGTTCAAGTCCTGGTTCGGTCCAAACTTGTCTTCAAATTTCTTTAGTAATAAATTTAGTGTTTATACAAATTAAGATCTATGTTAATTTTAACACACTGCCACTACGTTTTTGTATTTCTGTATCATGAAAAAAGAATAATTTAATTAAGTGATTGTCTCTTCTAATAAATATGATGTTCTGCAAACCTGAGTCAGAGTAGAAAACAAGACATTAAATTATTGACTAGCTTACATAAATGCCGGAGTACATAGGCAGTGAACCAGTGACACAAACCTCACTGTGAGTAAAAGTTGGATTAATGGTCAAAGTAAGTGCAGTATAGGCTACTGCTACACTAACATCCATCAGTGGCGGCTCGTGAGCCTAGAGGAAGGTGAATACTTGAATACTTGGGTGCTGTATCTTTGACCGACATTGTCGGATAGATTGCGTCAGAGATTAAAAAACTATTTACACTATATACATTATTTTATACAATTTGGTGAAGGGCAAATCAGCTGTACTCCACTATTTAACCGAAAAAATATGTTTAAATACTTATTCTCAACACGTGGACAGAAAATTTAAGATACATTGTGTATCAATAACTATGAGTACGAGGGGTACCAAAATAACGGGAATTTCACCATAAAACCCATATTTTATTACTTTTTTACTAACTTACACGTTATACCTTCAGTATACTCCCCATTTAGTGTAATGCATTTGTTCATTTGATGCTGTCATGGTTTTAAGCACCCTCATACCTAGTCTGAATGGCTGCAGCTCCATCCTCGTTTGCCTTTTCACTCCTTCATTTTCGTCATAATGGTGATATTTTATGTAATTTTTCAATATGGGGAACATAAAAGTTAAGTGGGACAAGATTTGGTGAGAGTATGGGTGGTGGGAAGGATGGTCATGCTGGTATTGGCCAAAAGCTAGCACTGAGATGGCTACATGAGCAGGCACATTGTCATGATGAAAGAACCAGTCTCCATATCGCCAAAATTTAAGTCTGGAGTGTGTTGAAATTAAGCTAAACTAGTTTTAACACCTCCAGACTGCAAAGCATTCACAATGGTCCTCGATGGTCTTCTTGCAATATTGACGGTTTTCGGTTTTCTGAACAATTTCAATTTCACCAATCTGAGAATTTGAAGGTCGTCTGGGATGAGGCTTGTCTTCAATCGGCGTATGAAGCATCTTGAATTTGGGAAAAATACTGGTTTTATTCTAGTTTTGCTCAAAACATCATCTTTGTAAGCTTTTTCAATAATTGCAACCGTTTCTGACGCGTTCTTACCGAGAAAAAAAAACAAAAACATCACTGCTGAACTTTGTCCCTTTAATTAAACCATCAAAACAAAACGAGGCAGATCAAAAACTACTTTTAGAAAAACGCACACAGCTCCTCTTCACAGCCTCTCAGACTGGCCACACCGAGTGCATTGAACTCAGGAAGAGTTGGGCTTTCATCCCCTATCTGCCAAAATGTGAACTATGAGCTCCCCACCTCGCCATCGACCGATTCCCGATACTTTTGGGTACCCCCTCGTATTTCTCTAGGAAACTACATAATAATTGAAAACAAAGTTATTACAGCTTGCAAGTTCTTGCAGAGAATTAAAAGTTAATGTTTGTAATGTTGCAAAAAGTAATATGTTGAATTGAAACATTGAACTACTACCGTACTTAGTGGAACACTGACAACATACAGAAATCGTTGCATACAATTGCTTTGTAGTATGGATCAGTAAAAAAATAATATACAACTATTTCAAGTTAGTTGTTAACTCCTTAAAAATGTACATAATCAGGTCGTGTGATTGCAAAAAAAGGCCTAAAACAGAGTAGTTGCGCCGCGCGGGTCTAATGATAGCTGGACAACAGCTGGTCTGCTGTCTGGCGGGCTATGCAAGTGACGGGTTTAGAATATACACTTCTAGCGTTACTTGTTGCTATAGCAACGCAGTCCCTTTCCTCGCCCTTCAGCGTCTATCCCTACCACGTAGATAAGCGTCAAGTGAAGGCCTGAACAATGCTCTTCACCTGTGTTCGCTGCTCTTCACCTGTGAGTATTCCGATCTTACACGAAGCAGCCAGTGGCAATCATAGAGGCATACTAACTTTCTGTGGCGACTATCGAGCCAACCATCGAGTGTTGCTGTCGAGTTTATATCACACTCACGGTCGTCGTTGATATGAGATTCCACGGACTTTGGAAACGGATTAAATAAATTTTAAAGTTTAATTTTTTCCCTTCTAAAACATAGGTGAAGTGACCCTTCACTCCCTTCACCTGACGACCCGACACTGACATTCATAGATTAGCCTCTTCAAATTATGGTCATACAATCAAGATTTTACCTTGTCCCAAAGAGATTGCAACTCTTCTTGACCTCCAAGATCCCAGAAATTGAGGCGAATCCCAGACACATCAATCTTTCCAATGTTCAAACCCACTGTGGTAGTGATTTTACTTGGATTCATAGCTTTGTAGTTTTTAGTGAACTTTGTTTTGGCAGCTTCTAGATACGTCTGAAAAATAATAAAAGGTAATTTGACCTTTATTTAATTCGTATACGTACTATTTAACACGTTCACTGTTGCCTTCTACAATCAGAGACATTGAACACTAAATTCGAGTGGATCTCCGATCGCAGATTGCTTGGCACCACCAGCAAAATAATGCCAGTGTCCTATTAGCAATTGTGCGAGGTGAGAGGGATTTTTACAGCTAGTGAAAGGAAGCTTGTTGTGTTTTATTTAGAGTGGGAGCATAATAGGGAGATTTTCTTTTTTAACTCCTTTATTCACTCTAAAGGAAAAAGTACATTTTATTTTTAAAAATATTTGACTGTGGCCAAACATATTTTTTTAGCATTCAATGCATTAAAACTTCGATACAATCGGTAGAGAGTAAAAGGGGGTTGTCGAACTGGGCTAGCGGTCAGAAAAGACCCTAATTAAAACGACGAACTGGACCAGTGGTCAGTGCAAGGGTCGCTGTCGAGCTGGGCCAGTGGTTGACGTAGGGGGTTGAGAGGTGGGGGAGGGTTGGAAGGGCTACTATTGTAGGGGTTATATTGTGGAGGGATACTATTGTTGTAGTGGCTGAATTTCAACGTCACCACTAAAAGCGAAAGTTCAAGGTGATCGGAATTGCCACCCCGTGAACATCGATGAGCAATTATCGTACGCTTCACTTCACCGTTGACAGGCGAACTATATAATTAGCTGCTGCAAGGCAAAAGTTTGAATACATTTTTAATAATTTAGAGTCATGATAAGGCATAAATGTCTAATTTTTAAACCAAAACAGAATGAAGACCCATTCCATAAATTGTATCTACCGTTCAACCCAATAAACACCGGTTTATACCTTTATACCATATATCCATCGATGACCAGCATAGCTAGATAGACTTCGTCAAAAAGAAAAAACCAATAATAGACACTAATACTCAAAACGCACTGCATGACGGTGGATTAAGATACCCACTCAGAGTCATCATTGGTGAAAAATTCTTTGATTGAGTAGAGTGGTCTCGCCATGAGCTGTTCTTTTTTCTCGTTCATTGGAAGACTTTTAACGTCTTCATCCAGGTTGTTATACAGTCTGATGGCTAGAACTGGATAGTCTTTTTGCTTAGACAGCCTACAGAAAGGAGTGTTCAGGTATGTTCTCCTTCGAATGTTGTAATGGTGAACTTGATCTCTGCAGGCAAAATCTGTCATATTGCGTTTAATGTGGACTAAGCAGTAAAAAATATATTGGCTGTAGAATGTCACTATGTTAAACTGTTTAAAAAGGGGTCGGCAATGTGCTAGATCTTGGCTGAAGATAATGATTCTAATGACTTTGTTTGTAGTATTAGGATATTTTTACTCTCTGGAGTATGTCCCCATAGTATCATTTTATAGGCCATCACACTGTGAAATAAGCCAAAGTATGCTGTTTTTAAATAATCTATAGTTACTAAATTTCTTAATTTTCTAAGGAGAAGATTGTTCTTGAAAGTCTGATGCTAACTTCAGAGACATGCTTATTCCATACTAGCCTGCTATCCACCCAAAATCCCTGGATCTGTATTTAAACGCTTTGGTGTCGAGTGTCGTAATAATAAAACTGGTTTCATTTAAACTTTGTGTTTTTTTGTGTGTTACTTATCGTTTGTGTTCAATAAGCTAGAACTATCCATGTTCACGGGGTGGCAATTCAGATCACCTTAAACTTTCACTTTCAAGGGTGGAAATTGGAATCCACCCGTTGTAGTAATAGTAGGCCTAACTTTAATTCAAATGATAGTTAAAGTGATGCCCATATCTTAGGAGGGAAAGATGAGCTACAATCAATATAGTTTTCAACCAAATAATCAGCAAACGTTTGAATTTTTAGTGATGTATACATAAAACTAAATGAACACTCCTCAAAGACAAAACTGAAACTAATCGGTGAAAGTGACACTTGGAGAGGGGGGACAATGTGAGTCTGCAAGGGGTTGGGGTCCCCTCTAAAAATAACCCTGGGGTGCAGAAAAATAACCCTTGGTAATCCAGTTCTACCTGGGAACTGACCACTGGCCCAGCCAGCGATGATTCCAACCTCTACCAAAAGTGAAGAGAACTGATAGGGTGTTCCAACTCCCTGACGAGATAGGGCGGCTTGGACAACGATTCCAGGTAATGGCGACCGGCCAGTAACCTCTTACCATGACTCTTTGGCAAATCGACAGTTGGTTAACCAGCCGGCGGTCGAATCTTCGACTGCAAGTATCTGTAAGTGTCGCCGAAAACATGTAATAAAACTGATCGTAAAGAACAACATTGGAATGGCAAAAAAGAAAATAAATATTTTATTTACACTATAAACTGAAGCTGTGTTTATACTTGTTTGTAATTAAATTACAATTATGTTTGTATAAATTATATTCCGGTGCACTACTATTTGAAGCACTTAAAAACATCTCAATACTGTATTTTGGAATGCAAATAGTGGTTTGTTCTTCCGAGCTTGTAATGATGCATCTCTAATAAAACTTAGTTTAAAAGCGTGTTGTCCGCCATTGATGTAAAGCTTGAAAACAAGCTCTATAATTCCTTGAATAAAAAGCCATAAGAATTTTATTACACCATGCTAATCACAAAAGAACATTTAATACAGATTATCAATTGAGTTGTAGTAAGTGAAAATCAAAATGAGCAATTATTCAATCCGCTGTAGTTTTACTAATTTGCACCTTCACTGAACTTTATATTAACAAATTTGATGTAAATGACTCTGAAATACTGTAAACTATAATCTCCATGGATGATAAAGCTTGAATGGAATGATGAACCGTATGCGACATCAATGCGGTCAGGTTATATTTCTCTCTCTCTCTCTGGGAGGATGATTCCTAGAATCAACCCTTTTTATGGAGTTGAAACTCACCCGACACAGCCAGTTTCTCACTCTCGACCCTATGGGGTCGACCCTAAATTGTTTTGGAAAGGATTAACCACTGGCCTACCTCACTGTCACCTGAGTAAAATAACCTCAGAGCATTTCAAACCAAGGGTACCAGATTGGGTAGATACCTGGGTATTTATAACAACTTTCAAGTTTTGTTTTGCACTAAATATTAATTTATTAATATATTTCATAAATTTAAGGTTAAAAAACTTGCTAATTGATGTCAAAACATATTAGGTAAAACTGAACCTATTACCTATATACTATTGTATTATAAAACCTGTTCCAAATTTTATGCTCACGATGGGGATCTCCTAAACCAGACAACTTTTATAAATTATAAGATCAAAAATTTAAAAGGTGCATAATTTAAGCCCAATTCAAAAACTTTTCCCGCACCCCTTAATTTGGCTATAATAAAACACAAGTTTTTTGTAAAAAACTTCATTTCAATCCTGCTCTTGTAAAAAAATGTGATTTTAATAAAAACAAATGGCATTTTCTCGTTTTAGTCTATAATTTTCAAAAAAAATTAACAGTTTTTTTGAAACCCCAAGTGTCAATTTTGTGATAAAGTTGAGATTTTCTTACAGGAGCACTACTTTTTATCTCGTAATCGTATAGAAAATAATTTTTTGATTCCAACGATACCACACAAGACATACTTTGTGTAAGATTTGGGCTAAAGGAACTAAAAACAAGAGTTTTTAGGTGTTGTTCTGGGCATTTCTATTTCCATTGATGCATGGCATCTGACCAATACCTTCATTTACTTATCCCAGCACAATTATAGCTCACTTCCATTTTGTTTTCATTTCAGCAATGTTTATATTGTGTTAACATTGGTTTAATACAAATAAGTTAACTACAAATATGTCATTTTTGGAACATTGTCGTAAAAGAATCGTGTTTTATAAGTTTTAAAGACATGACTAAAAACTTAAAGCTAACCAGCAAGTTTTATTGTATTATGCTATTTTTAAATCAAGAAAGGAAAAATATTATTAGTTAATTGGTTGTGTATGTTCAAATACGACTAAATTCAACCAATAAGTACCATACAACGTATAATTAACACATTAATAGTCAAATAATTTATTGTAATAGAACTTAAGTGAAATTTAAATATCTTGTTATAGCGAGGTTTTTTCATACTAACAATGAAATAAATGACCAATTGACCACTTTGGCTTTATTTCTGTAACACAGGGGCACAGTCTTATCCCAGCGCCCCCTGCCCACAAAAAACTCTTGTTTTTAATACCTTTAATGCAAGTCTTATACAATGTATGTCTTGTGTGATATCGTTGGAAGCCAAAAATTATTTTCTTTATGATTACGAGATAGAAAGTAGTGCTCCCTGTAAGAAAACCTCAACTTTACCACAATAATTGACACTAAGGGCTTCAAAAAGATTGTAATTGATTTTTTTCTAAAATTAGAGATTAAAACGAGAAAAATGCCATTTGTTTCATTAAAATCCCATTTGTTTTATAGGAGCAGGACTGAAATGAAGTTTATTATAGCCAATTAATTAAGAGGTGCACGAAAAAAACTTTTGAACGACTTTTTGAAAAGGGCTTAAATTATCATATCTTTTTCATTTTTGACCTTATATGAAAGTTGTCTGGTTTAGGAGGTCCCCATTGTGAGCATAAAATTTGGAACAGGCTGTATACATGGTCCAAAAGTCACTGTACTATCTCCTTAACTCATAGTGGCAGAGTAGCTTGTCTCGACATTCCATTATAAATAGTTTAAATATTGTACTTCCTTTATTTTTAATTATTGAGACTGTCTATCTGAGTTATTAGTCATTGACATAGGAAACAAGTATTCAAGAAAGTAATTAACCATGTTGAATGTAGCAGAAGAAACCTGGACATTACACATACACTAGAGTCACGCTAATCCGAACCCTTTTAATCTGAAATTTGCCTAATCCAAACACTGTTGGGAAGAAAAAATTTATAAAATTGTTGATTTGGTAAAATAAATAAAACTAGTTTTCCAAGTTATGTCATACTGTACTATGTGTTTAATAACAAACCAACACACCTAAAAAGAAAAACCTCAAGAAAGAAGGCATTCAACCATTAATAAATTAATAATTGGTCTACAGTCAAAGGTGTATGGGGATGGATGTTTATCTGCTGAGGCCGAATTTCGATAACTCGAATTTTGGAAAAGATCATCGACAAGTATCTGAGGGCATTGACAAAGAATCGGTGAGAAAAATTTTGCATGACAATTTCAACATGATATATTCTGATTTAGTATTTGATTGAAACCGACAAACGACCGAAACGAGCGGCAATCACTTGTCCCGCATGGCAAGCCATGGGGTTGTTTATGTAAATTAGGTGCAACAATGTATTACTACCTCAGAACAACCCTTCGTGAAAGTAAAGTATAAATAAATAAATCTTTTATTGTGAAATCTGATAAACAATATACATTGTATCATCGCTTTTGTTTTAAGCCATTCAGGTTTATCACTGGTACACCTTTGACAATCATATCAATAACCGTTTCACGAACTCCTTACTATAAAGAGTTCTATTCACAATTGTATCAATGTGAGGCATTTGAAACTCTCAGACAGCTACTGTCAGTATTATTCCGTCAATTTCTTAGGAATAACTTTTGATTCATTCACATCCCACCTAATAAGCAAGTCCTGATCAGTCAGCCTATTTTGCATATTTTCAGTCTATTATTAGGTCTGTTCTTGTTGTACAAAACGTCATGTCTTGTGTAGGTGATTTGGATCATTGTAAACCCTTTTGTAAAAATGGAAGTGTTAACTCATTTTTGAGATTTATGCATGTCCATGAATAAATTCAGATTTTCATGATTACAACACAAGGAATAAAGATAAATTAGTAATTGAACAGCACAGACTAACCAAAACTATGAATAGTCACCTGGTAATGTCATTAAAAGTTTTCAATAAGTTAAAACCTAATTTTGATCAATATACCTTAAAGGCTTTCAAAACTAGATTTTACAACTGGCTTCTTTTAAATCCATTTTGACAGAATTTCTCACAAAAACTGTACTGCTGTCCAAATCCTGATTTGTAGTAAATCTGTTCAAATAGATGCTGTTTATTATGATGGTCCTGTTGATCAAATTATGACATTGTCAATGCATGTATTTGTAATAAGACAAATAAAGATATTTGCTTGTCACCTTTAATGAACATACAGTAGTGTCATTACATAATAAAACCACCAATATATATTAAAATCCGCTTAATCCAACGGTCCGTCCCAATTAGTCTAATTTGACCATACTCCTGCCTGTGAAGGCTGCTGAGCCAATTTCGATAACTAATTTCAATAGGGAACAATATTAATTAGGCAAAGTGTACATCTTTTAAGTATCATCCCATTCATTCACATCAAGTCTGTCTGTCAGTTTTAAGAGGTCTCCCTCTGTTGACTAGAACTCCTGCCTGTGAGTGGTAATCATCCCTCCTGTTACGTAGAGTGTATGTCTCTACCTCTTACGGGTCGCACTTGGATCTAAAAAGAGACATGTTTCAAGGATATAGAGGCAAGGTAGTGTCAACAATTTTAGTTTTTGAAAGCTGGCTTGCGACGACTCTCCCCATTGAAGTTTTTCGATTGTTAGTATTGCTTGCTTTTGCAAAATGAAAAGCCTGGAAACATTTGCATTTGAGCAACCTCCCCACAAGGCCAAACCGTAGGTAAGGTGTGGTAGACAACTCCATAACACGCCATCAGTACCTGAGTTGGGCAGTATTTTGAAAGTTGTCTCAAGACATAAATGCCTGAGGAAATTTTGGAGCAAACGTGTTCAACGTGGTAGTCCCAGGTCAACCCTTTATCAAGGTATATCCCAAGAAATTTTGTTGAATGAACCTCTTCAATTTCAGTTTCATCCAACATGACTGTTGGATTGTCACTTGCATCCGATTGCCGTAGGCAAAATTGAATGAAGGATGATTTTGTTGGATTGGTTTTGAGGTTTAGCTCGTTGAAGTGTTAAATAACACTATTGAGCTCGATAAAAGTAACTTCTTCTAGTTCAACGATTGAATTTGCGTTGATGCAGAGAGTCGTGTCATCTGCGTACTGGACAAGTCGCCCTTGGACGTGCACAGATGAGCCAACGTCATTGACTTAGATCAGAAAGAGCAGTGGGCTAAGAATGGAGCCCTGAGGTACCCCATAGCTAAGCTCCTCCTCCCCGATCTTAAGTCGGAAACACCTAAAAATTGGGTTCTATTACTGAGGTGCGATTTTAGCCACTGAAGTGGCACCCTCATACCCCATAATACTCTAGTTTTTGAATCAGTATTCCGTGATCCACACAGTCAAAAGCTTTTGACAAGTCAAGAAATACACCTAAGGTGTTCCTTCGACCTTCAATAGCCTCTACTATCATATCAACCAAACGAACAATGGCGTCTGTGGTTGATTTGCCACTTCGAAAACCGAATTGGTCTATTGATAGCAGATTATGTTTTTCCAAGAACTGCGTGGTTTGATTGAGAAAGAGTTTCTCGAAGATCTTGCTAACATCTCTCAACAATACCCCCGATTATTACTGTGGGTTGTATCTTTAATTGAAAACTCTCAAGTAAATAGATAAACTAAGCGCCAGCAGCCCTGCATGCTTTCTTTGTATTGTACCACCCCGGAGCAATGTTCAGTGGTAAATATTTAGACTATACTGATAGCATCTTTAAAATTACCTGACTAGGTCATAAAGAGTTTCACATTTGAGGACATAACTTAATTTAACCGTAATGAGATATATTTTAACCAGCCATATTAAGTACTTTAAGTCCCAGAGGCTTTATTAACACGTTCACTGCAGACTTTTTACATTTAATTATGACATGTCCAGTACATTGATTTCCTTAATTTTTTGTTTATTTAAATGCTTTTTAAATTTCACATTACTAAATACTAAAAGTATATTTTTACACAAATAAAAACCGAGAACACATTCACAAATTATAACCTATAAAGGAACAAAACGTTATGAAAGCACGTCACTGAAAGAAATGCAGTTGCTAATTAGAACAAACAAAACCCATGAGAAATTTGTGCATGAGCCCATACATAGTGGTACAGTCTGTTACAACGAATGTGTTAAAAGAATCCAATAAATTAATTGAAAAACTTCTATCTTTTTGATAAGATCCAAATAACCATTCACATAGATAGCGATGTTGAGGTCACCGACCACTGGTGTTAACAACCGCTTCTCTCCAGTGTAACTTTACAAACATGACCATAACGATTTGTATATAATATACATGATTTTGTAACTGGTAAAAATCTAGAAGAGTGACTTATGGATTTTTAGATCTTTTCTGAGTTCAAACCTTCCAAAAAAGCCAAATAACGATGTTTTAACCGGAAAGTTGCGAAAACCATTAATAACGATGTTTTTTACAAAAAGAAATCAACTAACTTAACTATTGCTAACCTAACTTCACGATAACACCTTATTCAGCCTCTAGGTTAATTTGAAATGGGTGACAGATACTGTCGTCTGCTATAGAGTACGCCGCTGGGTCTCCCGTTCGTTTAATAGTCCCAACTTACAAGCCACTTTTAAATATGTTCAACATAAAAATAAACTAACCTAACTTAACATAACCTAACCTAACTTAACCTAACCTAACTTCAATAATAACTTATTCACCTTTAAGTTAAATTTGAAGTGGGTGAAAAGTCACTGACAGATAAGTGACAGTTGCCTCATTGCTCCCAGCGTAAAATAGTCCCAACTTTAAAGCCACTTTTAACCACTTATAAATAAGTTCCGCACCCCAAAACAAATTTTTATATGTTAAGGAGCCTCCTCCACATCGTGTTAAATCAGTTTCAGCTCATAATATCATAAGTCACTCTTCTAGACTAATACCTTGTAACTTTATTGTTAAATCTCACGGTAATCTCAACACGAAATCTATCTCAACCCATGTCCCGGCCGCAGGTATGTTTAATACAATACATGACCCCTAGATATATCATGCATGGATCACTGCACAATCACATCTTAATGATGTACACTGATCAAAATATGATTACCAAATCCTCCACACCTTTAATTGGCAGGCCCCGGCCTAGACAAAACTGTATTGACAATCTTATATATTAACTTAAATTTGATTCGTCCACATTCTTAATTTTCTCTCTTAAGTTTTAAATATGATCTCTATTGTTTTGTTTGTATCATTGAACAACTTTCACATGACCAAGCTGTACAAAGTAGGATAAGTCTCCCTTAGCCATCAAAACATAACCTAGTTCTTACAGTTTTTCCTGCGTTGTCAAGCCCTAGAATAAGTATGAAATATTCATCTTTTTGAACCAGATATTTGTAAAATCCGTGTAAAAGGGTGTACATATTTTACTATCAAAACAAACAACGTATTATTAACAGCAAAATATATATAAACAAAAAATTTATAGTTCTACATCACAACTAACACTCTGTCCCAGTAACGATTAACGAAGCAACTTGCGTAAAACGCGCATAAGGAAAACATAAACCCACAGACTTGTGCTGATTGGCCAACACTGTACTTTTAAAATATCTAAACCAATCCTCACAATTCTTTGTACGTACGTTTTCCTGACGCGCGTTTAACGCACGTCATTTCTAGACGGTGGAGATTGGAAAGGTCTGTCTCTTTTTTTTTCTTTTTAAGGCGGTTATTATGAATATGACGCCTCGATGTTCATTTGGTGACTGGTATAATGTATCATTGATTTTAAATGTATAGGTTTTTTTTAAAGTCAATGAATGTATTTATTGTTGTTTATTTGATTTTAACTTGTGTAATGCGTATGGTTTAATGTTGCCTGATTTATTGTTCATGTTATGTTTGTTTGCCAGCTATATTCATTTATGTGTTTATATAGAGGTAGGATTTAGGATGTAGGTAAGGTTTCTTCTCTGCCAGGGGTCCTTCAGGCATCACCGAAAGAGGTGGACCACGGATGGAGTACCCATAACCGGGAGTGAGTTTGTTAATTTGTTTTTGTTTTATAGTTGTCTGTTTATGGTTTTTAAAAACATGGCTATTTCCTTATACATTTTTTCTTCTTTAAGTTCTAGGATCTCAGTGATGGTTTTTTGTGGTGGTATATTCTTCAGTATTTTCTTTCTGAAGTAATCATATCTAGGGCAGTCAAGGATTAGATGATCGAAGGTTTCTTCAGTTCCGCTGGTACATGATAAGCATAACGGTGTGAAGTAAAATTTAAATCTGTGTAGATTACTATTTACTTGGCCGTGGCTTAGTCTGAGTCTACATAAATTTACAACATCATTTCTGGTGAAGTTAGTAGTTTGAAACCATGTTATGTTTAAGAACTGTCTTTGTACTTTTCTGTACCATTGGGCTTTGGTGGTTCTTTCCAATTTCTTTTTAAGAGTTTCCTGTATTCGTTTCTTTTGGCTAATCTTGAAATCGTTCAGTGGTATTCTGAATTCCATGGTGTCTTCTCCTTGGATTACTGCGTCTTTTGCATACTTATCAGCTTGCTCGTTGCCTATAATCCCTACATGACCCGGTGACCACTGTAATGATACTTTTTTTGACGTGTTTAGGATATCTTTTATTATCATAATACATAGACCATCATATATGTCACCTTTCATGGTCTTTTCTAGTGTTTTAATTGAGGCTTGAGAATCTGTATAGATTACACATGCTTGAAATGTGGAATTACAGAAAAGCTTTACAGCTCTGTAAATTGCGTACAGTTCGGCTGTGTAGCTAGATATTTGGGAGTTCATTTTAAATTGTTGGACAACCTGCATTTCTGGTGCATAAACTGCTGCTCCCGTTCCAACGTCACTCTTGGATCCATCTGTGTAAATTGTCAATTTGTTTATGCCTATATTTTGAGAGGTTATGTTATTAGACTCTGCAAAATACTGTTTGATTTGATTATTAAATGTTCCTTTTGTTATAGCTTTATTTCCTATGTTTGTGCTGCATTCTATTTGTAAGGTCTGTCTCAATCTCAACTTTTTAACCCGACTCTGGCGCTTCGGGTGACTATTTTAGGAACTATGCAGAACAGTTCATATTATCTGAACTAGCTCATGAGTAACTCGCTCTTCGGATGATGAACGAAATGAAAATGATGGAACTACTTCATCAAAGATCTAACATTGGACTGAACCAAAAATTAGAGCTAGACTGTCTAGACATGTACTGTATTCCAAATCTAGGCTGTTATATCCATTCTACAGTGATTAAATTGATCTAATTAACCTAAGAAGGATTAACCCATACATTGGGAGGAATTTGTCCTGTGCTAGGACTTATATAAAGAAAATGTATTACAAAAATTTCATCTTATTGTCAATACAATTTGCTATAACAAAGAATACTGTCCGAAATTTAGTTGTTACTATTGTATAAATGATTCCTTAATATTGATATTGAAGATTTTATTGAAACTAATTGAACTTGGATTAATGTTTTCTTATTTAAATTAAACTTTTGCCAGAAATCACTGAAAATTTTTGCAATTGTATAGATTAGCTAGTTGGATTAAATTAAAATATATAGGTTGGTTCTTCAAAGAACATAGGTTATAGCATTTTTCCTTATTCAATTTGCTAGAATAAATTGATAATTTTTGAAGCTTATATCAATTGATTCGGATTAGATTTACTACTTGAATGAATTTTTCACGGCTATTGACATCTAAAGAGATTGCTGCTATGGCAATGGCGAGAGTCTTATGCAGAAGAGCTATACACAGAATTTTACCAGATAAAATGCCAATCTTTAAGCAGCCGTTCATCATAAACTTATAAGGGTGATGAACAAAAATAAACTGAAATACATGTTTCGTGAATGTTGCAGAAGTATTTTGTTCTGACTAGTTGTTGTCAAACAAATTTTCTACAATTCTTGCTTACATGTTATCAATTTTCATAAATAGTAGGCCTTGACACAGCACAATTTTCAACATCGTTTTTCATGCGTTGAACAAATATCTAAGAAGAAATTATACGGGTGTTATTATTTAAAACATAAACAAAAATAATGTTGGCAGATCCATCTACGATCTACTGGCAAAACCGAAAGGTAACTTGTTAAATAGATCTTAATTCATTGACGAATTTTATTGATACCACACCTACTTGAACAAATAATAATTATACTAACAATTGACCGAACTCGATGTATATTTGTTAATAAATGTTTTATCGCACACAGAACACGTTCTGGGTTCATCCATTATTATTAATTTGTTGAGTCATTTATAAAATGAAGCAGGTTAATTGCACAATGCACAGCAAACAGATATCGAGTACGCAACTTCGCAGTTCAAGGGAACAGTCCGTTTTCCAAGTAGCTATTCATCCGAAGAGAACGAGTCCAAGAAGAGCTAGCCCAGATCTGAACTCTATAGTATCAGAAAGAGTCACCCAGAGCACTGGAGTCGGGTTAAAAAAGTTGAGATTGAGACAAACCTGCTGTGAGAGCTTACAGCCTCGTAAGTCGTAAAACTTGTTGTCACAGAACACGGAAATCTGAGGCTGTTAGCTGCGCTCAGAGCCTCGTAACGTCCGTGATAATACAGGATTCCAAGCTGAGGCTGTGAGCGTAGCGAATTAGAGTGCGCTTTAGAGCTAAGCTGCGTGTCGGCCTGGTTTACTGTGTTTAAAGTGTTTCCTTGTGTAAAATACTGCTCTCAAACAAAATTGAGGAAATATGGCGGTGGGTGAAGTGAAGTCCTTGGGTGACTCTTACCAGAAACTAGTTCAGGATTAGGATTCTTATGTGGACCACTATGATGTTTATCATGTACCAGTGGAGCAGAAGAAACTTTTGATAATTTGAAACTTGAATCCCTTAGATACGATTATTACAGAGGGAACATTCTACAGAGTGTACCATCACAAAAAACGATCATTGATATACTAGAACTTAAAGAAGAAAAAAATGTATAAGGAAATAGCCCAGGTTCTTTAGCCCAGTACTTTTTTTTTATTTGGCCATACTTGTTGTGTAAATGTCCCAAAATCATATACCCATGAAAGTTATTTAACATTAACCGTTAATCATCTTTATTGCACATAACATTACAATGTTGCATTACATAATGCAATATTGTAATACAGTACATAGTTTATATAGTATCAATACAATACTCGTTGCACGACGAATTTTTATAATCTGTGTTCAACACCATAGTGACGACAGGACGAGCCATTTTTTTATTGAGTGGGATAATATTCATAATGTGGACCTATCTCTATGTTTAAGGCCCTTGGTAAAACTTGTTGGAAATTAGCATTTAAATTGAGGTAAGGTCAACCATGCTCAAAATGGTAACATAATTAAACAAATATCGTAGTGTAGAAATATTTCGAAATTTAGTACTAGGTAGGCCGTGTATAGTTTTAGTTATTTACCATGTGATTATGCTTGCTATTGATTTTGCGACTAAATGATTAGGCTGTTCTAAAATCTTTCAATGAAATGATTTATTTATTTATTGACGGCCAGAGCCAATTACATTGAAACCTGGAAATGAGGTAAATATAAATACTTGCAAAAAAAGCTGAAAAAGATAAGGCATGCACTGAATAAAGTGATGTATAATGTGTGAGTGTGATTTCTTCCAATCCACCCCTACTAAAGTGGTACTGTATCTTTTGTACATCTTTCGGTTTTGATATTTATTGGTAGGGGTGGTTATGGGTAACAAAGGTGTGCGGAGTTAACATATGATAATATACAACGTAAATAATATGAAGCGAAAACAGAGTAAAATATAAATAAGAGAGATAAATATATGAAAGATACAACAGAGATAAACATATGGTATGGTAATACACATAAATAAATGTAAAATGGAAATACATAGATAATATAGATATAATAACAGACTAACAGAGATAAATAAATATATATATATATTAAAGCTATGAAAGTATAATAAATAACATTAAATAGATATAACAATATGTAGGTAAAATAATTGGGGAACATACAGCTGACTAGAAATTTGACACATGCAATAATGAAGAAAAACAAAAAATTAAATATTATCAAATATTATCAACTGTCAGTGCCGAAGAGATCTGCCTTCTGAAACCTGCCAGCGAAGAGGCGAAGAAATCTACCTCTCGGCGACTTCGTTACCGGACCTCAGCAGACGGGGTACAACACTGTGGTAGCTATAGAGTCTGTACACCAGATTCCTTCCAAATAGCTCTTGGGATCTCGTGTTTCTTGGTATGATGAGTGGAAATTCTTGTTATTAGAGCTGTGTATTGAATCATCTAATTGCCGTTTGTGTCGTAGATGGAGACAACTGATACATTGGAAGCCAGTTTAGGTTCAAGCACACAATCACTCTCCGTAGTAGTTTGTCCATGGTACTTTTACCTAATTCCTCAATACAGCGGATCCGTGGCGGATTGGTACCTAGCGACCCGAGTTCATCACTCCGGTGGCGCGGGTTGGATCCCCGCAGTCACCACTTACAATAATTTGTAGGTAAAAATCTAGAATAGTGACTTATGGATTTTTAGCACTTTTCTAAGTTCAAACCTTCCAAAAAGACCAAATAACAATGTTCTAACTTCGGGAAAGTTGCGGAAACCATTAAAAACGATGTGTTTACAAAAAGAAATGAACTAACTTAACTTTTGCTAACCTAACTTCACGATAACACCTTATTCAGCCTTTAGGTTAATTTGAAGTGGGTGACAGATACTGTCGTCTGCCACAGAGTGCCGCCGCGTCCGCCGCTCGTAAAATAGTCCCAACTTTAAAGCCCCTTTAAGCCACTTTTAAATAAGTTGCGCACCCCAAAACAAATTTTTATAGATTTAGGAGCCTCCTCCACATTGTGTTAAGTCAGTTTTAGCTCATGAAATCATAAGTCACTCTTCTAGACAAATACCAATTTGTAATGTGACTATACAGTGACGCTAGGTAAAGGTCGAGGTTGAGTGGTAGAGAGGACTTTGTAGTCCTAACTTCGCCTCGTTAAACAAGACTAACTTTACCTTTTACAGCAGTTGTAGTTCCAGAAACTGCTCTAAATATTTTGTAGAACCTGTATATTAACAATATTAAGCCGGGTACCATACGTGTCTCTAGTATTGAGGCCATACGGGTAAGGTTTGCCAAACATAAAGCCTGCTCCACCTTAACCGGGCTTGGGCCTGCCTAAAGCTATTGAGAGGTCGCCTCAATCTAGGTCTAAGCGAATTTTTATCCCTCGGCGAATTTAAGGCTTTTCATCATACTTTACTGGAAGCTAGTAACTCGAGGTTTTGAAAATATGGGTTTCCTATTAAAAGACTATGTATATAAATTACACCCCTGGTGCCATCGTTTGTTTGGTTTTAGCAGTTAAGACCATTAAAATAATTATTCAATTATTTTTGTTCTTTTGTTTCCAGACCCCTATACTAAGTAACTTTTCAAACAACATGGGATTTGATCAAACCTTGCCTTTAAGTAGTTTTTACACTGTCTGTTTATTGCATTAATCTTCAAACGATGGTTCCTACTTTTTCTGATCCTTTATTCTCCAATGGTAAGCTGTATACAATAATAACTTATACATATTGTAACTTGTTCTCAGGAATTTCAATCCGAAATCAAACTTGAACCTTCTGAACCGTTTGAGGAAGAATCTGAACAGTTTGAGGAAGAAGAATACAAGTATTTTACAGAAAAAGTAAGTTTAGATGTTTGGTAGTTTAAAAAAATAAACCTGAAGATTTATG
The DNA here is from genome assembly GCA_018831715.1 of Matsumurasca onukii. Taxonomy (NCBI): domain Eukaryota; kingdom Metazoa; phylum Arthropoda; class Insecta; order Hemiptera; family Cicadellidae; genus Matsumurasca; species Matsumurasca onukii. The sequence continues at coordinate 8,692,269 of CM032064.1, forward strand.
TAAGTATTTAAAGTATTTTACACCTCCATTTTCATACAACAAACCAAACCGAATTTCTCTGTGGACTGAGGACCAAGAAAACCTTCCGCTACCGATGGATGAGGTCTATCGAGCGGGGCGTTTCTAAAAGACCAACTTTAACTTGAGGTTAACTGAGCTTTGTTTACTTTTCAGGAGGAGCCAGACGCAGATGATCCTCTTGCTCCTGAGCAAATGTTTGAAGTAGGAGAGCCGGTAATTATATATTTCAAGTGTCTGTATTAACATTAAATCCAACCCCACAGTGTGAACATTCAACCCTGAGTTACTGGAAATCATTAACGAATAAGCCGACTTTGGATCTCCCCAAAGCTCCAATAAAGCTTTGCATAAGAAAAAATGTGTTATGGCAGTAGCAACTGATTTGTCAAAAGCATTTGATGTAGTAAACTATAAAACTATGTTAAGTAAGCTCAAAAGAATTGGAATAAGAAACAAACTTTTAGGCTTTAGCATTATTTAAAAGTTATTTTGAAGATAGAAAGTTAGCAGTGGTAATAGGGCAGTATGTTAGCAGTAGTTATGCTCAAACATGTGGTTTGATACAGGGAAGTGTAATTTCACCAACACTATTTAATGTTTATGTGAATGATTTAGCCAGTATGCAATTTAATAGCTCAATTTTACAATATGCCGATGATAATATTCTTTATATAGCTCATGCAGATTTATTACAATGTAACAGACTGATGCAAGACGATTTAAATTTAATTGTAAAATATATCTTTAATAACACTATAAAAATTAACAGTAAAAAAACTAAAGCGATTGTATTTAGAAATACTAGAGTGGTGATGAACATTAATTTGTCTTCAGATTTGTCATTGTTTTGCCATAAGAAAGAATGTTTATTAAGAAATCAATGTAAATGTCAAAAACTAAAATTTGACAAAAGCTTGAAACATCTTGGGATGTATTTGCAATATAATATGAAATATAGTAAACATATATATGTTTGTTTGGTTTTAGCTGGTAAGACCATTAAAATAATTATTCAATTATTTTTGTTCTTTCGTTTCCATACCCCTATACTAAGTAACTTTTCAAACAACCTGGGATTTGATCAAACCTTGCCTTTAAGTAGTTTTTACACTGTCTGTTTATCGCATTAATCTTCAAACGATGGTTCCTACTTTTTCTGATCCTTTATTCTCCAATGGTAAGCTGTATACAATAATAACTTATACATATTGTAACTTGTTCTCAGGAATTTCAATCCGAAATCAAACTTGAACCTTCTGAACAGTTTGAGGAAGAATCTGAACAGTTTGAGGAAGAAGAATACAAGTATTTTACAGAAAAAGTAAGTTTAGATGTTTGGTAGTTTAAAAAAATAAACCTGAAGATTTATGTAAGTATTTAAAGTATTTTACACCTCCATTTTCATACAACAAACCAAACTGTGGTTTCTATTAACTTTCCATTCTAGGAAATTTTCCGACATCATAATATTAGTCCAACACTCAAGTCAGTATCTGTGTAGTTAATACCTGCTCAGATTACTTTTTACTGGGTTACTCAAAAAGAGCTGGTACAAAAAATAGCCGAGCAGTTTTGATGCTGTCTGCATCTGAACCTGACTAGATCCCACCAGGGCAAGTTAGCTTAAATATCTTTGAGAGGGAACGCGGCAGCAGGGTAGACTTCATGAGAAACTTGCCATAATCTTGGGGAGAAGGGGGGAGAGCCATCTTTCAGCATCTATTTAATTGTAAGAAAGGGCTTATAAATAGTGTTATTGTGCATGGATTCCAGAACAGCCCAAATTAACTATGGATTAGTAAATTGTTAACACTCATCCTGACATTTACAAGACAATACTCATCCTTGCAATGTGACTGTTGCAAGCTTGTTGAGTGAAATCTGACATGTTTATCAATGATGCTTAGAGAAGAAGTACTGGCTACGCTTGGAATGTGGAAAAATCAAACTGAAAATCACCTCACAATAAAAAGTTATTTCTTTAAGTATCTCTGGAAGGTTAAATAAAATTGTATTTTATCGTTAGAAATTAACATTTTCACTTGTCTGTAGTTTTGAATTTGTCTAAATGTTTGCAGATTCCCAAAGTTGAGGTGAAAGAGGAAACCTCACAGAATTGGGAGATGGAAGAAATGGAGTTCATCATCAAAAAAGTGAGTTGCAATCTTGAAACATTTCATCAGTTCTCAAAAAGTTGTTACACAAATAATCCAATAATACCAAATTTTGTCGCAAATCCTTCAGAAACCATGTTCAATCATAAGACCAAATATTATTTTCTTTGTTCTTATTTTCAGTTTGAAAGGTTTGTTAAAATGCCTAATATACATATAATCATAATTTTTATTGCCAATGATTTCATTTTACAATACATAAACTAGGCATCGTAAGTGTATATTTACAATAAAATATTATTAATTATTAAACATAATAATTTGTTAAATTTTGTTAAATAAATCGATTATTGTGGTGTGATGAATTTTCTGTAGAATGAATTTCTCTGTGGACTGAGGACCAAGAAAACCTTCCGCTACCGATGGATGACGTCTATCGAGCGGGGCGTTTCTAAAAGACCAACTTTAACTTGAGGTTAACTGAGCTTTGTTTACTTTTCAGGAGGAGCCAGACGCAGATGATCCTCTTGCTCCTGAGCAAACGTTTGAAGTAGGAGAGCGGTAATTATATATTTCAAGTGTCTGTATTAACATTAAATCCAACCCCACAGTGTGAACATTCAACCCTGAGTTACTGGAAATCATTAACAAATAAGCCGACATGAAAATATAAAACCACGTTTCAAATCGTGACTGGTCATAGGCTCTTTCGTCAATTTGCAAGTAAAGCTATCCTTACAGCAAACCGTGTTTAGTGTACAAAAACTCAGAAATAATTAATAAACTACATACAAGATCAATGTTACCACTCAGATTGTCTGTACAATCTGGAATTTCATATCATAGTTTTTACGTATATACTCAATCTAAAGCATTTTATTTACCATATTTTAGGCTCTAAAATAAGGGTCGTCTTATATATGCTATGAACTCACACAATAGGATGAAAATATTAGGTTCATTTGAAGAGTTACAAAACACATCGACAAAACATTCAGGGAGGCCACGAGAGAGGTAGGAACACAGGAACCACAACAGAGTTGCATTGCGTTGCTTGTTTTGAAGAGTAATGGAAGAAAAGTTGAAAAACAGAGAAGTGACTAGGGGACTCAGAATTGCTTCTTATTGCATTCCTGTTCTCCTTCCTCTCTCCACCCCTTGTTGCAGGTTGGTGATGGAGAAGAAGAAGACCAGGGATGCAGTAGCATATAAGAGGGAGATCATCTATTGCAAATCAAACACTAGCTTAGAAATATGGGTAAATCACCAGTGGCAAAACATGAACTAACTGACTACAAAGAATAGTCCCTCGCCAGATCCCAGACCCCAGGTGGTCCTTTCTCTACCTGCCTTCCTTATCTTCTTGTTGTTGATGCTTGTATGTTAATTTGATAATTATTTCAAACCCAACATTTTTTGTGCTGCAGGAGGGCCAGTGGACATAGCAGAGCGGGGGGTGGGAAGGGGAAGGCAAGCATAATGCATTCTTTGTTCTGCATTTACCTCTTGACAGCTGCAGCTGGCAATTACGTTACTGGTTGCTAAGGAGGGGTCAGGGGCCTGACAAATCAGAGCCCTCTAACTGTTAACATTATAAAAAAACAGGTTTGTCCAGTGGCGGCTTGTGAATGTTTAGCGAGGGGTTCACACCACCCAGGGGGGTTTAGGGGCCCACCCCCGGAAAAATTTTAACATTTTAAGGCTTAAAACATGGATTTTTAAGCTAAATATTAAGTCAAATTTATTCTATGATCTAACGATTTTTTTTCTGATATTACCATTTGATATAACATATTATACATAAATATATAATGTATACCTTAAATTATCATAAATGAAACTTTGATTGAGTTAAAATAAATTCTGTGCAAGAACTGAAGGGCTAGAGGGAACACCTGTAATATGTCAAATATATGCACACTATTAAACTTTTTCACAATCTTAAAACAACAAGTAAGAATGAACAGCAGGAAAATAATTACTGTATAGACAGTTTGTTTTAAAAAAACATATTTTGTATTTCTGTACACTGTTCATCGCTTCATTATTAAACGCACACATCGTACTAAATAACACATACAACAGAAACACGTCTTGACAGTTGACAGTCAAGACGTCCTTGACACTGAGATAGCAACAAACAGTGAGGAAGGTTGGCCCGCGGGTACGAACTTGGCCGATTGTTCGGGAATCCACCTGAAGAACCAACCAAAGAGACGCGGAGTTATTTCTGTCAAGAAAGCAGATCCTCACACTTGTCTGTAGCTCTGTGCATTGTGAAGCGGCCTCCCCTCTGGAGGGTAAATGGACCGGTTCGATCTCGTAATATAACAGGAGCTGCGCATCGAGCAGCTCCTGCTTATGAGTTTGACTTCTTGCCTGCAGCAAAACCAAATTTGCGCCATGCTAGAGGGTGTAGCGGTGTCTCATTCTTGTGGTGCTTTACTTTGAAAGGTTTGTTAAAATGCTAACAAATAAATTTACCATTCTCACGATGTAAATTTTAATGTAATCCACGTATTTTGTAAGGGGTTCCGTGCTCATGTGCTCCTAGAATCGAGCCGCCACTGGGTGTGTCTTATCACGGGTGTAGAGTCTTTTACCATGTATTCAGGGGAAAATTATGGGTGCGTCTTAGGTTCGCATGTGGCTTAGACTTCAGTATATACGGTAATTGTTTGACATGTTTTCAGGTTGCCAATAGTGAGGTGAAAGAGGAATCTTCCCAGAATTGGGATGAAATTGAAATCCAACCCCACAGTGGAATATACCTTCAAAGAAGTGAGTTACTGTAAAGTTGTAATACAAATAATCCAATGAAATGATGAATTTTGTGATGATGCTTGGTTGTTGAACAAACATAAATTCCAGTGGCATAACCAGAGAGGATCTGCTCCTATCTGGGAAACAGTCAAGCATTTGCAAACACCTTGAAATGGCTCTTACTTCGGTAGCCAACTCAAGATTTAATTGTCTCCAAAACTAAATTGGAATTCAGTGTGAGAAATATACATGCAAAACTTGATATCTTAAGTTTCTGTTGTAATTTCTAACAAACAAACTAAGACACAAACACTTTTAATCTCAAAATTTATGGATTTAACCAATACTAATTCATAAAAAATATTCAGGGAGGCGTAGAACAAGGATGTTTTTTTTTGAGCTTTAAGATTCCACAAATGTTTGGTGAAGGTGGGAAAAAGAGAAAGTCTGGTTGGGTTAGAATACCAATGTAACTTGGGCTTTAAAGCAATCCTCTCTATTCACCAATATTTTAGCTTTGAATGTTTACAAAACTGCCTTATAAGATAAAATGCATAAAGGCACTCATTACAGTCGTGCTTTGGAAATTATGCTCACTTTCTTAAGTGTCCAGTGTGCACAATATTAAGTTCAAAACTGTTGCTTTTATCTTCGTATATAAAGGTTTATTTAGTTTGTTGGTTTTGTAAAACCAACACACATTTGCATAGGGATTGCTCTGAAATCGGACTAAGGCCTGCCTAATGATACTCAGAGGTCACTTCTATGGTCAGGCCTAAGTGAGTTGTTCACCTCGGGGAAATAGGCTTGTTGCAATGTTGACTTAAACAAACTTTGTTTACATTTCAGGAGGAGATGGAGGATCCACTTGCTCTTGATGGAATGCCTGCAACAGAAGTGATGGTAATTACATTTATCTTAAACATTCATGATTATTGAATTTATTACCAAAGAATTTGAAGACAAAATGGTAGGACCAAACCTGGACATGAACCCGGGTCTCCCGCTTGCCGGGCGGTTATGCTAACCACTACACCATCCGGCCCAATTATTTGTTATGATTGTTGAATTTTTTATATAATACTGGGTGTTCATCGATCCTCTCCTCTAGTGCAAAATATTAAAACATCTTTCAGGAAAAAGTTGAGGAAATAATTTAAGACCTCTTTCTAGAAAAGTTAATATATTGTGCTCGATATTGTTCTCCTTCCTTCTCTCCCACCCCCCTTGTCTGCAGGTTGGTGATGGAGAAGAAAGAAGACCAAGGGATGCAGATATAAGAGGGGATGTATATTATAAGCATATTAAAATCTATTATAAAATTTTATTAAAACTATATCTATAGCTCCTATTTTCAAACCAAACACTAGCGCTTAAAAAATAAGTAAATCACCAGCGGCAAAACATGAACTAACTGACAACAAAGAATAGTCCCTCCCCAGGCCCCAGGTGGTTCTTTCTCTATCTGCCTTCCTTATCCTCTTGTTGTTGATGCTTGTATGTTAATTTGATAATTATTTCAAACCCAAAATTTTTTTGTGCTGCGGGAGGGTTAGTGGTGGACATAGCAGGGCGGGGGATGGGAAGGGGAAGGCAAGCTTGATGCATTCTTTGTTCTGCATTTACCTCTTGACAGCTGTAGCTGGCAATTACGTTACTGGTTGCTAAGGAGGGGTCAGGGGCCTGACAAATCAGAGCCCTCTAACTGTTGACATTATAAAAAACAGGTGTGTCTTATTCAAGGGTGTAGAATCTTTTACCGTATATTCAGGGGAAAATTATGGGTGCGTCTTAGATTCGCATGTGGCTTAGACTCGAGTATATACGGTAATTGTTTGACATGTTTTCAGGTTGCCAATAGTGAGGTGAAAGAGGAATCTTCCCAGAATTGGGATGAAATTGAAGTGGAATATACCTTCAAAGAAGTGAGTTACTGTAAAGTTGTAATACAAATAATCCAATGAAATGATGAATTTTGTGATGATGCTTGGTTGTTGAACAAACATAAATTCCAGTGGCATAACCAGAGTGGATCTGCTTCTATCTGGGAAACAGTCGAGCATTTGCAAACACCTTGAAATGGCTCTTACTTCGGTAGCCAAAACTTGATATGTTAAGTTTCGGTTGTAATTTCTAACAAACAAACTAAGACACAAACACTTTTAATCTCAAAATTTATGGATTTAACCAATACTAATTCATAAAAAAACGTAAGAAGTAACGTTTTTGAGCTTTAAGATTCCACAAATGTTTGGCGAAGGGTGGGGAAAATCTCGTTGGGCTTGGGGGTACCAATGTAACTTGGGCTTTAAAGCAATCCTCTCTATTCACCAATATTTTAGCTTTGAATGTTTACAAAAACTGCCTTATAAGATAAAATGCATAAAGGCACTCATTACAGTGCGTGCTTTGGAAATTATGCTCACTTTCTTAAGTGTCCAGTGTGCTTAATATTAAGTTAAAACTGTTGCTTTTATCTTCGTATATAAAGGTTTATTTAGTTTGTTGGTTTTGTAAAACCAACACACATTTGCATAGGGATTGCTCTACTGAAATCGGACTAAGGCCTGCCTAATGATACTCAGAGGTCACTTCTATGGTCAGGCCTAAGTGAGTTGTTCACCTCGGGGAAATAGGCTTGTTGCAATGTTGACTTAAACAAACTTTGTTTACATTTCAGGAGGAGATGGAGGATCCACTTGCTCTTGATGGAATGCCTGCAACAGAAGAGATGGTAACTACATTTATCTTAAACATTCATGATTATTGAATTTATTACCAAAGAAATTTGAAGACAAATATGTTAGGACCAAACCGGGTCATGAACCCGGGTCTCCCGCTTGCCGGGCGGTTATGTTAAACCACTACACCATCCGGCCCAATTATTTGTTATGATTATTGAATTTTTTATATAATACTGGGTGTTCATCGAATCCTCTCCTCTAGTGCAAAATATTAAAAACATCTTTCAGGAAAAAGTTGGGGAAATAATTTAAGACCTCTTTCTAGAAAAGTTATTATATTGTGCTTGATATGTCCAGGAAATCTTTTGCTGCAGTTTTACACCCTTTCAGTATAGAGTGAACAAAATAATAAATTAAAGTACAGTCAACTTCGTTTAACCGCGACACCGAATGGAGAAAAGAAAAATGCTGCCATCCCACAAAAAAACAGTTTATAATAGAGTAACATGTGACCTTGACTATTCCTTTCTGACTCACAAGACAATATTAATCCAAAAATAACAATTTTCCCCACCAACCAATAACCCATCCGCCTCACGATAAATCGCACAAATTATTTAAGGTTTTTACATTGGTATAAGAGGGCATAAAATTTTCTGAAGTGCGGTTGCAGGAGTTGTTTTTGTTATTGGAGTGGTTATTAATGATTGCGAAAAGATGTCTACTAAACCCAAACGGGTCGTATTGACCTCAGTACAGCAAAACTCGACATGGTGCAAAACATTGATCGTGGTTCAACAGTAAACAAATGTGCAACCAGTATTACATTGAGAATTGGCGATACAACGGTGTCACGGTGATGTAAAAAAGATAACAGTAACAACATAAACACTGACAATAGTTCGTCGCCATCTTGTCACCATTACTAGCTGCTGTGACCAAGTCATGTGATCTGTCAAGAGTTCGACACTAGCGCTCCTGATCACTCAGTAGCTAAAATGTACACACGATAGCGTCCGATCTTGTGGTGCTAAAATACATGAGGACTAAACTAGATCCCACATGCACCGCTCACTGGAATCTATTATCCTCATTTCTTATTATTTACATCTTTATATACCTTATTGTACATTAATTTTGAGTTTTTGCGGATTAACCACGATTTTGCTTATCCGGGAAGCCTCAACCCGACTTTATCGCGGTTAATCGGGAGTTGACTGTAGAGTAAAAACTAATGTCTATAGTTTCTTCAGTATTTACACACCTCAAGTGTGCTGATTCCAAGAGTGCATTGAATATCAAATGTGGGTTTGTTTTCAGAATCAAGAGGACAGTGCCAAAACAGCAAGTACCTCTGAAAACAGTAAGTTTCTAGAGTTTGTTTCCTAACGTTTCTTCTAACCAACCCTGTTAAAACCTCGCAGCCTAGTTGCCGTCCGTCGTACTACTTGTGAAATGAGCAGATTATAAAGTTAATAATCCTGAAGGTTCCGTGGAAATGTAATTCTACATACCATACCCAAATGACCCCCAGTTCCCTCGTTAATGAGTTAAGTAGTTAAGAAGATAAAAAATATTTACTGAAAAACACAAAATGGTGGCTGGCAGCTAAAGGAAAAACGTAAACTTATATAATTCACCATTTTCCACTTGTTTTAGCTCAAGGGACCTTGAAGTTTGGACTAGTAGTAGAGGGACGTGCTGTATATTAGAGGTGTGCAAGATTTCGAGACCAGACTTTTTTTCTTGGCAGAATTTATACTCTCAAAAGCTTGAGACTAGAAACAAAAATAAAACCACACAGAATTTCTAATACCATGAGATTGATTAAAAGTGGTTTAAAATACGATTTTTGCTGTAAACTAGAAGATTTGTTCCAAATATTAAGTGCCAGCAGTTTGAATAATGTACTAGGCAACATCTATGACTAGTAGCGACTGTAGACGGACGAGATAGAGGCTGATGCAATATTTATATTACAAAGTTAACAAGCTGTTTAAGATGGCAGTCAAGCCCATAAAATGTTCTCTAGTCATTAAATAAATGCTAGCATACACAACTAGTCACTTAAATCGTTCAGTTTTGATAGTTGCGATATTCTTCACTGTCTTCTAATTTGAAATGATCAGAACAATGGTTAAGTTCGAGAGTTTCGACTTTGGATTTATCGCAAACATTACTATCTGATCAAGTGATGCCATTATCATTTCGTCTGTTAGTACTTTGTTTTGTGACTTGTCGTGTTACAAAATCATCAAATTTGATGTAATTTATTAAGATTTTAGAATTTTAATAAAGAGTATGGTTACAAAACAAGTTTTAAATGGTAACCAATCCAAATTTTGATAACAAAAACGAGATAATGCTCATTTGTCAGTATGTTCAGAACTTAACCTAGCGTTATAGTTTGAGAAAAAACTCAAGCTCAGCCTGTTGATTTATTCAGTTTTAATTATACAAGTTGTTTTTCATCTACTTGAAATATAAATAATGTTTCATAGGTGATTCTGCTGTTAGTGTGGTATAGCCAATGATAGCTTATGCCTAGCTAGCTACATCTTGACAATATAATTTTTCACTCTTTTAAATGTAAAATAACGATAAAACATAATTATTGGTAATTTAAAACTGGACTAATTTTTATTTATGTGTACATTCTATATAAATAAAATAAGCCTTTTGTCTGTACATTGCAAAGAATCCATCGGTTTTTGGTTATTTAGTGTTCATATACTTACATCATGGTGTTTTATACCCATACATCATCCAAAAAATAAATGGTGAGGGACCAAAGTGGGCACTGAAAATTTTTTCAGGTGTTTCGGACCACTTATAAGTCAAAATTGGCTAAAACTATGGCGATCAAACTATGTTTAAGGTTAAACCCATCACGCAGTGAATCTTTAGCAATATGTCATATCCATTCAACATCCACAAAATAAATGGCAACACTTAAAAGGAGAAGATGGTTAACTAACAGGCAAACTAAATGGTTTTCTAAGGATATATAGGAATTATTTTTTGTTTACTTTAAGTTTGCAATGTTCTTTAAATATACAAACAGCTATGTTAATAAAGGCCTGAGGCGAAGCTTTGGTACTTTCAGCTAGTACTGAAACTATAAGAGCATTCAGAAAAATAAAATATATTACACTTTCAATATTAAAATAATATCCTAGAACAACTGAACAAACTACTTAATATTAGCTAGATCAAATAAATAGGGTGAAATATTCATCAAAATTAAAAAATCTTGTTTCAATCTCGATTCTTAAGATCTTGACTCTCCCTCCATCTCGTCTCGACCATAAAAAACCAGCTCTTGCACACCTCTACTGTATGTACTGGATAGTTTGGCGTTTTGATAGTTCAACACCTCTTCAGTCCACAAATAATTAGAGTTTATTTTATTTAAGATTTTTAAAATTGTAAATTTTATAGGTTCAACCTTCAACTGTAATGGATGTGGCATGACTTACACCGCCTCAGATTACTTGGAGAGACATCACACGATATGTCCCCGTCTGAAGAATCCAACATTGAGAAAAACACATAAGCCATTATCTTGCTCAGGAGTTAGAGTTCTTAAGTGTGAAGTATACAACAAGACATATTCTGATACAAGCAGCCTCACTAACCATAGACCTATTCACACTGGAGAAAAACGAATCAAGTGTGAAGTGTGTGAGAAAACATTTACTCAAGCAAGCAGCCTCATTAAACACAGACTTATTCACACAGGGGAGAAACCTTTCAAGTGTGAGGTATGTGAGAAGACATTTACTCGAGCAGGCAACCTAACTCAACACAGACTTATTCACACAGGAGAGAAACCTTTCAAGTGTGAGGTATGTGACAAAAACATTTACTCAAGCAGGCAACCTCAATAAACACAGACTTATTCACACAGGAGAGAAACCTTTCAAGTGTGAGGTGTGTGACAAAACATTTACTCAAGCAAGCAACCTCAATAAACACAGACTTATTCACACAGGGGAGAAACCTTTCAAGTGTGAGGTATGTGAGAAGACATTTACTCTAGCAAACAGCCTCACTCAACACAGACTTATTCACACAGGAGAACCTTTCAAGTGTGAGGTATGTGAGAAGGCATTTACTGAGGCAGGCAACCTCACTAGACACAGAATTATTCACACAAGAGAAAAGCCTTTCAAGTGTGAGGTATGTGAGAAGACATTTACTCGAGCAAACAGCCTCAATAAACACAGACTTATTCACACAAGAGAAAAGCCTTTCAAGTGTGAAGTGTGTGAGAATACATTTAATCAAGTAAGCAGCCTTTATAAACACAGACGTATACACACAGGAGAGAAACCTTCAAAAAGCCTTTCAAATGTGAAGTGCGTGATAAGATATTTTCCGATGAAAGCACCCTCACTAAGCACAAAGCACCCTCACTAAGCACAAAGCGCCCTCACTAAGCACAAAGCGCCCTCACTAAGCACAAAGCACCCTCACTAAGCACAAAGCACCCTCACTAAGAACAAAGCACCCTGGATGAAGACACAGACGATAAGTTCACAGACAGATAAGAACTTACAATGTGTGAAGTGCAAGAGAAAAATGCTGACTTCATCAAGCTAACTTACTGTCGGGGTGTTCATAGGCTGGATACAATAACATGTTTGTTTTTTTAATTTTATGTTAAAGAGATTTTCTTATTCCAAATACTAAAGAGTTTTATCTATTGTTGTTAAATTACATTTTTTTATATTTTAAATTAATAATAAAAGTTAATGGTTAAACTTTATGACGTTGTAACCGTAAAAGTTACTGTTCAAAGTTATTGGTACAAGTTTTAGCTTTAACTACCCTGTTAACTGATCTAATTTTTTGTATTTTTCTAATAAGAACGCTAAAAGGGCTTAAAATTTGACAGTTTGTGTTCCCTTATGTGTCTTTCCTTTATCCAGGTAAGCCTGACCTCCTTCAATAAAAATAATTTTAACGTAAAACCTATATTTAAAAAACTTTTATTTTGGCCGAGGCCTTTCAAAGGCAATGCCTTTATCGTAAGGTCGTTTAAAAGTTTAAACGGACCTGACGATAAACATTAAAGGCCTCAAAAATAAAAGTTTTAAATATTGATTTCATATTTTTGTTACTCTTTCCAATATTGAGCACGTTCTTCCTTCTGACCTCCTTTGTATTTCTTATTGATAACATATGATTCAAGTTAAGAGGCCCCTGTACTTGATCGAGGCGAGCGAGTGCATAACATGGGACAAACTCTTAACACCGTGGTTTCACAAATTGAGAAAAGTGCCACTGTCGGATTAAATAACTAACTCCTCCTCTGCAAACAAACCATTTTAAAAGTTTGTAGCTGTAAATTTCGAATTTTTAGAATGTATTTACGAAACCGAGTTTCTTATGGGAAAATCGATTTTGTAAATACATTCTAAAAAATCAAAATTTACAGCTACAAACTTTAAAATAATTTGTTCAGTTTATTATTTAATAAGCTTTTAATTTGAGGGCTTTGTGAACCACAGTGTTAAGAGTTTGTCCCATGTTATAAGCTGCATCAAGTACAGGGGCCTCTTAAATGATTCTGTTCAGAAGTTGTAATGTACTGGAAAAAAATTCAAAATTACTCACTCAATAGCATCTTTTTAAATCAATCTTGATGTTTGTATTACTAGGATTTGTAGATTTGGATATTGAAATGTCTTGATGCTTGAATTAAACACTTATTGTTCATTATCTTATTCTTGTATTACGTTCAATTTATTAAAACCACTTTGAAGAAAGATTTATTGTAAATTATTAGTCTCTTATCTTTTTCTTGGGCGTGGGTTTTGGTGGGCGGAGTTTGTAAGCAACATAAATCGGATCATGTTTCGATTTATACACATCAATGACATCATCATCATCATTGTATACACATAATTTGGAGTTTCTGTGGATTAGTTGTAGTTTTATACACTTTAAATATTATTTTAATAATTGAAGCCTCATTTTAATTTCTACTAGAAACACATTAGATGTGTATACATTATTTTTACAAAATAACACAATGCTTGTGTAAAATCATTTTATACATTTATTTAAACGCAATACAACCTTGATATGAATACAAATAAAATGCTTCTTGATCTCTTGATTTTTACTATAGTAACACTTGGCACCACTTAACACCATGACACCATTGACTTTCCATCTTACAAAGAACACCAATCTCTGTAGGCACCTGACACAATGTTTTACAACACTTTTTACAATAACCTTTAAAATTGTGAAAACTCATTTTCCGTTAATTAACTACTGCTTTTTTCTTCAGCAAGGTTACTCTTGTATTCATGATTATTAACCATGAATAAAACAGGGTGTCATACTTACAACTAATGTAAGAGTTATTTTCCTTGCCTAAAAAGAACGAAATTGTATAGTACTTAAATTGTAACTTAAATCCAACGCCATTTCTTTCTGGTTTAAGATAAAGACTTCTAGTTTGCAGCATTCATCAACATTTTCTAAGACCTTCAAAATGAGGTGTCACTCTCGATGGGGCTTCCCCTCAATCCCCCATTTTGAAAACTGGGGTGAAGTGTCAGTACGGTATGCACTAAAAGGTACTTTGGTTTCCTCTAATAAAGTGTACTGAGTTTGGTTGCGCTGAAAACACTGGTTAAAAAGTTATAAAGGCGTTTCCACACTTTTTCCTAACCCTGTATACTTAGTCCCATGTTATACCATTCAAATACCAATTATTGAGGTTATTTCATAACAAATACTCATGTCTTAAAACACAATTTTAGTTCGCACTTAGCATAAATACTCTCATTTTTGGAAATTTACCTTGGGAAAATACCCATTTTTATTTATTCTTCCCGCTGGAGATTTACTCGGCCCACATCACTTACCATAGTTACTCGGATTACACGGAAAACAGAGACAGAAAGAGTTTGCAATGTATTAATAAGTCATATTTAATTTACATAAGTATTACAAGTACTTCTACATAATACAGGGTGGCCTCAGAAGTAGCTTGATAAAATTCACGAATATTTACCGGTTTTTTCCCGGCAATATACAAATTTTCCTGGTGCACTTCCACTATAGCAGAAGACCGTTTTACGGCCTCAGTCTGCACCAATCCTCGTTTAAAGTCCGCGACCCTTCCCGGTCGTGGTTTTACGCCCGCGGTACATTTTCAGACTTGTGTTGGACCCGGTTTGTCCCGATCGCCTTGTTACGCCCGCGGTACGTTCCGTTCGCCTTTTTAAACCACGATACATTCCGAGAGCCGTTTATTACCCGCGACACTTTCCGATCGCTCTTTTACTACTCTGGAAACCTTACCGGACTAACCGGAGACAGTGACAGGAAGAGCGACACTGTATCATCTAGTATTAGTGAAGAGTGTGAGACAGGTTCCATTGACCTTGACTCAGAAAAATCAATACTTCACTTACTCAAACAGCTGTCTTGTAAACAGCGTGCCACTAACAAATATGCAGGCGCTACGTAAATTGAAAACGTTATCGAACTCATAAAAAACGTTAAACATTTCTGAGTACAGTACAGTAATAATTTTTTTTAAGAGTACCTCGGATTACACGGAGGCTCGAATTATCGAGACTCTATTGTATCAGTATTCAAATATCATTCATCCATGATGACAGATCTCAAGATCTTTGCACAAACTTGAACTTCAAATTCAACTGAGAATAAATAATCTCACTTTACATAATTTTTATCGTCTTTAGCTTGTAAACAATTTGATTATTAATGATTGGCTTATTATATCTCCAAAGCTTGAGAGTAAAAAGCTCTGTACAATAATGTTGTATTGAAAAGGGGAAAATTAAACAAAGATTGTTGTTATATATGGTACTGTATTTGATCCTCATGGCAATTGAAGGTGATAGGTTTACGTCTTAATTAACACTGATATATATTTTATAGTTACACAACAAATCAAGTAGTATTATATTTTTACACCAAACAGTTACGTTTATATACATGCCTGCATTTCTTGCTTTCAATCATTCACACAAATATTACAACAGCGTTACTAATTTAAAATATATTACGTTCTAAAATATATAATATTGAGAAATATTAAAAGATAAGCGATAGATGTTAGCAGCAGGAAATATAAAGTCCTGAACATGACAGCCTCTGTTTTCCCGCCCTGAGTCTAAATTTCACTCTAGCTCCATATCCGGGTGGGGGCTCCGCGTACTAACTACCAATTTAAATCCTCTCGAGTAATCCTTTGTTTACACATTAACATGCAGCACTAATCAGAGCTAACTCCGTAAAATTAACAATTGGTTACATTAAAATAGACCAAACATAACATATTTTGGTAACAAATTAAAATAGTCATGAAAATCACAGAAAATTGCATGATGTATCTGAATTAAAAGAGAAACCAACTTATAATGAATATAACAATAAACAACCTCAGGTATATAAATAACTTAAGAAAATACTTGTAAATGAATTAAAATGTAACAATAAAATAATTTTAGTAAAATATATATAACAAATGATGATCTTTCTGTAGCTTGAATCTGTTCGAATGTGTGATTAACTGATCTACAAGTGGTGATTACTGATTAGTGATTAGTATGCGTGGTTCTTGATGAACAGACTGGAGTCTCCAGCCTTGCTAGTGATGGAGCCAGCAGCGTACTTTCCTTGAGCAGCCAGACCATTAGCCTACACAACAACAGTTCATATGATGTCAAACTGTTAGTTCTATTATTGTCAAAATTACTGGTATACAATGACAGGCTGGAAAGTGTGATGACTATGAGTGTTACTGATTAAGAGAGGAGTTAGGCGGTGTGGGACTTTGTGGCATACAGTAGAACTCCAATTATCCGAACTAATTGGGACCAGACCTCATCCGGTTAATCAAATATTCGGATAATTGGAGTTTTCACCAAAAATATAGGAAACTCAGAAAAAAACTCTTTTCACAATATAATAGTATTTGGCGATAAGATGGTGCAGATGGATTCATTATTAGAATTTTATTTGGCACTCGTCTGCTAAAATTATAAAACTCAATCCGACTTGGGATAATCTTTTACAAGAAAATTTAAAATTATAGTTATATATATATTAAAAACATAAAAACTGTCGTTCAACTTTTAGATAAATTACAAAAACGTTTAAAAATGCTTAAAAATTACAAGTATATTTCGGCTGTGCCTTTTTCAACTCAATTCAGATTTACTATATATATAAAGTTCAAAATTACAGTCATAAGTTTTATACGTTAATTCAATTTAATCATATGTTTTACTTATTTGTTTTGCAATTGTTTTATTAGTGTCATTTTGAAGAGTATTGAAAATACTTGAAATATATACGTTTTCTCTTTGAAAATTGAGTTTTATAATTTTAGCAGACGAGTGCCAAATAAAATTCTAATAATAGTATTATTGACTTGAATTACAAAAGTAAAATACACACATCAGACTTTACTTACTAAAGGGTCTTATTGCTTTTTAAACATATCTGAATGTGTAAGCTGTTTTGCTGTCTTGATACATCTAGTACAGTCACTGCCAATACTAGTAGTGTCTTGTACTGTCACTCCCACTAGTGTATTGTTCAGTCACTTGAATCGTAGTTTGAAGAAACAACGTAGCGAGAAATTAACAAAACTTTGTGTAATTTCTTTTCTCTAAAAGCGATTCGGATAATTGGCGATTCGGATGATCGGAGTTCGGATAATTGGAGTTCTACTGTAGTAGTTGTAAGGGGGAGAAGAAATTGACAATGACAGTTTCCTAAAGATGTTGTAACATACTTGGCTGACTAAAGATAACTATATTTTACGTTACAAAATTTAACATATTTAATTAAATTTATCTTAATTGCAAATAAAAAATATCTTGGAAATAAAAAATCAATTACATTCATGATCTTTTGATAGCCATTACATTGTGAACATTGGTTTACAAAAAATGTACAAACCTTGGCTCGCTTGAGAAGTTCGTCCTGGCCAGCCTTTACATTTTCTGGCTTTCCTCCCCAGGCTTTCAAGACAGAAGCCTGAAAAAAATACCAATATTTAGATTACTTTCAGAAAAAAACTCTCTCATGTCATCATTCGTAATTTTCAAGCTTATAGATTTTGTAAATGTAGGCAACTACACTGAAATAGTACATTGTACTTCAACTCCCAACAGCAAAAAAGAGCTTCAACAGAGCAAAATGCAAATGAAAAGAAATATTACAAAATATCTCATGTATATATAACAAGTCTTGTTTCAATACATTAGATTTAATGAGATTGCAGGAGATAACAACTCTATGAGCCAAACCTGAAGAGCACGGCCATAGCTGAAAGTAAGAGCCCAAGGCTTTGGTCCGTTTATCTTGTTGATGGCGTCCAGGTTAACGGAAGCATCTTCCTCAGATTGTCCACCAGACAGGAAGGTAACTCCTGTGAGACAAACCAAAAATCAATCAATTGACATACATAACAGTGAGTAAAGTTACATATTATCTACCAGTCGAGGTTCAACTTTTCCCATACACTAGAGGATCAAAATAGTATTTTCTATGTAAGTGATGTGAATGTTATAACCCAAGTAGAAAGCTTTACCACTGAAATAAAAAATTAAACCCCCTTTCAACATCAAGGTCTCTCTCTATCCACCCCAGATATAGATTTGGAGGGATTAGCTAGCCTGACTTACCAAAATACCATCAAAGTGGTGTGTCAGGACGCAAGCATTGCGACAGTAGTTGACAGCTGAAAGGGGCTAATTGCTGTATCAGCCAGCACACTTTGCAACCTAAGCTGTTCGTTGAGCATGCAGCACTTTCTCCTTCCCTCATCGGATCTACTGGGCTCCCCACATCAGCCCAAAGACTAACGGAGTACAGATTACAAAACTCTGAGATTCTACAACCAATATCTGGTAGATTTAAAGATTAACCTGAACCTCATAAATATTCTGGATTGTTTACAAATATACGTTAGTTCCGGATTTATAATCATTTGTAAGTCTACCTGGTACTGCAGCAGGGACAGTTCTCGAGAGAGCTAATACTGTGGCTCTTGCGTTATCTTCATACGAGTACTTCTTTGAGCAGGACTGACCGGCTGTGACCATGTTGGGCTTCAGCAGAGTGCCTTCAAGGAATACGTGATGGTCGTTGAGTGCCTTGTACACAGCGGCCAGCACAGTCTCAGTTACCTTCTGAGCTCTGTCCAAGTCATGGTCACCGTCAGGCAACACCTAGTTCAACAAGTGAAACATGATCAGAGTAGGATAAAAAAACCAACACACTCTACGACCTTCAGGGCAATATCTGACTCTCTGGGCTATCTGAAACTAATAGCCCCTCTAGGGCCGGAGTAACAAAGTGGTCAAGACCACCTGCCCTTTACTACTTAAGTTAAGCGCTAGAATCCTGCTATGGCAATATTTATTGCAAAGCGTAAACTTCAAGCAACCCAAAATGTTAACAAAAGCTACAATCAAAACGTGATGAAAGCTCGTGCCTTTTTTATACCACTCAATGTACTGTTTTTGGCCAAAGAGCCAAGGTGGCTGCCATTGTTGTAAAAACATAACCAGAGTTAAAGGTAACTACGACACATGACTACTAGTACCATTCTACAACAAAATAAAAAGGCAGTTTGAAAATATAGATTGGAAAAATTCCTATCCGCAGCATTAACGTTTTGAGCTTGTATAAGGCCTCTTCAGAAACACATCAATAACACTTGAAAGTTACTTGAATACAGAAGTTACAGAATACTTCACTTTAACACTACATTGTTCAAATAGGATATACAACATCCTAAGTATCAATACAGTTCCGGCTCAGTTTATGAAATATCACGTTTGTGGATGCCCCTGCTACCTAGCGGGAGTTTTTCTAACTTTTTGGAAACAGTTAAAATATTGATCCGCTAGATTGTAGCTGCTGTCTACCAGCTGGGTTTGTTGCCTGACATCGTTTTGTGTCTGTGCCGATTATTCTATCTATGGTTTTTATAAGACATCTGGTAAACTGACAGCTGATTTGTTTAACTTTGTTTCTTGCATATTTATTACTATCCCTTACGTTCGCAGAAGAGTTATTTTTAGCAGTTTTTACTTATATTTGATTTAGTTTTACCAACTATTTAGTTCTATTTTAAGAGTGTTTTATTATTGTAACAATGTTTCTTTCTAAAGAGTAAATACCAGAGGTTTTTATGCATGATGAAAATGAAAGTGAGAAAGAAGACGAAAACGTAGCGGACAATTATTCGTGGGTAGACAACAACGAGGACACAGTGTGGATGTGCCGTGACTCCCGCGAGAGTGACACGCCCCTCTGCGTATCAAACTGCTTTGTCACTTACCTTTCAAAGCTAAACTTTTGAGGTAAAAGGTACACACTTTTTTTCTTTGTACCGACGTTTGAATTATATCCTAATATAACAATTAAAAAAGTTATACACAAAAATGTAAAATAAAATTTTTAAAACATCAAAAGACTTTTTTACCTACGTACCTATTTTAACAAAAAAATGTATATGTTCAAAAAAAGATTCTTTGATTAAAAACCCGTATTTAAAAATTATAATACAAAAAAATTGATAAGAATTATTTTTATTTTAAACTCGCTTTCTGGGGCTGAAATTACCCTGGAAAACTCACCTGTCAAAGGGTTAAAAACACAATAAACAGCTGCACTCATTTAAATAGGCTTGAGGTCTAATTTAATCTTCTACATAAAGGTGGTTACAGTGAAGTATTAAGTGATGTTCATATATCTCGCCCTGAGAGAACATAATTATGTTGATGAACATACCTCAGGCTCAACGATGGGCACAATGCGCTGGGACTGGCAGATGGAAGCATAGCGTGCCAGTACATTGGCATTCTCCAGGATGGATTGGTAAGAAGGAGTATTTTTGCCAATTTTGAGCACACAGCGCCACTTGGCGAAGTGGCAGCCGTCCTTCTTGTATTGGGCGTAACGTTGTGCGAGATCATCCAATCCTGCAAATAGTACCATGTATCGATCAAACAAATCCAGTAAATTCTCAGGTCAAACAATTTATCATAATTTATTCTACCATGGCAAACCTGTTGGATAATCAACAACACCACAAGCTTTTCAGATTACTAAATATTGCACAGACAAAATTGCATGAACTGAAATTATTTGGCTAATTGATGCTAGCTAATGGTGGTTGAGAACTTACAGCTGATACTAACCCTGAGTGGTGCATTCGTCTTCGGACCCGAAGAGAGGGACTACACCCTTGTCAACCTTGATGCCGGGAATGATGCCGAGCTTATTGAGAAGCTCTACGAAAGGAGTACCGTCGTCCGCCTTCTGGTAGAGGGTCTCGTGGAAGAGAATAACGCCAGAGATGTTCTCACTGAGTGCAGGGTCGGTGGAAAACAGAAGCTGTCTGTAGAGTCTGCGGTGTTCCTCGGTGTTCTCGACCCCGATGTCCTGCAGACGCTTGCCCATGGTGGACACTGACTCATCAGCAGCCAAGATGCCTTTGCCCGGCGCCACGATGGCATTCGCAATCTTCCTCAGCTCCTCCTGCAGCTCGGGCGCGGGGTAGTTGAAGTATGTAGTCATTGTGCAAGCTAAAACAATACATATACATTTAGCCTAAAATATTTTTTGTATGCGTCAACCTTTAACCTTTTCTATTTATTTTTTAAAATTAGTCTAAAGTACCTTTAGAGGAAAATTGGTTTCTAATAAGTGTACGGTCCCACATCTGAACGTCCTTGCAAATATCTAAAAATAACATTGGAAATAACTTTGGAAACAAATCACTAAAATATTTTCAAAGGTCCATGACACACAATAATAAATGTGTATTTCTTTATCTATCAACAATGCTTTACTAATCAACAGCTGATTCCTTTTTAACGTTAAGTAAACAGAAAACAGTTGATCAATAATATGCAGCGCCACATATGTTTTGTTAAGCATTTTTAAACCTGTATAGAAAACTCACTTTATAACTGTACACAGCAGCCTCCTAAATAATGAGGAGTCAATATAAATGATTTACCTTCTTATTTTACTCATTGTGAATAAATAATTATTATTTGCTGATGATCTTAAATTGTGTAAGTCTATAAAATGTCCACTGGACAATCAGTTATTACAGAAATCAATAAACCAACTTCTAACTTGGTGTTGAACCAAAACGTGAACAAATGTTTTTCAATGACTTATTCATGAAAAATAAACTTCATCCCTGGTAATTACACATAAATGGGTTGCCTTTAAAATCAGTAGCCAAATAAAAATATTTAGGTGTAGTTTTCAATTCAGTGTTTAGTTTCAGTGATCCTGTTCATCATTTGACATCTGCTTCATATAAGCTTTTAGGCTTTCTGAAAAGAAATTTACGCTACTTTCATAGTGTTGAGACTATTTTAAAATTATACAAAGCACTCAGGAGAAGCAAGTTGGAGTACTGTTCTTTGTTTGGAATTCATTACCTATCATAGAGAGCGAAAGGTTAGAGGTAGTTCAAAATAAAATATTAAGATTTCTATTTTTCAAACAATATAACCTTTTTTGTACATTTGATATGCCTTCTGTACACTTGAGAAATATGTTCCGTTTACCAACCTTATCATCGAGAAGAGAGGTGTATTTAATGACATTTTTGCATAAATTAGTAAATGGTTCAATAGATAGTCCTACTAGTTGTTAATCGTACTTTAAGAGATTGTTCTTTATTTTCACTACCAAGGTGTAAAACCGTTACTTATTATACATTTCCTTTATTTAAAGCCTTAAGAATTTTAAATGATAATAAATTTGAACTAGATGTATTTCATGATAACTTAAGTGGTTTTTTAAAGAAATATAGCAACCTTATTTTTAATGTTTTTTTGTTACTACTTATTGTAGGATTAAATTATAGTACTTTATTATTTGTGAGTTAAGTGAAAGTTCTGTTAATTTGTATCATTACATACAGTGTAAACTTGTGGCTTAGTTTGTATTTGAGCTGAATATGCCAGCAAATTGTTTATACATATAATTATTTTAGATGTTATACTATTATCATTTGGATTGTTAAGATAGCTGTTTTGGATCATTACAACCTGTAGCTGTCATGTAAAATACTTCAATACATAAATAAATAATGCAAGAAAAAGGTTTACTCAGCCACGTTTTTGAATTATTTATAATGGGCATTGGCACTTCACCATGTACCGCTGAGAATTTGTTTTTCAAAAGATGATGCACTTCACTTTCTCCAAGAGGTTTTATATTCAGACTCTCCAGAATCTGAGCGTCATGAGCAGATGGCTAAGTAAAAATAAATTGTGACCAGGTGATATTGGTTAAAACAGTGTCGTTGCACTTTGAGATTAAAATTTTATTCTTGTTGGAAAGTTATTGAAGATATTTATTTGAAAAACATCTATATAAATATATATCTTTATGAATTCATTATTTTCCTCTCCATTATAAATGGTAGTTTTATAAAAGATCATGATATTCACAATAATACCAGAATCCATAATCAACATAAACTGCACCATCATAAGGTTAGTATATATCGAAAATTATTAATCTTTCAAATCAGGATTGAATAGTTTAACCGATTACCAGAACATTAAAATACAGAACAATTACAAACTCTGTTCGGTGAATTTAAAAGCACTTTTAATCAAGTATCCTGTTACAGAGTTGGGGAATTTATGGATCACTCATACATCATACATAGCAATTGATTTTACAAACAAAATTTCAAGAATAACTTTGTAATTTGATGGCAGTAGAATACAAATGTAGAAAATAAAGGTATCAGGAGATCTACAACATTGTGTTTAATTAAATTCATTTTCTAGTAGTAATGAGAGGAACAAAATAATAAATTGAGGATGTCTATATAATTAACTACAAGGGCCAGGGTCTGTTGACCTTAACTAGGGGGCTGCTAGGCTCTAGTTAATAAATAAAATATTATTGATTTTGTATATGAAAATAAAAATTTTTACAAAATAATAAAAGCTTGTTCCAGGCCCCTATTAAGACTAAAATTTCACCGATACCTTTGGGTCAGTTTATACAACAACGTATATGTTTAAACGTTTAGTTTAAATCACAAAATCCTACTCCTAGGGAATGTTTCACGAAAGGTAAACACCCATATATAAATGTAGAAAATAATAATTAGAACTAAGTATCCTGGTAAAAACATTTTTAATTAACACAACCGGTTTCGGAAGTTGACTCCATCATTCAGGTGGGTTAGGAATAAGTTTTCGATATTATTTTTAAATAACAAACCAAAACATGTCAAAATTACAATCAAATCATGTGTTACAGCTTTTTAGGATTATTTTAAAATATAAACTAAACTACTATATGAGTTATAATTTTTTCATTTTTGCAATATAGTTGAAGATTGGGTTTTATAATTGAAATGCGTGTTGTTTAACAACCCATCTTCGTCTTGCCTCTTATTTAGGTAGATGTGAAGATCTTCCTTACAATCCATAGTTTCACCTTTCTTCAGATATTCAACTATTTGCATGTTAATTTGCAAATTCGTAAATGTATGGTTTGAATCTAATAGATGTTCTGCAAAGAAAGACTTCATCGTTGTCATATTATTTGACTTGAGGGCTTGTATATTCTCTTGAAATCTCTTGAAGGCTTATTATATGAATCTATGTTTTGGTGGCTGGTTTCTTTTTGGGAATATTTGTTAATTCAAGAAAGGCATTATTTATGGTTTTGTAACCCAGGTTGAATTTTGTGCTTCGAAAGGTTTTTCGCAAGGCACTGTTAATAGATCTGTCGAATGGGGCAACTATGTATTCCTTTTCTTCATTTTTCGTATATGTATATACAAGGATAGTTTACAGCAGCTCTTGTGGTCGTCTGATAACTGGAGTGCAGGGACAACGTTGTACATTTGACAAAATTCAAGTGAGTGGAAGCCGTAGACTGCAGGTTTATAAAAACAAAGCAAACCAAAGAAGCTGGATGGCCAACTTGCAGACGAGTTCAAATAATGCAGTGGCAATAGACAACGGGTCGAAAGATGAGTTTAGGAAACAATAAAGAGGATAAATTGGAGTTTGTAGTGTTTGCCGAGTTAATAACATAACCATAATCTGGATCACCGAGATCCTGGGGAAACTGGACTTTGCAAAGTCTGTCTACCATTCGCAGTGTTTGTGGGTTTGTTCTGCCCTAATCTCAAGAGAACTGCAATTTTTATAAACTTTCAATGTGATTTATTGGCTAGTGCAATTAAAATTAAAGTAGTTTTTCATCTAATGAGCACTTTCTTTATTCACTGTGTATAAGATAAACTCTTAACTCTACTTTAGCACCAAAAAAATCTATGCTTCCTTTCAACTGCTTCAGTTTATGTCGTTTGCCTGGTATCAGTAGAGCGGGTTTAGGATAAAAATGCAAAATGCATGTTAAAGTTTCATGATTGCTTAACTCATAAAAAAACTGTGTTAAAAAACACAGGATGGATAGACATTTCAAAAATAATCTTTTTGTTTAACTTACTGTTGGGAGTTATTCGCTCATTTACTTTGACAAAATAGGGAGAAAAAATTTATTGTATGTAATTATGATATGTGATGGACTCCTAGTGATGACTAGGACAGTTTTGTTATGAGTTAAGGCTTTAAATTGTGTGTGAAATCGTTCATATTTTTTACTTTAAGTTTGTTACAGAGCCTAAATCGCCATTTTAAACGGGGTAAGGTGGGAGTAGAATAAATTTTTTACGTAGGGGGCCAGCGATTGTAATCTGACCCTGAGCCCAACTCAGAGATGTGGTTACCTTAACCTTAACATAGTCAATTTTTTCATAAGTGAAATATGTCTCGTACATACTCAAATGTGAAAAGTATCATAATCAATTATTGAAAGCTTTTGGCTATGCAACGTATGTATAGTTTGACTTTGGAAAATAAATTTAAAAAGATAATTTGCCAATGACTGGTATTACTAACCTTGTCATTTGAGCATATTTAATTTTATGTTTCATAGATGTATTTTAATGTTTTATTTTAAAATTTAATGCTCAAGTGTTTTATGATTCTTACGGATATAAAACCTTTTACAGGTTAGTAGAAAAGTTGGTAAATATTAATTTATATTGTCTGGTAAACTTGACCAATACATGACTTACATGACTAATGCCTATGTAATTTCACAAACCCATCAGGTGTTACAGATATACAGGGGCGTAACCATGGGGGGGGGGTTCTGGGTCATGACCTCCTCCATAAGACCCATGAACTGTACAGTAAAAAATATTAATTCCAAAGCTCAAAATTATGATCAATGTAATATGATATGATATGTAATAGTAAGCAAAATAAATTTAAAAAAGTCCCGTAGCAAGACTCCGAACGGCGAAGAAACTATGACTCTTGCATTGTAGCCAAACACCGATGATCTGATTTGCTTATGTGATGGGCATTATGTTGATATGACCGAACCCTCTCCCCTCCCTCCAGCGGTTCACACGTCTTTGAAGCAACCTCTAGATCCTGGATCCCCCCCCTATTCAAAACATTCCAAAAATCCCAGAATTTACGCTACTGCAGGTAAATAAGTAATTTATATACAAAGCTGCATGATTTTTGCCTTTTAATTGCTCATATAGGACCTACCAAAACCGTATTTGAATTTTATTTTGAACAAGGATTTATATTTACTGCAAATTAATGAACACTACAAAAATACTTTTAGAAAGTCCTAGGAATGTTGGCATGATAATGGTTTTCAACATTTCTTATGGACCTTTATTAGTTAAAATCTCTGTATGTTGTACAACAAGCAGGTATAAACTTATTTAGAAAAATAGAAATATTTTTTTCGTATGGAATTTTGTAAATAAAAGCAGACTTGCTGTTTCATTATGGCGATCAGAAAAAAATATAAGCAGTACTATCTACAGTACCTTTGCAGTGTTGGGTGTGAAGTATGAGGAGTGAGAAATGAGGAGTGAGGTATGGGTGTGAGGTTGAGGTATGAGGTATGGGTGGAGGTATGAGGTGTGAGGATTGTAAAGTGAGGTATGGGGAGTGAGGTGAGATGAGGTAGTGAGTGAGGGATGTGAGGAGTGAGGTATGAGGAGTGAGTATGGAGTGAGTGAGTGAGTGAGTATGATGAGTATGGGTGGTAAGAAATGTGATGGTATGAGCGATGGTGAAAGTGAGGTGATGCGATGATATGTGAAAAGATGATGATACGTAAGATGAATGAATGATGGATGAGTATAAAGGAGGATGAGAATGAATGAGCATAGGAGTAAGTAATATGGCGAAGATGATGATAAAATGAACGAGATGGAAGTAAAGATAGAGGATATATGGATGAAAGGATATGATGATGGGTAAGTAATGCGAGAAAGTGAATGTACGATGTAAAAATGAAAGCCGAATAAAAGTAAAGGAGAAATGAAATGATGATGAAAATATGAAAGATCAAAAAATAAAAAATGAGAAAGTAAAAGAAATAAATGAAAATGGAAATGATGATAAAATGAAAGTAAAATAAAATAAAATGTGATGATGAATGAGTGTGGGAGTGAGGTATGGGGAATGTGAGGATTGTAAAGTGAGGTGTGGAGTGAGGGAGTGAGTGAGAATTGTGAGGAATGTGGAGTGAGGTATGGGTAGTGAAAGGAGCTAGGTATGTGGCGTGAGGACACGGGATTAATTTAGACTTGTCGGGAAAGGTCTCCCCCGGAGGTCGTCAAACGTACGCTACAGATCGGGGGTTGAGACTCCTGCTCAGTCTCCAAACAAAGCTACGACTACATCCCAACCGCCATATCGGCTTTATATCGGCATCAGTGCATCACTATTCCTATCCAACACTGTTGTTCGTGTACTCCCTAGTCACTCACTACATACGACTCAGAATGGTCTCAGTCAACCTAATAGTAGTGACAGCCCGAAGATACGCTCGTTCTTCCATAGCCCCCCTGCCCAAACCACCCGAATGCATTTTCTCCATTTAATAATGACTGCAGAAATTGTTTCCATTGTTTTAGTCGATACTTGCTTCCGACCTTATACACTGATCGAAACCTAAAGCGGCAGCAGTTATTGAAAGCAATATCTGTAAATATAATAAGTACTCGAAAAAGTAAAATTAATTTTTGATTTCAAGGAGTAGCCGAAGCGTACATATTTAAATTCTTACTGCGAGTTTTGACAACACTTCAAGCTTAGAGGTTTTCGATACAAAGTTTGAAAAATATGCTAAAATGTCCATAGAATTGACAGAGCCCAACAGTTTCCAAAACACTGTATCAAACACTTCAATACTGTACAAACATGTTCAATAACTGCAACCATTTAAAAGAACGTAGATGAGCCAAGCGTTGAAAAATCAAATTGAGACAAGTAATAACGAAAATACCATAAATTGTGAAATTCACAGCTATCTTCGTATTATTAAGAAACGAGAAACGGCGTAAAATCAATCAACGAGTAGATATATTTAAATATTTGCAGGAGAGAATATTGACAAAACGATCAGTAAAGGGAAGGGTCCAATTAGGAAGCGTGATTCAGTGCACCTGGGCCTGTGATTGGCAAGTATCTTCAGTCTAGACGCAATAAACACCCCCCGCGGCCCCCGGCCCAACCTCCCGTGCAATACTTCGACCGCGATACATCGGCGTGCCTGGACGCCGGCCGCCATCCGCCGGCTGACATATTTAAAAATAAACAAACACAATATCTACTTTTATATTCTTTGTGTACACAATACAGTAATGTAATTTGGCAGTGGAACCCTTCGGCCACATGTAGCCTGCCAGGCTGCCCTATTGCTGATCCTTGTGCAGGCGCGCGGCGTGCGCGATATTGTGAGGACTCGAACTCGCCGGTGTATGAGCGGGGCACAGGTCACCTGCCAACCTACTGTACACCGAGAACAGTAGTGTACGCTCATAGATAAACTAGAAGCAATTAGTGATAAAATACACGAAAGTCCGCAATGTAATAATCAATACAGTTAAGTTACAAAGATGTAATAAAACACGTAGTTTAGATAAAAATAAATCGTGCACATTTGAACACGTTAATTTTTAGTTAAAACTAATTGAAACATTAAAAATTTGTTTGGCTATTTATTTGAAAACATCAATATTGTTATGGGAATGAAGCAGTCATGGACGTACTGCGTAGTATGCGACACATACGGCATTGTGGACAACTTTACTCGCGAAACACGTTGCTGACCAAATTGAATAAGTTTCAATACCAGTTACTTTATTGGTAAATGTATACATTGCATCTACAAGTGTGATTGTTTTATCACAATATTACCTAGTACAGACTACAGTACATACCTAAGGGCGGTGGTGAGCGGAAAGCGGAGGTGGCCCGGCCGCGGCGAGGCGGCCGGGCGCAATGAGTGAGGCTGAGCGCTGAGGCAGTCGGACTTGAGACGACGGTACGGCGCGGCGAGTCTGCATTGCGGGCATCGACCACTTGCGCGCGCACTGCAACCAGCAACCCTCCCGCACCTTCAGTGCAATGTTTACCTGCACTGCATGCAACCACGTGATGCCACCCTCACCCCCTCACCACGTCCGCTCCGCTGTCTCCGCGTCCCCGCTCACCGCTCACCGCTCAGGTGTTTGCCGTCAACGCGCTCACAGTCGTCTCAAAATAAGAAGATACAGGACACGGCAGTGAGAAAAAGTCCCGTCAATTTGATATTTGAGCCGCTCGCCAGTTTTGTATGAGTATAATCGCCCTTCGGGCTAGCTGGGGGCTGCGCCTCTCAGATCCACACTCGGCCTGCAGTCTCGTATTTTGGGGGCATTCGCGACAAATGTGCTTCACCCACTGCCCACTGGTTTTATAGGACAAATAATTTTGGAAGATGTAGCTGTAATAACCAGAGCAAAAATATTAAAAAATGTATTAAAGTTCAAACTTTAGGTGACAAATAACCACACTTTCTTTAATATAGAGTGAATTTTTGTACGTTTTTCCCAAATTAACACATTTTTTTATACACACACACACATGCAAATAGATTTGAAATGTGTGGGTGGTTGATAAGTACCGTAACTAAGAGCCTAAACACAGCGAAAAGTTGAGTTTTTGACAAATTAACTGATCTAGCAAACGAAACCATCAGAGGTGGGAAAAAATGTTAAATATAAACAGTTGTTCATCAGATTAAAGTTCCGAGAAACTGTTATGCCGCTATTTTTCAGATTTTTCCCGCAGGTTTCTCACCAACAGCTCCAAAAAAGTGTATGGTTGAGGGGGTAGCATGCCGGGAAGTGCCTAAACATTTACTCGTCCAGTCACCTGTACAACCGGCTTTACAGTATATTGAAACTTAATGTAGGCTCCGAAAAGTCACACCGGAAGCTCTAAAGATGTCAAATGGAATAGGGATGAGTTTCGAAGTTTAGTCGTCAAATCAATCACCAAGCGCGGTTGCCATATCGAGTGGAGTGTAGAGTGTTCCATGGTCCGCTAGGGTGGTAGACTGGTAGACCACCAAATTTTCAGTTCACAATAATGCCCACGACAATATTTGTAGGCGATAACCTTTGGGCTGATATCAAGGCATAGAAAAATGAAAACACTACTATTATATTTTTCTATATGATCAAGGCTAATCAGCGATAACGTCCACGACAATTTCCAGGTCTCCGAGTTCTGCCCTACACTAATAAAGTACGTACCATGATTAAGGGTCCGCCTCCGTGCGTACATAGCCCAAAATACGTTTACACTATAAACGTTACAGTTGAGTATTTACTCGTCTTAAAGCCAAGAAAATTTTCCACCAGTAGAAGAGCGCCGTTTTCAAAACTACCAACTAAGCCTACCCTAGCGTTGAAAACAGACACTGACGTTTTTCAAAGTACAATAGTGGAAGTTGATATGTTCAAAAATCAATGATGTCGATCTCTATACAAGATTAGAATGCGTCTTCTAGGTTCAAAAGCGCACAGTTTGTTCAATTAAAACAACTATATTGAATGGTGAAAAACGTACCCGTGCAAACCCTTACAGGCGCACGTTTTCAAGTACAACAGTTTTTCGTGAGATCTATTCTAAAGTAAAATCGTTATGAACCCTCAAAGCCATGTTTTTGCAACTAAAGATTCTTCCACTTAGAGCAGTATTTATTTTCAAAACACTAAAAACCTTTTTTGCTAAAAGCTCTGAGTGTGGTATAAAATATGATAATATGTACACATTAAAATTAAGAAATTCTAATAAAGTCTGTGTGCCAAGACTTCATTTAACTTTTTACACCAAAACCTTTTCATTCATAGCACCTACGATTTTTAATAAGCTGCCCGACTATATTAAAGTACATACAAATACAAACACTTCTTTTATGCAGGTTAGAAACTGGTTACTCTCTCAAGAAAATATAGAAGGCTTATTTGAAATTATTAGCTAGTAACCCATTTTGTTTCCAATTCTATTTGTATTAACAGAAATACTATTGTTTTATTACAAATTATTTTCGTTCTGATTTGTTAGTTTTTAGTTATGTAATTTATCTGTATAATCTTTGGGCTCACTTCTCCGGTTCTTGATTGTTCACGATCAGTACGGGCTGGCGAAAAGTCGGGCTGCCTTTATATTTTTTGAGACAGCGTCTGTGTTGGCGTCCAGCCCAGGAACGCTTGGGTACCTTGGTCCGGGGTGGTGAGCTAAATTCTGTTCTTTATTTAAATTAGAGTATATTATTTTTATCATACTGTATATATCGCTTGTGTTTTTAAAAGTTGTTATACTCTTAGAATTGACTTTGCTCAATAAAATGAACACAGCACATTTCCATTGTATATATTTAAATAAATTTTAGGATATCATTAGTTCATTTGTGTGCTCCTGAGCCCTTTCTTAATATTTGTTTAATATTATTATGATGGAACAATATTATTATGATGGAACCCCTGATCGGGCAAAATTGTCCTAGGGGCCCTATTTTTTCTTTGTACTTTGTAACCTGTACTGAGTACTGTATCACTGTAACAGATGTGAAAATTGTGTTTATTTATGTTACAACTGATGTTTATTTATGTATAGTGTACACAATTGTAATCTACCATGTACAAAGAAAATAAAGAATTTATTATTTTGACAAACCGCATCAGTTGAAAGAAAGCCGTTCATGCGCGGTGTCGTGCGTTCCTTGTGCGGACGAAGAACTTTACCTGAAGAGTCCACCGAGGCGTAAACTTAAGTAAAAAACTCGATGGGATTGATACGAATAATTAAATGCTTGAAGTAACCTTTGAACATTTTGGAACCCAATTAATAGTTTCGGTTGAAAAAACAAATCAAAATTGTACAATAAGTACGCAACATTGGAACAGCGAAATGTTATCCGGTAGCGGCTTTGCGATGAGAAAATTGAGTTTGGTCGTGTGGTAGAACGGATCTGCAACAACAAAGGGTGGTCACTGACCACAGAGTGGTGGACGGCGTACTACGGTGACAAGTTTAATCAACATAGTAATCAAAGCTTGCGGTTATCTGCTTTATCACTATCTACTAGACACAGTGCTTTTGTCCGACACGTTAATTACGTTTTGGCTTGCCACAACAGCCGAACACTAAAACGTGTACCAGACACTATTAATCTGTTATCTGGCGAGGACACAGCTTTGAATTTCCGATAGTTGTTCAGAAAACAACGCTTTCTGGTGTGTTGCACAGTTTATCTCTACACATGACTATACTGTTATTACACTGTCTTCTATATAGATTGACAGCAGTGGATGAACATGTTTGAAAGCTTATAATTAATTAGGCACTGATAAATGAAATTGGCAGATATCGAGAACATGTATGAACAGTCAAATTCAAATATATATACAGGGTGTCCCATAAGTAAAGTGCCAGACTCTAGGAAAAGGTTATAAGGGTCAAAATAAAAAGAAAATCAAGAATAAAATGTTTTCCAAAAACGCTTAGTTAACCAGATATTCGCTATTTTATATTTGTCACTAATTATTTATTATCTCCCACACCACATATTGGATTAAACTCAAACTTAGCATACATTTGTATCTAAGTAAGACCATTTATGGAAAAAGTTACCAGCATAATCTAACTTATAACTTTAAAACGGTGGCTATCTTATGGTATTTTTAGGGCATTTTTGGCGTTACACCTTATATAGCGAATAAACTGTGAGTTTTACGATAAAATGTAAAGAATACCGTTTTGTAGAGAATTTTATTACCTATCTAATGACACCAAAGTCAAATAAAACTATTAAGAATTAACAAAGTTACAGTGGAAACCGTGGCAAACATCAAGAGAATGGGGTGAAAAGTTGTCTGTTTTCAGCCAAAGTTTCCCCTACAGTTTCGTTATTTCCCAATATAATTTTTTGAACTTGGTGTCAATAGATAGGTAACGTTTTGAGGTAATAAAATTCACTACGAAACGTTATTCTTTACATTTTATCTTTAAACTCAGTATTCGCTATTTAAGGTGTAAGGCCAAAAATGCCTTAAAATACCATAAAATAGCCACCGTTTTAAAGTTATAAGTTAGATTATGCTGGTAATTTTTTCCATAAATGGTCTTACTTAGATACAAATTTATGTTAAGTTTGAGTCAAATCCGATAAATGGTGTGGGAAATAATAAATAATTAGTGAAAAAAATAAAATGGCGAATATCTGGTTAACTAAGCATTTTTGGAAAAGTTTTTATTCTTGATTTTCTCTTTATTTTGACCTATATAACCTTTCCCAGAGTCTGGCACTTTGCTTATGGGACACCTGTATATTGTTTGGCACAGGTTTGTCTTAACTTTTTGACGAGTCGTCAACCTGAGGAGCGTATTTCTGTACTTTGTCGCAACTATTAACTACTTAGGGCCGGTTTCCCCAAATTCTCGTTGTCCCGGTTTACTTTGTACCGATCAAAAATGTATACCTCGGGTTTAAACTCCGAGGCGTTTCCCCAACTTTTTGACTGGCACAGCATAGATTAAACCTCGCATGTCTGTTTTCTGTTTGATTTCGGTAGAAACAGACAAAAAAGTGTGTTCGATCAGAGTTGAGGTTATGTTTACTGACTCCCAATGTAAAGAAGATAGGCCTATTTTGTTTGATCGCAATTTCTATCTCATTCCCGTTTACTTTTCTCCATTGGTATGAAAGTATGAAACGCGGACACAAACGGGCTAGAGCATCAGACACTTGCTTAATGATTTTGCTAACGGAGGACTTGTGCATTCTGCCCAACTCCCCTACGTCGATAAAAAGGACTGGAGGCATAGAAACTCAATGCGCACTAAAATGTATCCGCAGGTGACAAGGCTCGATTTTTATTACTTGTGGATCTCAAAGAATCACTAATCAAATTAAGCAATAATCTTGCAGTTTCCTTTCTCATTCGAAATCTTTCAAAAACTTTTCCTTCTTCCCATCTCCCGAAATTATTAACTCTTTCAGTCTTTCCCTGATTCTCGTAATCCTCTTCCTCAACTTCTTCTAATATTTTCAACAGTTCATCCATTTGACTAAATAATTATGTACTGTACTTAAACGAAACAAAAAAATACTATTTTAAAAAGTAGGCTACTGGCTAAGTATTTGTAAACTTACTATTATGGCTAGGCTTTGATTTCCAAATTTGAGGAGTTATTCATTCCAATATTATTTATTTCCATAATATTTCCAACAGTTCAATGAATTAATCCATTTAACTGATTGTGCATTTAAAAATAAAAATAGATACGACGATTTATAAAAGTAATAGGGTAAGTATTAGTGAACTTAATATTATGGTGCGAAGGCTAGTCTTTGATTTACAAGTTTGAGGTTAGGTTTTTGTTTATTTCGACTAGTATAACTTTGTATCAGACGTTTAAACCACCTGCCGAGGCCAGTTAGTTTGTTCCGGCCAAAAAGACGGTACAAATTTTGGAGAAACACCTCATCGAGATAAAACGCGGTTTAAACTGCCGATCTCAGTTAACTGACGTTGGGGAAACCGGCCCTTAGTCTTACAACAAACCTTTGAGTAATGATCCGCAATATGACGAAATCAGTTGATCTTGATTTGTAATATTCGTTCAACCGTGAACACGCCAAGGGTTTCGTGTCAGGTGGGTATAAAATATGTGCATCTCATCTGTTGTTTCTCGGGTTTAACGAGTTCACCGTTATTAACAGTAATAAATGAAAAGCAACATTTGAGTTTAATAAATATGAATTTTGTGTCAGATTTAATTTTGACAGGCACATACATTTGTATGTGCAAACTCGGCTATCTCCTTACGCAAAGGAAAATATAGCGGACAAAATTACAGGGTGTGACCAAAATGACTATGACTTTATAAATTACCAGACTAATGCAATTACTATGATCAAAGCGAGAAAATTTAACTAGAACGTTCAGTAGACGGACCCACGACGTTTTACAACTTCTATTTGAGCATACAACTCGTCAAAGTACAGTATTTCAAAAGTCATTTTGCTAAATTAATTAAACTCCTAGCAATAAAAAGTCAAAAGTCAAAATAATTTTTATTTTCCATTCAATATTACAATAAAAAAATACATCAATTGTATATACATATAGACATGGAATACAAATATCAGTTAACAAAAGGAAATACATATGTTTGTCCACTAATCTAATTGAATTTACATTTCTAACTATAATAAAATAGATTGTATCTAAAATTACAATCTACAATTACTTAATCTAACAGCTTAATTTTTAAGTATTCCTTTTACATCTATGTTTTGAAATTGAAAAAAAACATAGGCCACACCTGTGCGTAGGCTTGCAAGTAGGATCAAAAATTCGAATGGAGAAAAATATGAACCTGAATAAAACTGTTTGACGTGAAAGTGTATTAAATTGTTAAGTAGTACATAGTATCTTGAATTTACGTATTGGTGGTTAACAGAAATGATGCCTGTTGTTAAGCCTAGTTAAAAACAAAAACGGAAACAAACAAAAAAAAAAAAAGCCTTATTTAAAAACATTGCTGGAGTCGTATCAACTGTTGTCGCGTGCGTGTGTTGAGCAGGGAAGTGTGGTGTATAAAAGGTAAAGTTTGTCTTGTTTAACGAGGCGAAGTTAGGACTACAAAGTCCTCTCTACCACTCAACCTAGATTTTTACCTAGCGTCACCGTATAAGTCACATTACAAATTGTAAGTGGTGACTGCGGGGATTGAACCCGCGCCACCGGAGTGATGAGCTCCGGAATCGCGCGCGATACCAATCCGCCACGGATCCGCTATGTGTGTGAGTGAGGTGCAGTGTTCATGTCCGTCTGTACAGAGACACGAAAGCCTGATCTCTTCCAAGCCAAGAAACACGTTTCTTGAATACGTATGCGGAGTTAGACCTGAACAGGACTAAAGCGTTCGTTTAGTCTCTACACATATTTCTGTAAAGAACATGGCTTGCATAGTAGGAGTTTGTTGTGAGAACGGTTTTGTTAAATACGATGGAACCAAGACCTATCTGATGAGCATACCTGGTATTGTGTGCATGAGCAATTTGAGTTAATATTGAATTGAAATGTTTGAAGATATGAATTAAAAGGGTTTAATACATAGATGGCGTAAAGAAAGAATTCCTGTGTCGGAAAATAGAGAGTCAGTAGCATGCCTTCTTCCTAATCCAAACCCTACTTTGATAATAGATTTCTGAATAATCAGCAGGATTCTAGATGATTACTGTAAGCATTTCCACAGGCAATTATTCCAAACGACAGTAGTGATTGAACATATGCGAGTTTTATTTCATCACGATTCAAAACGTCCCACCGATAATAAATAAACCAATTCATATTTTGTTTCACTTCAAGGCTGCGTATAATAAAGGAGAGCATCACTTTGATGTTTGTGTGCATTGCAGGCACAATAATGACGGTATACAGGACACCAAACCGCTGGTGCGGTTCCGAGATTTGATTGGTTCTGATGCTCATCTTCTGTTTCAACTCTGATAAATCTAGGAAAATAATTACTACTGCCCACGAGCACTTTTTGATGAATCTCAAATACAAACCTGTGACAAATCTTAGATACTTGTTTCCTCACACTAAGCTTTTCTATCTGTATCATTAATCATTATAATTATGGAAGGATTACACGTAGTTTACCTTTCAGTTGGCAGCTTGGAAAGCTCATTTACTGTACTAAGTTGTTAGCGAATTTCCATAAAAATGGAGCTATTCATTTCTCTCGCCAAAGAGAAGGACACGTCGTGGAAAGGTGCGGTTTGCAGTGTTTTGCTTCCAAACATCTTCCGAGTCAAATGGCTAAATATGTGTGGCTATGTACCGAGTGTCCCACGAAGAGGTTTAAACGTTTAATTTAATATTACGTGCCCATTCATGCACCGAACTTGTTTAAACTTTACACAGTTTACAAAGTAGGTTCTAAAGATATTCTGGGAAAATTTCAGCTCCCTAACCTTTGTATGTAGTAACAAAATTGCGGCATATTGAAAATTTTACCAATTTGCTTCCTATAAAACTACTTTCATGAGTTATCTGATCGTGGAAGTGATTATTTAGATTGGCCACCCCGATCACCAGATTTAACTGTATGTGACTTCTTTTTATGGGGTTACTTGAAGGAACAAGTTTATACCCATAGCTTCAATAATGATGAGGAACTAAAACGATCAATAAAAGAGGAACTTCTCCGGATACCGCGGAGTTTCTTTGTGCTTACGAATCATTTCTTAAGCGCTGTTATCAGTGTGTTGCTGTGGATGGGTTACAGTTTGAATAATTTTGGACTTAAGGGTTTTCATTAGGCTATGTTCTATTTTTTTTATTTAAAATCACATTGCCCTAGAGTGTAACAATAAAAATATTTAAAAAAACAAAATCACCTTTTTTAATGGTTTTAAAGTATTGTTTTCCAATATGCCGCCATTTTGTTTCTACAAAGGTTAGGGAGCTGAAATTTTATCAGAATACTTTTAGAACCTACCTTGTAAACTGTGTTAAGTATGGTGCATGAATGGGCACGTACGGTAATATAAAATTAAACGTTTAAAACTCTTCGTGGGACACTCGGTATATTATATGCATGTTTGTGTGACACATTTCTGGTCCGGTTGTCATGAAATTTGCTACAAATGTTCCTTTTGTAAATCTCTAGGTTAAGTTCGCTAACCAGCTTGATCGGATTGTCCGTTTCAAAATGGTGGCCATTCAATGTTTAATTTTACCTATATAATTGTAGCTACACCATAAATGAATACACAGTACAACCTGTACAATATATTTCAACCTCCTTAATCGAATAAAAAACTCCCGTCACTCTAGAAGTTACGGTAAAAAGTCATTTAATTTTATTATTAAGTCAGAATTTCTTGATTTTGACATTCAGAGCACTGGGAAGAGATTAATCAGTGTGTATTAAATAGACAAAAATTCACCTAAATCAGCTTCTAAATAACTTAATAGCCTTGGTCTCCTAGGTGCCAAAAGTAAACAACTTTTTTATTTGAAAACAAATAATAGCTACTATAACAGTTGTTGTTTGTTTATTTTGAAATTTAGCGTTACAAAATAAATTTATTTCAATTCACAGTAGCGCTAGTGGCTATGTGTCGGCTATGTGTTAAACCAGAGTTTGACTGTACTAATTTTCAGAAAATCTAGGTTTACTTCTTCTCATTTTATCGTATTATTATTTTAAACCCGCTCATATAGCACTTTAAAGCAATTTAAATTTTAATTTATGTCATCTTTTAATTTCTTAAATTCCCTTCTTGTCATAATACTAAACATTCAAACATTTATTGAGGTTATTGTACAATGGATTGTGTTGACACTTCATAATAGTTATAGCTAATTTTGAAACATACTAAATTTTAAAATGATAAAGTCCCCGGTACCGGGTTTGGCCAAATTATAGTTGTAACATTTATATTTATCTAGTAAAAGTTGTCTTGAAAGTAAAGTAGTGAAGCCTTATTTTGATAATGAATATTCAATTTGAACTACCAATTAACTCACCCACACTATAAAATGCTTTGTTCAGTAAGAATTGTTTTAGCTTTCTTTTAAAATCTTTAAATCAGTTTCTGGTCTAATATTTAGAGGTAATTTATTGTACAGTCTAACTCCAGCTACACAGGGAAGTTGATCATATATGTAAAGCCTATGATAGCTATTTCTTAGTTGATTGGCGTGCCTAGTATTGTGGGTATGGAGATTCGCTCCTGTCTCTAAATCACATTTTGTTAAAAAAAAATTGTTTCCAAGATGTACATACAAAGTAGGGTCAAAATTTTAAGGGTTTTGAAAATGTCCCTACAAGGTTCACGAAATCTTGCCTTAGAAACAATTCGGATGGTTTTTTTGTAAAATAAATATGCGCATAAACCTTTGGTCTGAACATGCTCCCCATAAAGAAATTCCATAATTTATGTAAGGGTGAATCGGACCAAAATAGGCAGTTCTTAAAGTCGCACAACTACAGTATTCAGCCAAATTTCGAAGTAGAAAGATACTTGATGCAGTTTTTGTACTAACACTTTCTATTTGTGAATCCCATGATACATTTTTATCAATATGGATTCTTAGAAACTTAACTGTAGGCACTTCTTCAATGATATCTTCATCTATCATAAATAGAGGTGTACGTTCATTGTCATAATTGGGATGGTGACTCAATTTAAAATGAACATAGTTTGACTTTGACAAACTAGTTTTTAAATTTAGATGTTGAAAATATTCAGATACTCAGTTGCGATATCAGAATAACAAGTTTTCAAGATACCAAAAACATCAGCATTTGATTGAGTTGCGGAAGTATATGGAATTAAATTTTCAATCGTGTTTTACCATGACTGATTTCCAAGATATTGGTCAATTTTTCAGCAATAAAACATGAATATAAATCAAGATAATTTTACTTTTCAAATAAAGCCGACACAGGTTAAATCGTTTACTGCATGCGCGCTTTCCACGTGCAGGGCGTCATCGCCAGGCTTGTTACGTAAATGAAAACGTTTTAATTTACGTAACAAGCCTGGCAATGACGACTTGCACGTTGAAAGCACTCGTGCATTAAAAAACGTCTGTCAATATCTCCTCCAGATGATTATGAATACAAATAGCCAAGAGGGCCGGTGAGACTGACAGCCAGTTACAAGAACTCATTGGTCCGTCTCTAAACTGATTTTATCTCTCGTTTCACAATAAAATGTGTCATTTTCAGGTTGAATATTTCACAGGGTTTCTTCAATAAGACTAATGCAACGGTGTTTAGAACAAACATATTCAATGTAGACTTGTTTACCCTAGTTTTCCTGCAAGCTCTGCTTTCCTAGGCGAATAGCTTTCCATGATTGAAGGTGGTATAATATACTTCAAGAAAATATAAAGACATTTTACAATTTATTATTATGACTTTCTTAATTAAAATATCCATTTGTGCAAAAGGTGTTTTTTGAAGCTGTAAGCAGTAACATTCAAGTTGAAAGCCATGTGTTTATTTATTCTTTCAACAAATCAAATAAAACTTTATTTACTATTAGTTACTTACATGAAATATATTTCGTCAATTTTTATTAAATAGTTAAAAAGTTTTATTAAATAAAAACAATTACAAGAAACTAAATACAGAGTTAAAGTCAAATCGTTTATTGCCATTAAATACTATGGTACATAGGCACACGTCAAAATGTATACACTATTCAAATAGGTGGTACTGAGTTTTTCTAGCTTACTCAGTCTCTACCATTCATGGTCCAGAAACTCACTGACTATAGAAGGCATGGTCTAGCTTCCTTAATGAGTTGTTGTTAGGTTCTTGTAAGAGACAGGAAGAGTATTAAAAGTAGCATCCACACTGCAGAAGATGGAGTTTAGAAAAGGTTGTATCTTGGTATTGGGAGATTGCTCGTTACGTAAATTGAGATTAATTTACTGACGGTATAGACAACAGCGAAGGGTTTTTTCGACGAAAGTTAGTGTTTTTAGGATGTAAATTGACGGAAGTGTTTAAATTGTGCTCCTCCCTCAGGCCAGCTCTTAAACGATTAAAGAAAGTAATTCCGTTATAAAAAGAGCCATTTTCAAAGAAAGAAGTTTCGTGCTTAGGAAATATCAGAATATTGTGTCTACTGTTATACAGGGTCGGGCAAAAGTGTGGAAACGCCTTTATAACCTTTTAAGCAGTTTTTTCAGCACAACCGAAATTGGTACATTTTATTAGAGGACACAAAAGTACCTTTTGATGCATACTGACACTTTCCCCCAGCTTTCAAAATGGGGGAATTGGGGGTAGCTCCATAGTTTTCATAGGGAAGCCACATCGAGTAACACCTCATTTTGAAGGTCTTTGAAAATGTTGATGAATGCTGAAAACTAGACGTCTCTATCTTAATCAGAAAGAAATGGCGTCCATTTTAAGTTACACAGATTTTTACTTTAATTGTTTTAGCGTTTTTTTATAACCCAAATTGGTTATTATTAAAGTTATCAGTATCTTTAATGTATACTGACACTTTGCCCCAGTTTTCAAAACGGTGATTGGGGTGGACTTAAACTCTGTGTAACTAAAATCAACGCCATTTCTTTCTAGGTTTAGAGAATTTAATTATCGACATTCATCAATATTTTCTAAGACCTTCAAAATAAGGTATCACTCGATAGGGCTTCCCTATGAAAATATGCCCACCCCCAAATCCCCATTTTGAAAAACTGGGGCAAAGTGTCAGTTTGTATTAAAAGACGAATAAAATGTACCGAGTTCGGTTGCGCTGAAAAACTGGTTAAAAAGTTATAAAGGCGTTTCCACTTTTGCCTGACCCTGCGTATAACTGATGAGCATGACTACGTTCTAACAGGTTTAAGTTACGCTTAACAAATCGCAGGGTTTCATAAATATATAACGAAGGCAAACAGATAATTGTATGTGGTTTTCAACCCAAGTTAACATTTTCATTTTTTAAATATAAAAACCGGAATAACTGTAAAACACCTTCATATTATCTGAAAGAGTACACACTACACACCCTACATATTGCAATAAACAGTTTATTAGGGAAAGGGAAGCTCAGAAGCCCGCAGTTTACCGTAAAAGCCTACTTTATAGTCCTAACTTTGCCACATAATAAAGACTGATTTCATTTCATTTCATTGAGGAGTTTGGTCAAGCCCTATATGGATGAGCAAATCTAGAAAATCGGCAGCATGTTTGAAAAGTACATACTTTTTTACGTTTACATACAGCACCTTTAAAATGGGGTATCACACGACAAAGGGTTTGTTTTTGAACATTTCTTAAAAACTAATTTAACCCGCCATAAAGTGCCTATTGAGAATATTTTTGAGAAAAGACAATGTTTCTAGCTTTTGAGGGTGGGGGACAGATGATCAGCATAGACAGAAATTCACTAGCCGCACGTGCGGTCTGAAACGGTCTGTATATTCAAGCACCTGTATAAGTAACACATGTAGCACAAGGAGTATTTATAAATGAGTAGCAGAGTAGCGGGAGTAGCAGGGTAGCGGAGTAGAGGCGTGTGAGTAAACAAGGTTACACAAGGTTGACTGAACAGTGTTACGTCGCGTCACATCTCACACAGTGATGACTGACTAGTGATGATTCTACCTGTCACTGCCCTCAGTCACACTGCCTGTGCGCGTGTGTGCGTAAATATCAATCGACAGTTAAGTGATTCTATCCAGTTCAACACTCAACTGTACATGTTCATAGGCCTAAAACATTGAAAACGTTGATAGCGCAACAACAGTCATATGCTCAGTTCGCTATATTTTTACCACAGCTCTACAACGCTTTGCCAAGGAGGGGGAGGAGTTCCGGGTCATGACCTTCCCCTGACTAAAGACCCCGAAACGGCCCTTTTGGGATGTAATGTAAAAATAGTAGTTGAATTTACCGACATTTTATTCCACATGTATTACAGCAAATAGGCATTTTTTATACTGTACAGCTAATAAATCACTAAATCACTATTTGAGATGCCGACCACTCTCATGAGGGTATTTTAAGGCAAATATTTGGTGAAGGATGAGTGTGATGAGTGGTAGTAATGAGTTGTGAGGTGTAGTCTTGTTACAAACTAAGGCCGACTCTTCCTTAGAATGGGTCATTAATTAATAGCCCAATGACCAATGGAAATACAAGGACCAACGGCTTAACGTGACTTCCGAACCGCGCAGGTGATGGTCTGATACCTCTAAACGATGGTGGGAGTTGATGCGGGTATCATCAGATGATCACTGAGACTATCTGAGCCGCTTTAGACCTATATCATCCTCAAAACCTGACCTCCATGAAGCTGGATTACAGGACCACGCCACGAGTCCCAGTTATAATAATACACTCCCAAAGCGAAAAACCACTGTCAATACTAATTTGAAATATTAAGCGAAATCAATAAAAAAGACGCAAAACTCGGAACGACTGGAGTAACTATGATTCTCGCACTATTTTGCATACAAATTTAGCAAAATTTCCAGGGGAGGACCTCTGGGCCCCTCTTTTGACTGTGGGGTATTTCCAAACCCCCGGTAGGTCACACATTGAAACGACCTCTTACACTAACCCCCCTTACAAAATCCTGGCTTTGCTACTGCAGATCTATGAAAGGGTACACCCAACACCGGGACTGCGCCACCTAGCGAGCCTCGACTGAAGGGTGGAAAGGGATACCTGAGCAGACATTAGACAGTAAGCAGTATTGCGCCACTCGTCACGTGGTATTTCGTCAAGTGGCGATTCGGAAAACCACTCAACCCTAACATTTAGTGGAATTTAGGATTAGTAACTACCTACCTACCTGCGCACTCGTGGTGTTTCGTCAAGTCGAACATTTGACAGGTCTACAATACAACTAGTTGGGTGTTCAGATAAGGAGTAAACCCCGTTGTATCTGT
Organism: Matsumurasca onukii; assembly: GCA_018831715.1. NCBI lineage: Eukaryota > Metazoa > Arthropoda > Insecta > Hemiptera > Cicadellidae > Matsumurasca > Matsumurasca onukii. The sequence goes on from CM032064.1 coordinate 8,735,750, forward strand.
TTTGGTCATAGTTTTCCTAATATCGACGTTTTCTAACCAATTATCCTACGCAATCTGAGTGTAGCCTACATTTCGGCTATATTTTTCAGTAAAATTTAATAACCTAAGTACTGTTAGTACGGATTGGGAAGCGTTAAGAGTCGCTATACTGACAGCAATGTATTGCATTTTATGTACATGAAGTAGGCTATATTAAACCGACTCAGCATGTCAAACAAAATACTCGTACAACTGTTAATTGAATATAAACCAGGCCGGCACCAAGCTGAGCGCTCAAGCACCGATGACGTGATCTGGTAAAGAATACCCAAGCATATTGCTCGCTTCGCTTGACTCTTTCATCTCGCTTGAGTTCTCTTTTATCACCATAACCCCCTCAAAACATAACTTCGGACACAGAACATATATACTCTTCATATTCCTAAAATGTTTCAGGGCTAATCAGATCCAGAAGTTTTGACGTGAAAGTACAACCCAGACGAAAATCTACTATCAAGTTTTAAAATATTTTCCCTCACTGAAAGTCTAATAACTCGCTCAAAAATATGATAAAAAATGAGGCACCGACAACAGTGTACCATAACCGGTCCGTGGCATCACCGCCTACCTGCTCTCCACCTGCTAACTGCGTCGTACCCGACCTCGTCACCCTCGTCAAATTTCGGGTTGACAAAACGCCACATTTAGTTTGTTCATTTGAGCGTAAAGTAATTTTGGGTAGGTTTAAGCTCCATTTTGGGATTGATTGACAAACACCACTTTCGTTAGGGCTTATCTTAGAGAGTGAACTCATTTCACTGAGGTGGCTGGTGCTACTGCAAAAGGGATCATCATTTGGAAAAGAACGTAGCCTAAACATATATTGTATCTTAGGCTGAATGTAGGTATACACGTCAAACTTTTTATAATTTTACGGTTCTAGGCTTGAATGTTTTTATTTTAAATTTAGTAAAAAAACTGTGTTTTACCCCTCAGAATATTATACTTGAACTGATAAAAATAACTGTTACTCATTTTACTTCGATATACAGTAATTGCTCTGACTGCAAAGTGGTCAAGAATTTTCGGGTGATACCGAACTGGGCTAATGGTAATCCTTTTCAAAGCAACTTTGGGTCGACCCCAAAGGGTCGGTACTGAACTGGGCCAGTGGTCAGTCCCCAGGTAGAACGAGATTACCAAAGGTCACTAACCTTTCCGCAACCCCTTCCGCCTTTTGCAGACTCAGGTGTTGATATTGTCCGCCTCTTAAAACTCAAAAACACTTGTGGGATCATCACATTAATGCAATATATTTTAGGATAGCATCGAAAATGTTTCTGATACGAAAGTTATCCGATCACTCTACTAGCGAAATCTTAGGTACTAGCTGGCCTATTTTAAGTTGATTCAACCCCATATTTCCTTCACTATTTTTTCCTGGGAAGCTGTACAGTCCAAACTTTTAATACTTCAAAAGTCTGTAGTCAAAATACCATTAAAATTAAAATGTAGACAATCGTACCACGATACACTTAAATTAACCCGTTGAGATTTTGACTGTAGTTTCTCTTTATATTTTTGAAACTGAGGTATTCAGTTTAAACAAATCTGCACAAACACTACTCTCAAACGAACACGTCAATTTGTATTCAAAACAAAACATAAATAAAATTTAGTGCATGAAAATTTTATTATTGGTGGTTGAAGAAGGCATAGCCCGAAAGACACTGGTTGTTTTTAAAGCATTTTTAAAAGTTTTGTCATTTATCTTGAAGTCGAACGACAATTTTTATGTTTTTAATTTATATATTTTTTAATACAGGCAGCACATTATCTTCCAAGGGAGCGCAGTTTCATGCACCGGCTAATACCCGAATAGTTGTCTATCGCTAAAATTAAATTAATGAGTGCATATCTATAAGAAATTTATAAATTACTAGCTAAACATTTATAAATTCCCTGCTACAGGAAAATCAACTGGTCAACTAACTCTATAATGTTACTAATACTACACTAGTAGCCCTCCCCTACCCTCAATCACCTACGTCAACGACTGGCCCAGTGCGATACCGATTGCAGTGACCATTGGCCTAGTTCGGCGTTTTAATAAGTCTTTTCTGACCGTTGGCCCAGTTCGACAACCCCCGAATACGTACATAGGTGTTATATTTTGAAAGTTAAAGGTTTTTATTAAAAAAATTGCACGATTTTAGATTGGTAGGCCGATGGGTTTTAACTAGACTTTCATAAACAAATACAATTTAACAAGCGAGTATTAATTAACACGCTAAGAGACTATGCTTGCTAGAATAGTCAGTTTATTTTAAGTTGTAATGGTAATGTACACGGATTAGCATAATACACTCACAACATGGATGAAATTGGAATTTTTTAGAAAAGTGTACCCAACTGAACGATTGTGTCCATTTGGTTCCATAATTTTGTCCATGAGTGTATTTGAGTTGTAGTAATTAATTATTTAATATTTCCGTTGCAAAGTAATTAAAGTAAACCATGAAGAAGTGAACATTCACCAGTTAGCTCTCCCATTTGTGCACACGTTTCTAGAATTCAGATATAGAGGCAGTGGTCGCAGGCGAGCATTAGAGAAGCCCAGGTGGGCTAATCCTGCTGTTGTCATTACTCAGTGCTTAATTTGTAAATGTAGAGGTGCAGGGACGCCCATTGCTGTGGGGGGCAAACCCCCTCTCTAACCTAAAGGTGGTAGGGGACCTCCCCAGGGAAAAAATTTGTAAATTAAAAGAAAAATGGTGATTTTTTAAATATACATACAGCTAAATCAGCGCATTGTATTGCACACTTAAGAGGTCAAAGGCCAAAGGTCACCGCGCTCTCTCAACCCATGGTCAATTCAATGTAGTACTGTAAAATGCTTTTATAAGTTTTGTAGTTCACTCCTGCTATGACAATAGAAAAATTAGCTATGTCCACTGGGCATGTCTACCTGCAACCACTGACTTTATACTAGAATTAAGGTATACTTAACGAGCACTATTTATTATTAATACTCCTAAACTGTCTAAGCATTTTAATTGCAAAAGGATGTTTTGTATTAAAAATTAAAACTATAACATTGAAACAAAACGCCTAGATTTAAATTACTGGTGTTCTGAAAGTATAGAACCCCCTAGCATTATATTTTAACGAAGCAAAATAAATAAAACCAAATCAACACATTAAATAATAAGCAAATTTTCTGAGTAAAATGTTATGTAGCCTTGACGGCAATTTGGATTTGAAAATACAGCAAGATTGGGCAACAATCTAATTCTATGTTTACGGTTATAACTCCAAACCAGTGTAACCCATAATTTAAACATTGGCGGCGTAATATTCAGAACTAACGACTATAGTAGATTTGTTGTATTTTAACGACCGTGTCTTCAATGATCAATGTGTCACGCGCCACAGACCGCAATGCTTTGTGTCGATCGTCACCATGCAACTAGCGATTCGTATACACAACTGAAACCGGGTTAGTTTTGCATTGTTTCGTCAAATAAGAGTATAGTTAGCACTTGAGTAAAAGTGAAATATTTCTTGTCTTCAAGCCAAGTATGCATGTTGTAAATGACGTCTGCTGTAAATAATAAATAAATACCGTGTACTCCCAATAGTCCGAACTCCGATCATCCGAACCACTTTCAAGGGAAACGATTTTTAAACTACTGGGAGAAGGGAAATGAGAAACAGGAAAATGAAGCACGAGAAAAGGAAGGTCTAGAAGAATATACGACGATGAATTGTCCCCTGACAAGAAATGAAATGACAACCTTTTATTCCGTTAAGCATACATTACAAGCATTTGGAAACGTCAATAAAAGAAAGAAAATGTTTTTTTACAAAAACTGGCATTTGTTCTAACATGCAGTTTGAGAATTAGAAGTAATTACTTACAACATTTTCTTTTAACAAAAGAACTCATCAATTGAGTACAATGGATTTTCAGTGAGCATTTGTTGCATCAGAACTTTAAATTTGTGCAATGGAAGGACCCTGGCTGACAAAGGCAAGTGGTTGAACAACCTATAGGCCAGTATCTTAGGACTATTTTGTACTTTGCTTAGCCTAACAAAAGGAACATTTATCAAGGCCTTATTCCTCGTGTTGTACGAGTGAATGTCGCTCCTGAGCTCGAGCATATCCAGTTCTTCTTTTATCCCAACTAAAACCAGAAAGTGAAAAAACTGAAAACAGTAATCAAAGACTGGGCCACAAAAATTGGCCTTCAGTGGTCTCTATCAGCCCGCCCGGTGATGATTTTAAGGGAATTTTTTTGAAGGATTAGGACACGCTCGACCCCAGTTGCGCATCCCCAAAGTTTCAAATCATACAAGAAGACACCCTGAAAAAAGCAATGTACGCACTTCTCAAAAATTCTTGGGGTACACAGTCTCTCAGTCTTCTTAGGAGAAAGATTGTCCTAGACAGCCTGCTACAAACATGGAACTAAGACTAGTAACTTTTGAAAATTCCTGGACGTTCCGAGATCAGTTGCACAAGAGTGGGTGACGTGTGATTTCTCAGACCCCAACTTTCAAATTCTTAGTGACCATGAACAAGTGGAAGTGGCAGAAGAAGACAAAGTTGAAGTAGACACTGGAACTTCCGCAAGTGACGTGTTCAACGGACTTGACACTGCTTTTAAGTGGATGGAGGGGCCGTCACAAGAGTGTGATCGATGTCACATTCAGATTCAGCTATTGACTGCCCGGAAAAAATCAAGACTAGCAAGCAGCTCACACTAGTCGAAACGCGGAACACATCACTCGTGCACCTCATCACCGGAGCACCTGGCAAAGTAGGGAAAATATATTGTAAGTCGGAAAGCAGATCAATTTGAAACAAAAAAGGTGGGTATTTTTCAAGCTGCAGTGGTCAACCTGGGTTCTAGATGTATTGACTGCGCTTCTTTCTTGTGATTGGCTTCTTCACTTGCTAGAAGGCGGTGAAATATCGAGGTGCTTCGAACTACACCCCGTCGAAACGTTTGACAGCAGCAGTCAAGTGTAAGACTTGTAAGTACTGTAAATAAACATTTATACTGTATGCAACGAACGTAAACGTTTTTTCCTTTGAATATATCTAAAAGAAAACGCCAATTATCCGAATTTTCGACTATCCTAATGGGATCCCAATTAATTCGGATAATTGGAGTTCTATGTAAGAGGTTTTGTCGGTCAAAGTGGTTACGTGCTTCCATACACGTCCTGGTAGGTTGTAGGCTGGGTTAGGTTTAGTTAGTACTCACTACACGGGATGCATCTGAACCACTCTACTTTCTCTACACTGGACACTGGCAGCTGGACACTGGACAGCATATTAACCACTTTTCACTCCAGTCGCCGTCAATTACCGGTCCAGCTCAACTTAAAACTGTATTGATATGGAAGCCGCCAACACCCTGATAGGTCACACTCGCGCATTCAACACGCTGCTGCCTGCTGGACTGTCTATCAGTAGTGTAGGCGATGCTGAGGTTGAAGACTCTACTCGACTCAATAAATTCCATGGAATACACCTTGACAAAGGGTTAACTTGGGATTGTCACGTAGAAAATGTCTGCTCTAGATTGGCCTCAGCCATTTATGCTGAGGAAACTTTCGGAATATGAATTCATGTACTGCTGACGGCGCATTACAGACTAATCTGCCCATACCTTTCCTACAGAGTATCACTGGGGAGGTTGCACAAAAACAAGATTTTGCAATTTTTGATTAAAAAATGGCAACTCGGACGATTTCTAAACGGAGAAAGTCGTGCAGACCATTCAAAACGTTTAAGTTGTCGACATTACCCTGCGTCTACATTTTAAAAACTTGTTTCTTTTTTATGTAAAAATGCGATATCGTAAGGGGAAGTGGCATTTACTTTGATGATGCCAAACTACCAAACTGGGAGACACAGAACGGTATTTCATGAACGTTAGCCTTAACAGGCTGGAGTTCAGTTAGTGAACATGCTGCCAAATTCGATTAAGAGTCTCGAAACGGTATGATCGCTGAACGATTTTACAACACAGACAAGTTTATGGCAACTTATTAGGTGAACGCGTACAAAAACTAAATAACTGTAAGCGGAACATTCGAAATTAAAGATTTGTTTGTGAATGTCCGTATGTTTGGAAGAGATCTAGGTTTTAGATTGAGTGCCAAATTTTAATTTAAAGAACCAGTATTGACGTTGCAATACATGTAATTATGTTTCCTGCAATATATGATTGATTTATTTATTGTTAGTCCGAACAAGGTATATTGAGACGTCATTGCAGTACCTGCACAACTTTGCAGACACTATGTATTCTTCACGTAAATTGTAACAGTAATTATTTTGATTTTCATTCATTCAATATTTGTGGTTATTCGGTTGACCCTCCTGCCACAGCGGAAAACCACTCCTATGCAAGGCCCTGGATAATCTTTTTTCTGGCGTAGTTGTATTAGTAATGCAGGAATCACAAACCATTATTGGGTCTATGAACAAACCCATTGTAGACATATTGGTGACTGGCAGATGACAAGAGAAAGTGAAAAGAAAGTGGTAGTTGAAAATAGACAAAATTTATCCTGGGGCAAAGCACGGGTTCACTACACGATACTAACGGGCCACTACAATAACTTAGGGGACCCGTGGCGGGCTGGAATCGTGCGCGACTCCGGAGATCATACCTTCGTTGGCGCGGGTTCGACCCCCCAGTCGCCACTTACATGTAAAATTACTATGCGGTATCGCTAAGTAAAGGTCGAGTTTGAGCAGTAGAGAGGACTTTGTAGTCCTGACTTCACCTCGTTAAAATGACAAACTTTGTTTTTATCTAATCAACTCAAATCAATTATTTATTTAGTTGGTTTCAGCTGGTTATGTCAAATATTCATGAAACACCAGAACCCCGGATTCTGGTGGTCTTTAGTGAGCTCTTTTTTTTTTCTAAGTTCAATTCATGATATAAGTTCATCAAGATCAGTGTAGTTTTGCAATCGAAAAGCAAACACGTGAATTGAGATTTACGTCGATGCTGAACTTGCAACATGACATTATCTGACATTAGCTAGATTAGCTTGCTTATCACGACATTGCAACACCGCTGACCGGCCTGTTGAATGATACACTATCATACGAACAAACAGTGCAAAGTTCAAGTTGAAGGTCGTAGTCTATTCTTAGTAAACTAAAGATGACTCTGAAAATAGTTTTGCCGTCAACACTTTCTTTGCAGACGATTCAAACTTTTGATATGGACTCTATTGAATCTGTAGCTTGACCTAACCTGCTCCAGTAAGATTTGGTCACATCTTTACGCATTTTTAAATAGTGCGTTAAGCTAAATTGCTGCGAATGTAAAAACCCGTAGTATATAAAAAATAGTCAATGAAAATAAACATTACACTACGCAAACGACTTGTAGGCAGTTGTTTCACCCTTTTAAATGTCCTACTGATATTTTTAAAACTCGTTAAGCTAAGTGAGAACTGTTATCATCAAAATATGTAAACAAATTAAATTAAAAACTCAACACATACCAATTGTCTTCAAGCTAAAATATAAAATCTTGGATTTGCATTTAAGAGGAGCACTATTGAGAAATTTGCGGTGACTGAGAGTCATATGAGCAAGTTTTAAAGTTTCAGAAAATCAAAGCACGATTTTACTTGCGGCGTTTCGCATTGTTTTGAATATTAACTCATTCAAGTCACGTTTCTGAACCCTCTATCACAAACATTCCGAGATTGTATGCAGTTTAGTGACCTAAATTCATCTATTGCTTCCAGATTTTTGAATATTGTCTTCCTAAAGTATATCACAAGTTCATCCTCGTGGAACACGACAAGCCCACTGCATACTCACAAAGTGAAAACACTTGCTTGAAACAGCCCAGGAAGTTGTTACACACTTGCACTCGATGCACAACACATGTTTGTGTGAAATAAAACAAACCTACGAGGACGAAGAATTCGGGAGGACAGTCAAGACGCACTTGGAAAACACAGTATATTACACCCTGAAAAAATTCTAAAAACAGAAAATTTCCAGTTACGAATACGGCACCTCGTACTGGTAGCATCAAAAAGTATGAAACTGATGTTACAAAAAAAGGCTGTCAACTTAAGTTACTAAAACATGATTTAGATATTGGTAAGTTATAGAGGACACATCCCAGCTAGCAGGGGTCGTATAACGTGCTAATGGGCTTGCCTTGTGATTCCAGCGCACTGAGCTGATCTGGATGTATACAGAGTGTCCCATAAGTAAAGTGCCAAACTCTGGCAAAAGGTTTTACGGGTCAAAATAAAGAGAAAATTAAGAATAAACATTTTTCCAAAAACGCTTAGTTAACCAGATATTCGCCATTTTATATTTGTCACTAATTATTAATTATCTTCCACACCACTTATCCGATTTGACTCAAACTTAGCATACATTTTTATCTCAGTAAGACCACTTATGCAAAAATTACCAGCATGATTTAACTTATCATTTTAAAACGGTGGATCTTTTTATGGTATTTTAGGGAATTTTTAGCGTTACACCTTAAATAGCGAATAAACGGTGAGTTTTACGATAAAATGTAGAGAATACCGTTTTGTAGTAAATTTTATTACCTATCTATTAACACCAAGGTAAAAAACGATAAAGAATCAACAAAGTTACAGTGGAAACCGTGGCAAACATCAAAATAATAAGGTGGAAAGTTGTCTGTTTTCAGCCAGAGTTTCCCCTAAAGCTTCGTCGTTTCCCAATATATTTGTATGACCTTGGTGTCAATAGATACGTTACAAAAATCACTACAAAACTTTATTCTTTACATTTTATCGTTAAACTCACCGTTTATTCGCTATTTAAGGTGTAAAGCCAAAAATGCCCTAAAATTACTATAAATTAGCCACCGTTTTAAAATAATACGTTATATCATGCTGGTAATTTTTCCATTGGTCTTACTTCGATACAAACTTTTGCTAAGTTTGAGTCAAATCCGATTAATGGTGTGGGAGTCAATAAATAATTAGTGAAATATATAAAATGGCGAATATCTGGTTAACCAAGCGTTTTTGGAAAAATGTTTATTCTTAATTTTCTCATTATTTTGACCCGTATAACCTTTTCCCAGAGTCTGGCACTTTACTTATGGGACACCCTGTATACTGTACTATAATATAGAGAAGTGTATAGTGGTGCAGGTAGAGCAGTGTAGCACTCAACTTGTATAATACAGCGGCTTAACTACTGAAAGCTTTCTGCAAGCAGAAGCACAGATCCGCCGTTCTACCGTTCTTACCAATGTGCACTTTTCAAACTAAACCCTTTCCAGCCTCAGCTTTTATTCAATACGCGCATTTCGGTGTCATCACGTTTCACAATATACTTCGTTAACTTCCATTTGTCACCGGTCAAACTTAGATATTAAGATCAACAGAAATTAAGTTTAGTGTAAGAAAGTTTTACTTCTTAAGAAATATTTGTGATGAAGCTTTAATGCGTAGCCTATATTTTGCTTTGGTACAATCAAAAATACAATATAGTTTGAGTTGCTGGGGAAATTCGTTTAAATATTTAATTGATAAACTAAGAACATCTCAAGATCATATTATTCGAGTAATTTTGCGTAAAAGAATTAGAGAAAGTCCATTTCCTCTTTTTGTTCAACTTAAATACTGCCGATTCAACATCTGTTTGTTTATAAAGTTTTAAGATTATTTTATGTTAGAAGTGGTAACCAAGGAACAAGCAACTTATATTATACCACAAGAAGATAAACAAACCATTTTTTAGAACTCCTAAAGTAAATAAGTCGATTTACAGGCAGTCTTTTTCTTACATTGGTCCAAAATATTTTAACCAAATTCCACATGATTTGAAAGAATTGCATGGTATTAAAGCTTTTAGTAAAGAATTGTACTCTTGGTTATTAACTATTAAAGATATTCTTTTTGTAAATAATGTACTAATTTAAGAAATTCCAAGGCAAGACATGTAGTTATGTTGTAAAAAGTCATTCACAGTTTTGTTTTTAGTTATTAGTGTAGTTATTTTTAGTTATTAGTGAGACTTTCCAATGATGGACTGACAAATTGATTTTTGTTTTGTAATACGAGTATATATTTTTTTCTCCCTGTTGACCTATTACTGGATGTTGGTCAACAGAAATTTCCAAATCTGTTCATTATTTTGTAATTTGTTGTATAATGGAAATAAATTCATTATTTCATATGTTTATTACCTACTTCATATACTATTTTGTATGTAAAACTGATCATGCCAATTTTATGTCTATTTCAAGATTGGGTTTTGGCGTTGAGAGAATAACGGAATGAGTGAATGTACAGTATACACGAGTACAGATGCGTTGCAGTGCAGTGCAATGTAGCCGCATCTGCCGCATCTCTGTATAGGCTACGTCGGCGTATTGACGCATTGACGCGACATACTGCACACTGTACACAGATGCGTTGCAGTGCAGTGCAATGTAGCCGCATCTGCCGCATCTCTGTATAGGCTACGTCGGCGTATTGACGCATTGACGCGACATACTGCACACTGTACAGATGCGTTGCAGTGCAGTGCAATGTAGCCGCATCTGCCGCATCTCTGTATAGGCTACGTCGGCGTATTGACGCATTGACGCGACATACTGCACACTGTACAGATGCGTTGCAGTGCAGTGCAATGTAGCCGCATCTGCCGCATCTCTGTATAGGCTACGTCGGCGTATTGACGCATTGACGCGACATACTGCACACTGTACAGATGCGTTGCAGTGCAGTGCAATGTAGCCGCATCTGCCGCATCTCTGTATAGGCTACGTCGGCGTATTGACGCATTGACGCGACATACTGCACACTGTACTCGTACAGATGCGTTGCAGTGCAGTGCAATGTAGCCGCATCTGCCGCATCTCTGTATAGGCTACGTCGGCGTATTGACGCATTGACGCGACATACTGCACACTGTACTCGTACAGATGCGTTGCAGTGCAGTGCAATGTAGCCGCATCTGCCGCATCTCTGTATAGGCTACGTCGGCGTATTGACGCATTGACGCGACATACTGCACACTGTACAGATGCGTTGCAGTGCAGTGCAATGTAGCCGCATCTGCCGCATCTCTGTATAGGCTACGTCGGCGTATTGACGCATTGACGCGACATACTGCACGTACAGTGCAGTGCAATGTAGCCGCATGCCGCATCTGTATAGGCTACGTGCGTAATGTAGCCGCATAGTATAGGCTACGTCGGCGTATTGACGCATTGACGCGACATTGCACACTGTTTGCAGTGCAGTGCAATGTAGCCGCATATCTGTATAGGCTACGTACGCATTGACGCGACTGCATACCTACTGCACACTGGCGTTGCAGTAGTGCAATGTAGCCGCATCTGCCGCATCTGTATAGGCTACGTCGGCGTATTGACGCATTGACGCGACATACTGCACACTGCTACAGGTGTACAGGTGCCAGTGTCAACAGTAAGCCACGTAGTTAATAACCATCACTTATCAGCTGCTGTTAACCAAACAAGACGGCATTAAAGGATTACACTACAGTATACTGTAGTCTACTTCACACCTTGAACGCTATCACTACTAATCGCTCGTCATTAGTATAGAATGTCATGGTGCAATAATAACGAGTTGATATCCCCTCTATAACACTGAGTGCTCGTACCGCTACTTCAGCCTATAGCACAAGATATACAGGGTGTCCCATAAGTAAAGTGCCAAACTCTGGAAAAAAGTTATATGGGTCAAAATGAAGAGAAAATCAAGAATACAAATTTTTCCAAAAACGCTTAGTTAACCAGATATTCGCCATTTTATATTTTCCCTAATTATTTATTATCTCGCACACCATTCATCGGATTTGACTCAAACTTAGCATACATTTGTATCTTAGTAAGACCATTTAGGGGAAAAATTACCAGCATGATCTAACCTTCCATTTTAAAATGGTGGCTATTTTATGATATTTTTAGGGAATTTTTTGCGTTACACCTTAAATAGCGAATAAACGGTGAGTTTTACGATAAAACGTAAAGAATACCGTTTTGTAGCATATTTTATTACCCATCTATTGACATCGAGTTCAAAGAAATAATTTAAGAATCAACAAAGCTTTAGAGGAAACTCTGGCTGAAAACAGACAACTTTCCACCTAATTATCTTGATGTTTGCCACAGTTTCCACTATAACTTTGTTGATTCTTAATCGATTGCTTTGACCTTGGTGTTATCAGATAGGCAATAAGATTTGCTACAAAACGGTAGTCTTTACATTTTATCGTAAAACTCACCGTTTATTCGCTATTTGAGGTGCAACACCAAAAATTCCCTAAAAATACAATAAAATAGCCACCATTTTAAAAAAGGTAGGTTAGATCATGCTGGTAATTTTTCCCTTAAATGGTCTTACTTAGATACAAATTTATGTTATGTTTGAGTCAAATCCGATAAATGGTGTGGAAGATAATTAGTGAAAAATATACAATGGCAAATATCTGGTTACTAAGCGGGTTTGGAAACATTTGTATTCTTGATTTTCTCTTCATTTTGACCCAAATAACCTTTTCCCAGAGTTTGGCACTTAACTTATGGGACATCCTGAATAGCACAAGATATATAATGTATGAAACCTGAAACTGTTGACTCTACATTTCGGATATATGTGTCTTTTTTTTAATTAATACCATAGAAATACAGACATACACTCTTAAGAAACTAGAGGCAGGGACAACTACCGAACTGGGAGACACAGAATGGTAGTTCGTGAACTTTTACCTTCCCAGGCAGGGGTTCATTTAGTCAACAGATTACCAAATTCGTCCATGAGCTGAAGGCATTCAAAGCTCGTCTTCAAAACAATTCTGATTTCTCAAGCATTTTATGGCACAGACGAGTTAATGGCATTCAGTTGGGAGACCCGACGATTGACTGACTGACTAGGGACTAGAGTGGTAACATTCGAATGTATGGGAGAGAGCGAATGTAAAAAACTGTATGTTTGAATGGAATTTTGATTTAATAATGAACGGGATAATTTAGATACACAACTAACCATTGACGATTGCGATACATTCATTGCAAAGTGATCACGAAATACAATAAGTATTTATTTATGAACACTTGCCACATGGGTCGAATGCGCACAACTATGAGGATAGCATTCATATTTCCAAAGGAGTGAATGAATACTTTTGCCATGGAGAAGATTAAAAACTTGTTTGTAACAAATTACGTTTTGACGTCATTACAATTCTTGTTTTTGTAAAAAAGATGTATGACTATGATGTACGTAAAGGTCCGGTAACACAAAGTCCAGGGTTTTATGTGATCCACTAGGGAGGAATACTGTTAACTTAGGAGAGCAAAAAAACTATGCCAATCTTCAAAGATAGTATGAATACTCTTCCAGTGCAAAAAAGGCGTGTCCATTGTCCACGTTTAAGAGATTCAGCAATGCATTAAACTTATTCACTGAATAGCCCAACCAAAACTGCACCCGAAAGACGGATAGGAGCGTATTGTCCATTTATTTTGAGACTAAAACCAAAACACACCCGACTGTCTTTGCTAAACCTACAACCGCAAGAAGAAGCCTTTCCCTTTCCTCGACAATCGGCCCTCTACCATGGGAAAACTACATTATCCAGAACTAAATTCGAGAAGTAAAATGCAATAAGTAAAGTAAACTGTACGTCGTTCCTACCATGGTGGAATTAAATATTTAAATATTATTTAAATTTTAAATATCGTACGGCCTCCACGAGTCACGTTACATTCTGGGCCCTGGCGTAGACCAAAGAGTACAGAGAATAAACAGAGTACGCTTTTTTGTAGACATCCCATAAAGGCGCGGCTACTACACCGTCACGTCACATCACGTCACGTCCCATCGACCTCCGTCTACCACCGTCAATTCCATAAGCGTGAGCATTGGAGGAGTCGAAACCTCTCCAGACTCGCGAGTCTAGGAAAATATTTCATTCGTAGGCGTAGACCTACCTTTCCGTATTTGACATCGTAGCCGTACTGTCCTCGGTCGTGCGTTTACAAAATACATGTTTACTGAGTCAAGATGCGGTGATACATTGATGGATAACTGCAGCTTTATACAGCAGTAGGGACCAATAGTAACTGCATTGTTTATATCGATATTTGGAAAGTATCGTCGATTAACAGATGACTCGTCGACGCGGCGCTCATTATGGTTCTACAAACCCGCGAATGTTCACTAGAATTAATACACAAATTGTTAGTGTATTCGATTTGAACCAAAACGACGACTCTCTGGTTCTAATAATATAAATTATCAATAAGAAATTGCACATCATAGCTCATGAAGCAAGAAAAGAGCTGAGGATTGATTCGAATTAAAAAAGACAGATTCTCAGCAACTCTTTATTTACAAGTCGGTAAAAGCCTAGATTTAAAACCTATTTCAAGTAGAGCCCAGTCACAATTAAGCTACACATAAGCAGCAGCAGAAATCCATGTTATCATTTTTTCAAATACTGTACAAATTATCACTCATTACTATTACATGTAGTAATTGTTCTTACACTATTTATTATCACCATATCTGTCTATATCCAACTCTTCATCGTCAAACCGTTTGTGTTAATTTAGTCCCTTGTTGTTACCCATAACCACCCCGAACATTAAACTCAAGAAAAAGAATTAAGATGTACAAAAAATTAAGTACCACAATATTCGGGGTGGATTGGACGAAATCGACCTTTCTACCAATAATATAAAATATAAATACTGTCATTTGTTCATCAAACATGTTAATTTTTGAAAAAAGTGTATACCGTTTATATAAATAAATCCATAATCACTAATGACCAAGTTCACCCAGGTAGACGGAGACGTACGTATGTGCTAGCTTTACGAGTCATGTACAACCTTCATGAGTATGCCTTTCTTGTTATTACTCTAATATCGCTTTCATTTTCGATAGCTCACATTTTCATGCAGCAATAAAGTAACTGTACATTTAGATTGCACCCAGTGTTCAATTTCCCTACTACTTTAATAATGCATTTTAATTTCAAGCAGAAGCTTACTGCCGATGTCAAAGTTACCAGTTTTATAAAAAGTCCAGTGCACCTTTTCTTTGGTAACCTGATCGGTTGTGATGTTGTGTACAGGACAAGACAGCCATTTCGAAATTTAATTTTTCATTACATTTTATTTTGCTGAATAACTAAAGCGGGACAACGATGGGGTATTTGTAATCGATTTATAAACTGCTAATTAGCGAGTGAGTCCCAAACAAATCTAATTAAAAAATTATACAACGATTTCATCAAATTGTATTGAAGAGCGCTGTCTACATGATTAAGGTTATTATACTTATGGAATAATTTAAAGACATCAGCCCATACTCAGCATACGACCTCAATTAAGGCAAAAACCCCTAGACTGATTTAATTAAGTAGGACTCATTACCGCATTACGATCCCCGAGGTCAAATTTTACGGTAGTGGGGTTGATAATAACCTATTAGCAGAGGGCGTTAGAATATTCAACTGTTCAAGTAAATGAAATTCTAGACCGTCAGCTCCTGGAGTCTGCAGTATGTAGGGGGCAACAGAACAGAGGGTCCGGCCCACTATGTATATTCGGACACTCTGAGACAGCTAAGTACTGTAATGAGTAGTGAGTGATGAGTACTTACTGTGCGCGTGAGAGCGGAGAGGGTGAGGGTGAGAGGTGTGCTCGTGTACTCGCGGTGACCGACTATGAATGAGTGAAACGCTGTCGACTGTCGAGACGCTCTGAGGTCACCTTCAGCCAGCACAAGCCAAAGTCCACTGATACTCTAGATAGTGAACCCTGCCCGGCTGTCTCTACCCTCACATCACCACTACACCGCTCAACGTCCATCGTTCACGGTACACCGTACACGACACTAGGGGTGAGGTCCTGAGCAGTTTTCAATGACTTACTGTACTTTCATCGAGAGGTTTTGCAAGGCTTAGAACAAAACGATTATTGACGAGCTCAGTACTATGGACTTTACATTTCAGGAACGGTTTAGTAAACGCTGATACAGTTGGGGAAGAAAAATCGAAACATTTTGTAAAAATAAAGTAAAATATAGTAAAAAGCTATTTTAGCTTTCAATAAAGGTACCTGCGCCCGTGGATTAGTGGGTAGAGTTACGGCTTGCAATGCGCGAGGTCGCGGGTTCGATTTCCGAAACAGGCAGGCACTTGGGTTTGGACCGTTTGTCCAAAAGGTGACGCCCACAAACAAAAAATGCTAATGGTGTAGACAGAAAACAAAGGTGTATCGAGTTGAAAGAAAAGAACATATAAAATAAATCTGAGCAAAACAGCCTTCTGATTAAAACCACTAACAACAACACTAAAAATTAAAATGTCAAAAGGAAAATGATCAATGTTGGCCAAATCAAATGACTTTTCTTCGATTGGCTATTGTATTATACAGGGTGTTTTTTTTTAAACGCAACCCAACAGTCAAACTTAAGCAAGTCATTGTTTACGAGCGCTATAATGTCGTAAATTGTATCATTGGTTTGTCCACTTCAATATCTATCAGATGGCATGTGTTGTTGCAGTAATATAGTGGCTTTAATTTTCTAATTTGATGTTGTTGTAAAATAAACGCAATCCTGGTTTTTAGCAAAGATCAAAGCGTGCTTATTGTTGAAAAACACTTAAGAAGAAGATAATTTCTTTTTGTCAAGAGGAATTTGGTGTCAACTTTACAGGTGTAAATATTCCAAACAAATCTAAAATTTACAGGTTTGTTAAACAGTTTAACACAATAGGTTCTGTAGGGAACGGAAAACATAACAGAAGGCGGACTGTACTGAATGAAGAAGTGACGGACAATGTTAGGGTTGGACTAGAAAATTCTCCAAAAATATCTTTCAGAATTTTGAAACAACAAAAATAGATAGCCTACTTACGCCTGGATACTTGCTCTTAAAAGTATCTTGACAAAAATATTATCTTGCTCTTAAGTGTTCTTCAACAATAAGCACTCTTTGATCTGGGCTAAAAACCATGATTGCGTTTATTTTACAATAACATCAAATTAGCAAATCATAACCACTACATTACTGCAACAATACATACCATCTGATAGATATGAAGTTACTACGTTATAGCCGTAAAGAATGTTTGAAAGTTGGGTTGCGTTTTATAAAAACACGCTGTATAAATGTACTTTCTTACACTTTTACAATGTTTCAGCCTGTAGCTCCAACCTTAAATATGTATCTTGAGAGTAGTATTTGGAAATTTTTGAACAATTATTTTCTGAAATTTAAGGGATTTGTTAAGAAGCAACAAGCCCGGCAAGCACTTAGATGAGGTACAAAATACAAGTTTTAACCTTGTTAAAACTTTCAAACAACATTTTAGCGCTAGTTTATGTATTTCTATATGGAAAGTTTCTCTCGAAGCACATAGAGCCATTCATGTTGCTGCATATGAACACTAAAAAAGTTGTATTGAAAGACAAGCCGACACGCAGCTAAGCGCTAAAGCGCCACTTGCATGAGTGAATCGAATTTCCTCTGCAATTTGTTACTCTTATTCGCTCCGTTCACAACCTATAGCTATTGCCACGGGCGTTACGAGGCTCTTTGCTACGCTCACAGCCTCGCTTCGGCCTCAGACTTACTTAAGTTTATCATGAAGGTGAAACGTATTTCAAATTTTATTGAAATTGGACTGCTTGTAACGCTTTAATAGCAAAAAAATCACTTTTTTGGCCGCCAATTTGAAACGACTGAATGAATTTACATAAATTTTGGTGAATAGATCAATACTCTCAAAATACACATTTATTTTTTATTTTGTCAACATCGAATGCAATTGACACAATTATATTATTATACTAGTTGAGAGTACCCGCGCTTCGCCTCGGGGCTTTAACATAGCTGTGTGTATATTTTACGAAAATTTAAAAATTATGGTAAAAAGTACAAGATGCTTTCACTGTATAGTTTCAATTACCACAAAGTAAATGGAGAAAACATCAAGAAAATATATAGTTTTGTCCATTCAATTTCCGACTAAATAGAGATTAAACAGTTTTTATATTTGCTGAATATGTAAAACACTTTACAGAAGTTCCATGTTTTAAGTTTAGTTATTTAACATCATATCAGTCATATATGGTAACTAGCTTTTGGAAATTACTATAAACAAACGCTGAAATGTATTAAATACCGCCCTGAAATGCTATATTTATTTGTAGATGGATTACAATATGCAGAGAATACAAATTACTTTGTACATAACTATAGGTAACTCTATTCAATTCAATTAGTTTATTTGTCATAAAAGTTTTACACGCAACATTTTGTATAGTTAATATATCACACGTCATAAAGTAGAGTATTTAGTGCTACCTTATTTTCTACAATGAAGTCAAATTATTGCAATCACTGATAAAATCAATTTATATTTTACAAATTTCAAAATGTTTTTGATAGAATACGGGCAACATTCAACTAGTTAAGTTCTTAATCTGACTATATAAATAAAATAAGACTTTTGTCTGTACATTGCAAAGGATCCATCAGTTTTTGGTTATTTGGTGTTCATATACAAGTACTTTGCATAGACCGAAACTGGTGTCAAAAAAGTCCTGTCTGTCGGTCTGTCTGTCCGTCTGTAACGTTTTTAAGGCATCTTGAACCGCTTATTACTCAGAATCGACTGAAGCTATGGTGGCGAAACTTCGTTTAAGGGTTAAGCCCATTACGCAGTGCGTCTTTAGCTATTTTTATACCCATACAACATCCACAAAATAAATGGCGAGGGACCAAAGTGGGCACTTTGCTTGTTTTGAAGGCATTTTAGGCTGCTTATAACTCGAAACCCGCTGAAGCTATGGCGGTGAAACTTCATTCAAGGGTTAAGCCCATCACGCAGTGTGTTTTTAGCTATATTTCATATCCATACAACACCCACAAAATAAATAGCAAGGGACCAAAGTTAAATTAAATTTACATTTTATGACCATATAACATACTCAAAAAAACGGGCGGAACGGCGGGAGTAACTATGATTCTCAAAAGGTAGCTAACACTTATCTACGTATATAAATAAAAGAAGACTTTTGTCTGTACATTGCAAAGAATCCATCGGTTTTGGTTATTTGGTGTTTATTTACTTTGGATAGACCAAAACTGGTGTCAAAAAAATCCTGACTGTCCGTAACGATTTTAAGTCATAATGAGCTGCTTATAACTCAAAATCGGACGAATCTATGGTGGTGAAACTTCCTTTAGGGTTAGATCATTACACAGTGTGTCTTTAGCTGTATTTTATATCCATACATCATCCAAAAAATAAATGGCGAGTGTTCAAAGTGAGCACTGAACATGCTTTTTAGGCGTTTCGGACCACTTATAAGTAAAACTATGGCGGTCAAACTATGTTTGAGGGTTAAGCCCATCACACAGTGTATCTTTAGCTATAAATCATACCCAAACAACATCCACAAAATAAATGGTTTTCTAAGGACATATAGGAAACTTTTTTGTTTATTTTAAATTTGCAATTGTCTTAAAATATACACACAGCTATGTTAATAAAGCCCAGAGGCGAAGCGCGGGTACTCTCAGCTAGTTTATGTTTAATATGATAAAATTTTCTTCTTTTTAAAAGTTTTTTGGAAGAAAATTGAAAAGTTTCAATCTCATATAATTATGGTCCCTGTATGTAAAATGTAAGTTTATGTCTAGGGTATTGAAAGTCATTTCCCCATGTGTCGGGTACCCGTGATTTCAATTTTCTTCACTATACTTTAATTGATTTTCCAAGTACAGTATACGAGTATATAGCCAACTCAAGGATAGATCTTAATTTGTATAGTTGCTAAATAGCTAATTTATTACTGAACTTGCTGTGTACCCGTGCTTCGCCAAGGATAAAATATAGTATCATGACTGTAAAATCTGTTTGTACAACAGCAGGCTGTTGCTCGGGTACTGGCATCAAACTATCGATCCTTACACTTGTTCCTGCACTTTGAAAGTGGGCTTAAAGTTTCCTATCTGACGTACCTGTTCTTCACACGGTTGTGTTTAATCTTATAGTGTACTGTATAGCGATAAAGTTTAATGTTATGTTTGTCTAGTTACCTATGCAACTGTGCCAACACGAAACCTGAATAAAATTCTGTAAAACCATTAGAATAATGTCATAGAGAAAGCTATCCAGCTTCACCACGGGAGGACGGCAAACAAAGAAGACATATTAAAAATAACTGTTTTACAAAAAACCACTTCGTTTACCAAGTATAAGCAATTTTGTACTTTTAACAAAACAATAAATATTGATGGCTTCAATGAATTCAAGGAATCTTGTATCTATTATATAGTAATGCAAATGGAAAAAAGTTGTTTTATAATAGACAAACAATTGTTAAAATTCGGCAGTTTAAAATTTTAATTTGGAACTGTGTAGAGTGCTAATACTGTCCGAGTAGGTCAAGGTAAAATAGTTTATTGCCAGAACATTTAGAAATGTATATGTATAGTAAACGCAATAAAAATTTATTTTATGCCTTAATCAAAAATGTATTGCAATTTATTGCTGCAGAAACGCTTCAGATGATTTTGAGTCTAAGTGTTCCAATATGCTTTAAAAATGTGTTCAGTGCCCACTTTGGTCTCTCGCCATATCTTTAGTAGATGTTGTATGGATATAAAATATAGCTAATTTTTTTAGGCCAGTTTTGGTCTTTGCAAAGTATATAAACACCAAAAACCGATGGATTCATTGCAATGTACAGACAAAAGTCTTATTTTATTTATATAAATTTTCAAACTCCAGCAATATTTCTGGAACTAAAGTTAGTGAGTTGACATGGCCTTATCTAATAACACTAAGTTGTATCAGTTTAAGTGTCAAAGGTTTAACTGTTTATCATGTTTATTTGTTTGACTTCCTTGGTTCAAACAACTTCTTATCATAATGGTATTTCAAGGTTCAGATTAAAACCAACTAGCTTTAACTTAACCCTCAGCAAAAAGAGTGAACAAAGCCACAATATAAAATTTTGCCTGTGGCATTACTTGAAGTCTTCATCTTTGACCGACAAGTCGGATTGATTGCGTCAATATAAATAAATAAATATCTAAAACTACTATTTACATCCGCGAGCAAGCTATCCAGGATCACTAAATGGATCATCTTTGAATTCCTGGAGTGCATAAAGGGGCCTATTTATTAGCAATCTCTTAATGTGCGTCTTGAAGGCCACATTGTCCAGCTTTTGGATGTCTTCTGGCAGGGAATTAAAGATTTTTATTGCGGAGTAAGGGTAGGCTTTCTGACTTAAGCTGAGGCGATAACGGGGCAAATCTAACTCCCCCTTTCTCCTAGTTCTGTAATCATGTTGCTCCTCCCTTCTTCCAAAACTTCCCTGGTTCTCTTTGAGGGCAATAAGTATATTATACACGTATTGGCTAGTGACTGTCAGGACTTTGAGTTTTCTAAAGATTGGCCTGCAGTGGTCTAAGTGTCCAGCGTTAGATACAGTTCTTTTTGCCCTCTTTTGCAGAAGCAATAAATCCTGCATAGCTGTAGAGTGTCCCCAGACGATGATCCCATAGGCGATGTGACTGTGGAAGAGTGCGTGGTAGGTCGTAAGTAGGTGTTGAACAGATAGTACACTTCTCAGTTCACTCAGAAGGTAACACACTCTAGACAGTTTCACACAAACTTGAGAGATGTGATGTTTCCAGGATAACTTAGCATCCATCCAGAAACCCTAACTGGATCAGCCTAACTGGATCATCCTCCGCACACCAGTCTTCAAAGTTAAGAGCAGTGATTGGGTTTTATCCTCATTTAGCTTTAATTTAATTTGAAATTAAGATGAAATGGTATCCACACTGTTAAGGGCAGTTTTATTAAAACTACTAAGTGAAATTTATTTTCACTCTTTCAAGGTCCAAATAAGTTTGATGTGTCAGTTTTCACTAACTTTAGGAACCTCATCCAACCATTGGTAATTTGCCTAAACTTCGCCAGTAAACTTTTGTGTCACATAGTTTATGTCACATGAAATAATATAACATTTTAATCATTTTAGTTTAAGAAACACTATTTTTATTTTTCATTATATGCATGTAAGAAGTGCTGCTGATGTGTTGGAAGCAATTCTTGTATAATTGAAATTGGCATTTTTGGCTGTAAACCTTCTTTTATTACTTTCGAAGTCAAAGAATTTTTTATCACGTTTGTACCAGGGTTTATCAATTGAAAACAGAAAATACATGTGTTTAAATTTATTTAAAAATAAATTTCACTTAGTAGTTTTTAATAAAACTGCCCTTAATAGTGTGGATACTATTTCATCTTAATTTCAAAGTCTTTCCTATTTCTTATCTACTAACTTTATATTGTGATGATGCTAGCCTAGCCAAAAAGTTAAAAATTAAATTTACAGCTTTTACGTACACGATTAGTTAACACAGATTAAAATAACCATTCAAATTCTAACAGTTTGTCCCCTCCCCCTGCTTATCAAATTTGGTGGGTCTGGCATATCTTGACCCTTCAATATCTTAGTATACTGAAGATATTTATCATAAGCTCACGGTAAATTTGCCAACATTCACACTTATTTTACAGCTATTAGTGAACGGTTTATGTTAATACAAAATTACAAACCAATATAAACAATGGAAAGAAGAAACACATTGTGAATACTACCAAACTTCCAAATATTCATCAGAAGCTCTAGAACAACAAAAGTAGAAAAACCAGGCTGACACGAAGCTAAGTGCTAAAGCCGCTTGCATGAGTGTATCGAATTTCCTTTGCAATTTTATACTCTACTACTTTGTCATTCGGCTGTTCTATTACCACGGGCATTACGAGGCTATGAGCAGAGCAAATGAGGGTATAAAATTGCAAAGGAAATTCGATTCTCGGCCTTAAACTTACATGGTCCATTATCAGAGGCGCTACAAGACTGTTCGATATGCTCACAACCTCGTTTCGCCTTCAGCCTCAGACTTACGTCTTCTTTTACTGCAAGTTTTTTTGCATATCGTGAAGGAAAACGTATTTTATATTTTATTGAAATCGGGTTACTTGTAATGCTGTTAAAGCGAAAAATCACTTTTTTACCGCCATTTTTAAATGACTCAATGGACTTTCATAATTATTAATGTCTCATTTTTCCAAAGGAAATTCCATAACAAGAGGCTCGGCCCAAGATCATTTTTAACTATTAGTCAGCCAGCATTATCAAGCTAGGTTATCTAGGGGTCAGCTCCAAAAAAAAACTAACCACAATAACAGGTTTGAAGAAAAGAGCTTCTATATGAAGTTCAATAACTTATTTTAAAATCATCCAACTGTAAGTCCCTTTGGTTGGACAAAGCTCTTCAATATCAATGATTTTTGCAATATCAACAACTTGCAACTTAAGGAGGTTTACATAATCCGACCTAGGACTTTCTTTTTGGTACGATTGATCAGGCATAACTTTTGAATGTAGCCATTGTTTTGGATGCTATTTGAGTTTTTTTATAGGGCCTAACTCTACAGTGGTCCCATAAGAAAATCTGCACTAGAGCTACAGTTTAAAAATGTAAAACCCATGTTTAAAAATTTTATTCTCAAAAACCCAGTAAAACTAATGCCATCCTTCCTTATAGCATGCCACATCTATAATGGGTATGAAAAATCAACGGCCTCGCCCATGAGTATATTTTGTCATTGAACACGTTCAAGTCAAGCTATTTTATCATATGTCACTTTTGGAATGATAACCAAACCGTCATTCGTTCAATCAATTTTGCTCGAGACAGATTATCACCGATAATAATCCAACAGTCACATCAAATAAATCTGAGATTAAAGTCCATTCGACAAAATTCCTAGAAACACCTTGATCGAGGGTTGACTTGGGACTGTCACATAGACATCATGTGTAAGAAGTTAGCCTCAGGCATTTATGTTTTAAGGCAACTTTCCGACTACTGCCCAATTCAGGTACTTATCTGTGAGACTCTATGTATTGATGATGGTGTATAGTGAAGTGATCTACCCACACTTCTCTTACGGTTTGCTCAAATGCAAAATTTTCTAGAATGTTCATTAAAAAAATATCCAGTCAACCAATTGCTAACTTAAAAAAAGACATGCAGGCTACTGTTTGTAAAATTTGTAATACAGTACGATCTCACTAATCCGGCCCTATATCGGGTTTGGAAACGCCGGATTAGCGGAAATGCCGGATTACTGGAGGTTCACTAAAAAAGATTCACTTTGCCAGGAATAATATTTCTTACGTTAGAGGACGATTCACTACTCTTAAAGAATGCTTCAATTTCATTCTCATTCTTCCTTATGTCTGTGAATTTTTGATCTGGCGATGTTAACTTATCATCACCTTCTAATCATTTTAAAATCACGTGCTTTTAATCTATGTCAAAGTAACATGATTAAGTTTTTGCGACATCTCACGGCCTTTACTGAACGGAAGCACCGATTAGCAATAAAGAATGCACGCTTTACAGACAAGTAGAGACTTGAAACAGGACCTAAATGACGCGGTCACAGCGCCGGATTACTGGACGTGTTGGAGTGGCGGACGGCCGGATTATAGAGACTGTACTGTAGTTGAAACTACCTTGCATACAAATTCTCGAAAACTTGTCTTCTTTTCAAATCAAACCTTAATCCAGTAAGAGGAAGTGACAATCACATTCACTCATATGAAACTAGAAGAAGGAAGAACTACAAACTTAGGAGAAACAGAACGGTAATTCACATGAACATTTGCTGTCTCAGGTAGAGGTTCAACTTCTCAACTGGTTACCAAATTGTAGAACAGTACCTAATACCGAAGAGTATCCAAAAAAATACTTAATAAAAAAAAGCATTTTTATTAAAGAAACAAAGGCAGAAACCCATCCACTTCTCATACTGGGTGGTATAAATGTTAATGGAATGAAAAAGGACAAAAACAATCATATGCTAAACAATACCTTAAGAAGCCAGTACAGCTTTTATCCACAAATTCCCCGCTATAGCTTCAGCGGATTTTGAGTTATAAGCGGTCTAAGATGCCTTAAAAACGTTACAGACAGACAGACAGGAATTTTTTTGAGGCCAGTTTCGGTCTATGCAAAGTATATAAACATGAAATAACCAAAAACGGATGGATTCTTGCAATGTACAGACAAAAGTCTTATTTTATTCCTATAGATAAATCAGTGGTTGATGTTGCAGAAGGCAAATTTCTGCAAACAGTATTGAAAAACTTATGCCGAGTTCTGATAAATGTCTTAATTTAAAGACTATGTAGGAAAATAGCTTAAGAAATGACTTTCTAACTTATGATAATATTTTACTTCACTTTTCTTGTACCCGGAAAACTGTCCGTTTGAGAAAAAAGCGGGGACAAAAAATTTAAGGCAATGAAGAGATACAACACCTGAAGGAGGTTTATTTAAGATGTCTTCGTAGATATGATCTAACAGGCGTAGAAGTAGACAAAGCTTAAATAAGCCAAGCTGAAAAGAACTATGATTTAATAAATGGTCTGTCTCAGTGCTGCGGCGACGCCCAATACAAGGGTCTGCAAGAGACCAAACCAAAACATTGAAAGATAACATTAAGTATTTACATTAAACATAGAGCCACAGAAATTATCCAAGTGGATGAAGGTTTTTTTTTCAAACGTTTTTTTCTACCAAGCCTTTAATCTGGCGTTCAAAGCACAGAAAATTAAACTGCAGTAGATGTTTTGTGAACTGCAGTTTTTTAAACTGCAGTTTTGTGAACCGAAGGTGTGTCAAACTATCCACTACACATGGAATTTTATCTCCGAGAGGTATTGAAATACCACTGAATACTCTTTATCCAATGAGTAAAGAAAGTGTTACAAGGTAAAGAATGTACAACTAAAAAACTATGGAAAACGTTAGGAGTAATCTTTCAGCCTATTGACATGTCCCCTCCCTTCTATTAAATACCAATACCATAGTGGATGATGAAACTTTGTGGCATATTTCATGTTCATTGCCAGAGACTTTTTGTGAAAAAAGTTGTTCACAAAGTTTAAGAAAACAGCTGATTAAATCTAAAGCCAAAATAAGTACATACCAGATAAAAGAGTCAATAATTACATAAACGGTTAATCCTCAGACCTAGTCCTGAAATTTTCAATTATTTGAGGATGTCAATGTTCAATTTTAGTCATGTCAAAATATTACCAAAGGAATTGGCTACCCTAGTAAAAAAGGCTAGATGCGAGGTGTTCATGAAGTGTTCAGAATATTTCAGTTAGCATTGAAAATATCTTAGTTAGCTAAATAGCCGATGAATAGGTTATCTCACCCTAGCCCATACAAAAACATAACCTAAAACAGTGTTAAACTAGAATTTCTGTTGGACAATTATAATGTAGTTAGTACATGTAGTTGCTTATTACATAAAAATAACCAGTAAATCATCAAAAACCGTCTACTTACACAAAATATGTCGTACAGAATGTCAATGTGCGTTGATTGAAGAGAGTAACAGTGTCTTCGTCTGACGTTTGCGTTGGTTTTGAAGGTCAAAAGGACATTGCAATGACATAGATTAACCCGTCATTGACGTACTAAACTTTTTTCTACGACTTTTATGAGAAGGCCGGATTATTGACTTTAAATGTACAGTATACATTGACTTTAAATATCCATTTAAAATCTAAACATTTAAAATCAATTATGTATATATAAAATCTCTCAAATCCGAATCAAACCCTTCAAAATTTAGAAACATGCTTAAAACCCGGCTAATGAACCTCTCATGTTACAGTGTCCAAGAGTTTGTTGAAAGTGTTGGCTAAATTTGTGATTTTTTTCTGTGTGTATGTATATATATTTTTTAAAAATAAGAGCCTATTTTGTGGTACTATTTTGTGATAATTTAATGACTGGGCTAATGCAATTGTATTTGTTAATGTTTTGCCCAATAAAATGATTTCTGATTTCTGATAAAGCATTGACTTTAAATGGATGTATAAAGACAACGGCCGGATAGAGCAAAGGGGCAACCAGGAGTGGGGACAATACCGCAGGTCCCTCAAACAGTTGGGCCCAGCAGGGTCCTCCAATACCCCTGTATAGTTCAGGAAAATGTATATTAAGTCAATGTTCAAACTAAATGTGTATTCAAAAAGCCAATTTTGAACTTCGTTTGTCCGTGGATTTTGGGGTGAAAACGAAATTATTAAGAAAATTTAGTACATAGAAGTTTTCCGTAACTTCACAGTGGTTCATTCATAAGCATTTGTCACTGAATGCTACAAGCTCTAAGAAGAATACAAAAATTTGTCTTTGATATATTTTTACATTGTATGATAGTTATTGTTATAGGTTACAGCTTTAAGCTATAGTCAAATGGTTTTCAATTTGTATCATTATCATATCGTTCATAACTTTGTAACGTTTCATGACTTTCTTTTTAAGTATCGCGGACTTTACATATAGGACGGCCGATTTTTTCCCTAAGGCGCCTTTTTAAATGTTGTATGGTTTACAATAACTATCAGCGAGGCGAGAGATGCACACATTCATTTAATGAACGCTGTGAGGGTGAACACTGTGGATTATTTTGTATTGGGTGGAGACAATTTCACCCGGAGGAGGCTAGGTCCGTGACGTCACTCTTACTAGTAACTACAGCGAACATTCGACTCGCATTTGTTCGTTTCATCGAGTAGTCGATTTGCTGAATTAGTTTCGTGTTTTTGCCTACGAGCGTTTGTGAATGCGAATCCAACCAACTTTTCTCCAGCAATTATTATTAGCAATTTTCATTTATTTCTTCTAATTAATTTTCATATTATCCTTTTAATTCACCACCAGTTTATTCCAAATTTTAAATAAATGGATATACAGGTTCAGTTTAAAGAACATTTTGAAGAATTGTTACATTGTTTGCAAGAACATGAGGTATAGTTGAGCTTCAAGACTTCTTGTTCTCGAGCTTGATAAAAGGAAAAAATAGCTTATATTTCTTATGAGAATTTGTAATAATGAAGCTATATAGTATTATTAATCAGAAATATTCAATTTGATTTTTTTTACTTCAAATATTCTATAGTGATCAACATTGTCTTGTACGATATTTTCCAAATTAATTTGTACGGCCAAATCTATAACTATAACAGGTTCTCAAGGAAAACAAATTGCAACATGTATTGTCAAAAATTATAAAACTTAACATAACTGTTAAGTTAGGGCTAGAGTACCAGTAACATAACTGTAGTACAAAAGTTAGGGCTTGAAAGTTGAAGAAAACCTTTAAGAATTTAGTCTATAACTTAACAGGAAAAGTAAGTTACATGTTATGTACACTTTCACAATTTGATGTCTCAGTGATGAGTGATCATCTGATGATACCCGCATCAACTCCCACCATCGTTTAGACATATCAGACCATCACCTGCGTGGTTCGGAAGTCACGTTAAGCCGTTGGTCCTTGTATTTCCATTGGTCATTGGGCTATTAATTAATGACCCATTCTAAAAAGGAGTCGGCCTTAGTTTGTAACAAGACTACACCTCATAACTCATTACTACCACTCGTCACACTCATTCTTCACCACATATTTGCCTTAAAATACCCTCATGAGAGTGGTCGGCATCTCAAATAGTGATTTAGTGTCTAATCTCCAACCGAGTAAAGTGTCCTGAAAATTTGATTTACAGAGTGAAACAATGAGGTAGAGCCAACTTGTAATGTAAAGTTATAGCAATGTAGGATAAGCCTAGTACCTAGGAATAAGGGGACCTGATAAATATTCATCAGCTGTTGCAATACTACCGTAGTCGTTCAAGTCGATACATCGTCGTCGAATAAACTACTTCCAATGATCGATGTAGAAGTGAAATGACGTCACGGATCTAGTTAGCTCCGGGTGAATTTGTGTCTACCTTTGTATTGTGTCTATAGCAGAATGCGTATGCGAATGAGAAAGCAGATTGCGTAGTCCGGTAGTCGCTTCACATAGTGCTATGTGAAATATGAACATGAGCTTAAGACGTAAACTCAGTACTAGTAAAGAGCCAAGTGGGGCGCAGTACACAAAGCTCAGGGAGGAGAAGGTATTAAATAAAGGGAAACTTTGAACAAAGTTGCCTAAGCTAACAACGTTTTTTTCTAAAGAGAACGGAAATATGGACAGAACGAGCAACGAGGGTGATCCGAGTTCTTTGTCAGTATCAGATGAACATGTGGTTGAATGTGGAATTGGGGAAGTCACAATAGGCCTAATAAGTAAAGAGGACAAAAGCAAGCAAGCGCCCAAAACAGTGCCTTTTGATGATCCGGTCGATGATGTCAATGGTGAATTACTTGATGGTTACGATGGCGATTACGTTGCTAATTCTGATGACGAAAACGTCAATAAAAATTAATTCTTTTTGTCCGGTTTTGACTTTGACCCTGCAAACTGGAAATTATGTGACGAATTACGTGGATGACTATGTGGCTCAGAAGGAAGCATCATTTTTAGATAATGTAAAGTGGTAATACTATTTTATGCATGTCTTATTTTCAACACAGTTGTGAACGACTCTAATGTAACTAAAACATTATAGTAATGCAAATTGAAAGGAAACTACTGTGGTGTATAAGATTTTTAATAAAATAAAGGTGTTGCTGAAAAAGAAAGGTGTACGTGAGTTCGGCAAAACTGTTCGTAGGATCTTGAGTGGCGTGAAAGGGCGCCACAATACTGCTAGTAGTGCCTATAGTCGGCTCTAACACGTGAATCCGGCCCTGCATAGTACCCACATAGATTACAGAACCTATAAACACAGAGCTAAGCAGGATTCTGTAACTGTTCAGGAGATTGAGTAAATAAATAAATAACGAGGTTGAATTACCTTAGGATTTGTTGCTTTGCCTTCTTCCACTATTCTTCTTTAAATACATAGGTATAATGGTATATTAAAGTCAATGTTTCCACTCACACATTCGTAGCGGAACTAAATACCACAGATGTACCATTCCTAAAACCAAATTCGAAACAAGAAAACATATGTTTTTAAAAAAATACACACAATTGTGATGCAAGTCATTTTTCTGAAATAATATTGTACTGGGCCAGCTGTGTCAAATATTGTAAAAGGTTATGTTTTCGTATTTGTGGTGTTAATTTCAATAGTATAAACTAATTAGTTATATACAAAAATAAAAGCCTCCATCAGGTATTTACTATTTTTATGTTTAATAATTATACAGTATTTACGTTGGTTTAAGTTTGTTTATCAATATGTGGAATAGGCCTAGTTTTATAACTGTTCAAGAGATCTTCATTTTAAGTCTGTCAGCATTATTAATTTAATATAAGCCTGTAATTTAGTATGGCTGTACTAAAACCGCTATTACGCCTGATATAAAAATACTTAACAGTTAATTAAATGACTCTACAGGAAAGCCTAGGCTTCATTCAGTTTAGAATATACAGTAAAAGGCTCTAAGCTCTTGAGTGGGTCATGACAGGGCCAGAATATGTAAGATGTAAGTTCACCTTTGGTTATCCAAGCAAGGAACATTAAGGGCCGGTTTCCCCAAATTCTCGTCATGATAGTTTATTTTGTGCCGAGCACAAATTTATACCTCCGGCTTAAACTCCGATGTTTCCCCAACTTTTTGGCAGGCACAGCATAGATTAAACCTCGTTAGTCTGTTTTCTGTTTGACTTCGGTAGAAACAAACGAAAAACGTCAGTTCAATCAGAGTTGAGGTTATGTTTACTGACTCCCAACTTGAAGAAGATAGGCCTATTTTGTTTTATTACAATTTCTATCTTATTCCCATTTACTTTTTGCATTTGTATAAAACACTGACATAAACAGGCTAGGGTGTCAGACACTTAACGATTTTGCATTCATCTCCCCTACGTTTATAAATAAAGGACTGGAGGCATATAACATCAATGCGTACTAAAATGTATCCGCAAGTGACAAGGCTTGATTTTTGTTACTTGTGGATCTCAAAGAATCACTAATCAAATTTAGCAATAAACTTGCAGTTTCCTTTCTCATTCGAAATCTTTCAAAACACTCTGGCTTCTTCCCATCTCACAAAATGGTTAACTCTCCCTGATTCTCGTAACCCTCTTCCTCAACTTCTAATATTTTCAACAGTTCATCCATTTGACTAAAAATGTACTTAAAACAAAACAAAAAATGACTATTAAAAAAAAAGGCTACTGGCTAAGTATTTGTAAACTTAATATTACGGTGAGTAGGCTAGGTTTTTATTTCCAAATTTGAGGAGTTATTCATTTCCAATATTATTTATTTCCGTAATATTTCCAAGAGTTCAATGAATTAATCCATTTAACTGACTGTGCATGTAAAGAAAATAAATAAATACGACGATTTATAAAAGTAATAGGCTAAGTATTAGTAAACTTAATATTATGGTGCGAAGGCTAGTCTTTGATTTCCAAATTTGAGGTTAAGTTTTTGTTTATTTCGACTAGTATAAATTTGTACCAGCGGCTTAAACCACCTGCCAGGACCAGCTAGTTTGTTCCGGCCAAATTGACGGTACAAATTTTGGGGAAACACCTCCTTGAGATAAACCGCGGCTTAAACTGCAGATCTCAGTTAACTGACGTTGGGGAAACCGGCCCTAAGAGGTTTAGGCTTATGAATAAGTTCATCCCAATAGGTTTGATCAATCATTTAAATTTGTATAATTATGTAGTGCATGTCTCTTGTTAACTCTTGATTAGTGTCATTAGTCTGTAAGACCAAAATAATTAAGTATAAAATTTAGTTTGCTCAACATGACAAATAAGTTCCTCTAAAACAACCCTGTAGTTTACGTACAAACAATTATTAATGTAACAGTTCTATCCATGGCTGAACCTCTTGATCGCAGTAACATTGTTGACACTAGCTTGCCTTTATATTCTTGAAACTCGTCTTCTTTTAAAATAAAAACCAATCCCATAAGACAAAAAGACATTAATTCTCATGGAGAAAGTAGCAGTGAGAATTCCGAACTTGACACCTACTGCAGACCTCTTTTTAAAAGTTGGAAAGCACTAACAGTTCTCAACCTTTACATCTATCAAGCACTCATGAAAATTAAAAGTAATATTCAAAACTATAGTATCAGATCAGATATCCACAACCATAATGCTAGAAATTCTCATAGTTAAATATTCAACATTTAAGACTCTCTAAAGTGCAAAATGGTTTTCCTGCCTTCGGTATCAAACTGTTTAATTCAATTTCAATAAAACCATCAATAAGAAGCATGAATTATAAAGACTTTGAGAGGGTTATTCATTCCTGGCTGTTGAATAAACCGTTCTACTCATTTAACGAGTATTTTGAGGAGGTCACAAGACTAGACTGAACAGCCTCTCAAGAACTAGGCCAATTTGACGCAATCCACGCTGGGTGTTCTCAGTCTTTAATATACCTATGTATATGTATTTCTTGATTCTCCGGTGAATATATAAAGTAAGTAAGTAAGAACTACCAAACTAGGAGACACAGAACGGTAGCTCATCAACGATTGCCCTCTCAGGTAGATTAGCTCAACTTACCAATAGGTTATTAATTTGGTTAAAAGTGCCCTAGTGCCTAAAACTGTCAAATAACATCTTGATCACAATTTAGCATTTTATATTGTGCGAGAGTTTATGACACATGATATTTGTGTATTCAACATACTCAACCTTTGCCATGCCGTATGCGACTATGCAGGGGCCCACTTTCGGCTGTGTTGCTTTAATTTAAGCAGTTATAGCCACATAAAAAAGGAAACTGTAATTGAAAAGGAAAACTGATATTTATAGCGTTCTTGCAACAAAATGTACCCAACTAGACTTGAAATCGTGAATCAAACATATTCTCCTTTGTTCTATTCTTTCAAATAATTTTTGTTTTGTTTTAGAAAGACATATTCCTTCATCCGTGACCTGAACTACAAGTTTGCCTCTTTATATTGAGAGTTAAAAAGAACTTTGTGTGCCATGCTTAACCTTAAGTAATGAAAAATGAACTCCTTCTTTCGTAGTGCTTTACCACGGGGTAAAGATTCACTGATAAAAGAATCATTACAAGCGCAACTGGCCAGTTGCATCAAAGACATTCAGTTGGACCAGGCCCACAGTGGCAGATTTGTGAGCAGTTCTGAGGCTGCGGAGTCTCTATGCATTACTCTAGAAGCAATCTTCATCCATGGAGTCAAAGAATCTATCGCTGACAAGTTCAAGATAGCAATGGGAGATCCCGATATCAGGCCAGAGCCCAACTTTTGGCCAGCTCTTTTAGTGTTTTCCCACAGGGAATTAATTGATCAGGTATGTTTTTCAATTTATTTACTAAATTAAGTCTAAAAGAGTCAACTGCTTTGTTTAATTAGGCCTGGTTCTACAGCTAAACCAAACAGTATTAAGCTTGCTCCATTGAACTGTTTGAAAAATGTTAGGAAACCTATTAAAACCATGTTATGAAACTTATTGTGTAGTGTATTAGCTGGCCATGGAAAAGAATGACAATTATCTTCATCTTCAACCATATTTAAAGTTTAAAAGATATTGAAATAGGTTAAATGTAAAACGTAAACTGTTCAAAAGCAATTATCCTGCCTTCTTAGCTGGCCCCCGATTGTAGTTCACATTAGTGAGACTTAATTGTAACCTATTGATTATTTGTATGTACGAATGGTTTTTTGAACTAGGTAACTAATGGTTCATTCTGTTGTTATACCTATAACTGTAAAAAATCAAACTTACTACCAATTTCACATTTTATGAGGCACAGAATAAAAACATTGACATTGTAAACAAAACTTTTCTTTTTTCAGATAGGAAAGCTTAACCTAATAACCACCGATGTCGGCAGATGTCGTTCATGGCTGAGAATGGCTCTCAATGATGGTCTGCTCACTAGTTACCTGCAATCTATGACTGTGCAGAACTCAAGTCTAAATTCATTTTACAAGCGGACTGCATATTTACGTGACAAAGATTTATTGGACATGTTCATAACATTAATCTCTGGCACAGAAGCGTACACTTTCAATCTTGCCTGCAACTCGAGTTTGCTGAATATGTGGACTAACCAGCCTCTTCTGCTGGCTGGGGTGTGGAGCCCTGCGATGAAATCCAATCCAATCACCAGCGGCACAGACATTGCTCAATCGATGATGGCAGACGATTTGGCCCGACAAGCTGAAGACTCGGTCAGTTCAGTTATTTCGATAGCTTCTGTCTACGGTTCGTCCTTTAGCTCCAGTGCGTTTGATGAAGAAGAAGTTTTAAAAATTATCTTAGGCTCTGACGTATCGGGAGAGAAAAAGAGACAGGACATTTGTCATTTACCAGGCCAAAGTTCAGGAACTTCTACGGGCAGCAATGATTTTGCCACTAAAGAAAGTCACACCTGTAAGTATATTTAATTCATATAATCTAAATGTTTTAGTCAGATATTTTTCAGCTTCCGTTTCAATCAATCAAGCAATCAAAAATTCTTTATCCACAAAAGCACAAGTGTACAAGAATGATGTCAACATTACAGACAGTGAATAAACATGAGAACTTAAGAATATACATCTCCATGCCCCCTTTACAACAATATCTAATATTTACAACAACAACAAAATAATCATTCTTAAAGTTCACTCTTATTGGAATTTATAAATAATTTGGTATGGAAACAAACACTCTAATAATATTAGGTTTATTTGGTTGGATCTTTCTTGAGCAATGCTCGCATCATCAGTTAGTGGGTGGATCTGATGAGTTTGTGTGTTGGGGTGTAGTTGATTAGGTTTATTTTTAACATGAAGTTTTAATTTGTGGACCCTTTGAAATTCTTCTAAGAATGTGTTAAAATTCTCCTTCCAAATAAAATATGTAGTACGAGTTGTTTTTAATAAAATTAAGAGTTCTCATTTGTCAAAAGTTATAACATGTTGTGAGGAAGATTTTTAAACATTTACATTTTCACCCACACTTTTTTTTTAGGTGAGGGAAATTTGTCAAATGAAAAAGATGATCAACCTGAACATGAAAACAAAGTTGACAAGCATAAAAAAAGGGAAAATCCCTTTGACATCGAAGAAAAAAAGAACCCTCTTGATAATGATCTCAAATTAAAGGAAGAAACAGTCGTTCAAGAATCAGAAAACCAACAATCAAAATTACAAACATACCATTCATTAGTTGAAAGTTACAACCAAACATCTACAGCCTCAGGGACATCAGGGATGCCGGATTTGCAGA
Organism: Matsumurasca onukii; assembly: GCA_018831715.1. Lineage (NCBI taxonomy): Eukaryota > Metazoa > Arthropoda > Insecta > Hemiptera > Cicadellidae > Matsumurasca > Matsumurasca onukii. Next base: position 8,771,015 of record CM032064.1, read on the forward strand.
ATCTTTTGCTGAAATTTGACAAACCTGCAGTATCATCAACTGGCATAACCCCGCCTTCAGACTCTGACAATAATAGCGATCCGGTAAGTTTTAGTAAACGCAAACAGTATAAGTGGTCCCAGATCACTAGCTCTTTATCTCATCTTTTTATCTTGCAGCTATTCTAATGCATCTATTTTGAACTAGAAGTCTTTTTAATGTGGATGCTTGTATTTACATCTCTTATATGATCTTAATTCTTAAGCTTTCACGGCCGGTGTCATCATTAATATCTAAGGCTTCTGGTTTACACCGCGTCACAGTTGAAATACAAATACTGCTAAACATTTCAACCTCGCAGTAGAGAGTCATCCTCAGTAGCTGGTTGACTGGCTGAGACTGTCTCAACAATGACTCTCCACAGCGAGGTCGAAACGTTTAGCAGTATTTGTATTTCAACTGTGACGTGGTGTAAACCGGAAGCCTTAGATATTAATCTCTTATATGGTTGTCAAACATAGTTGTGCAAAAATGTGAAATAAATTTAATATCCCCAAAAATATATAGAAAACTGTAACACAATTAAATTAACTTTTCACTATTTTGCTTAAGAGGCCACCGGATAGAGGGCTGCGAGACCCACTCTGGGCTTATAACATGAAGTAAAAAATGCAAACAATGTTTTAAACTGGTTAACGTACTTAAATCAAAAATATGTTTCAATAGAAGCATAACGCTATTGAAGCTGCTGCATATGAAATCTAAAACTTGTACTTTCGTCGAACAATAAAAACTTGATTTTCTCTAAGAACATAGAATTTGAATAGCCGTAATAAATATTTTGTTACGAAAGGAAGTTTTACGTTTTTGGTTTTATATGCTGCAACATTAATGGCTCTATGCTCCTATTGGAACACTTTTCCCATTTTGGTATGTTATCTACTTGAAACATTGTTTGCAAATTTTCCCATGTTAAATTCCCTATCCCGGATAGAGGCTGCTTGAGCTCTATCCGGCGGTCTCTTGATTGGGCATATATTTTCTATTATGTCTCTTTTCCACATGACAGAGTATGGGCTACTGAGTGATGCCACATTTTAAAGGGCTTTGTTGGTAAAATACAATGCTACATTGGTTTTTTGAACAAAGTTAACCTAGGGCAACATGGTGGTTGTTTTATTGGGAGTTTCTAACTTTCTATGGCTGTTATTTAACTTAGGGTAAACACATTGAGGATGGCTTGGGGTGATTTTCCTCCGCCATACTGCTCTGGTTGAATGGATTCTGTTGATATTCTTAAAAATGTTTAGTAAAGTATCATAAATGTTTATACAGTATAGTCTCGGTTATCTGACCTTCCGAGTTATCTGACCTACCGGGGCAATTTATTATCGGTCATTTATCACGAGTTTTCGCAGAAGGCTGCTGCGCGAAACAACCCCTTTCATCACACTCGACTGTACGCAGCAGATTCCCGCACGATGCAGCCCCTTTCCAACCTGACTGTACGCATTGTATTCGTGCGCTAGGTGACAGGTCGGTGACCGCACTTTCCTACCCGACTGTACGTGTTGTTTTAGTACGCTACATGTATTTTAAAAGATTCTTATGTGTAAATAAAATTTTTTCAACGTCATTTTTACCGATTTTTGTGTTATTTGATTTTTTTGCTTATCCGACCTTGCCGCGGCCGGTTCAGGTCGGATAATCGAGACTCTACTGTACTAAGTTTAATCAAAATGGGTTCATAAATACAGTTTTTATAGTATAAAACCTCATTTTTTTGTGGAAAGGCTCTCCCAAAAGGGCACTTCCAGTGGTCAGATTTCGCTGGTAGCCAAACCTAATCTAGATATTTACAAAAGGAAAATGTGTACCAAATTTTGTGAAAAATAGGACTACAAATGCAACTTGTAGAGTGGCCACAAAGGTTCAAAAAAAGATCAAAAGGACATTTCCAGTGTAATTTTTACCCTGTCATAGGAAATTTGCTAGGATTAGCGGCAACGCTTGTGGCCAGCTATGCTTTTTAAATTTTACTTTAAACAAATTAAATAACTTAGATATGCCTCACATCTACTGGCGATTACAGTACATTTAATGTAAAATGTCTATGCAATAAACGTATTATTTATCTTTTTTAGAGCTTGATGTTTGTGTGTTTTTCAGAATGACATGACAGGTTTTGAAGTTGTACCAAAGAAAGTTGTAACTGCAAGTGGAGTAAGTACAGTTCAGTTTCTTTCACATATTTACTTTTCTTGCCTATAAATGACACTCTTATAACTTAAATTGGAGTTACTAGAAGTGAAACCCAGTGTCGGACCAAAGTTCAAAATATTAAATACCCTAGTACTGCGCCAGTAGATCCTACATTTGAGATAAAAATGTTATACAGAGCCGATGCGCATTTCGACCCGCTTGTGGGGCATCGTCGGCACTCTTATTGTCACTGTACACTAACTAAAATATATGATCCACTATTTACACTCTTGATTGTTCTAACACACGCAGGGTCACCGAACGCAAACCCGGTTACGCACTATGCGGGTTCTTTGTCTGGTGGCCGCCGACTCTTCATCCCGCACTGGGGGATGAAAGTGCGACTGGTAGGTTAGAGGTGTGCTCGAGCCGGGCTGTAGGGTTCAGAGGGCGATACCTGGGAAGCCCCATGGTTGGTTTCTCTGCCTCTTGCCAACGGGGACCTACTTTCTAGTTGGCACGCGAATTTGAAAACTACTGTGTTCTTCACATCTTCTTTTTTGCTTAACTGTGAGTTGGGTCCGTAAGTGTCAATGTGTTTGAAAATGGCACAGCTTTCCTATGATTTTGCTAAGTTTATGTCATTGATGCGCTTGATGACTTCTAGTGATTTGGGAAACTGAATGCTATGTGATTGATTGTTATTTTAATGTGTAAACACATCAAAACTGGGTTCAAAATTGTCTACTGGTGTAACCTATATACTGCTTATCACACTGGGGATTGTTATTTGAACGGGGATTGGTAATTTTGTAGACGCCTTTTTGAGCTGCCAGATCAGATTGGTTTTTGAAATTGTTGTATGTTGCTATTGCTTCTTTGTTAACTTTGTATGGGGGATGGTATCCTGTTTTTTTTAAAGATTTTTTCTATGGTTTCTGTGTTAATATCTACGTAGAAAAGGAAATCAAGCATATACCACTTTTCATCAACCCGGTTTATGGAACATGCAGCCAAACATCAAAAGCCCACATCTCTAGTAGCCATACACTAGCTGATGTACCCGTTCTTCGCACGGTTGTGTTTAATGTTGCAGTGTAATGATAAATTTTAATGTTATGTTTGCCTGTTAGTTAGCTATATTGATTGTAGTGTACGTCTTAATTAGACATAGCTATCCAGCTTCACCACGGGAGGTCGGAAATTGAAGAAGCCATATTTACTTTACATGTATTTACAAACCACGGAGAGTTTCGTTAATGCAGATCACCTAGCCTACTGCTATCATGAACAACAAAATGCAATATGCGTTGTGAAACGACTTTTTATAGCCACAATATACATATGTTCTTCCAACTTACTGGAGAGCCTCTCTATATACAATGTTTGATGTCTTCCCACCAGGCGAGTGCAGGAATAAACTGGCAGGATTCCCGACCCTCAAGCACGCTACAGCTGTCGATGAGAGAAACAGCCTGTCCTACTGAGTTCGATCCCAGCAGTGGTCAATGTCTGATCTTGCGATTTTTTGATTGTCATCGCAAAGCACACACTGACTGGGAACTGCAGTCGTTTAGACTTGAATGGATAGTTGCTCGGGATCCCCAGCATCACAGCCTGTAAGGATATCTGCCTCGATAACGTAGCGGTGGAGTCTGTGCACTGAGGCACGTGCCATTGCACAACTTGAGGGCATTTAGATTATGCAGCAACATTATCGGGGCACCAACCTTCAGTGTGAGTTTGTGAGCACCAACCTCGTTACCACCAAATTACGTCATTTGAAACGCACTGTTGTAAGCCCTAACATTGCCAAGAAAATTTCAAGACTCTGGTGTGTTTTCAGAAAGCCATGAGCGAAGAGGCTCTGGTGGCTCTTCTATAGCGGGAAGAACTACCTTACCGGAGGCACAGCAGATACCGGATGGTTCTTTGGGCCATGTTAGAGCACACGATGAGGGCATACCTTGTCTAGGGCACCGATGTTGGCAGCATCTGAGTAGTTGATCAACAGTTTATACTGAAAACCACTCTTTGTCTTATTTCGCCATTGTATCAATTGACGTTCCCTTTCCCTTGGTAGCCTAATATGTCTATCTTGCGCTGTTTCAACATCTCTAATCAAATTATGTCTCTCTGTATCAGCAGCCAAGCGATCATTTCTGTCCTCCTGGCTTTGCTGAGCTCTGTAAATTTCCACTCTTTCGACTTCATCCTCTAAATATCTATTTTGTAACTGAATACAACGAAGTTATTCTTCGCGATCTCAGTCAAGCCGCGTTTGCTTTTGTTCTAAGGTTTTTCGTTCCCTTATACGAACGTGGCGGTCCCTGTCTGCTATTAGGCGAGAATTCCTAACATCACCAGATTCGACTTCCCTAGGACTATAGTGAGAGAGTCTATCTGCCGCCTCCCAAGCCTCTCTGGCCTCGGCAGATTCGGACTCCTTAGTCGTGCTACGGTTACTCCTATCTGCCGCCAGCCGTGTCTCTCAGTAGTTTTTGCTTCCAGAAAGATAATATGCTGCAGTCTGTCAGCTGATAGCCGCGCCTCTCTAGCAGCTTGGGACTGAAATATTCGAGAAGCTGCATGCCGCTCTCTATCACGTGACAATGTCTCTTCCCTTTCAACGTCGGACTCACACATTCTACTAATCGCTACACGCTCACAGACAGATAGGGCTCGTCGACGGTTTCCAAAACTTGTTAACGTGCCAAGCTGTGCAGTTGAAAGCTAGGACTAACTGATTCAATTTCTTCATCAGATTCTGAATGCTCATCCTACTGCAACCTAAGACGTTTAGCGTTTCGTGAATCTTGTCCTAATTGACTTTTTTTGACGAGCCATTGCACTAAAATGACTCAACAGGACTGGTTTGAAAAATGACAGTGTGTGTTCTATGGAATTTGTAAAACGAAAGTATTTAACTAAACAGAAAATAAACCTAAGGGAGTCACAAACCTTTCACTGTATCTATATAAATGAAATAAGACTACAATAGAACAAAAATATTTAAGCACATAAAAAACACAAACGAAAATAAATGTGAATATCCCAAAACCTTTCCTTGTATCTATATAAATAAAATAAGACTACAATAGAACGAAAGTATTTAAAATCTAAGAACCAACGTAAAACATGAAAGATTAAAATAAGACTAAAACCAAAGTAAAGCAGGAAAAAGGGCTACTGCACTGGTGCAATAATCATCTCGCTCTGCTAGTAGAACGGAAGTACTTAACCATATAAAAAACAATAACTAAAATAAATGTAAATAAGACTAAAATAGATCAAAAGTATATTTTAACAACACAGAAAATAAACCTAGAACAGTAGAAGGTATACCTGTTGTAACCTATCAATTAAAAACAAATCGAAAGTAAAGCAGGTAAGATAAAATAAGACTAAAACCAAAGTAAAGCAGGAAAGAAGGCTGTAATATAGCGCAGACAAGGTTCAACTAAGTAATGATTTCACTGTATCTATATATATCGAATAAGACTACAGCCCGTGGGGAAGGTAGGGGTGTTCGTATTTATAACAGGACAGCAGGCTATTTTAGTGCTATGAGGCAACGTCTGATGCGTAGCAAAGAGATCCTTCTCAGCCAAGCTCAAAATGGCTACTGACCTCAATAGTTGAGCTGGCACTCGGCAGAGCGCGCACCAAATTTCAAAAATAACGCTTTCAGAGCACACTTTAGTCCCTTGCTATTATTTGTGTGGATGCTGTATGGGTATAAAATATAGCTAGACACACTGCGTAATAGGCTAGACCCTTAGACGAAGTTTCACCGCTATAGCTTCAGCCGATTTTGACTTATAAGCGGTCCAAGATGCCTTAAAAACGTTACAGACAGACAGACAGGATTTTTTTTACACCAGTTTCGGGCTTTGCAAATTATATAAACACCAAATAATCAAACACGATGGATTCTTTGCAATCTACAGGCAAAAGTCATATTTTGTATATAGATTTAATAAACAATCAATCACATAGCATTCAGTTTTCCAATTACTAGAAGTCATCAAGAGCATCAATGACAAAAACTTAGCAAAACCACACGAAAGCTGTGCCATTTTCAAACACATTGACACTTACGGACACAACTCACTGTTAAGCAAAAAGAAGATGTGAAGAACACAGTAGTTTTCAAATTGCCAACTAGGAAGTAGGTCCCCTTCGGCAAGAGGCAGAGAAACGGCCATGGGGCTTCCCAAGTTATCGCCCTCTCAACCCTGCATTTTGGCCCGAACACACCTCCTCCAACCTACCAGTCCAGGGATGCCCACAGGGGGGTTTGATGTCGCAACTTGCTTATTATTGAACGGTTTGAAGTCATTAGACCTTGATCCCAATAATATAACAGGCCAAAGTATGGATGGTTCAGGAAACAGGAGGGGCAAATACGTTGGCCTAAAAACTATCATCCAAAAAGACTACTCGAGAGCCTTTTGCACACAGGTTTGCACTAGTAGTAGAAAAATCTATGGAAATGTGCTCACAAATGAGAAACCTGTTTAGCTTACTTGAAGAATGTTACGTGTTCATGTCAGGGCACAAGCAACACCACGTGTTTATTAAAAATTTAGAAAAAGGTAATAAAACAAAAAAGAAACAACGTTTGAAGAGAGTTCGGACTACCAGATGGTCCATCAGAAATGATGCGTTACAAACCGTAGTAACCTGTTTCGACATAATAAAACAGACTTTATCAGAGTTGAGTGTTGACAAAACCTGTGATAGTGACACTAAGGTTTCAGCTAATGGTTTGCTGAAAAAAACTCGTGGACTTTGACACAGTTTGCACAATGCACGTTGCTTCTGCTATCTTCAAAATTCTTTCTCCAATATCGATTTGCTTACAATCAAAATCAATTGACTACAGTGTTGCACCCAAAATGATTTCTTGCGCTCAAGAAAAGTTAGCCAAATTAAGAAAGGACGAAGAATGGGAAAAGATAAAAGCTACCATCTTGAACTTCAAACTGCCATATTACGAATATATTTTGCCTCACAAATATTTGTGCAAAACATAACAGTTAATAATCAAGCATTTGAATAATTTTGAAACTACACTGCTATATTTAACTTTATTGTTGTCAATATTTTTCTACGTATTTATTCACATTTATTATTTTGATTTAAAAGCTGGAGCTAAAGTAAACCGTTTAAATTACAAAAATTAATGTTTTGAACTTTTAATTTATACTTTCACAAAATAAGTCTGATTCATAAAAGCAAAACCAGTACTTATAAAGTAGGTAATTTAAGCTCTAAAACTGTTAAAAACCGTGTATTTTGCATGCAACTCTTCCATTTTTTTTCCGGGGGAGGACCCCGGACCCCTCTGTTTGCTGGGGGGCGTTTCCCCCAGACCCCTGGTTGTACCGCCCAATCCCAAATTGGGGGGGAATTGCGACATGGGTCTTAGGGGGGATGGGCACCCCTGTACCAGTCGCACTTTCATCCCCCAGTGCGCGATGAACTGTCGGCGGCCACCGGACAAAGAACCCGCATAGTGCGTAACCGCGTTTGTGTTCCGTGACCGCGTGTGTGTTAGAAGTTAGAACAATCAACAGTGTAAATAGTGTATCATATATTTTAGTTAGTGTACAGTGACAATAAGAGTGCCAACGATGCCCCATAAGCAGGCCGAAATGTGCATCCGCTTTGCATAACATTTTCATTTTAACTGTAGGATCTACTGGCGCAGTACTAAGGTATTTAATATTTTAAATTGCAGATGGCAACATCTTAAATGTGTATTTATGCTAATGGCAGAACCATCATTGTGTACTGAGTCTTTGATTTTATAAGTGTTTATAATTTAATTCAATAAATAAATCTGTTAATAATCATTCTTAGGGTTATAATTAATTACTCCGTCGACCAGAACAAATGGTGAGTGTTAGAGAGAGCGTATGAGGTGCTAGTTAGTACTACCTTATCCAAACTGGCAAACCATTAAAAATTAGAGTGGTACAGCCCCTTTTAAAAAGAATACAATATCAGATTAGTTTTATATGGTTTCCATTACTGGCACCGGTAGAAAGTTTGTCACTTGTTATTTGGTTTAAATTTTGATTGTTGTGTACGGTTTTAGTTTGACTTGGGTGAGTTCAGTGGAATGATATCTCACGTTACCAAGATACCCAGGGAGCAAGGATTGGACAAGCAGAACTACACTTGTAAGAGTTGTACTCATAACATCGGCATCAACTTTAGCCCTGCTAAGTACGTTACTCTCTTATATCACATTCTCCCCCCAGTTAGTATCTGTCTGGTTAGTACCTGCTTAGATTACTTTATACTGGGGTACATCAAAAAAGAGTTGCTCACAAAAATACTGGGCAGCTTTGTAGTTGTCCAGATGTTGAACACGCTCCGTTCCCCACCAGAAGAGGTTGGATCAGATATCATTTTAGGAGGATGCGGCAGCAGGGTAGACCGCGACTTCAGGAGAGGCTTGCCATAATCTTGGGGGGAACGGTCCCCCGAGTGTTAGCAAGGCTCTCCATGTCTTGGGGGTTAGAGTCCCCTAAGTGGTTGTCAGCGGGCTTGCTTGTCGCACCCTCTCATGATTGTCTGGTCAGCCGAACCCAGTCCCATTCCTCTCCTGAATCCAGACTTCCTTTCATTCCGGTGGTAGAGCAATATGCCCAACAGACGAGGCAGACGTGCATAAGGGTAACCAGTCCCTGACCACTTGATCCCCTCAATCTAACATCTATATCACATTCTAATTTACTTTAAATGTAAAGTAGGGTTGGGGAAGCAAATATTAGTTTCCAGGTTTTATTTTTCAGAGGCTCTGATGATATGGACTAGTGTGTGGGGGGAGGTGGGTATTATTCACAATAATATGTTTCTCCCATGCAATGATAATTGTAGTTTAGTTTAATGATGAATTAATATGTAAACAATTTATTTTCGATCAGTTTCTGTTTCTAAGTTCGGTTTTTTTTCTTTAGGGTCTGTGGACTTACTGGAGCCTATTACTGTGTGGATTGTTTTGAAGCCAATGTGTCCAAACCACAATGGGAAATTCCTGCCCGAATAATCCATAATTGGGACTTCAACCAGCAATCTGTGTCCAGAGAAGCTTCTGAGTTTCTTTCACAAATTCAGCTTTACCCCTTGTTTGACTTGAGCATAATCAACCCAAAAATATACGGTGCTGTTAAAGAGATGGAGCGGCTAAAGGTAAATCTGCTGTGGCCAAATTTAAACCTTTTTAGTCCCATACATTGATGTCAAGCAAAGATTTCTTACGTAAAAAATGTGTATGTTAATTTTAGATCCAAAGGACATTTTATATATCTTACCCACTGCAAGTGTCCCCTTGAAGTTTCACCCGTAAATAGAAAGCGCCTCACAGACTCAGATTCACCGAATGACTGTCTAAGTCGAAGTATTCCATAAGTATAAACATTGAACTGGAAAGAATAAATTTTGGCCACCAGTTCAAATTCAAAAGAAGTCCTATAAAAGTCAGAGTAAGACATCAAGAACACATAGTCCTCCTCACTCTGGTAAACTTGATATTCTCGGTTCATGGTGTACATGTGCAACCTTTTGTGAGCAACAATCTCAGCACGCAGCACGGCACTGTGAAATAGAGCCGTACATAGCAATAACATAATGCAGGAAAAGACAGGCATCATAACGGGGGGTTTCGTAATCTGTATAAGAAACCAATTAACCATTTATTTATAAAACTTTAAAGCCACTATAATAATCCTTACTAACATATAAAAATGAGATGGTGTGTGCCTGTTCCTCAATCACGCAAATACCATATATTCATATTTTGATGAAATTTTACAGGAATGTGGCTTATATACCTGGGCAACACATAGGCTATTAACATGTTTGATAATTTAATATTTTCAAGATGGCGGTTATTGATAAGACCTCATTACATATGAAAATTTATAAGCCCACTACTGTAACGTGAAATTCTAGAAAACCGTAAATGTCTATGTAAATAAAATAAGACTTTTGTCTGTACATTGCAATGAATTCATTGGTTTTTGATTATCTGGTGTTTATATACTTTGCAAAGGCCGAAACTGGCGTCAAAAAATTCCTGTCTGTCTGTCTGTAACGTTTTTAAGGCGTATTTATTTATTTATTTCATTTACATGACAGCTATAGGAAAAACCCAAAACAACCATCTTGACATACTTTGTATTGTACTCTAACTTGCATTGACAATGTCACCAATTCTTTAGTAATGCTATGTAAAAAAATGTTATGTGACAATAAAGATTTGATTGATTGATTGATTACTTGGGTTGGACCGCTTATAACCCAAAGTCGGCTGAAGCTATAGCGGTGAAACTTCTCTAAAGGGTTTAGTTTATTACACAGTGTGTCTTTACCTATGTTTTGTATCAATACAACATCCACAAAATAAATGGAAAATATTTGATAATGGACCAAAGTGGACTCTGAAAATGTTTTTAGGCATTTTGGACAGCTTATAAGTCAAAATTGGCTGAAACTATGGCAATGAAACTTTGTTTGAGGGTTAAGCTAATCACGCAGTGTGTCTTTAGCTACATTTAAAGTCCATATAACATCCTCAAAATAAATTGCAAAAAACCAAAGTGGGCTCTAAAAACGGTCGCAACGGAAGAAGTAACTATGACTCTCACAAGGTAGCCCTACTTATACGAAGATGGTGAACTAACAGGCAAACTAAATGGTTTTTCAAAGGATATAAAAGAAACTATTTTTGTTGTTTACTTTAAATTTGCAATTTTCTTAAAATATACACACAGCTATGTTAATAAAGCCCGAGGCGAAGCGCGGGTACTCTCAGCTACTTATGAATAAAAATAAAACAGAAAAAGGATTTCCTAGAGTAAAAATGAAAAATGCCCTTGTCAACGAAGTTATACATCTATCTGTAAATTTACATACACAAAAACATTGTGTAGAACTGTAGATTGAACAAACCCAATATAAACTAAAGAGTACATGTATAGTTTATGCAATATCTATATTACACGAAAACAAAACCTAGTGAAACCACTCAAATCGCTACAACCCGTGGGAAATGAAATGAAAAATGGCTTTATTAGGCGAAGTTATGACTAACAAGTCCTCTCTTACACTTAACCTAGAAAGGTAGGGGTGTTTGTATTTACTACTGTGGAACAATACATGCCAGTGCTAGTACGACTGACGAGTACATGTGGAGCAAAGATGTTTACTGAGTAGTGAGTATGCCTCGGCAGTCGCGACTCGCTACTGTGGTCGAGGTAGCGGAGCATGCGGGCTGTGGGGGGACTACGATAGTTCAGCGAACACACGGCAGAGCGCACCACTGGTCAAATAACGCTGGTCAAATATCACTTTGATCCCCTGTTATTTACTGTTTGGATGTGAAATGGATACAAAATATAGCTAAAGACACACTGTGCAATGGGATAAACCGGGGCCTACGTAAGCTACCGGGCCATGACAAAGAATCCTTGACGTCACTAGAGCAGGCTGTCGCGAGTGGCTATTCTCCATAAGAATGCATTGAATTGGCGCGACACCGCTCTTGTTTTCACGTCCTAATCGCAAGTGATTCAGCTCAATGTACACATATCGCATATTGACGTAATCTGCATCAAACGCTGAACACGGGAGTATTAGTACCAGTATATTAAACTGATTCCACGGCGGACAACTACAGTTTGATTTTTTTAAATGTGATTAGGTGCATAACATGAGTTACTAACCTCCTTTAACAGCATAGGTTTAGGGATACGGTAGTCGTAAATAAACTGATATAAGTTATTAACCATATCTACGACACACTTTTGTCAAAATATATTATTGGAACTGAAAATATTATACGGTTGATAGTTTTGTTTTTATAAAAACATATGTTTGCCTTACCATTATTTTGAAACAAAACCCCCCCAGAAGATACGACAAACATCGCAATGTGAAATGTACATCGGGACTTCCCCAATTTTCTTCACAAGGTCTACAGGCACCTATTTATTTTCTCCTTAAATAAAGTCTCACTCCCATAACTTCAGCCGATCTTGTGTTGTAAGCGGTCCAGCATCGCTTAAAGTTACGGACAGACAGGAATTTTTTTAACGTCAGTCTCGGACTTTACAAAGTATGAGAAGACCAAGTGACCATAAACTGATAGATTAATTTCAATTTACAGACAAAAGTCTTATTTTATTTATAAAAAAGTCCAAAATGCTTCTACATCTAAAGTAAATCAATTTTCTTTTTTAATTACAAAATATCACATTTTATAAACTAAGATGGCTAAAATGACTTTTAATGTTAGTTTATTTCTGTTTTGAAAGGATTTTAGGATACAGCTTGAAAACTTGAGTGCTTATCTGCTTACCTGTAGAGAAAATGTCATGGAGTCTTTGAAGAAAATGCTGTGGCCCAGAGAGTATCTCTATGAAAAAATCCATCTGTATTCTTTATCTGTGAGTATTGTATAGCATTTAAGGGATTTTCGACCCAGCAGCACCTTTGAAAATCTGCTTATCAAGAATCAGTGTGGTTTTCCCATTGTGGGGGTTACCACTGTCTGTCTAATGTTGAAGAGTGTTTTAAGTCTATGTCTTTTAAACATATTAAGTGTTCAAATGTGAGTATTATGTGAAATCACCTAAGACTTAGTCCAGCTGCAATGTTTGGCAGAATTGTGGTAGGTGTGATACAAGCAGGAAACTCAATACACGTTAGAAGAATGTTATTTGAATTTGTTTGAGCAATTGGTTAATTTTCATTTTGCCAATTTCAGAAATGGTTGGCATTAAAATGGCGGGTGCCTACCATTCCAAATCTATCCAGAAATTTGTATTATAACTGTTAAGGTGTTATTGAATGTGTTTCCAAGTCAATTAATAGTGTTACAGTCATCCCGATTATCCGGCTATATGGATTAAAAGTAGAGAAAACCGTGAACCGTTATGTTGTTGTTTTCCGCTTTCACACCAACAATTGATAAAACAGATGGTCAGATCCAACCACCAAACAGACAGGTGTGTGAGGTTACCTTACAGAAAGCCGTCAGCTTTGCACGCAACCATGTTTTGTCTTGTACTCTCTGCTCTCAGAAAGGCTTCATTTGTGAAATATGTACCAACCCTAAAGTTATCTATCCCTTTGATATAGATACAAACTACAAAGTAAGTTTTAGGACTATAATTTCATTATACTTTTTTATGTTAATTCCCAATGGCTTATGTACATAGACGCAATTTTTTTTGGAAATGAATTAGTGAAGAGGGCAGAAGAATCAACAATTTCTGACACTCTGAGTTATTGCCATCTGATACAGCCACGACACGATTGTTATTTTATTATCTTGGCGCCACATTTTGCTATTCAAACCATTGTTAATCTGCTTTTATAAAGAATCATTGTTATTAATTGCTGGAAATGCCGTATGGGGTGTAGTAGAAACCCAATGTATTGAAATTTTATGGACTGTTGATGTGTCAAACTATCTCTATGGAACTCTATGGAAGGTACTGGGAAATTTACACACTTTTACCTTTGTCGATCCCAAAAACTCATTTCATATCCAACTACATATCTATTGAGAAAAACATCTTGTACACTTTCTATCCAATATTTTACAAATACACTAAAATAAAATTAAAACTTCAATCACTAATTAAATAAAATGTTTAATGACTACAGTAAATTTAAATGGTATAACATTACAGCAGAAGCAAATAATAAAATAAGCTCCTGATGAGTTATGATCTACTTAGCAGGAGGCATGGGAGGGCCCAAGGGGGATGGGGATTGGAAGGGGTTCCAAGTCCTGGCAATCATGCCTAGCGCAGTTACTCACTAGCTGTTGAATTCTGACTTGTACACTACAGTAGAATCTCAATTATCGGAGTCTCGGTCAACCGAGCCTCTGGGTTAAACCGAGTAATTAGAAAAAAAACTAGGGGGCGTAGATTGTGTTGCATTTTGTGTGTGTCCGTGCTGGAATGTCTGGGAAACAAAAAATAGTTGTTGTTTCTCTTTTGGGTACAGTACTCATTACAGTATGAAAATGTGTTTATATTGTTTGTTTTACTTTTAACATTGTAATAAATACGTTTTGTCACTTTTTCTGGTAGTAGCACTTAACCTCCGTATTATCCAAGTTTTTTTCATCCAAGGTGGTCTTGGTCCCAATTACCTCGGATAATCGAGATTCTACTGTAATTCAACTTGAGACACGTAACACTGTAGTTAGAAAGTATTATAAGTTAAAAATGGAAGTGGATTATGAGTGTTTTGATGGATGGTGAGCCGTTTAAATTGTATTGACTTTCATGATTGAGATTACAGCTATGATTATGAATTGTGTTGTTGTGCAGTGCAAGGACTGTCACGCAGTGTTCCATGCGGCGTGTATGGGCCCTGGCCAGCAGTGCCCCAAGTGCCTCCGAATTCAACAGCGAGAACTGGCAATCCAGCCTCCTTGACAGCACTCAGTGGAGTTTTACTTAAATTATATCTAGAGAAAAGGTGGCTTCTCTAGATATAATTTAACACACAATCACTGGGACCATGTCCTTTTCAGTTTAAGAACAATTCTGATAAGCAGCAAAATGTGTGTAGAGTGCTTTAGTCATAGTCACTCCTGCCAGTACAATGATACTTTAGTATGCTGCAGAAGCACAATTCTCTGAAAATGGGGTGTAATTAAGTCTCTACAATTTTATGACCAAACATAAATACTTTTCTGAATTTCTAGTTTCAATTCAACAAGTTATTAATTTGTTGTATGCCACATACTCTGGCTACTAGATTTTGAATAATGAAAATTATTGATTATCTTTTTTACGTTGTACTACTTCAACATATTACAAAAGTTTCCGTTTGGGGGAAATGCGTAGCCTTATACATTTTCTGTACCCCTGCAATATAACTATCAATTTAACATATGAGATGTTGTTCAATCTGGTGCTAATTTTTTTCATATTTTAGAATAGAGACTAGACACGTGCGAGTGCTCAGATTTTAATGTTTGAAATACCTTATTATAGTCCTATGCTATAAATGTTTAAAAACAATTCTGTCAAGTTGAACTTCTTGTTAGTCTGGATCCTATATAGGAATATCTAACCTCATCTATCATTTGAATGAGATCGGTTTTGTTGTTGCAAAATAGTGGTTAAAACATACTTTGTCTAGTTTAATTCGGTCCATGATGATTTTTTTATTTGTTAACAGGTTTTAGTTCTCTTGTACATATATATTCGAGATCAAAGTCCCTAATGCATTGCCCAACATGCAACTTTTGATTTCAATTTTAAAAGTATTTCACAATGGTTCTTAAATACTTAATGGTAATATATTTGAACTGAGGGAAACATTTAGGAACCTCAGAAAGCTCCTAAAGTCACGAATGTGCATTCAGTTTTACACATTTTTCAAGGGAGAGGAGCCCTGAACCCCCTTAGCAATGATTGCTCAAAAGTCACATGTGTCGCTACTGATTTATATGCACTTTTAACCAGTGATGTACTTCCAAAAAGGGGTACTAGGCGCCTGCCATTTTCACGCCGCAACACCCGATTCTGACTTCTGATTAGATACAACTGAACAACGTTGCATTCCATAGAGCCACTCAGAAGTCGGAATTGCATTTTACGTGAAAACGGCACTATAAAAATGTCTGTAAAGAAGGTTTCGAAAGGTTATTGGATTTGCTGTTTCAGCAGGCTTTTGAAGATAACCTTTCTACACAAGCAGCTGACGGGGCATGTATTGAGGTGAAGGCCCTGACAAGGGAGAGGCAAACTTTTCTGTCTAGAGGTGGCAGATACTTAACACAAGTTCCAATTGAATGGGTCCTCCGTATAACGTTCTAACTGACAAAAACTAAATTTTTCAGGAGGGCCAAAAAACTGTGTAAATAATATTGCACTCAATATATATTTTTTTAAACGTTAAACTATGTTCTTATAGCCCATTTCTTAATTGCTATAAAATTCTGTATCTTAATTGCTACTTATAGCAGAGATACAGAGACTTTTACCTAAAAAAAAGAGGGAAAAACGTTTTAACTAACGTCGGTTGCAACGTTATTCTAATAGTATTCTACACTGACGTTGGGTTAGAACGTTGTTCTCAATATAGGTAGGCCTAATAGATCATAAACTTACGAAACTGCACATAATCCAATATTGTTTATAACTAGCTGGTTATGTATGCACTCGTTATAGTCCTATGTGTTCAATGAGAAGAGAAACAGAGTACTGTAGGCAGTGAATACCAGCCTGTAGAAAAAGCGTTATTCTATTTACATCTGCAAGTGGATGATTTCTGGCTACGTGCTTCTTTTTTTTTGGAAAAGTATGGTTGTCCGGAATTCCTCATAGCTTTCCTTTTCTTCTCTTGCCATTCTGTTACACTTAACTTCCGTTTTTGCCCTGGTTTAACCGTTTTCTATCTCCGGCGACAGAACATCGCCGAGTCAGACGACATCTCTGCTAGTTAGAACGTTATTCTAGCTATATTTCCCGCCACTGACCAGCTGTTCAGGGCTACCAACATGAAAATATTGACAAACAAAATTTACCACGCGATTTAGAATCCCAATTAGAACGTTATTCCACTAAAACATCAATTTTGAAAAAAGTGTCAGTTAGAACGTTATACGTAGGACCCATTCAATTGTCAGTATGATTGCACAAATGCAGAGTTCTGATGATAGGTTGCAGTACTGTGCCCTATAAGTAATGTACTGTATATGCCAATTTTTGACAAAAGAGTAATAATTTAACAATGATTTAATTATGTTCTGACCTATATTTGACCAGGTAACCTGTGTTTGGTAATTCTTTGTCTAAATTTTGATAAAAACAATCCTCATTCAAATAACAGATGAGGGTATAAATACCTATGCAGGATCTTGGACTTTGGGAAAGTTAATTAACACATGACCAACATTAAAAACCTTATTAAATTACTTAAGTTACTGTTTAGAATGAGGTAAATGGTTGGTATAGATAGCAAAAAGCTACCTTATTTTGAAAACAAAAAAGTCATTTATAAAACTGTTTGTTTGTTTTTATCTAAAATTAGTTTAGAATTTTTTTGAAAGTAATAAAAGTAAAGTAAATAGCCTTAAGCAAACTTGGAGGTAACATAAAAAAACTGTACTTGACAAAAAAATCACAACTCGCACATGTCTTTCTAAGGACTATCTCCCATAATGTTGAAAATAATTTAGTAGGTTTAGTTTCAGCATACTTCAAAAAAGTTGTATTTAGATAATGTTATAAAAAAAACTTAATCCTTAAGTATTATTTTAGATGTGCCTTTAAAATAAAGTCTGTATTATAATGATTTTTGCGATCAATTGTAATATTTAAGTTGCTTCAAACTTGAGTACAACTATTTAAAATAAGGGCATATACTCGTACATGTAAATATTGTTATGTTGGTATATAATAATTTGACATTTATAATATTGTGTTACAGTAAAATATCTCTTAACACTTTTACTGCAATTAATGTATTAAAATAGGACAATTTGATTTGTTTCAATGTAAACTGCAGTGTCCACAGACACCTGACGCAGTGATAGCGTTAACTAAAACTCTTCATGCCAACTACGAAAAGCTAATCCAGTAAGTGTAGGTAGTCACAAATAAGCAACTGTGGCAGCCAGGTCGAAACATCAAGTATCATCGGGGTCTGTCACTCGACCGAACCGGGTTGCCTTGGCGCTCGGGCAATGTTCACAGGACAACCTCAAGTCTCAACCTGTACAATTTCAGTATCCTGCTTCCTGATGAGTTATTTGTGGCTGGTCTCCCTACAATATCAAGACTAAAGGAGAAGGAAGTGATATTTAGCGGGGTGGAATGGGCAACCAAAAACTTTTACTATCAAAGTAAAATTTGCCAAGATGTCAGAAAAACGTTAAAGGTATAATAGTGTCAATTTAAGGTCTTAAATTACTTTTAAGGTGTCATATTTACCTAAGAGGGAAAGACCTCCTGGTCTTTGTCCCACTTAATGTTGCCCAGTGTAAATCAGTTCAAAATGCTCTCAATGAGATATAGGGACCAAAGTCAGTGAAAGGTGGTGTTTCAGCTATTACTCAAATATGGCCTCTTTAGCCCTTAGATGCAAAAACAGATTTGAAAATCCTTTCCAAGAGCACATCTGAAATGTGTGAAGAATATCCGTGTCAACTATCATGTTTTTAAGCAAATCATGATCAGGTAATGAGTGGGTAGTACAGTATTTGGATTTAATATAAATATAGATTTTGGTCTCAACATAACATTTTAACATGTTGTTGTAATTTCGCTTTTTCAAAATAGTTGTTCTAAAAAATGTTTTGGTTTCAAACTTTCTTCAATGTACTTAACTCTCAATTAAATTAGTGCTGGGACAAATACAATATGTTTGCCATAGTATAGTTTTTACTCGACTTGTTCTGTAAAAATATGTATGTGATTGTAATATTAATGTCATGAATGTTTTAAATTGACAATCTATATAACTATTGTATAGGTTGTTTTACCATGGTGATCATTTAAATGGCTGTGCAAATAGATAATATATAACATTGGTTTGTTATAAAGTGTATGATTAAGCACGGTTCACATTATGCAAATTACCGGTAGTCCATCAGCTTAGTTTGACACTCCCAAACACAACAATTGCCATATTTATTGTGTTGTTTTGATTAGGCCTATTGCAGACACTTAAATAACTATAGTACACCACAGTCCCGTTAATCCGAACCCCGTTAATCTGAATTTCCGGTTAATCCAAACTAGCAGTTAAGAAAAAATCAAGGAAGGGGCTGTCATGCGCAGTAAACGACACAGACGCAACTACGACACCGCACCGCCACAGTGCCGTGCCGTCAGGTGCATACCTGACCTTAAACCGGCACCACAGTCAGTCGCCACAGTGACAAGTCGCTGTGCATGCAGATACTGTAACTTCACACAAAAGTATTGCAGTTTGCAGCCCTTCACGATGCAATGACCTATCATTTATATAGTACTGAAAAATAAAATATAATGTACGTTGTTGTTCTTGTTTAATTAGATGTTGTTTTGCGGTAAAAATGTTAATTTTCGTTCAAACTTGTTATTTAGCGTCTTTTTCCAGTTAATCCGAACTGGGTCCGGTCTCAATTAGTTTGGATTAACAGGACTGTGGTGTATATTGAAGAAACTAGACGTCTTGATAACCAAGTTACACATTGGGCAGACATCTAGGAAATGTTCAACAAATCAACAATAGTGTATGTTTAGCAAATCAAAAAAATGTTTTCATTTACATTCATCTATTTAAAATTTATTTGCAAATTGTGTCTCGTGCTTAAGATACAGTTTGTACAAATCAAGCTTATGAAGAGCTGTTTTCCACGAATCTTATTTATAACCTTAGAATTAAAACGTAGTTGAGTAAACACAATTTTCGTTTTAATATTTCCCCTTATACTGTATTCTCAATTCATTTTTATGCCCCTATTGGCAAAAAGTAGCTTCTTTGACTGGGACTCGTGGCGTGGTCCTGTAATCCAGGTTTTGAGGATGATATAGGTCTAAAGCGGCTCAGATAGTCTCAGTGATCATCTGATGATACCCGCATCAACTCCTACCACCGTTTAGACATATCAGACCATCACCTGCGTGGTTCGGTCACGTTAAGCCGTTGGTTCTTGTATTCCCACTGGTCATTGGGCTATTAATTAATGACCCATTCTAAGGAAGAGTCGGCCTTAGTTTGTAAAGACTACACCTCATAACTCATTACTACCACTCATCACACTAATCCTTCACCACATATTTGCCTTAAAATACCCTTATGAGAGTGGTCGGCATCTCAAATAGTGATTTAGTTATTTGAAATGTCTAATATTATAACATGCTTTCTTATGAAAATGTACCACATACTTTTGATACTGACAATACATACAAAAATTCGGTTAATTCAACATTCCTCAAGCCATTTTAAATATGTTCGTAACAGAGTTAAGTTGCAAACAAAATCTTGTCTCCTTTTATGTGTTAATAACGTATGAAGTACAGGGTCGTCGAAAAAGATTGCCGGGATTTTATAAACACGTTGTTGGATGGAGGGCAAATAGCGGCCACGTGACGTTGACATGCGCAGAACTGCACAGTGAAGCATCACAACAATGAGTTAATCGGCACAACTGTCGAATAAGGGGATCACAACAACCTAACAAGATTCATGAACATGTTGGAGACTCACCAAAATTCAATGTGCGGTGCGGTTAACTTAATGACCGAGTTGTAGGACCCTTCTTTTTCGCTGAAAGAATTACAGGGATAATCTATCTAGACATGCTAAAACTGTTTGTGTTTCCTCACATTGATGAAATTGAACAACAAACTGGAAAATGTGTAATTTTTATACAAGATAGAGCTCCCCCTCATTAGCATCTAGAGGTTCGCAACACCCTCAATGCCAGATTTTCTAATGGTTGGATTGGCAGAGATGCGCCTATTCCTTGGCCCCCCAGAAATTCAGACATTACTCCTTTGGATTTCTTTTTCTGGGGGTACATAAAGAACGTAGTTTATTCTGAAAAAGTTCGTGATTTGGTGCATCTGCGCGAGCACATCTCTGCCGCCATCGCTACTGTAACCCCAAACATGATTCAACGAACTTGGCAAGAAATCGACTACAGATTTGATGTCTGCTGGGCAACAAATGGAGCCCACATTGAAACTTACTCAGGTACCAAGAAAAACTTCTTTTTCCCCTGTACATTTTCACTATAAAATATCTTTAATAGTTTTTTTGGTATTTAATTGAAATCCCGGCATTCTTTTTCGATGACCCTGTAATTAACTGATTCAATTTAAATTTTAAATATTTGTTTACACTTTTTAATCTAAGACCTGGGTTTGTTGTTGTCAGTCCTTGTCTTTTGGAAAAAGCCATTTTTAGGGCTTAAAATTCAACAATATCTTACGAATGCTTCAATAATACAAAACTTAGGGACTTGTATCATTGACTTTCCATTTGTAAGTTGGAAAGTCAATGTTTGTATACATAACCCAGAAGCAAAATTAACGTATGGAATATCCATTGCAAATTAACGGTCATCTTTTGAGGATTTCTAATACATGCCATATCTTCTAAAATAATTATTATCGTTTCAATATCAGCCAAATATTTAAGAGACGGTTATAAGAAACATCTATTTATGGTTAATACTGTATAGAACCGCAAGTTTTAAAAATGTATAACAAATTTTAATATTAGAAAAAAAGCCCTATGTTTATTTTGAAAGACCAAGACTCAGTTAAACATTTATTTTCAACTTTGGGCACTGATTTTCGGCTAGGCTAGATTACATACAGATTTGAAAACCCTTTTGTATTGTTTGACATACCTACTGTACAAATATTATATCATTGCACATCATCTTAGCCATTTTATGAAGCTATTTTCTTAGAGCACTAGACATTTTAATACCTTATTGATCTAATTGTATTCTTAACCAAATTAAAAATTTTATTGAGAGCATAATCCAAAATAAACTTTGTACTTATGGAAAAAATGCCAAGCCCAAATTCTAAAGCCCTAATAAATAAAATAACCAACAATAAATAGGGTAGCAATGTTATTATTTTGTTTTCTTATAAACAGGTTTTTTCTGGGTTTCATTCCGGGGAGAATTGGTAGAGGGTTTTTTTCAAGTGACGTAGCTAATGACGAGACGTAAAACTCACTGACTGCTTTTAACCATAGAGTGCCATACTCATAGAGATACAACATAGTGTATTCTCTATAGACCTGGTATTATATTAAATACTCGGTGACCCTCGTCTACTAATACCTTGTAATTGGTCTACTACTAATCTAACTTTTGAGAAGTCGAACCTTTCGTGGTGTTTTGCTGGGCAATAATCAAAATTAAGTACCAGTAGGGGATCAACTGCTGAAAGAAGTGGATCACACTCAAATTTTAGGGCACAAAATCAAAAATAAACACACAAAATCTACTGCCACTGGTTAAAACAGAAAAAATACAGCTAAAACATCTTCAGCTATACAGGGTTATTACAAATGATTTTCCTGATTTTGATTATAAATATTAATAGGTAAATTTGCTTTTAGACCATTTTAATTGGTACCATTGGAAAGAAAAACTAAAAAAAAGATTTATTTAAACTGGTTTGGGTGCATATCTGCTGTTTCTTAAGTCAATTGTTGTACATGTTGTGTAATG
Source organism: Matsumurasca onukii (assembly GCA_018831715.1). Classification (NCBI taxonomy): domain Eukaryota; kingdom Metazoa; phylum Arthropoda; class Insecta; order Hemiptera; family Cicadellidae; genus Matsumurasca; species Matsumurasca onukii. The sequence goes on from CM032064.1 coordinate 8,793,432, forward strand.
GTTGAATTTGAAGACAGTAATGCTTGCTGTGTGATGGATTATCACATTAACTAATTTTGTATTAGTGTGTAACCAATTTTTAAAACCAGGTTTAATGAAGATCCTCCTAGTAACCAATCTGATCGCAAGTAGTAATTTAATTTAAAAACTAATGGCCGCATTTATAAAAAAATGTTACTAAAGCTTATCATTTGTGCTTGGGGCATGAATGGGGCGCCGAGGTCCGAATGATGACGTACTCTTGAACTGGCCACCAATATCTTCGGATGACACGCTCCCCATTATTTTTTCTTGTGGGGATACATCAAAAATAAGGTGTACACACCAATATTACCATAAGAAAACCTGAGATCCAGCAATGGATTACCAATGCCATCAAGACAATGGATCAAGATACTCTTATCAACTTATGGCAAGAGCTTGATTATAGGATTGAAATTTGTTGTATCACAGGGGATACCCATATCAAAGATTTATAGTTAAGAATGGTTGTGACAAAACTTTTTTAGTTGTTCTTAAAATGTAACCATTTTGTTTCTTCGTATAAAATATAAAACTACATTTTATAGTCACTAGAAATCGTGAACATAATTTGTAATAACCCTGTATAGTAAAAAATATAAGTATTTAAATTAAAATTTAAATACAATTTCCATTAATTCTCCTATTGTACAATGAATTGTATAATGAATTTGACAGCTAAAAGTTCTTTATTATTTAACAACGCTTTAACATCCCTTTAATTTTTAATTTTTTAAAAGTATATATTTTTAAAATTTTAAGCCCTTATTATTTTACAATTATTATCTTTAAAAATAACAATTAGTTTAATATCATTAACGAGAGAACCTAACAGCAACTTTGTTACTGTTCTGCCGATAATTATTCTTTTAGTAGTTCTGCTAACCGTCATAAGAGCGCTGCACATACTGGAGAATCTACCTTACCTCTGTAATGGTACTGTAGCCGTAGTAGTTCCGCCAACTGAAAAAAGAGCGCTGCACATGCTGAGAAATCTATCTGACCACTGTATAATAATTACCTATACAGAGGTAAGATAGATTGTCTAGCATGGGCAGCGCTCTGATGGCAGTTTGCAGAACTAGTACGAGGATTGCTATCGGTAGTACCATTACTGTCAGTTGATTTGTTTTACGTCTCGTTATTAGCTACGTCACATGAAAAAGCCCCTCCACCAATTCTCCCCGGAATGAAACCCGTTTTTTCTGGATCAGCTTTATAAACTTGTGTAGTTCATTGGATTCACAATGTATACAAAATAATAACAATTAGTCGGGGTTAAACTGCTTGTGTTGAACTTTTTTATACATCACAGTATATACATTAATTTACAGAGTTTTGGGGATAGTCACAACAAATAAATGTTGAGAGATCCTGTGGAAGGCGTATATATATATATATTTCAATCCCTTTCCAAAACGTGCCGTTCGTTCGTTACGGCACAGATAATGTGTGATTGTTTATCTGTGGTTAGATTTTAAAAGTGGAAAGTCAATGTTACAGATTAAGAGCAGTTGGATAGAGCGGCCGCGGGTCCAACTCTAGGTACTGCTTGTAACGTTAAGTAAAAGAATTTGCAAACGATGTTTTAAGCTTTGATTTTAAATGTTTATTTAAAGTCAATGTTTTAAGCTAGTTAGCGTAATTACTAAGCGTAAATGTAAGCACAATGTGTATATCAGCAAAAAAATGTTTAATTTCGAAGTTTAAAACAAGTTTCTTCCATAAGGACATATACCCGTTGACTGTAATTTGTACTTATAAAGTCAATGATATAACTCAAAATTGTCAAATAAATATTTTATTGCGTTGCGAATCTTAATTTTTGTGTTTATATAGTGCATGAATAGTGGCTCTGTGCTTCCAAGGCCCTATTTCATAAATATTTCACAAATACAAAATACTGGGGTAGATTGCCCAGGTATTTACTGCTTTTCTGAAATAAGGCCTTGAGAAAAAACGTTCTCTAGTTTAGTACCTAAACCTACTTAAACTATTGTTAGCAATTTTCCTATGTTAAAATCCTTATCCCGATAAAACGCCCCGCAGGCTCTCTCCGGTCTCCTCTTAAATAAAAAATCTGTACATCGTGGAGCCAGCAATCATTATTTGATCAGGCCTCCAATAATTAAAAAAACTACCTAACCTATTTTCTTAATAATTTTTATAAATACCAGCTGTCTGTAGGCAATATAACAAACATGTAGGCAAAGAGTTTCAATCGGATAGCGCGGATACCTTGACACACCAACTCACATTTTTTACCTCAAGGGTAAATATTGAAGAATCAAAAGGTTTTATTTGTCGTTGACAAATTTACAATATGAATTAACCAATTGTCTGGTTTCCCTGCCAAAGGTTGTGGTAAAAAGTCTACAATCAGTATTCAAATAAAAAAAAAAGTTTTAAAGTTATAGGACCTGTGGATAGGGATGATAATTACACTAAACATAGAAACGAAATAAGTATTTGACAAATTTAACATAGAAATGACAAATATATAAGTAGCTTAACAGATGAATAAATAATATTACTAGAAGTGAAACCCAGTGTAGGACCAAAGTTCAAATTAATTATAACCTTGTATTGTGCCTGTAGATCCTACAGTTGAGAATAAAGTGGATGCACATTTCGCCCCGCTTGTGGGACATTGTCGGCACTCTAATTGTCTTTAACTAAAACATAATATGGTACACTATTTACACTATTTATTGTGCTATACACTCGGTGAGTGGTGGGGGGAGGGACGCGAACGCGGTGACGAACTACGCGGGTTCACGATGTATCGAAGGCGGCCACCCCGGACGAAGAACCCGCGTAGTGCTGCGTCACCGCGTTCGCGCCCCCATATGTATAGGACAATAAATAGTGTACCATATGTTTTAGTTAAGGACAATAAGAGTGCCGGCGATGCCCCACAAGCGGGGCGAAATGCGCATCCATTTTCTTCTCAACTGTAGGATCTACAGGCACGATACAAGGTAATTAATAATTTATATAATATTAGATATACATTTGGCAAGAATACAGATACAAATAAATAAATAATATATAAACAAACAAATCACGTAACATGACTAATAGAAATAACAACAATAAGCGTTGATATTATTAATATCTATCGCCACTCCATAACAATCCCCTCCCGGACCAAGACACTCTCGTCAATCATTACATTGACTCATCCAACTAAAAAATCATAATACATTAAGTCATAACAATATTGTCTAAATTATAGAATTAATATGCTTTATAATGAAATATTTAACTTTTTACCATTTTTACCCTTATAGTATTTCACCACACGATTTATTAAGCTGGCTGGTTAAAAACACACCATAGACCAATAGTTTTCCCGCCAATCCAGGGAGAAATGTTTTCATTGGTCAACTTTTTTGAGCTGAAAAATAGTCGTTTCGTCTTCGTTAAACACGTTTTTACTATCGATTTTATGTGAATTGTTCTTACTCCCACACTGTGTGTTTAATTTAACATGGTATTTTGTTATTTGAGTGCGTACAACAACGCTACATATTTTTAAAGATAAAGTGATAGATTCAAGACGTAGCAGCACAATGGAAGACAACATTTCAGATCAGGAAATGGATTTCGACTTCATCCACAAACCCACTCTCCCTCTTCGGAAGCAGATTAGACCCATTAGGCCTAAGGTACAATCGATGGATGGCTTGAGTAACAGTAATGATCATTTTTGCCCTTCGACTCCTCCGAATGTGTTTGCAAACATATCATCCCCTCTATCAACTTCAAATTTTGCAATGGAAGAGGAGGAAAGCTTTTTTATAAGAAAAGTAGGAACTAACAAGAGCTTCATTAACCGGCTGAAATTTACTTCCACCCCGGTTCCCGCCAGTGCGAATCTTTCGAAAACGTTGCCTCTTGACTTTGCAAATACTTCTGTAAGAATCGGAACTGACCAAATTCCTATTCAATATTTGAACCCGTTTACACCAGATGGGAAAGCACTGACCAGCAAATCTAGCACCAGCAAAAGCTTGCAAAGGTAAGTAGCCTAGTCAATCAATTCAGTCTTTTAACTTAACAAGCTACAGCCTAGAATGTAAAGAAATCATTTTTACACTCTCCATCTTTTGGTTTCTCTGAGGTAGGCCAAATCTTTTAACCCTCCAACTGCTGATCGTATTGTTTTAAATGCTAAGCGTTTTAGTACTTTGAAATAACCGTTATTTGTATAGTTGCTCTCAGCGACGATAGCACTGGAACAGGGCAGGAATCGTCACTCTCAGCGACGCTAGCAGTTGGAGGGTTAATTAAGATTATTCCAGTACTGTAAAGTGGGTTCACCTTTTCTTTGACTCTTACCTGTTTTATTTGTTTAAATTTCACTTTAGCCAGCCAACATAGGCTACCAACTGGTGTGTACTAGCCCTCCACTTTTCGACTTGGTTGTATTTCCGTTCTCCAAGAGATAGCCAATTTGGCAAGCATCCGCTTGCACTTTACATCAACATATTGAATTACAGCGTGGTGGTCAAGAAAACCAACCCCACCATTGTTATTAAGTACCATATTTTACCACAACTGAGACTACACCTTGCAAATCTCGGCACAACCAGAACCAACCCCCAAAATTACCCTTCTGTGGTATAAAATTTCTCGACCTAACTGTGAGTAGCCTATTCTTGTGGGGCAACTCACAGGGGAATTGAGTTCCCCTTGCGTCAGAGGGAAAGCGAGGGAGAGTAGTTGCTGGTTTCTTGCCGGATAGTTTAGGCTCGTGCAAAATAGTCCCAACTTTATTTCCATTTATATATCGGTTCCCGAACTAAAATTATATTTATTAGACTTTGTACAAATTGGAGCTCAGACAAACAATTCCGCGGACCTGGACGGCAACAGATCACAGATTAGGAAGGCCGTCTATGTCCAGGATTTGTGCTACAAGTGCGTAACCTGTTTTGATTATTCTTATTAACAAAGTATCTTCTAAAGCTTGCTCTTACATAAGTAATAAAATGCCATTGTTGTGATCACCAAAGGGGCTTTTTGTAAAAGATTACACTTGCTTTTAGTTCACCAGTAATATAGGCATTAACCACAGTTTAGCCAACCAATATGTAAGAAATGAGAAAACAGACACAAATTGGCTGCTTTAGACAAAGTTCTGCTGTTTAAGTTTGATTAGAACATTAATAGGTAAATGAACCGCTAACATAAATTGCACCATTTTAGAATCGGTCAAAATGATTTAGTGAACATTTTAATCAGAGCTTTTGCAGATTTATTGTTTATCCAATAAAACCGATAGAACGGTTTTGTTTAGCTTATTTAAATTTCACCCATTAGAAGCAAATGATTCAAAATCCTTTCTTAGTGCATGTCTAGATAGAATGTATGAAGATCAGCATATGGCTCAGTTTTCGATTCTAGGCCTAACAGTTTTGAGTAGGTCAGTCAGCTGGCAAGTGTTAGTGTGATCTTACATATATATACCGGGTGGCCACGATAAAGTGTCCTAAACAGATTACAGAAGTACTATTAGTGCTAAAGAGATGAAAAAACATTTCTCTCTGGAAATCATTCATGGAAGTTTCAGGAAAAATATTTTAGTATACACACCCTGTATATATAAAAAGATTCTTAGTATACAGGGTGTGTCAATACTGAAAACTCGAGATTTTTAAATTCAAAGATGGGTCGTATTGTACATCATTTTAAATAGAAGACAATTCTCGACATATTGACAAAACAATTTCTTTGATATGTTGCCCTGTTACAAAACTAGAGCTATAAACATTAATCGCATAAGCGTTTATGGGAAGCCCTGTAGTCAAATTATTAATTTGATTAGAAATATGGGTTTTACGTATTATTTCTCAGATTTTGACGAGCTTTTCAACGGTATGTCTTAAAACCATGTTTTGGAAACATTTTTAACCTTAAAGTCGAGGTAAACATTGAATTTGTCTAGTAATGAATAGGTTAAAAACATCAAACAGTAAGGTATATCATGTTGCATATCACTGTAAAGATAATTTTAATATTAACATTTTTTGTATTAGCCTAAACATTATTTTGTATCTTTATTTGTTTAAGGGCTATAACAAAAAACCAATTTTTAACCTAGATTTTGCCTGTATTTTAGTAGTTTGTATGGTAAGCAGTCTTTGACCTGTTTGGTATCTAAATTAAGAGCAAAATTCTAATAAAGTTGTTTTCCTTAATAAAAAGCTCAAAAAACCAAACAGAAATAAGAATATAACAATTGTTAGTAGCTTTTACAAAAAGACACGGGAAAGAAAAACCAGTTGTCATGGTTATGTTATTGCACACTTTATCTGCTGTGTTATATCAGCTGATTAATTTCTTCAGCTGTTGTATTGTTGCAATTGTTACGTGACAATTGCAATGAATACTCATGGTTTTAGCGGTGTAAAACAATTAATATTCATCAATGGGACCATGAGTATTCATTGCAATTGTTACATAATAATGTAAACAAATTTGAATTACAACAATACAACAGCTGGAGAAATTAATCAGTTGATATAACACAGCAGATAAAGTGCCCAATAAAATAACCCTGACAACTGGCTTTTCTTTCCCGTGTCTTTTTGTAAAAGCTACTAACAATTGTTATATTCTTATTTCTGTTTGTTTTATTGTCATTTTTTGAGCTTTTTATTAAGGAAAACAATTTTATTTCAATGTTGTTCTTAATTTAGATACCAAGTAGGTCAAACGACTGTATAAACTACTAAACTACTACTACATTATGTCTTTAGTTACATTTGATGTTCATGTAACATCCTTAAAATAAATGGAATGAAACCAAAGCGGGTTCTGGAAACGGCGGGAGTAGCTATGACTCACAAGATAGCCAAACCCCGATAAACATTAATTATTTGGTTTCCGTTTGTCTGTAAATGAATCTGGGTTTTTGGTTATTAAGTTTTTTTTACACAATTTCTGTTTGTCTGTAAAGTTTTAAGTCATTTTGGAACTCTTATAACTGAAAATCGGCTAAAATGAGGATGGTGAAAATTTATTTATGAACACAGTTCTAAAGTGGGCTCTGAAAAAGTTGTTTCACCAGTAGCGCTCTCTGCGGAATGTCCGACAAATTAGTCCCCACTCACGCGGCTGCGGTGGCGAGGCGTAGTCAGTACTCAGTAGACATCTTGACTCGGTCGACATCTTGACTCGGTCGAGCATCCTGTTCCTCAGTAATGAACAGCTTTCCCACGGGTTGTAGCGATTTTTTCGTATACAGTGACATTAGTACTTAGTTTAATCTGGGCTATATTACATTGGTTTGAGCGGTTCACTAGGTTTTGTTTTGTGCATAAGTTATACACGTACTCTTTAGTTTATACCGAATTTGTTCAATCTACACTATGTTTTTGTAAATTTACATTAATATATTTATTTTCACCAAGTTATTTTTCACTATTAAAGCAGAATGAGTTGTTCGATATTATTGAAATTTAATATTTGTTTGCCCCCACTTCAAAATAGGAGTAGTGGGGAGTCACTCTTGAAAACATTTCTCTAACTTGTGACCCCTCATTTGAAAGGGCATCAAAACACAAATTCATTGACACCATTAAAAATGTTTTAAGATGTCCAAAAACTGTTCATAAAGGCAGCCCAAAAACGTGTTTCATTCTTTGAGCAGATAAATGGATGCGGTCGTTACCGTTATCCAAATTTTGGGAAACAAATTATGGATTCAGTTTTGGGTAATCAAAGCTTAGAATGGTACAAGATCAATTTTGAAAACTTTTGAGAATTGTAGATTTTTGAAAAAAGGATGAAACACGTTTTTGGCCCAGATTTTGAATAGGGGTATTGTAAATATTTTTAATAGTATAAATATGAATTTGTTTTTTATACCCTTTCAAATAAGAGGTATCATAATAGGGTAAAGTAAAAATAAATATTTCAACGAGTCACCCCCCTTTATTTTGGGGAGGGGGCGAACCTCCAAAATAAAGCCAAAAAGAACTTCAGTACCTACGAAATACTTGCTTAAGCATGTTCATAAGTTATCATTCATTCAAAGGCTAAGGGGGTTGGGAGTTGGACTTTTTGGATACCTGGTATATCTAGACCATACGAGTATACAATACAAGTAGACTTTCCTAATAATGAGTCTGAGCAAAATATTTTTTTCCAGACTCACTTTTACTTATTTTTATAGATTTATTTCAAATGCAAACACCAGTTTGTATTGGTGTAATGTTAGAATAACAACTTACATGCAAAAAATAGTCCCAAGTGTCGGAATGAAAGTAATTATGAACAACATAACTGTCTTTTTTACTTCTGAAAAAAGTTTTTACTTACATAAATTTTACAGGAAGAGGATTTTATTTAAAATTTGTAAGGTGGTCCTTCTTTACCAAATAAAATTAGCCAATAACTTGAAGTGAAGAATATTTAATGTCAAATTTTAAACAGGTCTTGCAACTTAATTTGATGTGTAAAACAATCAAATACTTAAATAGTCCTAATTAGTAATTTATAAAATTTATAAGCTTTGTTTGTAAGCTCACCTAAGACATGACCTGGCCAATCTATTTATACTCTGCACCAGCCATAGGAGGTAGGAGTGGGTGGTGTTGCACGAGGCTGTATTGATCCAGGAGTTGCTCCTGCCTTTCTGTGATTGGTTGCTCCTGCTTCTTTGTGATTGGTTACCTGCATTGCAGCTGTCCTGCGCTGTCGCCACCGTCTCGAATCTTAGCCCGCCTCTTTATCAATCAATACCAGTGTATCCCTGCAAATGTCAGCCTAATTATCCAGAAATTGTGCAGTTATAATTTAATATACGATGAAATAAAGTCCCCATTTAATCAAAATATAAATGCTTTTGTAGTGTGCAAAAAGAGATCTGTAAAATGAACAAGTTTTCATAAAAACTTGTAATTTTTATTTCAACAAGCTGCCTATTTTGTCTATCCAAAGTGCTTTTTTTGCGTGTCTAACACTTTTTAAACATCTCTATTGCAAATAGATAACTGCCTGTAAACAAATACTTTTGTACATATATTTATTGCTGTAACAAAACAGTAGTTGAACTCATTAAATATCTCAAATACATCTTAATTACGGAAAACTTGGTTGAAGTATCGTGGGGAGGGGTGGGGGATCGGTGGTTACTGGGAAAGTGGGTCAGTAGGTGGCGCTTGCACAGTATTGATTTGTCGTTGCAGCCAATGTGAGAGCTGCATCTGTGCGTAGGTTGAGTGCAGATGCGCATGCGCCAGTCCCGGGCTCCGGGTCCCTCGGTTGCAGAGCCCGGTACTTGCACAAGCTCTCCAGCTTTGGTCGAGTTCAGTCCACTTGTCACTCTGCAAACTTGTCTTTCTAACAGTTTAAAGTCTTTTCCTCTTTATAAATTGCAGTTTATCTATTCTTTATGAAAATTACTAATTGCAGTTGAAGTATTTTTTGACTTGAAACAATGTTTAGTCACGATTGTGCAATTTTAACAAACATTACATTGCCTCATTACCGACTGACTTTATTTAAATGTTTGAAGTTCTCAGGTGAATATTGCATCTTTTTTGCTTTTGTTTTCAATATACCTTTAGAGAATACTTGCTTTTTTTGGGTATTGATGTTTTAAGTGCTGATATAGAATAATAGTTATTAATGTTTAATCTTTTCTGCTTTCTTTCAGCTTGTCTCTTGGGGTTTCCACCAGAAAACAATTTGATGTCAGCGACTCGTTGGAATTGCCGAGTGATTCCCAGATTGAACCACCACCAAGATGCCGATTGAGTGAATTCAACGTGTCGCGCTTTAATGAGGTAAGTTACGCACTTTTCTTATTAAATTGTTTTGAAACCACACTTAGTTTTTATTGCAGAGTGTTCGTACAACTTAAAGAACTGCTGACAGGTTTTGAGTAGTGATTGGTCGATTCCGATTCTCGACTCCACTGATTCCTGTGGTGGGGAATTGGTATCGAGAATTGGTCAGTAAAGTCGATTCCGATATTGCAGAATCGAGGATCGGGAATTGATTCCTATCGATTCCAAAGAAAGAATCAGGAATCAGTTTTGAAATCAGGAATCGATTTTGAAATTGGGAATCAGTTTTGGAATCGGGAATTGATTTTGCAATCAGGAATCGAATAATCGAAATCAATTCTGGAATCGAAACCGCTCGGTTGAAGGTTGCTAACTAGACCCTGAACGGATGGATGAGTCCACTCTCCTGCAAAGGTCTCGGGTTAGTCGTGAAGTGTGTGCATGTCTTATGTATTGTCAAGCAATAAATAAAAATTAAATTACTATTTTTTTTAACTGTTGAAACCCATTACTTTGCTGACGTACGAGTAAAGCTACAACCGATTTCAAGCAATTGGGACTCGCCTGGTAAAGTTGATTCCGATTCCATTTCCTTCCGGAGGTCCCCTGTACCAAAATCGGTCTCGGAATCAAGAATTGGGAGGATCAAACCCAGAATCGTGAATCAAACTCGGCAAGTAAAGTTGATTTTGATACCACAGAATCAAGGATCAGGAATCAATACCTTAGAAAGAATTTAAGAATCAATTTTGGAATCGAGAATCGATATTAAAGAAAAAATCGAGAATCGGTTTAGGAATCAGTTTTGGAATCGGGAATTAATATCAAAGAAAGAATAGAGAATCAATAGCTTATTCAAGAATCGGCATCAAGAATCGAATAATCGAAACTTCATTCCAGAATCGAAGCCATTGTTTGAGGGTTGCTCTTTAGACCCTGCGTGGGTGGATGAGTCCACTTTCCTGCGTGAGGGTAGGGAGCTAGCCAGAGAGTTGGTCGAGTCCATTCTTATTGACAATCACAAAAAACGGATGCGTCTTATACCAGGGTGTAGAGTTTTTTACCATATATTCAGGGGAAAATTATGGGAACGTCTTAGATTCGCATGCGGCTTAGACTCGAGTATATACGGTAATATTTGTTCTAGTGGATTTGGTTTTGTTGAGTAAACTGCAAATGTTATGTGTCTTTATTTGTGTACTTAGTGTTATATTATATTAATAATGGATTACTCATTAGTAATTGCATCGTATAAATTATGAATGTAAAACAAAAACAACTCTCCTCAATATTATTACTGCTTAGATCAGGTTAAGATTGGTAGTGTAACATGGTACAATTTTGAATTTTTAAAACAAATGAACGTAATGCTACTACTCACGAGTAGTAAGCTAAAGCCACTTTCCTGCAATTGAGAATCAACGGGTAAAGTCGATTCCGATTCCTTCTGGAGGTCCCAGGTATCGGGAATCGATGACCGGAATCGAGAATCGAAGACCGGAATCGGGAATTGAGTGTCAAACTCGGAATCAAGATTCGAACTCAGAATAAAAAAAATAGAAATCAACCTGACAGTATTAAAACACATGTGGGCGCTTAGAATCGGAATCGAGAATCAATATCCTGGTATTGGAATCGAGAATCAAAAATAGGAATTGACCCTACACTAAATAAAGATTATTTTATAAGAGTTATAGATTTTACTACCACGTTTAGAAGTGCAGTTACGAGCCATAATCTTAAAAACGTGTCAGAACTTACAACACAACTAAATCAATGAGTCTTGCCTTATTCAGAACGTACTGTGAAAATAAAAGCAATGTGCGACAACATTAATGATACTCATAACACATCTTTTAACTACGCTTAAAATGGGAGTCGTGAATTGTCGCCCACAATAATGGCAGTTGTGATTACGTCTCGGAGTCTAACGGCAGTTGTGACTTCATCATGGACACAAACAAAAGTTGAGAACGTCTCATAGCGGTCACTTGCGGTAGTCTAAAGATCACCGCAAACACTAATGAAAGTCTAGAGATCACCACAAACACTAACAAAAGGGTGACGTAACCTCAAATTCTATCTCTGAACTGTCAGAGTGCTGTTTCCATTTTTCCAATTCCAACACCACAGAGTACAGCACAATAACCTTGTTTCAGGATAAGTTACCCCACGCAAGAAGCCTAATATTACTGTTTATTTTGTGTTTCACCCGTGGTATGTCGCTAACTACCGTTGATCTTTCAAAAAAAGCATTTTGACAGACGAATCATCAAAAAATATTATTTTTGCTGACTGACAAAAAGCAGGTTTATTTTCAACTCTCTCGTAATTTGACCTTGCAAGAAGAAAAAAGTTGTGATATGTTTTACATTCAACTTTGCTCGACAATCGTTTTGTGTAATTCTAGTAATTCTAGACAGTATTTATTGTATAACAGAATTGAATATTTCTTTATTGTGAAACATTACAAAGCTGCATACAAACTTCAATTATGTTATTCTTATAGTTTATACTAATTTATTTTCACTCAAACCAGTTCACATTCATACTTCCTCCCGGAAACCCATTAGTTGATTTAATTGACTCATTGATAAACCATAAACTCATCTAACGGATAAATAATTAAGTATTGCACTAATCAAGTCTTGAAAATTGATAAATTGGCTGCTGTGATTTTGAACGTATCTAGGATTTTATTTAAGAATTTAACTCCTGCGTAGGAAGGCACATTTTTGGCTACAATAGTTTGGTGTTGAGCCAGCCTGAAGGTAAAAAAAAAGGTAAAGTTTGTCTTGTTTAACGAGGCGAAGTTAGGACTACAAAGTCCTCTCACCACTCAACCTCGACCTTTACCTAGCGTCACCGTATTAGTCACATTACAAATGTAAGTGGTGACTGCGGGGATCGAACCAGCGCCGCCGGAGTGATGAGCTCCGGAGTCGCGTGCGATAACAATCCGCCACGGATCCGCTCAGGTCTTGCCCCCGTCTTATATCCGTGGAGATCCAAGCCCTGATTCAGTTTACAAATATTGAGGCAGTACGTAACAGTCTCAAGTATGTACAGGCAGGGAAGAGTGGGTATCCTTAGGTCTACAAAGGCCTCTCTGCAGGAGTCTTAAGATTTGATACTTAGCTTATTACTTTTTTTAAAGTATAAAACCCCTCATATGAAATAATTTAGAACAAGCTTCCCGTAAACATATCTTGTAATTTAAGTGTGATAGACCATAATATGTGGTGAGACTGACTTCAGTAGAGCAAAATTGCAAAAGTCTGTTAAGAGCAAATAAATTTGAAGTGATTCTGGAACACAACTTATTTATATGAGACTCCCAAGACAGTCTTTGTATCTTCTGAGTCTCCAACTTGAACGATAGAAGCACTGGTCAAGAAAACTCGCCATTGGGACAGACAGTACTCCTTTAATTTCTCTTGTCTTGCGTTAGTTTTCATTGATCGGTCTAATTCACCCCGTTTGTGAAAATATAGGATGCCAGCGTACGGTGGCATATAAGGTATTTGTAAAATCAGTAATTTCATCGGGACAAACTTACTTACTCGAAGTACTTGAAATCTTCATCGGTGACTGGGCCTTTTAGATGGATTGCATCAGGATAAATTTAATTGCGCGGCGGTTGACCAAAAAAGTGGCTTGTCAACTTCTTCAGTTAAGGCCTTCTTACCTTGAGTGAGGAGAGCAGACTTGAACGCAGCTCCATACAACTGATTCATGCGGGTAAACTGTTGAAGTGCACTATTGCAATCACTAGAAAACTTTTCAGAGTTGTGGTCAGTCTACATTGAGGTGTGTCGAGGTCTGCAGGGCGACGAGTATTGTAGTGATGGACATCACTCCTTGTTATGTACTGAGAAACGTTCTCTCGGATGTAGATGAGAGAATTTAACAGATATATTGTCCATACACAGTTAACACTTCAAAATTCTTGAAAAAAGGCCTGCAGTTCTCTAACGACTTAGGAAATCATCCGTAGCGCTTTCTTCTGTAGAGCAAGAACTCTCCTGAAGGCAGGAAAATGTCCCCAGAGCAGTATCTCGTAGATATCTAGGCTGTGGAAGAGAGAGTGATAGATAGCGATGAAGAAGTCTCGTGTCATTATGTTTGCAGCTACCTAAGTAGGAAGGTTACTCTTGACAATTTCGAGCACACTTGCGTTATGTGCTGGTTCAAGTCTAACCAGAAACCGAGCATCTTAACCAGATTGTTTTCTTCACTTAGCCACTGTCGTCTCAGGGAGCACACCAGATGTTGCTTCTTGTCTAGTAGTTACCCTGTATTAGACTTATCACCTGAACTTAAAGTTGTTTCCGTGACTAAATACTTTGTACTTTTACTAAGCATGCGATCCGAAGTTAACAGGATTCATAACGTACAAACTGTGGACCATGCATACTTGAATTGAAGGTGAGTGTCAGTTAGCCTAGTTATTTGAGTGCTGAAGACAAGTATTTGACCTATGTCTAGGATTGATCAGATTTGCTTAACTAGTTCCAATAATGAGTCTACCCTATAGTTAAAAAATTAAAGTTGATGACATGTTCTATTTTCAGAATAGTTTGCGTAAATAAAACTTTTTTCTGTTAGAATTTCAAAACTTTTAATACGTTATAATTATTTGGTTTTACTTCGATAAATTTATATAATTTACATTATTATACACAGATTTTCATTTAAAAAATAGAACATCTAGATTTTATGCATGATTAGAAGCTCCTTTAATTGTGTTGTTTTAATCACTACTAGATAGTAAAAAAGCTCTTGTTAATCAACACTTTGAAACAAGTCGTTTAATTATTTAATTTTTGTCATATATTTCGTGTTGTGTTTTAATCAATTTAGTTTTAGAGGTTAACTCCGAACCAAGACTTTTCATGCAGTACTTTTAGAATATTTTCCTTAATCTTGGTTTTTTGCTCTCTAGTATCAAAGGGTGGCCTAACTACATTTTGATTCTCAACCAAATGTGTATTGTGTATTTGTATTGTGTATGAAAATTCAGTCTTGCAGTAAAGAAACTATGGAGGAATTAAAAGCGTATATAATCTAGTTTGCAAATAAATAAAATAAATATTGTAATTTGTTTGAAAAAAATCTAGATATATTGCATGATTAGAAGCTTCTTTAACTGTGTTTAAAAAAATTATTACTACATAATAAAAGAAATCTTGATGATCAACACTTTGAAACAAGTAATTTTATTATGTAATCGTTGTTGCATATTTTGTTTAGTGTTTTTAATCAATCTAGTTTTAGAGGTCAATTCCTAACCAAGAGTTTTCATGCTAAATACGTTTTTGAGTCTTATTCTTAATCTTGGGTTTTTGCTCACTAGTATCAAAGAGTGGCCTAACAACATTTTGATTCTCAAGCAAATCTGTATCGTGTATTGAAGTCTTACAGTAAAGAAACTATGGAGGAATTAAAAGCGTCTATAATCATCGTTTTCATAATATCTTCAATGTTTGTTTTGTTGAGGAGCAGAGGAAAAGATAGAATTAATGTAAAAATATATTTAGAAGGGGAGATAGTCAAGAGAGAAAATGGCTTTAAACATGCATAAGTAAAAAGTAAAGAAAACTGTCATGGTGAACAGAGATGTAACTAGTCCCTTAGTCTCTTCAGTGATAATTTGTATAAACTGACACGGAAACGGAAAACAGTATGAAAAATGTTTTTTTAACTAGTTTTCTATTTGTAAAAAAACTAGTTTAGGATAGGGTTTTCCAAAGTCAGCCGTGCATCGAGATTGACCCTACTTGTCGACCACGGACACGCTTAACGTATCCCTGGTCAGTATATAATCTAATAATATTAATAGCAACTATTAGTATTATTAGATTATAATAATTAATATGCGATAAACAGATGTCCTGGCTTTAGCTATTATATATTTCTAACTGATAAACATTTATAATTACGAGATTTAAGATTAAAATAATCAATCAATCAATCAATCAAAATCGTTTATTGTAGTAGACAATTTTTAAAATCGTATTACAATCGTCAGTTTGTTTTTGGTTTTAATTAGATACTATTAAATATCAGTAAATAAAAAATAATAATTAATTTCTTATAATATATACAGTCATACTTAGTTCAAAATAAAATTAACATTGTTGTTAAGTTATGCACAATTAATTTGTTAAATTTGTACTGTAGGTAGACCTATCAAAGTTGAGAAACTCACCAACCGAGTAAAAGGCTCCGTTCATAAGAAAACGTTTTACTAAAGCTTTGAATTTATTGGAATTTCTCTCGCGCTTTATTTGATCGGGTAGCTAAGTAATCTTTTTTAGGAGTAAGTAGGTGAATTTTACAAGGAGAGAGAGGATAGTAGCTAGCTTACCTAAGAAAAAAAGTTTAGGGGCCAACAAAAATAGGCACACTGAAGAGTTACACACAAAATTCACTGATATTTCGCCCTTACTAAGGGCTTTATCAAAGCACAGAGTTCTTAACACTAAACACAAAAAAACAAAATGGCCACTTGTTGTCTGACTTCTTCTACTGCTCTGCTGTCTTGATCTAAGGGGTACCAACTGTAAAACTTAGATAACGTATCCCTGGTCAGTATATAATCTAATAATATTAATAGCAACTATTAGTATTATTAGATTATAATAATTAATATGAAAATGGAATAAACAGATGTCCTGGCTTTAGCTATTATATATTTCTAACTGATAAATATTTATCATTACGAGATTTAAGATTAAAATAACCTATTTTAGGAGTAAAATAGGATAGGGTTTTCCAAAGTTGGCCGTGCATCGAGATTGACCCTACTTGTCGACCACGGACACGCTTAACGTATCCCTGGTCAGTATATAATCTAATAATAATAATAGCAACTATTAGTATTATTAGATTATAATAATTACAGTAATATGAAAATGGAATAAACAGATGTCCTGGCTTTAGCTATTATATATTTCTAACTGATAAACATTTACAATTACGAGATTTAAGAGTAAAATAACCTTTATTTACCCTCAGGCCTGGATTTTCCATCAGGCCAACAAGAAACTGGCCTAAAGCAGCAAATTTTCAGAGGCAACAATGAATGATTTTTGTTTTCTGAGTACTAGAATAGGTGTGCTAGGTCATGGTTAAAAGGGAAGGGAGAATTTATAAGTGACAGGCGAGAATTTATAAGTGCCTAGTCTGCTGGAAAAGGTAAATCCGGGCCTTTTAACCCTTTCCACTCGGATGTTGGCCGTCAGCAGACAATGTAAAATGACCAATGCCAATTTCAGCAGACATATTCTGATGCTTAGCAACGGTTTTCTACTGATTTGGCAATCAATAGTTCTATAATAAGCATTAATCTATGACTTTTTCTTAGTTAACGGATGAAGAGGCAAGAATTGTGGGTACTTTATTTAGAATTAAAACAGGCCAGGCATACTGGAAAGGGTTAATAAATTTGAACCTAAGGCTGTTGACTATAAAATTATAAGATCGAAACAAAATATTCTTGATAAATAAAAATGTGTATGAAATTAAACAAATAAAACGTATTGTCTAGTAAATACTTATCATGTCCTTTATTGACAAAACATGTGTCGGTTTTTTTACTACTAATATTTTGTTTTCAAGGGTTGTTTTTAAATCTTATTATTTTACAATAAACTTGTTTATACAATGCTTTATACTCTTTGTAATAACAAATAACTACTGATTATTTGTTAAATCTCTTAGTGAAACTTGCATAAATAAATTTTATAACATGAATAATTTATATAAATATCATAGGCAGAGTTTTTTTACAAATATAAAACGGTTGAAACGTTTTTGACTTAAAAATATATTTAGAGTGAAAACTTTGAGTTGGGATGTATTTTTCCTTTTAATAGTTCTCTATGTGCTTTATAATTTTTAAGATTAACCCTAACCTTACTTTACCAAGTCTTGCTTGCAAATAAGTTATATAAAGATTGTTGTTTGTTTGAAGTTCATTTTTTGACGTTGAGGGAATTTTGGAGTTTAAAATATCATCGCTAACATTTTTCATCGTTAGTGAACAGGTAGACCTTTTTCTTGTGTTGGTTGTGTCCAATTTGTTCGCGAACTATGAAAAATGTAATATTTTAAACTCTAAAAGATTGTTCATTTTTTATTAGTTAGTTGTTTCAAACATTTGGTGTGATTTAGAATTATTATTGTTTAAAACTAGGAAACATATTACGTATTCAAGTATGATTTTTATTTGAGATTCTTGTTTTAGTTTTGCAAACTTAATCTAATTGGATAGTTTGACACTTTCAATAACTTGATAATAACAAAAAAGACAGATAAAGAACAATTTAAAACATACTCTGAACTTTAGTAATGACGATGGCAAGGCGCTGTGTTATACAATAAAAAGGCTTGTTAAACACTTTATTCATTGATTTAATGGTATTTAGTAGCATTTCAATAGTTTGACTCCACTTTGGTCTACAAACACTTGAACTATAGTTTCCACTGCATTATATTAGTCTTTGTCTGCATTTGGTGATCTTTTAGAGTTTACACAATAGTGTCAATGGTAAGCGCTAATCACGGATAGTGCACCACTCTTAGTCATTGATACTAGTAGATATTTCATAATGTGTCTTGTTTCTAATTTTCTACAGATGGTTTTATCTAGATTGCCATTAAACAAGAAAAAAATGAGCCAAAGTATGAATAATACTTTTTGTGTGTGGTTAAATTGGGGTTTGTTCCCGATCTTGAAGCGTTTTCTTAAACAGATAAATTGCTTTATAGAAATAGTTTATTCATTTTTGTTACCTTTCTTCACCACTTGATTTGTTTTTTCATACGTAACTGGAAAAACATTTGAGAGGTAATGTAGTTTAAAATAATGTCCTAAATGTAACCATTCACCTGCTTTAAATACATTAATAATTGAGATAACCTCTCCGTACATTTAGTTAGTCAGTTAATAAAGAGAGAGAGAGAGGATAAACCATGATATCTTTTTAAAATTAGACCGGTACATCCGCTAGTCAATTGAAGTTCTTTTGACTCGAGTTTGTTTTTTATCACAGATTGTATCAGATTGGTAGTAAACACTACAATTAACAGCTAACCCCAAGTAACTCATGAAGTTATAAAGTTGGTGGATGGTCGCATGTGATGTGTTGTACCTATATGTTTCATGTTCTCATCGTCATTCCACTGTAATCATACAACTGAGTGGTTCAACTACACACAATCCAACGGTTTCCAAATTTAACTTTTAGAGTTGCAGATCATAAAAGTAAATTTCTATATGACGTAGCATTTATCTATTCCGATTTATTGTGTAATAAATGTTAGGAACACATTCAGCTTAATACATTATTTTTGTGATTTTGTCTTGTTTATTTTTGAGCTGTCACTGTAATATTGCCTTTGAATCTAGTTTCCAAATGTTGAATAAAAGCGAACTTTCTTAAAATTCGTGATGTAAAAAATGATGCACACTAAAATCAGCCGTTTTTGAACCACTCCAACACAGAGCTACCTGTCTTGTTCATGCACTTCTTGACATCTGCAATCTGTACTTCCATGTTATGCTTGATATTAAAGAGAGAGATAATATTTATCATCTGCTATTTTGATGCAAATCAGTTGTATTTGTAAACTAAAAATGTTACTAACTAAATAATTTGTGTTGAAAGAGCACACTGCAAAAATTCAGCAAATATTACATACAACGTTATTGCTTGATATTATCATGATACATGTTAACCATGAATTGGTAGCTGAGCTATTAAAACATTTTCAGTTCAAATTAACTCCCCTAACATCGGTGTAACTTTTAATTTGTGCATTAAACATTCAATTGGTAAAAACGTTCTAAGATTAACTTACAAAAAGGAAGAAATACTTCAAATCATTGAAAACTAGCCTATAAGTACAAAATTACCTATTACACACTAGATTACCTATTGATACACTACAATTGAGATTTTATTGTTCTGAAAACTTCTAAATGTATTGATGATTTGGATCTGAAATAAAAAACTTATTTTCCAACGATAATGTTTTCATCAATTTAAAAATAGACGAATAATATGCAAAAAAGGTAAAGTTTGTCTTGTTTGACGAGGCTAAGTTAGTCCTCTCTACCACTCAATCTCAACCTTAATCTAGCGTTACCGCATATTCACTTTACAAATGTTAGTGGTGACTGCGGGGATCGAACCTGCACACTATTCCAACCCGCCACGTGTCAGCTAAAACTGCATAAATTGCAAAAATTGTGTAATTACAATAGTGTACTCGTCCAAATAAAAAAGTTACAGGCTCACTTGGTCAAAAAAATAAAATAATAATTGTATCTGATCAGTTACAAACTACAATAATATGTAGCCTGAACCTAAGTAAAATAACCATCACTTTGCTTCATACATGTTGACTTGAGTATGTTTCCATCCGCTTTAAGTTGTGTGTCTTTGTTTAATAAGTGAATGAAACCGTCATATTTCTCATCATCTCTCCAGAATGTAAGTGTTTGATGTGGTGGTTTCATTTGTTTTGATTTATGGTGATATTTTATGTGATCTGTGTTTGGTCACTTGTTTAGATTGTATCAGCAATTAGGAAAAGTCTAACAGTTTTCAAAAAATATTTACAAAACATTACAAAATTTTAAATGTGCAGTGAACCATGATGAAAAATAGTGATTTATTTTTAAATTACTTAAATATGAATTGAATCACTTTCTTTTACAATCTATTCTGGTGACCTTCTAGATATTAACAATTTTGCTACCAGCTTAGTATAAAATGAAGATACTTTTAGCTAACGTTTGAGTCGCTTAAAGCTGGTCTTCTGATAGTATTTTCCACTAGGAGGTAGCAAACTTGTTAGTTACTGCTTTTTTCATATTTTTGTGAAATTATATGTTTTATGTAAATAATATACAGTATGTATAAACTTAAAAATCAGATCGTCAGATTTACATTGCAATTCAATTTACTTTGTAGACAAATCAAGTTTCCAACATAAAAGTTCAACAATAAAATAAATTATGTTTAGACCATGTTTTCCAAATTTTTTGATTTTATATAGTTGTTTCCTTTAATTTCTGGGTTTTAAACCAGTAGCTTGACTTTATAAAGGCCCACCAAAATGCCATTGAATGGTTTCAACTCAGAGGACACAGTAAAGTTTGTTGTGAGATTTTGTCAAATGAAATGTGTGTTGTTTTAGGAATTCATAAAGCTGCAAGAGCTGGGGTCCGGAGTGCACGGCTGTGTGTTCAAATGCCTGAATCGAATCAACGGTTGTGTCTATGCCGTCAAGAGAACCATCAAACCCATTCGGTCCAGCACTCAGGAGTAAGTACACCTATTAGTGAACAAAGTAGTATTCTCACATTTACACTTTACCTGTTGAGCCAATCGGGTTGGTTAAATATTTACTTAAAATAATCGGAGACTTCGTGCTTTTTTCGAAGCTTACAAAGCTTCTTCGCATTTTGGAAAAATTTCACTTAAAAAATTGTTTTTCAAAGAAAATGTGTACACTTATGTTTTATATTGTCAGGATGTTGCAACAGTGTTTAATTATGTGATGTTTTAACAAAGTAATAACAAATTATTCAAAATACTTTAATAATTTTACCACACAGTTGACATCTTTAGAATAAAAGCTGGCTAGAGCTCGGTAATCTGAGCCTAAACACTTTCTAAGTTAAACAAAACTTATTAAATTGTACTGTATAGCCTTGACCATGAAATTAGGCAGGTGCGAAAAGGATTTCCATAACCACTTAAATCGAATTATCACAATAAATGGACAATGGAAAAATGTGTGAGTTTAAATTTGTATACAAACCTCTTTTCAATGAATTAATATGTTAAATTAAATATTTTTAAGTATACATTAAGTGAGAACAATATTAAAGAGCAGATAAATTATTATGTTGAAATTGATTCTGCCATCCCTATCTAAAACTGTACTAAGTGTTACTATGTTTTACTTTATAACAATGCTGTTCCTTTCTTGTTTACTTCGCCCAGACTATATTTAAAATAGCACAGAGGTAACATTCATTTTGGTTGTAGGCGCTTCGTCCGAAAGGAAATCTACGCACATGGGATCTTGGACCATCCTAACATTGTACGAAATTACTCATGTTGGAAAGAGGATGGTTTTGTGTACATTCAAAATGAGTATTGCAATGGAGGTAGCTTTGACCAATACATCAAGGACCATAAAACAAACGAAGATTTGCTGCGAGGATTTCTCATCCAAATGGCTAGTGCCCTAAGGTATGTATAATAATGTATTATTTTTTCCAACGAGAAGCCGTTTCTCAAAACCTAATCAACGAAGAAATCTATCTTTTAAAATATGTTAAGAAGACATTCAAGGTGGGTGGGTAGAAATGTAACTAGATCAATGGATACTAATAATCTGCATAATAATAATATGCTACAATCTCTGAGAGTATGTTTTTCTTTCAGCTACCTGCACAAAAAAGGGCTGGCTCATATGGACATCAAGCCGGAAAACATTCTCCTCTCGATTGACAAAACCAGGGAAGGAAGTATTGATTCAGATGGTGGATACAGTGATGGGGAGAAAATTGAAGAAGAAATCACCTTCAAACTTGGTAAGATTCAGGCATTTATAATTAGTAGGTTTATTTTACTAGTATAGAAGACTCAATTTTAGATATAGTCAAACTTTTTCATCAAGTACAGATCAGCTTGAATCAAAGTATGCGACTTTGTAAGATTTTCAATTTTGTGGTGTTAAGAGTTGTTGATCTTTCAGGTGACTTGGGTCATATCACAAGGCTTGACGACGAAGATGTTGAGGAAGGCGATTGCCGTTACCTCTCTCGAGAGATCTTGAAAGAAGAGTATGATCATTTGGACAAAGGAGACATTTTTGCCCTAGGTGAGATATTTTATGTTCGTTTAAATTGTTGCAAGTCAACCAATTAGTTCAGTAGACTCACTAGAGAGGAACATAATAATCTGGATACGGGCTAATCCTATTCATTCGGAAAAAAAAAACTATTGTAACATACCGAAAACATCACAGGTTTTATGTTGAAATTTTTGATGAATAAATAAGTTTTCTGTGCTTTGCTATAAGGTTAACAGCATAGCCCAAATATAACCCGTTTTACTGTTTTCACAGCTACAGACCATTAGTATGGCCTCACAGGCGCAGTACGAAAATTTCAATCAAGCAGCTGATGGGGATTATTTATTTTAATTGTTTCCAATGAGACAGGAAGTATTCATCAAACTTGCACTGTTTAAAATTTTTCGATATCCTACATTTCAGCCATGTGCTTCCTAGTCTGTTTAAGCGAGAATCAGATTTACAATGAAATAAGCTTCTCTTGAGAGTTAATTGAAATTAACTAACAAATTAAACTGACATCACATTGCTTGAAATTTTGTAATTGTTTATAAATTTTTGTGTTTTAGGATTGACAGTCTATGAGGCAGCAGAAGGAGGACCTCTGCCTAAGAATGGTGATGAATGGCAAGCAATTCGTGATGGCATCCTAAAGACATTGCCTCAATACAGCGCTGGTTTTAATGCAGTCTTGAAGGTATGAATATTTTATCAATGGCCCTTACGCTCATACGAGTATGTCAGCAAGAGTATTTTTTAAGGGTGGGGGGATTGAATTTTTCCTTTCAGACGTGAATCGGGCAAGAAACACTTTTTCTTACTTGATTTCGGTAAATTTTGGGGTGGGATATTAACTAATTTTAGACATTACAAATTAAAAAGAAGAAGTTAAAAAACTTAAAGGTACCTTTTTGTTATAAGTTAAAAAAAAGAATGACATTTAACTTACAAATCCAAACTTTTGTTTCATTTGTGAGTTTTATAAACAAATGTGTATGGTTGCCCTTTGATTTGATATTATTTATCATATTACTTGTAGTAAAACTTCGTAATAATTACAATGCGTTATAAACATTAAAATGTAAAAGGGTTGAAAATGATATAATTTACTCCTTAAAAATATGTACAAATAGGGAAAGAAAACATAAAATAGGAATTGACCTAGAAAAGTGATTAGGAGTTGACCTAGAAAAGTGATTAGCGATCAGAGTAAAGTTATAAAAAAATAACAGATCATTAGGAAAATCCCTTTAAATTGCCAAATCTGCTGAAAATTTCTGTCACTTAAAAAATTCCTCCCGCCATAAAAAATTCCCAAAAATTTCTGTTCACCAAAATAATTCCAGAAACCTCTTCAAAAATGTTCTCCCGACCGAAAAAATCCTGTTTTTTAAGGAGTTCTATTTTGGTATTTTAAATTTTGTCAGGAATTTTCCGATTCCTTGGTCCTGTCGACCTCTAGATTTTATGAAGTGGTTTTCTCTTTTGACTTTACCAAGTTAGCTAGTTTGAAAAATACATTTTGATACATTTGAGTATATAAACATTTGATGTCAATTGTCACTTGTAAAGCATGGTTGAAATGCTATGGTATTGACGGGTTTGTGAAATAAAATCTTACTCATTTTGCAGAATCAAACAAAGCATTTGTTTTAGGAAATGGTGCACCCTGAACCGACAAAGAGACCTTCAGCATTGGATCTGATCAAGCAGTTGAAACCGAGCCCCACATCCTCGCCAATAGACAACATCTATGCAAACGCTCACATGTATCGTCTAGGAAACGTAGTCCTCAACCAAAAAGTTGAAGTAAGTCATTCTTCCAATACACATCAATCCTTACACTCATAGCTTTATTTCTACCTGTTGATAGTGTAAATTTAACCAATTAAAAATTGAGGTAACCGAAGAAAGACAAATCTGATATCATCTAAAAGAAGGGAAAATAAATGTTGGGTTTAATCCAAAGTAATGCACGGGGAACAAGTAACCTGCAAATCTTGAATAGTGACCTGGAAAAATAATAACATGTTTTTATTTTCCTACACATTTATACATTGTTATGGTACGGATACGGACATATGCTAAAGAACGTTTCCAAGATAATTAATTACTAAATTCTACACACAAGTCATTTCTTTAGCATCTGACTCAATGATAAGGCCTCTTGAACTAATTTATAATTCCTTTAGAGTCGCCATGTTCGTTTACATGTTGAAAGTTTAGAAAATTTGCTTGACCTGGGAATTCATAAAGAATTGTAAACAAAAGTATGAAACATCAAAAGTTGATAATACATTTAAAACACCCCACGAAATTGAAGAGTTTCACATTAAAATTAATGTAAAACAATTTTAATGAAAATTTGGTTGTTCTTTTAATCAACAATTCAACAAATTGGTTGTTTCTAGACTTTTGGTCTGAACAAGTTAGAATTCGCTTAAGGAATTTTCGTTGATTAATTCACATTTTAGTACATCTTACTTAAAGGATCGTTTGCAGTGTTTTCTCTATGTAAAAAATCTCTATCTTGTTAGAAGCCTGTCTGGCTCTTGGTGTTGTAGTAGCATCGGTAGTGAAGAGGTTGAGATTGTCGTGACTGTTGCAGAGCAGTGACCAGTTCCTGAAGGCTCTGTTGACCTCACACAAGCAACTGCAAGAACAGTTGGGTTCCCCGTCCTCCTCTAGTCACGACAGGCCTCTCACCCCAGTCAAGGACCGGATTCTCGCTATGAAGAAGAAGGGCGCTGTTACCAAAAGCCGACTTGTAGGCAGGAAGACTACCAGGAGCTCCAGTGCTACTACGTTTTGAGTTGTGTCGATTCTCTCGTGGCTGTGTTTTGTGTTATGCACTGGAATTTATCCAGTGTGCATAGCATTTTAGTCATTAGGTACGTGTAAAATGTGTTGATGTAAGTTCTACAAATATTATCATAGACTGAATTTTATATATGTTCATGTTTATCAAACTTTTATGTATTAACATATATATTATATATTTAGAAGTTTACATCAAACTATTGTATCCACCTACTTTAAGAATCACTCGACCTTTCGTTATTATATATTTCAACTCATAATAATTACATAATATTATTTCTAAACTATTGTTTAAAACTAGATATAAATAACTGCTGATTCAGTTTTATACTAGAGTTTCTAATATTCGTACACTTATATTCAACTATAGTATTCCATTTAATCTAGGTATAAGTTAAGTTCCAGTTGTGTTATTCCATTTACAGTAGAGTGACATTTATCCGCTTTAACTAAGCAGACATTCCAAGTGTTCTGTCATCCCACCAAGAAAACTTAACATTACCAATACAAATACAAATATAAATTACAATTGCGATTGCAGGAATTTTCTTTTGAAAGCACTAAACTTTACTGTAAATAAAGGGTGTGGTTATCTTTTTCCATTTTTCATTTTGTTCAGCAGTAAAACACTGGTATTTATTTCTAAGATAAAACCAATTCAATATTTAAATGTTTCTTTTAGACTTTCCTATCGTTTGTTACCTCTCATCCGTTATGTTCAATCATCCGGCCTTATGTTGATCTATTTATAACAAATAAACGACACTCTACTGTATCATAGATACTTCATCTTAATTCTCAAGTTGATTTAATAAAGTCAGTATATTATAGTGGACAAATTCCAAGTTTTTACTAACTTTGAAAATCCGAGTACATACCGCCAAAAAAACTTGAGGACTGAAGTGTTTTTATTGATTTTTTACAGTAACTTTCACGACAAGTGCCTTTTAATACAATAACAATTGAGTGAAAAGTTGATGTGTTCAAAGTACTCCTTACGTGGGTCTTTATATGTTTGTAAATAGGAAACAGTTACCGTAACGATAGTTTCCTGATCAATTCCAAATATGTTGAATTTTCACTCTACTGTTTCTTTTATAAGTTGTGATTTAATACTTTTTCTCTACTTACTTGAGTTAGTTGTAATGTTAACGTCTCACCTCACTGTCTACAGTAGTTACCGTCTGCTATCACATCACAATAGAATGCAGTTATTGATCTCATTGATAAGAAAGTGTCCGTAAGTAATTAGTGGTTCCACCTCTATAGAAACCTGCCGCTGAGCTCAATGTTTTCCTCATTTTATTTTCTACTGTTTTAAAAGTGTTTAAAATAACAGTCCAACTCTGTAATCAACAAATATTTAGTTCATTTACTTTTTTAAATGGTGAGGTGAGATTTTATATGCATAGGTATAATTGTAAGCTAATTAAAGGTTACACTACTCTTAATCCACTCACTGACTTAAGTCACAGGTTTTACGTTGGTGTTTTATTTAATATCAAGGTCTCAAGTAGTATTAAAATCCATTAGTTTTACAGTTAAAACAAATTTATTTTGCAATTTTTAATTAGGCAATACATTTATGTTTTCCCCTAGTTATGATAAAATTGACTCAATTGCAAAGGTTAAAACGGTGTAACATCTTTATTTTAAAATTAGTATTTATCAGAATAAATACAATTTAGAAGTTTTCATTTAACAATATCAAAGTTTGTATGTTGATCAATAGGTAGAGTAATTATCTAGATAAATGTACATTTGTTGTAGTAGAGGATGTAGAAGAGACACAGATTTATCATTGTGTTAAAGCGGTGAGTGGATTGACAGGGTGTGACAGTTTGTGAGAGACTGAGGAACTATCAGTTACCTGTATTCTTTGTTCCTCCTGTGTTAGGCTGCTAGTGAGGCCTCTATTATGTTTGTATGTTTAGTCGTATGAGCGAGGTAGTATTCTCTCTGTTTGCTAAGTCTGGATTGTCTAAAAATAGGTTTTTTAAATTAACTCAACAGCATAAAAGTCTCGAACATATGTCAAATACCAAGTTTAACAAACATAAAAAACATGTTTAATTTTACGTCTCTTTTTCTGAGAATTGGCCTTTAAAGAATGTAAAAATTGTTTGCAGATTACGATTAAATAAAAATTGCATAGTCGGCAGTAGTTTTCCTTGACTTGATACGACTAAACTACAAGTTGATTTGGGGGCCAATTAAGTCCTGCATAATATGTTTAATATTGTTCTTTGTCTTAAGTTCTTATTTAAAACTTGTGTCTATTTTGTTTGTGTAAAGTTGATAGTTTTGTCTAAACTTGCTGTTAAATTGTGAAATGTATTCTTTATAATAAAATTTGTTCTTTTAGTTTAAGTTGTATATAATGTTAAAGCATATTATATTGTTAGTTAAAGGCGTCAGTTGTTTCGAGTCAGCCTAAAAGAGTGAGATTTATTTATCTTTAAGAAGTCATTTTCGATAGTTCAAAGTCACACCTCGTTGTTGGAGTAGCACCAAACTCAGAAGTGAGAGTTGGCATAATGATAGCTAATTGAACTTTTTCTTGACTAAAGTGAATATTTAGCCTACGTACCTCTAAATACTCAACATATGTGCTGCTTACAATATTAAAAACATTTTTAATAAGGAGAATCAGTACTTTCCAGAGTTTTCAAATCCTCTTAGATATTAATTTTCTTGTTTTGTTAAAACTACCTATAAGATGAAATCAAGTTGTTGTTAATATAATTGCAAATCATGCTGTTAATATAATTGCAAATCATGCTGCTAATATAATTATTTGTTGATTGATATCATTGTGTAATTATCTAGATCTCATAATCATTTCTAATATCATATTGAGACCTCAAATATTTCATTGATCAATTTTGAGGGCAGTTAAGTTGATTTAAGCGAATCTTATATCAGTCTACCATCAATAATAGATTTGATTTGGCGTTGAAAGAGGTTGTTCATACAATGCAGTTGTAGCTTTTGTATCAAGTTATCTACATACAGAATGGTTATCTACCAAACATGACAAAGTGGGTTTCTTTAAAATATATTAAGTTGGGTTGATTTAAACTATCTGGATTCTATGACGCACCACAGTCTTTGATATGAACAAGTTTGACAACCAAGCTTGAGAACAACCTACCAGCTTGAGTATGAACAAGCTTGAGATATCAAAACCGATTACCAACCCATTGCATTTTAATGTTGGACAACTGTTAAGTGACAATCTATGTTTATCTATCTACATAATAATTATTATTCATAATATTAACTATACTTTTAAAATTTTGTTGAGCTTTTCAATTTTGTGTGTTTTTCTATTTCATGTTTTTTATATTTCAATACATTCCGTTTATAACATATCCAGTATTTTAATTACCGTCCCCTGTGTAAAACATTAACTGTAGGCTACGAATGTTTTTCCACATTCACCCACCTGTCCTGTCCAGCTGGGGCTTGCCTTAAATTCACTTGAATCAAATTAAATGAAAAAAGTCTTTATTTACGTGGTGAAGTTAGGACTTTATAGTCCTCTCTACCACTTAACCACCAACCAAATAGAGGTTGTAAAAGTTTAAAATTGCTTATGCTCTATTTCAAACCATTTAACACTATCACTGCTACGGATGCCTATGGGATCCGTGCAATTTGCATGTAAACATATGCAATTTACATGTTTCAACATGTCGATTGCAGTGAAAGTGTTACCCTATTCCATCCCAAACTTCTAACATATTTTTTAATATTTTAGAAAGAAAGGTTGCACTATGACTCAAGCTGCGTATGCTCTATTTCAAATAATTTAATCTATTCAATGTCGAACTTCAAACATATTTTTTTAATAAAGGTCCACCAACCTTTTAAGTCAAAGTCTCTCCAGTTCAAAGATTCCACCACACTGTAGAAGGGTCTTACTGTGAGCCACTGCTGCAACTTCTTCTTCAAAACGCCAGGGTCCAGTCCTTTTAGTTCTTGCGGAAGGGCATTGAAGAACTTCGCACCTGCATAACTGGGCTTTGATTCAAACAGCTTCAAGCGGTGTGCGGGCAGGCTAAAGTTGATTCCGTTTCTTGTGTTGTGTTCATGGATGTTTTCTAGCCTTGGTTGCATTGTTGTGGACCATTATATGGGTTTCAAGTAGGGCATGGTAAGCAGTCATAGCCATGGTGTAATAACTTAATAAGTAAGATGTGCTACTGCGCATCTGGCTCTGACGTCACGTGGAGAAAACCAGTTGCCGCGGCGGACTTGTCTGAGTCTAATTGTAAGCGTCTGCACAAACTTCGATTTTATCTACATCCCCTAATCTGATACTTACTTTGGTCTCGTTGGACAGATTATCAAACGATTATTATCAAAGTACCAATAGAAAGAGCATTAAATGGAGTTTAATTTGACCGAAAATCCTTTTGATAGTAGTGGTAGTTGAAGACCTAGCTTTAATGTGTTGACCATAGTTACGCGCGCCCAGAACTGTGCGT
The DNA here is from genome assembly GCA_018831715.1 of Matsumurasca onukii. Classification (NCBI taxonomy): domain Eukaryota; kingdom Metazoa; phylum Arthropoda; class Insecta; order Hemiptera; family Cicadellidae; genus Matsumurasca; species Matsumurasca onukii. The sequence goes on from CM032064.1 coordinate 8,823,451, forward strand.
CTCATCAGACTAACAGCTAGTAACTAGGCACTGTCCGTGCCTCATGTTTGGATACAAAGCAAATGATTTATTTTATTTAAACTAATGTGTTATGTTAAAATTGTTTACATGACAAATACACTCAATTGAAACATGCTGGTTTCCCATACATGGTTTCCGATTAAAACAAATATATTGGTTGTAAACTAAACCCTGACTAGTTTGAGTTATTTTTTACCGACATCAGAGAAACGAGGAGGTTATACAAGTTGACCTGCGGCAAATTTTATTTTTTATGTCTGTTCACGAATTTCTTTTGATCGTGGCCATAGTTATACACCTAGTTTGCGTTGATTGATAGATCTTAACTCCATAGTGGTCCCATATTAATATACAGGGTGTTTCAGAATTCGTGTTGAATAATTTAGGGTTTTGTTCCTGGAGGCTTAGTAAACTCATAAATAATAAGGATTTTTTTAAAATATGCGGAAGTGGTTGTCGGTATGTGTTTTTAATAAAATAATTTTTAATTTCAAAACTGTTTCATGTAAAGCTTTGAAACTCGGTATGTAGGTCCAAATTATCAATGTAAATCAAGTGTAATTTTCTCAAAATCCTAACTTTTAAAAATTCAAAATGGCAGTCAGTTAAAATGTTCAAAGTTGAATAACTCAAAAATTAGTATTTTTACAACAAACTTATAATACTTTTAGTTTATTTATTTTCCTTTCTATAAATGTATAAACTTTGAAAATTGAATGAGAATGAACAAAGTTATTGTAATCTCTGTCTTACTGGCATATGTCCGCCATGCGTTCCTCCAGTCAGCTAACGCAACAACATTGGAACTGACTACATTATTTTGATTCAGGAGATTGTTAAATTCGTTTGGACATCTCTACAATCAATAATTAGTCTGTCCGGTTACGCTACCTTGTTGAAGGTCGTCATTTTGAACAGCTCTAGCACGTACAAATAAATTACATTTTATGTCCTTTGTTCTGGAAGATAAACGGACAATTTTAAATGTAAATATTGTTTTTATTTATTCAAAACTATCAAACTTACATAATAATAGTAATAACTGTGTCTACAGAAAACTATTGCTTCAAAATTTTTTTCAAAGCTTACGTAAGGTTTGGTTTTTTAGAGAGTAGAGATATTCATAGGAGAACTCCAACATTAATTAACTTTTAAGTTTTAACATAGATTTTTTAGTTTACTAAGTCAACTAGTAAACCTTTTAATGAATTCGTGTTAGTTTAATTTAATTTGTTGAAATGCCCAGTAAATAAACAATTTAAAATAAAACATTACATTTAAAACTTTTTATTTAATCTAAAACAGAGGACATAAAATGTACTTTTTTTGTTCGTGCTAGAGCTGTTTAAAATGACGACCTTTGACACGGTAGCGTAACCGAAAAGATTATTTATTGATTGTAGAGATGTCCAAACGAATTTAACAATCTCCTGAATCAAAATAATGTAGTCAGTTCCAATGTTGTTGCGTTAGCTGACTGGAGGAACGCATGGCGGACATAAGCCAGTAAGACAGAAATTACAATAACTTTGTTCATTCTCATTCAATTTTCAAAGTTTATACATTTATAGACAGGAAAATAAATAAACTAAAAGTGATTGTTCATATAACTTTGTTGTAAAAATACTAATTTTGAGTTATTCAACGTTGAACATTTTAACTGGCCGCCATTTTGAATTTTTAAAAGTTAGGATTTTGAGAAAATTACACTTGAGTTACATTAATAATTTGGACCTACATACCAGGTTTCAAAGCTTTACATGAAACAGTTTTGAAATTAAAAATTATTTTATTAAAAACACATAGAGACAGACAGACAACCACTTACGCATATTTAAAAAAATCCTTATTATTTATGAGTTTACTAAGCCTCCAAGAACAAAACCCCAAAGTATTCGTCACGAATTCTGAAACACCCTGTATATTTGATCAGACTAATATTTCTCTATAAAAAAAGAAAAAACATCAAAAAGATCCCAAAAAGGCATGTACTTATTCCGTAGTTTGCGTGGTAAAAACACTATTTCAAAGCAAAAAAGGACTTCAGTTTTGATGTAAAATTAAATTTCCAACAAGATGATAGCCTTAAGTTCTTCGAATAATTGGGGATTGTTGAGCTTAACAGATATTTTCGTCTTATTAAAACTTTTAAACAAAATAATTGAACCGACTTCAAAAAAAACTTTAGTAAAATGCTCTAAAAGTTTGAAATAGTTGGGTAAATGCAATTATGTATTGCTTTACATGCTAGGTATTCATAAAAAATTAGTTTCTAATGGTTTACAGCGTACAGGCAATAATTAATCCATTACACTACAGTAAGATATTACAGCTGTACTTAATTGATGGTAACCAATATAATAAAAATTAAGTTGCCAATACACATTAGAATACCACTATCTGCGTACACTATTTGCCATATTGTGGACTTTAATAATTTGTGGGGTGGTATATTATTTTATTCACTTAAAAAATTGTTGGAGTCGGTGCTGCTAAAGCAATTTTATCAAAGGAGTAGCAGCACCGACTCCAACAATTTTTTAAGTGAATAAAGATTATAACACCCCACAAATTAGAGTTCACAATATGTCAAATAGTGTGCGCAGATGGTGGTAATGTAATATGTATTGGCAACTTAATTTTATTATATTGGTCACCATCAAATGAGTACAGGTGTAATACCTTACTATAGTGTAATGGATAAATTATTGCATGTACGCTGTAAACATTAGAAACTAATGTTTTATGAATGTAGCATGTAAAGCAATACATAATTGCATTTACCCAATTATTTCAAACCTTTTAGAGCATTTTACTAAAGTTTGTTTTTGAAGGAAATATTAGTCCTATCAAAAATATATTTAAATGGAACCACTATGGAGTTAAGATCTATCAGTCAACGCAAACTGGGAGTAAAACGATGGCTGCGTTCAAAAGTAATTCGTGAACAGGCATAAAAAATAAAAATCGCCGCAGGTCAACTTGTATAACCTCCTTGTTTCTCTGAAGTCGGTTAAAAAATAGTGTCTATTTGTTATACAATTTTGTGTTTGGGGCTAGGTACCTAAGAGCAAAGAGCTGTGTTGAGGATACCTACCCAAGTTTTAAATTATGTAAGAAGACATGTTTGAAGATTAAATCCTTTAAGTGGTGACCTCGAACAATTTGTTACTCTTTTATTTGGTTGAAATCCTGATAAAGAACAGCTTCTCACACCTTCTCAACACTTTCAGAATGTCTAAGCACGTTTTACCGATCATTTTTGATGTAGTAATCAGTATTTCTGAATAAACTTATCCAGTTTATTGTTTTACGACGCTGACCATTTCCGTGCGACTGACGTTGAAGTGGGATCCTAACCATCTTTAAACAAAAGAATAACTGTAAAAAAAATAAATAGCAAAAGAACGATGCTCAGGACTCCAAAAATGCCATTTCAACAAAAAAGGGTAGAACATTATTGCGGTTTTAAAAACAGCTGATGATTTATTGTTGTCATAAGACAGTTTAAACTAATTGTATTGTTCTCATTGGTCCACTCTGTATCATATTCTATACTGTATAGCTTAGTAATCCATAACACTTAAGGTCAAAAAAGGAAACTGATGCTCAAACCTTACAATTTTACTGAAGGTTATGAATGAAACTCATTATTCTGTATTGTTTCAGCGGTGGCCTGCACGGTGTGTTGGACTCAGGTGGACGCAAAGCCCCAAGAAGACTTTGACTTTGACTACAGTGGTTTCCACAATTGAAATTAATATTTATATTTTCTAAAGTCTTGATGAACACAATTTTTCTCAAACACTGCATGAACAGATAAAATAACAATGCCTCTGGGAGTTGAGATATGAGAGTTTATGACACAACCGGTTCATAACGGTTTCCGCAATTAAACCACGTTAATAAACAATTCCAAAGTCAATACATCTAACTTTGCATAACAAGTGCACTCAAATTCCCCAAAAACACATGGTAACGTTCAATTTGAAAGCAATATTTTAAATGGCTGGCTGTACATTGCTGACACCTCACTACAATCATTGAATCGTAAAAATCATTAATAAGAAATTCCTCCTCGTCTTTCTAGGCTTGTTTTCTTGCTTTCTTTTGATGTTGCCTAGGTCGTGAAATGGATTAATTTCCAGTTGTTTCCCAAAGAAAAAGAAGAATTAGAAAGAGAATGAAGAATGAACAGGATCAATTGAATAGTTAGTTGATATTTTATTTTATGTTTATTTGGGGTCATACGTATACAGAGTAATTTAAGGTTACGTATTAGTAATGAGGAACACAATTTCACGTAGAAAAATGTGATTCCCTCTAATCGTACCCCAAGAATACAATAGAGTTAATTTGTATTTTATACAGAGCGCCTTAATAAGGACCATAGGTTTGAATAGGTTGCTAAGTTCAATTTAGTTTTAATGTATTTAATGATCATGAAATTTTTGTGAAAAATATAAGGCAGTTTAAAAGTGTTAACAATACATTTAAATATCATGAACTTTTACGAAACACTTACAAAGACAGTTACAATATGCTGCATGACCACATTTAAAAAACTATCAATAGTCCAAACATATAAAAACTTTACTAACTCTCTGTTATTTATACTACAGTATATTTAAATACAAAATAGGTTGGAATTTGTAGGTTTTATGTTTAAAATCTAAACGGTTCTTTCTTTTAACAGTGTCTTAATCTTCATCAGTTTGAAGATATCCTAAAACACTACTCTATAATCCCCATTTATTGTTTTCGGTTTACAGAATGCAATGATCGCCTCTCAATCTCATGCACACTGCATTGGGATGCCTTGTCAGACAAGGGTGATCATTAAACAAAGGTATTCTTAAAATATCCCTCAAACACATAAGGGCGTAATACAAATACGTGAAATTATTGTTTATAAAAAGTTCTTAAAACTATACACTTTCCAGCCTATCTTTGTAATGATTATTTAAACATATTAGATTGCTTCGAAATGTTTTGATATTTTTTTAACATTGTAAACTTTTAAAAGTACAGTAATATGACATATTTTCGGAAACCTGGTGCAGTTTTCATTAAGTTGCAGTGTAATTTTTATAGTAATAGCCGCACATTTTCTGATAACAAATATAGAGAAAGATATTTCTTACAAATATTTATAGTTTTGTTTCTTCAAAAAGCTATTATACGCTAAAAACATTATTAGTCCTATCGCCAATTCTTGTGGTACTCCAACGCCAGTAGTTAGATCATTGGAATATTTAGAATTTTGACGATAGAATAATAACTTTAAGAAATAACAACCTTAATGTTTGTTTATGTGCGGTATTTCGAATTTTCGTTTTTAAGTAGGTCTGAGACTTTTACTTAGTCTTTTCAGATTAAAGTAACTATTCTTAAATACAAGTTATCGACATACTCTCGTATAAAATTAGAAAGGTAGTTTCTACCCAACCTTGGTTGGAAGTTAAAGTTAAAGCCCGAATATCTGAAGCTAGCCTCTCGGCAATGATCCCAGATAATCAAATTACTCAGTTTCTCAGAATCAATTTCTCACACACTTTAAAATGAGAAAGTTACTTTCCAGCATTAAATTCACTTCATACAAAAGATAAATAAATAAATATATCATTTATTGTAGCAAACATATTACATGTTATACAACCGTCAATTGAAGAGAATGAAACTTAAAATTTTGGCAAGCATTTTGACATCGAGGTCACATTCAAACATACATTGTGGTCATTCGCCCTCTCCCATTCATTCGAATTGTTCCCACTCTAGCCTGTTAATCAGTCTGTTTGTTCTAAGTTCTCCCAGGCATGTGCTAAGAACTCGTCAGTACTGTAAAAGGATTCTGCGCTCAAAACCCTTTTGGCCTTTTGAGACGAGACTTGAATGCCTTGGCCGTTGGAGCACTTTTGAAGGAATCTGGCAACCGGTTGACAAGTTGAACTCCTGCCTGAGAAGGCAAACATTCGTGCGCTACTGTTCTGTGTCTCACAGTTCGGTAGTTCTCCCTGCCTCTGGTTCCATAAGAGTGAATTTCACTTCCTCTTATGGGATCGCATTTTAATTTAAAAAAGGCAGGTTTCTAGAATGTAGAGACAAGGTATTGTCAACAATTTGAGATTTTTGAATGCTGGTCTGCACGACTCTCGACTTTGAAGTCTTGCGATTGTTCGAACAGCTTTTTTTAAGAATGAAGACGCTTAAGAAATCGGTATTGGAGCAACTACCCCTCAAAGCCAATCAGTAGTAGAGGTGGGGGTAGATTACTCTGTAATACGCCGTCATCAGTACCTGAATCGGTCAGTATTCGGACAGTTTAAATATTTTTGAATATTTAAATAGTTGTAATAATATTAAGCTATTCTCTAAATATTCAAAAGAATGGCTTTTAAGTTTTGAAGACATTGATTTCCTTTTTTGCATAGAACAATAACTATTTCATTATTTAAATTTAATTTTAATTTTATTTTGGTTTATTTTTAATTTAAGTTTAAAAGATGGTTAGATTAGAACTAACTACAAGTTGTATTTTAAGTTGTATTTTAATGTTGCATACAAAGTTAAATTTTAGAGAAATTGAGAAGAAGGAGCATTTTTGTTTACTTAATATAAATTACTTGTATATATTTTCTTTGAGCTTTAGTTTGAATAATTTTATTTGAAGGAACCTCTCAACAGGCCCTAATTATTTTTGAAGGTTTGTGTGTTAATGAAAGTAAGAGGTAACTATTTTAGAGTAAGTTAATTTTTTGTTATTTGTGTGTGATATTACCGAACATTCGACTTTGGAAGTGACTTGTTTATGTTAAATATCTCTACACTCTATTATATTTTTTATGTATATATTCTTTTGAACTATTATTGTATACATACACTTCAAAAATAAAACATTTCTATTCTATTCTATTCTAGTTGTCTCATCACATAAATGCCTGAGGCTAACTTCCGCAGATGCTGTCACATCCCATGTCAACCCTAGGTCAAGGTATATTCCAAGGAATTTTGTCGTGTAGACTTCTTCGATCTCAGTATCGTCCAGCAAGACTGTTAGATTACTATCTGAGATCATCTGACGTATTTGTTATTTTGACCTTTATTTCACAACTTTGCCATTCAAGGCGTTACAAATTTGTATAATAGATACATCCATTGTTACAGAGCGAACCTAGATTACGAATTTTTATTCCACAAATATTTAACAGTTAATAATTTTCACTGGCATTAAACAACCGTCAAAGCCAATAAAGTAACTTTTTCCTTTTAATATATGAACGTTGCTATCTTTAGGCATATTTTTACATCCCATTGTTCTAAGCGCTAACTGTAAACAATAAAACACACACATTTATCCGTGGATGGTAAAGTTACTTACTTCCGCAGTTTTATCATTTCCAAGGTCACTAAGTCGGGAGTATATAGGGCAACCGGTCATGTCCATGAGTTTATAGTTTCCTCAAATTTCTCTGAACACATCTCATACAGTCTTTGAAGCAGCCATGAACAAAGCAGTCTTTGTACTTATTCTTGGTAAGTGAGATTTCTTTTAACCCAGCTGAAGCCACAAGAACTTTGAAAGTATCGATTTAAGATAGCTTCAGTTAAGACGTTTCTACTAAGCGTTAACGGTTAACTTAATATGCGCTTACAGTTATACACATTTTGTATATTTAGATTGTTATTTTGCCTACTCAAGTCAACATGAAAACTCTCAGTTTTGCCCTCCCAGGTGGTCTAAAACGCTATACATTTTATTAACGGTCTACTTAAAAAAACATAAATGCTATAGAATTTCTTAGGCGAAATCTTTAATATTTTAAATGGCAAATTAGATTGAAAACTACATTATTTCAAAGATCCAATTCCAAATTAGTTTCTTTTAAATCAATAGGGTTGTGGCATCAAAATATTTAAAGAAAATAATTACAATCTAGGTCGTATTGATTCCTTTTTTGGTTTTAAAACTGTCACAAGTTTGAAAAAGAGTGTCTGATCTCTAATATAGGAAAATAAATTAGTTTGCCTAGGGTTTTTATTGATTGATAGTGGAATTGACAAGACATTATTTAAAAGACAGTCCTCAGACCAATAGTGCTATAAGCATCAGAAACATGGACTTTAACATCAGCCCAAGAAGACTTACTAAACAAGTGGGAAAGGAAGGTTTTAAGGAAGATATTTGGTGGAGTGTTAGAAGATGGGGCCTGGTGAATGAGAAGAAACGAAGAAGTTTACCAATTGTTTGGCGAAGCAACCATCGTCAACCATATGAAGCAAGGAAGAATTCGCTGGGCCGGACATGTTCAACGCATGAAACAAGGGAGAGCTGTCAAAAAGGTGTTTACTGAATTGCCGGGAGGAAGAAGAGGACGTGGAAGATCAAGAAAAAGATGGCTGGATGACGTCAAGGCTGACCTGAGAGCTCTGGGTGTGAGGAGATGGCGGAGAGTGGCGGAGGATAGACTGGAGTGGAGGCGAATTGTCATGGAGGTCGGAGCCCTGCATGGGCTGTAGCGACGAGGAGTGAGTGAGTGAGTGGAATTGACCGCTCAATCCTGCACTTAAGTCGTTGCACCACTTTAAAACTAAACTAAGTTTCGATAGGTATAAAACTCCTCTCATTAACAAGTGAAATCTTGAAATATAGTTTCTAACATAGTTCCTAATCCTGAAAACCAGCCGCACTTGCTTCAGAAACAAATAACATAATCAACCTATGCATGTAAGTGACATGTCATCATACCTCTCGAAACGTTGGATAGTTTTAAATACAACAACATATAGAAAAGTCCATAGATTTCTACATTTACAAGACACGTATAAATTGAAGGAAAATGTTTGTAAACGCAGGGTCTTTGAAATGAGGTACGACACAACCTATATTTTGCTACTAGGCAGTTTCTGAGAATTGACCCCCTCCCCTTAAAAGTACCCATAGGGGAAAATTTTCGGCGTTGAACATTACAAACCTGATTTATTCATGATTAGCCTTCTGGAATCGGTCTTGAATATATAACAGGTTGTGTACCTTTCAACGTCGCATTTCCTTTAGTGAACATAGCTGTTTACTAGTTTCGACTAACAAGTAGTCATTATCAAAACAATAAGAACGTTGAGGATCCATCTTCACCGATGTCGTCAAAATTAATAAATAACACAATACATAAAACATAAAGAACACTTAAAACATTGTATGCACAGGCCGGTACCTGTCACTGAACTGATTAGACATTGACAAACTATCCTACTCCACTTCTGCTATCAACTAGCAGTTCGTATTTGATATTTTTTGCCAACTGCGCTACTTTCTAAATACTCGAGTACTGTGTTGAACTATTTGTTTGAACCATAATTCAGTTTCTCATTGAGCATATTATGCAGATCTTGTTTGGTAGCTTTGTAGATCTCGTATTTTTCAAGCGTGTTGATCATAAGTCCTCATTTAGACACATGTAACATTTCAATGTTCAAGTCAAAGCTATCAATTGAATGGTTGGAATCAATTAGGTGCTGGGCAAATTTAGATTTTTGTTGAGGAAGTATGGGTTCAGGCAGATGTTTTGAAAAGCGCTTTTTAAATGACCTGCCCGTCTGGCCAATATAATAATTTGGACAGTCTGAAAAACAGCCGATGATTTATTGTTGTCATAAGATAGTTTAAACTAATTGTATTGTTCTCATGCGTCCACCCTGTATCATATTCTATCTAGCTTAGTAATCCATAATATTTAAGGTCAAAAAAGCAATCTGATGCTCAAACCTTACAATTTTACTGAATTTATGAATGAAACTCAGTGTAGTCTGTATTGTTTCAGCGGTGGCCTGCACGGTGTGTTGGACTCATGTGGACGCAAAACCCCAAGAAGGCTTTGGCTTTGACTACAGTGATTGCTCCTGTGATTGTTCTAACGACAATTTTGACAACGTGGAGGAAATGTGTAACTTGTATGGCTATTATCAGGATTCGAGGTCGGCTGAAGGAACATTTCCAGACTATATCCAATATTTGTTGTAAATAAAATTTGGATTTATATATGTGTGTGTTATAACAGCAAATATGATATTTTATGGCAATCTAATTAAGTGGTTATTTTCAACCCAACCTTTACCTCTTTGGGTTTCTACATGAAGTTGAAGGATATTTTAATAGTCTACTATATTTTAAAGGAACCGACTTAGGTTATTTGAAATCACTAATATTAGCATAATTGTGTATTTTGTTCACATTCCCTGTCCTTTGTGACTTCCATGCTGTCGTAGGACCAGATTTAACTCTAAGTTGTATAAACATGCATTGAACCCAAGTGTAAAAGGGTTTTCCGTCTAATTTTGAAAACAAAAAAATTGAAGTGAGTCAAAACAGCGCCAGGATATGAAAGCTGTAAGACCTTCTTAGAACAAGGTTTCAGCATGGCCTCTTGGACTAACACACCAGTTGGAATAACGTGCCAGATGACTAGAGTTCCAGTAGGACTAACATACCGGTTGACTAGCATGCCAGTTGACTAGCATGCCGTTGACAAGCTTCCTAGTTGGACTAGCATGCCAGTTGGAATAACGTGCCAGATGACTAGAGCTCTAGTAGGACTATCATGCCGGTTGACTAGCATGCCAGTTGAATAGCAGGGCAGTTGACTAGCATGCCGCTGACAAGCTTCCTAGTTGGACTAGCATGCCGGTTGACTAGCATGCCAGTTGAATAGCATGCCAGTTGACTAGCATGCCGTTGACAAGCTTCCTAGTTGGATTAGCATGCTAGTCGGACTACATTTTTGACTGTTTATATGTTTTAAACGAATGATTTGTTCTTTGTTATTAAACTAAAGATGCCAGCGAAAGCTAGCTCTTTAAATGAGTTTATGATGTTTTAAAATGTGTACAGGCAATGATTTATCGATCACGCTTCAATAAGATATTACAGCTACACTCATTTCAATTTAATAAATATTAAGTTGCCAATACATATTAGATTACCACTACATGCGTACACTGTTTGTCATATTGTGAACTTTAATTTGTACGTTGATACAATCTTTATTGACTTAAAAAGTTGTTGGAGTCGGTGCTGCTAAAAACTCTGGCTTTCTTTTCATTTTAAATATTAAGACAATCTCAAACGGATTATTTCCAAAAATTTGACAAATTTAATTTCTTATTAGTATGGTTCTATAATGTTTCTTTTAAAACAACATCAATGCAAAATCTATAAGACGTTCGGGCTTACAGACAAAATGTCTGATTGATTAAAATTTTCGTTAAGATTTGCACGTATTTTTTAACCTATCAGGGGAACCATTTCGTAGTAAGTTATGTTTATGACGGTATGGTATCATTACCATTTACATCCATTACATCGAGATGAAAACTGTATCAGCTTAAAATATGCAAGTAAAACAGTTTTGGCGTAAAATGTCTTAGAACATTAATTTTTCAGAAGACTTAAATTATTGTATGGAAATCATGTTGTAGAAAATTTAATTTAGATTAGAGTAGTACGTTTACTACTGGGTGTTGTCGAACTGCACCGCTGGACAGGCAGTAGGGACACAAAAGGGACTACATAGTTGCGCCGGTGCTCGGCCGATGGTGATGCCTAACGCGCTTCCTTGTTCAGGGCAGGTTTAGGACCGCCGCTTTGTTCTCAGTAGGTTTGCTTAAGCTAATCTAGAAAACTGGAATCAATACCCCTTCATTATGTCCTTTTGAAGTTATTGAAATGTGTCGATTTTATTATATGAAGATTAAACTAGAAAATATCAAACTAATAAACGCCAAATATTTGATACTACAATCGGCTATGTCAGTACGCTCAAATACAAATGTAGTTTCTGGCCACACACAAATGTGATTTTGACGCACGTTTTATAGTCAACGGGCTGTTTTTTTTAAATTCTAAGCATAGGTGGAGATTAACTAATCTCCGGTTAAGTTGTTTACCATCTGCATTGTTTACATTTTCACACAACTGTCATTTTCACACAAGAATATACTCGTAATTGAATAAGACTGTCCTTTTTCCGTTCTTTAATATTCAGAGTGTCTTGAAAATAGCCTTGGGTGGCCATTACGGGACAGTACGGGCGGAAAAAATTACGATTTAGTCTGGCAAATTAGGGTAGTTGTTGTCAACTCATGCCTAATCTTAAATAAAGGATTAGGTCTACTGAAAAGTTTCTCAACAGAAAATGTAAACAACACGAATTTTGTTAAAATGGTTCAGTATACGTATCAATAACAAGCGGGTATGATATTTATGTATGGGCGCGCCAATGGAGTTGGCCAAGAGGCAGCGCGGTTGTATTTGCCGACTTTTCCTAACAGACAACAACCAATCCATCATACATTTGCTTCCCTTTTTCGAAAGCTTGGTGAGACTGGGAATCTGCAAGGTACAATAGAAAACCGAGGAAGACCACATACATGAGAACAATCGATTAGGAGGAAAATATTCTAAATCGTATACTGAACCATTTTAACAAAAAAACACAATAACGTAAAATCTATCAAGAAATAGTAAAACAATTTATCGGTTAATAAATACTTACTTTGCAAATACTTTTAGCTATCAGCTGGTTAACAATTAAAATTGAAAACAGCTGTTTTTAAACCTAATGCGATAATAGTTATCACTTTTGGATCAGCTGACTGTAAATATTGTTCACCTCTTTGACAGGTGTAACTTGTACACCTAAGACGTGAACGCCATAGATCAACTGGTAATGTACCAGCTGTTGTAAAAGGACGCAAAAAGTGAAAATAGTAATGTAAAATTCGGACAAATAAGTTTGAACCATTATGTAAAATCAAAAAATACAACTTTTTTATTTCTATAAATTTTTTGTATTATGCGTTATTTTCATGGTATTTCAAGTTGAACATTTTAAACAGCTGCCATACTTTTTCTGTAAAATTTTATGAAGTAGTTATTTCTTCTTAAATTGACCTTATGACACATAAACACCATACCAAGTTTGAATGCAATCGGTCAAACCGTTCTGAAGATCTAAATTTTTAAGTAAAAAATACAAAATGGCGGCTACAGGGGTAACGAATAATTTTAGGACCCATGTTTACCCATGGAACTTTTTCATTGTTTTTGCGTAAGGAACCCACCCCTGAAATTTGACGCCCTATTTTAGAATCACCCTGTAATTCAGCCGAACCACTCTCCTATTATTTTAACCTTTGTCTCCTTGAAGGTTTTTCCCGGATGAGTAAAAAACCTCTAGAATATGTCCTATATTTAAAAAGGGGTCTAAAAATCTGCCGGCTATCTCCCAATATCTACAATCCCTGTAATATCTAAATTATTTGAAACTTTTTTTTATCAGCTTAATTCTTTTTTGAGGACAATAACTTTCTAAGTAATTCTCAATTTGGATTTAGGAAAGGTAAACGTACTTCTGATGCAATTGAAAGGCCCGTAAATTACAAAACAAATTTTTATAATAAATATAATTTGTTATTTGACTTTAACTGAATAATTTAAAACTTAAAACAATTGACCATAGCTTAAGCTGTAATTTTTGACAATTGTCAATACATTGTAATACTATGTCAATGACAAATAAAGATTCTTGATTCTTGATTCCCATGCGCAGGCCACCTTCTGTGACTTGAGTAGGACCCTCAACTGTGTGGACCATGATGACCTTCTAATTAAGCTAAGCTTTTATAGTATAACCGGAACACCTCTTTATGTTATTAAATCATACCTAAGTAATAGGAAACAAAAGAGTTTGCATTGATGGGGTATGGTCTCAAGAATTGGCCATAAAATATGGAGTTCCTCAGGGATCTGTTCTTGGACCTCTACTATTTTTAGTTTGCATTAACGACCTTCCAGAGCGCATACATGGTAAAGCCTACTTGTATGCAGGTGATACAACTCTTTTAATTACTAATCCTAATTCAAAACAACTTCAAAAATTAGCTCAAAATTCTATTAACGAAGCCTCAACACGGTTCAAAACGAATGGTTTTCTTTTAAATAAAGATTAAACCCAACAAATTATATTTGGCCTAAGGCCCTCTGAAACAAATATGACAGAGGGTTATTTGAATAGAATTAAATTCCTCGGTATTTTTTTTAGTCAAAACACTTTCTTGGAGAGCCCATATTGATAACACAGCTTCTAAATTATCTAGAGTGATCTGCCTTATATCGCGACTAACGCAGTGTATTAATTAAAATTACATTAAATCCGCTTACTTTGCATATTTTCAATCTATCTCTAGAAATCGTCTCATTTTTTATGGTAATTGCAGTAGGATAGATGAAATTTCAATTTTGCAAAAGAAAGTCATTAGAATTATTTCCCAGGCACCTTTTTTAGAACATTGTAGACCACTGTTAATAAAATTGCAAATACCTACTGTTGTTGACATCAATATAATCTGTTTGCTTTGTTAGTATATATTCTAAGAAACCCTCATCTCATTCAAAGTAAATCTCAGGTTTATAATACTAGAAATAAATTATATGCTTCCATAGATTTTTTAGACTAAGCCAATCTATAAATAGCCACATTGCCATCTCATTGAAAATCTACAATAAGCTCATAAGTTTAATATCTAAATATTCTGTAAATATGTTTTAAAATAAATTCTACATATGGCTTTTAAATCACCCTTTTTATAACCTAGATGAGTTCTTAATCTCTAGTATCTTCATTTCTTCTTTTGTAAATTATAGATTTGACTATGTCTCTTGGCTGTTTATGACTTTGTCAATGCTTGTATGTAATATGACAATAAATGGTTATTTATTTTATTTATGTCACTTTTAAGCGTTCTTGTTTTGGCTTTCCTTCAACCTTTGAACTATGTCATGTAAGCTTTTTTCGGAAAATTGTATGCATCAACATTTTTTTGTACGATAATATAAATAATTTAATAATGTTGAAATTAACAAAAAAGCAATTAAAAATGCACAAGTAGTTCACGCTTACCGTCAACATATCTGATTGTTTCGAACTTTCCTTTGGAGTTGAAAGTATTTTTAAACGTATCAGGGGTATTATTTTACAGTAAGTTATGTTTTGGACAGAACGGTAACATTATGATATACATTCATAACATCGCAGTAAAAACTTAGTCAGGTTAAAATACGGGAGCACAGCCGTGTTTGGGTTAAATGTCTCAGAATATTTTATACGTTTTTATTTTAACTGTACTTAAACATTTTATGCAAACTATCTTGTGGAAAATTTAATTTTTATTAGTCTTGTACCTTTACTATTTTCATAGCCTTGCCAAAGCGGGATCTATACCACTAACGTTTTATTCCTGTTTACAACATCTATAAAGACTTTTAAAGCATGTAAAATAAGTGTTTTGTTGAAAACTTAGCTATGCATAGAATTATATCTTTACCGGGTTTATTATATTGAAAATATAGTCTCTATGTCTTTCAAACTTACATGCAATGCTCATAATTACGTTTTTTTAGCGAGAAGGAGGCCATGGCTGGGTAAATGTGAATATAATTACATTAAAAATATATATATTCTTAAAGACAGTTAAATTTGACCCTCACATCGTTCCTCAAATTTTTAAGAGTATTTGTAGACGAAAATATCTGTTTATCTTGGCAACACTCAAATATTCGAAGCACATAAGGCTACCATCTGGTTGGAAATATAATTTTACATGAAAATATTGCAATTGAAGTCCTTTTTGGGCAAAAACAGTGTTATCACGCAAAAAACGCAATAAGTTCATGGTAATTTTTATGATTTTTGGAGGTGTTTACATTTTTTTATATATAAGTATAGTCCGATCAAAAGGGTATTTTAATGGGACACCAACAATTTTTTATGTTAATAAAGATTATAACAACTCACAATTTAAAGTTCACAATATGGCAAATAGTGTGCGCTTACAGGGTCAGTCAAAAGTGTGGAAACGCTTTTATAACTTTTTAACAAGTTTTTCAGCGCAACAGAAATCGGTGTATTTTTTCAGAGGAACCCAAAGTACCTTTAAATGCATACTGACACGTTGCCCCAGTTTTCAAAATGTGGGATTGGGGGCAGCCCCATAATTTTCATAGGGAAGCCCCATCGAGCGACACCTTATTTTGAAGGTATTAAAAATGTTGATGAATGATGAAATATAGACGTCTCTATCAAAACCCAAAAAGAAATGGCGCCTATTTTAAGTTTCACAGATTTGTATCATGCGAAAGTGTGAAAACATCTTTATAACTTTTTAACCAGTTTTTTCAGCGCAACCAAACTCGGTACATACTATTAAAATAATGAAAAGTGTCTTTTGATGCATACTGACACTTTGCTCAAGTTTTCAAAATAGATTGGGGGTATCCCCATACTTTTCATTGGAAGAAGATAGACTTAAAACTCTGTGTAACTTAAAATCGACGCCATTTCTTTCTGGGTTAAGCTGGAGACTTCTAATTATCAACATTCATCAATATTTTCTTAGACCTTCAAAATGAAATGTAACTCGATGGGGCTTCCTTATGAAAATCATGGGGATACCCCCCCAATCCCCCATTTTGAAAACTGGGGCAAAGTGTCTGTATGCATAAAAGGTACTTTTGGTTCCTCTTATAAAACCTACCGAGTTCGGTTGCGCTGGAAAAAACTGGTTAAACAGTTATAAAGGCTCTTTCGCATAATACAAATCTGTGGAACTTAAAACCAACGCCATTTCTCTCTGGGTTAAGATAAAAACATCTAGTTTTCAGCATTCATTAACATTTCTTAAGACCTTTAAAATCAGGTGTCACTCGATGGGGCTTCTCTATGAAAATTGTGGGGCTACCCCACAGAGATTTATTTCACTCATTGTCTTTTTTGTTATCTAGCTCTAGCTTTCTTTCCACTTTAAATATTAAAACAATCTCAAGTGGGCTGTTTTCCAAAAGTTTTACAAATTAAAATATTTTTGTATGGTTCAATAAACAGTTTTATAATGTTTCAGTTAAAACAACAGCAGTTCAAAATCTATAATTAGTACAGGTTTACAGACTAAATGTCTGATTAATTAAAAACGTCGTTAAGATTTGCACGTATTTTTAACCTATCAGGGGTATCATTTTGTAGTAGTTATGTTTATGACGGTATCGTACTATTATCATTTACATCCATTACATCGAGATGAAAACTGTATCAGCTTAAAAGTTTTGAGGATAACAGTTTCTGCAGGGCATTTTTTAAGAGGATTTAAATTATTGCATGGAAATTATGTTATAGAAATTTAATTTAGATTAGTCTTGGTACCTTTACTATTTTTATAGCCTTGCGGAAGCAGCATCAAAGCACGAAGCACGCAAATAGTACAGGATTAGGCTTTTGAAGTTTTGGATATTTGAGTACGGCTAACTCAATCATTAAATCATAAAACTTATAGAAACCAAGTATGTAATATATCACTACGAATTCGTTATATTCGGTTGTACCTAAAACTATACTTTCTCTCAATATCATAAGTTTAATAGAATCTGGAATGTCATATTTAAATGAAGAAAAAACTTTTTAACAAAAAAATTGACCGACTTCAAAAACAATCCAACAGTAAATGTTATGTAAAAGTGTGAAATAATTGGTAATGCAATCCTGTATTGCTTACATGATACATTTATAAACAATTGTTTCTGATGTACATGCGTACAAACAATATATCCATTACACTACAGTAAGATATTACAAAGGTAAATTATTTCATGGAACAATATGATAAATATTAATTTGTTAATACATAAAAGGCCATCAATGCACACCATATTTGTATATTGTAGACTGCCACTTAGGGTTAAGAAATTCATTCAAAAGAAATATTGAGTCGGTGCTGCTGAAGCAATATTATCTAAGAAGAAAGCACCGACTCCAATATTTTTAAGTGAATGAAGATTATAACAACTCCTAAATTGTAGTCTAAGATGGCAAATAGTGTGCGCATTTGATGGTATTTTATATGTATTAGCAAATTAATATTTATCATATTGGTTACCATGAAATGGTTACAGCTGTAATATCTTACTGTAGTGTAATGGATAAATTATTGTTTGTTGCAACACATCAGAAACCCATTTATAAATGTATCATGTAAAGCAATACAGGATTGCATTACCCAATTATTTCACACTTTATAGCATTTTACTGTTGGATTGTTTTGAAGTCGGTTCAATTTTTGTTAAAAGTTTTATTTCACTTTTGATATTTTTTTTTAAATCTTTATTTGAAGTCAGTTTTTGGTAAAGTAATTCCAATAGACAAATGTATAATAGGCGAGATGGTTAAACAAAAATACAGTAACGGCAAAGAAAATATCGATTCAATATTGAAGCTGTTAAATGATTTTGTACTTGTAGTGTAATGTAATCATATTATCTCGAACTTAGTAATTAGGTCATGAGGTCTTGAAATTAAAGTAGTTGAATCATATAATATTTATTTAAAAGCTTTCAGCCATTGGGAGGGCCTCTAATCGGACCCTAGGGTTGAGTCCTTCATCCTCTGAATCTGCTGGTTTGACGTGTACAGCTCTTCTAGGTAGACAATTAGACCGCTGCACTCAAGACAAAATCTGCTACACGGGAGTGGAAAGAATCGCCTGATCACGGTAACGCTTCGTCCTTTCGCCTCGAGGCCTTTGCTTATGGTAACAATGCAGATGATAGTTTCCATGGCATGCTTGAAGGATCAATTAAGTGATTGGCTTCTGCGGTAGCGTTTTGGCCGAACGGGTATGGGGCATCAGGGTGACGATTTGGCTTATGGCTCGTTGTTACGAGCCTTCGGTCTTTATAATAAGCTCGCAGGAGTGGTTCCCCTCTGAAATGTAGTTTCGGTGCTTGGTCAAGCTAAAAAGGACTAGGTGGTTCGCTCCACCTCGCATTGACGCTTCGTTGTTGTTGGCTTTTCATTTGCTTATTGCCAGCTCACAAGATCATGTTTAGTTAGGTTTCGGCCCGTATCCTTATGGCTTATGAGTAGTTTGCTCCTTTAGCAAGTTTGCTATATTATGAGTTTACATTGCTCATAGTAACGCGTCGTCCTTAGGCAAATTAGTAGAGATTTATTTTGCTGTCACTTTGTGTTTTCTAACTTTGCCTTTCCTTTAACTAAAAGTTTTAAAATATGGGCGAGCTATTTTCTGAACTATTTATGAGTTAAAGTTTTTGTATGTGTAATGTAATTTATTAATGTTGAAATTAACACAAATGCAGTTCAGATTTACGAGGTGTTCACGCTTACCTTAAAGTGTCTGATTGTTTTGAAATTTTCTCCAGAAATATACTTATTTTTAAACGTATCAGGGTACAATTTTGAGTAAGTTATGTTCTGGACAGAACGGTACCATTATCATATC
The DNA here is from genome assembly GCA_018831715.1 of Matsumurasca onukii. Lineage (NCBI taxonomy): Eukaryota > Metazoa > Arthropoda > Insecta > Hemiptera > Cicadellidae > Matsumurasca > Matsumurasca onukii. The sequence continues at coordinate 8,842,813 of CM032064.1, forward strand.
ATATACATCTATCACATCGAAATGAAAACATCATCAGCTTAAAATTGGGGAAAACCCCGTGTTTATGTAAAATGTATCGTTTTTAACAGTTCATAAAACATTTTATGGAAACCACGTTGTAGAAAATTCAATTTTAATTAGTCTTGTACCTTAACTATTTTTATAACCTCCAAAGCAGAGACCTATACCACTAAGCACGCATGGAGTACACGTTTCATCATGACATTTTGTACATTTTAACTTGTTTACAGAATCTAAAAAAGTTTTAAAGCTAAAAATATTTTTTTTTGTTGAGAACATAGCTATGCACAGAATCTTATCATAACCAGGTTTATGATATTGAAAATAAAGTTTCTATGGCTATAAACTAATACGAAATGCTAAAAATTACGTGTTTTTAGCGAGAAGGAGACCATAGCTCGGTAAATATGTGTGTAATCATAAATATGTATATTTTCTGAAAGAAAATTAAATTTGACTGACAAAGTTCCTTCAAATTTTGTTCAAGTGTATAGTTTGGTTCTATAACTCTGTAAATACAAACAAAGACATTTCTTAGAGTATTTTTAGACAAAATATCTGTTTATCTCAACAACACCCAAGTTTTGAGGAATTTAAGGCTACTATCTTGTTGCAAACTTAATTCTACATCGAAATAGTGCTATAGAAACCATTTCCGGTTCGAAATAGTGTTTTACCACGCAAAACAAACAAGTACACGGGTTTTTGAGATTTTTTGATACTTTTTTTATATAGAAATATAAGTTCGATCAAAAAGATTTTTAAATGGGACCACTATAAGTTAAGATCTACCAATCAAAGCAAACTGGTAAAACGGTGCCCGCGTTCAAAAGTAATTCGTGAACAGACATAAAAAAATCGCCCAAAGACAACTTTTATAACCTCCCTCGTTTCAACAAAGTCAATAAAAATATTTACCTTCAACAACACCAAGATTTAGAAGAACTTAAGACTACTACCTTGTTGCAAATTTAATTCTACATCGAAATAGTGCTATAGAAATCCATTTCCGGTTCTAAATAGTGTTTTTACCACGCAAAATACGCAACAAGTACACATGGAAATTGAGAATTTTTTGAGGTTTTTTTTTTATATAGAAATATAAGTCCGATCAAAAAGATATTTAAATGGGATGACTATGGATTAAATAAAGATCTACCAATCAACGCAACTGGGTGTAAAATGATGCTCGCGTTCAAAAGTAATTGTGAACAGACATAAAATAAAATCTTTTAACAAAAAATTGAACCGACTTCAAATTACAGTAAAAAAGTGTAGTATTTTGCAATCCTGTATTGTTTACATGAATTATGTTGATGTTACATCAAAATAATAATTAACCATTACATTCTACATTAAGATATTACAGCTGTAACCATTTCATGGTAACTAATATTATAAATATTAATTTGTTAATACATATAAAATGTCATCAAATGCGCATATTATTTGCCATATTGTGACCACAATTTAGAGTTGTTATGCAATCATTCACTTAAAAAATATGGAGTGCCGTGCTGAGGCAATATTATCTAAGAAGAAACAGCACCGACTCCAATATTTTTAAGCGAATGAAGATTATAACAACCTTCAAATTGTAGTTCACAATATGGCAAAATAGTGTGCGCATTTGATGGTATTTTTATATGTATTAGCAAATTAATATTTATCATAATTTACCATGAAATGGTTTAGCCAATATCTTACTGTAGTGTAATTGATAAATTATTAAGTTTGTTTGTGTAACACATCAGGTAACCCATTGTTTATAAATTAAATCATGTAAAGCAATACAGATTGTAATGTTCAATTATTTCACACTATAGCATTTTACTCACTGTTGGATTGTTTTTGAAGTCGTTCAATTTTTTTTTTGTTAAAAGGTTTTATTTCACAATTTTTTGATATTTATTTTTTAATCTTTATTTGAAGTCAGTTTTTTTTGTAAAGTAATTTCAATCAGACAAATGTATAATAGGCGAGATGGTTAAACAAAAATACAGTAACGGCAAAGAAAATATCGATTCAATTTTGAATGAAAATTTGTGGTGTAATGTAATCATATTAAATAAATAAATAAATAAATATTTTATTGCAAGAACATTATAAAAATGTATAGCAATCGTCAGGAGTTATCTACAAGTTAAAATTCCATTCATACACATCGAGAACCTTTGACTTACAGTTTATACATGCACTTCTCCATTCATTCGAATTATCCCACTCTGCACCCCGTCAGTAAACAATTAATGTATGGTCTCCCAAGTGTGTGTGTACTATTATCTCGAACTTAGTAAGTCATGAGGTCTTGAAATTAAAGTAGTTGAATCATATAATATTAAAAAAAAGCTCAGCCAGTTTGGGAGAGAAGCAGCCTCTAATCAGACCCTAGGGTTGAGTCCTTCATCCTATGTATCAATCGCTGGTTTGACGTGATTTTCTTCAGTACAAACGGTGTAAAACGGTGCCCGCGTTCAAAAGTAATTGTGTAACAAAAAAAAAAATCTTTTAACAAAAAAATTGAACCGACTTCAAAAACAATCCAGTAAAATGCTATAAAAGTGTGAAATAATTGGGTATTGCAATCCTGTATTGTTTTACATGATATTTATAAACAATGGGTTACTGATGTGTTACGCGAACAAACAATAATTTATCCATTACACTATTATTAAGATATTACAGCTTAATTTTCATGGATCATTATGATAATAGCATTTATTATTATTAATGTGCACATATTTGCCATATATGTAGACTACAATTTAGGAGTTGTTATAATCTTCATTCACTAAAAAAATAGTGGAGTCGGTGCTGCTGAGGCAATATTATCTAAGAAGAAACAGCACCGACTCCAATATTTTTTTAAGCGAATGAAGATTATAACAACTCCTAAATTGTAGTCTACAATATGGCAAATAGTGTGCGCATTTGATGGTATTTTTATATGTATTAGCAAATTAATATTTATCATATTGGATACCATGAAATGGTTACAGCTGTAATATCTTACTGTAGTGTAAGATAAAGTAAAAGTGATTCGTAATTCAAAAGTAATTCGTGAACAGACATAAAAAAAAAATCGCCCAAAGTCAACTTGTATAACCTCCTCGTTTCACTGAAGTCGGTCAATAATCAAAATTACGTGTTTTTGAGCGAGAAGGAGGTCATAGCTCGGTAAATTCGAATATAATCACAATAATTATGTATATTTTTTTAAAGACAACTAAATTTGACCCTAACTTGGTTCCTTCAAATTTTTGGTCAAGTGTATAGTTTGGCTCCTATAACTCTGTAAATACAAACAAAGACATTCTTTAGAGTATTTTAGACAAAATATCTGTTTATCTCAACAACACCCAAGTTTTTGAGGAATTTAAGACTACTATCTTGTTGCAAAGTTAATTCTACATCGAAATAGTGCTATAGAAATCCATTTCCGGTTCGAAATAGTGTTTTTACCACGCAACAAGTACACGGGTTTTTGAGATTTTTTGAGGTTTTTACTTTTTTATATAGAAATATAAGTTCGATCAAAAAGATACTTAAATGGGACCACTAAGGAGTTAAGATCAACCAATCAAAGCAAACTGGGTGTAAAACGGTGCCCACGTTCAAAAGTAATTCGTGAACAGACATAAAAAAAAAAATCGCCCAAAGTCAACTTGTATAACATCCTCGTTTCACTGAAGTCGGTCAAAAATGCAACTATTCTAAGGTACGAAATAAAATAAAAATCATTAAAAAACCAAGAAGACCAACACCAAACTTATCAGATGAGGAGTACAAATCATTTAGGGAACTAAAATGTGATAAAATGTAACAATTGTTGAAACAGGTAAAGAAGGAGGTGATGTAATACTATATAATGTAGATTATGACACAACACTTGAATACCACGTAAGAGAAGGACCTTACCAAAACTAATTAAAGATCTAACAACATACTACGAAAATAAATTGTATAAACTGCTTAAAAAATTAGAACACTATTTTGAACCTTAAGTTAGAACGCTTTTAATTCTACACCGCCATAAGTCAGAGATTCAATCTAGAGATTCACGAAGAAGGTTGCGCATAATAATCAGAACAATAGGATCCCCATTATATACTTGTAGTTTGACCAAATATCAAAAAACGCTTTTTGAACCCTTTGCTTTCTAATAACAATACAATAAAACACTTCTGACACACACTATCCCAGTATTCCCATAGCTGATATTTTAGTTCTAGTCTCAGATCTTCTGAACCAACACAATAATCATAGCAATGCCCTTCTCCGGTAGTAACCGTGGAGGCGAGGAGCTAGACTACAGCGATCTTCTTGCCGTGGAGGCGAGGAGCTAGACTACTGGGATCTTCTTACTGTGAAGGCGAGGAGCTAGACAACTGTGATCTTCTTGCCGTGGAGGCGAGGAGCTAGCTAGCCTACTGCGATCTCCTTGCCGTGGAGGCGAGGAGCTGAACAACTGCGGTTCTCTTGCCGTGGAGGCGAGGAGCTGGACTATGTGATCTTTTAACGTAGAGGCGAGGAAATAGACTACTGAGATCTTCTTGTCGTGGAGGCGAGGAGCTGGACAACTGCGATCTACTCGCCGTGGAGGCGAGAAGTTGGACTACTGCGATTTCCTTGTCGTGGAGGCAAGGAGCTGGACAATGCGATCTTCTTGCCGTGGAGGCGAGGAGCTGGACAATGCGATTCCCTGTGAGGCGAGGAGCTGGAACAACTGCGATTCCCTTGCCGTGGAGGCGAGGAGCGTGTGACTACTGTTTCTCTGCTGAGAGCCATGCAGCTCTGCTTGGACATCGAGGACGACTTCGCTGCTGGGATCTTCTCGCTGCCGCGATACATGTCGAATATATTTATTGTACAGTTCTATTGAAGTTTAGTTTTAGAGCATAACATAGTAAAACCTCTTAAAATTAAATTTTGCTGTATGAATCCTTTATTTTTTTAATGAGTCATCGTTATGGACGAAGTAAGAGGGATATAACGATAGTTACAATTTTCACGTTTTTAATATACCTTAATATAAGTTCTCTTTTTCCTTCAGTTTTCATAACTAACATATTTTTTCTAATAACATAGTGTCACAATGTTGTGCTGACAACCTCCATAACTGCTTCCTTGTTATCAAAGCAATGTTGGCCAGATTGTTTTGTTAGTCAAGGTTATGCTGAGCAAGTAATAAAAAGTTATTGGCTTATCTCCTCTGGGTTCAGTTGCCTGGGAGAATCCCTGCGAGGGGGAGGTAGGTCCCAATCCCCAATCCCCAATCCCAACCTTAGTTCCAACGTTGGTTTCTACGTTCTCTTGATTTCAATTTATTTCCAAGTATTGTTTGCTCAGCTCTTGCAGTTCTAGTTGTCTCACAGTTATATAGATTCATTTTATAATACTTTTATTTTAGCTTACTTTTTAAATGGAATGATTTTAAATAATTAGATTCAGCTGCTAACATTCAATATTCCGAAAACTTGAAGTTGTAGTATTAACAAATTTTAATATAGAGTCCAGTGACGATGAACTTTTATAGTAGTTCACATAGTTAACATTTTAATTTGGATTTGTCCACCGGCTTTCTTAGTTTGTGAGGTATTGAATAAACTTAAGTTTTAATTTAGATCGCGAGTGGTTTTACCCTAACATCTGACTACACTAGTCCCCAACTCGCATTGCTTTATGGGGAGCGTAACACTATGTAATTTAGAAATTACTTCACATTATCTAATAATACATTTTTATTGCTCTGAGGCCTTTCAAATACAATGCTTTCTTCAGAGAGGTGCGGAAACTGAAGGCAAAATAATTTAAGTAAAAAAATATATAAAATACACAAAATAAAATATTCAAATTAAAAAAATAATAAAAAAATAAAAAGATTGTATTCATATACCATAAAGAGTTTAAATAATTTGAGGATAGGTGAATTTCTCAATAAGCCATGATTATACGTTTCTAAATTATATACATCTAATAAGTAGTGGCTCACCTCTCCATAGAAAAAATACCTGTTCTGTGCAACTTGAATCCTAAATGAAATGAAACAAACTGGTTGTGATGGTTTGTTAACTATTTCATTGTGTTTTGACTTTAAAGCTTCGGCCTGATAAAGATATTTTGGACATTCATATCGTGTATTTATTAAGTCTGGATATTAGGTATTAGGTAATGCACCGTGAAAGATAGAGAGGTGTTAGCTACTTTTCACCTGAGGACGGGATCAGAATGCCGATGCTGAAACGTTGTGATCATCTTGCTCACTCACGATAGAAAATGTCCGCAACAATACACTAGTTTACACTGAAGTATTAGATAATGAACCGTGATAGATAGAGAGTGTTAGCTACTTTTCACCTGAGGACGGGATCAGAATGCCGATGCTGAAACGTTGTGATCATCTTGCTCACTTACGATAGAAAATGTCCGCAACAATACACTAGTTTACACTGAAGTATTAGGTAATGAACCGTGATAGATAGAGAGGTGTTAGCTACTTTTCACCTGAGGACGGGATCAGAATGCCGATGCTGAAACGTTGTGATCATCTTGCTCACTTACGATAGAAAATGTCCGCAACAATACACTAGTTTACACTGAAGTATTAGGTAATGAACCGTGATAGATAGAGAGGTGTTAGCTACTACTTTCACCCTGAGGAGGGATCAGAATGCCGATGCTGAAACGTTGTGATCATCTTGCTCACCTTACGATAGAAATGTCCGCAACAATACACTAGTTTACACTGAAGTATTAGGTAATGAACCGTGATAGATAGAGAGGTGTTAGCTACTTTTCACCTGAGGACGGGATCAGAATGCCGATGCTGAAAAAATTGTACGAAAGTGCTTTATATTTTACGTTTAATCCTGAAAATCTTCTTACGCTAGGAACTCTGTCCATATAAATTGTCTTGAGGTAAACACAATCCTTCATTGCCTATGCTTTATTTATTGTTTGCAACCAATTTCGTTTGTATATAATTTTTCTGGAGAAATTGCATCATCTGAATGTTATACGTTGATTACCCCTTTATTTTCTGTTGAAGGTTTAGGTACGTTAATTTAAGTGTACTACCTATACTCGTATGCATTGAAAAGCACATCTCAGGTTTATTTTAGGTACCGCACTAGTTCAAGCTGGATGTTCTGAAAAACTGTACTGGGTATTTAATCCTTTTATGTGTCTACCTTTACAACAACACTCATGTATTAGGCAACCCACAACTAAACATAGAAGTCGACACTGTGGGCTGCATTGTTTTATCCCTTGACTTGCGTACACTACAGGGTCATCGAAAAAGGTGTACGGGATTTGAAAGTGAAATAAAATTTTTAAAATAATTGGTAGAATTTTGATTTTACATCAAAAGACACATCAAATCTAAAGTTAACATATTTCAGCTATCGAAGCTTTCCGTTGTGAAGAACAGACATCTAGCCGATATTCAACCTCCCGCCAGGTGTTTTGGAGCATTTCAGGATTCTTTTTCCAGGTGCTGTAGATCACGTTTTTTCCAAGGTAAACTAAGCTTTAAATGTAACCCAAAAGAATAAATCTTATGTCAAATCAGATTTTAGGTACACAAACAGAACCATTCTCCCAATCCAACAATCAGGAAATCTGTTGTTGAGAGCTTCTTGGACGATTAGACTGTAGTGACATGGAGTTCCATCCTGCTCGAAAATTACATTAATGCCCTTTCCCCCTTTCAATTTCTTTAATTTGAGGGAACATATAAGAAGAATCAACGTGGCCATTTAAAGGTGACTCTTGAAATGCTCCAAAACACCTGGCGGGAGGTTGACTATCGGCTAGATGTCTGTCGTGCAACGGGGGGAGCTCACATTGAAACATTTTAAATTACATTAACATTTTTAAGAATTGCTGTGTCTTTTGATGCAAAAACCAAAATTCTACCAGTTATATTAAAATTTTTATTTCACTTTCAAATCCCGTACAACTTTGTCGATGACCCTGTATTGAACACCATGTTCAAGTCCCTACACCGAGTACACTAACAGCACTATTTTGAAATAATATAGTATTTCTTTGTAATAAAATGACTATAATAAAACATGCCTTAGCAAGACTAGTGGTGAACAAGCGACTATTGTTATTACATTTGCAAAGCGGGTAAATACTGCTCTGTGCAACTAAACAATTCTAAAACTGTTAAAGTATTCAACCAAGGCAACGTTTCGGAAGGTAAAACTAAAAAGATAATTTTGCATTTGATTCATCTCAGCATTTGTACAAGAATGAATATTAATCGCAACACGTTAACTCCTGAATCTGGAGCGATCTCGTTCTGTTCTCTAGTGTTGAGACTAAAACTCATTAAAATTCATTATTTTTAAGACTTATATATGATAGTAGCTAAAGTTTATGGACATGTTGTTCCATGAGTAAATCTTATTTTGTCTAATTGTTTTGCTTATTATTTCTTAACATAAATCAAACTATGTGGAATTGGATGGTTTTGATGTAGGGCATGATGTAGGGGTTCACAGAGTAACTACTTTATGACTTTTACTATATCATTAATTCAGTCGACGTGTAACGTTGCTCTGCATGCAAATCGAAATGTAGCAGTTTGCACTACATTCTGCACAAAAGTTTCTGTTCAATTTAATTTAAAACTGCGTGATTAATGTGGAACTATTTTGAACTGATCGGTTGCGTTAATGTTTATAGTTCTGGAATGTCAAACCCGTTATGTGGACCCTTCATTAATGGTTCATGATTATTGCAAATTAGACTAATATATTGGTTTGTTAGAGTGCTTGATTATTAAAATTCTTCCTCAAGTTGCTTCCAAAAGGAAGCGAATTCCTTGACAAAGAAATGAAAAAGAAAATTGTTTTTGGAATCATAGTTATTTACTTATCTGGCCAAGTACATATTGACATTGCTGAGGAATTCCTGGAAATACCAGCATTCAAAATGCAGTGTCTTTATTGAATCCTGGGCACAAACTCCACTCTCCAGCCAAGTTCTGTCCTCTTCTCCAGCAATACTCCACTCTTTCCTTACCTTAATGCCTACATGTTGTCACGTTATACGCGTACTATACAAGGTGTAAATCAGCTGTGACTCACACTCAAACCTAGTGATTGTTTCTCTGAATTATACTCATGTAATGTTTTCATAATGAACGATTGTTTATGTTGCAATGCGGGTACAAAGTCGAGGTGAACACTGAAAGGTCAGTGTTAGTATAGTCATCTATGATAATAGCATAATAATAGACACAAACGACGATCAAATTTCCATAAAGTTTGAAGTTCCTTATGTTATTTTGTAACTTTTGATCCCAAAAGTTCTAAACCCCTTAAGAACCTTCTCTTGAAGATGTAAGTTATATCATCTAGAAAGGTTCGTAAAAGTTGTTGTTGATAGTATTTTATAATATTCGTATTAATTCGATTTTATGTTAATGTTTTGGCGTGTTCATGGTTATAACTAATTTGGATTTTAGACAAAATCAATATTTTATGTTGATGGATTTTTAACTCAGGTGCAAGGTCTACTGTTCACAGAACTACTTGTTATTTAGATATGTGAGAAAATAAACTATGTGCGTTTCAATTTTCCATTATTTAAAACGCAATTTAAAGGAAATTGTGTCATGGCTTGTGAAAATACGGCTTATATGAAGTTTAATAGCTACATACAATCAAGCGAAACCTCTGAAACTGTCTTCTCCGATGTGTCCAAAACCTGTCAAACCTCTTGTTCAATGAGGAGCAACAATGATGATAAAAGGGTGTGAATGAGTTAAAACAAGGTATAATAAGGTAGGTTATGAAAACTAACTTTATTAATACACTTATAACTTTAAAAAAACAAACTTACCATTAGCAATGTACACAATGATTAACAAATCGGACAGTAGCCTTAAATGTTATAAACGCATGTAAGATCCACAATATACGAAACATGAAATCAAAACACAGCATACCATAAAAACAAGCGAAATCTTTTGAAAGAAAACGAATTGTATAAGAAATATAAAACGACGTACAAGTATTTAGCCTTTCTAAGGGACAAACTTAAACACTGTATGTGAGTAACAACCTCAATATATCAAGATTCGTACAATAATCTATAGATTAAAGTATTAGAATATAACTATGCTTCCTGATGTGAATACATATTTACATTTGATATCTTACAATAGAATACTTAATGTTTTGACATTATGTCTAGTATACTGACAAACCTCTTTTCTGTTTAGTAAACATTATTTTGTGCTGAACATTCCACTTTGCCCTGTATTTTAAACGGCATACAAATACCTTCAAAATGACGTAACAACGACGTTGCTATGGGATCAAATAATAATTTGACAGCTGTTTCAAATTCGTTCGTGTAATCTGTGTCACCCTATTGTATATGACACAGCTGACAATTTAAAAATTTAGAACCATGATAAACCTCTTAGAAGAGTGGCATTACAAAAATTGTACATTTGATATCTGCTATTCAAAAGTCAACTTGACTATCGATTATTTCAAACAAAACCTGAAGTCTTTTAATTGTGTGTAATCGTTTCAAATTCTATTCTCTTACATTATATACATATGTATATTTACAAACTCCGTAATGCTCTGCAATAACACAGCATGCATACTTTGTATAGTTAAGCTGGATACAGCTATAAAATTGAACATTTTAGTTCAGTTGCTTAGGTCAGGTAATTAACACAATATCTGTATTTTTAATAAGCCTTGCCAATTTTCTAAATAGTTACGGATGCAACCTGAGGAAAGTAAGATTTAAAGGATCCAGGGTTGTTTTGAACCTGTTCAGAAGTTGTAAGTCAAAATTTTACTTGAAACCCCAGGCCGACACGCAGCTAGCAAGAAATAAGGGAATTTCCTTTTCAAATTGGTACACGAATTCACAAATTACAACTCAAGTTTGCTAAGCTCGACTTCCGGCTTAGCATGACAGGAAATTATAAAAAAGCGCATTTCAAATTTCATTCAAATCCTACTACCCCATATTTGAAACCACTGGAAGTATTTTTATAATTGATTTATATTTACGGATAACATTCAAATACATTTATATTTCAAATCTCATCAAAATCTGATACAATTTACTGTTTTTAGATAACTAAAAGCCAAAAGGGGTTTTAGGTAGCCCGATTTTGCCGATTAATGAGCTTCCCCAAAATATTTACAACTGAAACATTTGTACTAAATGCGACTTCTAGAGAGGGTACATATATATACATACAGTATCTATGTATAATATATATGTATATTAAGTATTGAACAAATTCTCAAAATTGGTTCTGAAAATCGGAGGATCGGTGCTCATTTCATGGTTCTAGGCCAGACTGGTTTCAGATATGGATTTATTTCATAAGAAGATGAGAGAAAGTAAAAACAGCACTACAATGTATTGGTTTGTATTTAACTAATTTCTCAAATAAAAAAATGTCCATGAATAATAATGTTACAAACCTTACTCAATAAGGTCAACTCGAAATTAAACGGGGGGCTCAAATTTTAGAGCTTTGAACTTTGACAAGCTGCCATTAAGTGTAGAGGTGACCTTTGAAGCCCCGCTTGCTGCATTGTGTTCTACTGTTCGAGGCTTTCAGTTTGATCTTAATTACAAGATATCATGAATTCCTGTTGAGACGCCTAGTGTTTAACAGACTTGTAAGACACATGGTCAGATTTGAAGATCACAGTCATACGCTGATACCTTTTGCGTGGAATTAAAGGTATCCATAACATCACAAAGCCCGAACATTACGCTCCTTATAACTGTTGTACACCTGACTATCAAAAATTAACTCTTTCCGAAAATAACATGGTAATTTTACGTCTAAAGTATAAACTGTAATATACATAATTGTTCCAATAAACCGTTTCAATAAAACTCGTAACTTCATAATAAAGAAATTCATATATTACACATGGTACAACACCAAGGGGTACTTTTATTTAAACTCACACTTGAATATAACTTTAGTACATAATAAATAAAACAAAAGCATTTAAGAATAACAATAACGTATTACGTATACCGCTACATAGTCGTTCTGCCAGAGACAACAGAAATCGATGTGACGAGCAAGGGAGAGGAGGTAATGTGCTGTTGCCAAGTCATATTTCTACCCACACTTATCCTACGAAATTGGCCTTGTGGGGCGGATGCTCAAAATCAAGTTTTGCCAGAGTTTTCGTTCTCCAAAAAAGCAGTTTGAATAATTGCAAAACTGCAATGAAGAGTCGTGTAGGCCAGCCTTTCAAAAATTTTAGAAACGTGTATTTTTTCAAATCAAAATGCGGCCTCGTAAGAGGAAGTGATATCCACTCTTATGAAACTAGAGACAGGAAAACTACCGAACTGGGAGACACAGAACGGCAGTTCTTGAACGTTTACCTTCTCAGGAAGGAGTTCAGCTCGTCAACAAGTTGCCTAATTCGATCAAAAGTGACCCGGAGCTCAAGACTTTTAAAACTCGTCTGAAAAAGTTTTGGCCGCCAAAGCATTTCATAATACTGACGAGTTCATGGCACATGACTGGGAAATCGCGGAACACATTGATTAATTACGGGACTAGAGTGGTTCACTTCGAATGATTGAGAGAGAGTGAATGTCAAAATGTATGTACGAACGGGATTTCGATGTTAGAATGTGTGGAAAGTTTAAGCTAAAAGAAAACTGACGATTGCATAACATGTCACATGTTTTTCGCAATAAACCATTTATTTATTTATTATTATTTTACTACTGCAATTACTTGGTTCTTGGCACTTTCCGATGCCATGGTCGAAGTCATGTGTTATTTCGATATTGGGAAGGTATGTTAATTGAATACTTAAGTCTTAGGCTTTCATGGCCAATGCCACAACTATACTCTAGTTCTTTCAGTTCACGCCACGTCAAAACATCATAATAATTGGCTTGAAATGTTTCGGTCTCGCTGTGGAGTACTATCTTCACTCACTGAGCTACTTGCTGTCTGCTATACTATTGGTGGCAGGACTGCCAACTGTCTATTGAAGCAAGGATGCCAGCTGTCGAAGCTGTCGATGTTCTTACTGGCAAAATGTCACATTATTATCCGAGAGTCATCCAAGAAACCATTGAAATAATTAAAAATTGTAATAACTTCGACAAAAAGACAGCGTTTAACTTTCTAGTTGCTGGCAATCAATCCTGAAGTTCTCTTTTCGGTAGCAGTTAATGAGAAGATCGACAGTTGGCATACCTGCTCCAATGGACTGTTGGCAGTCCTGCCACTAATAATTATTGTATAGCAGACAGCAAGAAGCTCAGTTTCAGCCAATCGGTGACTGATGATGGTACTCCACAGCAAGACTGAAATATTTCAAGCTAATTATAATGGTGTTTTGACGCGGAATATGAACCGAAATAACTAGACTATAGTTTATCAAATACATTTTGTGTGATACGACTACTGATGACGTCAATAGCAAGACAATTCCAGTGAAGACAAGCAAGTAAGTTTGTTTTCAACCCAGGAGCCCAGTAAAGCTTGTTATGGCTAAACCAGGAAAAAACCCGAAACAAGTAGGAAAATATAAATACGTTTATATTAAATTTATGTATAGGGAATTGCCACAATATCAGAATATTTTGAGATACTTTGATACGGCTTCCATTCACGAGGTGATGCTAAGATGAGATGAAAGGACTGATCCTCTGTGCCGTGATAAGTCTTGATAAGTATCTTGTATAAGTCAAATCTTATCTAAGATTCTTGTGACACTAGATAAGCTTTCCAACAATATGTTTCACGGATATATTTTTGCATTTTCTCTTAAAATTAAGTAGTCTTTAATGTTTCAGAAATTCAAACAATTTAGTATTTTTTCAAATACTAACATGTTTTTCTACACCACTTTGTATTAATTAACGAAACAACAGCCTTTCAAATGATTTAAAACCATGGTTATTTTCAAGACATTATCGAAGTTTTAATTTTAGGCTCAACTTAGTTAAATAACCTAGAACACTGTGGCATACGGGGTTCAACTCTAAAACTGTTTAATATTATATACAAAAAAGAGCTTTCTTCTCAATGGTAACCAGGTAAATGCGGGGTTCTTCAGGGGTCAATTTTAGGCCCCATCTATGTTTGATTATATTTTAGTATTATTTTTATGTAAAACCTATGTATTATACTCTCTACGTGGATGACTCAAATAATTTGCTTATAACTTAAAAAACAACAATATTTTACTATGTTGGTGTAATTAAGTGCTTTGAAAACTTAACAATTGCTTTTAATAAGCCTTGCTTAATATGACTAACCCCAATGCTGATTTAGAATTACTGATATTGATGAAGCTGTTAATTTTAGGGTAAGCTTTAACAAAAATCCAGTGCCTTTAGTGAATTTACAAGAATTTAGGTTTGTGTTTTGATAGTAAGTTGAGCTTAAAGGTCATGTGACAAGTATTGTTCACAAACTCAGGTCAGCTGTTATTTGTTGAGCATCTTGCGACAGCTAGATGGTAAATAATGACATTCTGATTTTCATTTATCATCGTTATGTCCATTTTATCATCAGGTATAATATTGTTCAATGGGGCAATTACTCATGGGCACATTCAGTATACATAGTACATAAATATGTCATGAAAGTAATCAGTGGAGCCAACTTCCCACGTTCTTGACGGAAAATGTTAAAAACAAAATTCTCTGTTTACCTTAGTTGTTTATTGTATGGTACCCTAAGATGATTAAATTCACATGTATCACATGATATGGGTGGTAAGTGACACCTTGTATGTCACGACTCTCAAGGAATTACTTATTGAGATAACTCTTTAGGATGATTATATCAATCTACCTGATTTAATTTATTTATATCAATCAACCTAAAATACGTACAAAAGTATCGTTTACTTGCCTATTTATCGATACTACTCAAGAGGATTTAGAAAGGGTTGCTGTATCACCTCGAACCGGAATATAATACTCAAACTATGTCTTCGAGCGATCCTTATGAGTTTACTTACAGCACTTCTTCACAGAATAGTTCCACTGGTCACACCCTACTGGGTAACTAAATCATTGTTCAAAGAGCAACAAAAGAACACCTTAATAAAAAAAATAATTTCAGGAGAAATCGTAGTTTTCAACGTTCCGAAATATGCATATTCCGGCCTAACATCCTTTTAACAAAAACGGAATCTTGAAGTGAGTTTCCCTTACCTTAGGCTTGGGCATATTCCAATGTTTGGAGATCATAATTTCATTTCCTACGAAAGAAATAAGTAAATCTGAATAATTCCCAAATATTATGCTTTCTCAAAACCGTTAGTTTTTAGCTTCAGCGTCCAAAAATAATCTACTGATCATTCCGTAAAATTCTTTTTCGTAAGAACAGTTTTTCTTATAACCAATAATTCAGTATGTGTCTATTTTATTTTGAACTTGTCATGTCTTGACCGCCGAGTCCTCAAATAGGAAATTCCTACGAAGAAAATCAGTCCTTATACTACAAAAACCTTAGAAATATAAACATAATGAAACAGGAAGAAACGGAATTTTCCTGCCACTTCCGGAGAAAAACTACTCCTAACGTGTCGGGTAATTAAAACTCCACCCGTCTTCAGAGGACTACACTAATCTAGGAACTACATTTCATTAATACTTTAACTTAAGATCTAACCTAAGACTATTCCAACCAATATTTGAAAATACCACTACACCATAAAAATTGATGGCTTGTCAAAAAATTACAATTAAAAATATAACCAAGTAAAATTAGGACACGTTATAGGAATAATGGTGGAGTTTTTGACTACCCGAAACGTTAGGAGTAGTTTTTCTCCGGAAGTGGCAGGAAAAGCTCGTTTCTTTCATTTTACTAAATTGCTCCCCGCCTTTTATTATAAACTTTCAAACTAACATAATGAAACATTTCAACAACAAAAAAGTATGAAATAGTGATCCAGGAGATGTTTTAAAGCAATTCAGAATCAGATTTAGGGTGAATCACTGGTGTCTTCGACCTCTGCGTCTCCAGGGGAGTCCAGCGCGTCGCTCACAGCAGTCTCCACACAGACAGCCTGTTGTTTCTTCAGCTTCCTCTTGCGTTTGTGACTGCGCTTCAGCTTCAGCTTGGGCCGCAGAAGCCCCATCGACTCATCCAACCCGTCCCTGGTCAAACTGTTGAAGTCAATGATGGATAAGCTGGGTGGTTTCACAACTGCTGAGTTGTCCCGTGTAACCTGCAAAATCAATTAAGCTCTATTCAGTACGGAAGAGATTTGTTAATTACTTATATTTGGAATCAATCAATAAACTAAAGGTAAAAAAAATAAGTCAGTGAATGCAGAGAGCTTCTAACGAACAAAAGTGCAGAGTCAAAATATTGAATTATTTTTACATCACGAAAATATTGCGGATTAGGAAAGTACACCAAGTACACAATTAAGTTTCATTGTCTTAATTTTGTTTTCATGTTAAATGCTATTTACGTTACATTACGTTGAGAAGGGGTGGTCTGATCCTGATGCACGTCAGCCCTTAGGACGTATTGCGCTCCCCTTGTGATGGTATAGAGAGATGCTACTAATAAAGATTTGAGAGCTCTAAGAACTCCGAAATCCTTCCCACAAGTCCCTCTTATGCTAACTTACCACCCTTAGTCATCTCATCAAAAGTAGCCGTTCTTGCTTGCTCCAGACCATGAGAGCCAAAGAGAATGTGTTCGGCGGTTTTATCATGCAGGCCACACTTCCTGCATGCTGGGACCCCGTCGAAGACTCCACACCTCTGTAAGTGCAACCTAAGGCCGCAGTGACCGGTGATGAGTCCAATTATCAACCGCAGTTTGTACCTTTTGAGATGGAGCAAATCTGATGCTATGGTGCTGGAGGGTTGAGAGAGAACCAACTTACTCATGCGATGACCCTGAACAAGCTGCCACGTCCTCTCATGCTCCGTTCTTACCCACGCTCTGATGAGTTGATGGACTGCACTACTGGGAACTCCGCAAAAAGGTTGGTGTCCCACTAGCTTTGTGATTGCTGAATTATTAGCTAATGCGTCTGCACCTTCATTACCTTCATACCCGAGTGTCCTGGTACCCAACATAAATGATATTTAGAAGCGATGTTCTTTTTAAACTATTTCAGTTTTGTTGTGGTACTTTAGTTTCTGGTATAGTAAATATTTCAATTGTATGTACATTTATAATAACTATTTGTATCTTGTAATTTATCTTCGTAATGTGGTTAAGTGGAAGAGAAAACTTTAAAGTTCTAACTTCGCCATCAATAAAGACGTCTTCAACT
The DNA here is from genome assembly GCA_018831715.1 of Matsumurasca onukii. Lineage (NCBI taxonomy): Eukaryota > Metazoa > Arthropoda > Insecta > Hemiptera > Cicadellidae > Matsumurasca > Matsumurasca onukii. The sequence goes on from CM032064.1 coordinate 8,860,137, forward strand.
ACTGATTACTGACTTGTCACCAACTACTGATTATTGGCTTGACTTGTCACCAACTACTGGCTACTTACTTGCCACCAACTACTGATTACTGACTGGTTGTCACCAACTACTGGCTACTGCTACTGACTTGTCATCAACTGCTACTGGCTACTGACTTGCCACCAACTACCAAACTAATTACTGACTTGTCACAACCACTGTACTCGCAACTACTGGCTACTGACGTCACCAACTACTGATTACTGTTGTCACCAACTACTGATTACTGACAATCAACTACTGATTATCTGGCTACTGACTTGTCACCAACTGGCTACTGATTACTGACGACGTCACAACTACTGTCACCAACTATTACTGATTGTCACCAACTACTGGCTGACCTGTCACAACTACTGATTACTGACTTGTCACAACCACTGGCTACTGACTTGTCACCAACTACTGGCTACTGGGCTGCCGCCAACTACTAATGACTTAAACTGCCACCAACTACTGATTACTGACTTTGTCATCAACTACTGGCTACTGACTTGCCACCAACTACTGATTACTGACTGTCACCAACTACTGATTACTGACTTGTCACAACTACTGATTACTTGTCACTACTGAACTACTGACTACTGATTTGTGTCACCAACTACTGATTACTGTTGTCACCAACTACTGATTGGGAAACATTATGACTGATTAGAAGTCACCAACTACTGATTACTGACTTGTCACCAACTACTGGCTACTGACTTGTCACCAACTACTGATTACTGACTTGTCAGCAACTAATGATTACTGACTTGTCACCAACTAATGATTACTGACTTGTCACCAACTACTGGCTACTGACTTGTCACCAACTACTGATTACTGAATTGTCACCAACTACTGGTTACTGACTTGCCACCAACTGCTGATTACTGACTTGTCACCAACTACTGGCTACTGACCTGTCACCAACTATTGGCTACTGACTTGTCACCAACTACTGGCTACTGACCTGCCACTGACGACTCTGCACTAGCGACTCTGTGGTGCGTCTGTTCCTCCCTCTTCCTCTCTTGTGATGAAACCTCCTGGAGTCTGCTGATAAAGGCTAAACACAAACCAACCGTACACAGCCAGAAACTGAATGACAATATACACCAATCTTAATGAGAAAAATCACATATTTCAATAAGTTAATAAACAGCAAGTCAAACAAACAAAAATGCTGTTAAAAGAAATAACACAGGAACTTTGAATTTTATCTCATCTCACTCCTCCAGACCAAGGCACTCATGTGTTCCTGGGCTGGACGTCAATCCAGACGCTGTCCTCATAAAAATGAAGGACAGTCGGCTTTTCGCCATCCCGTACTTGCCATGAGTAACCAAGGACCGGAGGAGCGAGCACAAATATTAGGAAACCACCTGTGTTAGCATATCAGTATCTTCAATTGTTGGAATTCTTGTTTGAACACAGGTTATCTACAGACTTGTTAGTTGATCTATTTGGAGGGAACTTGCTTGCTTTCAACTCATCCAGAACGGCTTGAGATGAGTTTATGAACTGACTAGTTAGATTCAAACAACCTATTTTATAGAACTTGATATTAGTTTTAAATCCTTTAAGCCTTTTGGATGAAATTAAGTAAAGTGTTATAGCTAAACTAACTCACCGGACTCAATACTAATAACAAGTAAAAGTTTCAAATCACAATAACCTAAAAGTTTAATTGACCACCATTACTTCACAGAATTTTAAGAGCAGTCATCCTGGCTGACTCTCTAGTAAATATCGCCAATGACGTTTTTACATATAGCATCTTGCAATACAAGCGTATTCTGCTGGATCTCTTGCATCATTTTTAGTATACTACCCTTTCCCTGAAACACCTTAACCTCTGCTTCTAGGGGACAGTGAATTCAAAACTTGTTGTTTTTTCCCTTAAGAATCAGACATCTTTTGCACGGTGCTTTAGAGAGCAACAGCTTAGGTTCCTCACTTACTTTCTCAGCAAGAGAGATAATTTCTCTTTTAGAAATGAAGTTTTGTTTTTCCGTGTTCAGTCTAACATTTTGACAACTTTAGATATATTTTGGTTAGTACATCCTAAAACATGACCTTTTGTAAATACAAACTGCCGTTCAAATGATTCAATTTTGCCAGTTTTAGCTGTCAACGTGTTCTAATATTTGTGAAATTGATGACACAATGTTAAAGTGATCAATGTTTGAAGGAAGTTGTTAAACCGTTTCACGCCTGGCAATAAAGGCATTTATTTATTTAACTTATAACTTTCGTATGTTCTACTGGTTTCTTTTAAAACATCACGACACCTTACATTTAAAAGAACTTTGTTGTGCTAAAAGTATCATGAACAATAAAAAACATCTGTTCATATTCTTGAACATTACACCAAAAGCAATATCTTACATGTACGATGACCCGTACACAATGGGTTTCGTTTTACTGACTTTTTATACAAATATTTACTGCTACAAATAAAACATTGTTGAAAGATCGTAATGAAAATCAATTGTAGGTTAAATTTGCTCCGGCTCTCGTTTTTCATTCTTGGTAGAAATCTTGTAATCATAATAATACTTTTCTTTGAATCGCTCATAATGTTTCTACACGTAGATAAATTAAAAAGAAACACAGTCGACGCATAGGCACGAGCATTTCCATGCTTGAAAATTTCCTATAATAGGGTGGAATTTTCATCGGACTTTCCCTTCGCAGTGGGGAGGGGGGAGTTCCCACAGAACTATTGGGGGTTTTGCTATGCAAACTGTATTTATAAACCGGTTTCAATTAAATTTGGTGTGCACATTTGTAACACCACACCACATGTGCATCAAACCAGCAAAATTTAATTTAGTTTTACCTCAAAGCGGAACAGGAGACTTTAATCTTTTTGTAAAGGAAACCTGATACATTTTCACAAAGACCTCCTTCAAGTATATTTTAGAAGTGTCAGTGCCACTGGAGAAGACATAAATTGTATATGAAAATCGTCAACTGTGAAAAACTGTCAAATAACAATGAGAATAGTATTATTTTAGCGTATAAGTACACTTTTCTACCAGCTAAAAAAAATTAAATACAATTAACGTCGTATTAAAATGAAATAAAAATACAATTTCTTGGCCTTACAAATTGAATGACTAATGTTATCTTCATTTCACGTGTCCTCAAATAAAAGTAACTATTCTTAAATACAAGTGATCGACATATTCTCATATAACATTAGAAAAAATGTAGTTTCTACCCAGCCTCAGTTTGAAAGTTAAAGTTAAACCCCACCATATCTGAAGCTAGCATCTCGGCAATATTCCCAGATAATAAAATTACTCAATTTCTCAATTTCGCAGAATCAATTTCTCACGTATTTTATATTGAGTTATTTTGACCTTTATTTTTCGTAACTTTTTCCACATAGAAAGTTGAAAATGTGTACAATAGATTCAATCATTGTTAAAGAGCGAACCTAGATTACGAATGTTGTATTTTTATTCCACAAATATTTAACAGTTAATAATTTTCACTGGCATTAAACATAAACAACCGTCAAAGCCAATAAAGTAACTTTTTCCTTTTAATAATTTGAACGTTGCTATCTTTAGGCATATTTTTACATCCCATTGTTCTAAGCGCTAACTGTAAACAATAAAACACACACATTTATCCGTGGATGGTAAAGTTACTTACTTCCGCAGTTTTATCATTTCCAAGGTCACTAAGTCGGGAGTATATAGGGCAACCGGTCATGTCCATGAGTTTATAGTTTCCTCAAATTTCTCTGAACACATCTCATACAGTCTTTGAAGCAGCCATGAACAATGCAGTTTTTGTATTAACTCTGGTTAAGTATGATTTTGTTTAAACTTTGAAAGTATCGATATAAGACAGATTCAGCAAAGTCATTAAGCATTAATGGTAAATTAATATGCGCTTACAGTTATACGCATATTTTATATTTTGATTGTTATTTTGACCACTCATGTTAACAGGAAAACCACTAGTTTCACCTTCCCAAGAGGTCGAAAACACAGTACATTTAAACAGTTTGTCTTGTTTAACGAGGCGAAGTTATGAACACAAAGTCCTCTCTACCACTCAACCTCGACCTTTACCTAGCGTTACCGTATTTTTATTAGTCACATTGCAAATGCGGGTTTGAACCCGCAGCACCGGAGTGATGAACTAACTTTCTATTTTTAAAAACAATATAAATGCTACATAATTTCTCGGACAAAATCTTTAATATTTTGAATAGAAAATTAGGTTGAAGCTACATTATTGTTAGGATCCAATTTCAACAAACCTTTTTAAGTTTTAAATAATTTGAAACGCTTTAAAGTGCAAATTCGTTTATTCTAAAACTTTTTTGCAATCCAGTTCACTATTTGATATTGACTGGTTTTCGGTTTTTAAAATTGGCACAAGTTTGAAAAGGTGTCTAATCTCGGAAGATACGAGTATATTAGTTTGCCTAGGGTTTTTAGGGGCTGATAGTTGAATTGGCCGTTCAATCCTGCACTAAAGTCGTTTGCACCACGGCCTGTATACAAAAATGGATAGAAAAGTATAGACAATTCATTATGTCCGTGTTAGTTAATAAACATATTTGCCCAGTGGCAAATATTTCAACCATTTCTAAGGTTTACGAATATGTATTTGCAAATAGGCTATTAGATTTTTTGTTTCAAAACAATTTGATATGTAAGGAGCAATACGGGTTTGTAAGAAGGAGGAATACGACTGATGTTATGGTCGACTCGATCAATGCATTAGACGATAAATGTAAAAGTATAGGGGTATTTTTGGATTTACAGAAAGCATTTGATTGCTTGGATCATAACGTATTATTTGAACGTTTGTATCAACTTGGAATTCGGGGCGTATCCTTAGATTGGATAAAGTCGTATTTGCTATTTTGAACACAAAGTGTTCAAGTTAATAATTAGTTGAAATCCGGAAATATGGCATTAAAATTTGGAATCCCTCAGGGTTCGGTTTTAGGGCCAATTTTGTATATTCTCTACACAAATAATATTACTCAAACGCTTGGTAACTTACAAATAACAATGTACGCGGATGACATATCAATACTTTTAAAAAATAAATCACTTCCCAATTTAGAACTAGATGGTTATTTACAATTATCAAATCTCTTTCAATACCTAAATAATAACAATTTACATGTAAATCCAAATAAAACTAAATGTATAAATTTCACTAAGAGCAATTGCTTGGAAATGGACCCTCTGATTTTCATGGATGATATAGAGCTACCGTTTGATAAAGAAATTAAATATTTAGAGGTTAGTATTTGATGACTCATTTTCATGGACATCTCACATTAATATTCTCAGCTCAAAAATGTCTTCTTATTTGTTTCTTTTAACCAGGTTTTGGATTATCAAAATTTCTTTCTTATGAAATTGATTTACACTTCGCTCATTGAGTCACGGTTGAGATATGGCATTGTACTGTGGGGGTCTACGTCGCAAACAAACTTTTGAGGCTATTTTTTCTACAAAAAAGAGCCATTCGAGTAATGGCAAAATTAAATGGGAGAGCATCTTGTAGAAATTATTTCAAAACATTTAATATTTTAATTCTCCCCTTAATTTATATTTATGAATTGTTGATATTTTATTAGTTTAGATCTTCAACCTGTGTAACTGGAGCATCTGTGCACAACTACCCAACCAGGCTCAGATTTCAGCATAGGCAACTTCCACATAGGTTAGAACTTACCTCCACGCTTCCTCAAAATATTGGTCCAAAATTGTATAGTAAGTTACCGCAAAACATTCGCAAGTCCAATACTTTAAGTAAATTTAAATCTGCTCTAAATATGTTTTTAATAGAAAAAGTTTGTTACTCTGTTAATGAATTTCTTGAAATGTAATAACGTAGTTTTATTAGGTGACTTTAATTTTGATAAATAATGTGTACAAACATAAAATTCTATACAATATATGATTTCTAGTTCTATAATTACTGACGTTTGCAATACAATTAAAATATTGTCATACTACAAATATAGAATTTTGAAATTTGAACATAGAAGTCTCTGGACTATTATATCATTTATCTATTTAAAACTCAACTAAGTTTCGAGAGGTAAGAAAACTCCTCTCGCTATCAAGTGAGACTTGCCGAAATCATGTTTTCAATCTGTTTTCATGACTTCTCGTAAACAGCAAAAGAACGATGCTCAAGACTCCAAAGCGCCATTTCATTTAAAATGGCAGAACTGTATTGATATTTTGACAACAGCTGATGATTGTTGTCAGATTAACCATATGAGAGCGTAAACAAACCAATTGAATCATTTTAATTGCTCCACCCTGTATCATATTCTATCTAGCGTAAAAGTCTATAACAAGTAAGGTCAAAATAGCAATCTGATGCAAACCTTACAATTTTACTGAAGTTTATGAATGAAACTAACTGTATTCTGCATTGTTTCAGCGGTGGCCTGCACGGTGTGTTTGACTGGGGTGGACGCAAAACCCCAAGAAGGCTTGATCTTAAAAAACAATGTTGTAAACTGTGACTGTCCCAACGACATTATTGACAACTTGGAGGAATTGTGGAGCTTTTATGGCTATGTCAAAATAGCAATCTGATGCAAACCTTACAATTTTACTGAAGTTTAAGAATGAAACTCAGTGTATTCTGCATTGTTTCAGCGGCGGCCTGCACGGTGTGTTTGACTGGGGTGGACGCAAAACCCAAAGAAGACTTAATCTTTAAAAACAATGTTGTAAACTGTGATTGACCGAACGACATTATTGACAACTTGGAGGAATTGTGGAGCTTTTATGGCTATGATCAAAATAGCAATCTTATGCAAACCTTATAATTTTACTGAAGTTTAAGAATGAAACTCAGTGCATTCTGCATTGTTTCAGCGGTGGCCTGCACGGTGTGTTTGACTGGGGTGGACGCAAAACCCCAAGAAGGCTTAATCTTAAAAAACAATGTTGTAAACTGTGATTGACCCAACGACATTATTGATAACTTGGAGGAATTGTGGAGCTTTTATGGCTATGATCAAAATTATCATTCGGCCCAAGAAATCCCTCCAATAGTGGCAGACTATATCAAATATTGATTTAAAAAAAAGTTAGCATGCATATTTATATATGTGTGTATAATCACAAGTATTACACTTTATTAAAAACTAATTAAGTAGTCAAAAGCGTTATTTTTGAACTAACCTTTACCTATTTTAATTTATACTTGGCGTTGAAGGATTTTTGAAATATTCCGCTATATTTAAAAGGACCGACAATTATTGTTGGTTGTAGAAAATTACTAATATTAGCATAATTGTGTATTTTGTTCATATTACCCGTCCTTTGTGACTTCCATGCTGTCATAGGACCAGAGTTAACTCTGCGTTGTATATGAGACTGCAATGTATAAACATTGATTGAATTCACCTGTCAGATTTTCCGTGTATTTTTGAAAAAAAAAAAAAATTGAAGCTCTTAAGTGAGTCAAACTGCACCAGCCTATGAAAGTTGTAAGACCTTTTTAGAACAGGTTTTCAGCATGACCTGTTGTGATAAAACATTATAATTGAAAAGTATTTCGCATTCTTACCTTTATGACGTTTGACTTGATTTTGAAACGTTTTACCTTTTTATCGAGGTAAACCACGACCAGTGGAAGGTTTTATTTCGTCACCTTGAGTTTGAATATTTTGCCATCGTACAAACTGTATATCACTATAAGAAACACTGGACCTCGATGAACAAAGGCAGTGTGTATGCGATTCCCATTTTAATATAATGGATTTGAATAGATAGTTTCTACTGTAAGAAAACATTCATTTTTGCCAAAATATAAACGAATATATTTGTTTGCAGCTATTTTGTACAAAGTAGTATTTAAGTAACTATAAAGTGTAACTAAGTTTATGAGTCGAAGGATAGAGAGCTTTAAGTTTATAAACTCTTCCATTTTAGATAGGTAACCTTTCAGTTTTCTTGACCAAAATTAATGTTCTTTAACGCAGGGCACTTGAGTTATTGCTTAGTAATCAACTACTTTCTACTATAATTAAAGCTCGGACACATTTAAAATTTTCTCAAAAATGCTTTGTGATCGATTTTTCATACAAAAACCCCTACATTAAACTGGGCAATAATTGTAAAAGACTCGAAAATAAGTTAAATATGACTTTATCTGCAGTGAGCGCTTCGTGAAAAGTATAATGTTTCATACAATTAGACTGTTTGAAAAATTTCACAGTATTTTATTTTCGATCGACTTTAGAGAAACGAAGAGGTTATACAAGTTGACCTGGGCGATTTTATTTTGTTACGTCTGTTCACGAATACCTTTTGAACGCGGCCATCTTGTACACCCAGTTTGCGTTGATTGATAGATCTTAACTCCATAGTCGTTCCATTTAAATATATATTTGATCGGACTAATATGTCCATACAAAAAAAGTAAGAACCCTCAAACAAATTTCAAAAGACCATGTACTTGTTGGGTATTTTGCGTGGTTAAACACTATTTTGAACCAAAAAAGGCCTTCAATAGCACAGCACTACTTTGATGTAAAATAAATTTCCAACACTCTTTATGGATTCTGTAAACAGGAATAAAATGTCAAAAATGTCATGCCGAAACGTGTACTCCTTGCGTGCTTAGTGGTATATACCCCGCTTCAGAATAGCTATACAAATAGTAAAGGTACAAGACTAATCATAATTAAATTTTCTACAACATAGTTTCCATAAAATGTTTCAAGTAATGTTTAAAAAAGTATACAAATGTTCTGAGAGGTTAATCCGCCGCAAACACCGGGTTTTATCCTGCATTATAAGCTGATAATTTTTTCATTTTGATGAGATATGTACAGGGTGACACACGGGAAACGGACGAATTTTAATCAGCTGTTACATTGTTGCTTGTTTTCGTAGAAATTTCTAGGTTATGTCTTTGAAAAGAGTATTTCATAGCATTTTTGTGACAATGGTTCAATGGGCTGTCGAACATCGTGTTTTCGCATACGATGTTTACGTTAAAAAACAACACAGTGACTAAAACACAGCGTTTGTTTCGTCGACATGTTGACATCCATCGGAATCAACCCGTACCAAACCGTAACACGTTGTTGAGATGGGTAGATTTGTTCAAATCGAAAGGACACATAAAGAAACAAAACCTCCAGGGCCTTTTAGATCTGCTAGGACACATCAAAACATCGCTAAGGCGAAAATGGTAGTCACCAGGAGTCCCAGTCATTTGTTGAGGAAAGTGGTGTTACCGACACGGTGAACTCACCCTGTTATGTCCACATGTTGAACACATTTCTCAGACTAGAACTTCGAAGGCGAAGAATGTCCATGAGAGTCGTGTTCTTACAACAGGATGGAGCCACAGCGCACACCGCCGCTGCTTCAATGGTTACTGTCAAGAACATGTTTCCTAGACGGCTGGTTTCACGTTTTGGTGACATACCCTGGCCACCAAGGTCACTAGATTTGTCTTGCTGTGACTTCTTCCTGTGAGGATATTTGAAAGAACTTGTCTATTCTCACAAACCCCGAACTCTAGCAGACGTCATACAAGCAATCAGGGAACAGATACAGTTGATTAAACTAAACATGTTGACCCGAGTAGCGGATGATTTCACCAAAATACTGGACATCTATATTTGAGTGCGTGGGCCCCTTATAAGTGACGTATTTTTTTTAAATGAGTTATTTATAAAATGCTAAGTCCTAGCCTTTATATCCGTACAAATAAAATTGGTTTATCTTTTAAAATGGCTTTGTACTATGCATTTAAAAAACGTCCGTTTCCCGTGTGTCACCCTGTATATGATAATGGTACCGTTCTGTTCAAAACGTAACTTACTGCAAAATGGTACCCCTAATACGTGGACGCTATGGAGGAAAATTCGAAAAAATCACACATTTTGGCGGTAAGCGTGAACTACACTACTCATAACTTTTGAACTACTTTCGTGTTAATTCTTACATAATTAATTATTTATACAACCGTACATAAATTTTAATTCATAACACTTTCAGAAAACAGTTCATTCGAAATTGTTTAAAATCTTTTAAGTAAGAATAAGAGTATAGTTTTTCCATCAAAATACATATGTACATACGGAACAATATTGCCACCAAAAACTAGTTGTAGGTGGAAAATACAAAAGAAAACAACAGATTACTGCCCAGTCTTCCAGATAACGACATACTCAGCGCGGCAACTGTAGCAATGAATGAGTTGACGTGATATTACAAACAAAAGGTTTTTAGATTTTAAATTTATGTGGCTTGACATGTAGTTGAAATAAAACTTTTGGATACACCACAATAAAAATAGTTTTAATTTGTACAAAACGTTTCGGCTATGCTGTGATAGCCATCATCAATTGTACAGAAGAGAAAATAAAAAAATAAAATAACTATAAACATAGAATAAAAAATGATTTGAAAAACAATTTTGATCCGGAATATGCATTGCCAAAACCAACAAGAACCAGGAGCATCATCAGGATCTAAAATAAATTTCGGTCGTGCAATTTGCATTTCAAACTTCGTATGCCATCGGCAATATTGAGAAATCAGGTAAAAGTGCCACTATGTTTACGGGTATCTTTAGTAGTAAAGTAGAAATGTTACCGTACGACTGCTACTAACGCTATGTGCATGTCGGCTAACCTGTACGTTCAAGCTGATGTTGAGCTTGGTGGAGGCGGAGGCATCGCTGGAAGAGCTCGTGGCTCGAGGAGGGTGCCTGTGTGGATGGGGTGGATGCAGTGGGTAGCTCCTACTGCTCAAGGCTCCGGAGTAAGCTGCTTTTCTACTCTGGCGTGATTTTGTCGAACTCGTCTTCTTTTCACCCTCCGTCGCTCCCACCACTCCGATGATCCGGTAGTAGTCCAAGCACGTCCGCACTATGTTGCGGCCCAGACGACAATCTACGTTTCTGTTAAGGTTAAATATGTTTTATGCTGTAAAAGGTATCTTGGCCGTACATCTGCGACTATAGCGTCGTCGTACCGACCTCAGCAAGTAAATCAGGAATACAGATTTTAGTTGGATTATTCTATGTAATGAGCATTTGTTTCGTATTTTGAGTGGACTAAAGGTCTGTTTGTGACAAATATCGTCCAAACAACGGTACTAAAGTACAGGTTTGCTTGATTTAAATTACAGGAGAGAAAAAAATAACGCAAAATGAAAATGTGTTGTTAAAGTTATGTACAGTTAAATATTGCAACAATGAATTTTATTTCATTTATTATTTTTATGGTGTGGATTATTTAATCTTATTTATTTACTAGAAAATAAGAAAAGTAAAAAATGTCGATTCCTGAAAGCAGAACAGGTACATTCAACGAGCATTGATGTGAAACCACGAGGGCACAAGTGCCGTGGAATGTGTAAATAGCTGTAACTAAGTGACATAGTTTTAATAGTGTAAATAGTGACTTATTGTACCTACTGATGATGCAGCACAAGCGCTGCGAAACACGTGTCTAGGCTACAACCTGCACCGTAGAATCTACAGGTGCCACAACCAAGGTAACTGTAACGGTAATAAGGTAATCGATCCCTGTGGCACGACGTGCTGCACTAATTTCGGTTTAGGGATAGCTCAAACAACTGATAAAACCTAAAGCCTATTGCACAGGTAGGAATCAAACACCTTTAGAACACGCTTCTACCCACTCCGAGACTTTGTAATTTGTTAAGTAAGATTTTATGGTTGACAGTATCGAATGATTTACGTAGGTCCTGGTCATCAAAAGTTTCCATAACGTGTCCAAAGCTTAATTCTTGAACTTTGATGTTCACCCGCCGAATGGGAAATTAGAAGTACAATCGGCAACTCAAGCAATAAGACTGGTTAGGATCTATTGTAGATGGCCATAGCTCAGTGGTTGTATAGTGCATGTTTTACAACAACTCCCAGCGATGCAGTTACAACTCCCAGCGATGCAGTTACAACTCCCAGCGATGCAGTTACAACTCCCAGCGATGCAGTTACAACTCCCAGCGATGCAGTTACAACTCCCAGCGATGCAGTTACAACTCCCAGCGATGCAGTTACAACTTGCAGTTACAACTCCCAGCGATGCAGTTACAACTCCCAGCGATGCAGTTACAGTGCATTACAACTCCCAGCGATGCAGTTACAACTATGTTACAACTAAAGCGATGCAGTTACAACTCCCAGCGATGCAGTTACAAATAATAATAAATAAATAATAAATAAAATGCCTTTATTGAGCAAGCGTTTTCAATTTTACATTGCTTTACAAAACAACTCTTGTCATATAATTATAATACTGTACATAGAAACAAAAACATTAATCAATCAAAAAGTTATATCTATTTAAAAACATTTTCTTAATATTTAACTTAAAACTATGTACAGAACAGGCATTCTTAAGTTCCCCGGGGAGGTCATTATACATTTGAGGGCCAAAAAAAGAAAAGCTTTTCCTTCCTAGTTCAAGGGTGATCCTGGGAAAGTGAAGCACCCTATCTTGGCGGGTATTGCGAAAGGCGACCTCATCCCGAAACTGAAGCCTCCCCCGAAGGTATTGAGGCTCTCCTGTTCCAAGAACCTTGTGAACAGTACAGCACGTCAGTATCCTGCACACGTCTTCCATAGGTAATAACCGGGCCTCCAACCGGAAGGGAGACACCCGATCATACCGTCTGAGTCCGTACACAAAACGAAGACATGTGTTTTGCACTTTTTGAATTCGTTCCGTGTTCTCTCTTGAAATACTGTTGCCGTATACAGGATAGCAATAATGAAAAATTGAGAGAATCAGTGCTTGTACAAGATGAAGCTTGGCGGGCTCCGGCAATAAACTTCTGAACCTGTAAAGGCCTCTAAGTCTCCCCAAAGCTTTCTGAATATTGTGGGTGACATGATCAGAGAATGTGAGCTTGTTGTCAAGTACAACGCCGAGGGTCTTGACGGAGGTCGACACTGTCAGAGCCTCCCCCTCAATTTCAACACTCACATTTCTCTCACCTAAGGCCTGGACTAAATTGTCAGGAACAATATGCATAACAGTGCACTTGCTAATATTCAAGCCAAGACCGTTGCTTGAAGACCATTCTGAGATTCTCTGAAGGTCGAAGTTGACTTCAGTAATTGCATCTTCCATGACGCCAGGGTTATAAGACAAGTGCAACTGACAATCGTCTGCATATTGATGAACTGTGCAATGCTGTAAACATCTCGGAAGATCGGATGCGTACAAATTGAATAAGATAGGCCCCAGACAACTAACCTGAGGCACGCCACGCTGCTTGTGAATGGGCAACGATGTCACAACCCCCAACCTCGTTGACTGCAGTCTATTTTCTAGATAAGATTTGGTCCATTCGATAGAAGTATCGCCAAAGTGAAGATATTTCATTTTTGCCAGTAACAATTCATGAGATATAGAATCAAAGGCCTGCGAATAGTCTAACATAACAATTGTGCTGCATTTACGAGAATCTTTAGCATCAAATAAATCACTAAAAAGGTTCAACAAAGCTGTGTTTGTACTATGATGTTTCCTGAATCCAGATTGTAATGTGGGAAAAATTCTATTTTCATCAATAAACTCAGTAAACTGCTGAACAACAACTTTTTCTAAAATTTTCGATATTGCAGGCACAACAGATATGGGCCTGAAATGCTTCAATTCTTTAGGAGCAGTTATTTTTGGCAGGGGATGCACAATACTTTTTTTCCATTCATTTGGAAATCGGCCGTTATTTAAGGATAAATTTACAAGGTGCGTTATTGCCTTGATTGCATAGGGACTAACAGCCTTTATCATGTTTATTGAAATATCATCAATCCCTGTGGCTTTAGATTTAATTGTATTCATTATCGAGATCACTTCTTTTTCGGATACTGATTTGAACGAGAATGGTGCTCTTTCGCTCGAGTTCTCAGCGCTTTCTTTTAGATAATTCAAGAATTCTCTGTTAATATCTATGCTACTGCCCATATCAGAAAAATATTTATTCATCTCATCAATACTGACATCAGGAGGAATAGTTTTGTTTGCATTGGTTCCTGCGATACTAGATTGTTTTACACATGACCAAAACTCTTTCGCATTATCAGATTTTGCTAATTTATCAGAATAGAACGTCTTTTTCGCATTTCTGATCAGACCATTTAATTGATTCCTTGCCCTTTTGTAGTCATTCCAACAAGAGACCATTCTGGTCTTCCAATATGTATTTCTCAGGCGATTCTTTTCTTTAGTTAAACTCCTTATTTGCTCAGTTCTCCATGGGGCCTTTTCTTTTGAATCCTTTTGCACACTATAGGGCATGTCTATCAAATACATTTCTTATATTTGAAGAAATAAAAATTCAACCTCATCAACATTATTTAAATCAATGGCTGCGTCCCAATTTATATCGTGTATGTCTTTGAGTGCGCCCTCTACATCAAACTTAGAATAATCTCTGTAATTCATTAGTTTAGGATTACTCTTTTCTTTTCTAAAATTAAATTCTCCATAAATAAGTTTATGGTCTGTTATCTGTACACCTCTTTCATTTCTAAAACTGGGGGCATCCATAACACCGATCCTCTTGACTAGGGCTGACTTGTCAACTATTAGATGATCAATTAATGTTGCCGAGTTATCTGTAATTCTAGTCGGCTCACTTATAAGCTGCACTGCATTTGAATCTTTCAAGAGACGGTGTAAATATTTTGAGTCATTTGATGTATTTGACATCAGATTTACATTTAAGTCCCCAAGCATATAATCATGTTTACTCTAACTGCAATCTCAACGAGAGAGTGAAACAGGGCACCCAAGCATGAGTACATCAAGTGAGGGGCCTATAAACATTGCACAGACCAACTTTCGTCCCTTGTAAGTTCGCATCATGTGACACAAAGCGGTTACAGCGATCTACTGTTGATGCAGCAACAGCGATGCTCTCCCAGCGATGCAGTTACAACTTGACCGCGATGCAGTTACAGTGTATCCTGCGATGCATACAACTCCCAGCGATGCAGTTACAACTCCCACGATGCGGCTCCCAGCGATGCAGTTACAACTCCAGCGATGCAGTTACAACTCCCAGCGATGCAGTTACAACTCCCAGCGATGCAGTTACAACTCCCAGCGATGCAGTTACAACTCCCAGTTACTCCCAGCGATGCAGTTACAACTCCCAGCGATGCAGTTACAACTCCCAGCGATGCAGTTACAACTCCCAGCGATGCAGTTACAACTCCCAGCGATGCAGTTACAACTCCCAGCGATGCAGTTACAACTCCCAGCGATGCGTTACAACTCCCAGCGATGCAGTTACAACTCCCAGCGATGCAGTTACAACTCCCAGCGATGCAGTTACAACTCCCAGCGATGCAGTTACAACTCCCAGCGATGCAGTTACAACTCCCAGCGATGCAGTTACAACTCCCAGCGATGCAGTTACAACTCCCAGCGATGCAGTTACAACTCCCAGCGATGCAGTTACAACTCCCAGCGATGCAGTTACAACTCCCAGCGATGCAGTTACTCCCAACAGTTCCCAGCGATGCAATTACAACTCCCAGCGATGCAGTGCTCCCAGCGATGCAGTTACAACTCCCAGCGATGCAGTGCTCCCAGCGATGCAGTTACAACTCCCAGCGATGCATCCCAGCGATGCAGTTACAACTCCCAGCGATGCAGTTACAACTCCCAGCGATGCAGTTACAACTCCCAGCGATGCAGTTACAACTCAGCGATGCGGTTACAACTCCCAGCGATGCAGTTACAACTCCCAGCGATGCAGTTACAACTCCCAGCGATGCAGTTACAACTCCCAGCGATGCAGTTACAACTCCCAGCGATGCGGTTACAACTGCGATGCAGTTACAACTCCCAGCGATGCGGTTACAACTCCCAGCGATGCAGTTACAACTCCCAGCGATGCAGTTAACTCCCAGCGATGCAGTTATGCTCCCAGCGATGCGGTTACACTCCCACTCCCAGCGATGCAGTTACAACTCCCAGCGATGCAGTTACAACTCCCAGCGATGCATACAACTCCCAGCGATGCAGTTACAACTCCCAGCGATGCAGACTCCAGCATGCAGTTACAACTCCCAGCGATGCAGTTACAGCTCCCAGCGATGCAGTTACAACTCCCAGCGATGCAGTTACAACTCCCAGCGATGCAGTTTCCCAGCGTTGCAGTTACAACTCCCAGCAGCGATCCCAGCGATGGTTACAGCTCCCAGCGATGCAGTTACAACTCCCAGCAGTTACAACTCAGCGATGCAGTTACAACTCCCAGCGATGCAGTTACAACTCCCAGCGATGCAGTTACAACTCCCAGCGATGCAGTTACAACTCCCAGCGATGCGGTTACAACTCCAGCAGCGATGCATGCGGTTACAACTGCAGTTACAACTCCCAGCGATGCAGTTACAACTCCCAGCGATGCAGTTACAACTCCCAGCGATGCAGTTACAACTCCCAGCGATGCAGTTACAACTCCCAGCGATGCAGTTACAACTCCCCCGATGCAGTTACAACTCCCAGCGATGCAGTTACAACTCCCAGCGATGCAATTACAACTCCCAGTGATGCAGTTACAAGCGGCCACTCCTCGTGGTTCAGAAGTCACGTTGGTCTATTCCATTGTTTGTCGGGCTATTAATTAATGACCCAATCTGGGAAACAGCCGGTCCTAGTTTGTAACAAGACTACATCCAATCATCCATCGAAAGTTTATCACACTTACAACTCATCCCATATTCAGCTTGAAATATCATCTAAATGTGGTCGTTGTCTCAAATCAAAGTATCAAGTACGAAATTGAATCCCTCCATTATCAATTATGACAAAGAAACTTGCATTTGCTCTGAGTATGTACTGTGCCAACGATTGCTTGGTCCAACGTCAACAGTTATACGAAAGGTAAGGCTAAAAACACAGAACTCCTCGAAGGGTGTAAAGAATTATTGTAAGTGGTTGTACATATAACATAGCGTCTCAAAAGTATTTTCTAATAAACTGTTACGTTTAGTGCACAGGTGATTTATGAGTTTGTCTTATGATGCCCTTAGAAATAAACTACAGCGAAGATTTACAGTTGTTTACTGTGTCGTACTTGAAGAGATTGTTCTAGAAGTCAGTTAAGAGCAAGTGTTCTGTACTCAAGGTGCTACAGTCTTCCACTTCGGTTTGTACAGGGGTAAAATTGGTACAATTGGAACTACAAATAACAGGAAATGCACAAAAGATGGCTCATAAATTACCTAACAGAAAGAAACCAATTGGTAGAAATAAACTACACATCATCAGGAAGGAAACTAAATTCCGATCAAAATCCCAAAATTCAATCCAAAGTGTACCCCAGGGGTCAGTGCTCGGCCCTCTGCTTTTCCTCATTTATAGTATATAAACTCATTCCCCAAACAAATGGGAGATACAAACTCGTGCATAATGTTTGCAGACGACACAACAATACTTGCACCTACAATAAGTAATCAAAATCAAGCAGAAAAAATAATGGACAGAGCCAGAGAAGTATGCAAAAGCCTTAAGTTAAAAATTAACAAATCCAAAACTATAGGCCTACATATAAATTTTACATACGGCAGCCGACAAGAAGAATACTTTACCATCCCAAATGAAATTACAACAGAAGATTCAACAAAGTTCTAGGAATAACAATAAATAAACATTTAAACTGGCAAAACCATGTAGAAAACCTACTTAAAAAACTATCTTCAACTCTATATGCTCTCAGAAGAATAAGAAACATAACTGATATGGAAACAACTAAAATAGCATACCATGAATTTGTTCCTCCTATTTGAATCACATCTGAAATTTGGACTTGTAGCACGGGGTGCAACAAGAAAGGAAATAAGGATGCCAATGAATCCTTATTTGAAAAAGTTTTCATCCTACAGAAAAAAGCTTTAAAAATCCTTGAAAGAAAACATATACTTGAGCACTGCAAATCTTTCTTTAAGAAAAATAAAATATTAATCCTCACAGCACTATACATACTAGAAACAATAACTCTAATTAAAAACAAGCCACAAGTAACCAGAGAAGAATGCCACAACTAACCTCCGAGGAGGAACAAATTTAAATCTAAATCCACATACGTGTAGACTACTGAAAACAAGCAAAACACCTGCAAACATGTGCACAAAACTTTTCAATATCCTGCCAAATAACTAAAAACCCTTCAAGACAACAAAACTTTTATCAAGAAACTTAAACAACAATACCTGCAAGAAAGACCTTACTACAAAATATCCGAATACTACGAGGAAAACAACTACCACTGTATGTAGAAGAGGAAAAAACTGACGATTCCCTGGTCTTCATGACTATGGAAAAGAGGACTTACAGTATGTAAGATGTAAGGTTGATTTTAACAATTATTATTGTATCTTTGATTTCAATTATGACAACTTTAGGAAAATATTGGCAAACCCTCAAATATCCCAAAGCAGCAATGGCCTGCGTCAGTTGCTCAAGGGAAGCAATTATAGAGATGCGCGGAATAAAGCTACTTGGCTGGATATAAAACATGTTTCATTTTTTTTATTTCTATCTGATGGTTTTTGGGTTGAAGGCCGTTGTTGGAGCATCAAATGCAACAAAAACGTCCTTTTATTTTGTCATGCAACCAAGAGGACAAGAAAAGAATGTTGATAAAATCATGCGAAATGAATGATTTTGAGTAAATCGAGTAAGATAGCACGAAATGCCTATGTACAAATAAATTAGAGATAAACTAATTTTAATAAGCAAATTTTAGGCTATATTTTGGAATGCATTTTGAAACAATTTAAAGCAGTAATGAAAGGTAAAATAAAAGAGCGCACAGTACCAGACGGCCATTTTGCTTTTGTCCAATAAAATATTGAATATCAATATAAATATAGATCAACACGGTAATCTATTTATACCGTAAACATGGTGTTTACAGTGAATAAATAAATTTTTCAGTTGGCCAGTCTGATTCATTTATGTGATTGGTCAGCCAGCCAGTCAGTGAGCAGCTGTCACTGGCCATGGACGTGCTTGGTTTCTCAGTTTGTGTTATTTTTTAAAGATTGTGTTCGTGTATTATTGTTGTATAAGCTAGTTGTTTTAAAAGTAAATAAGGTTGGGGAGAAAACAAAACCGATAATTGTTGTTTGGTGGTAGGTGACTGGTCAACAAACTCTGATTACGTGGTTTATCAAAGTATAAAACAAGTTAGTGATTTGGTATGAACCTCGGACTATACTATTTATATGTCAGTGTATTACAAATCCAATGTCACATTGTAATTGGGTGTTTCGCCCGTAATGTAACATTATAAAATAAATAAATTAATTTTAGGCTAGTTATATTTTAATGTTTTGTGCTTATGTTTTATGTTTTAGATTCCACATCCCGAACTTCGTGTTGTTCTTGTTTACCATAGCATACAGCGATGCAAAACGTCCGTAAGAATAATTTAACCTCAGAAATTCTACAATCACCATTAACACACTTCAAACAAAGAATAAGTACTGTTTATGCAATAAGTAAAGTGTTAGAAAATAAGCAAATAGAATTTTACTCAAGTTATCATTTTTGTTTGTATTAAGTGAGCACAGAAAATGTAGAAAAACTATTAGAAGTGTCAAACTATGTATCAAGTGTGTAGCTATCGAGTTTCTAATGTAGTACTGATAATTAAATTGAGATCATTAAGAAAGCTTGTGTTCCTTCCAGTCTTCATGACCTTTCATTCAAGCCATCCCCCAATTATCTACGACCTCCCAGTTTTGGTTTGGCAATTTATTCTTATTTCCGAACTGTTTGTATACATCTACGATAAAATACAAGGTGTTTTTTAACTCAACCCATTTTCAAACTGTAATAAGTCACTCTCTGCGAGCAATATATGTTCATGAGTTTATATCATTAATTTGTTCGCTTCAATATATATGTTAACTGGTCTGTATTGTTGCAGTAATATTGCGGTTTCGATCGTCTAATTTGATATTATTGTAATACAAACGCAATCATGGGGTTTCGGCAAAGATGAAAGAGTGTTTATTGTTGACAAATACTTAAGATCAAGATAACATTTCTTTGTTTCCAAATGCGTTTGAGGTCAGGTTTGCAGGTGTGAGTATTTTTAACTAATCTAGCACTCACAGACTTGTTACAAATTTTAAAGAAACAGGTTCTGCAGGGAACAGAAAACAACAAAACGCTGACTATACAGAATGATGTTGAAACATGTTGAAGATGTTAAGGGTTAGTTTGAAACGTTCACCTAAATATCTTTAAACAACTAACGCGAATTTCGTACCCATACCTGTAAACTGACCTCAAACCCCTCATGACACAAAGAAAATTATCTTGTTCTTGAGTATTCTTGAACAATAAACACACTTTTGATTTCCTAAAAACCATGATTGTGTTTGTTTAACAATAACATCAAATTAGATTATCAAAACCGCAATATTACTGTATCAATACATACCAGTTGATAGATATTGAAGCAAACAAACTAGTAGTATAAGCTTATGAACATATATTGCTCGTAAAGAGTGACTTACTACAGTTTGAAAATCGGGTTGCGTAAAAAAACACCTTGTACTTATATCTAGAACAACTTAATAACCTATGCTGATTTGTGTGAGTTGTGCTGATTTCAACTTGCGTTCTATTTGAGCGTTTCAGCTGATGTAGCTACTCGGGATGCTGTTGAGTGCTAAGAAAGGATACAAGACTCTTCCGTGTAGTAGTGGATGCCCGGTGCACTCGGGTGCTTGTATCCGTAGCAGGAGACTATGATGGAGTAGCAGTTCACTGAGTCCTTGAGCACTTCGCAGAACACCCTGTACAATGTGCAAGTCAAGTATACACATAGCTCACTGAGCGTTAGAGACTAGAAGAGCTAAGACAAAATATTTCAAAATCCAACCTGACCCCATAAACTTTGCTTTCTAAGGTACAGGTTTCTCCTTCTTAATTTCAGCGTGACGTATTTGTTTTAAAATTAATAAACAAATTAAATTAATACATATTTATAAATAATTAATCAAGAAAGTTTAGCCTATTCGTCATTGCCATTGTTACATGTATTTACAATTGTCATTAAAAAATACAGCTTTTAGTCACAGTCAAGCTTGAAACATAGAAGATTTACTATAATTAAAAGTCCTCCAATATAGAGCTCAGTAGAAAAACATATATTTATCTGTGCAATATATGTACATAAATCAAAACCATGAACAAAAATGAAACACATAAAATCTAGTGACTAGACATAATTAATATAAATAAATACTTAAATATCAGAGGTAACAAGTAATAAAATATTTCAATAAAGCCGCAGGAACTTAGAACTTATGAAACACTTTCGCCTTAAATAATCTGTATATCCAGTACCCACCTTCTGGAAGAGTTTGCTTTGTTGACGTCCCGGTTGTACATTGTGTTGCCGGGTTCAAATCCGTCTGTGTTTTGTGCAAGCAGCTTAGGAAATACAATATGTCTTTCGTATCTGAAAAGAACAACATGAACAACAGTTTTATCATCATTTCCGGTCATTCTAAGTGTTTAAATATTACTTTTGTACACGTGCTATCTGTGTATGATACAAGTTATTTCCCACTGCAGAACGCACTTCTACCACTATAAAATTGTCCTATAAACTTAACTGGAATCTCTACCTAAGCTAATTTAATAAACATTCAACATTCCAACAATGAGTTTTAATTCCGTAGTGTAGTGAAAGTATCGTTCAAAACTCGAGTGAAAGTGTTTTGCATGTTCGAGACCATTTGAAGTGCGAAACACATGTTCTCGAACATGCAAAACCCGACTTTCCACTCTTGTTATGAAATATACTATTATATTACACCATTTAGTTATTATCTTTCAAGGCAAGGTAAGTTTTGAACTTTAAAGGCAACTCAACAATGATTAAATGATACACGATTGGATGGAAGTAGGTGAAGAAGCTATAATTATGCCGTGATAATGCTAAAACATTAAAAGGTATTGGTCATACGATATATTAAGATACATCTGTTTAACCATACCCTCACGCCCTCACAGCGGGTGGGTATCCCAAAAAAACTGTGTTTTTTTTAATACCTTTAAACCAATCTGCACACAAATTTTGTCTTGTGTGGTGTCGTTGAAATAAGAATTTATCTTTTATAAAAAAACGAAACAAAATGAGTGCTCCCTAAAAAATCTCAACTTTACCCCAAAATACTTTAAAGCCTTCAAAAAATGTGTATTTTTTTTTCTAAAAGTGTTGACTAAAGCACGACAGAAGCTGTTGGTTTCATTAAAATCTCTTTTGTTGTTTTTTTTTCTGACATATCTACTAAACATAACAACTGTCGGTAGGTTAAATACAACACCAAACTTTACATTAAATGAAACGTTATTCAAATTACTGTATTCAAACCAACCTTCTATTAGAAAATAGGCCTAGTGGTTTTCGCACATAAACTAATGTAAACTAATGACTTAAAAGTCATATAGAGAACTGCGCCATGGTAACAATCTACATGTATTAGCCAAATCATACGTATGCTCTTAACAATAACTTAGTTGTGAAATTAAAAACATTTTACTCCTTTGAGTATAATAATAAATTTAACAATCCTTTGACTTACTAAATTATTGATAATCTATTTACATTTATATACATTCACGAGCTAGTGTGCTAGTTTGCTCGATGAAGAAGTCCCGAACGCTGTAGCAGGCAAGATCGACCAAGATACGATTGAGTTATTTTTTTAGTTCCGAAATTTACAGTCCGATTCCACCCTGAGATGAAGTGGAAGTTTGTTCAAAAGGTTTATTCCGTTGTAAACCGTGTGATTTTGAAAAAAATGTCGAGTGTTTGGAATTGATAGCTTGTTTAAATGGCGCAAAGAATAATGTGTTTTTGTTGGAAAAATGAAACTCGAAAGGTTCTGCTTACAAATGTTTAGGTTTCAAGGACGTTAAAACGACGAGAGCGTTAAAATGCGCGCCCGCCCAAACACCTACCTTTCTACAGGGTTGGCGCGAAACCAGAGAAAAAACCGTTCTCACAGCCCTTTTTTGTAAGTGGAATAAAAGAGAGTTTTTTACTTTCGAGGCCCCAAATAGGTACCGCATAAGCCAAGGGGGGGGGGTATATAAGCCCATAATAAGCTGATAACAGAGCCTCGCCACTTGCTTGGGTCTTATGGTTGTTCAGCAAAAATATTCCAGAGCTGAGCTTTCTTAAAATTTGTTCAATGTGAACAAATTAGTTGCAATAAATAAAAATGGTATAATATCGGAAATCACAGTAGTTATTGAAATCAAATTCTTAAGCTATGTTTTCAATCAGACCGAACAAAGCAGAAGTGGTAGACACAAAGTCATGTGCTGTTATTTGATGATTACATCATTGAGTTCAAGACAATTCTATAGCCTAACCAGCATTATCTTGTTGAAGACTTTGCAAACTACTGATACGATTGATAACGGTCTGTAGCTGTTGTGTTGTAAGCCTGACCGTTGATACTTTAAACAAGATCTAAGTACGTACATTGAAATACAATAACTGGAGAGTTGATACTTCTCAAACATCTAAACAATTGTCCACGAACTAAAATCAATCGATTAGATGACATAACTGGATAAATCTGAGTAAATTTTTCTAAACGCGTTTAGTGGGATAGGAAATTCCATTAGTTCCGTTACAGAAATACTTGACTTTGAAGAACAGTTCCATACTTTAAAGACAGAAAACTAAGTGCCAGTATAAGATAGTTTTCAATGTTTGCTTATGGCCAATAATCTGGATGGATTCAGGGTGTCGCGAATAATTAGCTGTGGTTAAACACGGTATAGTTTCAAGTTTTAAAGTAAAAGTTATCAAGCAGTAAAAGGTTAGAGTAATTTCAGTTGATTGTATTTCTAAAAGTAGTTAGTGTTCATATTTGAATTTTACATCCAAACTATTATTATATGTTTCATGTGCAAGCAGTTTAAATTTCAATAGTTTAGCATATAATAATAATATGTAAAGTTTGTCTCATTTGGCTTTTGCCACACTCCTAGAGGATTTCGAACCTTGGACTTGAATTTCAGTTGAGCCATTAAGTTTGTGTTTAGTGTTAGAAATGAAAATTATTTATATAGTATTACCAATTATCATAAATTTATTTTGTAAACTGTTCTTTGACAGCTGTTCTTTTTTCTTGCTACTACAGTGGCCGCCAAAATAAACAGTACTGAAATTGAAACAGCTGTACCTTTCTTAACGATCAGCTGTGACAGCTTATAATTGTTGCAACCTTTTTCGTGTTTACGAGTATTTTGTCTTTCCCCTTTGAGGTCTTTAGATTAGACTAAAATGGTGTTGACAACTGCGGAAAAGACTTTTATTGTAGAACATTATTTCCGTTCATACGGAGTTGGGCGTGCAGGTGGATCAGGTTTGTCCCACACTGCACTGCGGTTTCCAGCGAATGTTCATAAAAATCCCCTGAGTAATGCTGTTATGATAGGGTTTGATTCAGCGGAAGGGCCGCTCTGGCCACCCTTCTACTGTCTGCACAAACGAAAACCACGGACGAGTGCTATTTCAGGAAGAGGCATAATTGGGCCATACTTTGTTGAAGACAATAATGGAAATGCTTATTGTGAATCAGGAAAGATATAGGTTTATTCTTGATAGGTTTCTGAGAGACCCTAGAAGATTTTGTCGTGCTCGAAACCTGAAAATGGTTTACAATTGTTCCAGCAAGATGGCGCAACCAGCCTTAGTGCCATAAACAATACTACTTGTCTTAGAGAGGAACATGGCAGAACCTCTCTTTACAAAATGACCCAAAACCTTCAAAAACGATATGAATGTTACCCAATAATGGACGGAGGACATATTGAACATATTCTAAACCGAACCTAATGGATTTTGCTTCATTTTGTATGTTTATATATTAGTTACCTAAAATCTAACACGTTCAGTACTGCTTATTTTGGCGGGTACTGTATTAGTGTTGTTAGATTTGTTGTTGCATAAGAAATGGAGTCAGATAAATAAATAGTGTGAATTAATTTAAATACAGTTTTGAGTTTATTCAATCCATCTAACGGGTAAAAAGATTTATAATCGGTTCAAATACAACATTCAGTGTACCTGAGGGTCACGATCCTACAGCACAGAGGGGATGCGAGGTGTGGAAAGCAGTTGTCTGTAGTTGCTGTATCCAAAGGATTTCGAAGTGAATACTGAAATCGTGAGATTTTATTGTTCTCTCCTGTCTCATTACTTTCAATTGGCTTTTCCTTATCAAGTGTAAGTGTGTTGTTTTCTCGTAATCTGTATTTTTGCGTTGTTTCTGATTGCCCATAGTTTGAGAAAGTGTTGGGACGTTTTCTTTCGGAGAGTTGTAGCCTTACTATTATTTACCAGTTCAGTTGCAGTTTATATGTGTTTATTATGAAGCACAAGTTCTTTACATGGGTTTGGTACAAGTGTCTTATTTTGAGGGTGAGTACAATTCTAGGGTGCTTCGAGTTCAAGGTAATTTCCTATATTGTCAATCAGTTTGTTACTACAGCTATCCCAAAGTGCTAAGTTTTCATGAACATTTGATGAACAAGCTAGGGTTTCCTGTGCATTGGGTTGGCTCTATGCTTTTAGGGATTTAGGTGCTTAAGGGGTTTAGTCGACTTTATTAGTATCAAGATGGTTTGTGGGTCTCTTTGTAAAAGTTTGGAACCATAGAGTTTGTAAATTTGTGAATTTCGTAGCCATTTCATTATTAGCTAACCGACAAGTTTTCTGGTAGTTTGTAATATTCGGCAAGTTGTAACTTTGGTTTATTAGTACTGTATGCCAAGGCTTATTTCGAGTTCTTACCTTGTCACTATCCAGAACAATATCAAAGAGGTCAGGCCTCTCATCATCATCTACTTCATTTTGTTCTTCATCTATTTGGTTCTCCTACTCTTCTATAGTTCTATTGCAGCAGTGGATGTAGATAATCGATGAGTATTCCTCTTGTCAGCTTATTCAACGGCAGTAATCAATTTCGAGGCTTCCAGTTCAATTTCGAGTCTTCCAGTTCAATTTCGAGGCTTCCAGTTCAATTTCGAGGCTTCAATTTCGAGGCATCAGTTTCGGGGCTTGGTATTACAAACCATTAGCCAAAGTTTCCAGCCTAGTTTTCAGTGTACTCATTTTCATTAAATGTTTAATTGAAAGTAATAGTTATCAAAAATTAAGTAGTAAAAAGTTAACCACGCCCTGCTACCATGTCGCAAATAATTAGTTGTTATTAAACTCCGTATAGTTTCAAGGTTTAAAGTAAAACTTATTATGAAGCTATAAATGATTTGTGTAATGGTAAGTTAACATGGAAAATTACTGTTTTGCGGACGACATAGCTCTTTCTTACAGTTTTTCAGATTCCTTAGCTTCAGTTCACAATGATAATCAAATATATCTAATTACACTTAGTTATCGGTTCGATAAAAATGATATGATTTTAAGTGAGAAAATGAAAATTCAAGACTTCAGTCGAAAAACCACAATACATCTTGATTTCCCTTGTGTAAATTCCATTCTCTGATATAGTGGCTTGTAGTTGTTTTAATGTTTATAAGATAGAAATTGTAAATAAATTATGATTTCCGGTTTTGGGACCTATTTGAAGTTAATTACCTTCTTTGTAGCCTGAGGATCCTGATGAAACTTAGAAGCTAGGTGGTGGTAACGATCGTTTCGGGTACCAAGCTTCTACAGAGTACAAAACTACTAAACTGAAAATAAAACACTATAACTGTTTATATGCAAACAACACTGTTTATTTACACTTTACATGGGGCAAAGTTTAAAGTATAAATAAACAGTGTATATGTTCAGTGATAGTGTTAGTTTAGTTTAGTTTTGTGTCTGAAGATGGTCTTATTAGACCGAAACGATCGTCAGCACCACATCTAGCATCTAAGTTTCATCAGGATCTCCGGCTACAAAGAAGGTAAACAAGTATTTTTTGTGAAATACCTGTCTGTTCCGATGCTGCCGTCGGGAGTTACTAAAACTTGAATTATTTAAATGTATTCCTATTTGTCTTGTTTAAAGATGTTGTGCATAGGAAAATGTCCATTCAGCAATAGCATTTATTATTTTACTATTCACCGTGAGCGCAAGGATCGTACAGATGTTCTATACATTGATATATTTAGTTTCTACTCACCACGTCAGCGCCAAGAGTCAGACAACGCACTAACTTGGTGAGTGCAGATGTTCTATACATTGATATATTGTAGTTAGTCTCGCACTCACCACGTCAGCGCCAGAGTCAGACAACGCACTAACTTGGTGAGTGCAGATGTTCTATACATTGATATATTGTAGTTAGTTCTCGCACTCACCACGTCAGCGCCAAGAGTCAGACAACGCACTAACTTGGTGAGTGCAGATGTTAGATACAGATTGATGGAATCAAGTGGCTAGAGACTGCAGACTGGTCACCCTTATGCACGTCTGCCTTGTGTACTGGGCAACGGAATAAAGGAAGTCTGGATTAAAGAGAGGAATAGGACTCAGCTCGGCTGCACCAGACAACCATGAAAGGTAACAACGAAACGTGCAAGACCACTGAAAGCACTAGCGGTACTGCTAAACCCCCGGGAAAAGGCTTAATTTTCAGCAGGTATACATATTGTAACAACCCTAAGTTTTGTGACCACAATAATATGGAAAATAGTGTGTGCATACGGTGTAGAGTTTAATATTTATTAGCAATTGATATTTACTCATATTGCCACTACAAAATGAGTATTGCTGTAATGTACTACTGTAGTGTAATGGATACACATTGTATGTCGCAAACATCAGAAACTACCTTTTTGTTAATGTAGCATGTGCAATACAGAATTGAATTACCAAATTATTTCAAACTTTTTAGAGAATTTTACTGTAGGTTTGTTTTTGAAGTCGGTTCAATTTTTTTGTCAAACAGTTTTTATTTTACAATTTGTGATATATATATATATATATTTCAAACTGTATTTGAAGTCAGTTTATTTGTTTGCTAAATGTTCTAATCAGACAAATTTATAATAGGCGAGATTGTTAAAATTAAATACAGTAACGAATTGTTTCGTCTTTTGAAGCTGATGAATGATTTTGTACTTGTACCTGTAGTGTAACGTAGTCATATCATCTTGAACTTAGTAATTAGGTCATAAGATCTTTAACTTATAGTAGTTAAATCATATAATATTCATTAACTGGCTTTTAGCCAGTTTGGGAGAGAGGCAGTTCTCGAATCGGACCCTAGGTTTGAGTCCTTCTGCATCCTCGGTATCTACATGATTTTTTTCAGTACACACTGAAGTAAATGTGTACTGAGTATAGCTGTGAGTACAGCTCTTCTAGGTAGACAATCAGACCGCTGCACCCGTCACAAACTGCCCTCACGGAGGGGGAGAACTGACTTCATCAAGTAACGCTGTCCTTGACCTCGAGGCTTTGCTTTATGGTAATAATGCCAGAACAACGGCCTATGCATTTCTCATGGCATGCTCGAAGGAATTAAGCGCTTGGCTTCGCTCGTGGTCGGGTTTTGACATAACGGTAATGGGGCATCAGGGTGACGATTTGCTTGTAACTGTTGATTTCGAGCCTTTGGCCTTTTTCTAATAATAAGCTCGCAGGAGTAGTCCCTTTCTGAAGATGTACGAGTAGTTTCGGTGCTTGAATGGACACCCCAACAACCCTCGAATGGAAAGAGCCGCCGTGAGCGCCCGACACGTTAGCGATCGGCCGCCGATGTATGGGCAGCGCCATACGTTATGTTGCCGCTACCCGCAGATAACTCAACGGTCGATAGTGTGGTACTCTGTGTCACTTGTTTGACAGTTGTTGTGTGATAAGCGAAGTACGCAGGCTAGGGCTCCCAAAGTTTATAAAGGGAGGTCCAGAATCATGGCATTTCTTGATCCTGACATCAAAACTGAGCGGATAAGCCCCGTTGTGCTCCCGATTTCTGGGCCAACCTAACCTCAATCGCGCCCCTCGACCGACACCGATCAGACAGTGCCCCGAGATACGGTACCGTACGACATATTAATAATGATAGTTTTAATTAAAACCACTTATATCGAGCATAACCACAAGGTCAGTTATTAAATCCAAGTTTATTGTCCGATATATGTGCATTTTACGACTTAGCTGCCCTTGAAGGTTATGTTATTCAGTGGTTGATGTTTAAGTTTTTTAGGTTAGGTCCCTGACAGTTATTGGCCTTGTGGGTGTTTAATCACAACTGAAACTACCGTTTCACTTGTATTGAAGAACGGGCTGAATTTCTCAGCAGTCCATAATATCGTTTGAGTGAGTGACAGACCTGGTCAAATGCTAGAGTACAAGTTGTTTTGTACGCTTTCTGGCTATTTAACGATTACACTCAAGCGTTCCAAATAGACCAGAACAACGAATCAAACCTACCTTTCACAGGTTGAGCCCATTAAAGCGCCTTGCTGATTAAACCCAGCGTTATAATTTTATTAGTGAAGCGACTGACAGTCGTGATCAATATATCTTTTCTCACTCTGGAAAATTTCCATCTCTCTCTCAAAATTCCAAAGTCACACCTATCTTCAAAAGGGCGACACTTTCATCACAAAATATAGTATTCAATGCCCGCACCTTTCAGCAAAAATCTTTGAGAAAGTCTTTCTCTACTCGGTGCGCGGGTTTCTTGAACAAACATAATTCGCTATCACCAAACCAATTGGATTCCGAAGTGGTAAATCGACAAGATTTCAGTTGTAAAGGCGTCTTGTCGAAATGGTAGTAGATGGAATTGAAAATCAAAGAGACACATTAGCGTGCTTTGATCTTCAAAAGCTTTCGACTGTAAGTCGATCATTGAATCCTCATTTGCAAACTGGAGCATTACGGGATACGAGGAGTGCCCCTCAGGTGGCTCGAATCATATCTTATATCGCACTCAATTGTTGGAATCTCCGATGTTAGATCCGAAAGAGAGTTCCTGAGTCAGCGGTGTACTGCGGCTCCATACTTCAGTCCTTCTGCTCTTTTGGATCTACGTCAACGATGCCGGCTCATCCGTACAACAAGGGCGTCTCGTCCAGTACGCAGATGACACGACTTCTGTTTCAGCGCCACTTCAATCAAAGAACCGAAGTCACAACATTCTCGAGCTCAACAACACGGTCCAAAAATTTCAACAATCTCAATCTCAAAACAAATTCAACAAAACAAATTTTATTCATTATTTCTGTTTGCGGAAAAGATCTCAGTTGAAGGTCCCTCAGTCATGTTGACGAAACTGTTATCGATTGTCTACTCCACAAAATTCTTGGGATACACCTGATCGAGTGGTTTGACCTGGAACACCATGTAGACCATGTGTTCGCTCAAAACTATCCTCAGGAATATACGTTTTGAGACAATCTCCGAATACCGCCCAACTCAAGTATTGATGACGGCGTATTACGGAGTAATTCACCCATATCTATCTTACGGATTGACACTGTGGGGAGGTTGCGCAAACACTCATTTCTCCAGAACCTTCATTCTTAAAAAGCAGTCCGGATCATCGCAAAATTACGAAGAAGAGAGTCGTGTAGGCAAGCATTTAAAGATCTGAATCTGTTGACACTACCCTGCCTCTATATTTTAGAGACATGTCTCTTCTTCAAATCAAAAGCAATACCATAAGAGGTAGTAACATACACCTTATGAAACTAGAGGCAGGACGACTACCGAACTGGGAGACACAGAACGGTAGCCCATGAACGTTTGCCTCAGGCAGGAGTTCATCTGGTCAACAGTTTACCAAATTCGCTAAAAATGCCTCAATGCCTAAGGCATTCAAGGCTCGTCTGAAAGCTATTTTGTCATCTCAAGCATTTTACAGCACAGACGAGTTCTTGGCATTCAACTGGGGAGACTCTGGAATTAGACAACCAACAATAGGAATAGAGTGGTACAATCTGAAATGAATGTAGAGAGTGAATGTAACAGTCCCATGTATGAAAGGTATTTTGATGTTAGTATGAATGGTAATTAAACAATTAAACACTGACGATTGCTATATATTACTTATGTAATATGTTCACGCAATAAACCATTTATTTATTTATTTATTTATTAGTCGTTAGGGTAAGGCTAGCACCGACACAAAGCCCTTGGTGGGTTAAACCTGGCTCAGCCTATCCTAGGGTTCCGATATACGTAAGTAGGTTATACTCAAGTTTATTTACGATTCGATTTTACATTTATTTATTCATTTTTACTTGCGTACTTCAATCTGGGACTAGGCTCATATAAGACCTTGACCCTAGCACCGCCATAACCAGGGTAATATATTTTACCAATAATATTTCATTTTCTACTTACTTAATCCTGTCCTCTTGTACCAGCAGGTGTCGAGGCCGCTTTCCATCTTCTCTGTCTGCGGTGAGGGGTGTTGCCTGCCGTATGTTAAGCCCTCTCGCAGACCTCTTCTATCTTTCGTCCCACTTCTCTCCTATCTGGTTCTTCTTTTTCCTTCAACTTTTTGTTTCTGTACAGGAGTCTAGGCAGTCTTGAAACAGGTATTCTTGGTGTCCAAACCACCTGGCTTGACTATTTTGGCTACAGGCTTTACATTTAAATTGTTTTATTCTTATGTTCCTTACTCTATCTCTTTCTTGTTTTATTTTCAAGTTTACGCAAAAATCTCTTTCATGGATTGACTTACTTCTTGTTTTGCGTTTAGCGTCCATGACTCACATGCGTAAGTAAGTGAGTAGGAACAAGGTCGATTTGTAGACAGCCAATTTGTATTTTGTGACTCTTTTGTTTTAGGAAAGCTCTTTGCCTTAATCTACCAAACAAGCATTTGAGCTGATTTTTCATATTAATTTCCTTGTCTATTCTTCCATTGGCTGCCAGCAATGAACTTGTGGTATTTAAACTCTTACTTGCTGTAGAACTCTGTTACACAGCTAATAATGCCTGTTGTCTCCCTCGCTATAATCATGGTCTCAGTTTTATCCACATTTATCTTCTTCATTCCTTTTTCAGCTCTTCTTCCCATATTTTCATGTTATGCTGTAGGTTCTTTTCTGTTTGATGCTATTAACGCTATATCGTCGGCAAATGCCAAATCCTGAATTTTTACTGACTCAGCATATAATTTCCAACAGTTGTACTTTGTTCTTTGGTATACTATCTCTATAATGCTGTCTAAAAATACAATAAATAAAAAGTGGGCTCGTTGTTCTCGCCTCACGCCTTGGTTGGTAAGAAATTCACTTGATGAACTGTCGGATGTCCTAACGTAGTTTCTACAGTTCCTACAGGGTGATTCAAAAATTAGGCGCTCAAATTTCAGGGTGGGTTTTCATGCAAAAAAATGATCAAAAGTTCTATAAACATGGGTCCCAAAAATTCTTCATATATTACCCCTTTAGCCGCCATTTTGTATTTTACTTGCACCTCTATATCACATTGTATCTGTCCAGGGTGTTTGTGTGTTATAAGGTGAATTTAAAGATTTTTCATAAAATTCTCATAGAAATAGAAAAGTTATTTAAATTTTCAAATTATCAACATAGGGCGTATTACAATAAAATAAAGAGAAAGAATAAAAAGTTAGATTTTATAATCTTTACAGTAAAGATACAAACTCATCTTTCCAAATTTTTACATTAATATTTTCATTTTTAATTTTGATAACTGGTAAATTTACTCAGTTTTAAAAAACTGAAAAAATGAAAAAAATTAATGTAAAATTTGGAAAATGAGTTTGTATTTCTATGTAAAATTATAAATATAAAATACAACTTTTTTTACTCTTGTGTAAATTTTTGTATTATATACATTACATGGTATTTCAATTTCAAAAATTTAAACAGCCAAAGCCTTTGCTTTGTGGTTTTATGAATAATGTCTTTTAAAATTTAACGTTATATTATAAACATTCTACCTGTTTGAATGCATCGGTTAAACTGTTCTTGAGATATAAATTTTAACAATGAAAACTGGTATGTACCAGTTGTAAATTGACGTAAAAGTTAAAATATTAATTTAATTTGAAAAATGAGTTTGTATCTTAATGTAAAATTATAAAGTTAACTTTTTTACTCTTGTAAACTTTTGTATTATAAAATAATTTAATGGTATTTCAATTTGAAAAAATTTAAACAGCCGCCATTTTGTTTCTGTATGGTTTGAAGACATAATTATTTTTTAAATTGCCCTTTTAGAACATATAAACACCATACCAAGTTTGAATGCAATCGGTCAAACCTGTCTCTGAGATATAAATTTTAAGTAAAAATACAAAATGGCGGCTACTGGAGTAACGAAGAATTTAGGACCCATGTTTATAGGGACTTTTCATTGTTTTGCATAAGGAACCCAATTCCCTGAAATTTTAAGTACCCTATTTTGAATCACCCTTGTATATAGTTCATTATCGCATTTATTAGATGCTGGTTTACATTATGATGTCTCCCAGTGTTCTACATTTCTTTGGCAACTTTATTTTGATTGAGATCTATGAACCCAACGCTCCTTATCTTTTCTAGCCACTTTCACTCAACACCTAATTGAGAAAATTAAATCTTGGTACTTCTGATGGGCGAACCCACATTGTGCTTCATCCAGAATGTCCTCAACCTCACTTCAGCTTGATTCTAAAATTTTGAGTAAACCTTCCCGCAACTGACAGGAGGAAATACCCTATGGTTCTTGACTCCTATTATCCCCTTCTTGTAAATTGGGATAATAACTGCCACCTTCCAGTCCTGCGGTATGACATTCTTCCTCCAATAATACCATTAGAAATTATTATTTAAATTAGGCTCTTACGCTAAGATTAAAAACATATTTTTCTTTTCCAAATTCCAAATTAATGTTTTCTTAAGGGCGAAGATGAAGACAAACTGAGTTCGTTGACGAACTGTCGCACGACTGAGCCCTACCATAACAAATATTTGGTGTTGCAACGAGCAACTGTTGAATTTGTTGGCATACGACCCCTGGATTAAAACCCAGCATCCGAATCTGGGCGATTCCGAGCAAAACTTATGACAAATTCCTTTTCTAGCTTTAGGTTCGAAACTAAAGTTGCGGCTTTTGACCGCATAGAGGAATTTCGTCATAATCTACCAATCAACGCAAACTGGGTGTAAAACGATGCCCGCGTTCAAAAGTAATTCGTGAACAGACATTAAAAAAAAATCGCCCAAAGTAAACTTGTATAACCTCCTCGTTTCACTGAAGTCGGTTAAAAAAGAAAAATGTTCTCGTGTTATTGTGTTATATTAAATACTATATTGATTAATCTATATACTAGGTTTAAAGGATTAAATTAGTTTTAAACTGCCATTCTATGTTTGTCACGTATTTACTCGTATGTTACAAATTATGAATGAAGACATTTTTGACTTTGACGTTTTTTACAAGTGTCAAGACGCAGATCTGATGTCTGACCCTAGCGCTAGCTTCGTGAACACGAGAACTAATTGCAAAATGTCAAGACACAGAACAGATGTCCGACTCTAGCGCTTACTTGGTGAAAACCAGAACTAATTGCAAAATGTCTAGCCAAAGAACAGATGTCCGACTCCAGCGCTTACGTGGCGAACACGAGAAGTATTTGCAAAATGTCAAGACACAGAACAGATGTCCGACTCTAGCGCTTACTTGGTGAAACCAGAACTAATTGCAAAATGTCTAGCCAAAGAACAGATGTCCGACTCTAGCGCTTACTTGTGAACACGAGAACTAATTGCAAAATGTCAAGACACAGAACAGATGTCCGACTCTAGCGCTTACTTGGTGAAAACAAGAACTAATTGCAAAATGTCTATCCAAAGAACAGATGTCCGACTCTAGCGCTAACTTGGTGAACACGAGAACTAATTGCAAAATGTCTATCCAAAGAACAGATATCGCTTTGATGCTTAGCGCTGGCGTGGTGCATACAAGAACTAAATACAAACTGTCTGTCCATAGAATAGATTTCTAGTTCTGTTCAATTCAAACATTGACAGTTCACCCTGGAGTCTAGAAGGCCGGGGTACAACCCTATCCTTCTATAAGTCCCCTGCTGAATACTGTTACTAGTCCTGCCGTAAAAAATCAAAGACGTCCGAAATTTTGTCCTTATTTTTCAAAAGATTAAAACATCTCCCTAATATGTCTATACAGTTTTTTGTTTGTTGAAATAATGGAACGGTTATGCCCATAGTAATCTGGATGATGAGGTTTGAAAATGAAATAATATACGGTCGGTACATCAACTAACAGGCCAGTTCAAAGTATAATTTTTATTTTTTGGTCTTACTTAAAAGCTTTCTAGTAGAATTTTGGAAAAGTCTGTGTGGGGATGGTGTTTTACATTTTTACTATAGATATATTACTTTGCATTGAAAAGGTGGTGGTGAGGTATGTAGTAAAGGTCGAATTATGAACTTGATTCTAAATTGAAATCATGCAATGGATGAAATATAAGAGTGCAATCTCAAGAAGAGTCCACCTAAATAATCTCTAAATCAATTTGATCACACCCTAAAGCTTAGTGAATGTATGAAGGTGGCAACACTGCTCCGGCAACACCCTTACGCACAGTTGCTGCCATTCAAACTTCTCCGTCTCACTATGAGGGGACGTGATCTGATTACAAACCTCATAGAAGTCTGGAACCGATCGATACAGTTTGTTTGTTCCCCATTGTCAGCTTGGTCGATTCATAGCTAACACACTTTTAGATGAGTCATCAGCTACTTTGTGTGGTAGTCGAAGGCGAGAGAGGTCAAAGAACCATCATGGTTTGTTAAAGGAATGAACTGAAAGAAGTAACAACTTTTTTATCAATTTATTGTTTTCGCTCAACTATCACTAAACCTTTTACGTACAAACAGTTGTATCCGGTACGCAAAGCATTATAAAACCGAAAACGTCAACGCTTATCAAAAGCTACTATTTTTGTTAAATTTAAACTCAATTGATACAATTTGGTCAAAAATGTATGTTTTCAAATTTAAACTAATATTTACGAAAAGAGAATAAACAAACAAAACTGCAGCGCGGTTTTAAAACAGACAATTATTTTAGCAACCCAAAAACGTTGCAAAGAATGTACACAGCGAGCAATAAATTATTATTTCACCTAAAGCAGGGATGAAACATACATCATCAGAATCATTCATGGCTTAACCGGCTGGACCACTTGGCTAGAGATGAACCAGGACGTCATCGCCAAACGCATAATCATTCAGGGACGCTTAACCTGGACCACTTGGCTAGAGATGAACCAGGACGTCAACGCCAAACGTATAATCATAAAGGGTGATTGCTAGAGTAGGACGTCATCGCAAACCATAACATTCAGGACGAAGTTCCTTTAAAAAACATGGGTCTGAAAATGCTTTGTTTACGCGCTTGCCACCATTTTGAGGTTTTCACTAACTTGGCTCAAACTACATATAATTTAATAAGTAATATCATCAAGGAAAACCTTACTAGCATTTTGTAATTTACTAACACGGTGGCTATTTTATAATAACTTTAAACCAGTGATATTGCATTTATTACCTAACTATTGATACCAAGATCATAACAATCATTAGAGAAGGAACAGAGTTTCAGGGAAAACTCTAACTGAAAGCAGACAACTTTACCGGTTATTACCTTGTTTTCTTGTCACAGTTTCCTCTGTAACTCAGTTAGTTCTCAATTTGATTTTCTAAGTCTTGCTGTCAACATATAATTAATTTGCTAAGAAACTTGTATTATTTTTAACACATTGCCGATTAACCGCTAACGAAATTTACCGAAAATCAAAATTCAGTAAAGCTAACCCAACGGTGAAAAAGGTTATACGATAAAAATATACGTTGTACAAATGTAAGTTGTACAAATCAAAGTTGTAGGGCGTCTAAAAGTACGATCCCCAGTTTGGGAAAGACGTTCTTACGCTCCAGCTTGAAAAGAAAATTGTCGTGGGCCAAACGTACCCTTATTCGTGGTTTATCGTGGCTACTAGTTGAAAACTAATAAGCTGATTACATTAACTTTCAACGCCAGCCGTCAATAGACTTTGACAAATTTGTATGCAAAGTTTCAATTGATAATGTTAGACTTCTCAAGGTATCGCGTGAATTCACAGAAAACACACACACATACAAAACACACTTTGACCTTAAAAAACATTCAACAATTACATTCGCGCATCTATTTGAAGGTGAAACATTACTTTTTAGATGAACAGTAGTTAAAAGGTAAATCGATCAATGATATGTTCGTGACAGCAAATGCAAGCTTACAAGTATGAAGTGCCATTACTACCCAATCGTTAAACAGTCGCGTGTGTGAATGTATACAATTATTAACTACACCGTACAATTCCGATGCCCCTCTTACAGTTCAATGTCATTGTTTATGTTTTGATTCGCTTATTTATTATTTGTTTCTTTCAGTTGTGTATTTGCTGTGAGGTTTGTAGGAATTTCCATAAGAAAACTAGTCGGCTCTCGGACCAAAGTTAGATGCCAAAAAGTTTCACGATGGCCACTCTCCATGAGAAAAGTCACGTTAATCCGTTGGTCCGTTCCATCGGTCTTTAGCTTATTAATTAATGGCCCAAACTGGGGAACAGTCGGCCCTAATTGGTAACAAGACTCATCACTCTCATGCACCTTCCTTCATCCTTTATAAACCTTAAAGAACCCTCTAGGAGGGGTTGGTGTCTCTAGCCTAAAACACATGTGCTTTGAAATTAAGATAAAATAACGAATTACCAAAGGAAAAGTTTTGAAAGCCCTTTTTAGAAATATTTTTATAACGCTTTGAATTGTGTTTTGACGTAGGCCTACTATAAAAATTATAGGCGTCACCCACTTCTTACCAAACCTTCAAAATGTTGTAAATACGAACCTCCTTATTATGGCACTTCAAAAGAAAGGCAGTTTCAACCCAAATTCAACAACGCAAAGAAAAATTGTCTATCTTAATAATTTATCTTTGCATAACCCTTTAAAGAATACAAGTTTAAAAAGGTTTAAAACGAAACATTTCACATACAATTTAATTTGATTGCCAAATTGTTCTTAGAAATCCTCTAAACGATTTTGTTACAGGTTGTGACATTTTCCTCAGAGTGTTTTGCAGTAAAAGTTTGTCAGTCAAAGTAAATGTATGTGGATTGTGGCATTTTAAACATGACAACTTGTAATCTTTAAATTGGTATAACAAAAAAATACTAGTTGAGATAGACAATGTTTCTTAACGTCATTGAATTTGTATTAACATCACTTTTCTTCTTTTGTGGTTCCACAAATGGGGTGTTCGGGTTAAAAAAATTTAGAAGGGCCTTCTCCACGGTTTTTGGGTAGGGGGGATGACGCAAAGTACGTCAAATCAAACGTCAGGAAAAAACATTCCCTAAAGGTTTTACCTTTTTTAAAGGTTATGATGGGAGGGGGACATTTAAAACTCACCTTGTAGTGAAATTTGGTACTAATGTTTCTTTTGTAAATATCTCGGTTCAGTTCGTTAACCAGAAAAATCAGACCACCGCAAGTCCCTTTTGGGGAAAGTTTTCAAAATAGGGGTTTTAATGCTTTAAAACAGTAAATTTCATCAGATGTGTATGAACCTTGAAATAAATATGTATTTTGACTTTTGATAGTATCCATCAATTAACCAACAATTTTAAAAATCCATTAAGTCGTTTCAAACTGGCGGCAAAAAACATTTTCGCTATAACAACGGATCGAGTAGTCCTATTTCAATGAAATTTGAAATATGTTATCGCTTCAAGATATGTAATACAACTTGCAGTAAAAGAACACGTAAGTCTGGGGCCGAAGGTCAAGGCAAGGCTGTGAGTGTAGTGAACACGTGACGTCCGTGGTAATAGAACAGCCAAAGGCCGAAGCGAGGATGAGAGTAGACCGAATCGGAGAAACAAATTGCAATGAATATTCGATTCACTCATGCCAGTGGCGCTATAGCGCTTAGCTGCGTGTCGGCCTGGTTTTTTGTTTAATCCATACTTTGTAAGTATTCTTGGGTTCCCTTTTTTAGTGTGTATTATCACTTCAACAACATTGCTTGATTTGTATAATTTTACTAGTATTGATACACAACAGTATACTTGGATTCTCCTTGACAATTTTATGGTTAACTTTGTTTTCTTTACGATTTGTGATCGCAGTTTAACTGACAGCCTATAGAGTGAGGAATAATTGTACTAAATAAAGGAAGTTTGTGTTGTCAACTTGCAATTTTTCGTCAAACCTTTTTCATTCAAACACTTTTTCTGCCATCTTCAATTTTGATATAAAAGGCTGCGTCGACTAGTCACTAGGTATCGGGAATCACCAGTTAGCGATTGCTGATGAAACAAACCGACGTATCAAGCTTTAGCTAAGCCGAGATTAGGTAGTGTTTTTGTGAATTGCAATTCGTGGTTTCCTGCATTGGATATCACTATTTAAGGTATGCTTGAATCGTGGAATAAAACATCTGTTATTTCAAATTATATTTTACAAAATTCATAATTCCGAATTCGTAATCATGCGCGTGTTCTGTTGCAAATTTTAGAACAATTATGAATAATTGTACAACAATTATGAATAACATTCGCTACTCCAAAGAGTCGATGTATTGCTAAGCTTTAAACACTCACAGCATATCAGTGATAAACCATTAAAACTATTATGTACTGGATTAATAACCAAGCGTCCGTTGATATTAATCACAGCGTATACATCATCGTTGACTTAACACCGATTCGGAACTCATGTAATTGCTGATTCCGTCTCACTAAATAATAAAATAAAATACATTATTACCTCTCTCACCATTTTCCCTGAGAACATATAAATTGAGCTAGTACATATATAAGGGAATTGATACGTTGTAGTGATGATGTACTAACCTGTAAACGTCGTCGTACGTATTGCCGTACACGAACACGCCCTGTAGGCTGGAGTGCGAGTGGATGTCCATCACAAAGTCCAGTTCCAGGTTCTTTACAACAACAACAACATAAATAAATAAATTCCTTATTGCCGAATGACAATTCACAATGTATAGCAGTCGTCTTAACACTAACATTAACACACATCGAAATCGCTTTTAAACATACAACACTTGTACCATTCACTCACCATTTATAAATACACTCACGTCCAATATTTATTTATTACTAACTTTATTTAATAAACTCTAATCCCTGCTCCTTTCCAAAAGCTCCGTGACTGAATAAAAGAAGTTTGTTACAAGCAGGCGTTTTAGTATGTTTTTGAAAATGTTCAAGTTGTTGATTTGTGTTATGTTGTTATTTTACATCAACACTAATCATACGTAACTAACAACTGGGAACCTAAAACTATCTCTAGCCTAGCACCTAGGTATGCCTCTAGCCTAGCACCTAGGTATGTCTCTAGCCTAGCACCTAAGTATGTCTCGAGCCTAGCACCTAGGTATGTCTCTAGCCTAGCACCTAGGTATGTCTCCCAGCCTGGGGCACTCCAGGTATGTCTCTAGCCTGGGCAACTCCAGGTATGTCTTAGCCCAGCACCCAGGGTATGTCTCAGCCTAGCACCCAGGTATGTCTCTAGTCTCAGCACCCAGGGCAGTTCTCTCTCAGCCCAAAGAACCCAGGGTAGCGTCTTTCGAGCCCAGCAACCCAGGGTATGTCCTCGAGCCCAGCAAGAATCTAGGGTGGCATAAGGTCTGAGCCCAGTTCCAGGCATGTCTCAGGGGCCTACACCCAGGGCATGTCTCAGCCCAGTTAACCCAGGCATAAATCCCCCAGTCCAGCAACTCCCAGGCATGTCCTAGCCCAAAGCACCTGTGGCATGTCTCAGTCCAAAGACCCAGGTATGTCTCAGCCTAGCACCTAGGTATGTCCCGAGCCCAGCACCCAGGCATGTTCACAGCCCAGCACCCAGGTATGTCTCAGTCTCAAAGCACCTAGGCATGTCTCAGCCCAGCACCTAGTATGTCCTGGGGTCTGAAGCACCCAGGCATGTCCCCTGGGGCCCAGCACCTGCATGTCTCTAGTCTAGCACCTAGGTAGCATGTCTCTAGCCTAGCACCTAGGTATGTCTCTAGCCTAGCACCTAGGTATGTCTCTAGCCTAGCACCTAGGTATGTCTCGAGCCTAGCACCTAGGTATGTCTCTA
The DNA here is from genome assembly GCA_018831715.1 of Matsumurasca onukii. NCBI lineage: Eukaryota > Metazoa > Arthropoda > Insecta > Hemiptera > Cicadellidae > Matsumurasca > Matsumurasca onukii. The sequence continues at coordinate 8,901,337 of CM032064.1, forward strand.
GCTCAGCAACCTAGGGTGGCATGTCTCAGCCTAATAACCCAGGCATGTCTCCCTAGCTCCAGCACCTAGGCATGTCTCAGCCTGGAAGCACCCAGGCAGCATGTCCCCCTAGCCCTAGCAACCTAGGTATGTCTCTAGCCTAGCACCTAGGTATGTCTCAGCCCAAAGATCTGGCAGCTGTCTCTCAGCCCAGCACCTAGGTATGTCTTTTGACTGTAAGACCAAGCAACCAAACTTTTTAAAATTTAGAAACTATACGAGCAAGGATATCATATATTCTGTTTCGGTTTTATTGGTCAATGACTTTATTAATTGTATCTTATTTTGCTGTAACTTAAAGTAGTACTTTGGTTTTATATTGCATTAGATTAAACTAAGCGAAATAAATTAAATTAACTAAATAAAATTAAGGGAACTAGGATTAATGCAGCTCCTTGTTTGAAGTTTGTTGTTGACGATGGTACAATATCTGAGGTTAAGATATTATCACTGACGTTTTCTATAGGTTTTGAGTGAAGAAACGTACAAGCACGATGGAAAATGTCCGTACTAATAGCTTAACCCTAGGATAAATATGTTTTGCTGAAAGGAAGTGTAACTAAGTAAATCCGTAAGCTGGTATTCAAACTTATCACACTGTTATATCAAAAATGTTTATTTCAATTCAAACGTAACTATTCTTCGATGCATTAAGAATTCATCACAAAAGTAATATACGTAACGAATTTGTGTTGGATAAACATCTGATGAGTGCGCATTATCTAGACGGAAAACTGTATGATAAAACTTTGTTTCAGTAGATCTAATGTGGATAAATATAATTCGAAACATTAATTTATTTAATTACCACTAAAATATTTATGTTTTTTTATTTTCGAACTATTTGGCCACAAAACGTTATTGTAAATACCACGCATTATTTACCTGTTGATTCGATGAAGATTGAAGCTTGCAAGAGCACAAGGAAAAAGGTTTATTTAATCTTGATGGTCCGTAAAGCTGGATATGCGATTAAACTGATGGGGAAGAGATTACGTGATTTCAGTTTGTGCGAGAGCCTTTTAATCCTCTCGAGTGCAGGATAAAGTGTTATTACTTTAGTCCATTTGAATTCGTGATATTTCATCGAACACCATTGACGGCGAGTTTAATTTTCTTCGAGCCCATACCATACGACTGACTAAACCGTGTGTGGGTGTGTGTGTTTTTTTTTAATTTGTAGTGTAGTTGTGTATAATATTTTAAAACTATATACCTCTCAATAGATTTTATAGTTTATAGTAGCAGGATGTGTATTGTATATTGTAGTCCGATGCCCTACATACTTCAATGCCCTTACTTTTTCAATGATACCTGTTGAAAATAGTTTATTAATTATAGTATAAAATACTGGGGAGCCGCACTGAGAAACGTTTTATGACCGGCATAAACCTCAATAATTAGGGTCTAACTCGACCAGTTGCTAAAGGCGCGAGAAACACTAGCGAGAAGGCGCGAGGGTGAGGAGGGGGTGAGAAGGACTGTCACAGACTTTCGCCTGTCTCTCATATTTGCTCATTCATGTGGACAGACAATTGCCGACCCATCTTGCACTCTGATGACTCATCCGTTTGGAGAAAACAGGACAACTTCCTCTAGCTAACTATGGCACCTTTAAGCTTATTACTTTGGGAGATTCTCTTGTCCTTCCATTGAAAAATACCTAAGACGCTTTGCATTCTTTTCGGTATTATCTTCTCTTCTCAGTCAGAGCCAGATGTTCACAAGCTCCTTCCACTGAAAAGTCAACGATCTCTTTATCACAGTTTTCCTACCTTCATTCGAAACCAGGCCGACAAGCAGCCAAGCTCTAAAGCACCGTTAGCGCGAATGAAACGAATTTCCTTTCAAATTGTTACTCACCTCGAACAACAGTACGATTCGCTGATTGTATCTCCAACTTCACACACACAACTTAGCTTCAGCCTCGGCCTCAGCTTTTGAGGTCAGTTAATTATAACAGTGGAATTTCTGTTAAGTGACAAGTGATTGGGTTTGTGGTTTTGTTTGAAAATGGAGGCAAAAGTTCACAATTATATACGGAACAACTACAACCTAGAAAACAATACCTGTTTTATTTTGTAAACTTTGGAAAATAAATATATACTTTTATTCTTTTTGTGTATTGCTATATGAACTTTACGAAGCTTTTCGATAAGGCCTTCAACCTTTACACGTTATTTTACTGCACGTTTTAATAAACATCAAGAAGAAAATAACTCGTTCCATTAAAATCGAACAACTCATTTCGCTGATATAGCGATAATTACTTTCTGGTCATTATTTTGAAATTACCCTACGGATTTTTATAGTATTTGTAATGTTCGAGGTTAACACTAAAAGCACATCCAATATAAATATTATTTATAAATATGACATTTATTATTTAAAAAAAATTTAAACCGGTATTTTAGTTAGAACTCTTGAAAGGCTTTCGGTATTCTGATTTTCCAGCAAGCGATCTAAGACCTAAATTTACAAAAGGAAGTATTTTACCAAATTTGTCAAACATCGGACAAAATGTGAAACCTGTGAAGATCTCACACCTACATATATTTAACATATATACAGGGTTATTACAAATGATGTTCACGACTTCTAGTGTATGAAAAATGTAGTTTTATATGTTATACAAAGAAACAAAATGGTTACATTTGAAGAAAATTCAATAAGGTTCATCACAACAGCTATTCTTAACTATAAATTTTTGATATGGGTACTCCTTGTGCTACAACAGATTTCAATCCTATAATCAAGCTCTGGCTATAAGTTGATAAGAGTATCTTGATCCATTGTTTCGATGCCAATCCATTGCTGGATCTCAGTTTTGCTAATGGTAATATTGGTGTACACCTTATTTTTATGTATCCCAAAAGAAAAATAACGAGAGTGTTATCCGAAGATAGTGGTGGCCAGTTCAAGATACATCATCATTCGAACTCCGCACCCGATTCATGCCCCAAGCACAAATGATGAGCTTTAGTAACAGTTTTTTTACAAATGCGGCCATTAGTTTTAAAACTTAATATTACTACTGCGATTAGATTGGTTACTAGGAGGATCTTCATTAAACCTGGTTCTAAAACCTGGTGGACATCTCATGTTAATACACTTTGTTCCAAACTTTCATTCCAATTATTTTTGCTGAGTAGATTTGCCAATTATCAGAGTTTATTTCTTATGAGATTAATTTATTCCTCACTATAGAATCCAGATTAGATACGGTATTGTTCTTTGGGCTCAACTCTCAAGTCAACTTTGCGGTTTTCGCTTGCAAAAAGGGTAATCCACATAATGGGGACATACAGGAGGGCTCACCAGAAATCTTTTAAATCCCTAAGAGTTTTGACATTACCATCATATTTATTTTTGAAATAGTAATGTTTTGCAAATTTAAATGTACCACAATATAACTGGTGCAGATACCCATGATTACAACACTAGATACAGACAACTTCCCCATAGACTTGAAATCGGGCTAAACTACCACAAAATTTCGGTCCTAAATTACTAAATCATTTCGGCCTCTGCACATCAAACGCGAAAATTCATACAACAAATTTAAAATGTGCTTTAACCAAGTATCTTTAGACAGAGCTTGTTACTCTGTAACTGAATTCCTCAACGCATCTTAACTTTATAAATAAATGTATAGAATAGTTCAAAGTGACTTGCATTGTTGTCCATCTAGTTGTATTTCATTATTATTTAAAATAATAGTATCAACTTGTTTGTTAAATAATCTATTAACTGGCAAGGATGTTTTATTTTGGTTTTCATGGTGAATTTTAGTATTAGTAAATTATGTTGACGTTTGTAATACAAATTTATATTTGTCTCTCTACAATAAATGATTTGATTGATTGGTTGAAAAATTGGTTGCACACTAATAAAATTATTTAATGATAATCCATCACACAACAAGCATTACTGTCTTCAAATTCAACCATTACACAACATGTACAACAATTGACTTAAGAAACAGCAGACACGCACCCAAATCATTATAAATATAGTTTGAAGAGTTTTTCTTCCAATGGTACTAATTAAAATAGTTCATCTTGTTAATTTTAACTATTAACTTCAATTTGTAAATATGTATTTATTATTGATTGTTAATCTCACTTATGGTATTTAGTGAGGATTCTAAAGCCCTAACTGTAATTTATATGATTTCCAATACAGTTTGTTTTGTTGTTATTTTTAGTCCATGCTATTTTATTACACTACATCACTCGAAATTGAAATACTGTATGACAAAACAACATTAAGTAATTTTTGACTTTGAGGCATAATGATGTAACAACTAACGAAGCGTCTTAAAAGTATTTTATATTAGTTAGTAATTCAATTTCGTAGTATTGGATTTGTCATGACAAAAATTAATTACCTTAACTAGGCTCAACACATTATTTATACTGTGTAATGTGTATACTTTGTAATGTAGGTTTTAATCAACACCGAAGGCTGCATATGGTCGCTGTTAAACTAACTCGATAACAGTAAATGTACGAGGAACGTCAATATTCCGATTTCAAAATCAACTTATGACTCCAAGCTTGCAAGGTTCTCTTGGTGTGTGGAACTGGAAAGTAAACACAAAAGCAACCGTGATCAGGTACCGGCCGACAATACAACTCTGTTTGAATGGGGTATTCCGTCTTCCAGGAAGCGCAGAAGTATCTAATGTTCCCTTTCACAACCTGTCACCCATTTCAACCTCGGCGCTCCGCCTCCTTCTACCTGTTGTTTCTCGCGCCTACCACTCACCGTGAAATGCGCTTAGGATACCTGTTGAAAATAGTTTATTAATTATAGTATAAAATACTGCATCCGTAGCATTTTAGTTAAGATATTTTTGTAACAATTTGAATCAAAATTTATTGTACGAACTATTCTATTATTTATGAGTAAATGTTTCAATACTGGAACAGTGAATGTTTTTATTATTACCACTTACCATTAACTCGCTATCGACCCTCTTAATCCATGGTTGGATCTAACTATGCAATATTTTAAAATAAACTAAACCATGCCTTTTTATTTAAATTGTTTTTAATAATTTAAGTCATTTTACTAACGTACAGAAACACTACTGATAGCATAACCTAACCTGCACCATTTCTGGATAGCCTGCTGCTTATGATCATCTTAGTGTGGACATCTGTGGGGCTCGTAACTCGATTCAAAGGTTAACTCAAACTCTTTGTTTGAAATTAGTAGTTGACTTAACAGTTTACTTAAAATGGTTTCTTAGAATTTAAAAAAAATCTAACTAAGGTAAGACGCATTTCTAAAATCCTACACTACAAATTTGTTGCCCACATTTCAAAAATCTAACCAACGTTCCACCTGGGCCTTAGTAAGTTAGCGTGATTCACCGTGTAGAATACTTTCTAAATTCGTGTATGACATTTAAGTTCCTTGTAAGAAACACCTGACTGACTCATTAAAGCCGTAAGAATTTCTTCTTCTCAATTAGCTATGTATAAACAGGTATTTTTGTGTTCACTGTTACAGTTAGTCAGTCTGATACACGTCTGTGATTGGTCGTCCACCGCTACCAGCCAGTCAGTCAGTCGGTGGCAGCTGTCACCGGTCATGGAAGTGTTTGGTTTCTCTAACCTTTTAAGCATTTCTTAACGTGTTTGTGCGTGTCGCATTGTTTTCTTGGCTAGTTGTTTAAAAATTAAACTAAATTAGAAAATAAATCAAACACAGAACAAAAATACTCCTGTTGTTTAGTGGCAAGTGACTTGTCAGCAACGTAGCGATAGCAAATTATACATAACGAATGATAGAAAATGAAGAAGAAGAGATCACGTCAGAACTGTCTGCTGGTCAACACAGTCTGCACACTTGAAAATTCAAACATCTTTTGTAATCGCTCGTAAATGTTGGTGGTTAAACGTGTTTAAAGAAAATGTAAGAAAAGAATTGTCGACATTTATAAAAGAAGAAGGAATATACTTCACAATACAAAATGGAGCGTAAAAAAGTGTCAACTGAAGTTGGATAATGGCGTTAATAAAGCATGCTGATTCACTTTGACAACTTGACTAACAACGAAAAAGTTTTCTCGTGTCAAACTTGTTATAAGAATCGAACATTTTCTGGCAAATTAGTTGCCTTCAACGACGTTTAAATAAAGTCTCTTAAAAATTCGTTGAAATGAATTGTAAAGACGAATTTGACATTATTCATGATTAGCTTTTATTTCTTTTGAAGTAAATATTTAAAGTTCAGGTTACGATTAGCACTGAAATAGCGGAAACCACTTAAACCTCATAAAATCTCACCCATAAATGCAGCTTTGAGTGACGTTTACGTCACGCTATGAAACCAGTAATTTTATACGACAGTTTAACAGCATGCAACGCATTCTGCCGAGGAAGGCTCACTCATTTTCTTGCAAATCCTGATTCGAGGTTAAAGTATTTATTTCCTGAGGAACCTCGCATCAGGTAAATTGTCCAATATTGTTCAATCAACTACACGATTATTGCTCAAACCATTCCACTAAAAATATTCAAAATAAATTGATGGCTTGGATCCTTCTAAACCCCTTTTATAGCATAAACGAGTTCATGGAACAAAATATAGTTATAACATTTTAACTTACTTTGATTAATATTTAATGTGCTAATGTAATTAATTATCTAATCTATTGACTATTATACAGGGTCAGGCAAAAGGGTGGAAACGCCTTTATAGCTTTTTAACCAGTTTTTTCAGCGCAACCGCAATCGGAACATTTTATTAGAGGAAACAAAAGTAACATTTAATGAATACTGACACTTTTCCCCAATTTTCAAAATGGGGGATTTAGCCCCATAATTTTCATAATGAAGCCCCATCGAGTGACACCTCATTTGAAGGTATGAACATGTTGATGAATGCTGAAGGCTAGACGTCTCTATCTTAACCCAGAAATAAAAGGCGTCCATTTTAAGTTACACAGATTTTTATTACGCGAAAGTGTGGGAACGCCTTTATAACTTTTAAGCCAGTTTTTTCAGCGTAACCAAACCTGGTACATATTATTAAAGTTATCAAAAGTATCTTTTAATGCATACTGACACTTTGCCCCAGTTTTCAAAATGGGTGATTGGGGGTAGACTTAAAACTCTGTGTAACTTAAAATCGACGCCATTTCTTTCAGGGTTAAGCTAGAGACTTCTAGTTATGAACCTTCATCAATATTGTCTAAGACCTTTAAAATGAGGTGTCACTAGATGTGGCTTCCCTATGAAAATTATGGGGCTACCCCTCAATCCTTCATTTTTAAAACTGGGGCAAAGTGTCAGTATGCATTAAAAGGTACTTTTAGTTCCTCTTATAAAATGTACCGAGTTCAGTTGTGCTGGAAAAACTGGTTCAAAAGTTATAAAGGCGTTTTCACACTTTCGCATAATACACATCTGTGTAACTTAAAATCGACGCCATTTCTTTCTAGGTTAATATAGAGACGTCTAGTAGTAAGCATTCGTCAATATTTCCTAAGACCTTTAAAATGAGGTGTCACTCGATGGGGCTTCCCAATGAAAACTATGGGGCTACCCTTCCCCCCAATCACCCATTTCGAAATCTGGGGCAAAGTGTCAGTATGCATTAAAAGGTACTTTTGTTTCCTCTAATAAAATTTACCGATTGCGGTTGCGCTGAAAAAAATTGGTTCAAAAGTTATAAAGGCGTTTCCACACTTTCGCCTCACTCTGTACATTGTAATGTGCTGTAACATTTCTGAAAAGTCACGTATGTGTTCATTTCAGTAAACAAGAACACAACGTTTTGAAATCTGGAAACTTATACCGTCTTCAGGTGAAACCCTCAGTTGAAGGATCGTTTTCTTAACGTGTTTGTGTATGCTGTACGGTTTTCTAGGCTAATTGTTTTACAAACTTAAGAAGTTTAAGAAAGGGCAAAAAAACAAGAAATAACGTAAGAGAAAACTCATGTTGTTTGGTGGTGAGTGAGAAGTCGGCTTAAGCTCATTACTTTTAGGCTAGTTCATTTCCTAAGAGTTCGTGTTGTGTTTTAGGTTACCTTTCCCTGAAGAAGGGATCAGATTTTGGATCCTGAAAGGTCGTGTTGTTCTAGTTCACTAAAACACGATGAAAAACGTCAGCTATAATAGTGTAGCCTCAAGGCTCAATAGCCTAAACTGTACGTTTACATATCAAACCAATGAGTAGAATATGTAAAGTTTTAGTTAACACTATATTGTACCAGTAGACACTATGAAATATATAACCTTTAAATTTTAAGTTTATTTTACAAGTTACAAAACAAAGTTCTAACGTTATTCTATAATACAAATTTACTATTAAAAATGTACCTTAAAACCGACGTTGCCCTAATATTTTGAAAATTACATACATTAAATAAAATAACACCTGAAATTGTGTATTTTAGAAATAAGATTCAAAGTGGAAATAGTTTCCAATCTCTACATGTCTAGACGTAAGTCGTACCATGTGTATTTTTAATCAAATAAAAATATACATCGAGCTGATGTTCAAAACATTTTTTAAGTTTCAAAACAATCTCTATCGATTGGCTTTCTCAGAGTGTCTTTCTTTATACACTTTACCATTATCATAAATAATGATTTAGGCTTGAAAATGTGTACATAAATAAAGGAAATGAGAACTTAATTCATAGAACTCTGTAGAACACTAAAATTTGACACAAAAATATCCATTATAAATGGAAATTAAGTAATGCATAACATGTACCCGTTTTAGACGTCAAAACTAAAACCTCACTTACCATATAGGTTACTTATAAATAAAACATCCAAAATTTGTAAAATTTGGGACTCCGCCATCTTGATGGCGTCATATCTGGAAATCCTCAATGATACCGAACTGGTACCCGTAAGGACTCAGTGTTTTATTTTCATACGAAATCAGTGAAAACCCTCTTACATACTGGTTTTCTATCCCTACTCTCCGGAAAAAGCCTATGATATTTTCAATACCAGAATGAAAAATTGTGAATGTAGCACACCGTCGAAAGTACCAAAGGAGACAATATAACAACAAATTATAGAATGAATGAAAAAATTACGTACTACCGACGCAAAGCTCAAACTATCTAACAAAAAATTTTAATTTAAAAAGTATTATTAAACAAGATACCTTGTCTTGGTCGAGGTTAGTGATAAAGGTGAAGGCGGCGTGTAGAGTGGGATGAATCCAGCGAGATATCTGACTCCAGGCCCTGTTTAGATCCACCCCCATCAGAGTTGACCTGGGAAACATGAATGATACGACAGTGTTGAGATTTGTTGAAAAACGTAAACGTGAAGTGCGTAGAGTGAGCTGGGTAAGTTCATCTTTATGCAATTGAGTAGATTAGTAAACATTGCTATAGGCAGGACTTGGGGCCTGCAGCCGCGTATGGCCCTTTGGTTATATACAGCGGTTGTGAGACCTCAGGTTACATATGCTTCCTTACAAACATATGCAGTTAGTTTACATATGCAGTTAAAGACAAGCTCAACAGTGTGCAGCGGCTGGCATGTTTATGTGTAACGGGAGCCTTTACCACTACATCCACCGCTGCTCTGGAGCTTCTGCTCAATATTCCTCCCCTGGACAGTTTAATCGTTCAGGAGGCTAGCAAAGCTTACTACAGGCTACTTAATCTCGATGTGGCCAGATCGCCAGCCATTTTTGGGCATCTTGCCATTCCAATTAGTTCTAAGACTAAAACATTTTTCTTCATGGGCTCCGATCTTATATCAGGACAGTTCATGTTTGTCAGGCCTTACACTATCAACATTGGTTCTCGTAAGAACTGGGATCAAAGGACCCTTTCATATAAAGGTACTAACGAGGTAGTCTGGTACACAGACGGTTCATTAATAAGTAATAAGGCAGGCTATGGGGCACATAAGCCAAGTCCTAGATGTAATCTGTCGGGCAGCCTTGAGAGATTTTGCATCGTATTCCAGGCCGAAATTTATGCAATTCTTGTATGCACTCTACAAGAACTTACGTCTAGTACTAGGAGCAGACGTATAGTTATTTTCTCCGATAGCCAGGCAGCCCTTAGGGCGCTGGACAAAGGCCACTTCACCTCTAAGCTGGTCTGGGAGTGTGTTCAGGCCCTCTGCGCCCTTTCTAGATTAAATAATGTTCATCTAGAATGGATCCCAGGGCATCAGGGTTTCTTGGGTAACGAGAAGGCAGGGTTTCTTGCAAGGAGGAGAGCACTGTCAGCCTTTAATGGACCGGAACAGGCAGTTGACATAAGTCCGGCTCTGGTTTATAAGTCCTTGGAGGATAATACCTATGAGGCACATTGTCAAAAGTGGACAAGCCTCTCAAGAAGCTCAATCGCCAACCTGCTCCTAAACCTGGGCCTAGCAGGGCGCTCTCCAGTAGCATCTTAAAACTAAAACGCTCTGACATCAGATTCTTATAATATCATATTTAACTGGACATGGGCACTTCAGGCATCATCTACAGAAATTGGGATTGCATAATGGTAATACTCTATGTAGACTTTGCGAGCAGGCAGAAGAAACTGCTAGGCACATCCTATTAGAATGTCCCTCTCTGGAGATTAGGAGAAGATGTCTTCTAGAGGGGCGTAATTGGGATGAAGTTCACTTGTCTGAGCTGGGAGGAGTCACCTTGAGGCTTTGTGGTCCCACAGGAGTGGGTCTCCCAGGCTAAGATAACCGGGGCAGTACAATAAACCTTTGGTTGACTTACAACTGGTTCACTACCAACCCTACTTAATCTAATCTAATCATTGCTATTAGCCAACAGTGTGTGCGAATCTAGTAGTTTGTGAAACACATGCAAATTGTGCCTTTAGCTAAAAAGATAAGGTGCCGAACTCTTTTCCTTTTTTAATAGGAGCGTTTACAGTTTACCATAAATTTCTACCTTAGTTATACATTATTAGCCTATAATGTAGGCCACTAAAATTTAACTGTACCATATTTGCGTCCACTGGTAATTTCAAAACTCACAAACATGAACTGAGAAAGATCAGTTAACGATCTTTAATTCATGTAGCATAAATAAGTTACCTATGACTAGAAGTCCTCTGCTGATCAAATAATAGTAGCAAACTCGTACTTCGTTAATGCTATTTACAAACAATAGATGGGCTTAATGCGGAACTTGTGCAACAACAACTACCGATAGCAGCTTAGGTGGTAAGTGGCTTAGCACTGAGGATTTCAAGTACCTGTAGTTTCCCAGGAACACTCCGTCAGGATTCATCATGGGGAAGATTTTGAATATCACGTGATCTCTCAGAGCAAGGGCCATCGGGTGGTTACTGATGAGAAAGTCTATGATACCTAATGAATAAAAGGTTACAAAGTTTATTATAATATTTTGAGAACAATTAAAAGGCAGTTATCCACTAAACCATATACATTGGTACAGACAGACCTATTCGCGTATTTTTAGAAGGAATATTAATGAACACTGAAATGTACAACAAGAAGACGGCAGTGGCCTTAAAACGCACCTTTAAGGGCCAATTCGTAATATAATTGTGTATTTTGCTTTTGGATTGTTGCCGTAGAGTTATTGGCTAGATTTTACTTTCTGAATCGATGAAAACAACTCCCGTTGCTTTAGAATCTGCCTCTTTAAATTTATTTCAGTTTTATTATTTTGCCAGCATTTCTTTACTTTGACATTCAGAGCACTTAGATTTTAGAAGACCAGAAATTAGATTTAGTTAGTCGTTAATCATGGTAAACATCAGTGGGTATTTAATATACAATTATTTTAACTAGCCTAGGTTTCCTAGGATACAGAATGTAAACAACTGTTTTATTTCAAAACCAATACAACTATTAACAGCTGTTTTTTGTTTACTATACAAAACCATAGAGTAAATAAGGCCAATCTTAAAAAAGGAATTGTAAAATACTAATATTGCATGACAGTATTTCGTCGAATTCAAATTGTAACCGGAGGGGTTAAAAAGGTTTAATTGTCAGTTTAAGGTATCGCTGCCACCAGCAAGAGCTTCAAAGCTCTTGCAATCAAAGGATTGAAACGGATAAAGAGTCAACACGTGGTCACCAAAATAACAGAGTTTAATGGGAAACAGTGAAATAACACGAAAATTACACTTGTAACACTTGAGTTTATAATTAGAAAGTTATTAAATGAAACATGTAGGAAAGTTGGTTAAATTGAAAGTTTAAGAGACATGTGGAAATAGTTAATAAAAATAGATGTTAATAGTTTGATTGAGCTTAGGGAATGAGAGTGAGGAAGATGTATGAACCTCCCACCTAGACTCCATCACCTCACACGTCAGATCAATTGTGATTGGTTACTGTATGAAATGTGGGAGCTGGAGAACAATGACCGGCGTCTAAGTAGCCTCGAACAGGGAGATGAATCGGGGACTGCTTACACGTGGTATTTTTGGTAGCGTTATTAGATGTATAGGCTAAAGGCCTTAATCACACAAAGGAAAAATAAATAATTTGGAAAAACTTTTCTAGTTAGATAGGCTCGTTACAAAATTAGATAAACGTCGTATACTTTTTGTTCACTAAAAAGCTATGGAAAATGTCCGTAATAATATTTTAACCTCATAAATTGAACATATCATCTCATAAGTCGAGCATAAAAGTTCTCCAGCATAAGAGTACTTGTCGATCGTTTCAGGATATATTGAGAGTCCTCGAAGCTAACTATTACAATTTAACTCTTAGGCTTTCGCGGCCGGTGTCACAACTATAATCTAGATCATCCGGTTCACACCGCGTCCACAACTGTTTCAGCCAATCAGTGACTGAAGATGGTACTCCACAGCGAGGCCGAAATATTTCAACCTAACTATGAAGTTTGGGCGTGGTGTGAACCGAAAGAAGATTATAGTTGTAACTATTACAACAGCTACTGTTAATTTTTTAATACTGTAACTATGACAACAGCAATAAATTATAAATTATATTCTCAATTTCTTCTTTAAAATAAGGTCAGAATTTTCCAACCCTTATGGTAAAAGTGTATAATGGAAATCTGAGATAAGCTTTTAAACAACACTTGACATATATAAAACTTCGTTGTTTTAAACATTTCATCCCACAGTGAAGTGACTAGTTGTAATTTGAACATTATACGCTTGAATATAGTTATTTACAGCATACTTTATAGCACTATTTCGTGAGTAGATCGCTGATTTGACGATTTAGTCGCTCACAAACTTGCGTAGGCGTACTGGTGGAAACTTGCCTTGACACACGTAGCTAGTTGGCGTCTCCCCAGGGTGTATACGACTCAAGATCACCACCACTCTTGTCTTCTTCCCGGTGGAAGTCAAGTTTTTGGGATGTGTAATTGTTAGAAGGTCCAATCGACGATTTTGCTGAAAGAAACCAACTTTAAGTGAAATGAAACTTTTCCGTGTTTATATATTAAGTTTTAATTAAAGTATGATGCATCATTTAAAGTAAGAATGTGTAGTGCATTTTTTATATTGTGTTTTAAAACCCCTGTATGAAAATAAAGCCTTTCACGAAATACATTGACACAAATCTATATGCCCTACAATACTTTCAATTTTCATCTCCTAAGCCAGTTATCTCCCGTTCAATAAAAGTAGGATCACAGATATTCAGTCAGAATAAGTCGCATTGTGAGTTATTGGGTCTTACGCCAATATTTATAAGTTACTTATCAATCAGACCATTAATAGTTAACTGTTGTCTAGGTGTGGACCCTAGGTGACATAAAGAACTTGAATGGGAACAGTCATTTGTCTTGGGCAAAGCTCAAAGCTAATGAGTGAGTAGATATTTGTCTGCGCAAAGCTTGAGTGCACTTGCGGCTTGATGGAGGTGAGGGCTCTTCTTGCGGCCTAAGACCTCTAGGTGAGCCTTCAGTGTTATAAGTAAAGACACTTGAATGGGAACTAGTAAACATGTTTGTCTTTCTCAAAGCTAGAAATGAGTAGGAGGCACTTACTACAGAGTGGGCAGACACTTATGCTTGAGGTGAGGGATCTTCTTGCGGCCTAAGACCTCTAGGTGAGCCTTCAGTGTTATAAGTAAAGACACTTGAATGGGAACTAGTAAACATGTTTGTCTTTCTCAAAGCTAGAAATGAGTAGGAGGCACTTACTACAGAGTGGGCGATGAGCTTATGCTTGAGGTGAGGGATCTTCTTGCGCTCTAAGACCTCGAGGTGAGCCTTCAGTGTTATAAGTAAAGACACTTGAATGGGAACTAGTAAACATGTTTGTCTTTCTCAAAGCTAGAAATGAGTAGGAGGCACTTACTACAGAGTTGGAGAGCAGCTCACGCTTAAGGTGAGGGATCTTCTTGCGCTCTAAGATCTCGAGATGTGCTTGACACTTGGAGTACGAGTAAGGGTATCCGAAGGCGAACTGGTAGACATCGTCTTCTTTGTCAAAGCCGAACGTGAGCGTGAGGATGGTGTGGTTGTAGTGATACGGCGACCGGTGGTAGTATACGTGCTTGTTGGGCATGCGTGTCCTGCGACACAAAACTACAGGCAATTTTCCCATCGTGAAACAACTCAACGTGTGAAAACATCCTTATCTGAGGTTTGTATTAAACAAATGTTAATCAACTGTTAAAATGTCAAGTTTATTTTATCTTTAAATATAAACCTTTTTTTCAAATTCAGATTTTGAAAAATTAGGGTGACGACAATTTTTTTATAAATTTGCGTGTGATCATTGATTTTTGTCTCAAGAAGTGTAACGCATGACAAATACTTTCTTGCCAGAAATAATCATTTTACATTAATAAGTACACAATTGACACTCTGGAGTTTATTCATTTATTAATCCTAATGTCCAATTAAATAAAATAGATAGCAATATGTGGTATTGTTTACTGACAATCCTCAAGTATTAGCATAACAAGTTGATGATAGACAAATATTACATGACTGTACAGGGTGAGTTTTAAATGCCTTATTCCTTAACTTTTGAAACAGTAAATATTTTTAAAACCCCTTTAGGGATTGTTCTAATAAAACTCTAAAGTTCGTTTTGACGTACTTTGCGTCGCTAAACCCCACCAAAACCGGGGAGGGGGCGAGAAGACCCCAAGTTTTGAATTAGAACCTCCCCCCTTGTGGCACCTCAAAAGAAAGGGAATTTTAATACAAATTTACACAAAGAAATATTTTGTATATCGATTCGCTGTTTAGTAATATCCATTTAAATATTTCAAGAAATCAGGTTTAAAATGCCACATTTCACATAAATTTTTTAATGACAAATTATTTTTAAATATTCCGTGGGATTATGTTATAGGGCCGTAATGTTTCTCTCAAATGACTGTCAAGAAAAATTTGTCATTAAAACAAAATTGTAGTGAAATGTGGCATTTTAACCTGATTTCTTGTAATATTTAAATCGGTATTATAAAAAATCTAGTCGAGATGAAACAGTTTTCTTTGCGTCGTTGAACGTTTATGAAAATTCCCTTTCTTTTGAGGTGTCACAAGAAGGAAAGGGGATTGTATAAAATGAAATGGGGCCACCAATGGTTTTTGACGCGCAAACTTTAAAATTTTATAAAACATCCCCAAAGGGGTTTTAAAAATATTTCCTTTTTCAAAATTTAAGAGGGGAAATTTAAAACTCACCCCGTATAGAATCTGAACGAGAGAACAGACATTTACAACACAACAAGCAGATACATCTAAACCAAGAAAAACACATTATTCCCCCGTTTAATACAATATAGGGATGAGCAATAACACAAGAAATATTACAAATTAACACTACTAGTATATATTGAGGAACTTGATAATTCCCTAGAAATTAATAATAATAGTAACCGATGACAAAAGAAGGAATGTTATATTGATAACGTTTTTATATTTCAAAACCACACTAACTTATAGTTTTACATGCGGTATAAATAGGTTTTACTTCAAATTGATGATTTCATAACCAAAACCAGTTGCTAAAGTGTATACATTTTAAAAACGTAGTAAGGATTTGTACAACTTGCGCGTATACATACATATACATGAATCTATATACAGAGTGCCAAACAAGTCAGGAATAGACACTATATTATTACACCACTACTAGTACTTTTTACTGCAAATAGAGACCAGAAGTCATCATGAGGGAAAAAAGAAATGAAAATGCCTTTATAAATGGAGATTATTTATACCTATCTTCTACTTAACTTCAACGCGGGGGACGGCCCACGAGAAATTAAGAAAACATTTTGACGAGAACATACATCATTTAGCACACAAACAAAATTGTCATTTTGAGGGCCGGTTCCAAACTCTAGTTGTGCTGGTTTGTTTTGTGTCGAGTACAAATTTTCATACCTCCGGCTTAAACTCCGAGGTGTTTCCCCAACTTATGGGCAGGCACATTTTAGATTAAACCTCGCATCAATTGATTTCGGTAGAAACTAAAAAAACGTGTGTTCGATCAGAGTTGAGGTTATATTTACTGACTCCCAATCTGAAGAAATGGACCTATTTAGCTTAGTTGCAATTTCTATCTTATTTCCGTTTACTTTTCTGCATTCGTATGAAACAACGCTGACACAAACGGGCTACGGCGTCAAACTTGCTTAAACGGTTTTGCATTCTGCTCACCTCCCCTACGTTGATAAAAAAAGGACTAGAGGCATAGAACCTCAATGCGCACTAAAATGTATCCGCAGGTTTCAAGGCTCGATTTCTGTTACTTGCGGATCTCAAAGAATCATTAATCAAATTGAGCGATAAACTTGCAGTTTCCTTCCTCATTCGAAATCTTTCAAAAATTCTTGCTTCTTCCTATCTCACGAAATGATTAAATCTTTCTCTGATTCTCGTAATCCTCCTCCTCAAATTCTAACATTTGACTAATTATGTTCTTAAACGAAACAAAAATGACCATGTTAAAATTTATACGCTATTGGCTTAGTGTTTGTAAGCTTAATCTTATGGCGAGTAGGCTAGGCTTTGATTTAAAATTTGAGGTTAGGTTTTTGTTTATTTCGACTAGTATACAGTTTGTATCAGCGGCTTAAACCACCTGCCGGGGCCAGTTAGTTTGTTCCGGCTAAATTGACGGTACAGATTTTGGGTAAACACCTTCTTGAGTTAAACCCATGTTAAAACTGCTGCTCTCGGTAAACTGACGTTGGGGAAACCCGCCCTGAGGATAGTAGGAGACAAATAATAAAACAACAAACAAAGAAGCTTAAACAACGCTTGGTGTTGACGACAACTTTGTCTGGACGCTGTTAAATATGTCCCAGTCTCAATTTATCAAAATGCTATTTTTAGCTCGTGGAAGAGGAACAGTTTAAAACACTTATTAATGAGGTGTTGATCACTAATTACTGCCCAAAGGCTGGCTGTTAACGTCGTTTCAGTGATGTGACAACAAAGTTAAAAGGTTGTAACAGCGTTAAATGGAAGTTAACGAAACGTCGACTTTGTGGTAGTGGCCTTTATGACGTTATAATAGTTGATACTGCCATATTTACAAGGTGTGCAATTATACATTTTGCAACATACACACAACGTTGTATAATAATTATAGGACGTTGCCAAACTGAAAGTTCTTAGCAAATCACAACATCTTGAGAACGTTAAGTGTTAGCTGAGTAGGTAAAGAGTTTCTGGGGAATCAAACCTGTCACCTCCACGTCAACACGTTCAACTAAGCGCAAATTGGCTGGAAGTTAGACATCTATCTAGCAAGTTTCTCTTCCAACGTTCCTAGAAATCGGATACTTTCTACAAGTTTTCAACTGACGGAACTCTAGACTAGACATATTGTGGATAATTAATAAAGTTGTGTAGTGTGTGGGGTTTGTGGAACAAAACACAATACTAAACGTATATTGAAGCCAAGTTCAACTTAGTGTAATTTGACAGTTTACGGTCTGTGCAATGAGTCCTGAAGTTGAGGCAATCAAAGCGCAATCCTTAGTGAGTACCATAAAGCCTGTAATTGTATGCACGTTGCATTCATTATAAACGAACCAATGCTTATCCCGTGATGTGAATAAATTCCATCGACATCGTATGTAATTAAATTCTTTCATTATGAAATTATACGCAATCGAATGCCTCTCTTCTCTGCCAATCTTAATTGATGAGAAGTTATTATTAAAAGTAGAATAACTGTTGTAGAATGTCGTATTTGTTGTTGGTTTCAAAAATATCTTCTGATAACGAATAGTTTCAAACTTGATACTTTGATCTAAATATCTGTATGGATTGTTTTACGATAAATACCTACCATTTAGGTCGACTCGTGGATTTCACCAGAGGGTCATGCCGTCTCTGAAGCAGACTCTTTTCTTGCTGAAGTTAACTATGTTGAACACGACGTGCTGAAACACAGATCAGGTCGGAATGAGAGTTCTCTTTTCTTGCTGAAGTTAACTATGTTGAACACAACGTGCTGAAACACAGATCAGGTCGGAATGAGAGTTCTTTTTCTTGCTGAAGTTAACTATGTTGAACACGACGTGCTGAAACACCCATTAGGTCGGAATGAGAGTTCTCTTTTCTTGCTGAAGGTAACTATGTTGAACACAACGTGCTGAAACACACATTAGGTCGGAATGAGAGTTCTCTTTTCTTGCTGAAGTTAACTATGTTGAACACGACGTGCTGAAACACACATCAGGTCGGAATGAGAGTTCTCTTTTCTTGCTGAAGTTAACTATGTTGAACACGACGTGCTGAAACACACATCAGGTCGGAATGAGAGTTCTCTTTTCTTGCTGAAGTTAACTATGTTGAACACAACGTGCTGAAACACAGATCAGGTCGGAATGAGAGTTCTCTTTTCTTGCTGAAGTTAACTATGTTGAACACAACGTGCTGAAACACAGATCAGGTCGGAATGAGAGTTCTCTTTTCTTGCTGAAGTTAACTATGTTGAACACAACGTGCTGAAACACAGATCAGGTCGGAATGAGAGTTCTCTTTTCTTGCTGAAGTTAACTATGTTGAACACGACGTGCTGAAACACACATCAGGTCGGAATGAGAGTTCTCTTTTCTTGCTGAAGTTAACTATGTTGAACACGACGTGCTGAAACACACATCAGGTCGGAATGAGAGTTCTCTTTTCTTGCTGAAGTTAACTACGTTGAACACAACGTGCTGAAACACACATCAGGTCGGAATGAGAGTTCTCTTTTCTTGCTGAAGTTAACTACGTTGAACACAACGTGCTGAAACACACATCAGGTCGGAATGAGAGTTCTCTTTTCTTGCTGAAGTTAACTATGTTGAACACGACGTGCTGAAACACACATCAGGTCGGAATGAGAGTTCTCTTTTCTTGCTGAAGTTAACTACGTTGAACACAACGTGCTGTAACACACAAGGTCGGAATGAGAGTTCTCTTTTCTTGCTGAAGTTAACTATGTTGAACACAACGTGCTGAAACACACATCAGGTCGGAATGAGAGTTCTCTTTTCTTGCTGAAGTTAACTATGTTGAACACAACGTGCTGAAACACACATCAGGTCAGGTCTTTCAGGTCGGAATAGTTCTCTTTTTGCTGAAGTTAACTATGTTGAACACGACGTGCTGAACACAAAGGTCGGAATGAGAGTTCTCTTTTCTTGCTGAAGTTAACTATTTAATAAAAGGAACCTAGAAACATTATTTTTAAGAGTGTTTGTTTTACACTTTTTAAAAGATGCTATGGTTATGTCGTTTTGAAAATAATGCTCTTTTTCATTACCAAAATAATAAGTGGGACTATTCGTTTAATTTTCAACGGGACTGACCAACGATTCCTTTAAATGCATAAATCAATAAAAAGTGTCACTGGCTAAGATTTAAAAAATGAATACCTGTGACAGATGTATACAAGCTAAGTGCGTTGATATTCTTCTCACAGAGATATTGCATTCTCTGATGCTAAAGCTTAAAGCTTTGTGATGCTATCCCGTGTTAGATACACTTCAATAGCCTCGTATGAATTTCGTTATCCTTCTTGAACTTTCAACGTGCCATTGAAACGACTTTTAGTTTTTTTCTTCTAAAACCGTAGCAGAAATACTTTAAAATACTTTATCGTGTACTAAATACTTAACAATATCCAATTCACACTTCAAAACTTGTATGACAGTTAATGTATTAACTTTATTTCAAATAGCTTTAATCCTTCCTTGCCAAAGAGGAACAATAATAGTTAAAGCGGTTTGGTTTGTTTTATTAGTATTGTTATTCATTTCATTTGTATGCGTGTTAATTCCAACAAGCATTTGGTTGTTGTAAATTGGCTTATAAATGGTTTAAATATTGTTCAAATATCACCTATATACTCATGAAGTCCTATATACGTACAGTTGTTTGTAAATACAGTACTAAAATTATTAATATTGCAATGAAAATTCTTCATCTTTTAAAGCTAGGCATTACTTTTATTACGTTTTGAAGTTCACTCCTGACCTTTCCAAATCCTCATCATCCGACCATTTTAAATAGGCTTGCCACCGTTTGTTAGCATTTAAACCCTTAATTTTAATCAGCTGTAGAAAAGCGAATTTATTTCTCTAGACGTATAAAGCCGACTCGCTGTTTTGTCTGACTTGATCAGCCAGAAAGGAAAGCCAACTGAGGGGCAAGTAGGGACATCCCCTATTTAAAAGGGTGGCTCCTGATTCAAACCACCACAGGAGGGGTGCACTGCGCTAAGGTCAATGGCCTGCCTCGCTGCCGGGTGATTCATAAATTGACACATTCCCAGTCCGCGGCCGCGACCCCACAACCCCTAGCGTAGCGGCGTTCGGCTCTACTCGGCTATGCTCGGCCAAGCTCGGCACTCCCCGCCAGAGTATTGACCATGCGTGGTTGCTAGACAGCGCAAATCTCATGATAGAAAATGATACGCGGGCTCTTTGGGGCTGATGATTGCGTAAGAAATAGCAGGTGTATTGTTGGACTTTTAAAAGGCTCCTCACTTGTATTCGTAATACGCCAATCGTTCGAGTGCCTCAGTTCTTCAGTGCCTCAGTGCCTCGGTGCCTCAGTGCCTCAGTGCCTCAGTACATCAGTACCTCAGTGCCTCAGTGCCTCAGTGCCTCAGTACCTCAGGTGCCTCTGAGCCTCGTTGCCTCAGTGCCTCTGTGCCTCAGAACATCAGTACCTCGTTGCCTCAATGCCTCAACGCCTCTGTGCCTCGTTGCCTCGTTGCCTCTGTGCCTCGGTGCATCGGTGCCTCAGTGCATCAGTGCCTAAGTACCTCAGTGCTTCAGTCCTTCAGTTCTTCAGTGCCTCAGTTCGTCAGTGCTTCATCGCCTCAGTGCCTCAGTGCCTCGGTGCCTCAGTGCCTTTGTGCCTCAAAGCCTCAGTGCATCAGTGCCTCGGTGCCTCAGTGCCTCAGTTCCTCGATGCCTCTGTGCCTCAGTGCCTCAGTTCCTCGATGCCTCTGTGCCTCAGTGCCTCGGTGCCTCAGTGCCTCAATGCCTCAGTGCCTCAGTACTTCAGTTGCTTCTGTGCCTCGCTACCTCAGTTCTTCAGTGTCTCAGTGCCTCAGTTCCTCAGTACCTCAGTACATCAATGCCTCAGTGCCTTGCCGTTACGTGCACTCTTGCCACATTGCATGCTTCTCCCGACACGATACTTTGTATTGATCATCAGCGTTCTGAATAATAAAACACTTAATCAATGTCCAGCCCGCACTAATCACGTTGTGAATCTCAGCCCTCCCACTTTGTGGAACCTATTATACAAGTGGCTCAAGCTACCTCCTGGTTTTGACAGCGTGCAGTGAAGCTGTTCGATTAGTCATCAAAATAATGTTTCCGGTTGGATTATTTGATGAAGTGTTACGGCAACCTTCCAGAGCTATTTTTAATTCACAAAACGTGACTAGTTATGCTCTGATTGGTGAGACTTTCGGTATAGGGTGAATTCCCTACAAGGTGACTTCCAGTCGCCTCTCTAAGAGTGGTCGGTGTCTCAAGTTGAAGTTTGGCTGGTCATTTGTCACCCGGCCTTCCACGAGGGTACGGAGAGAGTTCACACCGGGATAACTAAGAAGCCACCCGTTTAATTTTGGAACCCCCTTCTCTTGTATCAGGTTATCTGCACAGGTATATAGCCAGTCAGTCCCAACTGACAAGAAGTAGACTACATTTCAACAGCGCCTCATGGTTTCTTCCCGTTTTACCTACGACTTTACACTCTGGGAGCAAGCTTTTAGGTCATAGCTTGTCAGAAAACCACCGTAAACTCGCACAGACCATGACTTCTAACAAGGATTGTCAACTTACAAAATCTGCGACTTGTAAATTGTTTACAAATGTGCAACTACATATTATATAGCTTGATATGACACAAACTATCCAATGTAGTTAAAGCTTGTTGGGGAAGGGAGGGGCAGAGTTACTGATAGAAGAGAACGTTTCATGAGGTTGAGAGGATTTACGCGTTCCCTTGGCGAGCGCCGTAAACTGAGAAACAACTGCGACAGAATGTTAAATTGAAACAAAATACTTTTCTATGTATTGGATACATTGGATTCAAATCTGAATACAATATTATTGATTTTTTTTTTAAAGTGTATTCTTCTTTTCGTGTAGCGGTGTTCACATAATTTGTTGCTTGAGGCCATGTTCATTCAATTATGATTTTATGCGATATTTAATCTAAAATTTCAGGAAATTGGAGAATACTTGTTCATAGAACATCATTCAATCAGAGTAATAACTTTCAAATGTTCACAGCATATAAATAATGGAAACATGTGTACAAGTTTCAAATCAATTACAATTGTTATACATGCCATATAGGTACAGTTGTACACGCAACAAACCATTGGCTTAGTTATGTTTTGGGTATGAAAAGGGTGTTAACGATTATATAGTATACTTTCTAAAGATAACTAATAATTAGCCCGTGTCGAATGAGTATCGACCACCAGGTGGTTATTGGTTGTGTGGTTTGGTCAATCACAAGTTGGGGAAAGGCCTGTGGAATGTGAACAGGCTATCCAGCTATGATTAGCGGTTAGCACACTAATTATGAGTGAGTTACAATCAGAACTTTATTTATCAATGGATTTGTTTTCATAATTCAGTCGGTTAGCCTTTGTTCATAATTAACCAACCACAGATTGTAACACTCTCTTAAACCATAACGAAGCAAACCTGCCGTAATTCACAGTTTATAGTTGTAACGTGTTAACAGTTCTCTACAGTATTTGAAACATTATATGCCACGTGGCTGACGATGGATTGTCAGTGCATCGTGAAGGGTGTTATTCGAGAACACAACCGATAACGTGTTGAACTTCTGCAAAACTAGTAGGCCACTAATCTGCAGAACAGGTTCTGGCTGCATGACCAGACTGAGGGTCCATTTATTCGATGCACCGTCATTTTGACCGGACCGTTGGTGTTCAATGCTGATCAAAGCAAAGATGAGTCGTCTTATCGACCGGTAGAAAGCACTAACGGCAAGGGGTGACTGAGTTATTGTTGCACTAGCTGAGAGTACCCGCGTTTATTTACTTCGCTTGTTTAGTTGAAAATGGAAAACTCGGGGCTTTCATTTGTTTAGTTTACCATAGTTTATTTTACATTTATCTGACCAACCATGTTTTAAATCAAAATATATTTTAATAAAACTCCGTGGCTGCAAAGTTTAAATTTGACCAAAAAGTTTTAAACAAAACAGTTGGAAAACTCCTGTTTATCATTTATCTTAGTTTAAATCCAAAAAAACCATTTAGTTTGCCTATTAGTTCACCATCTTCTCCATTTATAAGTGTTGGAAAACTACCTCATAGTACAACATTTATTTTAATTTATCATGACAAACCACATAAGTTTTAAATCCAAAAGGTAACTATTTTGTTTAGTTGAAAATGGAAAACTACATGGCTATAGAACAACCTCTTACATGAATGTTACATTATGAGATTGAGCGTGCAGCGGCGCGCATCAATCCAAAAAACCATTTGCTTGTAGAAAATTAAATTTTAAAGCCCTATGGGCTGTCAAAAGTTAAAATGTATTGCCCAATAGTGGATTTAAACTCCAACGGCCAAATTGTACGAATTTAACGACTTTGAACAGGAAACTGCGTTAGTGCTGGTATCGTTTGCATATAATGTGGAACCAATAGGAGATTCACCTTCGCACAGTTCATCTACAAAACTCTCAGCAAGTCACTAACTTAGAAACTAACCTTTCTGTAACTGCAAGTTGAAAATTCAATTATGGACACGCAAACTAATTTGGGAAGTATACGAACATAATGGTAAGAATAGTTATTAATTAAAAGAATAAATTAAGCTTATAAGGATTCGTCTCCGATTAAAATTTGTAAGTAGTTTGATTGAATCGGTTTCAAAAGTATCTGTCGATAGAATAAAACTAGGTAATGGAGATTTTATCGAATTCTTTCATAATAGCAGATACGATTTACGAGAAAATTACCAAAGCACGATCAAACCAATCTTCATGTAATAATAATAATAGTTTAAGCTTTGGTATAGAGTCGACTTTTTATTTGTCCAATGTGTGGATGAAGTATTTGAGGTTATAGAGAACTTAAAATTAAAAGTCATAAGGTTTTGATATCATTAGTGTAGTTTTGGTAAAGCTTACTGGACATATATTATGTCCTGTTGTTGCTAATTTTATCAATTTAAGCTTCTCATCTCGTACTTTTGCTGAAGAGTTAAAGTTGTGTCAATATATTAGAAAAGTACATATGTTTCATTGGACGATTTCCGTTCAATCAGCTTGCGTTAATTGTTTTCTAAGATCTTTGAGAATTTGAAGAGGATACAACTATTTGAGCATTTGTTCATAAGAACCGGTGTGATTTTGAAAAAGGCAGATCTACTGAGGACGTTCTTACCAACGATACAGATACGAGCTATTTTATGTTTAACAAAGATGAAAGTCCAGTGAAATTTTCATTCATTTCAAAAGAAAGCCTTTGACTTGGTAGACCACTCGATTAGAACTCTGACCAGAAACAAGTAGTTTACTTTTCCACCGGCCACACTACTGGCACCAGTGACCAGTTACTTCTGAGTTTGTTTCCTGTAAACTATTGTATCTTTTTGCTGGTGGATTAAATAATTTATTCAGTTAAACTATACGTGAAGATAAATGACGGTATAATTTCACAAGGTACGGTATATGAAAAGAGAGTACTTACTCTACACTCTACAGTAGGGTGAGAGTTTAAGCCTTGAGTGCCAGCTGCCTTTAATTTATTATTTTAATATGCAATGAGCAGTTGGGGAGGGGAGGGGTGTTGAGCACAGAGCAGTGCAGTGCCGGCGAGGGGGGAGGGGGTTACGGTCAAGGGATCGCCAAAGCAGGCCAACCGGAGAAAACCATACTGTCGGAGTAGAAGCGTATTCTCTTGTTTTGGTGAACTATTGTAATTAATTTTAGCTATTTGTTTGCTCCTAATCGGACAATTTTTTTATTCGTGGGTTTAGAACAATCATATTAATACGCCTATGTTAATTTATCTCGATTTGCGTGCTTAAATTATCTATGTAAAACCCACAGAGAAAGCCTAAAATTGCTCGAACGGGACTGTGAGATTTTTTTGGTTTGTATACTCGTACATTTAACTCAAAATGTCAGCCAACAGGTTCCCACGCTGAAAAGTTCATGCTATAAAAAGCTGAGAAGTCGAATCTCGATAAAGCTCTTTGTGAAAAAGCGAAAACGCATTCATCTCTTTGTTGGTCTATTTTTGCAAGAATATTCGCGTCACCGGTGTGTAAGCAGATTACCTCTGCCTCTGCTGTATCGCGCCACGATCACTTCTACTATCACTCACCGTACAACCTCCATTCACCTTCAGTCACTACAAACATCCATTCATAAAATCTTTCTCCTCGAATATTTCTCTCAGCATTTCTCTGAGGTTAGTAGACCGATGTTATTTTTGTTTCGACATTTCACGGAGCAGTCGGTCATAAGTGGTACAGAAATACGTTTATGAGAGAATTATTTTCTATAAAATACATTATTCGTGAATGGTCATACCAATAGCCAGTGATCAGTAGTGTTTGATATATAGGGTTTACAGGCGACTGGCGTGAATCTGATTGAATATGCCATAGCCATAGGCAGCCAGGTGTGACATGCACGTGTGCGTGCACATAGACCACATGCCACTCGTGCGTCGGACGCTACGTTACACGCGACCACTGGCTACCAGGCTACCGGGCTACCGGGCTACCAGGCTACCAGGCTACCACTACTTAGGCTACCGGGCTACCAGGCTACCAGGCTACCAGGCTACCAGGCTACCGGGCTACCAGGCTACCAGGCTACCAGGCTACCGCTGGCTACCAGGCTACCAGGCTACCGGGCCAGGCCACTTACCAGGCTACCGGGCTACCAGGCTACCACAGGCTCGGGCTGCAGGCTACCAGGACTGGCTAGGCTGCCAGCAGGCTACCAGGCTACCAGGCTACCAGGCTGTCTACCAGGCTACCAGGCTACCAGGCTGGCTACCAGGCGACCACTGGCTACCAGGCTACCGGGCTATCAGGCTACCAGGCTACGAATGCTTGAGCCGAAATTGCGTAGGCCTGCAATAATATCTGTTTTTTTAGGATATTAAAACACTACATGTACATTTAACTACCACTGTTCTAGTTTAACTTGTTACCAGAGTGTCAAATCAAAAGGTTTATTGCGTAGAAACATAAATATGTTATAGCAATCGCCAAAATAAAAAAAGAACTAAAAGTTTGCAGACACCCACTATATTAAGATCCTCGTCAAAAATACAAAGTTACATTCATTTAAAAAAGTTCTCAGTCACTACGAATTATTCTACTCTTGCCTTATAGTGTTAATCAGTCAGTCACCGAGTATCCCAAGTGTGAGCCATAAACTCGTCTGTACTGTAAAACGTCCCTGAAACCAATGCAGATTTCAGACGAATTTTAAATGCCTTGGGGATTGTGGTGTTTTTGATCGAATTTGACAGTCTGTTGACAAATTTAACTCCTGTCTGAGATGGCAAACGTTCATAAACCACCGTTATGTGTCTCTCAGTTTGGTAGTTTTCCTTCTTTTCCTACCATAAGAGTGTATGTCAATACCTCACATGGGCGTCTCTAGAGTGTAGATGCAGGGTGTGTCAGTAAAACTATTCAGCAGGTGCACTATACTATACTCGTAAGTAGCAAAACGTATTTGATTGAGAAGTTAGTCAGAGTAGCCTTGGCCGATGAAGAAAAGAACTAATTCCAAAAGGACAAAACAAATCTGGGCACAAAGAAAAGCTTATTTTCAAGACGGCTCGTACTTCTCGTGATCCTATCGGGCCTTTACGTGAATAATGTACGTAAATAGTTCTAAGTCAATTATAAAAGTGTCGTTTCTTGGTAATCATGCGAGCTTCTCGTGTTATGAAAGGTTCTGGTACGAACTTGTGTACTTCTGGACATTTCAAGCCCTATTTACTATAACTAGCAAGTAAATTAATCTGAAACGTTTTAAACTAGAACTATTTTGTCTTTATAAAAATATGCTAAACTTGTTTTGAATGTGAGTTTGGTTTATGCAACATCCCGATTAACCTTGAATGGTACAAACTTGTCGATGCAATATTAATGGTTGATAATAAAACAGTTTAGTTAGCTCTTCTTTTTCTTTCGTTAAATTTATTTGTTTTCTTGTCCCAAAAAATGCAGCATTAGGATCCAACGTAGCACGAAAGAAAAAGTCAAAAGTTCAAAATAACTAAAACATAGAGTAATTTCGCAAATAAATCATCATTTTAAGACCGTCAACATAGAAATTGATGGGTTTCCAAATTTATATTTTCCAAAATTTTAATGGAATGGTAAACTTGTTCACTTTGTTATTTTCTTTTCTTACTTAAACAAAACAAATTCTGGACATTTGTGTATTTTTCAACTGAATAATAGTATAGGGTAAATACTATTACCCTAAGGGGTAAATACGATTATTTAGTAAGGGTAAATACGAGGTCATCCAGAAAGTAAAGAACGTTTTGGCATGGTCAAATAAAGATATCAACACTAAACTTTATTTACAAGTGCATAGAACCTTCCTCTACTTTTCTACGCAGTCGCCATGGATTTCAAGACACTGGTTTTAACGTGGGACCAGTTTTTCCATACCCATGTTCTACTCATTTGCCGCCAAAACATGAGCCAGGATTTCTTAGCTTCTTTGAGTTCCTTATCGTAAGCAAACTGTTTGTTACCCAAAAAATCCTTAAGCTTTGGGAATAAGTGATAATCACTCGGCACCAAGTCAGGGCTGTAGTCGTTTCTTTTCTTGGCATAAATTAGACATGGATTAAGCCATTTCGATCCCAAAAAAACAGTTGCCATGACTTTTCGAGTGTTTAAATTTCACACTTTACATTTGGCGGGTTTTCAATTGTCGATGCCATTATTAATCACTGTGGACACGAGACGCGTAATCACACAACAACGAACCTACACTCAAACTGAAGAGGAAGAATGTAGCTAGCAGCTGCACGCGCGCTCGTAGTGGTGAGGGGTGTGCGCGGCGCGTGATGCGCAATCGTTCTTTACTTTCTGGATGACCCTCGTATAATAAATGTAATTAACGAACCATTTTTAAAGATTAAACCATTTAAATTTATTTGTCATTAAAATTTAAAAATACATTCCGTCGGTCGGAGGAAATTAAAATGATTTGTCTGGGTCACCTTACGACACGGAAGAATGGCAGTATATCAGGGATATTATGGTTAATGTGTTTATTTGCAATGAATAGCACTAATGGTAATAATGGCGGAAAGAACGTACCCAACAACCCTGTTCTATTTATACTTGATGCTCAACAAGTACTGCAACAAGGCAACCAGATAATAGTAACACGTCAATAGACGACAAACGAGTCGAGGTTGACGACGCATTCACAGTCAGTCTCAATGTGAATTCTGCATCGCGTTACATACAAATTGTTTCTGCAATTAAGGGAAGGCTTTGAAAATCAGTACTAATGAGAGCTTCATTCATGCACAACTCCCAACTGCTAATCTAAACCTATATACTGATAGTTATAATTCTAAGAATGCTTGCATAAGGTCTATTGTATGTTTGACCTGTAAGTACTCCCTTAATCTAACCCATCCATGTTTATTTCACGTTTCCTTAAAATCAGACGAAATTTGTTGTTTTTAGAACGTTAAACCCCTTTTTAGTTTGAAAAGTTTCCCCCAAAAAACCCCCGCTGATTTTAAGGACTTTGGTCTTATAAATCAAATGCAATATTGATTAGTACATACATACTTACCATATAACGCCTGAAACCCAAATTTCGTGTATTGAAAAATCTTTATAACTTGTTGCAGTAATGAAAAAGAAGATAATTAAAGATAGTTGCCTGCCCACTCCCACTTATGTTCAATATAACAAAGACAACCCTAGCACAGGCTACGCCTCTCAAGGTGACTAATGTTTCTGAAATGTAATATAAATAAGATATTGTAATAGTTGTCTCAAGCATTCATTAAAAGTTTGAAAATTAGTTTTGTAAGTTTTTTTCATTTACATGACAGCTACAGGAAAACCCCAAAACAACCATCTTGACATACAGAAAAATTACAATTGTTGATGAAAAAAACATTAACCGAAATAAACTATATACTAGCCACAAGCAGTAATAATATATACAAGCGGTGGACTTATAACAACAATATTAACATGAATATAAATTAAATTATACAATTGAACAAACAAATAAGAAACAAAAATACAGTGTACTCCATTTACTATTCTAAAATAAACATGACCTTCTTGATCAAATGTTTAAGGCTACCATAGCTGTAATAGTTAGCTGTAGTAGTAAATGTAGCGTGTAATATAAGTTTTCAAATCAATGTAATTATTTAATTGTATGTATTTGATGTAGCATGTATACATTTCAGAAATAAACTTTCTTTCTTTTCTTTCCTTTTTTATTTTTAATTCAGCTCCTTTCTGCGTCATTTATTATTAATTGTAGTCCAACTAAATTTTAAAGGTAAAGCGCATATGTACTCTTACCATGTGAGTTACGTTATTGTTGCAGTTATACGTACACAATTTCCCATGAAATCAGCATGTATTTAATATAAAAGTAGGAGAGTTAAATTCGAGTCTCTGGGTGCTCGAAGTGTTTAAACATCAAAGGTATTGAATGTAAACCATAGCAATATCTACACACAGAGGCGGATCAATGGGGGGGCTAAAGGGGCCCCAGCCCCCTTGGAATTAAATGTATAGTATATAAAATGATATTTTGGAGAGAAGGAATAGGTGCATTGTATACATTTGTAGGTATAATAATTCCACAAAATGTAGCAAAATAAAACTAGTAAACCTTTTAAAAATAAATTTTATATTCATAATATTCTATACATTATAAAATAATATAATATATATTTTAACCCTCTAAGTAGCAAGCGGTGAATGTGGGAACCTTGAATATTCGCCGTTTGAGCGTACGCCTAGTTTTCATCGCTCTACTTTTGCACCAATTAATATCTTTTTAAGGCAAAGTTAGTAAGGTTAAAATCACAATTAAATCACGCATTTTAAAATGTATGCATATTCTTACTAGTTATAGTCGGGCAAATAAGGCTATAGCCTACTGAGGCACATGATTAATTTCGTCTGCTCATTAAATTGTCTTTATCTGTCAACCTTGAGTAAGTAAGAACATTGAGTAGTCGAGTGATTGATACTATATTGGCCATTTTCTGTTCCCGTAATAGTTTTGTAGTTAAGTTTTATCTTTATCGTGCTGAATATTGTTCAAATTGAGTTTTAGTACATTCTGTTGTTATATTTCGTGGGTAAAAATACTATATGCATTTATGGCTATCAGATCGTTCACCTGACCTGAGATACTTAATTCCGGATGAACTCATAACATTATAAATAAAGCTCAAAAGATAATTTCTTTATAATCTGATAAAAATCCTATACAAAATCGTCAAAAACTCAAAAACAACTGCCACTCAAGGAAGAATGACCGCCGCTAGAGGGTGACTCGTGCGGTGCAGGTCTACTGTGATTATCGCGCACCGGTTCTGAGTTATTTTAAACTCCGCAGAAGGAGGGGTGCAGACATGATTCTTTAGTTTAAGTCTTTGACAAGTGTCAGTGACGTCACAACACGATTGTAGGTTTGTTATACCGTTGCTCTATTTTGGCGAATGAGTGCCAGCTTAATTTAATTTTTATCAAGATTGTAGGCCTACTATTTAGTCAGATATTTGCATAATTTATACAGTATATTTTATTTATTTAGCATAACCACCCGGCAAGCGGGAGACCCGGGTCCAAGTCCCGGTTTGGTCCAAACATTTTTGCCTTCAAATTTCTTCAGTAATTATTTCTTTAGATAGATAATGCAAGTATTCGCAACACTACCTATAACGACCGCTATAGCAGAAAGAAGTTTCTCTTCGTTGAGATTGATAAAAAGTTATCTTACATCGACCATGGCTGAAGACCGCCTTAATGGATTAGCTTTGCCATTCATTCGCAAAGAAAGAACCATTGCTGTTGACAAGGTCCTGAATAATTTTAGTTTGACGAAGTCAAGACGTATGCCACTGCAAGACTGGGCTACTGACTAAAAATTAAACCTATTACTCTGTGTAAATGTTAAATAAGGAGTAAAAATATTACATACTGTCTTTTGAACCGTATATGTGCGTTTTTTTTTCATTTTCAGAAAGTTTTTTGTGTTTCTTCTATGAAGCTGAATGTAGCAAGTGAAAAATATTTTGGAACAACATTTATAACAATTTAAAACAAACTTTGAATAACTTATCACATATTTTAAACTTGTTAAAACAAATTTTTGATAATTGTAGTATAATAATAACCATTTGCAAAACATATTTATTTCAACAGGCAACAGAACCAAGCCGTACAAAATCCCTGGATCGTGCAACCTCCTTATAATTCCATAGTACAAACCTCCATGTTCCTCGGTCAGCCCCCTCGGATAATTCCTGGACCCGCCACTGCATACACGTCAAATGGGCAAAGGACGAATTGTAAAGTAAGTATAAATGACCTATTAAAACGGAGTTTTCCTCTTCATCGTCAAAGCACATGCGTAATTAGTAGCTATTTAAAATTCATTATCAGGCAACCCCTAAACCATCACTTTTACCACATCAATAGCGCTTAAGAGCCACATAGTTCTTAAATTTGTAATGCAATTCTTATTTGGTTTATTTCTGGCATTCAACTTATATAATTTAGAAATCGCTTCATCCAACTATAGTTGGTTTTTAGTTTTCTGAGGCCTTTCAAATACAATGTATTTATCTTCAGAGTGTATGATAAAACTCAAAACAACAATGATAGAACCAATAAACTATTTCAAAAATATCTATGAAGGTGAATCGGTAACCGCAAAACACTGTTTAGAAACCGGACACCACTGTAACGAAGTCAAGTTGTTACAAGAAGTGCAGAACCCGAGATATCTTGACGCAGCAGAATCCCTTCATACTCGTACACACAAAATTCAAAATTTTCTAGTCAACAACGAACCAGGCTTATTTCAAAGTTCTCCTTTCCTCAAATTATTTTAACTAACTCTTTACAGTATGTCGATACAATCTTTATCAATGTATATTTGTAATTTTATTTTCTAAAAACTATTTGAACTTTTTTAACTTATGTGTTTGTGCACAATATGTTTAATTTAAATTATTTGTCCTTCAGTTTGTGTGCCTCTCACAAGACAAATACATTGCATTTGAAAAGCCACAGAACATTAAAGCTAATTATTATATATGATGTGACGTAATTTGTAAATTATGTACAATTTAATAAGAAAAGCTTCATTCCTCCTTTCAACCTATACTTTTTTGAACAATAGTGTTAGTTTTTCGTGAGTTATGTGCTGCTGCATGAGTAGTTTATGTATTGTTGCATGTATTGTTGCATGTATTGTTGCACGTATTGTTGCACGTATTGTTGCATGTATATTTGCACGATTTATCTATCTATAGCACAAAGTGCTGTACTTTCAGGCTAGTTCCTTGGCAACAGGTGTATTAAATAATAAATGTGATTTATTTTCGATTCTAAACTTAAGTGGTTATTCATAAAGTAAAAAATATTTTTGGATAAAAACCACTGAAAATGTTTTATTTATTTAACTATAAAACGTATCGTCTAAACTGTATTAGACATCTTCAGTTAAATTGCAAAGAAGAGTATATATATATTACATATATATTATATAAAACATGTAAAAATATAAAATAGTAATAAAGTTAAAATAATTTTAAATTTAAAATTACTCATACCTATTTTAACTTTGAATTGTTTATACTTCTATACATTTTTATATTTTGACATGTTATATATATATTATACTCTTCTTTGTCTTCAACTGAAGATGTCTAACACAGTTTAGACGAAACGTTTTGTGTTTAAATAATTAAAACATTTTCGGTGGTTTTATCCAAAAATATTTCTATATTTAATAAATGTGATTTGTTTGCACAAAATATTTAGGTTCGTAGTTAAATATACTGTTAAAAAAGTATATTTGACTAAATAAAAATACTGCAAATGTTAAACAAAGTCTTTAGTTACTAAAATCCTAACTGAATCCGAAGGTAAAAGCTAACACAATGTTAAGTGAATGGAGATATGAATAGGATACTGCAATAGCAACAATGAAAGTCCTCATCCAATATAAGAGCATGACGAACCAGTGATTAATTAAACTGCTCTTGCTATTCATGGATTTGCATTCACTCTCACTGTTCTCTATTTATACAATATCCTGTTTCGAACTGTGTTTCAAAATAATACGCAGTCTTCAATTATTTTTTTATTCCGCTTATGATATTATAACGTTAAATTTAAGCGAATATTGTCTTCTTTTATAAGTAATAGTATAATTTCCGTGTTAAAGTTTGAAGTACTATTATCGAATTTCCTTTAGATAAATGAGATATTCCTGCCGTCGGCATGGTTAAGACCAAGACCCTGGACTATGTTTGAGCAACGATCCTGACCCCCAGAACACGTTTTGAGCATTTTTCACACTTTATATACATATGTATATATTTGGGAAAATTGTTCACAGAAAGGGTTACTTTTAGTATAATTCTAATAAAGAAGTAAGCGATGAAGTACCCTGAATTAACATTTTAATCACACGACTAGTTTCAGGACTGAGCCCATTATCAAGTGTATACAAACATCGTCTAGTACATCAAGGTTACAACAAATACAATTCTAAATAAACACTTATGGAAAAGTAATTGTTTTACGCAGGTGATGAATAATTTTGTCCAAATAAAAATTTTAGTTGTTGGTTGATTTGTGCTATTTTTTTATATTACTGGTATGAATGTATTCGAAAATTGAATTTTGTTTGTTGCGTGAGTAATAATTAATATGTTTGGATCTGCTAATTTGTTGAGGTAAATGAGCAAATCCTCTTTGCAGTCCACGAAATCTCCTTTCTTCTCAAAATCCAATATTTCCATATTCTCTCTCATACCTGTGTAGGAATGGTTGGATTGAAGTAAGTGTTCAGCAAACGACGATTTCACTGACGTTTTAGTGCTTGAAGATGCTCCTTGAAGCGTAACTTAAATAATAAAAAATAACATACCAGTAATATAATAAAATAGCACAAATCAACCAACAACTAAAATTTTTATTTAGACAAAATTATTCATCACCAGCCTAAAAGAATTACTTTTTCCATATATGTTTATTTAGAACAGTATTTGTTGTAAACTAGATGTAGGCCTATTAGACGATGTTTGTATACACTTGATAATGGGCTCAGTCCTGAAACTAGTCTTGTGATTGAAATGTTAATTCAGGGTACTTCATCGTTTACTTCTCTGGTTACCCAAGAAACCCCCAGGACATCAGGGTTTCTTCCATTCTAGATGAACAATATTTAATCTAGAAAGGGCGCAGATGTCGTTTTAATTAACTGTAGTCAAACCGTTGCTCAAATTCAATCAAAAGTGTCCAGATTCCAAAGGCGCACAAACACGCCTAAAACAAATCTTGGTCGCAAAGCGGTTAACAGTACAGACGAGTTTATGACACATAACTGGGATAACGAAGAATCCACCAACCTACAATACAATACGGTTAGAGAGAAACAGTTTGAATGAATGGGAGAGAGAGATTAAACGGAATGTGCGAGTATATTTGAACTTCAATATCAGAACGCATGGAACGTTTTAGTGCACACCTCAATGACTGCATAACATGTCCAATTGTTTCCGCAATTAACTATTAATTGAATTACTTGTTACAGTTTATCTAAGATCATTGGAATTCCTATCATTCGGAGCACCAATTATCCAGACCATTAGACTAAAAGGGGAATATCAGTTTTAAAATATGATAGAATGGGCTTTCCTGAAGAGAACTGAGTGTGTTCAGAACGAGTTTTAGCTACATTGAATATTTCTTGATAATTATTTATTCTGTGAAATGATAAAGCATTTGATGAAAGATGATCCGGATATTAAAAAAACTACTGAATTATCTATAACTATTTCACTGTTTACTATGACGGTACTTAATGTTTGTTAACAGTCAGCTAATTGTTTCTGTAATTTTGATCGGTACGTGGACTTGAAGATAAAACACACACTTCGGGCTCGAGTTCTGACGAACAACATATTTATCACAAGTGAGTTAAGGTTTTAGAGTTTTATTTCAATTTCATTAAGTTTAATCTAACCAAATCATAAGAATGCCACATTTAAACAAACAAATTTGGTTATTTTTACAAATCAAACTTATATTTTCAGCATATCAACGAAAGAGTTCATCAAATCTATGAAATGTACATAGTTTGTTTTATGCCCGAGAAAATAAATTTTAAATATTCAAATCAGTTTTAATAACGGCTGATGTTCCTGTAGTGTGTCTTAAGAGTAAATACAATTCGCACGCAACTCCATAGCTCATCACTCTGGTGGCACGGGTTCGATCCCCGCAGTCACCACTTGCAATTTGTTATGTGACTATACGGTGACGCTAGGTTAAAGGTCGAGGTTGAGTGGTAGAGAGGATTTTGTAGTCCTAACTTCACCTCGTGAAACAAGACGAACTTAACTGGTTTTCCACGGATGTTTACATTAAATAAATAAATAAATAAATATTTTATTGCGTTAAACATATACATGTTATGCAACCGTCATAGTGTTAAGTATATAAAATTTTGCATTCACACACATCGAAATCCCATTCAAACATACAGTATTTGCATTCACCCAATTCCCATTCACTGAATTTGATCCACTCTAGCCTTGGTCCGTGGTCTGTTTACGCGGTGCCCCAGTCGTGTGCCATAAACTCGTTTATATTATAGAATGCTTCTGCGACCAAAATTCTTTTCAAAGTTTTGAATGCCTTTGGCATTGGTGCACTTTAATCGAATTTGGGAGTCTGTTGACTAGTTGAACTCCACGAAGGCAACGTTCATGAGCTACCGTCCGTCTCCCAGTTCGGTAGTTCTCCTGCTCCCTGGTTACGTAAGAGTGGATATCACTCCTCTTAGGGTCGCATTTTGTCTGAAAAAGGCAAGTTTCCAAAATGTAGAGGCAGGGTAATGTCAACAGTTTCAAATTTTTGAAGGCTGGCCTGCGACTCTCCATTGCAGCTTTGCTATTGTTCTGACTGCTTGTTTTGAAGAATGAAAATTCTGGAAAAGCCTAACTGGTGCCGTCATTACCAGTTGGGCAATATTTGTCGCATTATAGAACATTAGTCGCTAAATACCGGTATGGCAAATAGAGACACTTAGTACGTCTTAACGTGTTTAGCACTTAGTAATTATTCAGCTAGCGCGTCGTTTATTTATCTCCAACGGCATACACAGAGTTTACAAGTTGAATAATATGGTTGAACATTGTACAAATCGTATAAGATATAGTTGAACATAAGCGATGATGATATTAAATGTGACAAAGTGTGGTTTGAATGTGCATGAAAATGACATACATGTAACTAATGGTGAAGATAAATTGACAATGAAATAAATAATGTAGCCTACAACAACGTGAATATGTACAGTAGATAATAACAAGGAAATATTTTCAAAATCCCGTCGGGTAATGCTTTTATTGGACCCTGAAGTTTGTTTTGACGTACTTTGCTTCACCCACCTCCCCCCTCGAAAACCGGGACGGGGGAGGCTCCCCAATTTTAATATAGAAACCCCCTCTTCTAGCACCTTAAAACAATAATAATAATACGTTTAATGTCACATTTTTACAATATAAAACTGTTTCTATGACAAGAAACAAAAGAAAGTTAAACGAAACAACAAAGAAAAAAACAATATGTTAACAAGAAAGTCCTACGACCACTGGTAAGACCTTGGAAGGGAAGTGTAATTTAAATAATTTTCAATCAGCTATCCAAAATTCTTGTACGCTATAAAACGATTTTTGAATCAAATATTTTTTAAGGTTATTTTTGATTGTATATACATCGCAGTTTTTTATATTGTCAGGTAATTTATTGTATAATTTTCGGCCGGCTTCGATAGGAAGCTTATCATAAACATGGAGTCTGTGATAATTTGGCCTAATTGATTGGTTTCTAATATTGTATGTATAATTTGGTTGCTGGTCAAAGGAAAATTTTGATAAAAAGAACAATACCGTGTCAAAAATGTATTGAGACGGTAAAGGTAAAATTGATAAAGTTTAAATGATTCCTTGCAGGAATCACGATAATTAAGACGAGATAAAATTCTCATTGCTGTCTTTTGCAAAACAAAAACTCTTTGGGTTTTTGTTTCAGAGCAGTTACCCCACAAAGAGACTCCATAAGAAATATGGGGATGAATTATTCCAAAATATGCTAATTTTAAAACATCTTGAGTACAATAAAATGACAGCTTCCTTAGTAAAAATAAGCCCTTAGATACTTTATTACAAACTGAGTCTATGTGTTGATCCCATGTCAGTTTTTTATCTATGCATAGACCCAAGAATTTGACGCAGTCAGTTTCTTGAAGGGAACTATTATTTATCTTGAAATTAAATTTATGGCTATTTTGATTGAATCCAAAATTAATGTAGTATGTTTTATTAAAGTTGGTACTTAAATCAAGATGTTTGAAGTACTCAACGCAATTGTTAGTTACGTCAACGGCAAGTTTTTGAAGATCAGCAGAGCTGCTTTCATTAAAACTGAGTGTCGTATCGTCAGCATACTGGATAATATTGCAGTTGCTTTTGCCTGATGTAATTTCTTTGCATTTGTTTACATATAGAATGCAAATTAAATATTAATGCAAATTCGGCGACGCAGAGACAGATTTTTTATCTCGAGTCGTTTTTTGTAATACCCATTTAAAGATTACAAGAAATCAGGTTTAAAATGCTACATTTCACATACATAATTTTTTATGACAAATGTTTCTTCTAAATACCCTATGAGATTATGTTATAGGGTTGTGATGTTTCCCTCAAAGAATTTTCAAGATAGATTTGTCATAAAAAGCTTTATGTGAAATGTGGCATTTTAAAGCTAATTTCTTGCAATCTTTGAATGGGTATTACAAGAAAAATACTCTTGATAAAAAAAATGTCTTTGATTCGTTGAATTTGTATTACAATTTTCTTTTTTTGTGGTGCCACACAGGGGTTGTATTTAAAAGTTTGGGGCCCACTATCTACGAAATATGCGTTACTGTAATTCGCAATGAGTTCGACTCTCTGAGATATACTCTATGGAGATATACTCTATGAGATATACTCTATGAGATATACTCTATGAGATATACTCTATGAGATATACTCTATGAGATATACTCTATTGATATACGATCTACACAACGAAGGCAGATCAAATTGTTTCCATAGAATACAACGTAGACTCTAAAAGTAAAAAAGGTCTGTTTTGTTAAACGACATGAAGACAGAACTACAAAGTCCTCTTTACCACTCAACCTCGACGTTTACCTAGCGTTACCGCATAGCCACTTTACAAATGTAAGTGGTAACTGCGGGGATCGAACCCACGCAAGCGGAGTGATGGAATCCAGAGCCGCGCACGATTCCAACCCGCCACGGGTCCGCTTTAAGAAATATAAGATTTAGTTATAAAGTTGGAAAATGGTAGATGTTGACTGATACTGACCTGGTCCAGTCGTATGTTGTCCACAGTGAAGTAGAACCAGAGGCGAACCTTGGGGTTGCAGGTGTCCGGTCTTATGAACAGGTCGTACTCAAACTCCGACACCAGGTCTATGCGCCCCAGGTTCCCTTCAGAAAAAATCTCGGTTCAATAATAACAACTTATCAATAATATACAGGGTCATCGAAAAAGGTGTACGGGATTTGAAAGTGAAATAAAAATGTTAATATAATTGGTAGAGTTTTGATTTTTACATCAAAAGACACAAAAAGTCTTAAATTTTTAATGTATTTAAAACTTTTCAATGTGAGTTTTCCCCATTGCACGACAGACATCTAGCCGATAGTCAATTTTTGCCAGGTGTTTTGAGCATTTCAGGAGTCACTGTTGAAATGGCTACGTTGATTCTTCTTCTCAGGTGCTAAAGATCACGTATTTTCTCAGCATAAACTAAGTTTTAAATGTAACCCCAACAGAAGAAATCCAAAGGCGTCAAATCAAGACTCCTAGGTGGCCACAAAACAGGATCATTCCTCCCAATCCAACGATCAGGAAATCTGTTGTTGAGAGCTTCTTGGACGATTAGACTGTAGTGACATGGAGCTCCATTCTGCTGGAAAATGACATTAATGCCTTTTCCCCTTTCAATTTCTTCAACTTGAGGGAAGAGATAAGAGAAGAAGAAGAATCAACGTAGCCATTTCAACGGTGACTCCTGAAATGCTCCTAAACACCTGGCGGAAGGTTGACTATCGGCTAGATGTGTGTCGTGCAACGGCCCCCCATTGCAAAGCGTTCAAAGCTCACATTGAAACTTTTTTAATTACATTAAAAATTTAAGATTTGCTGTGTCTTTTGATGTAAAAATAAAAATTCTACAAATGATATTAACATTTTTATTTCACTTTCAAATCTCGTACACCTTTTTTGATGACCCTGTACTTTAACAATAGTAACCAGTAACAACTCGGATTCAGACGATAAATGAATGTAAGGCAAGTTACAGAGCTGGTTCATACATGGAATACGATTAGTTTCGGGATAATTAAATGACGTGTTTGTTAACATTCTGAATTGGTTATCCTGAATAATTGTTACCTCAACGCATTAGCACTTAAACGTAGATGTGGATTACTACAATCCCGTAGTATTAATTATATAATCTAGTTCTTCCCGTTCACGCTCCCTCAAAACATCATCATAACTTGCTTGCAATATTTCGGTCTCGCTGTGGAGTACCATCTTCAGTCACTGATCGGCTGAAACTGAGATACTTGCTGTATGCCATCCTATTGGTCATAGGGCAGCCAACCGTCCATATGAATGAATAACGTTTATTGTTTCTTTTTTACATTAGTCAAATGATACAATTTAACAGAGGGTAATATAACAAACTTAAAACTAGCGAAGAAATAATACATTTTGCGAAGAAGATAATAACAATGTAGATAGTGTAAAGTAAAGGTAACGTTTGTCTTGTTAAACGAGGCGAAGTGAGGACTACAAAGTCCTCTCTACCACTCAACCTCGACCTTTACCTAGCGTTACCGTATAATTACGGATGTAATTACAGTACAATGTATCACAGTACAAATGTAAGTGGTGACTGCGGGGATCGAACCCGCGCCACCAGAGTGATTTCGCGATACCAATCCGCCACGGATCCGCTTTTGCGAAGAAGAAAATAACAATTTAGACAATGTAGTTTTGCGAAGAAGAAAATAACAATGTAGATAATGTAATTTTGCGAAGAAGAAAATAACAATGTAGAAAATGAAATTTTGCAAAGAAGAAAATAACAATGTAGATCATGTAATTTTAGCGAAGAAGAAAATAACAATGTAGATAATGTAATTTTGCAAGAAAGAAAATAACAATGTAGATAATGTAATTTTACGAAGAAGAAAATAACAATGTAAATAATAATGTTACGAAGAAGAAAATAACAATGTAGAGAATGTAATTTTGCGAAGAAGAAAATAACAATGTAGATAATGTAGTTTTGCGTAGAAAAAAATAACAATGTAGATAATGTAGTTTTGCGAGAAAAAAGAAGAAACAATAACGTAAAATAGTCCCGAGGTCGTGACCTGTTTAGGAATTGCACTAGAATAGATTACGGGCATATGGGCTCCATAATCCCGGTCATATGACGGGCTCCATATGATTGGTCGTCCGCTGCTCCGAGCCAGCCAAGGGGGCTGTTTCAGTGTGCAGCTGTCACTGGCCGTGGACGTGCTTGACTATCTCTATTCGTTATTGTTTTCTAGGCTAATTGTTATACAGTTAATAGGCATAAGTAAATAAATTAAGGTTATTTGGTGGTGGGTGGTTGGCTTCCGCTGATTACATTCAGGCTAGCTCTTTTCGTAATGTTTTGTGTTATGTATTAGGTTTTTCACCCGACGGTGGGATCAGATTTCAGCTGAAAACGTGGAAAACGTTCGTAATAATATTTTAACCTCTGGCGTTCGGGGTTTCAAATCTTATATTATTTGGTTTCTCTGCATATTCGTATGTTTACCCGACTCGAAGGAGGCGTCGAAGCAGAGGTGGCCTCTCTTGGCTTTGCCGCTGTGGCCGGCAGGACGCATGATCACTCTGGACACGTTACCCATGCCACCCTCGTTCTCGCTGTCGTCACTCTCTGAAACATCCACAGACACACAATCCATGATTCACCGCAAGTTTTCATACGCACGAGCATCTGCATTGCAATATATGTTTGCGATATGTACGCCTCGCTATGGGTTAGCTTGTATCAACCTCGGTAAACTCATCGTGAAACAACATTTCAAATAGATTAGATACGTCTCTCAATAGACGTTACCACTGCCAATTTTGCTCGACTCTGTGTAATGATGGGGAAGCCAGATGATGATGCTTGGTGCCCACGAAACAAGAAATTTATTTAATACAAAAGACTGGTTATTATTTTCTTTTGACAAATACACGCTTTCAGCCTTTTAATACTATTTCCTTCCGATAAACCGAATTGAAGGGACATGGGATAGTTTCAATTTGGTCAATCTAGCAGATGGTTGAATGAAATCCAAATAATAAAATGCGTAAGTATAACAGTAAAGTGCGTCTACGTGATTACAAAAATTGAAAGCAATGTGCGTTATTCATGCTCTTCACAGAAATGAGCCTTAGCGAGGTCCACCCTTTCGGACCCAGCCTAAGAGTGTGTGCAGAAAATGAGAAATGCGACGTGTAGGTGACGCGGGGTCAGAGCACGTTACATTTACAACTTTACAACTTCTATCAAATTTGAATCATTAGAAAAAATGCCTATATCTAGTCTTCGTTAAAAGTTTTTTTTACAAACATGAGATTTTTAAGGGATTTATATAGTCAAAACGTACTGCTACGAATTATATCTTTTTCCATGGTTCAAAGTAGAATAGAATATGAGATAGCAAATAATTGAAATGAAATGAAAAACGTCTTTATTTGTGGCGAAGTTAGTCCTTAGCTCCCCAGCCAACAGAATCGAGCTAGCGGAGATCCCTTATTAAGGGCGGGGAGTGTTTACCAAAAACAAACGCGGTTTTAACCATCGAAGCCAGTAAATTTCATCCCACTTTCATGGAATTCAAAATAAACACGAGTTTTGTCATTAACCAAAAATTAAGAATTACCGTTTATTCGTTTCAAAATAGCTGTCAAAAGCGATTTTTCGCTGTAAGTAGAATACTCGTAAGTCGGCCAATGTGGTTTCCTTTTATTATATGTATTACAACTTGTAATGAAAGGCCAAGTGAGCTTGAGGTCGAAAGCTGAAGTGAGGCCGTGAGTCAGAGTGTAGTGAACACTTCAGTTTAAGATAGTCTCTCATCGTTCCGGTTCCCAAGTCTACATTGAAAATGCATCAGCAGTTGGTAAGTAAGTTAGTTATATTGATCTTGCTTGTGTATATAAAATTTCTACAGGTGCTAGAAAAGGCAAGAAAATTTCAAGTGGGTGGATTACCAAGGATATTCTGGTGTCTAGAAAGAATATAAAATTATACTATAAATTGCTCCTGTATTCACTAAACCACAACTTTACCAACTTTTTCGAAATATATAAAACCATACATAGGAGGGTTTTTAAAGCAGCCAAGTCTTTCCACATCAACCAAAAATTGAAGGTTTCTGAATGTGTGAGCAAAACTGTCTGGAATG
Organism: Matsumurasca onukii; assembly: GCA_018831715.1. NCBI lineage: Eukaryota > Metazoa > Arthropoda > Insecta > Hemiptera > Cicadellidae > Matsumurasca > Matsumurasca onukii. The sequence continues at coordinate 8,944,671 of CM032064.1, forward strand.
GTCAATAGAATGAAAGGAAATCGTTTAAAACCCACTAGTGAAATAGACATAGAAGGAGTGCTGATTACTGACCCTCATATTGTGGCGAGTTAATTCAACACATACTCGTACTTCAAAATTTGTTTATAACGTCACTTTTAACGATACAACATTTGATATTGCAAATAATGGTAACATTTTATTATCCATGTTCTTACAGCCAGTTCATCCAGAAATGATAGATGTATTCCAAAAATTTCCTCCTAAAAGATCCACCGATATAAATGGTATTTCGCATTGGTTACTAAGAACGTGTTTTGTAAAAATTATTGAACCTTTAACATTGATAATTAACGAGTCCTTTCAAGAGGGGGTATGGGTGGGTATGGGAACTCTGCAAACAAGCTAAAGTAATCCCAGTTTACAAAAAGGGATCTACTAACGTAATGGGAAATTATAGACCGATTTCATTGCTACCAATATTAGGTAAAATATTTTAAAGACTGTACTGCAGCAGGCTTATGTGTTTCTTGATCAGAACAACATTATATCAAGTACTCAATATGGATTTCGTAAAGGTAGATGCGCCTTTGATGCAATAAAAAATTTCATAGAGTTTATTGTTAAAAGCCTTGATAGTCAAATGAAAAGTATGAGTATCTTTTTAAAACTTATTCTAAGCGTTCATCGTAACTCAAAAAACCTTAAACGATCTTGGTGTAAGGGGAATATTCTTAAAATGGTTAAAAAGCTATTCATCCACCAGAAAACAGGTATCAATAATTCAATGTCCTACTCATTTCAATTAAAATTTGATGTCCCTCAAGGTTCCAAACTTCGACCCATACTATTTAATTTGTATATTAATAGTTGAAAAAATACTGTAGACGATTCTATAGGCGTTCTTCAGTACCCTGGTGATACGACATTTAATTTATGTAACCGAACAGTTGAACAACTAGAAATGTCGAACAATACAAGTTTTAGTGCATGTGTCCAGTATTTTGAAAACTTAAACCTCAAAACAAATCTGGAAAAACTACCTGAATAAATTTTAACTTGAACCATTGGATTAATATTGACGGTGCCTAGGTTTCATTAGGAGAACATATAATCAATAAAGTCGATTGCGCAAAGGTTTTAGAGCTATATATTGATAAACCCTTATGTTGGGATAGCCAAATTTACAATATTCGTGGAAAATGTCATCTGCTATATTTCTATTAAGACAGATGAAAGATCCAATCCTTAGATCCACTTAAAGTAGTCTACTACGGGGTGATACAATCCCATTTTTCTTACGGAATTATATTTTGGGGTAGCTGTAGTGAAAGAAAACTGTTAAGAGCATTTATCCTTATAAGTCGGATAAAGTCCTTATTTTGATAGAATAAATATCTTTACATTGGCGTCATTTTGTATATCTTTGAAACTGTACTATTGTGTTTCAAAAGGGGTTTTAGAACAGGGCCAAGATATTCATTCTTATGCCACTCGCTAAAAATAGCCATAGGTCAAACATGCTCCCCAACGACATTAAATGTGTATTGACAGAACTGCATGTGTACAAAAAGAAACTAAAAGCGTATTGGCTGACTAGGGCTCCTTATTCTGTAGCAGATCCTGCTAGCTTACCTAAATCTGAAATATGAAACAAAGTACGAGTGTTTTCTCCATCTACTCGTACTTTGTGGTAGTCGAAAGTATACAATGAAAGCATTTTTGTACTTTACCACAAAAATTAAAATTAATGTGGTAAAGTACAAAAATGCTTTCATTGTATAAAGTAAATAGTAATTGCAAAATAAACTTAGCTAAGAATTATATCTAGAAGAAAGAAAAGACTACTTTAGGAAATACCTAGACAATACTGTTTAGTCTTTTCAATAGTCTTTACCAGTGGCTGAAGTCCATTATACATTCTTACATTGTATTTCACCTTCCATTTAACCAATTCTGTATCATCTCCATTTCCATTAAAAGTCAACAGAAACTTTTTTGTACACTGACTTTAATAAATGAATAAATATGTAGTGCTCCAGGACTTTGAATATTTTTATCATAAAATAGGTAAATAATACAGTATAAAAGTGTTCCCAAACGGTTTAAAAAATTGTTTGTTGACCTTAAGAGTATATTAAATTATTTTGTATTTGTAATTTAGTAACGGAGGGTGGGTTTTGTGTTTATACATTATCTTTAGGTTATGTAAACGAATACAAACTAATGTTTCATGCAAGTAATAATAATGCAGTTCTTTCATTGTTTTACTAGTTAAATGGTATATAATTTTTGTTTGTACTTTTGGAGGGTAAATTTGGTTGTGTGTGTTAAATTGCCAGGCGTAGTATGTAGTCAGCTCCTTAAAATATATTAAAAGAAAAAGCGCCTTTTCTAATGTTAAGTTAATTTTCGTGATTGAAGGCCCAACTATTAAAAAATTTGTGCATGTTAAAAATAATCGTATTTATTGTTATTGAATATATCAATTTGAAACTATAGTACAGGTAATATTTAAGGTAATAACCACCATAACTAAGGGCCTTTAAAACCAAGGAATTTCAATAATTCGTATTTGAAAAATGAGAGGTAGAAGATATTGATAAAGTCTGTTGATGATTCTCAGAATTAAACCAGGAATACCGGTCGCGTGGCTTTTCAAACGCCAACGCTCCACCCCACGTTGCTCAGCAACCTTGCGTCAATTAGTGAAGCTTCAATTTGTTGTTAAGTATAAAAATAAAAGTTTGCAAGTCAACACTAAAAGTTTTATTTATTTTAATCACTTAAAAATTTAGAAAAAGTCGAATCGCTCGTATTTAGGCAGTTAATTAATAATATACCTACAAAAACTACCGACACTCAAATATGGACCTTTGGAACTCCATTTACTTTTATTTATTTATTTCCACACAAACACCAGTTTGCAGTAGTGTAATTAATATTAGAATAACTTACATGCTAAAATAGTCTAAGGTGTCGGAATGTAAAATGACTATGAACTAAATAATAATGACTGTGTTTGGTGACTGGTGACTAACATAGTTTGTATATACAACGACTGTGTTATAAACAGAATGCATAAATTTGGTTACGTAGAATTATAAATTTAGTTAGTAATTATAAAGTTACTAAACATTATATCAAAATATATCTTAGTTAAGTTATGTAAATGCAATGTTCGTTTGTAAGAATTGCAAGCACTTTAAAAAGGTTTTACGTTTTTATCTTAATTTATCATTATTAGTTGTGATTTAATTGAAAGCATTATTGTCAAAATAGGAAAATAAACTTATTTATCATTATTGTTATTTGAAAAAGAATAATAAAACACCCATAAAACTAACTATCTACTAGTATGTATGAAGGCAATTATTCGGTCTACCGATGCTTAAATCATCATGTTCCTATACCGGCTGAAATGTTTAGCAAACATTAAATTGCTTTACCATTGTATCGTTTAAAGATGTGCAACAGATAAGCTTTGTTTTTAGGAAAAGTAGATGGAAAATTATTGATCTTGTGTCTATCAAACAATGCTGTATTAGTAAACACTCTTATAAAACACAAACTATTAAATTTACAAACACCTTCTCCCTATTGGTGTTATTGCTACTACCAATTAACGCGATTAAATGTATTTAATGGAATACTCATAATTTACATATTTCAACTGTAAATCGTATTAAAATCATAAACTAAGTTGTAAGTTGGATTCAATGAATGAAGACAAGACAATGTGTAAATGTGTCAATCAGAAGTACAGTACTGTAATGTGAATAGGTGGATTGTGCAGTCTGCAGTAAAGCACATAAACACATCATGCCTGTCCTCTGAGCAATGTGGAATCTGCAATGTGCAATAAAACTGCCAATCACTCTAAAGTGTGAACACCTGCTGCTTTACACCCTTTAAACCCTCTGCCTTATTGTAAATGCCTTATTGTACAAATCAACTTTAGTCTGGTGATTTTATTTAACCTTGCCGATGGTTTTATCTAAATGGCAAATTTAAAAAGAAATAAATAAATTACTTTCTTCAAAAGAAGAAACTAATTTGAAAACAATAACCAATATTATAAATTTTATTATGAGGCGCCTTTCAACAGTAAAGCTGCCTTCATCAGATAACCTCTGATTAATTATCTGATGAAGGCAGCTTTGCTGTTGAAAGGCGCCTCATAATAAAATTTATAATATTGGTTATTGTTTTCAAATTAGTTTCTTCTTATTAATCCAATATTAGAGCTCAATTTTCAAGATACTTTCTTCAAAGTTTGTTGTTTACGATGGTAGAGTTTCTGATGTTGAAACAAATATTAATGCGGGCGTTTTCCATGGTTTTTAGTTGCCAAGAAGACCACGACGTTTTGTGATCTGAAATCGGATGGTTCCAAAACCCGAAACGTTGTGCTTTTCTTGTCATCTAAACACGTTGGAAAATGTTCGCAATTATATTCTACCTCAGGAATAAAGTAACTGGTTTTTATATTTATAGGCTGTTAAGCATCCTGATCCTAAGTTTAGTATTGTAGAAAGTTATTGTGTTAAAAGGCCAAAAGGTTTAGAACAGTGGATGGTTTAAACTTATAACTTTCACCTATATAAATTGTCAGAATTTATTCAGATCCCGTAATGTAGATCCTATTTCACCGAAAACCTCTCTTGAGTGGTTCATACAACATCAAACGGTATTCGTGTCTCGTTGTCGGTGTTTCTAAGGTTTTGCATATGCTTGTAGTTACAAGTCAGGTGTTGTTCAGCTATCGGTAATGCGCTTAAAAACGTGTTAAAGATACTAAATGTAAAGTTAGTGATAGACAAAATACACAAGCCAAGCTGGTCGTCTTGGAAAATAAACCTATTTCAAAATTACCCGTAATAAAGATAGTTTTTATCGTACTTTGGGGTTTCCTGTCACTGTCATCATTGGTCACTGGTCAGTGTACTCAATGAATTGGTGTTTTAAAGTGGTTTAGTTTCATGAGAATGGTGTTCACTGTATACAACGTTAGTGGTTTCTTGAACACCTGGGTTGACTGTTGTATGCAGCACACTGTTGACTGTCACACTGTTTCTCAACTCTCAGCACTACGACTTACGGCACCTCACGGCACGTGTTTTACGAAAAGCATGAGCTACGAAAGCATTTTAGTTACGATATCGGATTCAAAGTCTTGATAATATCAGATTTTCTTTTCAAAATAAACCATTTAAGGATAACAACCTTACAATCAGTAGACATGATTGATTTGTATGACGCTATCCCATAGACCCTAACTATTTTCAATGGTTTCACGATGTATTTGGACCGTTGTGTAAACTTACGTAAAGCTAAATTATTAATCGCAACACCGAATCAACACTTTATTATTTTGAACTTTAAAATTGGGTTGATTATCTTGTATTGGGAACACAGCTTTGTTCTGTGTTGCTTTTGTCGTTGGACATTTGGAGATATTTATACTTTGAGTACTGCTTGTATTATTGAGTGACATGTTTTGGTGCATATTACTAATGTTTAAGATCTGATTCTATTTCTTAAGCCCTCTGGCATCTACTTTGTTTTAAACTCTTGATGATTTGATAATGGGATATAAACCGTGGAAACGAAAAATACGTGGTTAAGCTCTAAAGCTACACAAGTTGTACCATTATTTAAATATTAGCTGAGACTATCAAATAAATCTCCCAAAAACTAGTAGAACCGTGAATAAATACAAATTTCAAAGTCACTTTTCAGGTGTTGAATGGAGCTGTGGGTGGGCGCTAGGCTAGGCAAGCCTATAAACACAAAGTTCGGCTGACAGGTGCTCTCCTGGGTCCTTTGGGTCCTGTGGGTTCCTGAGTCATAGCTACAGTGCGGCTACATATTAGATACAAGTGAGTGTGTCAAGTAGACAAACCTGAATCTGCATCGCCCATTTTTAGTGGAAGCCGGGTACTACTGAATTGCCCCCTAGTAGCAGCCGCTAGTAATCTACTACATACGACTGTGCGCTTTGTCGATAGCGAGTGCTACCAAGGCGCCCGGTGTTAGTGGGAGGGCCCTGCTAGCACTTCGGGTCCACCTCCACTGTTTACCTCCTCGCTGCATCTTTACGAGGAATTTAATCGATTTATTACCAAAAAATGGTGACTCGCGCGAGAGCGAGTGCCTGGCTCGTGCCCTTCTGAACCCGTGTGATATCGATCCGTCCGCCGCCCTTCCTAGCGTAGCCTCCGCCGCTAAAATAGTCCCTGATTCGGCTACATTGTTTGCAAATACTTATATTGCATTAATTTTTGCCCTACGATAAAGCACTTCGCACCATAGTCCTCCAATACTTAAGAAACTTTCTCAAAATTTGATTATAGTCAAAAAACGTAAAAAAAAATCATTATTGAAGGAGTGGCTTCCGGGAGCCTACGCCACCCCTCCTCAAGTTCTATATAGATATCTCGCTGTCATTTAGTTCCCGCACGTTGAAAGCAACTTGTGTTTTGTTTCTAGTAGTTCAGCACAGATTTGTTTCGCCAACTTAAATCTTTAATTATTAATATCGGAACTGCAAATAGAGATTAAATTCACAACTTCTCGTCTAGTTCTCGGTATGTTTTTATGGTTTGCGTAGTTTTTTGATAAGTTTAGCGTAGTTTGAACCCAGCGGTTGAACCACCCACCACTCCTGCGCACCCAACCCGCCTGATATTGTTGGTAGTTCCGCAACACGCGCCCGCCACGCGGCCGCCTATCTCGCATAGCTTTCTTCAAATACTCCTTTACAAAACAACTTTTAAGTACTTCAGTGGTGTACTTAAATACTTAAAAAAAAAACAAACTCAGTATGTGATTTATTTTCGGACTAACGTGACTTCAAACTTTGAAAAACTTTTAAAACAACTTCTACCAATTACAAAAAACTTTTAAACCAACTTTATTTTGGTTTATCTTTTATTTATTTTTATTTTGAAGTGTTTGCATTCTTGCAGATAGTCTTGTCTGGACTGCAATGTGAATACTTTTTATTTTACTTTTACTTCTTTAAACTTTTCTGGTGTTTGCTAATATTATGTTGTTTCTTTAACTAGTTTCCCTTGTTTACTTTGGATTTTATTGAGTTTGCTTGTTTTCATTTTGTTTTAAAACATTTACGTATTGTTTTTCTATCGTAAAAGTGCAACTTGAACGGTTTTTGCACTGTACAAAGTAAGGAGTCTGTCGATAACACATCGTATTTGAAAACGCTACTGCACGTCTCAGACTATATGAGTTTAAGAGATTATTCAAGAATACACTTGATAAGTTATGACATTATTTCAAAACTATCTACCTCTCTCTCTCTCTCTCTCTCTCTCTCTTCGTGCTTTATTTCAAACCGAGTTATGGGTAAGTGCTACGACTGCGCAGACTGGACTTTGGTTTGAAATGTACGCGAGAAGCGCTACACAAGCACACATGAGTGAACTATGAGAATACGCATGTTCTCACATCACTTACACGTGCTTCACGTGCAACATAGGCCTACAGTAGCGCGTACCTGCCCGTAGCTGCCCGTAGCAGTAGATACACCCGCCAGCGCTACACAAGCACACATGAGTGAACTATGAGAATACGCATGTTCTCACATCACTTACACGTGCTTCACGTGCAACATAGGCCTACAGTAGCGCGTACCGGCCCGTAGCTGCCCGTAGCAGTAGATACACCCGCCAGCGCTACACAAGCACACATGAGTGAACTATGAGAATACGCATGTTCTCACATCACTTACACGTGCTTCACGTGCAACATAGGCCTACAGTAGCGCGTAGCTGCCCGTAGCAGTAGTTACACCCGCCAGCGCTACACAAGCACACATGAGTGAACTATGAGAATACGCATGTTCTCACATCACTTACACGTGCTTCACTTACACGTGCAGTAGTTACACCCGCCACGTGCAACATTACGCCTACGTACTGCCCGTAGCAGTAGTTACACCCGCCAGCCGTTTCACGGTGCCTAACAACAAACTTGAACATCGGCGATTAATAGTTACACCCGCCAGCCGTTTCACGGTGCCTAACAACAAACTTGAACATCGGCGGTTACACCCGCCAGCCGTTTCACGGTGCCTTATAGTTACACCCGCCAGCCGTTTCACGGTGCCTAACAACAAACTTGAACATCGGCGATTAATAGTTACACCCGCCAGCCGTTTCACGGTGCCTAACAACAAACTTGAACATCGGCGATTAATAGTTACACCCGCCAGCCGTTTCACGGTGCCTAACAACAAACTTGAACATCGGCGATTAATAGTTACACCCGCCAGCCGTTTCACGGTGCCTAACAACAAACTTGAACATCGGCGATTAATAGTTACACCCGCCAGCCGTTTCACGGTGCCTAACAACAAACTTGAACATCGGCGATTAATAGTTACACCCGCCAGCCGTTTCACGGTGCCTAACAACAAACTTGAACATCGGCGATTAATAGTTACACCCGCCAGCCGTTTCACGGTGCCTAACAACAAACTTGAACATCGGCGATTAATAGTTACACCCGCCAGCCGTTTCACGGTGCCTAACAACAAACTTGAACATCGGCGATTAATAGTTACACCCGCCAGCCGTTTCACGGTGCCTAACAACAAACTTGAACATCGGCGATTAATAGTTACACCCGCCAGCCGTTTCACGGTGCCTAACAACAAACTTGAACATCGGCGATTAATAGTTACACCCGCCAGCCGTTTCACGGTGCCTAACAACAAACTTGAACATCGGCGATTAATAGTTACACCCGCCAGCCGTTTCACGGTGCCTAACAACAAACTTGAACATCGGCGATTAATAGTTACACCCGCCAGCCGTTTCACGGTGCCTAACAACAAACTTGAACATCGGCGATTAATAGTTACACCCGCCAGCCGTTTCACGGTGCCTAACAACAAACTTGAACATCGGCGATTAATAGTTACACCCGCCAGCCGTTTCACGGTGCCTAACAACAAACTTGAACATCGGCGATTAATAGTTACACCCGCCAGCCGTTTCACGGTGCCTAACAACAAACTTGAACATCGGCGATTAATAGTTACACCCGCCAGCCGTTTCACGGTGCCTAACAACAAACTTGAACATCGGCGATTAATAGTTACACCCGCCAGCCGTTTCACGGTGCCTAACAACAAACTTGAACATCGGCGATTAATAGTTACACCCGCCAGCCGTTTCACGGTGCCTAACAACAAACTTGAACATCGGCGATTAATAGTTACACCCGCCAGCCGTTTCACGGTGCCTAACAACAAACTTGAACATCGGCGATTAATAGTTACACCCGCCAGCCGTTTCACGGTGCCTAACAACAAACTTGAACATCGGCGATTAATAGTTACACCCGCCAGCCGTTTCACGGTGCCTAACAACAAACTTGAACATCGGCGATTAATAGTTACACCCGCCAGCCGTTTCACGGTGCCTAACAACAAACTTGAACATCGGCGATTAATAGTTACACCCGCCAGCCGTTTCACGGTGCCTAACAACAAACTTGAACATCGGCGATTAATAGTTACACCCGCCAGCCGTTTCACGGTGCCTAACAACAAACTTGAACATCGGCGATTAATAGTTACACCCGCCAGCCGTTTCACGGTGCCTAACAACAAACTTGAACATCGGCGACTAATAGAAAATAAAGAAACCAACGAGAAATTTAGTTTATGGTTTTATACTCTTTATGCGATATTCAGATTGATTGGGATGCACTTTATTCGGCCAAGAACCAATGAAAGAGCTTTTAGATTTTACTCAACGCGGGCGAGTGTAGCAGTGACTGGAAGCCAATTAATATGTTCAGAAATGTATGGTATCTTTCAATAATATCACGAACAGTTAAGAGAATGCCTTTTTTACCAGCACCATTGTAGCACTGTAGAACCCTTAAGATTTATGGCATTACAAAATTAAATGTGGGTGAAACATTACGTATAGCTGACCCGTGGCGGCTTAGCATCGCGCGCGACTCCAGAGCTCATCACTCCAGTGGCGCTGGTTCGATCCCCGCAGTCACCACTAATAATTTGAAAAGTGACTATGCTGTAACGCTAGGTAAAGGTTGAAGTTGAGGGGTAGAGAGAGCATCGTAGTCCTAACTTGTCCTTGTTAAACAAGGCAAAGTTGAGCTCGGTTTATGATTACATTACGCAAAGGCATGTCTGCACACTGCGCAGCGTTATTGCCTTTATTTCGCCAGAACTGTGTGCGCACATTTAAACAACACTGAATAAACCTTACGGCTTTCTGATGTTCGTTTATTTACACGACGGATAGTGAAAGTAAACATTTATCACGAACTTAAACCCCTTCACTTATTTACACTTATTTTTGAGTAAAATATTTATGCACGATTGCATTTTACTAAATATGAACAGAAGTGTTTTGTATGATTTTATTTATGCAAGTGACTGAACAGAATAAAAATATGTGGTGTTAACTTTCTAAAATCGTGGTTCCTCTATTTTGTTCATAGCTGTTTGACAATTTCAAAGAAATAATGAAGTTAAAATATTAAACAAACTATTGAGACAGTTGAGGTACACTCCAATAAACATGAAAATCATATTTGTTACCAAGTAATAACCACGTGGTCAACAGTTAATAGCTGAACGAGTGATATAATTAATTTCCATCGGTGGGGTTTAGTGATTAGATGAGAACGGAACAACGCCACTGTGACCAGATACAACCCGAGCTAATTGCTCTCCTGCAGGGCTCGTAATTACTTTCTATCAGTTACTTTCATCAAATAGGCTTAGCCTTTCTAAACTAGCTTTGCTCAACATTATATTTACACAATTATATTATTTTTAAAACGTTTAAGTTGCGTACGTAAATCTTCACCTGGCAACATTCTAGAGCCATAGTAATTTTGTGGATTTATGAATCCTGTTTTGCATGAAGATCTTAGTAACGTTCTTTGATTAACTTTGGGTCCAACATAATAATTTTCGTATGGTAATTTTAATTCATTTCTATCAAAACAACTACGAAATCGTTTTGAACTTAAATCATATTCTGGACCAAAGCGTCCCTAGACAACGTTTAAAGTGGTTTCAAGTTAAATGTTGCACAAGATCAGTAGATGAGCGTCGTGGCTCCGGGCCTAACCGATCCGGGGACATGTTCGATCCCTCTTGTCCCAGCCCATGCAGTAACGCTAGGTAAAGATCGAAGTTTTTGTACAAAGTCAACTTTGTAGTATTTATTGTTTTAAACTTATCTCCAAACAACACACACCTGACATTGTACTGCCATTAATACTGTATAGTGTATAACATAGTAAAATTTACATGAAAGGACCCGGATATCTATAGAGCCGGCTCTCCCTGCTCCACTGCTCCACCCCATAGCATCCCCTCTCTCACCCCTCGACCCTCACAGTCACAACGAGCTCATGATCAATCCAGACACCAGCTCAAGCCCGAGCAGCCCCCCCTCCACAGCACTACGCGCACCCCCACCAGAAATTTTACTAAGAGCCAGCCGGCTTCACGTGCCCCAGTAGATTGGCTATCAAACTCTAATTTACTTTTTAATGGCAGTTATTTTCTCTGCCTTAAGAAATTTATTGAGCAGCCAATGCGATTTTCCTTCTTTCACAATGTTTAAAGGAGATTAAATCCAAGTGAAGGTGTAAAATCTGCGTACCTTTTATTTTCCCCTGCTTTATTTGGTGCAATACCTTTCGAAATGCACTATGGGTTTTAATGCACTATGGTTACTCGTGCTTTGCTACGGACAAACTATGTTGGAGTCTCATGACTGTGAGGTTTACAGTATCCTGTTTATAGTGCAATATTATTTAAGATTGAACACTATATAATGTTTCAGTTTCCATATCGTTGACTAGTTCAATAAACTACATGTGAACACTAAAGTATTGTATAATAAATACCATTTGATTTTGCTCATTTAATTATTTTTCAGATTATTATTTTCCCGTATGTCGAAATGCTCAGCTAGTCACAACTCATCTATCTAGAAAGTGATGTATTCTTCAGTTATACCCGTAATTACTGAGGATACATTTTCTAACAAAATATTTTTCTGTACACTTTTATGAGAAATTCGTATAACATATACAAACAGTAAGCTGTCCGAGTTGACCAATGATAATATGCGTATACAATACTAGACTATTGTGGAATAACTTTGAACTTCTTTGAACACTTTAGAGTTTAGAGGCAAGTAATGGACAATCCTTTTTGTCTCGATACAAATAATTTTAATACATACATTTCTATTTAGGTTTTAATATTATGAAGGAACTCCACATAAACAATGTTTTGCACTCATAAATATAGTTTGTACAAAGTGAGTTTTAAATGCCCCCCACCACCTTAACTTTGGAAAAAGGAAATATTTTTTTAAACCCTTATGGGGAATGTTTTTATAGAATTCTGAAGTTTATTTTGACGTACGTTGCGGACCCCACCTCCCCTAATTTGTTTAAATGCAACTCCCCTTGTGCGGCACCTTAAAAGAAAGGAAATTCCAACACAAATTCAATGACGCAAAGAAAATCTTTTTATCTTGACTAGTTTTTTGTTGTACCAATTTAAAGATTACACGAAATCATTTAAAACGCCACATTTCACATACAGTTTATTTATAATGACAAAATTTTCTTCAAAATACTCCATGGGATTATGTTATAGGGTTGTGCCTTAGAGTATTTTGAAGAAAATGTTTAAATTCTGTTGAAGAAAATGTCTCCCTAGAAAGTAAAGGATCATCAAACACACACTATACTTTCAAGGAGTAAAAGTGCAATTTTAGCACGTCATTTCAAGTTTTATAAACAGTGTTCATAGAAAAATTACTAAACTAACTAAAATTGTAACTTAACATACATTGATTTAGCTGCACGGTACGTTGATGTAGGCTGTTGAAGTGTTTGGTCTACAAACAGAATTCTACTTATTTAGTTATTTCATTACATGCTGCAAATAAAACAAACTAAAAAGATATTTAAACAATTAAGTGCCAAATCGATAGACCAACTTTAAATATTATGGATATGAAATGGCATGGCAACGAGTTAAATATAGTTCATGATTAATGGGTTACATTGCATGAATAATATGTTATAAATAAATTGTTAGAATAAATGGTATGAAACAAATGAACAAATTAAAACATAACATAGCATCAGAACGTAAGATATATTTTATAATATGATACAGAATTAAATATAAAAGAAACCATTAAGATGATTCTTTATAAAACATTCTTGAAGTAAAACTTTTAAACTTAAAAGTTGGATCTCGGAATCAAACGGGAATAGTAAAGGTGTTATAATGCGGCTTTATGTATTGATAAAAGGTGTTATAATGCGGCTTTATGTATTGATAAAAGGTGTTATAATGCGGCTTTATGTATTGATAAAAGGTGTTATAATGCGGTTTTTTGTATTGATAACAGGATCAAAGAAACATTCTTCTTCAAAGAGGATTGCTCGTGCAAACTTTGCAAACGTGGTTTCAGGAAAGTGATAACTGTATTTCCCTCTGACATTCTCTGTCACCTTTTTACGCAACAGATTTCCCAAGCAGTTTTCTTTTACATGATCCGAATTTCATTTTTTTTCATCTAACATATTTTTGAAATGTAAATAATCGTCAAACTATTAAAGTTTTGAAACATAAGTAATATAAATAAACATACACATTTATTATACGTTAACGAAACAAGTTTGTGTGGACAAGAAAGACGGTAAATCAAGAGTAGTTAGAATAAACCAAAACAATAAAATGAAGGAAACTAATTGCAAATAGTGAATTACTGATAACAAGTACGTTTCAAGTACTGGTATGATTGGGGATTAGGGAATCGTTTACAAAAAGCATCGGAACGGTTCCGGGAATCATCTAAACTAGGATATACGCTTTTTATTAGAAATTCGTTGAGTACAGTTTTATAATGTGTGGAAGAGTTTTATAATGTTTGATTTTTTCAACAAACGTTCCGGGAAATTGTAAAGCAACTTTATATTTCTGTCAGCCGAAGAAGATGTTCAGAAATTTAAAGTTAACGGAACTCATTGCGCGTTCAGATTTCAGGAAATTAACACATGTTGCCTACGCAATGTTATGAGAAATTGTAGTAAGTCTTGTTTTACAACCTTTCGATGTTGAATAGAACACACTTCAATTAATACGAGTCGTCTATCTCGTCTATCGCCGTGAATCTATCGCCGTCATACTGACAAATTGTAACAGAGAAATCAAAAATACCTATTTATACACAGGCGATTGAAATGAAATTCTTAAGTTTATAGCTATATATATAAGTATAATTTGGGCTATGTATTTGACTTATTCTTTAGTTATGGAATATGATCCATACTGTGGAAACTTCGTATAATAATCTGTTCAGATATGGTTTCTTAGCTAAACAAGCTGTCTACATAGGATTAAACCGTATTATTGTCCAGATTTGTTTTGAAGCAACTGATACCCAAATAACCGCATTTGCTACAAATAAGCTTGTTGGGTTAATTTAACAAAACTCTAACTACCCATTTAACAATTTTCTCTCTTGATGTAACCTTCGGACAATCGCAATAACGTAAAAAGTAAATCGTACAGTCCAGCGTTGAAAATATTGAAATTGTTGACATAAACTGTACGCTCTTGAAATGTGCCTCTATTCACCTCACCATTCAACATGCGGCTTTATAAAAAGAAGTGGCGTTCACTCTTATAAAACTAAAGGCAGGGAGATATCAGTATCGAACTGGGAGTAGATGTCAAATTCGACCAAAAGTGATCTAGTGCCAAAGACATTGAAACCTCGAATTTCATCTGAAACCCATTTCAATCGCAGATTCATTTTATATTATTGCCTACAGAAGGCTTACGCCTAGGAGAGCGAGGAACAAACTGACTGACTTAAGGGTTATAGCGGAATAGTTTGAATGAATAGGCGCCTTTGAGGGGACAAAATGAATGTCTGAATGGGGAACAATGTCGGAATGTTTAGCTATTAAAAGTGTTGTCGATTTCAGGGAACTGAAACGATGAAGCCACACAACAAGGGGTAGGAAACGGGACTCAAACTCTCTGAGACAAAAAAGCGTTCATTCATCCTCGTTGAAACCTGATCCGACGGTCATAAAATACGTTTCTCTGTTTTCTGTGGGGATTTTCTTTACATTAAACCTCGCCTCGTGCTCGCAACAACCCGAATACTTCTCTCCCAGTCTTGAAGAACCTAACAGTAGCAAAATGCAAAAAAATGAGTCCACACCAATTTTTGAATCAATAATTTTAATTTACAGCTTTCCTAGTCAACGTATTGTACTTGCCGAGTTATCCGTAGGAAAATGTATGGTAAAATATTCTTTCTATTCACGATTATACAAATTAAAAGAGGTGGAAAAGTTTGAAAAGTCCCGGGTAAGGTTTCCTAGACGGCCCGGACACAGACCCTAGCCCCTAGCAGAGCCCCAAGCTGCGGGGATGGGGTGCAAGCCCAAATCCCGACCACCCACCCCTACCACAGCTCTCCTCTCCCTGCCAGTGCCACCCCCGGTATACCCGGTCCTAATCCCTTGCAATCATAATGGAACACTTATGGGATCCATCCCACTGTTACATTGAGATCGGCCTTTATGGTGAGCCTTAGGTGATTCTTAAAGTATCATAGATTTTCGTAAAGCAATATTGTTTGAAAACCATTTATAAGATAAATTGGTTTATCTTACCAATCTGCTACAGATTGGTTTCACTTCAGCGTTTTATTCGCATGTGCTGAAATTGTCTACTATGCTCTGTAAAGTTCTATCTTGCATTTTCTACGTCTAAACTAAGTGATATTGCTTTTGTATCACGTTTGAAGTCAAGTGAGTTTGAATTGAATTTGAAGCTAAAGGTTTGCGACTTCCCTCGTGAAACTTCAGTCGGTAAATCATGATGATCACCTATCATATTCAGTTAAGTCTTCAGTTTAATAGTTTTGAGTTATAATATAAAACCGATAATTGATTTTCTTTGCTTTTGGCCATTCTATTCGGGTTTTAATTTTTATTTTCTAAATCCAGAAAGTCAATTCCTTTGAAACTTCTTCCAAATCTTCTTTAAAATCCCATTAAACGATTGAAAGTGAAAGGAAACTATCAAGAAAGATTCTCAACAAAACCGTCGGAAACCCAACTAAAATTCGCCGAATCTTTAATTTTGAACTCCTTGCTTGGTTTTCTAAAGAAAAAGCTGGAACCATCAATAGTTCAGACTAATGGTGCAAGTTGATTATATTAAACCTCTCCAATATACATGAGGAATTTTAGATGAAACTCTGGAGTGGAAAAACGTAGGACCAGTTCCAATGTGCAGTGCCATACCACACACCCTACTACTAGTAACGTCTGCCGGTACCGGTAATGTGAACACTCCACAGTCCACAGTCCACACGAACACGCAGACACGCAGACACGCGACGCCGTACCACGGTACCAGTAACCGTCCCTCACCCCCTTCACACAAACCCTCTCTACTCTATCCCTCTCCACTCAACCTTCTCCCCGAAACTAACTTTTCAAACTTATCATTGACGTAAAAATGTCATTCTTTACAACACAGTTGAAGGAAAATCGAACTGTGGGACGGCACAGGAATTTCATTTCTTGGTAAAATAAACCTTAATATCTGTTTGTCACGTCCCGGAATTTCGCTAAGTTACGATCCCGAGTTGGAGTCCAGATGCGAAATGTGAGAGATACTGTCCTGCTGGTGAAATGAAAGACTGTATGTACAAGTAAACCAGTTTATAGGCTCGTCTCTTCCGTAAACCTTTCACAATGACGAGCACTTCTCCAGTTTATTTAAAGCCATTTTACGATTGTAGAAGACATTCAACTCCTTCTTTGCAAGTTTGTACTTTAACTTTGTTTTCATTTTAACAAGAGAAATTCTATGAATGTTAGGATGTGCACACTGATTTATTTGGAAAATGTCCCGTAAATTGGACAGTCTTACTTTAGAAGTAATGTTTTGAAGTCGGATTTGCAGAATTGAGGTCTACTATGTGAATAAACGTTATCTTTAATTTAGCTCCAAACTCATTACATCCTCTTACGAAGTGATCTCCTCAAAGAACTACATTACAGCTTTAATTGTCTTATTGCCAAGTCGTGTTTGGCAATAAGTTAAAGAATGCATTTTGTAAGTGGGCCACCAAACCACAAACCCACGACCAAAAGGATTACCTTGAAAAATGTGATAGCGTTTCAAGTTCTTACAACGATTTGTAAGTTTATCCTCCTAAGTGCTTAATACAAGTTTACAACTACGTGTTAAGTATTTTCAGGCTTATTTGACACCGAATATAACAAACAATATAGACATCCAACGATATAGCGATGGCCTATTTCTAGGCGTATTGGAAAGGGCAATTGAAATAACTTTAGAAACACATAAGTATGAGATTTTTTCTGGCGACTTCAATATTAATGTTTTAAAACAATCTAAAGCCCACAGTAAATCAACTGCAATATTAAAACCGTATTATATGTATAATTTAGTCAATTTTCTTACAAGGATAACAACTGAATCTGAGAGTACCATTGATAATGTTCTTACCAATATTCCTCAATGTAAACCTTCTATTTCTGGAGTTGTTACAGAGCTATCAGACCGTGACGCACAATTGTTGGAAATAAAACTTGCACCTAGATCAACTCAGTCTAGAAACAGTAGGGTTGTGACAGAGGTAAGTAGTTTTCGGACCAAAATACAAATATTTTATTGCACTGTTAAAAATTGAAACATGGCTTGATCTGTATCAAACTCCTGTTGAAACAGAGTTAGACATGTTCTTTAATATATTTATGTATCATTTTGATTTAGCGTTTCCTCCAGTTAAAAGTAAGTGCACGCCAAATGCCAATAAATGGATAACACATGATTTAATCAAACAAAAAGAGAACATTATATGTCTAAGTCAAACTTTAAGACTAACTAAGGATCTTGCAATTAGGAAAATTCTTAGTGAGCAAAAACAAAGTTATAAGTGCAACTTTATAAATACAAAAAAACAATCTATCTCTGATAAAATAAAAAATCAGGGAATATTTGTAAAACAACATGGGAAGTTATAAATAACGAAATTAAAGACACGCCAGATTATCATAATAAATCAATCTAATTATTAATGGTAAGCTGATATCAGGCCCACTTACAGTATCAAAGAAGTTTAATGATTATTTTTGCCAAATATTCCAAAAAGAGTTCTTGAACCTCTACCTTCCAATAATTTATCTAAAAAATCCATGTAGAGCCTCTAGAGGAAAGTGAACTACATGCAATTTTAAGTTCTTTTGAAAATATGTATTCTGAAGGATATGATAATTAAACATTCTAAACTGTACTTGATCAAACCACTTTTGCATGTTATTAATTGTTCTTTTATTACGGGTGTATTTCCAGAAAAATTGAAAATTTCTCGAATGAAGTCAGTTTTTAAGAAGGGAGACATAACCGATCCAGTCAGTTACCGCCCCATTTCAATCCTCACAGCTTTTTCTATTTCAAGACTTATTTGTCTGACAAACTTTAACATATTTGAAGGTGGTAGGCCCACCACGTTACATTGATACAGACACAACTAAACCCATCATCCTATACAAACTGAAAATTCGTAAATTCACTTGAGCAGTTGAGTGCAGAGTGCAGAATGTAGAGATGAGAGAGGCACGTGTTCTATGTGTGTAGTATGTGTGCAGCTTTACCGTGTAAATGAAACAGATCGATGTTGTACATTGTGAGTGTTAGGTTGCTACGCTACACAACTGCTTGACTGAATCTGATAACCTGCCCTCACCGGCTCACCCTGAGTCCCTACTCCCTCTACTCCCTGCCTCCTCCTAGCCTGTTAGGCGTTTCCAAACTACCAACTAACAGACTAACAGCTTTCAATGTTAGTCAAGTCTAGTAATAACAATCGGAATAAGTGACAGTATTTTATGTTGGCTTTAATTGTTCCAAACATTGCGTTTGAAATTCACGTGCGCGTGGTAAGGATTTTGTGCACGCAGTTGAACAAATATGGGTGGTTTGAGTCATTACTGTTGTAATATTTTCAACCGTTTTTTCTTTAACTAATCATTCTCAACTACGAATAGCCTAAATGTATTCCAAAGGTTAAACTTTCTTTTACAAATCGTTTAATATCTTGAGAAAGTGTGTATCCTTACAATTAAACTGTATAGTAAAGTTTGCACTATGATAAACACAGTTTATTAACAGTCCCTGGAGCACTGATAATTGATTCAAATTTGTAGATTAATCTGAGTCAGGATTGAAACGAGCCGTGAAATTCAAATGAAATATTTGCGTTGAACACATGTTTACTTAGGTTCCTGCGTCAAAGCCACCAAGCAAGCTGCAAGCCATTGTTTAGTTTGAATTGGTTTATCGTTGCACCTCGCGCTCGATTTAATTTTCACTTTTGGCTTTTATCGTGTGAGCTACGACTGCTGACTGACCAAGTTATTTCATTTATTTATACAGCAAAACACCATTTACATGAAATCATGAGAGACACAGTTAATTAAGATGTAAATAAAAAATGCACTACTCTTTTTAGATTTTAGTTGAGGCTGTTTTGAAACAAGGTTTCTATGTTCAAACCGAACACTAAGTGAAGATAGAAACGTTGTTTCAGAAAGGCCTCACCCAAAATCTAAAAAAGAGTATTGCATTTGTTTATTTACATCTTAATTTATTCCAATAAGTGCTGTTTTCTGATGAGGGATACAGTTGTTAATGACTAGTTAGTTATTGATCAATCATGTCAGGTTAGCTTTTCCAGTCCTTGAATCCAAGAGAAATGTAAACGAATATCATAGTTTGCAAAATCTGTTAAATATAAATGGATAGCTCACTCTACCACTCTACATTTCTCATCAAATTCAGTAATGCCAGTTCACGGTCAATGACGTTCTACATGTCGCCTAGCAACTGTATCACAAATCCCATATAGTTATTAGCTAAGGGTTACCTGTACTCCTCCCACCTCCCATTCTAACTATCATATCAATCCTACCTATACAACATCTAGTGACAGCCAACAATGCACTGAATCGTCGACAACCAATTCAGCAAATATGTCGAAGCTCGGGAAATATGTTCCGTTAAAACAAACATTATATACACACACAAAATCACTCAAACCGCCCACATCGGTTTCGTGCTCATGTCCAACTCGTATGTGCTCATTTAAATAGATCAAGACTCTCTGCGAAACAACGTATAAAAGTTTCTGTTGTGTTTCTTCGGTCAGTATTTACCATTTGATGAATGTCTTTCAAAAATAGCCTTTCCGTTTGTCGAAAAATACCTCGACTAGTGATTTTGCATCACCCCGATTTTACTTGGAAATGTGTACGCTACGTCATTGACGTAAAGAGCTTGGAGTAAAAGCTTAAAGTCGAGTTTTCAATTAAACAAGATCGGCCTTGAGTGTAACGCTTCCAAGAAATTACTTGAGAATTTCACAAACAACGTCAGTTTTTTTAATGAACTTGGAGTAAAAGCGTAATATCGAGTTTGAGTTTTCATTGAAGTGGCCAATCTTCCATTCAGGAATAGATTGGCCATTCTTGAATGAACGCTTCCAAGAACAGAATTTAACAGACAAACAACGTCAGTTTTGTATCTTTTTGGTATGCTATGACTAAATAACCAAAATTGTTTAGTTCCAATCAAATGACTGTATAGACAATACTACCTTACATTTTAGGTAGTTTCAAATTAGTCAGTAATTTTTGTATTCTATTACATGGATGGCCACTCAACACATTTTTTAAAATAAATCCAGTCTGAAAAAGTGAACAACAGCTGTTTTACGAGCAGGGTGGCACCGTGGCAGTGTTTCAGTGTTTACCCACTACAAGAGCTGCCATGTGGTTCATTGTTGTAGCGGTGAGTGTAGAATTGTAGAGTGTACTGTGTACTCGTACACCCCTCCTGCGACAAGAGTACGACACCGCTCTCCATGACTCCACAATCCACCCAATCAATACTCTGTAGTAGTAGCGGTAGCAGGGTAGCAGGAGTAGGCCCTCTCGTCGAGTACCCCGCCAGGACCACAGTATATGAAACAATGTTTGACAGCTTTTAATTTTCTCCCTATTCAAACTTAATGTAAATAGTGAACGGTATAGTCGTGTGTGTAAGAACTACAGATGAGTGATTTCAAAGTTTTTTTACAAAACGAGATCTTTAATTTGATACCAAACACAATTTGTGTTTAATAACTTCCGTTCCCTCGAATGAAAACCCATTGGGAGTATGGCGTTAAATCGTTCTGTTGACAAATATTTAAAAGGGTTTTCAATTCATACACACCATACGATGGAATTAAATCCGAAACCGAAATTTGTGTAAGTAAAATGATAAATCAAGGGTGCTTAGCTACTTCTCTATTTTTAACATATAGATCCCTTTTAAGCCTTGTTTGTCATACTTTCATAAATTTTCTGCTGTAATTTAATTTGACGTAATCTGTTTTATGGCATGTAAATTAATTAAATATATATACCCGGCCTGTAAAGTTATTGCTACGAACAAACTAGATTTACGAACTAACTTACTGTAATCATCGGACTCGTCCAACCAAACCCCAAATCATTTGGGGAGCTTACCCAGAGTCAATAATTGCTGACTTCCTTTATTAAAAAGATAAGATAAGATTTTAGTTTTTTACAATTAAAATTGAAGAACCATTTAAATAACTAAAATGATAATAACTACAACAAAGAAGACAGAAGTAAACGTTCAAGAAGCTAACGACAAGTTCTGAAGAAGTATTTTCGATAGTGTCACAGCCAATGAGAACATCGACAGTTGGCATCCCTGTGACAAATAGGACAGCAGACAGCAAGTTTCTCAGTGTTGGTCAATCAGTAACCGACGATTGTACTCCACAGCGAGAACAAATATTTCAAGCTAATTGTAATGATGTTTTGGCGCGACATGAATCGGAAGAAATAGATTATAATATACAGTTTGTTAACAATAACTTGATCTTAAATAAATTTATCTCCTAAACTTACAAAATAACTTAACCAAAATACCGGATCGAAGTACTATTCAAATACCTCATGATTTTAACTACAGCCTCTTTATTAGGCCGTTTGCTTTCAACTCCAAGCTTAGGTTGATCAACTAATCTCCAGTTAAGTTGTTTACAATCTGCATTGCTTACGTTTTCACACGACAGTCAATACCCCTTTATGGAATATTGATAACTATAATAAGACTGTTATTTTCCGTCCTGTAATATACGAAACCCTCACTAATATTGCTAACAGAATAATAGAAACATTTTTACACAAGTTGCAAAATCAAAACGGGCAAAGTAAATCTTAACCTCAAAATATTCTATTGGTCAACTTGTCAGTAATCTTTAATCCTTATAATTAGTAATTCTTATATCTCATATTTAACATGCACATTGAAAAACGGTACTTAGAAAGTGTTCCTAGATCGTTTAAATAGTAGGTTAAAAGTATATTCCAGTCTGCGAGACACGAGTATAATGGTTAAATGCCGCAGCAGAGGTTTCCAGGAATTTAATATTTGCTCAGCGTGGAACGCTGGTACGTCTGAGCACCAATATAAATATTCAACTCTCCTGTTGGCTTTTATCGCCAATAAATGAATGTTGCGTTCGTGATTACACAAGTTTTGCGTGATTTGGACAATTATTTGTTCAACTCTTCACGTCAACAATGAAATTGTGACTATCGATTAGTCCAACTTTCTCTTTTATGTCTTTCTATATTAGTTATTTTTGCGCAGTTTTCAAGATAAATATTTAATCAACTTTAAAATTCAACACATAACATTTGAAAGGTATGACAAGAATTCAGGAAACAGAGATTCGCCTAAAATACATAATACCAAAGTCAAGAATATTAAGAGAGGACTTTTCAGAGAAGACGCTGAAGATTGAGGTCTGTGGAGACATGATGGATTTTATTGGAAGGGCAAATAAATGCCCCAGCTCGGGTGTCAAACGCCACGGCAATAACTGAATAACCGTGTTTGAACGTTAAATATCAATGTTTCTCGAAATATGTTAGAAAACAAGCACTTATTTGACTAAAATCATTAGTTGACAAGCACTGCTGTATGATATTGAAACTGATGGCTCTTAGTTCTTGATCAAAGTCCTACCATAAGTTCGTTATCCTTAACCTTCTAGTAGGTCTTCTTTCTCCTGGGTAGTTTCTCCAAAGTTGGATCTTGCCCTCTGTGCTCGACGCACGTTCCATTCTAACACAACCCATCTTATCTTATCCTCCCGCTTTTTACTTCTATTACTACATCTCTATACAGTTTCAAAATTGTGTTTCTCTTTCTTTGGTTCTACCGCTAAAGTATTTTGTTCTAAAAATCTATAAGATTCTGTTCAGTAATGTGACTTAAGTCTAACTATTCCGTAATAATATTTCTGTTTCCTTCAGGGAGTTGGCTTGTCGATCTGCAAACTGTGAATATCTTAACTTTTAGCTAGGTAAGCAGTACTTCTTTGCATTTACGTAGAAACAGTTATGTGTCCTGCTTAGAACACAAATTTTAGAACAAGCTCATTGTATTTTTATCAACCCCGTCAAATTACAAATTAGATATGATGGGCTGATTTTTTCCTAGTCAATCGTGAACCTCAGTGTTGAAACGATTCCATGAAGTGAAGCATCTTCGTGAAGAATCTGGTCAAAACATTTCGCCATGACATCTTCCTCTTTTCCGTTTGGTGTTTCCTACCTCATAACGGTCACATTTGCCCCGGGCAAACCATTTCCAACAACTGCTCAGACCGTAATGGAGGTGTTAGAGACAGCATTTTAGTTCTTCTGCCGACGGATGGGTCGAAAAGAAAAATCCTGTCACGTCGAAACTTAGTTGTAACTGGTACGTTGGCAATTTCTGGCAACTTAGTAGTCAGTATGTACTGAGCGAGTTAAGAGCCCACTATTTGCCACGCCCTGGAGAATATTGATTTTTATACAGGACCGCACTTAGATAGGGGAAGGGGTTGGAGAGGGGAGCTCCATTGATCCGCCGCAACTGTGAGCTGGGAGCCACGAGTGCGGAGTTTACTACTTTACAACATTGCGTCCACATTTACGTGACAACGTGCTGCCGCTGCCGCCGGCGGTACCTCTGCCGCTGCCGCTGGCGGTGCCGGTGGCACGTGGAACAACAGGCATATGTCGGATCACTGAAAACTGTACAGATACGACTGCAATGGACTCAAACTAAATCCCGACAAGACAGAAATAATGAATTTTTACTTAAATTACTGCCTGTACCCTCAAAGCGATTCTTCTTATCTGCCAGATAACCTTAACATTGTGCCTTCTTTAAGATTCCTTGGTGTAGAGATCGACTCAAGTCTAACTTGGCAACCCCACATAAACAAATTACTTCCAAAGCTCAGTAGGGCTTTTTATGCTATGATGACACTTTCTCACGTAGTTGGTTTCTAAACCTTACGTGAGGTATATTTTGCTTACTTTGAGTCAAATATCTCGTATGGCATAATGTTTTGGGGAAACTCATCTGATGCTTTTAATTCTTTCGAATGCAAACGTACACCATAAGACTAATGACGAAATCACCATTCAGGGAACCCTGTAGAGCTATTTTCAAGCAGTTAGAAACACTCCCCTTCCTTGTCTCTATATTTTCAAATGCCTTCTCTTTGTTTTCTCACACCCAGAAAAGTTTTACGGTAGAAACCACATACATCATCATTTTACTCGAAACTCCGCTCTTCTGCAATATCCTGGTCTTCGCACAACTTCTTTCGAAAAACACCGTGGTACTCTTGCACATATCTCTTTAATAAACTACCAAACCATCTTAAAACGAGACCTCTCCTAAATCCTTCGAGCAAAGTATCTACAATTTTCTTCTTAATCACTGCTTTTATAGCGTTCCGGAGTACCTCGCTTGGTCATCGGGACAGTCCACATAAAAGAGCTCAGGGTTTGCGAAAATGATTTTTGTTTCTTTCTTGCCTGCATAATGTGCATTTTCACTAATATTTAACCTTAGTTGTTCTGTTAAGACCCTACACACGTGTATGTTTTTATCTTTTAATGTTATTTTTACTGAAAAATATTTAATTTAATTATTGTACTTTGATTTAATTACGATCAATGTAAATTGATGTAAATGATGAAAATAAATGACTATGACTATTCGTTGCCTTGCTGATAAATCCATTTTAAAACGGACTATTAGAATTTGTAGAAAGAGATTACATAGTAACTGTTCCAGTTGTCTGCGTGACGGCGAGTCGCGCCGTACGTTTGTCTGAATGCAATCTT
Source organism: Matsumurasca onukii (assembly GCA_018831715.1). Classification (NCBI taxonomy): domain Eukaryota; kingdom Metazoa; phylum Arthropoda; class Insecta; order Hemiptera; family Cicadellidae; genus Matsumurasca; species Matsumurasca onukii. Next base: position 8,970,027 of record CM032064.1, read on the forward strand.
GCTACACCGGTGTGTTCAGTGCGTCCTGACGCCGCGCATGACTCAGTCATCAATACGTAGCAGTGGCGCTCTGTTCCGAACTGTAAGGAAAACTCAAGAACCCATAAGTTTCAATAGTGTACGAACGATTATAAGTAAAGCAAGTTCGAGTCTTATTAATCAGGTAAACTGGGTTTCTCCTACGCCAGGTAGACTGAAACAAGATTGTAACAAGATTTGTATACTTTGTGCATTTTTCTTTTACTGTAATGTAATCAATCGGATTGCTGCTGCCTCTTCATGAATGTTTTTGCATAAGACAGTCGGGTTAAAGGTAAGTTTTCGGCCAACCGTAATCATACCTTTTCCCCTCCCAAAGCTTGGCAACATTGCTATGAAAATATTTGCGGGTTGACTTGTGAATCAGCTGAAGCTAGGCTCGTAAATTCTGCGAGGGCTGAAGTGCATCGCGTTTACGACTCACGCAAGTGTATCGCTTGACGCACGTAACGACACACACAATTTACTCGTGCTTTCACACATTACACACAATATAATTTATCTTCCTCAACTTAACTTTCTAAGTGGCTATAAAAAGAGTTTCCTTGAGATTTCCGCCTTTATTCTCCGATTCCTTTAGCTCCCTTGCGCTTTTGTACAAGAATTCCGCTCCCTTCTCACCAAGATTGTTCGCTTTAGCAAATTTCACTTTCTAGATAATTTTGTGTTTCCTTTATAGAAACAGAGTTCAAACCAAGGTACTATCAAGGATTAAAACGGAGAAGGTAGAAAATATAAAATATAAGAAAGAACCTGAACTTACCAAAGGAGCAAATTGTGAAGATAAATTACAAAACCAATCGAGCCAGTTACAAATAATTTGACTCAGCAAGTTATTGGGCGGAATTAATTATCACCACTTAAACTTACACTTTACCTTAGAATTTCGCCTTTAACGCGCTTTAAAGCACGATACATGATGCACGTGCACGATGCATTACGAAGGACTTTTTAAAACATGATGTAATTACAATATTTATGATGAAGACAGTAATCATTTATGAAAAATAATAATGAGGTCTACAAATATAGATAATAAAATATATTCCATAGAATTAATAACATGGATCGACTATAACTATAAATGTATTGAATAAAAATATATTAATAGTTTATTCGTAACTATTTTCCTTTTTCCGATGCGCTAGACACATCGATCGTCAGCTATTTTTTGTAACGTCAAGTGTTTTTAATTAATCATTCTTGCGAACTGAGCTGCGACTGGAAAAAGATTGGAATGTAAATTAGGTTCCGGGGAAACGCGACTAAGAGACAGAGACAGAGACAGAGAATAAATTCAACTCCGAGGTATTAGCTGTTTGCTGTTTGCTGTTTGCCGAGGTTCGAGGGATGAAGCAGAGGCAGCTAGCTAATGCATTTGCCAAGCAACGGAACATCATTTCCCTTCAATTACCACAGTCTTCACTGCTGGCTGTTCCACTTCAATATTGAGCTGTATTCAATGCTTTGGTGTTAAGTTGAGTCCACTCGCAAACACCACTTCAACTTTAGTCGGTTTGCTCATTCCACAATATTATTCAGACCTCGATCAAGCTCTCGATATTGCTCTGCATATTCAACGGAACGCGGTCAAGTTCAAATTGTGTTTGCAATATCCGGGTCCGAATCCAATAATGCAATTGTTTCATGTCTATTGATGACCCATTACCAAAATAACTCTTTCAGTTGTATAAAACGTGTTCAGAGTATCTTTGTCAGAGGTTAGCGGACAATAATTATTGACAACTACTGTTTATAACACATTCGGTTTTGTGTGTGCGTTTACCTATTGTTACTGTGCTAGTGGGTTCAATAAGCATAAGTTTTCCGTCGGAAAAGGTAGATTTAAAACGGTTCAGATTGCAGTGTCATATCATCAATTGTTAGCTCATGAAAGGCTATGACAGTGAGGTTTCTCGTAATTATTGATATTGTTAACAAAATACACGCCAGTGCATTGTAAAGTATTCTTTGTAGTGAACGGAATTAACTCATCATATCTTATTTTCATGTTTGCGTATTGATCTTTATGTTTTTGTTTCAGAATACTCAGGACCCAGGGATTTCCAGCGAAACTTAAACACTCTTCAAGAAACTTTCTGATTCCGTTTTAAGCTCTTCAACCAATTTTTCAAAATTCCAAGGTAAGGAATAACTTAAAATGAACATTATGTGGACATATCCAATTAAAATTAAAATTTACAATATAACATTCGTACCGTTCACTGTTATAATGATCAAACCAAATAAAATAGGAAAATAGAACTCACTGGATTGTGTCATCCAGTTGGATGAGTACTGGAAATCGATAAACTGGAAAGAAAATTGAGTTGTTTAAACCGGTTGAATGCACCGTTGTACAGGTTCTAGATAACATTAGCTTAACTAGCTTTTAACTATAGACCGGGCACATCCTATAAACTAGTTTGCATTTGAAGTTAGAAATAACACAATGTTCAAAACGTCAAAACCTAATATTTAACACTATGGACAAGGCCTTGCTATTCAATTAATTATCTTGAACAACATTAACATACAAATATTAGATAAGATCATACTTATATTCGTAGGATTTAAAATTAAGTTGCACTATATGAGCTCGCGTCAAACCCAGCTTCGAGCGGCTTGTTTCGCCCGGCGTGGCTAATGGGGGATAATGTGCGAAGATTGTGGCGAAGGAGGGTTTGCAATCCGATCTTGGCTGAATTGTGGTTTACTCTAAGATAATCGCTTGGCTCTAAGATCGGCGTTCGTTCAAGAGGAATTACGTTAAATAGTAAGCCTCATTGTGTTGGCTACATGTCCGAAGTGGAGACTGAAATGTTTTTAAATTATTTTATTCACAAATGGTGTCTTTGGCAATTTTTATGAATCGGGCAAATTTTTGAATCCAAACTTCATTATTAAGGGGGAAAGCAAATCTTGACGTCGACTAAATTACAAAGGGAGTGAAATCCCAATCCACCTAAGGGCGAAGGAAGCTAGCTGGATACGAAGAAAACTTTTCTTTTTTTTCAAAGAGCTAGCTAAGGCGTCTTCAGTTTAATAAACTGAAATGTCATTGAACAGAAGATGCCTTCGCCAGCGAAAGCTAGCTTTTTGAAATTAAAATCTGTGAAAGGTTTTAAAAATGTTTCATTCATTATTACCATCTACTTTTCATCAAGAATTTGCCGAAGAAGAATCAAAACTCATAAGCCCAAAGCTCAAAGTACAAATCAAATTGTATTTGATTTGTAGAGCGTCTCAAGTAAGGTACTGAAAATGCGATCTGCTTCAGAATTTGGCTTGCCATTCCCCATCTAGATCCCAAATAAAGAGACATATTTTCGCGATTTTCCGTAAATTGGTTAGGGTCGTCTCGATCGGAAATGTCCACGTTCAGCAATTTCCGCGTTGATAAGATTTCAAAAGCTACCTACATACCAAACTTAAGTTTCTACACTCTAAAAATGAAGGAGTGAAAGCCACTCAGGAAGAGTGAAATTTTGCTCTTTTGGTTCAGACTTCAAAGAACCAGCCATTCGTACAATCTTCTCTCTGTCAAGAAAACAGCAATGTAAAGCTCTTTTCAAATCCTTCAACCTTTTAACATTTCCACCTATTTACATTCTAGAAACTCATAGCCATCTTTCAATTTTCTACCAAATCTACCAATGCTAGGTATTCTCTCCGAAACAGCTCAAATCTTCTGATTCCTAAACATTCATCAACATTTGTTCAAAAACATTTGATCTATAACTCCATAAAGCCTTTCCTTTAAATTTGAAGAACGAACAGGATCACAGGAAATTCAGGGCAAACTTGAAATCGCTGATAGCCAATAACACCTACTACAGCGTCCGTGAATTTACTGGCGAGTCTCGTACTGTACATATGTAGAATATTTACTGATTAAGACTGATTTTACATAAGGTATTTCTTGAGTATAAAAGAAGTGAGATGGTACAGTAGCCAGTCTGTTGGAGCCCCTAGCCAGTCCCACGACCGGCCCTCACTGTAGACACCAGACAGTAGACTGTAGAGGTAAACTGGTACAGCAGGCCAGCATCCTGTGTCCTGTGTCTGCGATTACTACTGTTTATCGAATGTGGATGTTTGTATTTGTATCAGTGGACAAGAAGCTAGAGGGGGACAGAGGCTTGGTGTTGGGAATCACTTGTGGGGCTTCGACGCGCTATTCCTGCTTAGTCTGCCGCCTAGACTGACCCTGTATCCATGTCACTCGTTTCCGTCCACGTCCACTGACCAATGACCACTGACCACTGTACTTCACTATTTTGTACACTACTAGATTACAGTTACAAACACAACCATTAAAACATTCATCCCCGTGAATAAAGTGAAAACTGAATATCAGGGAAAGATGAAAAATGAAACCAATTTGATTGAATGCGGTTCAGTGAGGTGTAAAATAGCGAGGCGGAGTTTCCTTGTATAGAAACTCAACTTTTGCAGGTTCAGAGCTACAATAGCGTTTTCCTGGTCCGTTTGTTATCCACTCAATTTTATCGCCGTGTTTATTCCTTTTCTGGCGATTTTTAGTACATTTTACGATTTAAATACTTAAAATAATGTTTCACTTTACACGAGTATATATTATGATGTGAAAATGTAGAATCAGGTAAAACATCAAGCTACAATGAATACAACAGTGTTTAATGAATATTGTCTACCTCTACCTCTTCGTTCAGTGTAGAAGCCGGATTCAGACACGAGACAGTTTCTTCCGTCAATATTAATTTTGTATTGATGACAGTTTAATGTAAACCAGTTGCTCCGACTAAGTGCTTTTGAAGTAGACGGACAACAATTTGTATACATTCCTCAGATACATTTTTTTTACATTTTACTTAGCATGGAGACTCTGGGAATAAAATGGCCCAAGGAGAGAAACACGTTCCATTATAAAGTGACGCTTCAGGGTTATACGTAGAAAATCAATTCACTGACAAGACAACAGTTTCCACCGTCCACCGATAGCGGATAGCGGATAGCGGGGAGTACAGCAAACACAACATATTGATTTACCTGTCACGGCAGCCTACTTTCATCTTGCATTCTCTAACAAGTAACGAGTAACGACCAGCAGCCATTTATCAAACCGATACATTTGTAGCCTACAGTATCTGTAATATAAATAATTAGCTTGAGATATTTCTGTCTCAAGAAAGAGAGAAAGAGAAAACGTCTTTATTACAAAATCTTTAGATTTGAAATGGTAATTCAACATTCCAATCGGCTCGTCGAAGCTATTAGATATGTTTTAATAGGAACTAAGATTTACGGCAAGTCATTGCAAACAGTTACCATACATATTCGTACTACACTATTCGCCCACTCATCAAATTAGCTTCCGAACCTTGCTTGGTGAGGATGGAAAGTCGGTCCAGTCTAATGATCGAAAGACACCTTGCTTGGTGTGAGGGTGAAATCCAAATTTTAGTTTAACTTATCAATTCACATTTGCTATACAAGTTAACGTGTTTCCTCCATTTAATAACTCATTTATTTATTATGTTTTTTGAAGTCAAACTTCAATGAAAGGTGTTTCATGTGTTACTTAAACTTATCTTATGTTACTTAAACAGTTTTTGTTACTATTCTCAAAACGAGCAGTAATAACCGCCTAATGGCGAGGGAGAGAGTCGTGCAGAGAGGCATTCAAAAACCTAAAACTGTTGACTCTACCTTGCCTCTACATTGTGGTGACGTGTCTCTTTTTCAAATCATAAAGTAATACCATAAGAGGTACAGACATACACTCTTATGAAACTAGGGGCAGGAACAACTACCGAACTGGGAGACACAGAAAGGTAGTTCATGAACGTTTGTTTTCCCAGACAGGAGTTAATTTCTTCAACAGACTACCAAATTCGTTCAAAAATGCCACTGAGCCTAAGGCATTCGAAACTCGTCTTAAAGCATTTTTGATTTCTAACGCATTTTATGATACAGACGAGTTTACGTCATTCAATTGGGAGACCCTATGATTGGCTGACTGACTAGGGACTAGAGTGGTTACATTCGAATGTATGGGAGAGTCAGTTTAAAATCTGTATGTTTGAATGGGATTTAGATGTAAGAATGAGAGGAAAGTTTTAGGCACACAAACAATTAACGATTGCGATACATTTACTGTGACTATATGCAATAAAAGAAAGAAAGAGAAGATTCCAATCACCTCGTTTGTTAGTAGCGCAATGATCTGGAACTCCCTGAGCACAGTGGGTCTATTTGATCGATACCTGACCAGTGCGCACGTGAGTGAGTGAGAACTGAGAGCGAGAGCGGAGAGGGGCCCAGGAGTGCCGGATGGTTGGAGTTCCGGTACAGAGATACCAGATACCCAACACTACGCAACGCATACTGTATATCCTGCACCCGCATATGTGCCCCCGCGACCCCGCATCTTCTCCTCACCTAGTGGTTCCTGTCAAAAACCATACGCATGCGCAAGGGTCTCAACTCTCAAGACGCATTCATGAATCATGTTTGATGCAGGACGCAGGCAGTAACGCATAGTTACGCATCCGTTATCACAGTGGTCGTCGAGGGTATGACTAGGGCTTGCAAAACAGAATCACTCGATGATTTATGTTTTACTGTTTACGGGAGAGGACCAGCCCTGGAAACATTGCTATTCACCCCAAAACCTGAAACATTGTTAATGTTTAAATCGACACAAAAAATAGAAATCAAGTCAACTGACAACAATAAACAAAATAAACCACATTCTAGTAATTAGTTTAGTGGCCTTATGATATTTACAGTTTAATGTCTTGGAAAAATACCGGATGCGCTATAACGTTGCAATCTTGCTAAGTTGTGTAACAGCTACAGTCTTTGCAAGAGGGCGTATAGCATATAACGGATCCCCCGTCCCCCAAATTAATAGCAGTTGTTACAGAAAAATTTGTAATTATTGAACTAGTTAAAACCTCTATGGTAAGATTCTAAGGTAGGCCTATGATCAAGCATATTGGGTTTCAACGTTTGTAGAAACTATTTAATAGCATCATCAATCACTCTTCACCCAAGTAAAATCCAAAAACTCCACTACCAAAACTTGCAGGAACCACTATCTATAAAGAAATTGCCTTGGACGTAAATATTCCGAAATTCAATCCCCAGACTACTATTAATAAAACGCCTACCATTTAGGTGGCTTTTATGTTGTTTTGCCGTTACAAAGATGTATTTCTAACAACCCTAGAAAAGAAAACTTGCTTTTTAACAAAATAACTATTGGGATTTAATCGAAATAATTATAGATTTGGGAGTGAAATTCAACAAAACTTATTTTTAAAGTTTATCTTTCATACTATAATTAGTGACTATTTTCCAGCGGGACCATTGAGGGCTAAGCTACAAAATTACGGCGCATGTAACAATTATGCTTCTGAGTTGCAAAGTGTTGAAAAAGACACTTTCACGAGTGTGGGGCAATTAGGGTAGAAACTAATTGTAACCTGGAGTACCTCATAACATCTTCAAGCGAAAACTCGTTCAGGCAACACCTTAACCTTAATAACAATGTAGTCTTAACTATGGCTGAACGTGCCGTAACCTCTGCACATCTATATAAATAAAATAAGACTTGTGTCTGTACATTGCAATGAATCCATCGGTTTTGATTATTTGGTGTTTATATAATTTGCAAAGACCGAAACTGGCGTAAAAAAATCCTGTCTGTCTGTAACGTTTTTAAGGCATCTTGGACCGCTTATAACTCAAAATCGGCTTAAGCTATGGCGGTGAAACTTTGTTTAGGGGTTTAGACCATTACGGAGTGTGTCTTTAACTATATTTTGTATCCATACAACGTCCACAAAATAATTGGCGAAGGACTAAAGTGAGCACTTAACACGTTTGTAAGGCATCTTGGACCGCTTATAATTCAAAATCGGCTGAAGACATAGCGGTGAAACTTCGTTTAGCCCTTGTTTAGCTTAACGAGCCCATTACGCAACGGGTCTTAAGCTATATTTCAAATCCATACAACATCCACAAAATAAGTAGCAAGAAACCAAAATGGACTCTGAACATGTGTTTAGGCATTTTGGACCGCTTATAAGTCAAAATCGGCTGAAAATATGGCAATGAAACTTTGTTTGAGGGTTAAGCTAATCACGCAGTGTATCTTTTGCTACATTTGAAGTCCATATAATATCCTCAAAATAAATTGCAAAAAGCCAAACCGGCCTCTGAAAACGGCCGGAACGGCGGAAGTAACTATGACTCTCACAAGGTAGCCAACACTTGAGAAGATGGTGAACTAACAAGCAAACTAAATAGGTTTCCTAAGAATAAATAGGAAACTATTTTTTGTTTACTTCAAACTTTCAATGTTCTTAAAATATACACAAAGCTATGTCAACAAAGCCCCGATGCGAAGCGCGGGTACTCTCAGCTAGTTCTATTTAAACTTACTACAAAACTGTACGACAATATCGAGATACAAAAATATAAAACGGAAGTGGTTTATTTTGTATTGAGGTTAAGCTCTACTGAAGAAGTGAAGGTTAGACTCTTTGATCTATCAATGGTATGAATCTTGAAAGGGAGGTTATTTATATAAAGTAGGACATATTTAAACGCACCAAATCCCTAAATAATGTGATATTTATAGTCCACTTCCGCTTTCCACAGCTAAGCTGATATCAAAGGAACACTTGTTGATATGAAAACGGAAAGTTCTGATACATTTTCTTTTACAGGTGTGCTTGATTTGGGGATTTCTTGTTGACGTTGTGATTATCAATAAGAACTCGATAGGCCTAGTTGTGTTTTATATTTTGTCGCCGTTTAGTTAATGAATCAAAGAAAACCTACCAGTGCGTTTCAATGGATCAGGAATTGCAAGAGAATGAGTGAGCCTTGCTCGGCAGAATGCGTTGCATGCTGTTAAACTGTCGAATATAATTACTGTACTGGTTTTATAGCGCGACGTAAACGTCACTGAAAGCTGCATTTATGGGTGAGATTTCATGAGGTTTATGTGGTTTCCGCTATTTCAGTGCCAATCGTCAAACCTTTGCTTCAGTATAAATAAAAGCTAATCAAATGTTTGTTAATCATTTTGTTTTAATAATGTTAAATTCGTTTTTACAATTAATTCTCTAAGAGTTTTTAAGCTACTAAATTTTATATTTTAAACTTAAAAGAAGCACAAATGATCAAATAATCGTTTAATCGTTGGTGAGACCTTTCAAGAACCATGTTCCCATCTACAGACCACAACATCAACTGAAGGTTAAATTTACCTAAAAATATTATCCAAACAAAAATAAACACATGACAGAAATTTAAAATTAGAAATAATATAAAAATAAAAGTACCAGTATTTATAAAAATGGAGAGTTGAGAAAATTTTCGGTTTCGTTGTTAACAAGATTTTGTTGGTTGATTTAATGTTTATTGTTTTAAAAGCGTCCAAATGTTGTGAATTTTGTACTTCTTTAGGTAGTTTGATATTTGAAAAACGAACATTTTGCTGCACTGTGTGTTTTACTATGGTTGATTTTTCTTCTTGTTTATTTTTGAAATGAGCTTTATGTTCTTTAAAGTGTGTTTTTAATTTTCTTTTTTTTCTGTCCGATGTACTTCATTAGGCAGTTGTCACATTGAATTTTGTCACCAGATTTTTCTTCGTTTTTATTTTATTGGGGTTTTGAGTAAGCTGTTTAAATTTTGTTAGTTGAAAATGACGAGTTTACGTTCGCATGTTTAGAAAAACTTGTTTTCATATGTTTAGAGTAAGACGAATGGGTAAAGATCTCCATGTTATATTCGCTTCCTCTTTCTGACTTTTCAAAGTTGTTCTCGAATTTAACTCTAGGATTTTATTTTTATTTTGAAACCTTCCATCAATAATTTTCATATTGTATCCATTAAACTCAATTGGGATGTCTTTTATTTTGTTAAGTTCTATGTTGTCATTTTCTGTGGATAAAGGTGTTGAGATTAAACGATGAATAAGACTATTAAAAGATGCAAGGCTTTTGAGCTGGGGGATGGAATGAGTCATTGAGGATTAGACGATAATTTTGAGATGGTTTTCTGAACATTTCAAAACGTTTACCTGTTGAGGAATTTCTAACTAAAGTTAGGTCTAGAAACTGATTTGCTTTTCTTCTTCATACGTGAACTTTATTGTTGGGTAGTATGAGTTTGGTGCTACGATGAAATCTTGTAGGTTTACATCTTTTTCAAATATAGAAAACACATCATCTACGTAACCAGCACTTTGGAAAATATTGTTGAGTTTCTTTGGCGTTCGTTTCAAATCAACTCACAAACATGTTGGCGATGCAACATGATAGGAGGTTGCCCATTGATGTACCGTCAGTTTGGTGATAAAACGTATTTTTATATTGGAAAGGATTTTGGTAAATTTATTCATATATTATTTCCAATTTCTGTCATGTGTTCATTTTTGTTTGGATAGTAGTTTTATGTAAATGTAACCTTTAGTTGATGTTGTGTTGTGGAGGGGAACATGGTTCTCGAAAGGCCTCACCAACTATTAAAGTTTTATTGGATCATTTGTGCTTCTTTCAAGTTTAAAATTATAAATCCAATAAGGAGTTCTTCTAGATGTATTAAACTTTACTTTTAATAAATAATTCGCCAGAAAATGTTCGATTCGGATAACACGTTTGATACGAGAAAGTTCGTTGTTAGTCAAGTTGTCAAAGTGAATCAGCGTGCTTTATTAACGCCATTATCCAACTTCAGTTGACTGTAAACTTGTTGACGCTCCATTTTGCATTTGAGATTATATTTCTTCTTCTTTTATATAAAGTTTACAACTTCTTCCTTACACTTTATCAAAAGGTTTAAACACCAACATTTACAAGCAATCACAAAAGATGTTTGAATTTTTCAAGTGTAGATTGTGTTGATCATCAGACAATTCTGACGTTATCTCGCCTTTCAATTCTTTATCATCATGCCATGATTTATTTTATGCCGCAGAAGCATTTTATAATACAGACGAGTTTATGGCACATGACTGGGAAAACGTGGGACGCACTGAGGGTTAGAGTGGTACAAATTCGAATGAATGAGAGAGAGTGAATGCCAAAAATGTATGTCTAATTGGGATTTCGATGGTAGAATGTGTGGAAAATTTTAGCTTTTTAAATTACAGTAGTTTGACGATTGCATAAAATGTTCAATGTTGACGCAATAAACAACATTATACTGGGAGTAATCAGGTTAACATCAAACTCTGCTCAGGGCTAAACAGGTTGAGGTTTTATTTATTTATTTAGAATGAAGCAGGAGCACAGGAACAGGCGGTTTCTGCTAAACGCCTCTTCAGCTGATGGTAGCAAAGTCTCGTTCGCATCAAGGGCAAGAGCGCTGGGGGCCAAGAAGCACTTACAACGCTTACCGGCTCACCCTTCCGTTCTTTCATTCTCTCTTCACGCTCTTTCGTCATTTAGCTGTACATATTTCAGTAGTTTTTGTGAGCTACGTTGTGTTGTCGTGATCTTATACTTTTCAAACTAAACACTAAAAGTTTGATTTAGCACCAGCTCATTCTTTGCTTCATATTTAGAAGTGGTAGCACCTGAGGTTCTCCACAGTGCGAAAAATTAGCTAAACTACAACTCATACCAATTCACAAGGGAACGAACAAGTTTGTACCGAATCCTGACCTGGGACCAGAATTATAAAATATGATACAGATAACCAATAAACACATGGCCATTTAAAATAGTGGAAGCATTGCTGAACCCCTGGACCTTAACACTAAACATCGACTAGCCAGCTTTTATGAGCATTATAATCATATTAAATGCATATCTAATTATGTGTGCACACCTTTTAATTTACAATTTAGTAAGAAACGAGTATTGAAAAGCTGGTACCCTAACATTTTACTAAGCGTGCATAATAGCGGCTGGAGCGTGTCGTAACGGATAATTTTACTATAGTTAACTTACAGAGACCTTGGCAAATATCGGGTGTTAACGTAATTTGTACGTAAGTTTACGTAATTAAACTATGGAACTAACCCGTTTTACCGGGTCCGAGTATTCGTTATCTGCACAGGCAAATAGCCCAGGTGGGAACTGGGCTGTATAGCCGACTGGTGCAGACTGCAGACTGGGCTACTGAGCGGACATTGGCAAGTGAGAACGAGCGCGCTATAATCTGTGTCTGAGGGCGCAGGACCGGAACCCCGACACCAGGTGCTCCCGTTGAAGCCTGGTAGACCACCGCAAGGGGTACAACATCATTCCCTACATGTTCTATGATGTATACTAACAAAACCAAGTAATGTTTAACTACTCATAAGTCATAACCATCACTCATTGACAGTTAGAGGTACTACAGTTACCGGCGGCTTTTTATATTATACTTGTAAGCGCATAGAATTTTCGCAAGCTCCAGTATAATGTAACTTTAACGCTTGAAATGCTTAAGTTAAGTGAAAGCTATTGGATTATACCTCGGTAGCGTATTACTTAACAATGAACTCTCAAAACAATCCGGACAAGATGTTGAGCAGCTTTAGTCTGAAGATGATGTAAGCGAGAGCTGAGAGTCTGAGAGCCCTGGACGGTTTGTCTGAAGTGGGTAAACGGCTTTCGCGAGGCCTCCCTTCACCGCTCAACCCCTGCCCAGCTTTTCAGCTTCTCTCCGACTCGTCATTCCAAACTTTGCAGATTCACGGGTAGTTTCTACGTGTATTGCCATTCGTACAATCGCCTCATTTTCAGCGCCATTCTATTTTTTCCGTTTTCAGTTCGATTCTGTGATTGTTGTGATGATAAACAGACAGTTCTTAACGACTTACAATTGACAGATGACAGTCCAGGGTAGCATTAGCAGGCGGGTGCTGGATCTGGGTTTGCGGGCAGAGAGAGAGAGAGAGAGAGAGGTGTGAAGGGGTGCCTGCTAGCAGGCAGCTAGCTGTACAAGCGGCCGAGCGTGAGCGGTGGTGTGGCCGCCGGCTGAAACTGGTGAGATACATGGACGGTGACGAGGTACGGTGTGGCGTGTGCGCAGAGGGAGGTGAAAGTGGGTGGTGGTGACAGAGAGGGGGAAGCAAGTGTGAATGAGTCGGGTAGGGGTCCGCGTCTCCTCGACAGTTCTCCGACTCCGAGTGTAGTCGTCTGTACGCTGTAGCCTGTACTCTGTAGTTAGTGGACGAGACTCAGTTCACAGCCCTCCTCACCCCCCTCACGCTCACGCCACGCCAGTTTCCAGTCGCCTACTCGCCTAGCTGCCGGGCCCTCACCGCCGTACAATACCGTACTCAGTGCTGTGTGCGTTTAGTGTTAGTAGGCCTACTCGTGGACTAGTCGCACTGTGACGCAGGCTGGAATCCCCCAAATAGCAGTCACGAAAGGAATAAACCCCATAGGTGAGCGAATAGTTAGCATGTGTTTGTTTTCTAGAAAATATGTAGTGGCGCACATAACATAAAATTTATAAGTAATATTAGGAAACCTGTAAATCTATACGCTAACTAACAAAACTAAGAAGTTCGTCCACATAGGTAAAAACGTTGGTGAATTCGTTTGAATATTTAAAATAAGCTCAAACGAGAAACAATTCAACGACCTTCATGTAGAGTTTTAAAATAGCTTGCAAAACCAAGTAATCCCTACTCTTAATTTGAGTCGATAAAAACAGATATCGAATTGAAAATAACGTTGACTTATTTGTAATTTTAAGACACACACTATTGACTATGACGTATTTGGGTGTTTGGAGGCGTAGACGAGTTTAACTAACAATATCGAATTTCTATCTTGAAGCCACACCCAAGCGCTTATAAGGTATGCATAATTCTGTATACTGCAGCAAGAAATCTAATTCAGTACAGTAGTTTGGTCACAATTCATCATGTAGGCCTACATACAGCATGTACATTTACGTTAGCGAGCTGCGGTTACTACGATTCAACTCCGGTATGTTTGGATGAAATATGTTACTGCTTTCAAGTAACGTTGTGTACATTACTCCTTATTTACTTACACGAGATATAAATAGATGGAGGCAGTATCAGTATGCGAACGCGCAGTTTTTTGAGTGACACAAGAACGCATATTCAAAATGTATAATGACAGGATCGAGAGAGAGGTACTGTATGTTACATTGTTCTATTTTTAAAGAAAGTTAAATGTTCGAACCGCTTAAAGGACCAATAAATGGCACCGCTATCAGCACCGTAATGTTAAGTTTAAATGCGGAAATCTGCGATCCGTGAAATGGGGGTTATAAATATTTTCACACTTGGAATGCTTGATCAATTAATTCATCTTAAAGATCGGCTTGAAATCAAACCTGTTAATATGTCACTTTCAGAACCCCTAGTCGAAATGAGTACCAATAATGACCTTCTGAACAGGACCTTCTGAAAAATCTGTCGAAATTCCCACTGCAAGAAGAGCTCTTCAAACCCATTAAAACGCCATAAAAATTACATTTAGAACACAAGTTCATCACAGGGCTTCATAGTGTTGAACAAACTGCAATCCCGTGCTAGCGTATTGCGTGACGTGCGTACAAAGATGTCACGTTTTCTCCATTGCAGCGTCGGACTAAAGAGATAAACTGTAGTCTTAACACTCACGTGCACAATAATTCAACCCAAGGGTAAAATGTTGTTTGGTGTGTAAAACAGGGGTAGTAACTTGAAACAATCCATGTACAATATTGTGTGAACACTTCCTGTTGATCGGAAATATTCTTTAACATTGGGGATGAAATTAAACTGGAGCCGCAATAATTTTGCGTCTGGCCTTCTCAAGGTAATCGTGAAATGGCAACACTGTTCAAATATCTTCTACCTGTGAAATGATTAAAACTGCTATTCAAACTTGGCCAACTTAAACTTCAATTTGCCAAGCTATTAGAAGACCGATCAAAATTATTTTTTGATAGGGATACTCAGAAAGAATTCGCAATCCTGATAAGTATTTGAAAAGTGTTGAAAATCTACGTGCGAAAAAGTTTGTTTACTGCAGAAACTGCCCCAGTAGGTGACTCATATCTAAAACGGAAACGATCCTGAATACGGCGAGCTCGGCACAGAGCATTCTTGGAAAAACCTTGTACTGGAACATTTTTTTCAACATTAAAATTTTGCAAACGTTAACAAAAGCTATATTTAAAGTACTTAAATAATAAAATGAATTTTTCTGATCATTTCCATCTAAAAATTAAGTTGATCGGCCAACTGACAGCTGCAGAAATGAGGATTAAAGATTGCGTAAAATTACTCATATCTTGTAGACGTAGATGCATTATTATATTGAATCCAAGACGGGTCAGACGCGATGTTGCCATATCGAACAAACCCCAGATGCAAAGTTATAGTGGCGGCTGTAGTGTAGTTCACAATGTTTGACTGACATGTTTAAACATGGCTGTCAGTGCCGTCACGCGGGCTTCCGGGAATTCCAACGTGTTGTGTTCCTTATCTCAAGACATTTGTGTGTTATCGATCCTCAGTCAGCAGATTATTATTTTGATGAGCGGTTTTATCATGTAAACACTATCTCTCTGTAAAATAATCTTCGTGCTGGGCTTCTCAGTTTTCTGTCGTGAATAGATAATATTCATGCTCATGCGTCTTCGTCTACAATACTTAAGGAACAATGTCAATCATTGCTAAGAGAGTTGACACATATGTCATAGACATTAGGTGAAAACTGTCCTAGTGCTAGGTGCTTCCAAAAATGCTCAGTGTCGAGCTGCCACGCTCAGGAACGTTTCCGGTTTAGATATGAGTCACCTACTGGCCCAGTTTCTGCAGTGAACAAATTTTGTCTTTTATCGACTTTTTAAACTTTTATAACGTTCATCGGGTTTGCGATTTTCTTTGAGTATTCCTATCAAACGTAATGTTTATCGGCCTTCTAATAGCTTGGCAAATTGATGTTGAAGTTGACCAAATTTGAATACATTATTTCTTTATCTTTGGTTTCTGCTTAATTATGCCCGAGGTAGATTATCGTTGAACAGTGTCGCCATTTTCACTTAACCTTGAGAATCGAAGGAACTGGTTCATTCATGTTCATTTCATGTTTCGTTCGATCCGTCATACGTCAAGAAAATACTGATCTCTAGTTTCTTATTCTTACAATAACTAGCGTAGTTTTTGAAATCAGTACACAGCCTATGATTTATTTTCAGTTTTTAAATTTCCCGAAGAATTTTCCTACAGAAAGGGATTTGCTGTGGAAAATTGTATGTAGACAAGATAACTTATTTTGCATAGAACGGTTTATATTTTATTTTGCTTTCGCTACTGAATAGCTAACTTTATTTTTTATTTGATTAACGTCATCAAAATTATAACATTATAGTTTTATCACCAAAAAATGGCTACATCCATCGTTTGCCGCTTAGCAAATAAAATCAACTAGCTTACGAGCAACGCCCAATATGAAAACAATTATCGGGACTGACAGCGCTGTACGGTGGACCGTATGAAAACTAAACAGTATAAAATTGTTTATCTCGGACTTCTCGGCCACTTGAGGAGAAGAACTACTCCCTACGTTTCGGGCAGATGGGAAACTCCACCCGTTGTCAAGGACCTAACCGAACTTTACACTACATTTACATTTTAGTAAACCCAACAATCTGAAACGTAAGGATTAGTTTTTTTAGAAGTTGTTTTTCACCAACAAAATTGAAAACCCAGAGAACGGAACAAAGCGTTATCTATTGACATGAGCGCTATGCGCTGCGAGGTGCCGCGTGCCACGATCATCGGCTCCTACTAGGCATGAAAGAATCATTCATATCAGCTTATCTTTATTCTGTTAGCTCCCGAATTTCGTTTCAATTATGGTGTTTGACCCCAAAGTTCAACTGAGGTCACGAAGAGGCCAACCGAGGAGACGTTTCAACATAGGCCTAAATGATAAACCAGGCCGACACGCAGCTAAGCGCTAAAGCGCCACTGGCACGAGTGAATCGAATTTCCTTTTCAATTTGTTCTCTAATTCGCTCCGTTTTATTACCACGGGCGCTAAGAGGCCTCAGCTTGGCCTGCTGTGTGACCTTCGCCCTCAGACCTACGTAGGGTCAGATTGTTCTGGCTAACAAACTGGACCGAGATATTTACAAAAAGGACATTTGTACCGAATTTCATGAAAATCGGATAAAAATGCGACTTGAAGAGAGCACACACACATATATATGTAGCCTATATATACTCATATAAACACACTTATTATACATTTTAATTTGTATGAACGATAAATAGCTAGTTTATTCATAAAGAATTTGAAGACAAAATGTTTGGATTTAACCGGGACTTTAACCCGGGTCTCTCACTTGCCGGGTGATTATAGTGGTCAGCATAAATGCGTGGTGTAGTGGTCAGCATAATCACCCGGCAAGTGAGAGGCCGGGTTCAAGTACCGGTCCTGTCCAAACATTTTGTCTTCAAATTTATCTAATAAATTACTATTCTGTTTCACTTGTCTTTGTTAATGTATATATTTATATACTCATATGCGGGTATACATATGGATATAAAGTGTTTCATGAAAATCAAACGAAATGTACTGTTTTTAGATCAATAAAACCCCTTTTTGATGAAAAGTCTCCCCCCACCCAAAAAAAGGGGGTTCCTGTAGTCCGATTTTGGTGGTTAAAGAACTTGACAAAGATATTTACAGATTTGGTAAAAATCGGATAAAATATGCGACCTGTAGAGATGATACATATATACATATGACTAAGTTTTGAACAAATGCTCAAAACGTGTTCTGGGGGTCAGGATCAGTGCTCATTTCATGGTCCCGGGCCTGGGTCTTACCGTGCTGACGGCATGAATATCTCATTTTCCAAAGGAAATTCGATAATAATATAGCTATAAAATAACGTATCAGAGTTGTTCTGTACACTTTCCCTGACTTCGTTATAATACTGTCTTATTTTACTCAAAATCGGAATCGGGCCTCTCCCGGTGACTTAAAATGTGAGTATGTAGCTAAGACAGAAACCAGTGAATAAACTATGTTCTTGCTTCACTTTAACAATACATAAGCTACAAGTCACGTAAAGCTGGCAAATATACTATACCGAGCGTTGAATAAATGTTGTTACATTTATTTAAAGTAATTTTACAGACAGTTGACACGTGTAAGGGAGAATACGCTTTGTGATTTTTCTAACATACCAGAAGGCGTGATTTTACTAAAATATAATTATTTATTTTAATTCGTGAAATTCAGTTTAATTACCAGAATATTCGTTAATGCCTTCAAAAACAAAAGCGATTGCATAAAACACATTGCCGATGTGCATACGTACCACTGTTAGTTAAACTTCCAAAGTTCCATCTCAATTGTGCTAACCGAGTCAGTGTTTAATGAGTTAAACACGTTACCGCCGAGCTGTCAGATAGGTTACATTGTTACAATACTGTTTTCCATACGTATTTCCTGCCTTTTCTGAACATTCTGAATAAAAGTTTTGTTTCATTTATTACAAACTATTATCAAGAAATATGCTCATAGGTGAGGTTTAAGTATCTAGACCGTCGGACCGACCCAAAGTAACTTCTGTTGAACTTGAACTGTCGGGTGACAACCGACAACAATGCCAGTATCAGTGGAGTGGTTACCCGTACTCATGAGTATCTACAAATAGAGTATTGAAATACGGATGTGCCTGTGGACCTTAAGCGAATCACGGTTGTTGAGTGTTGGATGTTGAGTGTTTGTTGAGTGTTGGATGTTGAGTGTTAAGTGTTGGATGTTGAGTGTTAAGTGTTGATGTTGGATGTTGAGTGTTGTTGATGTTGAAGTGTTGAGTGTTGGATGTTGAGTGTTGAAGTGTTGGATGTTGAGTGTTGAGTGTTGGATGTTGAGTGTTAAGTGTTGGATGTTGAGTGTTAAGTGTTGGATGTTGAGTGTTAAGTGTTGGATGTTGAGTGTTAAGTGTTGGATGTTGAGAGTGTTGGATGTTGAGTGTTAAGTGTTGGATGTTGAGTGTTAAGTGTTGGATGTTGAGTGTTAAGTGTTGGATGTTGATGTTGAGTGTTGAGTGTTGGATGTTGAGTGTTGAGTGTTGGATGTTAAGTGTTGAGTGTTGGATGTTGAGTGTTAAGTGTTGGATGTTAAGTGTTGGTGTTGAGTGTTGAGTGTTAAGTGTACACCCTTCTTATTTTCTTATTTAAAAATCTTTTACATTAATAAACTTGATATATTTGGAAGCAAGAGGAGTTTTCCGACACCCATATTGAGCTGTTTATTAATTATGTGTTTTAAGTGTACAAAATGGAGTTGAAAACCACTAAAATGTTGGCAGTTTAAAGTTTATTTGTGAAAATATTGAACAACTTATGAGAAATCGGGCTCTTTGCACGTGTCGGGAAACTCCTCTTGTCCTCTAGTTTCAAAATATATCTTGTTTATTATTTTAAAAATTATTTCGAAAGGAAACAAACGTACGCGCGTAAACCATGGCAAGCGCTCGGTTGTATGGCCAGTTGTCACGGGCGTGGTGTCGAGTGTTCCTTGTGCGGATAATTCAGGCTTTCTCTGAGGAAATGTTGGGTGTTGAGTGTTGAATGTTGGGTGTTGAGTGTTGAGACAACGCCGTGCGACTCTCTGAACGCAATCACGCTACACGCCGCTACACCGGTAGCAGTCAAGCTCAGAAGGCAACAACTGAGTTACAAGTCCTCATTCCATAGCCGAGCCTTTCTCATATGTGACATTCATGTTACGTCAACTTTGTACGCGTATTGTTTGTTTTTGTATTTCTAGTCTAGTATTTCCTAGAACAGTAGTTAATTCACATATCTAGGCATATCAGATATCAAATTAACAGGGTAATAATCATTGGGACAATTTCTTCAATCTTAGAAACATTCTTCAGTGTTAAATTCCGAGTTTGAAATATTATTACGGACGTTTACTACAGTTTGAATAAGAAGAACAGCTATGATTGGCCCGGAGCAGCGGACGACCAATCACAGACCTGTACCAGACTAACCAACTTAACTGTAATAGATAACAGAAAGGTGCCTGTTTATACACAGTCAATGGAGGGGAAATCTTAAGAGTTTTGACGAATGAATCAGTTTGTCCTAACAAAGGAGTTAAAATGATTAACACGAATCCCCTACACGTGACGTAACGGAATGTTAGGCTTGCGAGTTTTGAGCAACCCTTATATGTGTAAAATTTTAGAATGGGGTGTCTTAAAAACAAATAAGTGTTAAATTACGCTTGAAAAAGTTTTTTGTTGGTAAACTAGTAGAGTTCTAGAATCCGCGAACAATATCAGTAGGTCAAAAAATATCAGTAGGAAAAAAACTTTGAATGGCCACCATTTTGAAACATATGATCCGACCAAGTTGGTTAACGAACTTAACCTAGAGATTTGCTAAAGGAATATTTGTACCATATTTTGTGAAAATCGGACCAAAAACGTGACTCGTACAGTGGTCACACATATACATATATGTATAAAGTTTTGCCATTTGGCTCAGGAGGTGCTGGGTAGCAAAACACTGCAAACCGCACCTTTCCACGACGTTTCGTTCTATTTGGCGAGAAAAATGAATAGCTATATTTTCAAAGAAAATTCGCAAACAATGAAGTATGAAGCTAGCCTCACACTACAGGGTGTCCCATAAGTAAATTGCCAGACTCTGGGAAAAGGTTATATGGGTCAAAATAAAGAGAAAATTAAGAATACAATTTTTCCCAAAAACGCTTAGTTAACCAGATATTCGCCATTTTATATTTGTCACTAGTTATTTATTATCTCCCATACCACTTATTGGATTTGACTCAAACTTAGCATACATTTGTATCTTAGTAAGAACATTTAGGGAAAAAATTACCAGCATGATCTAACCTATCATTTTAAAACGGTGGCTATTTTATGGTATTTTTGGGAATTTTTGGTGTTACATCTTAAATAGCGGATAAACGGTGGGTTTTGCGATAAAGTGTATTGGATACCGTTTTGTAGCACAATTCATTACCTATCTATTGACACTAAGTTTAAGAAATCGATTAAGAATCAATAAATTTATAGTGGAAACTCTGGCTGAAAACATACAACTTTCCACCTTATTATCTTGATGTTTGCCACAGTTTCCACCATAACTTTGTTGATTCTTAATCAATTTCATTGAACTTGGTGTCAATAGATAGGTAATAAAATTTTCTACAAAACGGTATCTATTTCATTTTTTTGTAAAACCCACAGTTTATTCGCTATTTAAGGTGTAACGCCAAAAATTCCATAAAAATGCTATAAAATAGCCACCGTTTTAAAATGATAAGTTAGATCATGCTGGTAATTTATCCCCTAAATGGTTTTACTTTGATACAAATTTAAATCCGATAAATGGTGTGGAAGAAAATAAATAATTAGTGAAAAGTATAAAACGGCGAGTAACTAAGCGTTTAAAAAATTTTATTCCAAATTTTCTCTTTATTTTGACCTATATAACCTTTTCCCAGAGTTTGGCACTTTACTTATGGGACACTCTGTATGTAAAGGAACACACAGTGTTTAAAAAGTAATGACACGGTAGGCCGGCAGGGAATTGTTAAACGCTTTGTAGGTTTATATCGCCATAAAATGAAGACGTACACACTGCACACGCTACACGCTACACAGGGATGGGACGAGGGAGCTATAAACGCGGTGTATTGGATTGCCTTGCTTTGCCACTGTGCAGTGTGCAGTGTGTCCTGCAATGTAGGCCTCTCTCAACTTAAGTGCATCCTGCTTCTAACACTTGTGTGTCACAACTACTCTCTCCGTCTTACATTCAATACATTCACTTGTTTTTTTGATTTTTTATTGACTATTGTGAAACACTGTGGATTTCTTAATTATCAATTTATTTTAACTATAAATAAATGACATTAATGTGTGAAAATATATAACATTGCAAACATTAAAGGTGCACAGTAATTTATTTATTTTATTTACATGCGGTAAAAGAGAGAAAGTCCAATTACGTTACAGCAGTACATTCTATATTAACATGGCATGATGTTGTGAAAATAATATAAATCCAAAATATAACACTAATAATTGAACCATACATAAAAATCACTTCTTGTGATGGCTGTGACCTTGAATTTCGTCCCATAAGAATTATGTAAAAACGTGCATTTTATTGGGACACGTCTTGCCTACTGTTTTTACCGGATTGTTAGGAAGAAACTTAAAATTTAAGTGTTGAAAATGTATAGTGACTCCGCTGATCCGAATGTCCAATTTGTTCTCAGTCTCACCCCTTCCCCTGTCAATGTTTTGGTGAGGGGTGCCTGTCAGTCAGTGTGAAAGGAGGTGCGGGGGAGTGAACATCTGAGGTGTTGTTGCAAGTTTGTTATTGCCAGTGTTCTATACATTAACCATGGACCATTCAGGTATAGACATAGAAAGATTAATCGAGAGTATTAAAAGTCAAAAGTGTCTTTGGGATATAAACAGCGATCATTTCTTCTGGCTTGATTGAGAGTCTAAAGATCGTGTCTTTTTTCACCAGGAAGAGTTGTAATTTGAAAACAAAGTTCGTCATATGATGATGAACTCATCCGACAATAATTTAAAAAATTTACTTCATCATCCCGCAGGTCACCATACAACGTTACAAAAGCACCTTTAACCTTTAAGCAGTCGCGAAGCAGCATGCGAGCAGCAGCGTTGCCCCTCCAATTTCTCCCTTCCCCCCACTCCACCACCAGTGCACCCCTTTCACACGGGGGTGAGACTGGGAGACCTTTATGTTATCAGTTCAGGGCGAGCTCTGACCCAAGATGGATTTGGTGCGCTCAGACCAATTGCGTCGCAGAAAAGTTGTCGCGTTTTTCGCTTACAACCTGTTATATGAAAATACTAAGAAAAGAAAATACTGGGTTCACCCTCTGGTGAGTTCGCGACTGCTTAAAGGTGCTTTTGTAACGTTGTATAATGACCTGCGGGATGATGAAGTGAAATTGTTTGATTATTTCCGGATTAGTTCATAATAATATGACGAACTTTGTGTCAAATTACAACCCTACCTGGTGAAAAAAGACACGGTCTTTAGACTCACACTGACTGACAGGCACCCCTCGCCAAACCATTGACAGGGTAGAAGGTGAGACTGAGGCCGATTCTTGGAATTGGAATCAACCGGACGCGTCATATGGGCAGCATGGCAGTGGGCGCTGCAAAGCAGCAGCGCAGCGACTACGCGGCGGCAGCATTCGGGCTGCACGCGCTGCATGCTGCCCAATGTGAACCGAGCCTTATACTTTATTCATTTTATTCCTTCTTTGTAGAACAGTTCTCAAACTAACTTTCGAGGAAACACTTCTCATTGCCAGGAAGGAAAACTCACAAACAGTCTGGTACCCTTGAACTCAGCACGCGTCAATTAAAACGTGACATTGAACGCTGAAGCCGGATGTGAATTACTAGTGACTGGATCTATATTGGAATGGATCGCGTGGAGTTGTGGCGTAGGGGTGGGGGTTAGGGTGGGTTAATCATCAATGGAGCTGGCGGGAGGCGAGATGGGTCGAAGTGTGCAGCAGAGACGGGACTGGGACTGGCTGTAGGATGGATACTGGTTATATAGGCCTCGTGCTGAACACTGAACAGTGAGCAGCAAGCGGCAGCGAGTCGGGTGGTGGAAGGTGGGTGGATGTAGGAACTAGGAAGTCTGCAGGCTATGAGGACGGGGGGTTAGTGGTGTAGTGGTGTAGGTGGATGTGGGTGGTTTGGGCACTACTCTCCCCTCTCCGCAGCCCGCACCCCGGGAAATCCCAGGCAAGGGGGATCCGAGTATTTCCACCAGTGGGACAGCACACAGATTCCATTTAAGCAACGCCGTACTTCGCACCTCGGTATCTCGGGCTGGGTCTGCCGCTGACACGCCGCTGCTTCCGCTTCCTTGGTATGTTAGCTCTTCGCCCATCTACCCATCTACCCACGTGCTACTACTAGTTCGCTCCACGTGTACTTTTTTATATGAAACTATTTCTTCGGGAAGTTTTGTCTTAAATTAATATTTGATCAACTGACAGAGCAACTTTTGTCATTTTGCTCTTACAACAGTTGTTTATGACACACGCAATGAAGTTGCTTTTAATTTTGCTTAAAATGCTTTGTCGATCGTTTACTCCCTAGAGAATTAAAGATAATTTTCACGGTATTCCTAATTTTAGGACGTCAGCTGATTCTATTAATCTTTTATGGTCTGCGTTTGGAATGACTTTAGAATAGTGGAATAAATCTGTCTTTTCGTTCTTCTTTTTAAGGATTTATTCGACCTTTCTAAAGAAATCGACTGTTAAAAATAAATAATAAACCCTGACTATTGATGGCGTAGTAGTTTAATACCTGGATTTCAATATACTCAATATAGATCCTGACGTAACTGATGACTCTTAGATGAACTAGTTTAACAACCAACAGAGAAATATCTGTTTGAAGATAAATACCACAAATCAGACTATTTTCTTGTCACATAGTAGTTAAATTTTACTTCATTTGAATAAAAACAAATTTAAAAGTTAGATAAAATAAAACAAAAACCAATACTTATAATCATTCAACTTGCGAGGCCTATCGATAGCAAGGCTATCATCGTCGGGCAAAACAAATTAAAGGTTTAACTTGCTTAATTGTTGTACATGTTTCTAAAAAAGCAAATGTACAGGCAATTAGAGTATTTAGACATTGATGATTTCAATATGGATATCAATATCATTGGCATCAAAACGTTAGTATACTTCATATTTTCTCGTTCCACAAGTGTCTTTTGATCCTCGGTCATTTCGGCTGTGCCTCGCCTACTCGTACAGTATTAAACGTTTTGACCTAGTGATGAAATGCATTGGTTGTGTTGCAATCTGGTATGTATTGTTTGTTGTAATATCTATTACGATGAAAAGGTTGCATTGTCAATTCCTCGACCGATAACCAAACGTGATTTATTTTATCAAGAGAATCATGATCGAAATAAAACATATGTCAGGTTAAAATCCGTAAATTAAATGGCTGAAAGGGAAAAATCGAGCTCTATACTTCTTACAGTTTACCCAACGTGGTCATACAAGTTTACGAGGTTTAGAAAAGAAAAATGAAACGTCAACGCTCAACTTGTGTTGCTTAGCAACGACTCAACAGCATCCCTTGCGTCGCTTCCGAGTAATCCTGCTGTAATCTCTCTGAATGGCGCGTACAAATACTCGTACTACTAGCCTACTATCAACTTCACTTTCATCAATGAAACTCCCTCTTTGCTTCATTCACCTCATTTCCGATATCGTATTGATGTTTTTAACCGTAGACACGACGTCCACTACTGTTGTAATTAACACACAGACGCAAAAGCGTCATAGTCGGCCTATTGTGAATGAAAATATTAAACTGAGAAGATATTATATCCTATTCAGTTGTTTAACATGACTGTTTCGGGTTATTGAGACATTGTATGCAACTTTTATTCTAAGTGTATATCTATTATTCTATGTATATCATTCTAATAAGTAAGTGTTTGATATAATCTCTTCAGTTCATTTCGGTGCTCGCTTTCGCTTCTTATTTTGACTTGATCGAGGGTTTTGGGGCTACGTCCGATCATGCTTGCAAAAACCTACAAGCGTCCTGACGAGTCGTGAAACATGTATAGTACCGTTTCAAAAGGACTTTACAACTTTGAAAATTCTTATACATTTTATTTCAAAAGGACTTGAAGATCCTGTGTAAACTATGAACAATGTGATAACCTTGATATGTTGCAACAATTTCTCCCCTCAGGCTAGTTGATTGTAAAGATGGTTATTTGCTACGAACTATGGCAAGAGTAGGTACTAGCACATACTAGAGAGAGTCCGTTAGTCTATGGTACTAGGCAGGATGGCTAGGCAGATGCTAGGCAAGACGGTGGTGCTATGGTACAATGACACTGTATGGTACAATGACAAGTGTAAGAGGGACTGTAGCAGGCTGCGTATGAGCAGGCTAGGCGTAAGTGATTTCATTCAGGGTGTAGAATGAAAGGAGATTATGGTCGGATCTAGGAGGAATTACAAGGGTTGCGAGTGAAAGATTGTGGAATATTGTACTCATAGTAGTTTTATTTTGAATGAAAATGTTAAGTTTATCAATGACACGTTTATCAATCTAAGAACAAAATAGTATCTTGATTTGAGTAGGGCAAAAGAAACGATGAGTTTCTATCGAATAATTTTCCGTGTAACGCTTGAAGTATGTTGGGAGCTGAAGCAAGATGCGGGTGCACAGTGCACCAGGTTGACCGAGAGGTTGATAGGTGTGCACTGTGCACTGTGTAGTGTGACCTCTGCTTCGGCTTCTGTGGGTCGGGGCTCGGGAATGGGGAAGTCAGAGGCATGAGTAATTTCTGGAACGCACCGTATTTAGACTCAGACCACCGATGGAGACTCGCCTCTCTTCCTTTCTACATCGAATATTCTATTCCCAATTCTGAGGGTTTCTCGATTTGCATAGAACTTTGCATCAATTCTTTTATTATTTTCGGTACTCTACTGCGCATTTATGGAATATTATAGCTCTTATTACAATATTAGTTACCTTTTATTTGATTGTACGTATGCACTTTAGTCCATGTTTGTAACACATACTATTGTCTGGATAAAATGGTCATGCGAGTGAAACAAGCCAGGTGTGCCCGCATATCCTGTATGTGTTGATATATTGGTTGTGACTTTCAGGTATGCATGCCCCCCGCCCCAAAAAGCCCCTTAGACTGGAGTATTGATATGAGTCGTATTGATGTTAGACAATTATGGAATTAATTGATACAATATTATTTCTTAATCTGAATTTTGGATTGGTCGGGTTTTATAAAGTAATATTACATTTTTGTCTTAAGAACTACCATTTCTTTGAAAGCCATAAGTTTCGTATCTGATTTCGACTTCTTTAAAGGATAAAACAGTAAAAAAAGAGTATAGTTCAAAACACTTGTATTTTACTCCTGACGTGAGCTAACATGATCGTTGGCAATCCGATGGAATTTGCCATTTGGGGCATCTTAAGCAGACCTACCGGGTACCGCCCTTACCTGCGTGACAGTGATTCTACCGCTTCAGTGAACACCGGTACGTAGAACACTGGTGTGGTGTGGTAGTGTTGTGTGATGGTGGTGTGTGGTGTGTGGTGTGCAGGGTGTGTATTGGAGTCACCTACAGCCAGCTAGAGTGCCACAGACTTGGCTAGGGAATCATCGTTCGGCGCAGTGCCAGCTCCACATGTACACTGTACAACTATGACTACCTCTATGTACACAAACACACAGCCTCACTGCCTCACTCCTCAGTCCTCACTCTGATCTCTGTCCCAGACTCCCAGTACCTACGTCTCCAACTCGCTCTCTCCGCTCAGAAGTCAGAACCCACTGCCTCAATAGCAGCAATCTTGCACTAACTTGTCTCCAGTGCTAGGAATCCTACTTTGCCTCTTTGGTTTAGTTCGTAGAAAAGGCACGAAATGACATGTTTATGCCTGTATTATGCGATAAGTCTTCTTTCTGGACACTAGATCCTACGTAGGGTTCGATCCGGTAGCGCGGGTTCGATCCGGTAGCGCGGGTTCGATCCGGTAGCGCGGGTTCGATCCGGTAGCGCGGGGTTCGATCCGGTAGCGCGGGTTCGATCCGGTAGCGCGGGTTCGATCCGGTAGCGCGGGTTCGATCCGGTAGCGCGGGGTTCGATCCGGTAGCGCGGGTTCGATCCGACGATTTCCGCAGTCACCCTTAATAATTTGTTAAGTGACTTTACGGTAATGCTGGGTAAAGGTTGAGGGTGAGGACTTTGTAATCTTATCTCCGCCTCGTGAAATAAGACAAGCTTTGCCTTTTTACCTTTTATTTAAACATTCCTCGAGGCAAACTCTCAATTCCTCGCAGTTTGTGCCTAAGAATGTTCACCTTTTGCCTGAGTGGGTCCATGTTCTGAGGGTATTTTTCGAATCACCCGAGTACCCTGATGATATCCTCAGACCTTCAGGATCTTTGCTAAGCGTATTCAGTGACATAATTTGAATCTTTAATTAACGAAACTGTCTGTTTCCTTCGGGGTCAAGGACGTAGAGGATTTGTTATCAATGTTATCAACGACGGAGAGGTAGGCTAGGTCTAACGTGCTGTATCAATAGTGTTATCAATTCTGAAAACATGTTCTGAATGTCAGGATCTGTGTTCATTTCAAGGTCCTACCATGCTCAATGCATGAATACACTGTAAACCACTGTTTCAACGGTTGGGGGTGATGAATATTCCCTGCCTGTATATTTCTGCCTGTCTGTTTTGGTGCAAAGAGAGAGAGCATGATCTTGAGCCTTGAGACCAGGACTGACATTCATGAACACAGCACGAGACGAAAGGATGACTTAAATGTCCCCAGATTCAGATTGGCTGAAAATGTCAAATCCTTCAGGTACGGCTCATTCAAAGTGTTTAACAGTCTAAGACCTGCAACCTTGCACAGTTCAAGAACAAAATCAAGAAAGGGTTAGTTGAGGAAGCTTTCTACTCGATAGAAGAGTTCAACGAGTTTATGGTGAGCAGAAGATGTTCAAGCCAGCCACACCGCCAATAAGTTGGGTAAAAGTCTCCTTTTGTGTGCGCGTGTGTTTCAAAACAGTTTTTTTACAAGGCCCATTCCAGTCTACTGGTCAACGGCTGCTCTCATCAAGGTATCAAGGTAATTTGTACTAAGGCTAAGATTACCCGTATTCGCCGGGCCTGTTACACGCACTAACGTCACGTATTGTCTCGTCTCGGTCCACCTCATATATTTCCTCACCTCTATATTAAGTACTTGATAGAATCAATTCAAATCAATGAAAATCACGTATTTTATAACTACGGTTCAAGTTTTACAATGAATCTGTGGCTCTCGTCGACGTACTGTAGTTACAAAACGTAGTTGGCATGAAAATAATACTCGTAGTTACGCTGTTGCGCTGCCAGCCAGGAACCCATTCTCTCGCTAGCGAATACGATACTTACTGCCGTGACCAAACGAATCTCACACCACAAAAAAAGTTACCAGGAAGTGATAATTATCACTTCGGTTCTTCTTCATGTACATAAGAAAGGTAGATAAGTTACCTTCGTTAGCAACTCCGGACCTCTCAATTTTCAGGAATCTTCTCGTGAAAAGTTACGATCTCTGACAGGGTCTCGATGATTGGCAATATACGTATGTCTGTTGTCTAAGGTATTGGACGAGGTCAACTGATGACGGCTGAACTCTAGAGTCTAGTGCGTATGAGCCGCATAGTGCCGCGCGATGTGGTTATCTATTCTTAGTGTATTCTTCAGGCTGGCCAATCATACCATTTCCACACACGCAAAATAGTGATTCAACTCGTCGTGCAGTAAATGTTATGACGCGTTTTCAAATTTATGATACTTGAGTGATTTACCAATACATTATACTAGTTATTAGGTAACACAGACTCTGGAAATATGTAGGCAACGCTTTAGTTTGCAAGATCGTGACAAAACCATTTGCACATTTGATTTAAGGGTATCAAGAGTTTTCAACAAGGTGTTGTTACTTTTTAGGTTTCTAAAGTAAGGAAGAAAATAATTTATTACCGGATAAGACTACCTAATGTTTTGTATGTTTGCAAAACCTATCGATTAACACTTAGCTGTAAAGCCCTTGAAACCTCATATGCAGTTTGTTTTTTTACATCATCAGTTCTTAGACA
Source organism: Matsumurasca onukii (assembly GCA_018831715.1). Taxonomy (NCBI): domain Eukaryota; kingdom Metazoa; phylum Arthropoda; class Insecta; order Hemiptera; family Cicadellidae; genus Matsumurasca; species Matsumurasca onukii. Next base: position 8,999,787 of record CM032064.1, read on the forward strand.
ATTCTAAACATAAACAGGGTGTCCCATAAGTAACGTGCCAGACTCTGAGAAAAGGTTATATGGGTCAAAATAAAAAGAAAATCAAGAATAAATATTTTTCAAAAAACGCTTAGTTAACCAGATATTTGCCATTTTATATTCTCACTAATTATTTAATATCCCCACACTATTCATCGGATTTGACTCAAACTTAATATAAATTTGTATCTAAGTAAGACCATTTATGGAAAAATTTACCAGCACGATCTAACTTATCATATTAAAACGGTGGCTATTTTATGGTAAATTTAGGTCATTTTTGGCGCTACGCCTTAAATAGCTAATAAACGGTGAGTTTAACGATAAAATGTAAAGAATATTGGTTTGTAGTGAATTTTATTACCTATATCTATTGACACCAAGGTCATAAAATCTATAAGGAGACAACGAAGCTTTAGGGGAAACTCTGGCTGAAAAAAGACAACTTTCCACCTTATTATCTTGGTGTTTGCCACGGTTTCCACTTTAACTTTGTTGATTCGTAATCGATTTTTCTGAACTTGGTGTCAATAGATAGGTAATAGGCTACAATTCGCAACAAAACGGCATTCTTTACATTTTGTCGTAAAACTCACCGTTTATTCGCCATTTAAAGTGTAACGCCAAAAATGTCCTAAAAATACCATAAAATAGCCACCGTTTTAAAATGATAAGTTAGATCATGCTGGTAATTTTTGCCATATATGGTCTTACTTAGATACAAATTTATGCTAAGTTTGAGTCAAATCCGATAAGTGGTGTAGGAGATAATAAATAATTAGTGAAAAATAGAAAATGGCGGATATCTGGTTAACTAAGCGTGTTTGGAAAAATTGCATTCTTAATTTTCTCTTCGTATTGACCATATTACCTTGTCCTAGAGTTTGGCACTTTACTTATGGGACACCCTGTAGAATGTAGTTACGGCCAACGTGCAAACTATGAGCGGTTGGACCCTAGAACGATGGCATATCGATTGGCAGGTAGTGTGGACAGACAGGATCAATGATGAGAGTAGATAAGAAAGCACAGAGTAGGCTACCTGAGGTATACGTGATAGAGAGAGATCACTCAATAGCATTCCTATGTGCCAGCAGCGATTGTGCTGCCATCTTCAGCGCCCGACCCCGAACTAATATCTTAGCTAGTACATACATTTGTTTACACGCTACATTTCTAATTATTCTTGAAAGAAACATATAATTGGTATACAGTACATCTAGTACATGTCATAATGTTTTAACTGGCCTACACCAACACAATGAACTAATAGTACTACCGAAATCACTTAAATAACTTACTCTATGATTTATGGTAAGTGAAAATAATTAAATACGATATTGTTAAAAAATGAACCGTGGTATACCTAAAATTCAAGACTGCCCATCTTCCAGATGTAAGTGGGTAACATTGGTTTATATTAGTATTCAAAACGTTAATATTTAAAATTTACAACTGGTTAATTACTTATACCAATACGTTAAAATAAGTACATAAATGAATCTGTATTGCTAAATAAAATCAATATTTGTCCAGCATGCATCAGGTTTCTTAATAAGGAGGGCTGAATTGTATATAATAAAGTACTTTTAATTCTTGTTACTGTAACGCTTTTTTAAAAATAAATCAAAGGAAAGCTATTTAAACTCGTAACGTCTTGTGATTTTGTTGTAACAATGGTAACCCGGTCAGTTATCTGTCCAGAAATCGACACCAGCGCTCCTACAGCGACTGACCCTGAACTAAAGATTAGAAAGATAGCTAGCTCACCAGCTTGAACCTGCAAGCCTGCAATGCGCGCGCCGAACGTGAACTAGTCTGTTCAAGTGAGTGACGGGAAGCAGTGTACCTAACCCTACGCGTTGACCTCAGGTACAACTTGCTACAATTGTCAACATGCCTATCGTTCAACGACGCTCTCCTAATCGTCCGTGTCCTTATCAAGCAAAGTCACTCAAACTCAGGTAATTTTATATAAACTAACTTATACTGGCAATCCTAACTGTAACTAAGAAATGGCATTATTTGAAAAACTTACTTGGTCTGTTGGAAATCTTTAGGTTAGGTTTGGTTTAACGATGACCAAAGAGCTCGGCGACAGATTCGTTGATTTTTTGTTCTTACTACTGTAAGAGGAACTCGTGTAGTCACTTGAATTCTGTACAGACGCTCTAACTCCGCATCTTGGATTTGTTAGACATGACAACGTCGCTTTTGAGCCATTTTACCTGCAATATTTATACAAAAATTGTACACATATGATTCCTTTAACAAGATCAACTGCCCCAAGCTATAACTCTCAATTATGCGGTTGTAATTGTACTGATTAAAATTATATTTAGATGGAAAATAAGAAAGTTCACTAAATTAACCAAATACTTTAAGTACGTTGTTCAAAAAAATTGTTGTTGGAAAAACATTTCTAGTGGAGTTGAAGTGCACTTGGTTTGAATGTATTTCCCTATCTCTGGTAACTGCTCTCGTTTACATATTTGATTAATTCCAGAGGCACAATATTGTTGAACGGTTTTGCCCGGCACAATATTGTTGTTCATTTATCCTACCTTGTTAAGGCCAGAAACCGTGCAATGTAATTCAATCTTTTGATTTTCCTGTAGTTAAAATCAAAGGTCACGAATTCCTGCATTTAGTTAGTTACATTAAAACTGACATTTAAGTACAGACCGATTTTTGTCACTTACCACAACCCATTCATAAAATCTATACGATTTTTAAATGTGTTTACGAAGTTGAGTGGTTTCAATAGTTTAATATTTCCAGTTTTAAGTTGTTTTATAAGCATTTAGAAAATGATAAAGTTGTATCTGTAATTAATTATAGACCACAAGGTTGAAGTTAAAATACTTACACTTATTCAGCTCTCAGCAATATACGGGAATCCATTAACAAGTGCAAGACAATTTTAAGGTTATGTGAAACATAATAAACCTTGCATCGACAATACTTAACCAGCTGTTAAAGATACTTAAGTTTCATACATTGTCACAGTCGATTAGTACATCTACAAACTAAAAAATGCCTGATTGTATAGGTAATGCAAAAAGGTTATTATATTATATAACTTCATTGTAAGAAGTATACTCCAGACATACCGTCAATATGTTTTTTTATGTACTCGTATTACTCTATGTATACAGTGTTCAACAGTATCCACTACACCTAAACAACATGTTTTAAGAAATACCAAAAGTATACATAACACAACCACAATTTTCCAATGCCAAAATGAGGCGTTTGCTTAGGTTATTCATCTAAAGTTTTGAAACACGTCAACAACAAATTATTATAGTATTGCTACACGAGTAAGTATGTTTGTTTGATTTATTTCAAATTCAATTTGTCAAGTTGTTTCCTACATTTTATGTTGTGTTAGGTAAACGTTGAATGGAGAAACCCCTATAATTTTTAGTTAAGTAATGTATTTTGTATAGTTTATTAACGGTACTAGGTATATTATAAACATCTGTTAAAACTTCATGTTCATGTTTACATGTCAAAATGTTATACAGTATTACATCTCCGATGCTACCGAACTTTCTCTAGACTGAACGAGTTAACAGCTGGTCTCTCGAAACATCTGTATTGTTAAAACATAATTTGACAAGACGCATTTGTGTTGGTTGAAACAAACTGGATCTAAAGAACAATTCTTTTAATTCAAAGTGACTTGCTGAAACGTTTTCTTTTAAACTGATTGTTGTAGTTGACCAGTTTCGTGCTAAAACAGATCGGGTTTTATTATACCAAGTAGTCTACAGTACGGCGTTATCTGATCTCATTCGAAAAGCAAGAAATTCTTAACAAGAGTGCATAGTTTTCAGTTAGGGCTATGGATGGACTTAGGTAGGTTACATGTTGGCAGTTTGCCCGCTTTAATAGACAAAGAAGTAGCAGCGGCGCAGGTCTCTCAAGCTTTTGTTGCGAGTCCAAATATTTTTTAAATAACTTCTCTACTTAATCAGGGTGTATTAGCTGGGTTTATTAGACCGATGTTTGAAACAATAGCATTAATTTTACCATGGATTAGTAGTTAAAAAGTAAATTAATCAGTTTTACTGTACACGTATACAAAATGTTGTTGAGTCTCATACAAGTATGCCAAGTTGCATAATTGTATGAATCCATGCTAAGCTACTATACGACTTGAGTCCTCGGATATTTAACCTTTGCCGTGTGCACAAATAACAAATTAAACCATTTCAAACACCCCAAAAATGTCCTCTACGTTTGATTCTGCGTTACGTACAGCAGAATAATAAAAGTAAATCGTAATATTAAGATACGTAGGCCTACATTAGAGTACGTAATTAGGATTACTTCTTACTAATGCAGTCCTGTTTACATTAGTAAGAGGTATACAGGTGTATACAGGTTGGATTTCATGTACAGCAGAACGAAACAAGGAAGTCAATAGCCGGCTTTAATTGCCATTAGCGCACACGGCAACTTTTTAAAGTCAGAAGACGAATGAAAACCCGATAGTCGTCAAAGTCCCGCCTTTTGCGAATGATTGCATGATGTTCACTACTTTCCAATGAGTTCTGAAAGGAATTGTAAACCTACCTACCAATAGCAATCACTACACGTTGAAATAAGTAAATAAACATTTTATGGTGACCCTAAGGATCATTATTTATTGAACAAATGATTTAGGAAAACTTGGCTAGTATGCATTTAGTAGAACTATAATCTAGTTGGTAATTCATCATTATACGGATGTCAAGTAAAAGGTGTTCACGTGGTGTAGCATGTTCCCTGAAAAACTAACCAGATAGTCAAAAGCAGGTTGCTTGGATTGGTAAAAATTGTTTGTAAAAGAAGATACATGGGCCGTTGAGCTATTACGGGAGACGTTCTACAATAATTATAGATAAATTATAATGTATTATTTCAACATACAGTTTGCACAGGACTAGTACCGCATTGAACAGGCCTGGCTTTGAGACGAGTGCCACGCTTTCTGGACGTGTTCCCTGCAGATTTACTACTCTACTCCACTGTCCACATATCGGTCCTATTTATAGACCCGTTATTCATAGGGGATAAAAACGTGTAGCGGGAGAAGCGAGCAGTGCGCGGGGGGAGCGGCTCCCTAGTCCCTTCTCCACGCACGCAAGTCCCGGTAATACAAAAGTATAAAGTAGATTCCAAAAATAATAACGCATGCTAAGGGAAGGGGCGGGAGTGGATGTGGATGTGGGGACTCGGGAGCCTGCGCTCTGCCAAGAAGGTGAAGCAGCTGGCCTGATATCGTGTGGTCGACGATCTCGGGTCCAACGACCAACGTCGATCCTAACACCATCTCCAACTCGACTCTGATTCACAAATGAATAAAAACACAACTAGACGCAGATGACACGACTCTCTGTTTCAACGCGAAGTCAATCAAAGAACTCGCGATTTTACTTTCAACGTGCTCAACCTCAAATTCAACAAAATCAAACTTCATTTAATTTTGTTTGCGGGAAAGAGACTCAGTCAGTCCCACAGTCATGAGGGACGATACTGAGATTGAAGAAAGGTCTACTGGACAAAATTCCTTGGAATACAACTTGACCGAGGGTTGACTTGGAACACTCACGTAGACCACATTCGCTCAAAACTAACCTCAGGAATTAATGTTTTGAGGAAACTGTCCGGCTCGGGTTCTGGTCTACCCACACCTCTATCGACCTTGTAGGGTGGTTTGCACAAATGCACACCTTCCCAAAATGTTCGTTCTTCAAAAACATGTCGTTCGAATAATCGCAAAGTTACGTAAAATAGAGTCGTGTAGGCAAGCACTCAAAGACCTGAAACTGTAGTCTCTACCTTACCTCTAAATTTTGGGACGTGTCTCTTTTCAGTAAGTAATAACATAAAAAGGAGTAATACCATAAGAGGTAGTGGCATACAGTCTGATGAGACTAGAGACAGGGACAACTACCGGACTGGAAGTCACGGAACGGTAGTTCATGAACTCAGGCAGGAGTTCATTTCGCCAACAGATTGCCAAATTCTATAAAAAATGCCGTTTGCCCAAAGAATTCAAAACTCGTCTGAAAACAGTCCTCTTTGCTCTAGCGTTCTATAACACAGACGAGTTCATGGCATAAATGGGAGACCTTGTTAATTGGTTGACTGACTAGAGTCCAGAGTGGTATTATCCGAATGAATGGGAGAGAGTGAATGTTAAACTTGTATGCCTGAATGAGATTTTGATGGAATTATGAAAAGAAAATTTTGGCTTATAACAAGTGAGGATTACCATTCATTTCATGTAAAATGTTCATGCAATAAAATACTTATTTATTTACTAAACATCAATGGAGTTCTGGTAATGGTTCGATCTAATTATAAAATTTGTGTGAATGTGAATTGGCAAAGAATCGGTAGATTGCTATGCATTACACAGGAGTTACGCATTACGGCCGTGGATGTAGCCTACTGTCAACCCTTAGAAGAGAGGACGACAAAGCTGTTGACCATTTCATGTCTCGTCCTTGTGAGTCTCTTCAACCATTTTGAGAGCTTACAGTCGGTGTACCCTTAAAGTAAGAGGGTTCGGAGTCCTCCCCTGGAACAAAATTTAAATTTTACAAGGGATTGATTCGATTTTAGAATCATAACATTTACCACTTGAAATTCATCCATACGTAACGCATAGTCAAAACAGATTGTACACGTTGGCGTAGAGAAGCTGCATCAATTTGTGTGTCTACTCAGAACCTGTCACAGTTTAAACGCAACCCCACATCTCATTAGCTCTGTGGTTTGTTGTATCACACAACACAAGTGAGTAGTGGTGTGATACAACCACACTACTATTAAACCAACAACATCACTAACTACTATTAATAACACTATCCTATGTAATACTCTCCGCTCTCGGCAGGATTTGGGATGAAAAAGGAGGGGATGGTCACAACTGTAAACTATAAGACCCTTTTCTAAACATACCCTCCCTTTCCATCCCAAGATTCTTTGTTTAACCCTCTGAATCTGTTATGCAAAGGGTTATATCGACACGAGATACACGGTATACAAATGAGAAGGCTACAGATAAGTAGCTTCGATTATTAATGTACTGTATACACTTTTTCTAGATTAAATGTTACGAATGTTTCAAAAGTATGAGAAACGATAGAATAACTGTGTTTTGCTTTGTTAAGAAATTAATATACAGGTTTGTTAAAAGGTAACATTGGAGGCTTTGTAAAATACACGCAATACAAGTTGTCTATAACGGGCTTTCTAAGGGTCAATTGTAACATTTTATAATCTGCTTGTTTCCCACTTTATCGGTTTATCTCTAAAGGTTACGTGCAAGGTAGCTCCTACACGAGCAAGAAGAAAGTTTGAAGCATATTTTTAGATTTGGAATCTGTGTGTGCGTGTCTTAATTTAGAAAGGCCTTACTAGCGATGAACACATTCTGAGGTTCATACTCTACTCTTATCAACCCTATGATTATATCATACAACAACTTCGTGATTTTATCTTGCCGTGGGCACAGTATTGAAACTGTGTTAAATCCTACTTATTAGTCTGCTTTTGTTTACTGACAGATATATAAAGTTTGGTCTTGATATGACTTTTGAGTGGTTTCACAAGACTTTTCCTAAACCGTCTGTTTTATTTTATCATAATCATTTATAACTTTGAATAATAAACAGTGTTTCAATATGGATTATCTAGATCAAGCCAGGACGGAGGCCGCGGGGAAGAGAATAAGTTTGTACTTATGAGGTGAAATACCGAGGCCCAAGGCTGAGGGAAAGAGCAATAAACTGTAATAATATGGTGCCATGCCATACTGAGGCCGAAGGTCGAAGGAAAAATCGACAACTAGTAAATACGGGTGATATACAGACAGTAATTAGAAATCAAGTGGTGAATCTGCGAGGCCGAAAGCCAACTAAACGAACAATATTATGTATGTAATGGTATGATAAGTGATAACATACTGAGCACGAAGGCCGAAGAAACATCAATGATTTGTAATAATGGGTGAAACTCCGAGGTGAAGGACTGAAGGCTTGAATTGAGAGGTGGCTTTGATGTCAGTGGCCTGTGAAGTATTGGGTCATTGATGAATGTAATGATTTAATAATGTCCAGTTTCTGACAAACCACTCTGCTCTCGCTGCTCGGCTTTAGGCTTTGAGCCTAACTAGTAACTAAATTAAGTCATAACTCACTATAATGTTCGGTCTGGTCTGATTGGAGTTTACCTGAATCATGTTCTATCAAGGTTTTCATTTCAACCCTTAAGTTCCAATGCTCGGGGTATGCTCTACTGTTAGGCTGTATTGCACACAAGAGCTCGTTAGGCTGATGTTTACTCTAGCTACTCCTGTAATTTTCAATTTATTTTTGCTGGGAATGGTTCAAAACAACCTTCTAAATACAAAGTAACAACTTGTCAATTTGTAATAAAAAAGATGTAAGAGATTGAAAACAAAATTATAACCAGAAATAAAATAAAATTCAAATTGAAAGTTCAAAGTATGGATGTTGTAGTAATATTGATAGAGTTGAACTTTCTTCCGCTAATAAGAACAACGCACATGGCACATCAATCGGTTCACGATTAAGGTTGTAACCACGACTGAAACTATGAAATATTTTAAGATTTGAAAGTTAATATTAAGCATTTACAATTGTTTTAATGCTAACACAGACCTATTCAATATGTACCCACACTATAGAGAGGTTTCTTTTCGAAATTATGCGTTTTATATGTAAAAAATGCGAGTTGAACAGCATTAAAACTAGAACCGTTTGAAACTTATAAGAAATCCGGTTCTATACAGTACAAGAAAATCCCCTATAGTTTCCTAATGTATTATACTTGTTAATGTAAAAATATTTTTAAAGGTTAAAACATACGCGCGTAAATCCCTGCAATAGCTCGATTTGACAGTTAGGCAGCATCAGTTGCAAGAAGGCCCGTTGTTTAACATGCGTGTAGTCGTGCATTCCTTGTGTGGACGAATTCAGGCTTTCTCTGAGGCAGACCCTTGAGCTCAGCAAACGGCACGTGATTATCAGTCTGAACCCCCTTTTACCTGGCAGACCAAGCACGGGTTGACTTACATCCATACTATGACATCCATGAACTTTACTCTAAGCCTAACTGAAGTTTGTTTTCTGTTGCAGTTTGAAACCGGTGATAATGATGACGAACGGAATGGATTCGTTACCACAACAGAATGGTTCCATACACACAAATTCGTCTAGTTCATCAAACAGTCACAATTCCTCCTCCCAAACAAACGCTGGAAATCAAGAAGAGAGCAAAACCAACCTTATAGTCAATTATCTACCCCAAACCATGACCCAAGAAGAGATTAGATCTCTTTTTTCATCCATAGGAGATGTAGAGAGCTGTAAACTGATTAGAGACAAAGTCACAGGTGAGTCACATGGAATAGAAAATACATATTTTCTCTTTTTTTATTAACTTTGGTTTTGCAGATTTTACAACACACTGGCAACGCATCTTTCCTACTCTACACAGAGTTTTAATTGTAGATTCTAGGTCGTAACTTTGTTGAGGTAGCTATGTACCCACGCGTTCAAGAGTTATCTTTTTCCTTATTTTGCGTATAAATTTGAAAATTTTTAAGGTTCAAGAAATTTTTACATTGTCTGGAAATTTAAACTATTGACCAGACAGTATTAAAACCCTGCGGGACCATAGAATTTTATTCGGTGACGGAGGGGGTTGTAAATAGGGTAATGGGGGTAAGAAATGTCGTCCCTATAGAAAAATGAGAAATAATAATACCCATGAAACACGATGCATACTATTTTGAAAAACAATTTACTACATAACACTTCAATTTTCTCAATTTTTTCGTATATTCCATTGTGGCTTTTGTTAAACTTACTAAAAATAAGAATAAATTTTATTCTTAAATATTTCTTTGTGTTAATGTGAAAAAAGTTAATCGTAAATCCTAAATTCTTATGCTGGTGAGATTCATTGTTACAGCAAGCTATGTATTTATAAACAACAAAATTGTTTATAAACATATCTTCAAATTTGTCACAAAAGTCACATAATAAAACCCCATGATTATTTACCAAGTAGATTGCTAGCTATATAAGCAATCTAAAGCCCAACATTCAAATCGAGGGTGGATTTCATCCCTAAGTTTATAATCACCCTAGAAGCAATTCACTCTAAACCCATTGGTTTCCACAATGCCCCTCAAGAGTGGGCAGTCGATTGTTCAAACTCCCATAAGAACAATTTAAAATCAGAAGCCATGTCCCTCAGTCATTGGTAAGGTAGATGCACATAAATAAATAAATAATATATTTCACATACACACTATATACTATATGTATGTAATCGCCTAGTATTTGCTAAAATTGTCTATACCTTCTTAAATCAAACTCCCTTTCAAACATACAACATTGACATTCATGCTCCATTCATTCAAACTATTCCATACTCAAACTGTTAATCTGACTAGTCAGACTGTTAGTCTGACTCAAACTAGCCAATGACTAACCCAAAACAAAAGGTTTTGGGCCCGGGCCTGCATCAATTGTAGTATAAACGGGAAAGCATTGTTATACCACATATTTGGGGGCGTAATGCAAAACAATGGAAAAGCATCACTGTGTTGCATTTTAAGGTGTAACTCGGATTATTAACTGGTACTATTGTAAGATTATTTCACACTATTTATTTTTACAAATTTATCCTTTAAATCAGACAAAAACCAACAAATCTTAGCACTTAAACCTAAAGATACAAAGAAACTAAACTTAACAAAACTTACCCTACCAACACCATCAAGCTCGGCTCACTCAAAAGCCATGTAGTCGATGCCCCAAACACCAAACACACCCAACACCTGTCCAAACCCTCTCTCTGACCTGTCTCCAACCAATCTGTCCCCCTATGACCTTACTCTAACTATATACTGGTAAGCTAAGACCTTGGCAACAAGGCTAGCATACCAGACACCTAACTATTCACAATATTTACAAGGTGTCCTACAGTACATACTATCTACCAGCTAAATACAAATGTACATTAAATCCTATCTAAAAATGGTTTGTTTTGAATAACAATAAAATCTTAAACATAAACACAATTACTTATTCTACACTAGTACGCATTCTTCTAGTCTTGTGCCATAAACTTGTCTGTACTTTTTGATGGGAGTTTTAAATGCCTTGAGCATTGGGGCACTTTTGATAAAATTTGGCCGCCTGTATACAAAATGAACATAGCCAAAATGTCTGTAAAAGCAAACGTTCATAAACCACCGTTCTGTGTCCTCCAATTCGGTAAATCTTCTTCTAGTATCTTCAGAGTGAATGTACTTCCTCTTACGTTATTGCTCTTTAACTTGGAAAAGAGACAGTTTTCAAAAATGTAGCGGCAAAGTTATAATTGATATTTAATTAAAAAGCCACCAAGTGGTTTTTTGGCTAGATTTTCTGGATTTTTAAATCATTTATTGAACAATTCTAAAATGAATGCATTTTTATCAAGCACGGTTATTAAAATGACTTTTTGGGAAAAGTAGTGAGCAATGTCACTAGACAATAAAATTGACTTTAAAATGAGATATCACGTGCGATTCTATCTCAATAAATGGCTCAGTTATATGGATTCTGCATTTACAATGTTCTTATGGGACTTCATCCAATATGGCCGTCAGACTCTCGACGACTTGAAAGCTGTATCTGCAGTATTTGTAGTGCAACTTAAGTTGAAAATCCACCCTTTTTATTTCCTTTTAGCCACCCTGGTAAATAATAACTAAATAAAGCCCTCGAGGTTAATATTTGTTTGAAACTTTGATCTATTCTTACGACTAAACTAATAACCAATACATGAGGAGTAAAACATTTGATTCAACTACACTCAGGGTTTACAATTAATCATATACAGTATGCTGATGGAAGTAAACTACCAAAGGCGCAACATTTGATTGAAGAGAGATACTTGTACAGATGAAACTCACAAGAAACTCACTATGAAAGTTGATGCAAGGATGACTTGATGATGAGGCCAAAATAAACACAGGGAAGACATGTATGAGGCTACTAATGTGAGGCAGTTGCCAATAGCAATAAGTGAGAGACAGACATAAGGATACGGTTATAAGAGAAACTATTGTAACTTTGGTGATTGTTCTACATTCTGAAGTCTCAACTTTGAATTGGGTTGGGTACAAGTTTCAAGAAGCCCTCATAAACTGCTAACTTGTGAGCTCTTGAACAACTTGGAACAAATATTATGTGTTTTGGCAAAGATTAATGTCAAAAGTGTGAAAGATCTGCATCTTGGTCCTGGTATCACAGTTGAAACTTGGTGCTCAAATACGTCTAGAAATCTATTCAAGAGTTTAACAGCTTTGGCTAAGCACCCTTTAATTTTAATATGATTATGTTACTTGATTCACCCATTGTTTTTCTTTCTTGGTCGACAGTTGATCCTACAGCCAAATCTAAACTGAAAATGTGTGCTTGGTACCTGGTTGCCAAATGCTCTCGTGATCTAATTGAAAGCTATAAATCGCCAAGTTACATCTTTATCTTTTACAATAATAATAATAACTTACAAACTGAAAGGGTCTGAACATTTACCATTTTTTGAAATTTCATATTCAACATGTTCAGGTAGGGGTTTTAAAATGGGTTTCTAAGTTGTAGTTTACTGGAATACAAGTACTTCAGGAAAAGAAAATGGAAAAGAGTGTTGTATAACATTATTTTGAACCTGGTTGTCATTTACTAATTTATTGGTTTTGCTCTCATTTTATGATTTAACCTGATTTGTTACAGGCCAAAGTTTGGGATATGGATTTGTGAATTACCATAGGCCAGAAGATGCTGAAAAAGCTATCAACACTTTGAATGGTCTTCGTTTGCAGAACAAAACCATCAAGGTAAAGTTATATTTTTATTGTTTTGTAAATCAAAAAGCTTTCACATCAGTAATTAAAGTTAACTTGCCTTATCTCAATAATTGGTTAAATTTTAATTTCAGAACAAACCTTAAAATATAGAAGGTTTGAGATTTCAAATAGTCAGAAACAAGTTACAGTTTACATACAGATGAAAACTGTGTATTAAGTTCAATTTTTCAATGCTTAGAATCAATATAGGGAATTCTAAATACAAGGTGTTTCTAAAATTAGGTGCCAAATTTAGAGGTGGGTTCTAAATACAATGAAAGTTATGAAATAAAGACCTTAAGCATTCTGTAAGTACAAAATGCTCAGTTTACCCGCTAGCCATTATTTTTTTTCTTAGAATTGTTTTTTTCTCCTAAATCGCCTAAATATTAGTTTTGGAATCTATTATACCTTTATTTTAATAAGGTGCCTTTAGGAAAAAATCACCATGATGATCTTAGTTTCAAAAGAAAGAGTTATGATGTTTTCTTGATCGGACTAATTTAGGCAATAAATCCGGTTCCAGTAAAACTTGAAAGACAATTATTTTTGGAAAGCTACTTACTCACCAATTGACACAACAGTTTGGTAATCAGTTCAGAACCAACAGAGTAACAGTGAGAAATATTGGACGAAACCGGTTACTTTAGCTGTTGTTTTACTGTTTTTGCTACATTTCAGGATTTAGCTGTGTTGTTTTATAACTGACTTTTCAATATGAATAGGGTTTCAAAAAGGTTATTTTAAGTTTGTATATTTTTCTGTTTCCAATCATTCAAAAGATGGTCTTAAAAATGCATTAAAAATGCAGTTAGCGTAAACCAAGTTTCAACAAAATCTGTCAAATATTTTTTGGATATGGGTAATTTTTTGGGTGCAGCATTGGGATAGGCAAATTGGTGGCTAGTTCTTTCTCTTGACATTTAGGGCCTAGTTTGAGAAACACCCTGCATATTAGTGTTCAGAATGTAAACCCTTATTATATACAGTAGGTGCTTGGTTATTTTTCAAAGCATTGTTATGAAAGCATTTCTTTGGAAAATGTTAGTAAAAAAATAAAATGAAGTACAGTGTACAGAATAATGCTTGTACCATAACGTTACAGAACACATTTGAAATTAAATATTTCCAGCTTTCCAAACTGCCTATGTAGTTTTTCTTCACGATTTCCATTTTTAAAGTTGTGGATTGGTGAAACCAATTACTCACATCAGCTGTCGGCATTACAATTTAACTTTATTTTACAGTTCAAAAGAGATACCTCTCACAAAATATGTACTGATTGTTTTCATTCCCTTGCACTTGAAATCGGTTTAAGATGTACAGATTTGTTTACTTCAACTAGAAATGCAATTGTACTTCCACAACAACAAGAATGTCTTTGATTTATAAAACTTCATTTTGTATTGATTCTTCTCGATTCAGGGCCGTTTTTTCAATTGCCTGCTAACCAGCTGGTTAGCTAACCGCCGGTTAAGTTGTTTACAGTCTGCAATGTTTACATTTTCTTACAACGTTCAAAACACTTTAATGAACTATTGAAGATTATTCCTGTAATAAAGGTGTTCTTTTTCCATTCTGTATTGAATTTAACATGTGTACGTTATGCTAAAAAAGTTAATTACTAACTAAAATGCAAAATCAAAACAGGCAAAATAAAACTTAAACCTCAAAAAATATCCAGCTTTCCTATTGGCTGGACAGCGGTTAAGGCTGAATTGAAAAAAAAACAGCCCTCAGTAGAGGATTACGATGAACTGTGTATTAAAATCTATATAAGTCTGTTGAAACAAGTGTACATTGCACATACCGTATGGCATGTATTGTGTATGGTGTATACTGACAGTGACATGGTTGAGACTCGCTATACAATGGTTGCAGTGTTGTCATGTTTCCACTTTGCAGGTATCATTTGCACGGCCTAGCAGTGAAGCTATCAAAGGAGCTAACCTCTACGTCAGTGGTCTGCCCAAAAACATGGCGCAGCAAGATTTGGAGAATCTGTTCAGTCCTTACGGACGTATCATTACTTCCAGGATCCTCTGTGATAATATTACAGGTTTGAGTACTTTCTTTTGATAAGCATCGAGTAGTTTGTGACTACAAGATTTTGCTTTTAAAGCAAATTTTTATCATATCTATTTCTACCTTTGAATTATTATTTATTATGGGGAAACCTAGCGGGAGATCTTGTTAGCACATAAATTTACTATCATTATTATACTTTCAAGTATTGTTTTTTACAAATACCATACATTCTGGCCCGGTGTTTGATTTTGTTTGTTCTTTTTCTTTTGTTCGCAGTTCGCCAATACGTCACTGGATCTGCTGACAATGTGCCATGTACGTGAGATCTTTTTCATATATGTTACAAAACAGTAAATTGTAGTTTTAAAGTAGTGGTAAGATTTGTTTCAGTGTAGGGGTTTCAAAACATTTTCCTAATTTTGTAACGTGGCACAGACTTTTTGGTCTCTCTAAAACTGCTCGGTTATTAACTCAAAATTATCTTCAATATGAACGGCAATTATACCAAGACGATCATACTTTCTTCATAAAGACACCAGAAAGCGTGGGAGAACAATATTTATTCTTTAAATTTGACCCTTTTCATTCGTGCGTTTATTTTTTTATCTTATAGCTTTACGTTGCATGAAACATAGATGCTTGCATCTTTAGAGAGATAACAAAATTGGTTTATCTGATTTTAATTCAAATTTAAAGTGATTGTATGCTATGGAATGTTTCTTCAAGCACTCATATTTATAAGTAACTCTGCTTCAAACTGAAATTGGTAATTGAGGTTGTGCCATAAAAATTAGGAAATATAATTTTGTCATTGTATATACATTTTATTAGTTTTGGTTTTTATTACCAGTGTTCCTTTGTGTATGTTGACGTTGGCTGCAACGACACTGCTTTTTGTGCACTAATTTTCCTTTATTTATAAAGTACCTATATTTGTTATTTCCAGCACTTGGCATTTAAAAATGTTTAAATGCATTGCATTACAATACTGTGTAAATATATTGAACCAGTTTTACCCATAGTTATAGTTATTAGTGTTAGCATAATTATTATTATATTATTGAACAGTTGTTGTAATGATATGTATATGTGTATTGACTTATTAAACAATCCCACGTTTAATTTGTTCATATCCCAAGGTAATCAAAACCATTCTATGAATCATAAAGTAGAGAGTCAAATCACTGTCAATGGTAAAATTAAGATTATGTCTCCTCTCAATAAACAACATGAAAATGGCATTTAAACAATATAAAATCTCCTCCAAAACCATTTAACAAAAGAAATCTAAAAGCAGTTCTTTCCCACTAATCTTGATGGATGCTAAAATATTAAAAAAAGATTGATTTAATGGGCATTATAATGGATGAGCTAATATAATTAATGAATTCTTGAACCTTAGGTAACAGTTTTTTGTTCTGTGTGTGTGTGTGTATGAATCTGTGTAACTCGAGCAAAACTTAACAGAATTAGTTGAAACTCTGCGTAGATGTTACCTGCATTAAATATAAATAAAACATTTCAGTCTTTTTCAATTTTAAGTCCAATGAAAAAATTAATCAGGTCCTCTCAAGAAATTATGTTTTCATATTTTAGCTATTGTGGATGAATATTACTTTTCTTTTATTAGTTATCTTTAATTACTAATCTTTAATAACTTTTAATTATCTGGGACATTTTGTTTGTCCCAAAAGAACAATATAATTTCTTGTAATATTAATGAATTTTCTTAGGATACATAAGGCCTAAAATGTTTATTTTTTAAATTGATGTTATTTGGAAGATAACATTGTAGTAGAGTGGTTTTGCAAACTATATGTTTAAACATATATTTGTTCAATAATTAAATGAGAAATAAGAAATAAGATATGTCTCCAAATTCATAATTATGTCACAGTTTCATATTTAGAAAAATGTAAACCTGGTTTGCAAAGTCACTAGACAACTTATTCTGTTAAAAATAAGGTTTATTTAAAAACAAATGGAATAAAATTGTAGGTGTGATGTATTTGAAAGAAATTCCTGTTTTTACAGTGTTCCTAGGGACATAACTCATGGTCACTTCCTGTACTGCTCCTTTACTGCTTTGCACATTTTTCTCAATCATTTAAAGCCATTATCGTCTGTAGGCAAAATGTATTGTACATTTAGGGCTGGTCTGTGGACAATTTGGATGAGGTGCCGCGATGAGGACAACATTAACCACACTACCTATAGATAAATTCTCCAAACACTTCTGTTCACTTATGTCCACAGTAAAATTTTGATAACGAAAAAACCTGGCGTAAGATAATTCAATGCAAGATGGGACACCAAAGACTCTGTCTTCTCACTAGTGTCCGAATCACTAAGGACCAGTATAAAATAAATAAAAGTCACTTTTACAAGCACAAAGTGTTACTCCCTCACAATATAACACAATACAACCACAGTAACAAGCTTCTATTATATGCAATGCAGGGATATGATATGGAGAACAGGGAGCCAGCACAATAAACCAAAGGTTGACGTGTACGTGGTCGAGAGCCACATTCCCGAACAATCTAATCTAATGTAATGATATGCAATAATGTGATATCATGAAGTGCTACTGATTTTACAATAAAACCAACTAGCCTGGAATCCCTGCCCTACGACAACCCATGAAATTGCCAACATTCCAAACACCAATGTCCCACAATAAAACTTGCGTTCACCAACCTTGCCTTCAAATCTCTTTGTTCTTGTGCCGTAATCTCAGTTGCTGAGTACCTACTTCTTACTGTTCCAGCAGTAAAGTCAAAAATGACCAAAACCCCCAATAACTGCTCCCACACATAGCTCCCACGGTGGAATGTTCTTCTAAGCTAAAGCTAAAATAGCTAGTTGTTTATTCGTTTGCTAAAAGTTTCATTACTTTTTTAAAAGAACCTATTGCTTGTTATATTTTGAATTGTCCTTGGCTGTCCTGTTTTCACCTCTGTTCCTGGAGCTTCTTATGCACACATAATAAAAACATACCCTAATTGAATATGATTAATTTATGTATTTATACTGTTTCACTGATGATTCAAAGTTAATTGTGTGAAGATGTTTGTTGTTACTAATGAGTGTGTCACGTTTCTGTTATGTTTTCAGCTGCAGTCATTATAAAGTTGATGATTTCTAACGGTTGCAGGTCTATCTAAAGGTGTAGGATTTATAAGATTCGACCAAAGAATCGAAGCGGAACGAGCAATCCAAGAACTGAATGGGACCATTCCTAAAGGATCGACAGAACCGATCACAGTGAAGTTTGCCAACAACCCGAGCAACAACAACAAGGCAATTCCCCCACTGGCCGCTTACCTCGCTCCCCAGGCGGCCCGTAGGTTTGGAGGCCCCATCCACCACCCCACCGGCCGCTTCAGGTATAACCGCACACATCACTTCACACTTGCATGGGAACCACTCGAATAATTTCCCGTGTAGATTTTATCTCTTATTACATCCATGGGGCTAAGGAATGCCCAACAATGAACACCAACAACTCAGAATGATTTCTTAAAACTATTAATTGTATCCCAAATTGTAAAAGATTCTCTTGTAACTTTTTCAGAACAAGTTTCGGTAGTTCTTTGTCGAAAATCTCCTTGTGGTTCCCATGCAGGTGTCCTTGATGCAAATAGTTATTCCTCATTTGTTCTTAGCCAATCCTCTTATAATTATAGAGTCAAATATGTATGCAAAGAGTATTGCAGGCTTTGACCATCTGTGTAGCTGGTTGATTTGATGTATTTGTCCACTAAAAATAAAAAGTGGATCCATAAAAATTACAAAAGAAATTTATTTCATATGTTAGGATTGAATCATTTAACTTGAAGAAATCTCTCTTGAGAGGGTAAGAGGATTAATAACTGAGGGGATCAACTGTCCTAATATTTAATACAATCTTATTGATTCAGCAAAATTTTCACTTACGGTCACCATTGACATTCCAAGTCGGAAGCCATGACGTTCATTATCTATAGTTGCAATATTAACAAAAACTGTTGGTACTGTGCAACAAAATTATTGTTTGTATCGATCTCCAAGTAGGTAGGATTCTGGTTGAACCTAATTAGACAGTAGTTTTCTAACCTTGCACATTGAGTATACGGTTATTGCCAAATTTGGTGACAGAAATCATTTTGCAAAAATATCTCAGACTTCCACAACTTCAGGAGAAAACTGCTCTACGTTTCGTGCAGTTCTTTTCTCAGAAATTTAAAACAACTGTGTATAAATGTCTTGGTCAATTCTGGCTGTTAATTAACTGGTTAAGTTGTTACCAGAATTATGAAGAAACATACAAGTACTTGAAAAGTTTTTATATTTCAAGAGTTTAGTCATTTTTTAGCAGCTCATTGTTTTTATAGTGTTTGGAATTTAAAAAACCTGGATTCATATTTTTTGTTCTCAAGTTTCTCGGATTACCAATTAAGTTATAACTAAATGAAGTAATATTACTTAACTGAAAAATATTGTACTGTAATTTAGCTTTTTAACATTCTTGAAAATATTTTATCAGGGCTCTTTAGTAATTTAGCAGTTCTTAAACAAGATACACACACATTTTTAAAATGTAATAAATTGGATTTGAAAACCAGGCATTTCCACATCTTTCTTTGTGTAATGTACCAAACCTATTTCAACCCATGTCCGGAACCGGTGCAGATAGTATTTGGATACCAAGAAAGTCAGATCAAATAATGAGTTGCTCAGTTAGTTTTAGATAAGAACATTTTCCGCTTCAAATTTTATAAAACCAAGTTGGATAGTACTAATGGCTAGAATAATTAAATAGAAAAGAGTACTAATACTAATACTTCTAGTATAGAAATTACATACACAGTTGTTTGTTGTCAAGTTGGGTCAACTATGTATTAGCAGAAAAAGGGGCAAGTAAACGAAAGTTATCAAAACATTCAATAATTCCTTTCAATTTTCTCACTTGAGACTGATTTCTCAAAGCATTGAGGAATGTGTCAAAATTGTGACCATTTTAACTCATAAGTGGTAACAAAATGCTAATGTCAGTATTGTTGAAAATTTAGAAATATTCAGTTCAAAAATGAAGGGAAACTTAATTGGTGGAAATAGTTTGAAACTTGTGGTCAATGGAGAAAGATGAAGCTGATATCCTTGTACCTTTCAGCCAAATATTATTTTTTACTGTATTTTTAAGTTTTGTTTGATTTTAAATATTAAAATAGTTTTTTACACTATGGTTTATTATTTTAAACTAAACTGAGTTTTTAACACTTACATATTAATTACAGTTTCTTACACTATGGTTTATTATTTTTAAATTAAACAAAGTTTTCAACACCGCAAATTTTATGCAAACTTTGAATCAATTTTCACAAGCAGGTAATTTCACAAAGCACAAAACCCTCTAGTAGTTATTTTATACAACTATTCTTCTTGAAAAAACTGTACTCTGTACTAGAACACCATTTCATGCTTCCTCTGTGAGTGAAAGCGGTCCGGGGCGTTGCATGTTGCCACATTCCTAACACCAGATTGAAATGATCATATTTCTCAAGCTTTTAATAGAGTTCATAATTGCTTCGCTCTGATGCTTCATATTTATTTCCCTTGTCACATAATTTTCTTATGTTTGTTTTTTTGTATTTTGTTTTAGCACTGGAAAGACCATGCTAGCCATTAACAAAGGGTTACAGAGGTTAGTATGTGTGTGCGTATGTCTGTGTACTCGCATGCATGCGCTATACACATGCACTCTACACATGCGTTCACTTAGCTTCATCACCCACTCGCCCACTCGCCCACTCACTGTCAACCCTGCATTCTAACATCTTTTCCACCCGAATGTTTTTGTTTGTCTTCGACTGTTAATTTTACGCCCATTTCAAGCCCCGTGTGTTATAACTGGTATTTGGTTGAATGGTTTGAAGTGGTATGGGCCAAAAATAACTGGAATCCGCTTTTTATTATTGCTTCCTTAAAACCAAACAAAATTTTGAATACACTTGTTTAGGAACAGAAACGAGGGGTTGTTAGAACCGGGCCAGGTACTCAAATGGAAAAGTAGACCGAACACTCGAATACTATCTTTTCATAATTTTCTGTATGTAATAAAACCACTCGTTTTAAATCCAATTTAGCTGTTGAAGAGTAATGTATTTGTAAGTTGTTGGCTTAAATCAATTCTTAGTTACATAATGTAGACAGACAATACCGTTTACTCTCATTGTTTTCAACAGTAGAGCCACCCTACTATAATAACTATCGCACTAAAAAAAAACAACAGAAAATATTTGTAAGCAAATATTGACAAAACAAGCAATCAGTATATAATTAAAATTCATGGTTAGTCTCAGACTGCTTGAAAATTATTGAAGTAAATCAATTGATTGTTAATAAATTTCCTACCTTAGCAATCATACTGAATTTATTAATAATCTGTCAGTCTTTCACGAGGGAAACTGGGAAGTATTACAAGAGTGTAGCTGAGACTACCCTTTTAATTTGTGGAACCATCTCCGCTTTCTGTGCCTTAGTATAAGGTTGTCTCCATAGGTAAATAGCCAGTCCGATTCCAACTGGGTGCAGAATTATCTAGATTTTGGCCCGTAGGTCGATCATCGATCAGATTTCAAATTTCTGAGCCCAAAGAAAACCTAGAATATTAAGGATAGTTACAATGAGAGAGCTTATAACTCTGGAATCAGGCGATGGATGTACATACCGAAATGTAGACATTCTCAGATATAGACATGAACAAATAGATAGCTTAGGAATTTTACCAACATATTCAATAAGTATACAGGGTGTCCCATAAGTAAAGTGCCATACTCTAGGAAGAGGTTATATGGGTCAAAATAAAGAGCAAATCAAGAATACAATTTCTTTTCGAAAACACTTAGTTAACCAAATATTTGCTATTTTATATTTTTCACTAATTATTTATTATTTCCCTCACTATTTATCGGATTTGACTCAAACTTAACGTAAATTTGTATCTAAGTACTGTAAGACCATTTATGGAAAAAAATTACCAGGATGATCTAACTTATCATTTTAAAACGGTGGCTATTTTATGGTAATTTCAGGGCATTTTTGGAGTTACACTTTAAATAGCGAATAAATGGTGAGTTTAACGATAAAATGTAAAAAAAACGTTTTGTAGTGAATTTTATTACCTATCTATTGACACCAAGGTCATAAAATTATAATTGGGAAACAACGAAGCTTTAGGAGAAACTCTGGCTCAAAACAGACAACTTTCCACCTAATTATCTTGATGTTTGCTACGGTTTCCACTGTAACTTTGTTGATTCTTAATAGATTTTTTGACCTTGGTGTCAATAGATAGGTATTTACATTTTCTACAAAACAATATTCTTTACATTTTATCGTAAAACTCACCGTTTATTCGCTATTTAAGGTGTAATGCCAAAAATGCCCTAAAAATACCATAAAATAGCCACCGTTTGAAAATAAAGTTAGATTATGCTGGTAATTTTTTCCATAAATGGTTTTACATAGATACAAATGTATGCTAAGTTTGAGTCAAATCCGATAAGTGGTGTGGGAGATAATAAATAATAAGTGAAAAATATAAAATGGCAAATATCTGGTTAACTAAGCGTTTTCTAAAAAAATTTTATTCTTGATTTTCTTTTAATTTTGACCCATATAACCTTTTCCAATAGTCTGGCGCTTTACTTATGGGACACTCTGTATAATGTTGCACTAGTTCTGAAATAATGTGTGAATGTGATTAATGTTAAAACTTAAATGTGACTAATGTTAAATGTGACTAATGTTAAATGTGATTAATGTTAAATGTGATTAATGTTAAATGTGATTAATGTTAAATGTGATTAATGTTAAATGTGATTAATGTTAAATGTGATTAATGTTAAATGTGATTAATGTTAAATGTGATTAATGTTAAATGTGATTAATGTTAAATGTGATTAATGTTAAATGTGATTAATGTTAAATGTGATTAATGTTAAATGTGATTAATGTTAAATGTGATTAATGTTAAATGTGATTAATGTTAAATGTGATTAATGTTAAATGTGATTAATGTTAAATGTGATTAATGTTAAATGTGATTAATGTTAAATGTGATTAATGTTAAATGTGATTAATGTTAAATGTGATTAATGTTAAATGTGATTAATGTTAAATGTGATTAATGTTAAATGTGATTAATGTTAAATGTGATTAATGTTAAATGTGATTAATGTTAAATGTGATTAATGTTAAATGTGATTAATGTTAAATGTGATTAATGTTAAATGTGATTAATGTTAAATGTGATTAATGTTAAATGTGATTAATGTTAAATGTGATTAATGTTAAATGTGATTAATGTTAAATGTGATTAATGTTAAATGTGATTAATGTTAAATGTGATTAATGTTAAATGTGATTAATGTTAAATGTGATTAATGTTAAATGTGATTAATGTTAAATGTGGTTAATGTTAAATGTGATTAATGTTAAATGTTTATTTATGTTGATCTATTTAGCTGAAACGATCTGTGTGAGGCAAATTTGTTGTCTAGTATAAAGGTTTCAAAATTACTTTTTACAACAGCTTATTGGTACTTATACACTTCTTTTAACCTGAAACACAAATGATAACAATGGATTAAATAGACCCATTATCTTCTGGATTTTGAGAAAAGATTGTTGGTATTCAAATGTTTAGTGAAACAATGCAATGGTGTTTGAAAAGTTTCTTTAGAGATCATGACTGAAACTTTGAAATATGGGAGTTTTGTTGTCTTTGAAAACTTACAATTCAGATCAGACTATTTGGCTGTAGACGGGTTTGGGTCTCTTCTTGGCTGTAGTTGTGGTAATTAAACTACATATCAAAGCATGATAATATCCAGTCTTCAGAATCAATTACTTATGTGTCACAACAAGGTTTTCAAAATACTTGTGGGATTAACTATTTTATATTGTTCAGACAGACAAAGACGTTAACAAATTCATGTACTAATAAAGAATGACTATGACTAAACCATTTCAGTTAGATACAGGTCATGTAAATAATAATTTTTTGGTAATAGAAACAATTCATTGAATTGCTTTTGACATCAACAGATTCCTTCAGTTAGTCCATATGTAACAAATAACTTGTAAAACAGTTTGAGACTTCATGACAAAGCTTTATGGCTTACATTCTTTATACTTACTGGTTTGATGTTTTCAGTTAGGAAGGAATTCCCCAACTTACTGTGTTCATTTATATCGATTCATGTGATAACCCTACTTCATAGATGTATGCCCTACTTGCACATACATGTTTAGGAACTGAATGTTTGTTTAAATGTCTTTCCTACTAATTCCATATTGTCACAGTGAAATACATCTGTTCAATGTTCTTGCACTTGCTCCAGTGTGCGAACTTTCTAAGTTGTGTTATCATCGCTTTCAGTGTTCAGTGGATTATGTTGTCCCTCAGGGTTACCGGTTATTGTTCAGGTTCTGTCAGGTTTTCGATCGCTCAACACCTAGGGCATGTTACGTGTAGACTTTCGATGCATTTGTATTGCCTGATTGCCGATAGGGGTTCAAACTTAGACTTGAATCCTAGGTTTACCACTCTAGGTCCTAGTTCCAAATCCTAGATATTCATTGCATGGACCCTGGCCAGTGTTACTAAAAGAAATAGTTAGACACAAGCTAGTTAGAAACAAGTAAAAACCTATAACTAACGCACAGGAGTTTTCAAATTTTAAAATTATTTCTAAACGGTATGGGCAGAGTTTTGTTCAATTAACAAATATTTCACAACATACAAGTTTGTATTTTTTTCAACTAATGTAATAAATTGTGAGTTAACTAACATCATGAACAATGTAGATGCATATAGCTGTATTACTTGTGTGTTTGTTTTTTTTTAAATTGAGTAACCGCTACAAAAGACCTGAAAAAACTGTTAAACTTAAAAAATAAATTTGACACAGGTTGTTAAAAGAAAAAAAATACACAGGCGATAGAGCAGGGATTTTAGGCTATTCGATAAATGAGGTTGAGATCCTTAAACTCTTAACAATGTTATGCCAAGATTTCAAACTGCAGTGAGTCAGAGAGTTCTAGAGGAAGTAATGTTAATGGTGAATATTTGAATACTGTATTGTTTGACATATTAGACAAATAAAGGCTGGGTATTCAAGTGTTCTAATTACCAAGCTACCATTCAAAGAAGTACAATGAGTAGAAGGGTTGTGTGAGTGCCATTAGAACATCAGATTGAATATTCAGACTTTCTACCAACCATGAAACATTTCTACCAAATATTTAAATGTTTACTTTTCAAATAATTCAAACATTGCATTTATACTGACACTTATTTATTTTGTTTTCAATCATTTTAATGAAGTAAGAGCTGATTATTTAAACTTAAGTTTAGGTACAGTACAGTTTTTGGATAAACAGACTAATCATAATTTAATTAAAATTCACATTACAAGGCTGAAGACTGGTGTCTCCAGTCAAAGCAAGGCTTAAGGTTGACTTGTATTTTTTTCTATTCATACAAATGTTTTTAACCAGATGGTCAAAGTACTTTATATGTGAAAGATTGATGTGTAAGTCACGGGTTGTGTTGGTCTGTTGTTTGCACACGGTACACGAGTGTTCAACTGACTTGTGGGGTTTGTTGCAGGTACTCTCCTCTAGCAGGGGATCTGCTGGCCAACTCGATGTTGCCAGGCAACGCAATGAACGGCTCGGGCTGGTGCATCTTCGTCTACAACCTGGCTCCGGAGACGGAGGAGAATGTCTTGTGGCAGTTGTTCGGTCCGTTCGGTGCCGTCCAGAGCGTGAAAGTCATCCGTGACCTGCAAACCAACAAATGCAAAGGCTTCGGATTCGTGACCATGACAAACTACGACGAAGCTGTTGTCGCCATTCAGTCCCTCAACGGCTACACTCTCGGCAACAGAGTTCTTCAGGTTTCGTTTAAAACCAACAAGAGTAAAACCACATAAATACAATAAGTTTGTTATGTTCTCTATTATCGTGAGTCCAGAAGCTAGTCATGCAGCGCTGTGTCGAGGCTGATCGTGTCCCACAACTGATCTCATTTACCCGTTTCATCGGTGGACGGGAACAACGTTGCATTTGTTTTTTACAAGCCCGTGTACGGCAGATAGATTCAAACAGAATTTTGGAATGATCATGTGATATTTTAATAGTGATAACTCTAGCCCGTCCGCCGCTGACTAAGGGACATCTCAGCCATTACATCTATCTGTCACAAATATACAAGCCCGACTAACATTTCCGTGAATAAATAAACGTACGTAGAGAAACATAAAATGTACGTTTGTTTATGCACAATCAGCATAATATATACTCAAAAGGAAAACTTCGAGCTAGTCAAAACTAGTGCAAGTTCTGTGTTTCCAAAGATTTATACATATTTAAATTACGGATAGGAAGTTTAGCATTTATATTATTGTTCATCAGCTTACCCTACTTATTATTATTATATTAT
Organism: Matsumurasca onukii; assembly: GCA_018831715.1. Lineage (NCBI taxonomy): Eukaryota > Metazoa > Arthropoda > Insecta > Hemiptera > Cicadellidae > Matsumurasca > Matsumurasca onukii. The sequence goes on from CM032064.1 coordinate 9,026,258, forward strand.
TATTATTAATTGTTAGTAGATGGTAGTTGCAGCAGTAATTGTAATAGTGTTTAGAATAATTCAGTGTTGTATTTGAAAGCCTTTCTCTTTTTCATTGTATAGATAGTACGGATAATAATTTTTGAGTAATCTTTGTCAGAGCACTCAAAGTTGAGCTCTGATTTTGGCAGTTGGTGGGAAGACTGTCTGAAGCAGGCTTCCACTCAGCTTTCCACTCACGCGCCATCCCTTACTGACAATTCCTGCTGCACCATTTCATTTATTGTTCGACGTTCAACCATTTGCGATGGTTTCTATTCATTAGATTTAATATTGATCTACTCGGCAAAGTAACTTAACTATTAGGCTACTTACTGTCGAAACAAGCTGGCGTTTACTTTGTAAATACATGTTTTATGAAATAGACAATTAGACATTATTTATTACAGAGTGAACGTTGCAATAAGTACTGGTTATATTCGAGTATGATTGTCGTTCCATTTTCAGATAATGATGTGTGCTTTTGATTTACCATAGTATTTTGATTGATTTCGTTTCTAGAGTTCTTAGTTTTCATTAATTTACAATCTTACGATTGAGTAGTTTGGTGTTCTGTTTGATTTGGTTTTCTTTGATTTGACTTACTCACCCGGATTTTGTAATTTTCTTGTTTTGTGTAGCTTAGTTGGAATAACTAAGATTTGGTTTTGTGTGTTTATTACATTAATTGGAAGATTATGTATGGTTTAGTTGTACGAATTACAGAGGATATTTTTGTTTTCAACGTTCATTCTTTTGATTTGATTTAGGTGTGCTTAAATGTCGTTTTAACTACAGAAGAGAGTCTGTTAAAGATAATGTATATGAGACATTGTAAGATGTAAAATCTTATTCCACTGAAAGTTTCAGGAATTACACAGACTTGCACCCCACAAAGAATTTTACTTTAATATTAGTATTTTAAAACTCGTGATTGTGTACATACATATATATGTGACTGAAAATCATGTGAGTATACATGTACGTTCACGAAGTATTTTAAGCTAATAGAATGAGCCCAGAATAAATGTCACCTTACATGATAAATTTATTTTTGTACATTATACACGAATATTAGCATTCCTGATGGGCAAATAAGCAATCAAACGAAGGTACCAGACTGGTATATTTAACATTCTTACCTCCTTTACAATGTCAATATATTTATGAATCTTTTGGACTTTGAAGTAAGATGTAATAAATAAAAGCATAAATAAAATTAATGGCCTATATCTGATACAGCTGCCTAGTTTGTAGAAGATGAAGATGACATGGGCAGAGGACACGAGGGTGGTGTGAGCTCCGTGGTGCGCAGTGCGCGGCGCACAGTCACAGAGAAGTGACGACGCACATTCGCGCGCACTCTTGGAGCTCACACGACCTTTCTGCATCACTGCACATTCCTACACACAATGCAATATTATGTCACCAGTGGAACCCAACACTTTCATTATCACTAGTGTAATATTTGGAAATTGATATTTTATGTACATATTATAAATAATTATATATATATACAAATATATATTTAAATGTATGGATTTGCCTGAAATTAGAAAAAATCCTAGACAACAATTTTTTATATTAGACAATTTTGAGGGCAAAGTGATGTCGTGTGTTCAACTGGGAATGTAGCTCGTAATATAACGATTCATTCCTTTTATAAAACTCAGTTGATGTTAAAATGGTTTACTATTAATTGTCATTGGGTTTTAATTACGTAATAGACTTATCATGTAAGAGGTCATTTCGATTGTTTTAGGTAGGATTAATAATTACAAGATTACGTAATTGACTTGAGTTTACTTAATTCAATAACTGCGTGTAAATATAGGAATGAATGAAAAAACTGTAGGTACGAATGCTTCCATGGTTCCGGCATTGGCTCAAGTAGGTTTTAGTGTCACTCGATGGGAATTTAAGTGCAATATAATTCGAGTTATCCGATCTTTTTCTATTATCGTGGTTTTGAAATATTTTCATTAAAAACTCCTTTTGAATTTTGAAGTATTATTAACAGACTACTGGCTATATTCGTTGGAACTAGTTATTATGCTCAAAGAGCAATAGTAAAGTAGAAGTGAACGCGTAATTTGGTCATCCGTCAATGTATACTTCAAGAACCTAATTTAGGTACAATCATAGGTCTATTGATAAAAGAAAATTGTTTACTTTTTGTTCTATAGAAGAATGACAAGGCCTAACTATCGACTACAGGTACCGAATGTAACAATAATTTTTGGGAGTGGATAGTTTGATTTTGATTTTTAAATAAAAGTGACACCATAGCATAACACCCTAGGATATGAGACAATATAGTGTTGTGTACAAATATAGTCTTATGTTCCCGACATTCCATATTAAATATAAGTTCTCTGTGTAAAGATGTCTATTACTATTAAGTAAATTGAATTTCTGTAACAGTTCTTATTTTCCTTCATTCATTCTGTCATACGTAAAAACACAGACTTTAGTAAATAAAACTCGATGGAATGCAACATCGATGAAATATTGAGTTGAGTTACCTTTCCTAACTGTCTTAGCGAAGATTACTGTAATGTTGATTGTTGAACATAAGCAAGCATCTCATCACACAAAGGTGCAGGTGTAGGGTGCGTGAGCTACCATATCACTCTCAGCCACTGCACCCTTGCCGATCTTAGTAATTAAAATGTTTGCCTTTTGACGGTTAGTGGACAGTAAAGACGGTTTAGTGCCGCCTCGAACAACCGACGCGGGAATCACTTTCTTTCGCAGTACATTATTACAGTTCTGTATTTAAGTAGGAAATTGTAGATTATCGATTACTCGAAGAAGAGAGAAGATTCCTGGTGTTCAAAAGGCGACATTAGACTGTGATACTAAAAATGGAGACAAAACAAAAAGCTCGTAACGGCCAAGCTGTCGAGGCAAAGAAATTTCCTTAACTCCTATTAAGTCTTCATTCTGTTCCCCAAAAATGGTTCCTAGAGTCGACCCGTGTTAATTGAATTTTAAAAATGTAATTTATATCACCTATGATGTTGACAAATATACTTATTATATATGTATATATGTAACACACAATCTGGCCCTAATAATGCTAACATAGTGTGATGGGACAATGTGATGTGAAATATGTTTATAGCTACTCATGACGGTGGTGCATAGTGATACTGTTTGACATAGGATTGATATTTTTAGAGGGAAGATGGCCTATTATAATAGAATAAAAAGATGTTAGAAGTGGGCCGATATTTGAGGAAATATTTTTGGAGGTTGTGGATAACAGTTCAGGAGATAAAAGAGCATTTCATATTGTGATTATATCTATTCTAGTTATACAGTACCATAGGTCATAACTTTTTGAAGCTTTACATAAGAACGTGTTTAATACTAAAAGAACGCAATTTTGCTAACGATTTTGAGGAACTAGATTCCTAACTCGATATTTTGTCTCTACTTTTGTGGTTTTTGCTTTCCTGTGTCGTACGTAGTTGCATTAGTGACATGTTTTTAAAGAACTTCTATATTAACTGTATTTTAATAACAATTTATATAAAAGTTACAATTCTTCTTCATGTGTTAAATGGAACTCCACATCCCCTCCTTTGCGCCACTCCACATTGTACCCGTCAAAATCTTTTTTCAATTAGAAAACTAGACCGTTATTAACGGACTTGTTTTTTGCAATATTGGTGTAAAATTATATATACATATATATAAAATTAGCTATAATTTGAAATCTGCGTGCACGGGTCCGTACGCCGTTCCCGGACAAGTTCCCGGTACTGGTAACGTACAGTATTTACAGATCGAGTGTCACGCCCGTTCACTCAGATCCTATGTTTGATGTGTATTTCAATATTGTTCACTGTAATCTCTGTTAGATGATTCTTTGATGTGTTATTTTGTAGTGTGTGTTTGATTGTTCGTACTTTGACTAGTGTTTTGTTGATGACTGTAGTCATCCCGGTCAGTATTGGAGTGGTCCACAATTTCAGAAAAGGATTATCTTTGAAAAGTTCAAAATTTTTGTAAATCTCTATTTAACAAACACACTAATATTTTACATACAAACAGTCGCACATGTACGCATTTCCTTTGAAAAGTCATACAAATTTCAGTTGTCCGGTTTTTGTAAATAATATTTGGTACTCTTCTACACGCAGACGTAAATATTAAAGCGTGGAATGGAATATACGAGGTCTGTCCAATAAGTTCGCGAACTGGTTCAATATGGCGGCCTTGAGGCGACGTAAAGCTCCGCCAACTACATCACGTGAATACTAGACATCTAAGGAAGCGTCAGTGCTAGTTTGACAGTCGACCTATGCCTTTTAACCTGTCAGTGTAAGTTTATATTTTATTTGTTTTTGCTGTTCGTCGAAAAATGGAAATTGATGAAATCCCTGAACATCTGAATTCTATGTTGACGTCCTTAGGCGCTTGAGAGGTCGCGTGCGTCAAGTGAGGCCGAATTTGTGAGTTTTTGGCAACAAATTCCATCACCCTCCTTGACCACCCACTCTATTTGCCAGATTTTGCCCCCTGTTTTTTGTCCTTTTTACTAAAGGCAATAATTGATGAGAGGGCATCACTGGATCACTTGATTTGATTTGTTGTTCAGTGATTTGTTGATTGTTCAGAGATTGATCCATTTTTGACGAACAGCAAAAACAAATAAAATATAAACTGACACAGGCAGCTTGATAGGCACAGCTCGACTGTCAAACAAGCACTGACGCTTCATTGGATGTCCAGTAGTCACGTGATGTAGTTGGTGAAGCTTTACGCCACCTCAGGGCCGCCATATTGAACCAGTTCGCGAACTTATTGGACAGACCTCGTACCTAGTAAGATGAATGCAATAAATCGAACATATTCTCGGCAGTCTGTTACCACATCTATTTTCGCCAATTGTCCTAACTATTGAAAGCTTTCTTACTCTTTGTGTAATTGTTGGTAATTGTTAAAATACTTTCTAGTTGTAAGTAAATCGTATTTCAAAATGTTAACAATAAATTCTGGTTAAATTTGTTATTGTATAAAATTATGCCGTTAACTCTGATTTCTCGCAAATAACTTATTTCATTCAATCGGAATACAGAATCAAGAAGTTGTACGGAAAGTGAATTGTCTCAGGTGGTTGACCTTGTATATATAAATGTATATTAGTGTAGACGATCCACGCGGTACAATCACTGGCCAGCCATGTGTTCCTAGTTGGGGCTCCTTTTTTCTCTGTCACTTCTGACTTCTTGTCATCTGATGAAATTTAAATCTTGTCAAATTTCAATAAGACTTCAGAAGTATTTTTCCATTTGTAATTCCTAAACGAGTATTGTATTGTACGGTAGTTGTAACGATTACAAAATATATTAGAAAGCAAAAGCACAACTATTTATAAATGGCGACTGACTATTTTGAAATTCAACTGCGCCAAATCATTAAGACCTGGTCGAGTGTGTATAATGTATTCTATGAATGCAGATATACAGAACTTATATTCAGCAATAATGCGTGATTAAGCTAATTAAATTAAATTTTTGAATCTTTTCCTTTGGCACTATTCAGTGTTTAAGTGGGTTTAAAGCTCTTTCTAGGCCGTGTGTAGGGTCCTAAATGTATGATTTCCGATGGTTCACAGTTGGAAGTATCTTATTTTGTAGATAATCAAAATCAAGGCTTCGGTTGAAATGTACTTTTCTCGGAAATGATAAGTTACCTTTCTCTAGTCTTAGAAACTCGAGTACTTGAGCTTCCAAGTACAAACATGGCTTTCTCAGCACAAACTAATTATTGTATCGTCTGGCGGTGTAACAATATTGTATTACCTTAATTACTTTTATATTATAGTATTTGCTGTATCTCATGTCTATTTTTTCTGTCTAGTGTCTCATGATATTTATTGCGTGTAAGAATTTTAATCGGTACTTTCCTTGATATCCATCGAATATGTATAATATTAAAGATATTGCTTTAAGTCCCAAATATCACCCACTCCACTGTCAGCGGATAGTGTTACTCCTGATTTCATGTTATATTACTCCTTCACTGTAACGCTTGCTCTCATTTATCTCTTCTATATTGTCGTTATTTGACACTAGTCGATATCATCGATGTTTAGCTTTCTTTCGTACTGTATACATTTCTTTGTCGGAGATATGTTCTCTGATATCTGTGTGACCCCCTATTTGTTTCTCTCGCTTCGCTGTGCTGTGTTGTCAACACATTCATGAGCCATTTATTTATACAATACCGAGTAAAGATAAGCTTTTCATATATTGTTACCGTATTGATAGTTGGCCAGACAGGTGAGCCTTGCAGACTACAGGGTGCTGGGTTCTACCCCTAGCTCTACAAGGCTCAGGGCAGACTATGTACCGACGTACCGTTAGTCCGTTACACGTCACTCACTCAGACTGGCGATTGACAACTGACGGCCGTAGCTGCAACAAAGTTAGTTGTATCTACTCGGTGCTCATAGTTTCTTGCTCTTTCTTGTCTGGGTTCAGAACAGAGTTTTACTTTGACTGCAAAGTAACTTTCCAAAACAGACTTTGTTGTAATTGCAATATTTGTACTTTTCCATGTTGAAAACTCACAATAAATTATTTAAACATTGTATTCAACTTGTTTTTTCACCCCTTCAACTTTCTTGGTTCATTTCGTGCACAACCCAAATAGTTTTAAAAGTTATGGTTTATAAAAAACAAGAAAGTATCATTGATTTTTTTTCACCACATGTCTGCCATGACATATTGGTGTACGTAGTAGAATGTTACAGTGAATGATACAGTCAGTGACAAATACAGGATTATTGGCTCTTGATGTAACAAAATCTTTTGGAGCTGCCCTGTATATAAATAAAAATAAAGCCTTACACTGGGTAAATAATGGTAATGAAACAGTAACTTTAAAATCAAGTTGTTATTGAATTGTACCAATTTAATTATGGTAAATGAATGGCTTAGTTCGGTAGGTCATCAGCATGGTATGTACAGGAAACCACCTAATATTTTGATGCTCAAATTTATTTTAAATACTCATAATGGATTTGCTCCGTATAACTGTAGCTCTTCTTACCTCGTCTTAACCATGTTTTTACATGTTTGGAGCATTTGAAACAGATCTTGATGATGTTGTATACTCACTAGGAAGTGGGATAGTTTCATGAACTCTTTTTGAGTATGTTAAGTTGTTTAATTGAAAATATTTTACCAGCATAGAATAGAAATAATGATATTAATATAAACATATTGAGTATATTGTAAAACGGTTGCTTGTTCAAAGCAAAACATACATGAATTAAATAACAAACATAACTGTTGACTAAAATGACTTCTTAGTAAAGCAAGATAAGGTTTTTGACTCATTTTCAAGATGCTTCCTTGGCTTTTTGAGCGCTTAAAATGGATTCCTCTTGTAAAAACTTCTCCTTCAGCCGGCGAAGTTTATTTGTGTTAACAACTAAAACAAAATGCACAATAGTTTCGAACATGTTGAGTAATTGCACAATGATATAGAATTAAATAAAATAACGAAGAAAACTTCATTTATCAAGAAACATTTTACTAGTTTAAAATAAAAGTAGGTCCAGAAGGAACAAATTTAAATGAACAAGTTTGTTTACATAACATGTAAACATTTTTGTTGTCTTTGAGTGTTTACATGTTTATCCTGTGCTATTATGTTTCTTAGGGCTAGTTAACTTGATGAATACATTTTTATAGTCATACATTTAATGAACTGGTTGGTGAAAACGAGCTCTGCCTTGACTTCAGACACAACATTGGTAAATAGAAAATACTCACCATTGATTGCAGAAGAAGGACCGAGATCGCCTCCGTACTCCTTAGGGAGACATTCTTTAGGCACCTGTTCGTACAGTTTGTCTATTTCCCCAGCTCTGTATATGTTAGTCTGAACAATGAAAGAAAAATTACCCAAACATAAAAACACTTCTAAACTACTTTGATAAGAATTAAATAATACCATCTTCTCGTTCAAATGTAGGCTTTGAAGAAACAATAACAAGTTTACTGGACTTGACTAAATTATCTAAACTAATGCATCGGTTTTGTTCACTCATCACGACACTTAATAAAGCAGAGCGTTCACCTTCTTCAAGAGGTCATCAGGAAGGGTCTGGCGTACACTTAATAAAGCATTCACCAGATCATCACGACACTTAATAAAGCAGAGCGTATCCTTAGTTAGTTACCTTCTTCAAGAGGTCCATATTCAGGAAGGGTCTGGCTGTCTTCATCATGATATCAACTAGGGGTGAAGCATTCACCATGTACACAGCTTGGATCATCATGACACTTAATAAAGCAGAGCGTATCCTTAGTTAGTTACCTTCTTCAAGAGGTCCATATTCAGGAAGGGTCTGGCTGTCTTCATCATGATATCAACTAGGGGTGAAGCATTCACCATGTACACAGCTTGGATCATCATGACACTTAATAAAGCAGAGCGTATCCTTAGTTAGTTACCTTCTTCAAGAGGTCCATATTCAGGAAGGGTCTGGCTGTCTTCATCATGATATCAACTAGGGGTGAAGCATTCACCATGTACACAGCTTGGATCATCATGACACTTGATAAAGCAGAGCGTATCCTTAGTTAGTTACCTTCTCAAGAGGTCATATTCAGAAGGGTCTGGCTGTCTTCATCATGATATCAACATGAAGCATTCACCAGGTACAAGGATCATCATGACACTTAATAAAGCAGAGCGTATCCTAGTTAGTTACCTTCTTCAAGAGGTCCATATTCAGGAAGGGTCTGGCTGTCTTCATCATGATATCAACTAGGGGTGAAGCATTCACCAGGTACACAGCTTGGATCATCATGACACTTGATAAAGCAGAGCGTATCCTTAGTTAGTTACCTTCTTCAAGAGGTCCATATTCAGGAAGGGTCTGGCTGTCTTCATCATGATATCAACTAGGGGTGAAGCATTCACCAGGTACACAGCTTGGATCATCATGACACTTGATAAAGCAGAGCGTATCCTTAGTTAGTTACCTTCTTCAAGAGGTCCATATTCAGGAAGGGTCTGGCTGTCTTCATCATGATATCAACCATTCACCAGGTACACAGCTTGGATCATCATGACACTTGATAAAGCAGAGCGTATCCTTAGTTAGTTACCTTCTTCAAGAGGTCCATATTCAGGAAGGGTCTGGCTGTCTTCATCATGATATCAACTAGGGGTGAAGCATTCACCAGGTACACAGCTTGGATCATCATGACACTTGATAAAGCAGAGCGTATCCTTAGTTAGTTACCTTCTTCAAGAGGTCCATATTCAGGAAGGGTCTCTGGATCATCATGACACTTGATAAAGCAGAGGTATCCTTAGTCTGGTACACAACTTGGATCATCATGACACTTGATAAAGCAGAGCGTATCCTTAGTTAGTTACCTTCTTTCAGCAGGAAGCTGTCTTCATCATGGGGTGAAGCATTCACCAGGTACACAGCTTGGATCATCATGACACTTGATAAAGCAGAGCGTATCCTTAGTTAGTTACCTTCTTCAAGAGGTCCATATTCAGGAAGGGTCTGGCTGTCTTCATCATGATATCAACTAGGGGTGAAGCATTCACCAGGTACACAGCTTGGATCATCATGACACTTGATAAAGCAGAGCGTATCCTTAGTTAGTTACCTTCTTCAAGAGGTCCATATTCAGGAAGGGTCTGGCTGTCTTCATCATGATATCAACTAGGGGTGAAGCATTCACCAGGTACACAGCTTGGATCTTCAATGGGATTCCCTCCTGTGTTGAAAAGTTTAAAGTTTAAAACCATGCAATATTATTCAAAGTAGTTTTTACAGCCTTAAGCCCATCCTACACTATCAATATCATTACGATGTTCCTGTTCTAAATGACGACCCATTACGCGTGTCATTGTTTGAGAAGATAAATGGTCGCGGTCGCTGTTGTTCTCAACATTTTGTCCAAATTCAGGTTCGGGGGATCTGAACTTTAAATTGATTTGCTACATGACAGATTTCGCAAACACCTAAAAACTGTTCCTTTTTCAAAAACACCAGTTTTAAAAATTTAGCACAATTTATTTTGTAGCATACTATTTTAAAGCTCTGATTAACCACAAACTGAATCTGTAGTTTTTTGACCGCCTAACTAATGAAACAATTTTTGGCCGCCCTTCTGAGCGGGAGCATCGTAAAGTTTTTTAATGGTATCAATGAATTTGTGTTTTTATATCCTTTCAAATGAGGGGTCACAGGATGGAGTGATAATAATATTTCAAAGGGTTACCCTTCTCGACCCCTATTTTGAGATGGAGGAAACCACCAGTACTTCAGTTAACCCATTATAGCCTACATATGCCGAAGCACGTTCAAAAATTATTTAATGGTTAACAAAATAAAATTTCATCCAATTTTGTCTGCGACAGACGTTCTCAGATAGCAGTCCAACAGTCATGGTGGGCGATTCTGAAATCGAAGAGGTCTATTTAACAAAATTCTTTGGGATATACCTCGACCGAAAATTTCCTCAAGTTCAAAATTAGCCTCAGGCATTTATGTTTTGAGGCAATAATGGTCCAAATACTGCCCAATTCAGGTACTGATGACGGCGTATTACGGTGTAATCTACCAGCAACTTTCCTACGGATTGGCGTTGTGGGGTGGATGCCAATCAAGTATTGCCAGAGTTTTCACTCTCCAAAAAAAGCAGTTCGAACTATTGCAAAATTGCAATGGAAAGAGTCATGCTGTAGGCCAGCATTCAAAAATTTGAAATTGTTGACGCAACCTTGTCTCTACATTTAATAAACATGTCTTTTTTTTCAAATCAAAATGCAGTATTGTAAGAGGAAGTGACATTCACTTATATGAAACTAGAGGCAGGGAAAACTACCGAACTGGGAAACACAGAACGGCAGTTCATGAACGTTTACCTTCTCAGGTAATCAGAGTTCAGCTCGTCAACAAGTTGCCAAATTCGATCAAAAGTGCCCATGAGCTTAAGGCTTTCAAAACTTGCCTAAAAAATTGTTTGGCCGCAAAAGCATTTTGCAATAGCCTACAGACGATTTTATGGCAAACGACTGGGAAAACGCGGAACACACGTAGACTGACTACAGGACTAGAGTGGCACAATTTGAATAAACGAGAGAGGGTAATGTCAAAAATGTATGTATGATTGGGATTTCAATGTTAGAATGCGTGAAAAAACGCGTAGTTTCAAGCATTTCATGTAGTTTTACAGGATTTAATGCCTAACGATACTACCGTACTCTTTAAAAAAAATGGATTAAATGGATATTAATGGTAATGATACCGTGCAAAACAACTTATTACAACATGGTACCTCTGATACGTTGAAAAATACGATCTATAAGTCTGCACTACTCGTAGATTTTGAACTGCAGTTGTTTCAATTCCAACATTGTTAAACTGTTTATAGAACAGTAAGCTAGGCCTACGCCCTACTCAACAAATTAAATTTGCCAAATTTTCGGAAAATAACTCGCTTGGCATTGTTTTAATATTGAAAGTTGAAGGAAAACCAAAGTTAGAAAACAAAAGTGACAATGAGTGAAATACATCTCTACTAAATTGCAAAAAAAAAAAAAACTAAAAGACTAAAGGACGACGCGTTTCAATATACGGAAATTAAAAAGTACAATGTCGTTGCCATGGAACTAAGTGAAGGTGAATGAATAATATGATGAGTGGGTATGGATAAGTAGCAACAACCTTTGATACAGTAAAATTATATTTTGAAAAAAATACAAAAGGCCAATAATAGTGATTTATTCACCACTAGCGCTTTCGACAGTCATGCTGCCATCTTCAGGTAAAGCGAAAGTTACACAAAAATAGTAATTTTAATTTTAATTGCCAATAATCTCCTCATCAAGAATTCATTTGATACAATAGTTGATTTAAAACTCAGTTTATAGCATTTTGCTTTTGGTGAAAAGATACCTTTTTGACAATGCGAATTTAGGGTCTCTTGGCCCTTTCTCGCTTAACCTCATATTAATTATAAATACATAGAATTTGCAAACATAAAGAAATTACTTGTAAGTCGTTAGCATGATTAGTGAATTTCCATAGGAAATAGAGCTACAGTATGTTTCCATTTCTCTCGTCAAAGAGAACAACTCAAGACAATCTACATTGCAGTCTATGCTTCATTCTAAGGTAAAGGTAAAGTTTGTCTTGTTTAACGAGACAGTTAGGACTACGAAGTCTCTCTACCACTCAACCTCGCTAGCGTCACCGTAATTCTAGCGGGTTTTAGTTGAACCACTACAGCTAGTGTCAATTACAGTACAAGTGTTACTTATGAATAAGCGTACCTATGAAAACTGGAAAAAGGACGTGCATTCGTAATTTCGTGAGTTTGTACTTATAAATAAGTAAATTGAGGTTTGTTAGATACAAAAACTAAGTCAAGTTGCGGAAAAAAGCTGCGTAAGTAATTATGTTATTATATATTAAGTGCTAGTTCTCGGTGGTAAGTGCGCATACAGTGACTCCATATATACCAGTGACTGATAAACTTCGCTTGGGAGGACCGGAGCTGCTAGGTGTCGAAAGAGATTCGTTCTCTACCTTTGTTTCCCCAACATCTCCTAAGACCCTTCAGGCATCCAATACTTGGGTGCTCTGTGGGGACCACTTACACCTCAGCAGTATAATTTGTTCTCCTTTTGCTATTTATAGTGACATTTTTACCGACTTCAGAGAAACGAGGAGGTTGTACAAGTTGACCTGCGGCAATTTTTGCCTGTTCACGAATAACTTTTGAACGAGGCCATCGTTTTACACCCAATTTGCTCTCATTGAAAGACTGATATTGACTCCATAGTGGTCCCATTTAAATACCTTTTTCATCGGACTAAAATCTTCTTTATGAAAAAGTAAAAAAACTCAGGAAATCTCAAAAACCATGTATACTTGTTGCATTTGTTTGCGTAGTAAATGCACTATTTTGAACAATATAGGACATGAATGGCCCTATTTAGATGTAAAACTAAATTTCCAACAACATGGTGGTCTTTAATCCTTGAAATATTAAAGTTGTACCGAGTTAAAAAGATATTGTCGTCTAAAAATAATCGAACAAGTTTCTTTGTTTGTATTCATAGAATTATAGACGCCAAATTATACCTTTGATACAAGTTTTGAAGAAACTAAGCTGGGGTCAAATTTAATTGTTTAAAAAATATATTTTTTAATGTGATAATTTTCTTATTTACCGAGCTATGGCCTCCTTCTCGCTAAAAGAACACGTACTTTTCAGCTTTTCAAAAGGTTTATAAGTTATAAAGGCTTTATTTTCAATATACTGAACCCGGTTATGATATTATATTACTGTACATAGCTAACATTTCTATAAAAATCCATATCCTACATGCTTTTATGGTTTTCGTGTGCAGTATTAAAATGTCCAAAATATCATTCCGAGTCGTGTACTATTTGCTTGCTTTGTGCTATGTATGCCGCTTCCGCAAGGCTATAAAAGTAGTAAAGGCACTACTCTAATCTAAATTTAATTTTCTACAACATGTTTTCCATAGAATAATCCAAGTAGCCTACTCTTAAAAATGAATGTTCGAAGACATTTTACGCAAAAACTGTTTTACTCACATATTTTAAGCTGATACAGTTTTAATCTTGAAGTAATGGTTGTAAATGGTAATGGTACCATACCGAGCAAAACATAACTTACTATAAAATGGTACCCCTGATACGTTAAAAAATACGTGCAAATCTTAAAACGAATATTTGAATTAATCAGACATTTGGTCTGTGAGTCTGGACTACTCGTAGATTTTGAACTGCAGTTGTGTTAATTCCAACAATATTTAACTGTTAATAAAACCGTACAAAAATAACTCGCTGTAATGTTTTAAGTTTGAGGGAAAGACAAAGTTAGAAAACAAAAGTGACAATGAGTGAAATAAATCTCTACTGATTTGCGAGACTAAAGGACGACACGTGACCATGAACAACTTAAACGGCTCTCAATATTGCAAACTTGCCAAGTGAAGTACTCTCAAGTCATAAGGATAAGGACAGAAATGTAACTTTAACCGAAAGAAACGTCGAAAATCTTGTGAGCTGGCAATAAGCAAACGAATGTCCTTAACTAGCAACAACGAAGCGTCAACGGGAGTGAACCTAACCCTTTAGTCATTTTTTCGCTTGACCAAGAATCGAAACTAGCAAAAGGGAACGGCCTAGTCCTGCGATCGTATCATTAGAAAAGAGCCAAATGCCCCACGAGCCACAAGGCAAACCAGTACTAAACGACGTCCATAAATGCGCCCATTTGAACCAATGGACCTAAGAACGAGCGACGAGGTGACGCCCATGCATAAAACCGGCCTTGGGATGCCTAAACCCATCATTCTGTGCTCACAGGTTCGACCCCAGCGCCGCGCAGTAGAGAAGCTGGGAACTACTTGAACCTTCCCTATCCTCATCCATCGTCCGTTCTCCATCGTCCCCTCTCACACCCCGATGTGACAAACTTCGGTGCCACAGCACTAACAAGGCTCCCATTGCCAAAGGGTATCTACCAGAGGGGGATAACATACCGAGGGGTTTGGGAGCTCTCCCCCAGGAAATATGATAAAAATGTGATCCACCAAAATAATAGTACTTATTGCTGTGTGGTTTTATACACGCCTAGAGTGACCCGGAAGATTCATCCAAGCCCTCTTCATAGCATGGTGTAAGAATACACCATGTATACAACTGTACACATGGTGTATTCTTACACCATGCTCCATAGAAGGAAATATTCATACACCAACTAAAATAATTGTTACAAACAGACTATTATGAAAGCCTATTAACTATTACAAGAGTAAAAATTACAGTTTTAATTAAACATTTTTATTACAATTGTTGAGTAATTTGGAGGGAAAGATTCATCAAAAATCTATTAAAAGGGAAAATGAACCTCACCGTTTATTCGCTAATTAAGGTGTTATACCAAAAATGACCTAAAATACCTAAGAATAGCCACCATTAAAAATTGTAAGT